>CM061235.1:33736289-34986289 GCA_030848705.1 Heracleum sosnowskyi | reverse complement strand
GACAATGAATATGTTCTCAAAGGATCAGAAATTCCCACTGTCTTATCTCATAATGGTATTTCTAATTCTAACTACTTTACATTTTTTAATTTCTGTACAAAATCAATTTATTTCCAGTGTTTATGCAAGTTAATATATATGGTCACATAATTGTAGTTTATTTACCTTCCTCTGTTTTTTCTATATATTTCTGTTCACATGTTTAAATTTTAATATGTCATGGATTTTACACATGCAGAGCTCAGTCAGTTTTGTGATGAAAAAGAAGACATCAAACAAAGAGAGCAACCTAATTGTGAAGCCAAGTTTAGTGATAGTAAATCCTCTTCCAAAGCAACATCTCAGGAACAAGAATCTCTGACTAGTATGTTAACGAAACCGCTGCTTGAAATCGAAGAGCAATCGTCCTCATTCAGCTCGGATAGTTCCATGTCTTTGACGGATGATTCACCCAAGCTTGAACAGAAAAATCATTCAGATTCAAGAAAAGAAAGACGAGATCATATCTTCCCTGAGAAAGAAGCAATAGAAGAAGTTGAAAGAGAGACTTTCAGCGAAAAAGCGCCTTTTATTCCCAACTTTGTGAATGAGAATAAGAAGAAGATACATTTGAACAACTTTGGTAAGCCCAAAAAGCCTGATCCTACACCGGATCAATCCTCTTCGAAATCTAAATTTGCCAAGAGCAGGAGTTACTCAAACAATGCATCTAGTATATTTCGAAATTTATTGACTTGTGGGACGGTGGATACAAAAGATTCGAGCATGATGGTGATTAAAAGGAAAAGTTCTAGTAGTAAACCATCAAATTTAGATCTGTCAACTTACAAGGGAAATCAAAAAATGGCACAGATTCGCAGAGAAGATATTCTTGGAGGGTCTGAAAGAGTTTCAAGAAATTTATGGCATGAACCTCAAGAAAATGTTCACAGGTATGTCACATCTTTCAGTTTCATCAATTTAGTTTCATATCATCTGATCAACCCATCAGTTTGTGTGGATCAAATGTATTTAAATTTCCAACAGAAGACAAGAATCTTGACAAGTATTACTAACAAACTTGAAGCAGGGTGATACATTTGTCATGTTAAATAAACTCTTGTTATGTTAATAATAACACTTGTTTTTCTTTCCCTAATTTTATGAAACCATGACAGGAAAAGTTGTGATGGAGCAACCCATACAAAACAGAAGAACAAAGAAACGAATGCTCAGAAACCAGTTCCTCCTGCATACAGGCCTAGAAATGGCCCCAATTGCTCGTAAGTTTTTACTATTGTTAGTATCGGTGTTGAAACGAACTCAAGTTATGTTCTTATTCCCTACCCCTTGTTTGAAATAAAGAGAGTCTATATATTTTTAATTAGGGTCAAGGAATTTACTCAATTCTTGTCATGCATAGCATTTCACTTGTAGCATCCTTAATTAAGTTGAAGAATGTGTGCAGACAATGTGGGAAAACATTCGACCCAAACCAGCTGCACAAACATATGATTTCGTGTAAAGGAATGAAAGCTTTAGCCAAGGCTTCTGCAGGAACAACTGCGGCTAATACTTCCTATTCCCATAGAAGATCAACAGATTCACCTCGGCAGACATCAAATTTCAAGCCATTACTTGATTAACAAATAAATTTTTATTCAGTAGAAATAATGCTCTATGTTTATTCTTGTGAAAACAAATATCGTTTTCTTTTTGCATCCGAAGTTGGATTGAATTTTATATATAAGAAGAAATATCTGTGGATATAAAAGATATTGAGACAGTTTTCATATTCTTTACTTGGTGCCTATCATCCTATAACAATCCAATGTAGCTAAAATACTAGTCGATTCTAAATTATCCGAACGAAATCTTGGAGAATTTAGTCATTGTTATCAGATGTGCTGCAAGTTTCATCTTCGGCAACCTGATGTAACTCTTGGAAGATGTAGTAAAGCATGTCAAGTTTGTGTTTGCCAAGTCGAAAGCATGTTAAGTTAAGTTGCATGTTTGAGACTGTAAAATCAGTTGGTAGTAACTTTTTATACTTCAATTTCTTTTTTAAATTTTTTTACTATGCTGTGTTGTGAGAGAAATTTGGTACAACACAATCGAGAGAATCTCGCTGGAATATTCGTAAAAAGCGTCCTTGGTTGTCGGACAATGCCACAGGTTCACAGTACGAAGCCTGAAGCTGATTAATTAGAACAGAATGGTTGAAGTATGATTTCCGGGGGCTGAGTTGACAAAACCACCGGTCGAAATAAGTAGTGTAAATCCTACACTACCCGTAAATTCGCCGGAATATGTATCACTGAGGTGCACGTGCCTTATGCTTCTCAAGAGTGAAAATCCGAATCCCTTAGTCAAGTGCTTACATATCCTATTTATAGGAATCAAGCCCCATGTAGTTCTATTAGGTTTATACTTCTTCCTCCCTGCAAATTCGACCACTCTAAGATCGTCCATCTTAGAGTTTTTGTCGAATTAGGTAGCTCCAACCGAGCTTCCTAGTCTCCTAATCCATGTACAACTCTAAGTCCTTTAAATCCTCGAGGAAATAATGCTTATCCGAATAACTAATATGAATCCCATACTAATTACGTTTGTTCCATCCATCCTGTTTAATCAGATTCAGAAGTCCTTTTATAAGTATAAATCCGTGTTCCTAAAGTGTAGGAAGCTGAGTCCTTGTCCAACTCTGATTCTGCCTTCGACTATTCATTACATGTGACCAGTCTCGAGGTTCAGACCACCTGAACCTCAATGCCCGTTTCCTGAAACTCCATACCTTGAACCTGGCTTAGCATCCTGATCCTGTCCATGCATGCTGCACCTACACCTTAACGTCCTGAGACTATATTTCAGTATCCTTCAGCCGTGCTTCGATACTCTTAACCTGAACCTCGGTATTGTGTATCCTAGCCCAATACACCACTACTGGACTTATAACATATATGGGCCTTAAATTGAGCCCATGTGAGATTATGGGCACAACATGCTGCATATAAAGTTCAAAGAATAAGATACAGAAGTTCTTTAATTTTTTTCTGGAAAAAGCTTCACACAAGTTTAAAGAATTTGTTATAAAATATGATATATTCTAATATTCATTTTGCATAGTGACACAACTATAGATTAACCATGTTCCTATGCTTTATTGTATAAACTTGATTCTGACTTGCAATTAGTTTGTTCTTGTATATTTTTTCCTTTTTAATTATGTCATAATCCTCTTCAAGTAAATAACGTTTTAGTTAGGGATCGAACCCCTGACATTCACTAAATAAGCCATCCTTATAACCATTGAGCTACAAGACTCTTTTTGATTTTAATCTAAAAATCATATGAACCTCACATCTTTCTTATCCTATATTTATTATTATTTAAATTTTTGACATGTCCCGGCAAGCTAAAATCTTACCGTCCTCGTGAAAAGAGGAGGAGCTCTCATCGCCATCTGGAATAATACGTTTTTTGAGAAAAACCACTCCTTCAAGCTCGGGCTGTTGGATAGGTTCATATGGCACAGGAGACGGTTCGGGAACATAAGAGTAATTACAGAAATCCACTTCTTTGGATACATCTGCCACTTCCTCGCTAGCAGGGCTGTCATATGACCAATGTGAGCTAGTCTCCTCGTCCTCGTCCTCATCGTCTTCGAATTCGTCCTGAGGAGATGCGATGCGAGCCACAGCCTTACCTTTGTTTTTAGCATAGAAAGCGCTTCCTAGGGAACTGTCAGTGGACGACTCTGAAATCTCGATAGGAATATGAGCAGAATCTGGATCAAGGCAAAGCCTTGCCCTTCTTTCTTGAAACAGTTGATTTATGCGAGTATTGGCCTCCTCTTCGCTCATAGGCGGTAATGGACGATTGAAAAGATCATCTAGATCAAACGAGCTGGGAACACTTGGCCCTGTTTTCTTGTTTCTCCAAGAATATAGGTTCTTCTCCCTATTATAGTCTTCTGGTGTGGAGTTGGGATCGAGCTGAAGTCCCAACGAACTGGAACCACTAGCTCGCATCGCACTTTCTACCCGTGCGATGTTGGCA
This sequence comes from Heracleum sosnowskyi, assembly GCA_030848705.1. Taxonomy (NCBI): domain Eukaryota; kingdom Viridiplantae; phylum Streptophyta; class Magnoliopsida; order Apiales; family Apiaceae; genus Heracleum; species Heracleum sosnowskyi. Next base: position 34,982,251 of record CM061235.1, on the reverse strand, counting down.
GCCCCTTCCGGAGTAATAGCTGAATTTGGGGAGATTGGCTGGCTTAAACGACCCGAGATGGATGTCAATTCACGCTGGAATTCCTTGGAACCCCTAAGCTCAGGAGGGTATTGATTCAAAGGAGATGGGGTGGCAGAAGAACGAGCCGGGCTCGGGATGTTATTGAGCGAACCGGCAGAGGGAGAAGGGGTCGGACTCGACATCTGAAAAAGATGGTGAAAATTAGTGTGTGCCTAAAAAATAATAAAAGGAAAAAGAATCCTAAGTGTCCTCGCCTCGCACGAACAATTTGACACTATTGTTCGATGCGAACACAAGTCTCGTTCTCGTATTAGATCCAGGTTCAGCTCGAACCGTGGTTGTGAGTTCGCCTAGATGAGGGAACTCAGTTCGCAACTTTATAGGTTCGAACAAAGATATATTACAGAAAAACATAAAGGAAAGTAATCCTAAAGATTAAAATACTTACTTTGTGAAGAACTGGTGGATGAACTTGAAGAATTTGAAGAGGATGCGGACGAATGCCGGGAAGTTATAATAATTCTCGCCGTGTTTGATCCTTGAGCAAAATTGGGCAGAGTTTCCTTACTGTTTTTGATAGAATGAGTTTATGAAATGAAACTCTGAGGTATTTATAGAGGATAGGAGAGAGAAAACAAGAGACACGTGTCCAAATGTGAATGGATGGCACGTCTTTTTATGAACAGCTGTCAAACGATTGGGTGAACACGCGTCTGGAAATAGTGAGCGAACTGGATGCTATGCGAGCTGGAAGTCAAGCTCGCATCGTGTTATTTGAAGCAAATGAAAATTCCTTATCTAAGATTACTAAGGAATTTTGGGGGGTAGTTGTTATACAGGATTTTCGGTAATGGGCCCTAGACAGGTCCCTAAGTGATTTGGGCCTAGAGAATGAATTATATTTTAGAAATTGGTGTGGACTGGAATTAGGGCTCGCATCATTAAACTATGTTGAGCCCAAAATCCTTCTAAGTATGGTGGGCTCGCTTCGTTATGAGTTCCCACCTTGACAAGGGGCCGCATCATAATTGGGCTCGCTTCGCTCTGAGTTCACTTTGATGGGCTCGCGTCCTTATTTATGAACCCTCGCCCTAAGCTTATGGGCTCTCACCATTATGAAGTAATGGGCTCGTATTACTTATCAGAAATAAGAATAAATTGAACATAGGTGAGCTCGCACCACTTGAACTACGAAAGAGTAATTTTCATATGTCTTGTGCGATGCGAGTCTGGCCAGCTCGCATCGTGGGTGAAGCCCAAAATATGGAAATTCCTGTTTATGGAATGTTTCTTGGTTGACACGGGACAGACCTACAATCATGGGAAGAAATGCGGAGGTGCCGCGAGATTGTAGGAAAACGTGTGAAAACCGGATTATTTATGGGAACTTGAAGAGGATTGATGATCCTTAGACTATTTATGGGAACTTGAGAAGGATTGATGATCCTTGGAACTATTTATGGGAATATGAGGTGGATTGATAATCCTTGAGTTATTTATGGGAACATAAATCCTGACTATTTTATGGGCTTGGACTGAATGGGCTTATTCAATGACTTGTTCTCCAAGAACTACGTGAGGCTTGATCCCTATATAAAGGGGTACGTAGGCACCTTGTATGATACACAATTGACACTCAGCAAGAGCAAAGAGAAAAAACCCATTCTCTATTCAATTTCTGAGGAGTCATCATACAAGTCCAGCCACAACTTTCCATAAACCTCCAACACACTGTTGTACGAAATTCTCCTAACAACAATTGGCGCTAGAAGGAGGGGGCTCATTGAGCACTACATCTTAAGGAGAAGGATGTCGAAGAACAACAAGGACGGTGACAAGAGGATGGAGCATAAGAAGGATACCACACCGCAAGGAGCGAGGACGGATCCACCACCCCAGGGAGAGGGCTCACCTCGTAAAACCACCCCTGTCATGCCTCAAGTCGCACCAGTTACACTAGATGGCCAGAAGGTCTTAGGCTACCTCGAGGGGATCGAGCTCCAATTCAAAGCTATGAACGCCCGACTAGCTAAGGTCGAGCAGAACTCAATCAAGAATGCGAAGAGGAAGGCTCGAAGGCTCAAGGGCACTAGGGACAAGAAGGATAAAACCTCTAAAAAACTCATACACGAGTTCGACGAGGTAGCTGATGGACTAAAGAAAGACGGGTCTCTTGAGACGGATGAGATATCTCCAAGCCAGGAGGAGCGAGGCAGCCAGGCTCCGAGCGAGCCGCGGCATGAGCCAGCTTCGTCCGAGGCTAGATCTACTAGTGTTTTGGATCGAATTGGGAAGAAGCTAACTGAGCATGATCTAAGGCTTAGATTGGAAAAATCTAAATCTCGGAAGGAGGCGCCAGAGAGGACTCCGCCTAGAACAGAGCGAAGGGAGAGGACTCCGCCTAGAACAGAGCGAAGGGAGAGGACTCCGCCTAGAACAGAACGAAGAACTCCGCCTAGAACAGAAAGAAGAGAGAGGACTCCGCCTCGAACTCATAGAAGGGAGCGAAGGGAGAGGGCTTCCCCCCACCATTCCAGCGGTGAGGGGTCTAACGAGAGGATTGGAGACCTAAGGGTTGGTGATTTGAGACGCCTGCTGACGCAGATGGAACATGAGAAGAGAGCCCCACCCCCTGCAACGGCCCCATCTCCTTTCACTACTGCAATAAGGATGTCCCCTCTGCCCCCGGCATTTAGAAGCAACCTCGAGCTTGCCTTCAATGGAGATGCGGATCCTGCTGAATACTTGGCCCGTTTCAATACCGAGATGGAGGTCTACCAGGTGCCTGACCTAACTCGTTGTCGATTATTCGCGGCCTCATTAAGGGGGAGTGCCCAACAGTGGTTTACTAAGTTAGGGCCAGCTAGCATTAGCACATGGAGACAGTTGGGAGATCTATTCTTGAGGCAATTTCAGTCCACTCTTCATTATGCCCCACCGGTGGCTACCCTTGCAAACATTAAGCAGGGAGAGACGGAGTCCCTGCAGGATTATTTCATGAGATTTAATGCCGAAGTTCCTAGAGTCCGAGGAGCAACTGAAGAAGCCCAGAAGAATTTCCTAATCGCTGGATTGAGGGAGGGCTCTAAATTCTGGAAGACTCTACAGGCTAGAGAACCGGAAACTTTGGCCGAATTTTATGAACAAGCGGAGCCTCACAAAAGGGTGGAAAAATCTATGAGAGATCTAAGAAGCAGTGGCCGAAGGATGGAGAAGAGAGGGAGGTCTTCTAGCCCAGAAGAAAGGAGAAAGACTTTCAGAAGGAGCCCTAGCCCAAAGAAGTTTAACAAGACTAAGGAAAATAAAGAGACTGGAAGGCCTTACACAACCAAATGGCAGAATCATACCCCTTTGGTGGCTTCCATTGATCATATATATGCCACTTATGCGGGGAAGGGGGTATTCAAGAAAGCCACCCCTCTGACGGAATATAGTAAAAGGGACAACTCTAAATACTGTGCTTACCATGAATCCACGGGACATCATACGGCAGATTGCCGACAGCTAAAGGATGAGATTGAGAATCTGATTCGACAGGGAAAGCTAACAGAATGGGTCGTGAAGGAAGTACGGAAGCATAAGTCTGAGTATCATCAGGTGCCTCCTCCACCCCCAATAGCAAAAGATGGTGACAAGGAGAGGACTGACAGGGCAGGTAGCATTCATGTTATAATTGGAGGACCTCATGTGGGAGGAGATAGTAAGAAAGCCATGGAGAGATATGCTCGAGAAGCAAAGGACCGCCCTCTAACCAATGTTCATCGCCTTGAACAAAGGCCTCCTTATCTGTTCACGAAAGAGAGAGATGAAATCATGTTTAGTGAAGAAGATGCCAAATGGGTACACCATCCTCATGCTGATGCTCTTGTGGTAAGAATAAAAATCGGGTCTACTAATGTATACCGGGTGCTGGTGGACAATGGGAGCGCTGTAAGTGTCTTAACCTACGCCACTTACAAAAGACTTGGATTCCTGGACAGAGAGTTGGCCTCAAGCGGAAACCAGCTCTACGGGTTCACCGGGGCTTCAGTAGGAATTCGGGGAACAATCCAGCTACCGGTTAGTTTAGGAGACAACCCCCACGTGGCCACACAAATTGTCACCTTTACTGTGGTGGACCAGCCATGTGCTTATAACGCCATCATTGGGAGGCCACTCCTTAAGGAGATGAGGGTAGTTACCTCTGTCTACCACTTAACCATGAAGTTTCCAACTCCTACAGGCGTCGGACAAGTGAAGGGATGTCAATATGACTCAAGGGTATGCTACAATCAAGCCGTGAAAGGGGCAGAGAAGTTAGATGTTCGACGAGAAGTGGTAGACCTTAGAGAACAAGAGCCTCTGGAAGATAGTGAAGAGAAGAAAAGGAAGCGTGTGGACACTCTCATGATGGATGTCTGTAACATGATATCTATAGAGGAACTCCCGGAAGACTACTTCAAAAATCTGGGGATTGAAGTGGAGCCTCGGCCCGGGGCCTTAATGATGGAACCCTCTCAACCCATAATGACACTGCAGGAAGGGATAGTAGAGGAGGCTAGTGATGATGAGGAGAGCCCAGAACAGATGGCCGCTAGGTTGAATAAAGGCAAATGGGTGAAGAAAGAGACCTCAATTCTGATAAACTTGCCAACTGGAGTCTCCCGAGAGGTCACCATTACAACAGAAGGGAACATCCAGCAAGAAACGCCGGAGTTGCTCATCAATAATAGGGACCATCTGAGTGTTACTGAAATAGGAGAGCCTAGCATGGATAGAAGCGTTGATGTTGATTTGGACCCAAGAATGCCTCCCCTACCAGACGGAGCTGGGACATTCGAGGATATCATTCCTATCTTGGTGGACCCAAACGACTCGACTAAAGTCTTGAGGATTGGAGCAAACCTCGGCCCCGAAATGAGAAACAACCTCGTCTCATTCCTCAAGGAGAACCTGGATGTGTTTGCATGGTCTCACGCTGACATGATAAGGATCGACCCAGAAGTGATGTGCCACAGGTTGAACTTAGACCCCAGCAAGAAGGGAACAAGGCAGAAGAGGAGACCTATTAGCGGAGAGAGAGCCGAGGCCCTTAGAGAAGAGGTGGACAGGTTAATGGAAGTCGGGCTCATCAAGGAATCATTCTACCCGACTTGGTTGGCTAACCCCGTGTTGGTGAAGAAGCCGAATGGGAAGTGGAGAACCTGCGTTGACTTCACCGATTTGAACAAAGCTTGTCCAAAAGATAGCTTCCCACTTCCTCGTATCGATCAGCTTGTAGATGCCACTGCAGGACACGCATTGTTAAGCTTCATGATCGCTTACTCAGGCTATAATCAAATTCCTATGTATGGGCCAGATCAAGAACACACTTCGTTCATCACTGATCGGGGCCTATACTGTTATATTGGGATGCCTTTCGGGTTGGTTAATGCGGGAGCAACTTATCAGCGATTGGTGAATAAGATGTTTAAAGACCACATCGGGAAGACAATGGAGGTATATGTTGATGACATGCTTGTAAAATCAAAGGAGGCCAAGGACCACATTCAGCATTTGGCAGAGATGTTCACCATCTTGCGTATCTACAGAATGAAGCTCAACCCCCAAAAATGTGTGTTTGGGGTAGAGTCGGGGAAATTCCTGGGGTTTATTGTCAACCACCGAGGAATTGAAGCTAACCCGGCCAAAATCAAGGCTCTAATGGAGATGAGATCACCTCGTAGGGTGAGGGATGTGCAAAGCCTCACAGGGAGAATTGCGGCGTTGAACAGATTTGTCTCAAAATCTTCTGACAAGTGCCAAGAGTTCTTTAGGGCTATTAAGAAGGTGGGCAAGAATTTTCAATGGACAGAGGAATGTGAAGAGGCCTTTCAAAATATCAAAAGACATTTGAGCACACCACCTCTATTGTCTAACCCGCAGCAAGGGGAGGTACTGGTGCTTTATCTGGCCGTGTCGGAATACGCGATAAGTGCGGTGCTAATTCGAGAGGAAGATGGAGTTCAGCTCCCGGTTTATTATGTGAGCAAAAGGCTAGTCGGTGCAGAAACTCGGTACTTGAACATGGAAAAGCTGGTGTATGCTCTAATCCTCGCCTCACGAAAGCTCCGTCCCTACTTCCAAGCTCATAAGATCGAGGTGAGAACAGCCTATCCTCTTAGGCAAGTGTTGCACAAACCAGAAACTTCAGGAAGGATGTTGAAATGGGCTGTCGAGCTAGGGCAGTTTGATGTAGAGTATAAGCCTCGGGTCGCAATTAAAGGACAAGCACTGGCGGATTTTGTATTGGAATTCCCAACTCAAGTAGAAGAGGACCCTAGGGCCTTGCAAATTTATCCGGAGGTGCCAATGGAGGAAAATCAGAATAGTGCCCCTTGGTGGAGCTTATATGTTGATGGGGCATCTAATGGAGATGGAGCCGGAGCTGTATTTGAGTTAGTGAGCCCAGAAGGATGTAGAGTGAAGAGGGCTGTTCACTTCACTTTCCATGCATCAAACAATGATGCTGAATATGAGGCCTTGATCAACGGATTCAAGTTGGCATTAGAGCTAAAGGTGGAAAACCTTAACGCTTTTAGTGACTCCATGATTGTAGTATACCAGATAAATGGGGGGTATCAGGCACGAGGGCCTAGAACGGAGTTGTATTTGCGTTGTGCAGAAAGGTTAATCAAGTTATTTAATGAAGTCAGCCTGGAGCTCATCCCTCGAGGCCAGAATGAGACAGCGGACGAGCTTGCTAAGTTCGGGTCGCGTCGTGAGACCACTCTGTTAGGGTCGACACCCTTGGAAATACAGAGGAGGCCTAGCGTGCCAGAGGTAGAGCTTATGGTGGTAGAGGATAGGGCAACATGGATGTCCCCACTATTGGCCTATATCAAGGATGGTGTTTTACCAGATGACAAGAATGAAGCACGACGGATGCGATATATGGCTGCCAGGTATGCAATATATGATGGAGACTTATATAGGAGAGGCTTCAACGTGCCCCTACTCAAGTGTGTTGATGGAGACGAGTGCAACTATATACTAAGGGAAGTTCATGAAGGTATCTGTGGTAATCACTCAGGGGGTAGCTCATTGGCACAAAAGATACTTCGTCAAGGATATTACTGGCCGACTCTCAAGAAAGATGCTTTCGACTTTGCTAGAGCTTGTGACAAGTGCCAAAGGTATGCAAATTTTCACAACAGTCTGGTGGCACCTTTAACCTCACTCGTGAGCCCTTGGCCCTTTGCCATGTGGGGGATAGATTTGATTGGAGAATTGCCCAAGGCTAAAGGCAGTGTGAAGTACGCTGTGGTCGCGGTGGATTATTTCACTAAGTGGGCAGAGGCCGAGCCCTTAGCCACAATAACCGCAAAGAAGCTCATTGATTTTGTGTATAGGGCTATTGTTTGTCGATTTGGAGTACCCTACAAGTTGATCTCAGATAATGGTAAACAGTTTGACAGTAAGGAGATGAGAGAATTTTGTGATCGGTTAGGAATTCTGAAGAGTTTCAGTGCAGTGAGCCATCCACAGACGAATGGTCAGACCGAGGCAATCAACAAAATTTTGAAGCACACACTGAAGGCAAAGCTAGAGGATGCGAAGGGAAATTGGCCAGAGGAGCTCCCACAAGTCTTATGGTCTTATAACACCACTCCCCGAACCAAAACGGGTGAGACCCCATTCTCCTTGGTGTATGGATGTGAGGCTATGGTCCCGGTGGAAGTGGGAGCTGGATCTTTTAGGAGAGCTCATTATGACCCAGAGAATAGTGAGAAGAATCATCGTCTTTACTTGGACATGATTGAAGAAACACGGGTTGATTCCCAAGCAAGGCTGCTAGCATACCACCAGAGAACCGCAAGGCATTATAACCGCAAGGTGAGAGCCCGACCTTTCCGGGTTGGGGACTTGGTTCTCCGACGAGTAATGCCTAACACCAAGGTAGTTAATCATGGAGTGTTTGGGGAAAATTGGGAAGGCCCCTATCAGATCAAATCAGTTCTATGGGAAGGAACTTATCATCTCAATGACATACGGGGAAAGCTCATACCAAGGGCCTGGAATGCTGAGCACTTGAGGAGATATTATCAGTAGTTTCTATCTATTTAAGACTTAGCATGCATTGATATTTATCCTAAGTCTCGGGGGGTAGTGTCATATAGGCACCTTCCCTTGACATACAATGTAATAAGTCTAGGTCTGTTATTATGTAAGAAGATGGAGGTTTTATTATCTAAATAAAGTTGAAGTTTATTGAGCATTAAGTAAATTTTACTTTCTTTTTTAGAACATTGGATTGGGCCTCGGCCCATCAATTATGCAAAAAGAGCTCTTGCGAGGCGAGCCCTCTCTAGAAACGAGCTCAAGAAAGTTGGGAAAATAAAACTTATTTAGAAACCCTATGCAAGGAGAACCTCTGTGCGAAGTGGAACTCCGTGCGAGGTGAACCCCTGTGCGAGGTGGACCTTTGTGCGAAGTGGAACTAAATACGGTGCGAAGAGGGACCTCGCGTGAATAGGCAAAGTAGTTCCGTGCGAAGTAAACCTGGTGGGAGTTGTAATTATAATGTTAAGAAAAACAAAGACATACAGGAAAATATGCAAAATCAGGCGCGAATATAAAATACTTAATAAAATGTTGAGTGTTATGGGACCAAAATCATCAAATGTCTACAAATGGCGAGGCAAACGGGGTGCCCGCATCCCCAAAGAAAGATAATTAAAAAACTAAGCTTGAGGAGTATCCTCATTAGCTTCTTGAATTGGCTGGGATTCCAGTTCGGGCTGAGCCTCGGCTTCGATGCGAGCCCTCTCTGCAGCCTCCTCCTCCATTTCCTTTCGAAGCTTTTCAGCATAGGTGACAGTGGCTGCACCTAAAGGACTCCAATCGAACTCAGGGACCTTCGACATGAAGCCCTTCATGAAGTTCTTGGATCCTAGGGCTTTTGCATCCCTGACCTCTTCAGCCCGGCTCGCCTCTAGCATTGAGAGTTTGGCCTCGAATTCAGCATTTTGGGCAGCCATCTTAGCTTTGGCCTCAGCAACTTGGGTTTTTAGAGAATTGATCTCAGAAGTAGCATCAGTTAGAGCGTTGGAATGCTCTTCCTTCATCTTTTCCACAAGTGCTTTGGACTCGCGCAAGTCCTTTTCAAGACTTGTGGTCGCATCGAGAATACTTTGTTTTGACTCCTCAACCAAGGCCACATTGGCTCTCCTCGCTTCATCAAGCTTTGTCTTCAAGATTCTGTTATCCTTATCCAAGCGGGCAGAGGCCTGGCCCATCGAGCGAAGCTCCCTATGCCTATTGATCTGCCTTATAAAAACCTCAGCAGTGGCTTTAGAGAGGGCATCATTGTTGGCCTCGAACGAGCCCGAGGTCCATGCCCTTAGATCACTCTCAGAAACGTGTGGGGCTCCAAGACGCACCAGAGTACTCGCCACGACGTTTCCTTGAGGATTTGGGGGAGATCCTTGCGAGCCCGCTTCACAACATCGAGCTCAGGAGCAGAATCCTTAGCATGCTTGTTCTTCCTTTTCAGAGGAGAGACCCCCCCAGTAGCCAAATATTCTGTGAGAGTGGTTTTTCGGGGAGGGATCTCTTTTGTACGAATAACTTTATTCGAACCCTCTGCATGCGAGCCGGCCTGGCTGCCGGAAGGAACGGTGCGAATCTGGACCTCTGGGTCATCCAAAAAGGGAGGAGGAGAAATTGCCATTCCTGAAATAAAACGAGGATAAAAGAGTTAGTACAATAAATAAAAGTGCTAGAAATAAAGTAACGATGCGAGCCGAGGGCTCGCGTCGACGGGAACTTACCTTTTCTTTTTTTAGACTTTTTGTTAGGGGTCAACCTAGTCCCTTCCTTTAAAAAGCCATACTCGACAAGGTTAGCAGTTGTAATCAATTTTCTAATGTTGCATTCGGAAACGGGGATCTTTAGAAGGTTGTCAGCGTTAACCTTCTCCTGACCTTGCAAAGATGTTCTCACGGGGGGTTCTGCGAATAGAAATAAACTATGAGCACGATGCGAGCTCAAAAGAACGATGCGAGACGACGAAGAAACGATGTGAGCTCAAATAAAGTACTTACCAGGGTCGTAGTAAAAATGAGTTTGAACTCGGGGAACTTCGTGAACATAGAAGAAAGGGTCCTTCCATTTGCCTGAGTTGCTTGGGCCCCCGTAGATTAACTTTTTCTTGTTTTAGTAAGGCCATACTGAAAGGTAGAAGTAGCCAAACTCGGCCGAGTGCTTCAAATTTAAGAAATATCCCAGCTGCCTTGCGGTGAGAGTAGGGTAGCCTTGTTTTTTGTAGAGAATGTACAAAGCAATAGCAGACCTGTACCCGTTAGGGTTAATTTGTAGCGGTGCGAGCCCGTAGTACTCTAAAATTTCTTAAATAAAAGGATGAAGAGGTGCAGAAATGCCCAGCTTCAACAGGAAAGCTGAAAGAACCATGCGAGGTGCTCGTCCTCCATTTTCTGGATGATTAAAATGATAGCACCTCATATGCGGTGCGGGCAGGATAATACGACCCTCTGGCCTAAACTGCTCTACGAGGTCGCGTAGAGAGTCCTCAGTCATCGAGGTAGACATGTCCCGGCAAGCTAAAATCTTACCGTCCTCGTGAAAAGAGGAGGAGCTCTCATCGCCATCTGGAATAATACGTTTTTTGAGAAAAACCACTCCTTCAAGCTCGGGCTGTTGGATAGGTTCATATGGCACAGGAGACGGTTCGGGAACATAAGAGTAATTACAGAAATCCACTTCTTTGGATACATCTGCCACTTCCTCGCTAGCAGGGCTGTCATATGACCAATGTGAGCTAGTCTCCTCGTCCTCATCGTCTTCGAATTCGTCCTGAGGAGATGCGATGCGAGCCACAGCCTTACCTTTGTTTTTAGCATAGAAAGCGCTTCCTAGGGAACTGTCAGTGGACGACTCTGAAATCTCGATAGGAATATGAGCAGAATCTGGATCAAGGCAAAGCCTTGCCCTTCTTTCTTGAAGCAGTTGATTTATGCGAGTATTGGCCTCCTCTTCGCTCATAGGCGGTAATGGACGATTGAAAAGATCATCTAGATCAAACGAGCTGGGAACACTTGGCCCTGTTTTCTTGTTTCTCCAAGAATATAGGTTCTTCTCCCTATTATAGTCTTCTGGTGTGGAGTTGGGATCGAGCTGAAGTCCCAACGAACTGGAACCACTAGCTCGCATCGCACTTTCTACCCGTGCGATGTTGGCAGCCCCTTCCGGAGTAATAGCTGAATTTGGGGAGATTGGCTGGCTTAAACGACCCGAGATGGATGTCAATTCACGCTGGAATTCCTTGGAACCCCTAAGCTCAGGAGGGTATTGATTCAAAGGAGATGGGGTGGCAGAAGAACGAGCCGGGCTCGGGATGTTATTGAGCGAACCGGCAGAGGGAGAAGGGGTCGGACTCGACATCTGAAAAAGATGGTGAAAATTAGTGTGTGCCTAAAAAATAATAAAAGGAAAAAGAATCCTAAGTGTCCTCGCCTCGCACGAACAATTTGACACTATTGTTCGATGCGAACACAAGTCTCGTTCTCGTATTAGATCCAGGTTCAGCTCGAACCGTGGTTGTGAGTTCGCCTAGATGAGGGAACTCAGTTCGCAACTTTATAGGTTCGAACAAAGATATATTACAGAAAAACATAAAGGAAAGTAATCCTAAAGATTAAAATACTTACTTTGTGAAGAACTGGTGGATGAACTTGAAGAATTTGAAGAGGATGCGGACGAACGCCGGGAAGTTATAATAATTCTCGCCGTGTTTGATCCTTGAGCAAAATTGGGCAGAGTTTCCTTACTGTTTTTGATAGAATGAGTTTATGAAATGAAACTCTGAGGTATTTATAGAGGATAGGAGAGAGAAAACAAGAGACACGTGTCCAAATGTGAATGGATGGCACGTCTTTTTATGAACAGCTGTCAAACGATTGGGTGAACACGCGTCTGGCAATAGTGAGCGAACTGGATGCTATGCAAGCTGGAAGTCAAGCTCGCATCGTGTTATTTGAAGCAAATGAAAATTCCTTATCTAAGATTACTAAGGAATTTTGGGGGGTAGTTGTTATACAGGATTTTCGGTAATGGGCCCTAGACAGGTCCCTAAGTGATTTGGGCCTAGAGAATGAATTATATTTTAGAAATTGGTGTGGACTGGAATTAGGGCTCGCATCATTAAACTATGTTGAGCCCAAAATCCTTCTAAGTATGGTGGGCTCGCTTCGTTATGAGTTCCCACCTTGACAAGGGGCCGCATCATAATTGGGCTCGCTTCGCTCTGAGTTCACTTTGATGGGCTCGCGTCCTTATTTATGAACCCTCGCCCTAAGCTTATGGGCTCTCACCATTATGAAGTAATGGGCTCGTATTACTTATCAGAAATAAGAATAAATTGAACATAGGTGAGCTCGCACCACTTGAACTACGAAAGAGTAATTTTCATATGTCTTGTGCGATGCGAGTCTGGCCAGCTCGCATCGTGGGTGAAGCCCAAAATATGGAAATTCCTGTTTATGGAATGTTTCTTGGTTGACACGGGACAGACCTACAATCATGGGAAGAAATGCGGAGGTGCCGCGAGATTGTAGGAAAACGTGTGAAAACCGGATTATTTATGGGAACTTGAAGAGGATTGATGATCCTTAGACTATTTATGGGAACTTGAGAAGGATTGATGATCCTTGGAACTATTTATGGGAATATGAGGTGGATTGATAATCCTTGAGTTATTTATGGGAACATAAATCCTGACTATTTTATGGGCTTGGACTGAATGGGCTTATTCAATGACTTGTTCTCCAAGAACTACGTGAGGCTTGATCCCTATATAAAGGGGTACGTAGGCACCTTGTATGATACACAATTGACACTCGGAAAGAGCAAAGAGAAAAAACCCATTCTCTATTCAATTTCTGAGGAGTCATCATACAAGTCCAGCCACAACTTTCCATAAACCTCCAACACACTGTTGTACGAAATTCTCCTAACAACAATATTTATTAAACTTTATTTTTTTTAATACTTAAAATATCATACAGAATCATATATACTACCAGTCTTATAAAATATTAATATTAAGTTTTAAAAACAATATTATGTGTGGTGCTTTTTATTTTTCTTTTAACTAGACAAATATTTTGTATATGTATCGATAACTATAATATATTCTACTTTCTTGCATCAGAGTCGAACTTTTCTTGTACTACGTAATATATTTGAATTATTCAAATATTTAATATATAAAATGTATTATTAAATGTTGATATAACATAAATAACATATTACAAGTAGTTTATTTACATATTTATGACTTATTTATTTTTAAATTAATGAAATTAGTGTTAAAACATGTGTAAAAATTAGACAATAATTTAGGTATGGTCGATCGGTCACTTCGGGGTCGGGGAGACTCCGAACATGAACTCATTCGTCGAATCCGCTTCAATGCTCGAATGAGGATTACTTTATTTATCGCACAATAATCATTGTTAAAAAGCACATATTGATAACATGTATACATGATATTTATAATTATTTGTTCTTATCTATACTACAAGTATAGAGTCAGTGTGATGCATACAACATTCATATTCTTCTTGTTTTACATTTATATTTACTTTGTTTGAAGTTCATTTTAAATTTGAAAAGTTTTATGTGATTGTTGAACTTAATGTTGAATTGACATGTGTATTTATGTTTGAGTGTGATTAAATTGTGTTTTAAGAGTTTTCTGTTTAACGATATTTTAAAAATATATTTAATTAAAATTGTTGTTTTTAATAAATTAAGGTCAAATTGCAAAAGAAAAGGGACTAAAGTGCAAATATCAGAATATGAATGTCATATTGACCGACCGACTACCAAACTATATTTTGAATAAAATGGTTGTTTTTAATAAATTAAATAAAGTAGTAAAAATAAAAGAACTAAAGTACAAATATCAAAATATGATAATCGTATCGACTGACTATCAAACGTTCAATGTTTCGGTTTTAATAATACAGTATATATATATATATATATAACTAAAAAACATAAATAAAACATATGAAAAACTATTTGTTTTGAGTTAAAATATTGTAAAAGATGAGATAATAAAAATATATAGATAGTACAACAAAACAATTAAATGAATTATATATTCTAAAATTTTGATAATAATTTGTGTAAACAATAAACGGATTAAAATATATAATCTATAACAAATTTAAAAAATTAGATCAAATCACATTATACAGCCCGGGTTATTTAAAATTATATTCCCCGATCAATCAAATTATCTATATAAATAAAAGTAAGTACATTGTAACAGACGAAAAAAAAATGTTCAACCATACCCAGAAAAAAAAATTAACCACAAAGAATAGAAATTTATGTTAATTGCTAGAAAAATGACCGGTGTTTTAATTAGTAAAGATATTTTCCTGGATGAAGTTGTATTTTGAAAAAAAATAAAGGATGAATTCATTGTCAAAACACGGACAGAACTCAGAAGGCATATGAGCAATTTTAACTTACGATGATATAAGCAAAAAATATTTATCTAGCCATAATTGATCAATTCTCAAGTTCAGAGTTAAAAAAAAGTCTGTTTGTTTGGAAGAATTGAAACACATCGAAATGGTACCAAACGTACTTAATAATAGAATGATTTGGAACAAGGTAGTTTCACTTAAGTTAATTAGCTACATTGTCCTATGTTTTGAAAGTTAGATAAACAGGGAAGAGAAATAAAGGTAAAAAATGCTTAAAATTAAGAGGTCAGAAGAAAAGACATAAAAGAGTTACAGAGAAAGTTTTAAGAACTGAAAACGCAAGGCCTAAGTAGAGTATTAGAAGATTTAGGAAGGCTTTTGAGTAAAATCAGTACTAAAACCTACAATCTCATATTGCAACATCTTGAAGGCTATTTAGTTTCTACCTTGAATATTGTCGGAGATTAACTAAATGAATGCATCATTTTTGAAGAACTGGAAAAATTTGAGGATTATAATTTTAAAAATGTCGTCTTAATTAGAAAACATTCATAGAACACTCTAATTCTATTCTATGATCCACGACAAAAATTAAAAACAAACATATTTATCAAAACTACTCGTATTAGTTTTAAAATTATAAACTTCAACGTATATAAGCAAGTACAGCATAATCATAACATTAACAATAAAAACTCTATGAACATCAAAAATATACAATCATATATGTCAAATGACATTGATAATGTGTAGTTTAGTTTAAAATCACAATCTAAGCTAGCGGTTTGTGCCTTGCACGGGTTTTTATGCTAGTTATTCATTAAAATTTGTATACTCTCTAATTTTT
Organism: Heracleum sosnowskyi; assembly: GCA_030848705.1. Classification (NCBI taxonomy): domain Eukaryota; kingdom Viridiplantae; phylum Streptophyta; class Magnoliopsida; order Apiales; family Apiaceae; genus Heracleum; species Heracleum sosnowskyi. Next base: position 34,966,903 of record CM061235.1, on the reverse strand, counting down.
CATGAATCATAGAACTCAATTTATTAGATCAAATCGGCGAATAAAATAGCATGAAGCTAAGTTGGGACAAACCCCCTTCTGGCTATACAACCAGGTCTACAACAAAACAGGCGTGCTAAGTAGTCGGCTGCTCTATTCCTAGATCGTTTAACAAACTGAATAGAAACATCACTCAAACTCCAAACTGGAGTAATACAATCAGAAATGACCAGAAATGACCACTCTGATGGGATATAAAATAGACGTTTATGGCCTGCACTACTAGTTGACTCTCATATTCCATCCATGTAAGTAGCAATCCGATTACCTTGATCCACCATTTTCCATTCTTGTTGCTGATAAATCAAGAAGCCTCTGCACATCGCTTCTCAACTATACCAGGAAACAAAGTTGCACCAGCTTCAATGAGCACTCCTTCATCATATCTAGCAAGGAAACACTCTATATATTGTATCCTGCAGACTGATTTGTACTGATCATTTAGGTTTGCCTATAGAAATGGGATTCAGTGTTAACCTTTTAGATCATTCGCTCTTTTAGAATATATATAAACTTAGTCATTTACAAACAATTGAAAAAACATGGGTGATAAAATAATTACAAAGGCTTTTAATGTTGTAACGAGAAGGAGAGCTTACATTGACCACATCCGCGATCAAATAAAAGGAAACCGATTACTTGATATCTGGGACATATGGCAGCATTGAAGTGAAAGTTACCTGGACACCTTGAGATGGATAAACCAGTTGTAATATGTAGACTACTTGATGTTAAGTGTTCCATCAATCAAAGGACGAAAGCATAACTTGCTACGTGCTACTGCAAGTGTTGATTGTTAATCCTAATTGCTATAACCATGGCCATGCATCTTCTCTGTGCATCCTGTAAAGAATTTTCTTTCCAAATCAATTATTATTCAGCCGTAAACAAATGAACCCTAAATATTATCCCGCTAATATAAACTTTAAAATTAATTTTATAAAGCTCAAATATTACCATTTGGGCATAACTAAATATTGTATTAACCTTGTAGCTTGCTTGTTTTTCTATTCCAAGTTTTATAAATTACTTTGTTAAATAATTAAGTTTCAAGTTTGATTTTTTTTGACAAATATGTGACTTTTATGTGGTTATTTTCGGTACCAGAAAATTAGCACTGAAAGTTAAAATTAATTTAGAAAAAAACATGCATTTTATTATCAAAACTCAAAGCACATAAGATATTTGACATCTTTAATTTATTCATTTTATACAAACTGTATGCTATGCACGCTAAAATACATAGTCTTGTCTAAGTTTGCAGGACACTGTAATATACCATGAAACTGGCTTAACAATCTTTTTTTTTGGACAACGAGAAATTTCAATGATAAGGTGCACCAGTTGCACATATCTATGTTTGAGGGCCCCTATAGTTCGACCAAACATGGAGCAAGCCATTCCCTTGACCAGTAAAAGATAGCACACAGAAGGTGATCCTCAAATGAAGGCACGAGCTCCCCATGGAAGTTCCACACAGCTACTGTTCGGTCCCTGAATGTTAGGAATAGCCGGCTCTCATAAAGAATAATCGGAGCATCTTCTTCATTGCTTGCAATTCTGGAAACATACCCTTACAAGTCGCGTCAAAGAATTGAAAGATTCTAATAAGCCGGTTTTGGCCAATGTTTCTGTAGCAAATCAGGTTGACATCATGTCGACCATATATAAGATACAAGCCCCATATTGATGGAAATTTGTTTACGATTCCATGTATCCAAAAAACATACATTAAGGGAAGATGGTGTTATTGTCTCGTTTTTCTTTGACAAATTATGCTAAAAGGGGAAAATCCGTGTACCCAAATTCGTCGTCAAGATCTAAAAATCATATCAGATTCTTAAAAAAGATCAATAACAGATAATGAACAAAAGAGAAACAGAGATCGAGATAATCAAGACTAGGGAAGAAGAGTCGAGGGGGAAAATAAAGTGTGATAAAACCAATGAGAAATGGTTGTAATCTACTAATTTGTTACAGAGTCACCTATGTGTATACATAGACTACTGCAACATGTGCCTCACGCATAGATGTCACAAACTGAAAATTAAGAGAGTACACAGAAGAGACCAGAGAAACTAAGAGCATAAGAGAAAGTAGATTTCTACGAACCTCAAGGGTAACTACAGATTTGTGATTGCGCTTAAATAGCTACAATCTTTCACCAAAGGAACATTCTAGAAACGATAATTATTTTGGCAAATACAAAACGCTAACGTATCGATGTCTCTCGAAGGTTCTCGACTCTTCTTATAACTGACATCGATGAAAATCTATTATATAAAAAATAAAAGTAAAAAGAATCTTCACCTTCTAACGCGTCGTAGGTGATAAAAACAATCACATAAATATCTGTCATTAAAGTTTTTTCCCCTTATTCTCACATCACTATGTCGTCTACTCTATTGTCTATTTAATTCTACTTTCTATATGTTGTACATGTTAAATTACAAGCTCTCCATGAGGTGTGTTAATACCCTCCCAGAAGAAGTCTCTTTGCCCGGAATAAGTCTATTTACCTGCCAGATATAACCATGTCCCGGAAGAATTCAATGGACAACTTGTCACACCCAAAGTGGACTAAGGAAAATAAGTGAATGCAATACTATCTCTTCCGGACCAAAGACAGTTCCTTCATCCAGCACCTTCCACCTCTTGGGCAAAAGCTGCTCCCTTCTCCAATACTCTTACATCAACTCACACCTGTCACAAGGAAGGGAGCATTCTTCCGGACCGGGGGACAAAGGAAGGTAACACTAAGCCTTATAAATACTCAAGCAGCCTCACATATGCACAGGTTCTAATTTTTACATTCATTCACACTCTCACATTTTCACAAAACGCTCTCTAAATTCAGTCACCGGTAATACACTTTCCGATATTGTTTCTTGTCATTCTCCACCACCAAGTTACTTACTCTCACGCCGGAGGTGCTTGACGGCCACCACCCCCGGTCAGACATTGTTTTGCAGACTCCCTTCCGATAGCTACACCACATCCCCGACCAAGCATTGCCGGAAGAGGGACAAGTACGGTAGAGTGGAGAAAGGAGCATTATCATTTGGCGCTAGAAGGAGGGGAATTTTTCCTTATAGAAACCCTCCATCCTTTCCAGTTTTACAAGAAGTAACTTACTTTTGGTGTTTGGGCATCCTTTGATTCCTGAGAATTAATCGACGTCCAAGCATACAAGAGAATTTTAGTCACAAATCCATCTCAATGGGTCCGTCGAAGAATACAAGGTTGCAAGTAAGAAATATACCAGATGGGAACAACATAAACAACAATGAGGAGCAACTTCAAGACAATCAATATGAGACGATTCCTGACGTCTCTCACCATAGTGAACCCGTCCTCCAACGAGTTGGAACAAGGGACGGGAACCCTCCTCTCAACTTGGACTTGACAAGTTTCGCCCCAAATCAAATCGATTTCCTTCTCAGTGTTGCTGCCAATCTCCAACACCCTAACCAGCAAAATGACCCACCTCGGTCTAAAGGGAGACGGGAACCACCTCCCCACGAGGATGAAGCACATAGTGCTATCAACAATGGCACCAAAAGGCCAAGGACAACAAAATCCATTTTCTCTCGTCTCGGTTCTTCCCAAAACACTCAACATGTCCGCCATGATAAGCCTCACCACCGTCCCGAGACATGGAAGGAAAATCGAAGAGGACGGGACTTAAGACGTCAAATTGAGGACAAAAGGGCCGAGTACGAAAGGGAAAAGCGAAGACTGGAAGATGAATTCTACCAAGAGAAGGAAAGGGACAGGACTCCCAAACCCACCCCGGTGGGAGGTGATGGCAGCTCTCAACAAGAAATCCTCCAAACTCTCATGGAGTTAAAGCGCAAAGTTGAGGGAGAAGTTTCAGCTAGCCCGGGAGAATCCCCCTTCTCCAAAAGACTAGAAGATGAAAGTAAGCAAACACATTTGAAACACCCTCACCTGGACTCGTATGATGGCAATGGAGACCCGGAAGAACACTTGAGTTATTTTGATCAAATAACCCTTTTCTATGGGTACCGGGACTTAACATGTTGCAGATTCTTTGCTTCCACCTTAAGAGGAAGTGCACAACGATGGTTTTGTAGGCTTCCTCCCAGGACCATTGACACATGGGCCGATTTCAAAAAAGCCTTTCTGAATAAGTTTAAGGCAAATCAACCACATGAAGTGCACACTGTCTTCCTTGAGACCATAGCCCAAAAGAGCGGAGAGACACTTGAAAGTTTTCTAAAGAGGTTCAAGGAAGCGGTGAACAAAGTGGTATCAGTTAATGAGACGGAAGCATTGGTGCATCTAAGAAAGGGTCTAGACCCTTATGATTGTGAAAGATATATTTGCAAGCTCATTGAACACAAGCCCACTACGCTAGCCAGAGCATATGAATTGGCTTCTCACTTCATCACCGAGACGGAGGCCATGAGAGTCATGAAACAAACAAGGAATCCTCCCCAACCAAAGCCCTACTTCCAGAAGGAGCGTTTCACCTTCCACCACACTCAGAGGCCCACCCATGGTCCTGCCGTGTCAAGGCAAAAACCCATTTTTGACAAGTCAAGGCTCTCTTCTTCCACCTCATCAAGGCCGGCACGAAGACCTGAACCAGAGTGGACAACTTTGAGCATGCCTAGGGCACATATCTTACGGGAGATACAGAACAAACCTTTCTACCAGGCACCTCAACCACTTTGGACAGCCCCGGGTGACAGAGACTCCACTAAGCACTGTGAATATCATGCCACTCACGGACATACTACAGAGAATTGTCTCTCTCTCAAACACTTCCTCGAGAGGTTGGTCCGTCAAGGACTCATTAACCAATACCTTCCCCGGCAAATTACGAGCGGGAACAACTCGAATACTCCTTCCACTTCTCAAGCCAACAAATGTAAGAACATTGTCAATGTGGTTATTGGAGGAACGCAATCTCCCCCACGAGCTCCGGGAACTCAAGAAGTGTTAATGATATCAGAGAAAGACATGATGGGAGATGTTATCACTTTTTCTGACGCTGACTTGGAGGGAGTCAATCCTTACAATACTGAAGCTTTGGTGGTCACGGTAGAAACACGAGATAATGTGGTCAAGAAGGTCTTGATTGATAATGACTCATCGGTGGATATAATCTTCACGCACTGTTGGGAAAGGCTGAAGTTGGAAGATAAGTTGGAAGAATGTCAAGAGGAGGCACCCCTTTACGGTTTTGGCCACAATGCAGTCCCCATAGCGAGAATAGTGAAGTTGCCTATACTCTTCGGGACAGCCCCGAAGCAAGTTCGCCATTTTATCAAGCTTTCTGTGGTTAACACGCCGTCTTCTTATAATATGATCTTGGGAAGGCCGACTCTGACTCGCTTAAGGGCCATAACCTCCACTACCCACCTAAAAATGAAGTTCCCCACCATTGCAGGAATTGGAGAGATTAAAGGAGATACAGAGGCCTCAAAGTATTGTTATGGTTCCGCCCTCAACCTTGCTCAGACTGACCCAAGTAACCTGAGAAGGGCGCGAACAACTCAGCGGAAAAGGGAGAAAAGGAAGAGGCATCTCGAACACCAGCGAAACCAAAGGAAGAGGACAAGGGATGTCCAAGTAGTGGAAGCCACAAATGATCAGAACATGGAAGAACTAGAGCAACGAATGGATGCCAACTTGAGAAAATGTTTACAGAAAGATGAAGTACCCATTGTGACACCCGCAGTAGAAACGGAAAAAATCGAATTGGTACCCGGAGACGGGACGAAGCGAATTAGCATTGGTACCGGTCTCGACACAATATTCAAGGAAGGATTGATAAAATTATTGCGAGAGTATGCCGACATTTTTGCTTGGAACCCAAAGGAGATGCCTGGCCTTGATGAGTCCGTAGCCATGCATAAATTAAATGTTCACAAAGATGCCATCCCAAAAATTCAAAAGAGAAGGAATGTTGCTCCAGACAGGCAGAAAGCAATTGATGAAGAGATAGACAAAATGCTAGACGCTGATCTCATTTGTGAAGTTACTTACCCGGAATGGGTAGCTAATGTGGTTTTGGTAAAAAAAGCTAATGGCAAATGGAGGGTGTGCGTCGACTACACTGATCTTAATGCTGCATGCCCAAAGGATCCTTACCCTCTTCCAAGCATTGATCAACTAATTGATGCCACTGCGGATCACCTAATGCTAAGTTTTATGGATGCCTTTTCGGGATATAATCAAATCAAGTTAGCACCAGAAGATAGAGAGAAAACATATTTCATCACACATCGAGGGGTTTATTGTTACAAGGTCATGCATTTCGGCCTTATCAATGCTGGAGCAACGTATCAAAGGATGATGAATAAAATCTTTGTGGGGCAACTTGGTAGAAACAAGGAGGTATATGTTGATGATATGATTGTTAAATCTTTGTTATTAAAAACTCACCTTGCAGATTTGAAGGAATGTTTCGAGAAGTTACAAGCACATAACATGAAACTCAATCCGGACAAGTGTACATTTGCCTTGGAGGCAGGAAAGTTCTTAGGTTTCTTGGTGAGTCAAAGAGGAATAGAGAATAATCCAGAGAAAATTCAATCAATATTGGACATGCACCCTCCCAAGACAATTCGTGATGTCCAAAGACTGACAGGAAGGTTGGCCGCTTTGAGAAGATTCATATCAAAATTGGCAGAGAGATGTCTACCTTTCTTTGATACTCTAAGGGGAGCAACAACTACAAAGACTATCAAGTGGACTCCCGAATGTCAAATCGCTTTTGATGAGTTGAAGGCATATCTCTCATCTCCACCTTTGCTAGCAACAGCCGCTCCATCCGAGCCTTTGTCCATCTATTTGTCAGCATCAAATGCGGCAGTGGGAGCCGTCTTGATTAAGGAAGATGATGAAGGACCAAAACCCATCTATTATGTTAGTCAAGTATTGAAAGATGCGGAAACTCGTTACCCCCCTATAGAGAAGTTTGCTTATGCACTTGTCACTACAAGCAGAAAACTAAGGCATTACTTCCAAGGGAGAGAGATCAAGGTTGTCACCAATCCCCCTTTGAAAAAGCTTCTACACAATCCAGACCTGTCAGGACGATTGATTAATTAGGATGTGGAGTTAAGTCAATTCTCTATCTCTTATGAGCCAAGGAAAGCAATCAAGGCTCAAGCTCTTTCAGATTTCATTGTAGAATGTTCATTTGGTAACAAAGAAAAGATGCCCTCTCTTGAGGACAATTCACCCGCCAAAGAGCCTCTCCCTCCTCCAAACCCAACATGGAAACTTTTTGTGGATGGATCTTCCACCTCGGCAAGGAGTGGAGCAGGACTTATCTTGATTAGCCCCGAAGGGTTCCAAGTGATGCAAGCCATAAGATTCACTTTCAAGGCTACCAATAATCAAGCTGAGTATGAAGCACTCATTGCAGGTCTCAACTTGGCACGCAGTCTCCAAGTCCAACACCTCTCCATTTTTAGTAATTCCCAAATTGTGGTAAGGCAAACCACTGGGGATTATGCTACAAAAGACACCATTTTCACTAAGTACCAAGCTTTGGTTAGATCCCTTCTCTCTTTCTTTGCCAGCCACACACTTGTTCAAGTGGATAGAGAAGACAATACTATTGCAGACTTGATTTCCAAGCTTGTAGAATCTGAAAAGGATCACCTAGATGGTTCCGTCTATTTTGAAGAACTAAAAGTGCCAGCAATTGAGGGACAACAAATCATGGAAATTGGCACAGAAGACTCTACTTGGATGACACCCATCATCGACTACTTGAAAGATGGAATTCTACCAGAAGACTCTACGAAGGCCAAACAACTCCGCTCTCAAGCTGCCAAATACTTCATTCAAGATGACACCCTCTACAAAAGAACTTTTGATTCTCCTATCCTAAAGTGCGTCGACCCTGACGAGGCCTTGTATTGCATGAGAGAGGTCCACGAGGGGATATGTGGAGATCATATGGAAGGAAAAGCTTTGGCTCACAAAATTCTACGGCAAGGATACTTTTGGCCTACCTTGGCTAAGGATTGCCAGGCTTTCGTTAAGAAGTGTACACAATGCCAGCTTTTCAGCAATGTTCCTAAACAAGCACATGCCTTGCCCTCTTCCATCTTATCCCCCATTCCCTTTGCCATGTGGGGAATCGATATCATGGGACCTTTCCCAAAAGCTAAGAATGAATTGCAATATGTGATGGTAGCGATTGATTATATGACTAAGTGGGTCGAAGCTAAGGCTCTAAGGAATATCACCCAAGAGGATGCTATAAAATGTGTCAATGAAAACATAGTCACAAGGTTTGGAATCCCAAGGATAATGGTGTCAGACAATGGAACCCAATTTGTTGGATCAAAGTTCGTGAAATTTCTTTCAGAAAGAGGAGTGAAACATAAGAAAGCTTCGGTGTGCCACCCGCAAAGCAACGGGCAAGTGGAAGTCACAAACCACACTATCGTGCGAGGCCTTGAGAAAAGGCTCCAAACATCCAAGAAGAAATGGCCTGAAGAAATCCCTAATGTGTTGTGGGCTTACCGAACATCAGCTAGAATCAGTACTAAGGAAACCCCTTACAAATTAGCTTTTGGCACTGAAGCCCTTCTCCCGGTAGAAGTAGGCTCACCCTCCTAGCGAGTCTTAAACTTTGATGAAGAAGCTAACACGGAAGGCCTCCGTGACAACATCGAACTCCTTGATGAAGTCAGAGATGATGCGGTGCAAAGAATGGATACGTATAAAGAAAAAACTAAGGAATACTTTGCCAAGAAGACAAGGATCCGAAAATTTGAAGAAGGAGATTTGGTGCTGCGGGCAACGGAGGCTTCCGACCCACGTCATACGGGAAAACTCATGCCTAAATGGGAAGGTCCATACAAGGTGAAACAAGTGCTACGTCCAGGATCATACAAATTGGAAAGGTTGGATGGAACCGAAGTAAACAACACATGGCATGGAGACAAATTGCGAAAGTATTATACCTAAGGGTAGTTTGTCCTCTATCACTACAAAGAAGTGTTGAAGGCGTAATTCTATAAGCCTCCATAACACATTATCTATGTTTTTAGTACTTTTCAATCAAATGCTCATGTACCCGTCTTTCATGAATGAAATTTCCTCTTTCCAGTCACAATATGTTACACGTTTAAATTATCTCAGACACAAGTCATAGCCTTTCTGACACAAAGCGGAGAAAGTACCTCAGACACAATTGCAACACCTCAGACACAATCACTCAGACAAAATTTAGTGAATTATGTTATCACATGAGTTTTATACAGACACAAGGCGGACGAAACCGCCACAGAAACAAATAACTTATCTCCGACACAAGTAACAATACTGTAAAGCATAATGTAACATAAGATGTAAAAGAGATAACTACAACTCAACAAAGGACAAGACAGACAATAATATTAACAGAAGCACAGGAATCCAGAATCAAAGAAGAAAAGGTAAACACAAAAAATCAAAATACGTTATGTATTCTTGAAGTCCGTAAACAGGTCACGGAAAGAAGTTCATGAAAATGTTCAAGCCTCAGTGACAACAAAAGAAACAAGACTTTCAAGACGATAGAAGTATGTGAATGATTTAGGGTTCAGTACCACGGGATTCCAGTGATGAACCAACCAGAACGACAAGGGACGTATCAGCAGCAATGTATTGAAGACATAAAATAAGAATTGATCAAGTGTTATTCATCTGTGAACCAGACCAGTTGCACTAGGTGACGGCACTGAAAAGATCAAGTTGTTTTATCGTCTCAGAAGGAATTGATACTGTCTAAAACTTAAACACCCAGGAGCTCAGGAGTAATCACTAAAGGACAAAAGACAAGGAAAAGTATTCGATAGTTTTTCAATTGAGAAAACTATCGAATGGTGGTTAAAGTAATTATTGGCAAACCACTTTTACTTTATTTAGTATTCGATAGTTTTGAATTAAAAACTATCGAATGGTAGATAAAGTAATTCCATTCGATGGTTTTTTAATCCATTCGATGGTTTTGCATTTCAAGGAGCAGGTGAAAAGTGACTTGTTGTGAACGGTTGATGAAGATCCAACGGCCAAGAATATTCTATTCTAAATGGTTCGATGGTTTTTCAAATCAAGTCTACGATTAATACTGAGAGAAGAGTGTGTCTTCTTCAGTTAAGGATTCTAACACAGAGACATAACTGAGAGAGAGAAGAGCCGGAGAAAATTATCAGAGAAATTAATAGTGCTCAGAACTTGATTATTGTTTTGTATTTGTGTTACCTTAAACTCATTGACGCTAATCTACGGATTAGAAATTGTAGCACCCCTCGAGGTTTATATTTATAAAAAGATATATTCCCCGAAACTTGATTTGGTTTGGTGTGTTTGATTTCGTTATAGAACTGAAAGATTAATCCGCGAACGAAATTAAATTATTTGTGAGTATCGTATTCAACCCCCCCCCCCTTCTACGATACTTTGGACCTAACAATTGGTATCAGAGCTACTTGATTGATATACAAATCAGATCCGGTGAATGAGACCAAAATCAAACGTAGCGTGAAAATTCGAAGCAAATTTTTTAACTTTCAAAATTTTTCATTTAATTGGAATTTCTTGAATTTTAAACAATTTGAAATTTTCAGAAACCATGAGTGCTCCAAAGACAACCGCTGGTATTAAAGTTCCCTCGTTTACTAGAGATGATTTCGGTTTGTGGAAGATGAAGATGTTGTTATTTATCAAGGCATCTAATCCGTTGTATATTGGCATATTAGAAAACGGACCGTTTGTACCAATGAAACCAGTTAGTGAATCTACAGCTCCTGATGGTAGCAGGATTCCTTCAGGCACCCAACCTAAGGATATAAGTGAATTTACAGATTCTGACAAAGAACTGATTCGATTGGACACCGGTTTAATGTTGATATTGGCGGACTCCGCGGACAAGGAAATGAGCTATCAGTTGATGAACTGTACAAGCGGGAAACATATGTGGGATACCATTAACTTAATAATGGAAGGAACTGAAGACGTGCAGGAAAACAGATTGGACATTCTGACTTCTCAATATGAAGCGTTTAGGTCACTGCCAGGAGAAAGTATAACTCAGGTCTTTGAGAAGTATACTAAGCTCCTCAATGAATTGGCAATGAAAGGAAAGACCTATCCACTGAGAGAATCGAACAGGAAGTTCATGATGACGCTGCCCCATCATGTAGAACACAAGTCATCATCCATTAGGGAAAGAATTGACTTCACAAAGATGTCATTAGAGATGATCTATGGCAAGTTGAAGACCTATGAGATGGAACAGGAACAAAGGGTGATAATCTACGGATCAGGGACAGTGGACAGCAAGCACAATGCACTTGTGAGATCAGCAGCACTTGTAGTGGATGAACCAATAACTTCTGAGATTCAGGTTCAAACCCAAAGAGCTGGAAAGGAGGTGATAATAGAAGCAGAAATGGATTCTGTGAATCTGGGTGTTGATGAAAGTGATTACTACACCCTAGAAGAGCTTGAGCAAATGGAAGACAAAACCATGGCGTACTTAGCTGCAAAGTTTAGTCATATTCGTTTCAAGAGAAACCCTAAGTACAAGTTCAAGGGCTCAACCAACAGATTCCAGAAGAGCAATTATACACCTAGTACAGGCTTTAAGGGAGGCTACAAGACTGGCATGATTGATAGAAGCAAATCAAGATGCTATAACTGCAATGAGTTAGGGCATTTCGCCACTGAATGCCGGAAGCCTCGTCAAGCAAGAGACATGAAAGATGTCTATGGAAAGAAGGATTCTTATGATGAGTTGAAGAAGGAGAATGCCAAGCTTAAACAGCAGTTGGAGGCATTCTCTGGAAAGCAGAAAGGGAAGGCTTACATAGCAGAGGGAAAGCACTGGGATGATACTGATTCGGATGAAGAGGAGGAATATGTAAATGTTGCTCTAATGGCTGACTCTTCAGAGGAATCACCTCAATCATCTCAGGTACCTATCTTAACTACAATTGATATGTCTAATTCTGAGTACAAGAAAACTGTGCAAGATCTTAGTGTAGAATTGTTTAATGTACACACAAGCATGCTAGCATCTGAAATGGAAAATGCTAAACTAGTTCTTAAGATTAAAAAGCTAGAATCTAAAAATGAAGAACTAGAGCTTGTAGCTGTAACATTAGAAGATCTTAAGCAAAAGAATGCGTACTTAGAGAACAAGGTCAAGTGTAATGATGAGATAGAGACTATCCTCAGGAAGCAGATTTCAGATCTAGATTTGAAGCTGAATGCTTTTAAGAATTCCGCTCTAGTGGCTAAGGAAATCATTGATACTCAGGCCGTAGAGAATAAAACTGCTATAGGATTTGACTATAACAAGAAAGCTGGTAAGAAGATTTTGGAATTCCATGTGACACCTTCAGTTGTCAAAAGGAATACTCCACATGTTCTTAAGAATGTTGATTGTCCAGTTTTTGTTAAGCCGTTTCCACCTCTCTTTTATGAGGATGATCTTTTCATAGCTCAAGAATTGCTTGAGGAGGATTTAGTGAAGGAAAAAGAGGTAAAGACTAAGTTGCCTAGGAAATCAGTAAAGAATGTTTTACCTAAACCTGATTTACCTAAAACTGAAGTAGGTTCCTTAGTTAGTAATGTTAAAAAGAACAGGAATGGGAGGAAAAAGATTGTTAATCAGGAATTGGTTCCATCTTCTCCCATTGCATCTAGGAAGTTGTGTTCTATTTGTAATTCTGCTGGACACCTTACACATGCATGTAAAAAGGTTAAAGTAGAAACTGCTAATACTTCTGAAATGCATAACATGTCTGACATGCCTGATAATCATGAGCCCTGTGGAAAGAAAGAGTGTTTGCTATGTAAGTACAACATCATGCATGCTTATTTTAAGTTGATGTCTGATAGTAGCAATAGCTCTAGTAATGTTAAATCCACAGATACTATGAATATCAAACAGGGTAAGACTAAATTGAATGTTACTCCTGTTAAATCATCTAAACCTTCAGGACCCAAACAATTTTGGGTACCAAAGTCCGCTTAATCAATCTGTGATTGCAGGGTAAGGTTAAAAGCTCAAAGGTTGTGTGGATTCTGGATAGTGGCTGTTCTAGACACATGACAGGTGAAGAGTCCCTGCTTACAGAGGTGGTTAAGAAGACCGGCCCGATTGTAACCTTTGGAGATGACAGCAAAGGATTCACTACGGGATATGGTAAATTGAAAGCTGGAAATGTCATCATTGAAAACATCTCTCTTGTTGAAGGATTAAAGCACAATCTTCTAAGCATCAGTCAGTTCTGTGATAAAGGCTACAATGTAGATTTCAGAAAGGACAAGTGCTTGATCACCAACAGGAAGGATGAGAAGCTTACTCTACTGGGAGTGAGAAAAGGAAACTTGTTTATAGCCGACTTAAGTTCTACCAGTGAAGGAGAAGTTACATGTTTCTATGCAAAGGCATCTTCAGAACAAAGTTGGCTATGGCACAAGAAGCTCTCACATCTGAACTTCAAAACTATGAACTCTTTGGTAAAGAGAGAGTTAGTGAGAGGGTTGCCCCTGATGGAATTCAATCAGGAGGGACTATGTGAAGCATGTGAAAAGGGGAAGTCGAAGAAAGCATCACATGGAAGCAAAGGAATGACAAGTATTACTGAACCATTACAGCTGATTCATATGGATTTATTTGGTCCAGTTAATGTTATGTCACTTTCAAGAAACAGATATGCATTGGTGATGGTGGATGACTACTCCAAGTACACGTGGGTGTTGTTCATACAAACAAAGGATGAAGCAACACAATTAATCATTGATCACATCAAGAAGATAGAAGTGGAAGCTAAGCTACCTGTGCGGACAATCAGATCAGACAATGGAACTGAATTCAAGAATGCAGTTCTAAATGATTTCTGCTCAGAGAAAGGAATATCAAGACAGTTTTCAGCACCAAGAACTCCTCAACAGAATGGAGTAGTGGAAAGGAAGAACAGGACCTTGGTTGAAGCAGCAAGGACCATGTTGAGTGAATCAAAACTTCCCACTTACTTTTGGGCTGAAGCAGTGAATACAGCTTGCTACACTCAGAATCGAACCCTGATCAACAAAGATCATGAAAAGACTCCGTATGAGTTAATGGCCAACAAGAAGCCAACACTGAAGTATTTTCATGTGTTTGGTGCAAAGTGCTTTGTACTTAAAGATGGAGAACATCTTGGCAAGTTTGATGCCAAAGCAGATGAAGGCATTTTTCTGGGCTATTCTCTGGAATCTAAGGCTTTCAGGGTATATGTGATTGAAGATAAGAAGGTGTTGGAAATCTTTAATGTAACATTTGACGACACTAAAAGACCAGGCCTGCAAACTGGAGAGAACTCTGAATCCTTGGTATTTGAAAATCTATCAGGAGATCTCTCTGACAATGAAGAAGTACCTGAAGTTGTTACAGTCATTAATAATAATCATAATGATAATGATTCTGGACCAAGTGGTGACCAAAGTGGAAATCCTCAACATACAGGATCCACTAGTTAGTCTTCAGAATCAACAGATCAAACCGTCAACAACTCAGGGGGAGCAGGAGAAGGATCAACTAGTCACACTCCACAACATCTAGAACAAGGAGAATCATCAAGATCGCATCTGCTAAGACAAAGGGTATGGAATAGAGATCATCCCTTTCACTTGATCATTGGTGATCCGGACACAGGAGTGAGAACTAGGAGAACATCACAAAATGAATGTCACTATTCTGGGTTTCTTTCAGAAACAGAACCTAAGAAAGTTGAAGATGCTCTAGATGATCCAGATTGGGTAATTGCTATGCAAGAAGAACTCAATCAGTTTGAAAGGCAGAAAGTTTGGAAGCTGGTACCCAGGCCTAAGGGAAAATCTGTTATTGGAACACGATGGGTATTCAGAAATAAGTTGGACGAAGATGGCATTGTAACGAGAAACAAAGCCAGACTGGTTGCTAAAGGTTACTCTCAAGAAGAGGGTATAGATTATGATGAAACCTATGCACCAGTAGCAAGACTTGAGGCCATCAGAATGTTTCTGGCATTTGCTGCACATTCCAATTACAAGGTATATCAAATGGATGTGAAGAGTGCTTTTCTGAACGGGGAGTTAGAAGAAGAAGTGTATGTGGAACAACCTCCAGGTTTTGAGGATTCAAAACTGGCAGACTTTGTGTACTTTCTATTCAAAGCTCTCTATGGACTCAAACAAGCTCCGAGGACATGGTATGACACTCTCTCTGAATTCTTACTTGAAAATGATTTTACAAGAGGTGTTGTAGACAAAACTCTCTTTGTCAAAAAGCATAAAAATGATTTGATATTGGTGCAAGTATATGTTGATGACATAATATTTGGTTCTACTAATGATGATTTATGCAAGAGATTTGCTAAGTTAATGCAGAGTCGTTATGAAATGAGCATGATGGGTGAATTGTCATTCTTTCTTGGATTGCACGTATACCAGAAACAAGATGGTATATTCATTTGTCAGTCCAAGTACATCAAGGATCTTCTTAAGAAGTATCAAATGGAAGACTCATCTACAGCAAAGACTCCTATGCCAACTGCCACTAAGCTTGATAAGGATGAAACTGGTAAGAAGGTTGACATCACAGGCTACAGAGGTATGATAGGCTCATTACTTTATCTCACTGCAAGTAGACCAGATATAATGTTTTCAACATGCTTGTGTGCTAGATTTCAGTCTGATCCTAAAGAATCTCATCTAATAGCTGTTAAGCGAATATTTAGATATCTTAAGGGGACCCCAAATCTTGGAATTTGGTACCCTAAAGATACAGGATTTGATCTTATTGGATACACAGACTCTGATTTTGCAGGTTGTAAGATTGATCGGAAGAGTACTTCAGGAAGCTGTCAGTTTCTTGGAAGAAGATTGGTTTCCTGGCATAGCAAGAAGCAGCATTCAGTGTCCACATCAACAGCTGAGGCTGAATACATTGCTGCTGGTAGCTGTTGTGCTCAGATATTGTGGATGAGAAACCAACTCCGTGACTATGGACTTCTGTTGACAAAGATTCCTATATTTTGCGACAACACAAGTGCCATAGCAATCTCAAACAACCCAGTGCAACACTCGAGGACGAAGCACATCGACATCAGGTATCATTTTATCCGAGAGCATGTCATGAATGGAACTGTGGAGTTACACTTTGTACCCACAGAGGATCAAATTGCAGACATCTTTACTAAACCGCTTGATGAATCCACTTTCAATAAGCTGGTTGGTGAACTTGTGATGTTAAATCTTTCTAATTGATTTTGATTGGAAGTCAGTAACTGCAGAGAGTCCTGGTAAATACATGAGTTCAAGAATTGCTATATCCTTTGGACTTGTGAGTTTATTTTCTGGAGCAATTCTCGTAGTTAGGATTTTTATACTAATTTTATGTCATAATTATGGATGATATATCTTCTGGCATTTAATTGGTTATTAATTCTAAAAATTATTTAGGTGCTAATATTTGTTCTAAATATTAAAGCATCTATTTAATTTGAATTAATTTGCTTTGTTTTTAACATTGTAGATTAATGCAGCATAATTGATTGGATTTTAATTGATTAATATCACTTAATGATACTTAATTGATTTTATTCTAAGAAAATTGTGAATTTTCTGTTAAGAATTGATTTTGGTGAATTTTAACAGATTTATTAAAATTAAATTTTGACAGGAAATACAAAAAGTCTGAATTTTAAAACAAGAACAGGTTTTAAAAAGAAGACAGAAGCAAAAATATCGAATTTAAGGAAATCCGATAGTTTTTCAAAGTACAATGATAAATCGATCGAAATTAATTTCGATGGTTTTTGAAAAGGAAAAAGAAAATCTATCGAAAACATTTATCGATAGTTTTTGAGGTTACTTTTAAAAATATATCAAAGTGAATTAATATCAAGTCTATATTTAATTCTCGATAGTTTTTAAAATCAAAGTGAAAAACCTATCGAGAGGATTTAATTTTTCTATAATTAAACTCCTCGATAGTTTTTCCAAAAGTCAGTTCGATAGATTTTTTTCAAGATTTAAAAGTACGATAGTTTTTCTGAAAACCTTTTTAAATTCTGTATTTCAAAAAACCTCGATAGTTTTCCAAAAACTATCGAAGTAAAGATGACAGGTTTGCCCCTATGAAAAACTATCGGAAGTACATTTAAATACTATCGATACCTGAAAGGACATTTTTGCCCCTAAAAGTTTCACAAGTATAAAACGCTGCCTTAGTGGTTTTCTTCTCATTTTCAACAGATCTAAGAAAACTGAGCTTTCAGTTATATACTTACAAAACATATATACATCCAAGAACAGTTTGTTCGAGAGTTTCTTAAGATTTAACCACACAATCTGACTTTTTACCACAGTAATTTCATTTCACCGTGAAAGTTTTTGTGTTTACAGTCAATTGGGGTTCCAATTTCTTATTTCTTCTTAGAAACCATCGAAGTGACTTGTATACCTCTAATCTTTGTTAACTGTGCTCATCTTAAGGGTTTAAGTGATTTATCAGTTAAGTTCCTTGAGTTTTAAGTGAATATTCAAAACTTAACAATTAGGGTTACCAAGTTTAAGTGTTCGAATTTGTGTATTTTTGAGAAAGAGGGGTAAGTTTGTTTTTAGGGTAATTTTGTGTCAAGGTTGATTAATTAGAAATAATTAATTAATTTAAGTGAAAAATTAGTTTTGGTTTAAATTGATTTTCTGGAAATTTGAAAAACAATGGCTGGAGAATTTATCGTTACCAAAACTAATCATGTCTCGTTTCAAAATCTGCAATCCATAACGAATCCTCAAATTCGTGCATGGGCAGAGTTTTTGAATACACGTTCGTTAGTGGCATACGCTGTAAGTACTCTCGTGGTCCTTTGCATTGATCAATTGACTGCGTTGTACACAACCGCCACGGATACAACTGAGAATAACATACGGTCCTTCAGTTTTGTTGTGCCAGGGGGCAGAACAATAAGGGTAACGGAACATGATTTTAATCGAATTCTTCATTTTCCAACAGAAAACCTTGTTCCGGATCCCTCAACTGAGGAAATACATGCTTTCTTCACTCTTATCAGAAGTCAACAACCTAACTTCTTGGTGGGAGAGTTCCTAAAGCATTACCTGCCAAAGCCATGGAACTTTTTCTTTCATACCCTGATACATGTTTTTACTGCCAAGCTAACAAATCTGCATGGCATTCCCTTATTCCTTCAAAAGATAGGGTTTGCCATTGCGAACAACAGGCATATTAACATAGGACGGATAGTGATTGATCAAGTAATTCTGTGCATGGGACCACTGGATGAAAGAACAGGCATAGATGAAGATGTGCTCTGTTTCTATCCTAGGTTCCTACAGCTAATTCTCAATGATGTCTTAACAGATGATGAACGTGAGACATTTGAAGATGAAGACACAATGGAGTGTACGAAGATGAAGAGCAATGCCATAACCGCTCTGATAAGGAAGAACAACTATCTTCCAGGGGTACCCACTGTTCTCACTGAATATCTAAGAACGGTGCCCCTACCTCTTCTACCCCCAGGGGAACAGGTAAATGAAGGTAATTTTCCTCAACCTGAACCTGAACTTGGTCCTGAACCAATGGATGTTGATCCAGAGCCCTCAGTGGCCATTCCAGACCAGGAGGTTGCAAACCCACAACCTCTAACCACGGTCGAAGAGCCTTTGAACGAGCCAAATGAAAACATAAACGATCCTCCTTCCCCTACTATACCCATTAAAGAACCATCCATGAGTGTAGAGGGAGATAGTGCCAAAGCAGCACCACATAAGGAGATACACCCTTCAACAGCAGCTCTGCCTTCCTCAAAAAGGAGAAGAACAGAAACTGAGGCAACTGCTGATACTTCATTTCTCTTATTCAAAGAGCCCTTTACTGATTTTTCTGATGCTGATTGGGCTACGCTAACGAAAGCAATATCTGAACCAATAGCTCAATCAAGTAAGGAAGAATTGACGGAAGCAACTGGTGTTCCGACCATATTACGGTCAGGTTCACTGGTTGAAGGTTCTCTGAACCAAGGGTCTTCACAAACGTCGAGAGAAGGCTTTGACCTAAATGCACAATCTAAAAGGTCATTGTCTACCTCCCCAGATGGAACATATCTGGATCCTGCGGGTAAAGGGTCTGACGTAGGTGCAGATCGGCAACTCGTTGACAGTGAATCAATTACTATTGAGGAGTCAACTGAGGTGAAGTCTTTACAGACTCACGGGGAAGATTCGGGATCTCTGCTGTTAAAAGAGCCTGTTTCTAACCCCCTAGAGATTCAAACTCTAGATCCTACAAAGGATATATCATCTAAGGATGATCAGCAACTTGGTTTAACCAAGGACGGGGACTTGCGAAGCCCCATTGCACCACCGGTGACCTCCTTAAGGACGGCTACGGTGTTTTCTTCTGCAGGTACAACCAGCACAATGGATTTGAGTGAAACACAAACACTTACACCTGGCCTGAGTGGGAAAGGAAAAATGAGTGAAACACTAACACTAACTGTGAGTGAACACCCAGAGCCAAACGTGAGGAGTGACACCCAAACCCTAACTCATATTGATGATCTGCTGTTACCAACAGAAAGAGAGCTACAAGTTCAATCTTCCCTCAAGGAGATGACAGTTCATGATAAAGAAGGGAATCCATTATTCAAGGTTCCACTGCGACCTTCCTTTGACCAAGGGATCTCCTCCAGTCAAGACAATGTTTCTTTAAAGTCTATTCAAGAGAAAGTTGACTTGGCTGCAGCTGATTCCAGAAGAACATTCAGGGTCATTGGCAGTGCATCTGGCACTTTAACAGGTACGAAGCAGGCAGTGGACTCCTTAAAGAAGGAAGCTATGGAAGAGCTGGTCGATTTGAGGATGGACGTAAGGGAGCTTAAAGATGGATTCATGAATGAAGTAACTGTACTGTCCCAGGGACATGAAGCTTTGAAAGAGGACGTTCTGGTTATCCGGGATGGTCAAGCGCGGGTGAAGGATGCAATGGACAACCTTTCAAGAGTGGAGTCTAGACTCAACAGGAGGCTGGATCATATGGAAAAGACTACCAACTCAAGATTGGAAAACATTGACCTGTCGTTAGCTTCTATAAATGACTTTAATAAGCAGCTTATGGATTTCTTGGAGAATCAAGGCGATGGAGTACAGTCTATATGGAGTATGCTGAAGAACCAACAATCTGGACAACCTGGTCCCTCCTATCAACAACCTGATCCTTCTAATGTCTTTTATGCTGAGGATGCTTTTATCGAGGATTCCTCAACTAAGGGGGAGAAAGTTGGAGAAGGGGAGAAGGAGCAAACTAAGGATGGATGGAGAGTTTGGGAAACAGTTGAAGCTATTCCTATCAGGCAGTACTGGATAGAAGAACTTGTGGAGGAAGAGAAGAGTGAAGAGGAATTTGAATTCATGCAAGAGCAACCTATTCAAGAGGAGCATGAACCATATTATCTTGAACCAATAGAACATCCTATCTTGGATGAGGATATTATGGAAGAAGAATCAAATTCTCTGTCACCAGAAGAAGAAGCTGCCTTGGAAGCAATAAGAGCTCAGAGAGCTGCAATAGATGCCAGGCATGCTGTGAAAGAAAAACAGCAAGCAATTCTGAGAAGCGAAAAGCTAAAGAGGTTGAAGGTGTATAATGAAGTGAGGAAGAAGAAGATGATAGATCTGGCAAAGAAAGATGGTACTGAATGGGAAATGGCTTATAAAACTTTTGTGGAGTTGAAGACGGATTACAAGTCAACGACAATGCGGAGGTGGAAGTCATTATTCAGGACATCAGAAGTGCTAATCTTGAAGATCAGACTTACTTTAAAGCACTGAGAAGCTCTATAATCTGTCTGAATGCTGGGGTTAAAGCAAATGGTGCTTGGAGCTTATTGATCAGTTTTCTGGAGAAAGGTACATTTGTAATTTCCACTAAGTTTTTAGAACAGAGGACATATACAGAATTGCAGGCTATACTCATCAAGATCCAAAGAACTACAAGGCTAAATGAACTGCTCCGAGAGCATGTTAAGGAGATCGTGATGAAAGTCAGTCCAGAGATTACTGAAGATCCTCCAATGGTTAGATTCATGATGAATGACTTGTTCAGAATCTGCTATTTGGCTGAGGACAAACTGAGGGACTACCCAAGCAACTATCTAATCTCAGTTGAGAAGTATCTTAGATCCACTGGATTCTCTTCAACGGAGAAGGACAAAGCAGCAGACACTCTTAGAAGATTTCTAATGGAGAATGTTCCTTACTATAGGAAAAGAGTGGAAAGAGGATTGGAAGTGCATACCAGACTGCCAAACATGCCAAAGCCAAACAAGAAAGATGTTAACATTGCATGGTTGTGGGCTGGAGTGGGTCAAGAGGTTGAGTATATTGGAAGACACATCCGAGGAGCAATCCTTAAACCTGGAGAACCACTGCACTATCCATCAGTGATTGATTATCAAGCTGCTAACTCCGATCCAATGATTGAAGAAGGTGAGATTGGAATGGACTGAATGATGAAGCAAAGAACAAGAGAACTATCAGCTCAGACTAGAGGAGCAACTTCATTGTATAAAGTTTAATTGTTTTTTGATTTATGAAATCTGGAAATGTATAAATATCTGATCCAGAATGCATTAATATTATTACGCTGTCTTACTTTAAGTAGTTTCATGTTTCCTTAGTTAGTTGAGTTATCCTCGAAGTATTTGCTTGTCGAACTCTATCCAATCAAATAGGGGGAGATTGTAAAGCATAATGTAACATAAGATGTAAAAGAGATAACTACAACTCAACAAAGGACAAGACAGACAATAATATTAACAGAAGCACAGGAATCCAGAATCAAAGAAGAAAAGGTAAACACAAAAAATCAAAATACGTTATGTATTCTTGAAGTCCATAAACAGGTCACGGAAAGAAGTTCATGAAAATGTTCAAGCCTCAGTGACAACAAAAGAAACAAGACTTTCAAGACGACAGAAGTATGTGAATGATTTAGGGTTCAGTACCACGGGATTCCAGTGATGAAGCAACCAGAACGACAAGGGACGTATCAGCAGCAATGTATTGAAGACATAAAATAAGAATTGATCAAGTGTTATTCATCTGTGAACCAGACCAGTTGCACTAGGTGACGGCACTGAAAAGATCAAGTTGTTTTATCGTCTCAGAAGGAATTGATACTGTCTAAAACTTAAACACCCGGGAGCTCAGGAGTAATCACTAAAGGACAAAAGACAAGGAAAAGTATTCGATAGTTTTTCAATTGAGAAAACTATCGAATGGTGGTTAAAGTAATTATTGGCAAACCACTTTTACTTTATTTACTATTCGATAGTTTTGAATTAAAAACTATCGAATGGTAAATAAAGTAATTACATTCGATGGTTTTTTAATCCATTCGATGGTTTTGCATTTCAAGGAGCAGGTGAAAAGTGACTTGTTGTGAACGGTTGATGAAGATCCAACGGCCAAGAATATTCTATTCTAAATGGTTCGATGGTTTTTCAAATCAAGTCTACGATTAATACTGAGAGAAGAGTGTGTATTCTTCAGTTAAGGATTCTAACACAGAGACATAACTGAGAGAGAGAAGAGCCGGAGAAAATTATCAGAGAAATTAATAGTGCTCAGAACTTGATTATTGTTTTGTATTTGTGTTACCTTAAACTCATTGACGCTAATCTACAGATTAGAAATTGTAGCACCCCTCGAGGTTTATATTTATAAAAAGATATATTCCCCGAAACTTGATTTGGTTTGGTGTGTTTGATTTCGTTATAGAACTGAAAGATTAATCCGCGAACGAAATTAAATTATTTGTGAGTATCGTATTCAACCCCCCCCCCCCCCCCTTCTACGATACTTTGGACCTAACAAATACTCCAGACACAATTAAGTGCAACATATTACCTAAGGAGAATTATTCAGACACAACATAAATACTTTTACAACAACTTTCATGAAATGCATTTTTTCCGAGTTTTATTCAGTCAAAAGAAGGATGCGGGAAAGAAACTCCAATATCATAAAATAGTTCAACGTGATACAACTACAAATGACAAAGTACGAGTACAAGAGCATTTTGACATGAGAAAACACCAAGTCATAACACACTAACTAATCAGAAGAAGGAGCATGTCACGGGGGCGGATGTGCCTTCCTACGAGCATAGGCCTCCTTCCGGGCTTTCATCCACTCCATAAAGAAAACATCGAATTCATCTTTTGGCCGTCTGAGATCATCCCGAAAAAACTCTCGGCAACAAGCAACGATAAGTGGAGTCATCTTCTGGCTCTCAACACCAACTATCCCCCTAAAGACACTAGTCCCTCGGAAGGCTGCAACAGCATCATCACAGTCTTTCTTGTACGCCGGAGAAGCTTTATAATCTCGAATCACATCTTCTGCGGATGGCATGGCAACCAACTTCTCCTTCGCACGGTTGGCATCATCCACAGCCTCTCTCACTTGATCTTCCAAGCGTTTCCTGTCAGCAGTGAAGCCTTCTTCAGCTTCCTCTTGTAGAAGATCCATGTCAGCTATTAGGCTACCATTCTCTTGCTTCAGGGTTTTTACTTGTCTCTCTGCCACTTTCCGCCTTTTTCCCTCACGTAAAAGCTTATTCACCAATCCGGCTCCATAACCGCCAACCTACAACAAGACATCAAACCAAGGAAACTGGTTAGAACTAACACAAATGAAAACACGAAGGCTGAAACATCACAAGTGTAGACAAATAAAACAGAAAGCTACATTAAAAAACATCACTTACCCGAGCATAATGCTTCTCAAACCTCATAATCGTCTTATTCTTCGTCGCTTTCGCGAGTTTCCCACGATCATCAGGGGTAAGCATCTCGGGTAAAACTGCCTTGGGAGCTGTAGGAAACAAATATCCTACTCCTTTCCTTTGCACACCAGTAGAGGGATCTACAATCTCGTCATCAGAGGAAGCATCATAAGCAAAAGTGGAGTCTACCACCCGCTGTGAGCCGGACCTCCTCTTCATGCCAAGTCGGGAGCAAGAAACTAATGTCTTCGGACGGGCTCTTAGTACATGCCTAACTCCACCAACAGCCTCATCAATAACTCCCCATACTCGTCCAAGAGTATCTCTTTCCTCAACATGATTTCCCCTCTCACCGGGCACACCTACATCATAAATCAGAAAATATGGTGAACATGTCCAAGACAAATAAGTAAGAAACAAAGTAGACAAGAAGTAAGAATAAGACAACATACCGGTGCTCATCAATGGCGCCTCATTATCCGCCACTAAAGTCTCCCATCCGGGGCCAACACTCCCTCCATCAGGTCCCTCCCCAAAGAAATCTTTATCCATCAAACAGCAATCAGCAAATACCGTATGCAAGTTGACAGGGTTATCTCCTTCCACCCACGCCTCTATGGTCACATGTTCCTGATGTTTCGTCGGCTCAATAGTATTTGTTTCTACATGTACCGAACGAGACCTGATCAAATCTACATCATCCCCAACATCAACTGGGACTCTCTCGCGATCACCAAGTCTCGGCTCAAACACCTCATCCCCACCACCCAACTCCGCATCAACACTTTCTACCTCCTCATCCTCCATATCGGCATCATCGTCCTCACTCTGTTTCATTAAATGTTCGGGCTTAGAGGGTCCACTCTTTAAGAGCTCTTCAATTTTCCTTTTATATGTACCCCATGCAAGCTCAGGCATGTCCATTGACGCTGGTGGATACACTGTCACAAAAAACATATATTTAGTTCATGGTCAACATAACACAAATAGCAGGCTAAGTAATACATACACACATCATATGACAAAATCTACCACAACAAAAGGAACACTTACATCCGTAGAATTTCAGCTTGCTAACACTCTGGAACTCAGTCTCGTCCCAGACAAACTCAAAAATACGGAGTAAATCTGCACAATTCCTCACTTGGTTATCCGACAACGTATCTCTTCGTATAACACATTGTGGCTCGACTTTAGAGGAAAACCCCGGCATGTAGCTCCAATCCCCACCACGAATTACAACATATTCATATTGCCAATGCTTCTTAGTGGTAGCCAACTTCACTGGCTTATGGCCATCTACAAGAAGACCTACCCGGCTATTTTTGTTACCTTGGACAATCTCATAAAATGGAGCACAATTGGACTTTTTTGATGAAAAGATCGTGAAGAATGCCTCGAAGGTTGGTTGTCGGCTGCTATGGTCACATGCAACAATGAACCACAATATCAGTCGAATGGAATTTGGCGTAAATTGTGCTGGAGTACACTTAAACTGCTGTTTAAACAAAGCTACCAAGAATTTGTGGGGTTTGGGCGTTAAACCCGCTTTCAAGTGCTCAAGCGGCATAACTATCCCACCATCGTCGGGCCGTGAATATAACCTCTCGTTCGGAGTAGGAGCTCTCCACGAATAATCTCCTCCAATTTGGAAGGCCTTCGACAGAAAATCTTTCCACTTGGAATATTGAAACGAGCTCCGATATTTCAAGTGCTTGTACCCACCCCATTCAGAGTCCAATTTGGCACTATTAAACTGTGGTGGATCAATGTGCTTTTCTTGATAGTATTTATCCATACTAGTAAAGTAAGCTTCGGGATTAATAGTCACATGAGGGACAGGAAAGAGAGTAGGAGAATCCGCCCAACTACCATCCTTACGGAGCAAGCTTGTAACAGTTTTGATGTTACTTCTTCCGCGAGAAGGACCAGCTCCAGCCATCTGTCAACACACAACAGCAACAAGTCAGAAACTTTCTCAATATGACAAGAAATAAATTTACTATAAATTTTAAGGCAAGGTAGTGCAATAAGGCATGCAGTCAAAGATATACACAACCAAAACCCCAAAAAATGCTACTAAGTAAACAAATTTCCAGTCCCGCTTCCGGGACAAGGAATGCACCAAAGAACCTACCAAGTAAAAATAACCCACGGTCCCATCTTCTCCTAAGTGCTACCTGTTTATAGTACTTAGATGATATAAAAAAAACTTGTCCTACTTTCGCCACCTTCTTAGAACTAAAGTTAGGTTGTGCTTTTATTGATCACCTCCACTACTTAAAAGAGCAGCACAGTTACTATATTTGTACATACCAACAAATATAAATAAAACTTACACCTAGAAAAAGCAAAGTAAAAACTACCCACCCACCTGTCCCTGTTTTAAAACTAAGCAAAATAAGGGGCTAGTCCCGCTTCCAAGACTACACAGACACCTATATCTATAACCTACATAACAGTTCTCATACGTGTACCTTCACATAAGTTCTCACACAAATACATAGCAAGTGACACTTTAACACCTACCTTACCGTTCCCGCTTCGAAAGCTACAATACACACCAAAATCAACTAAGTAAATAAACCCCAGTCCCGCTTCCAAGACCCCAGTCCCGCTTCCCTCTTCCCGTTTCCCGCCTCCCCACTACCTATTACCCACTATCCCGCCTCGCGAAAATCACGCCAGCGGAATGCATATCCACCTGTTTCATTCATGAACACAATTCGAGGTTTTCATTGTCAAACTCAGGTTAAGAGCACTTGGGTTCCTGCTGCCGAAAGACACAAAAAGAGATACTCCAATTTCTGTTGTTTCCAGATCATCAAACAGAAAGAAGTTCACTATCCTCTCCTCCGCATCATATTGGCTTAATCAGATTAAGCTCTCCGAATCTTCTGCTAAGCATTCTATCTCCCTTGCTTTTTTCAAACTTGCCTTTGAAGCAGGATGTGAGCCTCTTCATCGAATCAAGGAAGAGCTGAAAAACTACGCTCGAAAACATAATCTTGCTGAATTTGAAGATACAGCAACGCAAGTATTTGACAGCTACAATATAGGAGAAAGCTTTGAGCAGATGCAGGCGTCCGAAACCATTTCTTACGCCCTTCGAGAGGGAACTCAATCCCCAGATGAGGATGTGCATAGTTCTTCTACTACTGGTACTCGTAAACTAAAACCAAAGGCTTTAAACCCTGTTGAGAGTGCTTAAGGCCAAGAATCAGTTAAAGATACTTCTAAGAAGAATACCCCTGCACCTACGATTTGATCTTCGGTGGTGACTAAGAAGCCATGAGGAAGCAATGACGCATGACAGATACAGACAATATAATCACCACATAAGACAGTAAAACTCGGTCTTCATCTGAGTCCACGAGTTTCAGACAACATATCGTATATACATGTAAGACGTCAATACAGCAAGTGGGTTGGAGACTTCTTCCGGGCAATGTCATTTCTTGTACAGTTGTGCTTATGGCTGAGGGTGAGCGTGGTATCACCATTGATACTGCTCTGTGGAAGTTTAAGACCACCGAGTACTACTACACCGTTATTGATAGTGCAAATACAAAACCCCGGTAAACCTCTGGGCCCAGTGATAGCTTCAATACAGCTGCTATATTCCAAACGGCACCACTGCTCGTCACTCTTTCTGGTTCTGGGAACAGCGAGTTGCGTCTTTGAGACCTGTCAAACAGCACCACTGCTCGTCGCAACTATACCATCGAGAGAGAAGATGGACATGCTGATTGGGTTCGTTAGTTGGATCTAGTTCGAGTACTTTCGAACCGACGATTGTGCCAGGTTCGTGGGACAAGACTGTCAATGTTTGGATGATGAAAATCTATCGTGGTTGCTTGAAATACTTACTGACAGACGAGCAGCAGATGAGTTTGCAGTAATATGGGTCGATCAACAGGAGATGGCATCACTTCATACGAGTGTTCCTATGGGTGCACGTCATTTGGTAAGAAGGTGGTTGAGGAAGGTTCCACTTGCTTGATACATACCTTTGATTCTCACGTACAAAAACAACCATATACACACAATACCTCTCGTGACAAATACGGCCACCTCCCAGACATAAAATCCCAGTTCAACAAAACACACACATACATATATACGCATGGACACACATTTACACACACCCTTAGCATGTTGTACTGCAACCCGAGCTCACACGTACACACATACAGACTTTTAATTCAAAGTCTACATACATGCATACACACCAAGCCTCATTTAATTTCTAAACCAATCTCAAATACGTGAACATGAAGACAACGACCTCAACAGTTACAAAAAAAAACAAGGCATATTTTATGTGTTATACGCACCTGGTATGAAACTGCAAGATGTTGAAGGGAGAGGTCGGCAACTTCGTGCTAGCCTACTGGTCTCTTCGATTCCCTTGTTTTACATGTTCATGCACCTCCAGTTCCTACCATATATTGCTGTTTCTCGTGGAAGATATTGACAAGTGAATGAGGAAGACACAGCTTAACCTTTCTATATAATGGTACAAACTATACATACACACTGCAGACACACAGCTAAACATGAAAAAATACAGGATACACGTTCTCACATAAAAGCCCACGGTTTGACAATTTTTTAATATCTTGTACGGCCCACCACCCTTTTTTAGTCTGAACACCTAAACACTACAACCCTAGTCTTACCCTGCTGCATGTACTACACGTACTACATCTTTATATAAAATTGTTAACCAAACAGTGCATGGTACTCAGTCAATATAAAATTATTATTCTGTGTAATCACACAACTTTTACGTTGCCTTTGTCCGGCCACTCCCTTTCTTTTTCAAATTCAAACAGCCTACTACAGCCTCAAGGTTGTCAATTGTCAAATCTGTCAGTTTTTCATAATAAAAAACCTCACAGCTTTTTCACCTATCAACCCCTACTCACACAGTTACAAGCAAGCTTAATTTTCGTTTCTCTTTTCTTTTCCAACATCACAATTTTAAACCTGTACCAATATTCGCATACAGTTCTAACAAGATGCAGCCAAATAATTATACTTTCTTGTCCGTATTTATGTCAACATATATGATAAATTGCGGCGCACACGAGCTCAATGATTAAATAAATAAAATACTATCATAATAAGTTGTGTGCAGTATTATTTTTCTGATTCACTAGTTTCAAACACTTTATTAAAATCTCGAATTTTATTTTGGAGATTATTGCTACTTACTACCAATGCCCGGGGGCAACAAAAATTCCTTGGTAAAAATTTCAGGGGGTACAAAAAATTCCTTCCTCCCCAGACAAGGTTTTGCCCTCCTTCAACAACTTTTACAAATTTCAACCAATAATTCCTTGGTCAAAATTTCAGGGGGGCACAAAATTCCTTCCTCCCCAGATAGCATTTTGCCCTCCTCCAACTACTTATACAAATTTCCACCAATAATTCCTTGGTAAAAATTTAGGGCGGCACCAAAAATTCCTTCCTTCCCAGAAAATTTCTATTCTTCCCTCCAAGCATGTAGAAAATTTTCATTTTGAGATCATTGCTAGCGAGCACTACCCACCAGCAATGTCCCGGGGGCAACACGAGCCAAAATAACAAAGGTAGCACAAACAAAAAACAAACACATTTCATTCATTGAAAAGGGTTACAGGACAAAGAAGATCAATGAAAGACAAATCCGTCAAGACCTCAGTACAATATCAAATAAAAGTAAGGACAATAAACTAAGTGGAAGCATCTTCATCATCGGTCTCCTCACGGTCTACCTCACCTTTCAACTCCTGCAATTTCACCAACACAGCTTCACGCTTGGCCATCTCCCAATCCCTCAAGCGGTCAATCTTGTTCATGTAGAAGCGATGCAACTGGTTTTTCTCACGGACTAGCTCTTCAATGGCATTACAGGCCCGAACACCAAGAGGCTCATCAATCCAAATGTCATAGTGACATTCCCTAGTTGCACAACGCTCAAATCTCCGACCAGCATTGTTCCCAACCCATACGGTATTCATGACCACCGGCATGTCGCAGTAACAAGTAATTCTCCTACCTTCCATGAGGGAGCTTTCCAAGACATGCCCAAAGGAGAGAAGAGATAAAAGATTTCCAGAAAGCAAAACAATCAAACACTTGGATACAACACATGTATTTATAGGGCCTCACCAGCTAGCCGTTGTAAAAGAGCCGTTGAAGTTATTAATCTCAAGAATCCCAGCAATGGTATGCATTTACTCCTCCAACCCACTAAAGTAAGTCGAAGGAGTGGGGGGCAATGTTAATACCCTCCCGGAAGAAGTCTCTTTGCCCGGAATAAGTCTATTTACCTGCCAGATATAACCATGTCCCGGAAGAATTCAATGGACAACTTGTCACACCCAAAGTGGACTAAGGAAAATAAGTGAATGCAATACTATCTCTTCCGGACCAAAGACAGTTCCTTCCTCCAGCACCTTCCACCTCTTGGGCAAAAGCTGCTCCCTTCTCCAATACTCTTACATCAACTCACACCTGTCACAAGGAAGGGAGCATTCTTCCGGACCGGGGGACAAAGGAAGGTAACACTAAGCCTTATAAATACTCAAGCAGCCTCACATATGCACAGGTTCTAATTTTTACATTCATTCACACTCTCACATTTTCACAAAACGCTCTCTAAATTCAGTCACCGGTAATACACTTTCCGATATTGTTTCTTGTCATTCTCCACCACCAAGTTACTTACTCTCACGCCGGAGGTGCTTGACGGCCACCACCCCCGATCAGACATTGTTTTGCAGACTCCCTTCCGACAGCTACACCACATCCCCGACCAAGCATTGCCGGAAGAGGGACAAGTACGGTAGAGTGGAGAAAGGAGCATTATCAAGGTGTAAGGTCTTACGAGGACTTGATCTTCATTGAATCACATTTTATCTTAACAATTCTAAATATTTGTAGAAAGTCTAAAGCACCCCCATTAGGCGGAAAAAATCAAATGCCAAAATTTATTTGAAAAATTGTAACATGCAACATAGATTGCAGAAAGGGTGACATGTGACTCTAGCCTATCAGCACATGTAAAAGCATAGATGTATAAATTTGAAGAACAGGTGAACCGTTGAGTTAACCCCTCCAAAGGTGTCTAGAATTGCAATAGCCCGATAATTCATCCAGTTAGTTTCTACATATATTGCAATTGATCATACAGAATAAAACATACATCAGGTCATGTTTGCAGTATGTCATAACCTGAGTGTTGCAAATTACGATATCCTTAATTTTCGGTTAGGTAAAGGACTAGAAATATAAATGAAATACAGTAACTACTGAATAACAAAGCAACAATGGTATTAAAGTGAAACCCGGACAAAGCAAAAATACTAAAATCCCTTAATAAATCTAACAGAATTCACATGGTATAGAGGTGTAGTTGTTGATTGGATGATGTGGCTTGAAAGAGAGAGCTGGCAATGAAGATTCTTTTTATTCAAAAATATAAACATAACATGGAAAATTTCCATAGTTAAAACTCAGCAGTATGGAGTCCATCATTCCTTACATGAACAAATAAGAAATCGTAGTTAAAGGTGATAGCATAATGTAAATTTTTATGCAAACTGCAAGCTACTCTCTTCATGAAATCTTAATTTAGGCATCAATAACAGTAGCTACTCTAGAATATTCTAATGAACGATCATAAAATCTTTAACAAGAGGCAATGAAGATTCTTTTTCAGATGACTCGCGTAGTTCTGCAAACAGTCTGGATCATATAAAGATTTAAGTAAAACTATTCTAGTTAGATTCTTCAAAAGCATTCTGATGTGCTGGTGGAATTTAGTTTAAGGCTAAATCCATTTTTCAGTAATATTTACGGGAATAACATCATCTCCAGCAGAACAGCAGCAAACTATATGCTGTACCAAGCAATTGATTAGCAGCACGAAACAAAAAATTCATAATTAGCATTCATCTTGAACACAATTTACCAAATAAAAACTCTGTATTATTTCATGAACACATTCATCTTGAGTCGGTTAAGAATCATTTGCATTAAATACATTTTTTTACAATACAAAAGTTGATCTCTTTTAGCAAAGGTTAGAATTCTGTGAACATAGTCATATGCACAAAGGATCTTAAACTGGAAAAAACTAGGATCCTTGTTTTTACGGTTTTATCAGCTTTCTTTCCTATGAAATGACTTGTTAGCAACCATTACAAACTCGTTGGCAGAGAGTGATATACACTGAATTACGCTCTTGGTGGCACATTAATCAACATTCAAGCATGGCTCTTCTACCTTAATTATGATGGTCCTGGAAAAATCAAACTCATGCGGTTTACTACTAGTAGAAACAAAACATGTAAAGCGAGAGAGCTGTATGAAGAGATGAACAACAGTTTAATCACATGCACTTAGTGCATAAACGATGGATGAATATTGTCTTTATATTCCGAAACATCAAATGTTGCACAACAACCAGCAAACTATGTACTGTACCAAGCAATTAACTTGTACTAATTGCTTAGCAGCATGAAACAAAAAATTCACAATTAGCAGCATGGCCAGATAACAACTCTGTCTCTCCTGTTTCATAAAAACATTCATCTCGAGTAGGTTAAGAATCATTTGCATTAAATGCATTTTCTTTACATTACAATTATTAACCTCTTTTAGCGAAGGTTATGATAGGCTATGTATAGCCCAGGTTTACCCCCGAGCCCAGATTACCATCACAGCCATGGTTCACCTCCTAATCCAGACTCATCTTGGAGTCATGACCTGCATACAAGTCCGGACTCATTGTCAGGCTATGTCTCAAGTTCTAAGTTTAACTCTCCTGGCAACCAAGGCAATATCTTATGTGAGAAAAACTATGCTTCATTATGTGACGTGCCTAGGTCATCATTGATGGCCACACTTAATAGTGACACGTAAGGATACCTAATGATTGGCACAATCATTTCCTATTTAAGCCACACGCCAGCAAGAGCCTGACACACGACACCACAATCCTTCACCTGGACACGTGCAATCCATCAACATCACCCAGGTGTCCTACCTACCTAGGATTCAACGCTCATGATTGCAGGTACAACCCCTAAACCCTAATCCTTAGCCTATAAATAGACCAAGGAAGAAAGGTTTAGGGGTTACATTCTTTTTTACACACTTAGCCTATATTATACACATGATATACATACACCCTCCATATTTAGATTTCTCTATAGTCATGTCTTCCTTTCCAAAGCCGTTACTTATTCTCACGCCGGAGGCGCCGCCAGGGACCAAACCCCCCTCCGGTGTTGTTTTGCAGAATCCCAACCGCAGCGACACCGCTTCCAGGCGTGGGATCGGCCGGGGAGGACTAGATCGGGATTTGGAGTTATCATTTGGCGCTAGAAGGAGGGGAACCCTGTCTTGTGGTCACGGTGCCATAAGACTCACCATCATCAACAAGCTCCTTCATCTTTGAAGGAGTCCTAGTTAAATCCAGTAAGATCTAAGCAAACTCATTTGTTTTAGCCACCAAATATGAACTATTTAGCCCATTTCTCCAATGTATGCATGTTTTTAACCTTGTTTAGCCCAGATCTTGTTTAGCCTTGTTTGTATGCTTTGATTATTGTTTAGATCTATATTGCTCCTTCTTAGATCTATTCAAAAACCCAGCTTTCTTGATTATTGAGATTGTGAACCCAGAAATACGTGCATACATTTTGACCCCTTCACATACACACTGAGATCTAGTTGTAAAACCCAGGATACTTTGCTGTTGAATTTGCTTCAAATTTTGTTTTAGAATACTATATACATCTGTTTGTGTGTGAAACATGGCTCGTGGAAGTAAGAGCACGAACAGACACACCCCAAGTAACCCAACACAGGATCTCATTGTCCCGAACCCAGGTCAGGCTGGTAACCAGATACCCCCAGTCCTGACTCTGGCCTCACAGGTAATCCGGCCAGGCGATGCCCGGGTAAACATAGAAGTAAACAAGTACAAATACACTGACCTTGCTCTTGAGTCCGGACAGATGGAGAACCTGACTGGCGAACAGGTTGCTGAAGCAATCCGGTTATACAACCAAACCCGGAACAAAGAGCAAGACCAGTGTGAGAACTCTCATCACCCTGAAGGATCCCACCGCTCTAGGTCTGTTTTTTACCGAATTGGCGACAAAGACAAAGACACCGAAAGGAGGCCTCACCGAACTCGCAGCCGAAATCATGATGAAGAGACCGAAAAGCTTAAAAAGTTAGCGGAAATGCGTGAAAAGATTCAGACGGAAGAGCAGGCCAGACTCGACTTACGGGTCCAGAAAAGGATCCAGGAGGAGGAAGCCCGGATTCTTGGCAAAACCTCTGAAAAGAGGAGAACCCGGGCTCCAAGTCCATAAATAGTCTCAGATGAGGATGAACCCATGGAGGACCTTATGAACATGATTCATGAGTTGCAAAGAAAAGTTGGCCAAGACTCTGGGCTCGACATTGGGGACACCCTAACACCATTCAGCTACTCCTTAGAGGCAACACCAAGGCAGAGAAACATTAAGCACTATAATTTCGAATCTTTCAATGGTTTGGATGACCCCGAAGAGCATGTGAATTATTTTGAACAAATTGCCATGATTTATTATTACAATGATCTAACAAAGTGCAGGTTCTTTGCTTCCACACTCAAGTCCGGGGCTCAGAGGTGGTTCAGCCGGATACCATCTCGCAGCATCCACAGCTGGAAGCAGTTCCGTGACGCATTTCTCAAACGCTTCCGGGCAAATAAGACTCATGAGATGCACATGTGCCACCTGGAAACAGTCAGGCAAGCCCGGGGTGAAGCCCTTTCTGCTTATATGAAAAGATTTCAAGAAGATATCAACAACATAACCAACCTGGATGAGCGGGAGGCTCTGACAATCTTTCGAAGAAACCTGGATCCGGATAACAATGAGAGGTATGTTCTGGACCTCATTCATAAAGAGCCTCAGAGCCTGGCGCCAGTCTATGCAATGGCCGCCAGGTTCATTAAAGAAACCGATGTCCTCCAAGCAATGAGGATGAGTAGACAGGGCATATCTCCAACCCGGATTCAAGATCCACCAAAAAACAACTACATCCATCAAGATAAAAAGTTCAAACCCAATAGACAGAGCAAATATATCCAAAGCTCTCAGCTTGCATTACCAGCACCAACCCCGGACTCCAGTCAAAGAAGTGAGTCCGGACAGCCTAAACCCAAGCGTGAGCCCGTACCTGAACCTAATTGGACTCCCCTCAACCGGGCCCGCGCGGATATTCTGAAAGAGGTACTAGATAAGCCATTATATTACCCTCCCAAACCAATGCTCACAGCCCCAGAAAACTGATCAGTCCATAAAAATTGTGACTACCATGAAACCCATGGGCATACAACCGAAAATTGCCTATCTTTGAAATTTTTTGTGGAGGACCAAATCAAAAAAGGCAATATGGGACAGTATATAGCTCGGAGAGTTGTCGACCGAGGAGAGGGATCCGGAAAAGACAAGAATGTTGTCAATGTTGTTATGGGGGGGATCCAATTCACCTCCAAGGAACCCGGACTCGGGAGATGAAGTAATGATGGTGCAATCTTGCCCGGAGCAGGTGATAAGCTTTAGCAAAAATGACTTTGAAGGAATAAACCCAAACCACAATGAAGCTCTTGTTGTAACTCTTGATATAGCTGATAATGAGGTCAGAAGAGTCCTGGTTGATAACGGCTCTTCTGTCAACATTTTGTTCAAACATACCATGGATCGAATGCAGCTGGGAAGTGTGAAGATGAATGACTATAGGGAAGACCCTCTCTACGGATTTGGGAACAACTTGGTTCCAATCCAGGGAACTCTATATCTCAAAGTACTGTTTGGCACTTTCCCGAAGCAGGTTAGCAACCTGGTTAAATTCTATATCATCAACACTCCCTCCTCCTTTAATGTCATTCTGGGAAGGCCAGCCTTGACAAAACTCCAAGCTATCACTTCAACCCCACATCTAAAGTTCAAGTTTCCTACACCCGGTGGAATTGGCGAAGTCCGGGAAGATTTCGAAATGGCTAGCCAATGCTACGGCCAGGCTTTGGTCATGGTTGAAACTGACCCGGAAAACAAAAGGAAGGCGAATTCTTATCAGAAAAACATTAGCAGAAAGAAACACAGGTATAACCAAAAGCAAGAGCCCGGGAAGGAGGTCCACAACATCGAAAACCCATCAGCCTAGACCTACCTTGACCAGGTGGTGCAAGCCCGGGTTCAACAGTATGTCTCTAAGGCAGAAATGGGAAAGGTAGAGGCTGCTGTTGAACTCGAAACCATTGAACTAGAAGAAGGAAACCCTGATAGGAAAGTTAAAATTGGTACCGGATTGGACACAATATTCAAGAAGGAGCTCACTGAGCTACTCCGGGAGTATGCTGATGTATTCGCTTGGAGCCCGGATGATATGCCTGGGCTCCAGGAGTCTGTTGCTATGCATAGCCTGGATGTCGATCCAAAGAAGAAACCAGTCAAACAGAAAAGAAGGAACTTTGCCCCGGAAAGACAAAAAGCAATCGATGAAGAGGTTGAAAAGCTACTCAAAGCCGATATCATCTGTGAAATAAAATACCCGGAGTGGTTGGTCAACGTTGTATTGGTAAAAAAGCCCAATGGAAAGTGGCGGATGTGTGTTGATTACACCGACCTGAACGCCGCTTGTCCCAAAGATCCATATCCCTTACCCAGCATTAACCAACTTATTGATGCCACAGGCGGGCATGTCATGCTTAGTTTCATGGACGCTTTCTCCGGATACAACCAAATCAAAATGAACCCGGTGGACATAGCCAAGACTGCTTTCATAACACACCGGGCTGTTTATGCCTACAAACTCATGCCATTTGGATTAAGGAATGCTGGATCCACTTACCAAAGAGCAATGGTGGAAATTTTCAAAAGTCAGCTGGGAAGGAATTTGGAATCTTATGCTAACGTTATGATAGCAAAATCCACCAAAATCCAAAACCATATTGCCGATTTGAAGGAGTGCTTTGACAACCTGAGGAAACAAGAGATGAAGCTTAACCCGGAGAAGTGCACCTTCGGAGTGGAAGCTGGAAAGTTTTTGGGTTTCATGATTAGTCAGAGAGGAATCGAAGCTAATCCGGAAAAAATCAAGGCTATAACGGAGATGAAGGAACCTCGGACTCAAAAAGATATACAAAAGCTAGCAGGATCTCTGGCGGCTTTAAGAAGGTTTATTCCTAAACTTGCTGAGCGATGTTTACCTTTCTTTAATCTACTTAAAGGAGCTCAGAAAAAGAAGGATATTGTTTGGAGTCCGGAGTGTCAAAGCGCTTTAGAGTCAATTAAAGAACACCTAGCCGCACCACCAATCCTGACCAAGCCTGAGCCCGGAGAACCCCTAAGCCTTTACCTTTCTGCAGGAACCCTGGCTGTTGGGGCGGCCCTGATCCGGGATCATGATGGTCAGCAAAAACCAGTTTATTATGTAAGCCAAGTGCTCAAAGATGCTGAGACACGTTATCCGAACTTAGAAAAGTTTGCGTTTGCTCTGGTCACTGCATCGAGAAAGCTAAGACATTACTTCCAAGGGAGAGAAATCAAAGTCATTACTGATCAACCACTCCGGAAAATAATTCACAAACCGGATGTCTCAGGAAGATTAGTTAATTGGGCTGTGGAGCTAAGCCAATTTTCTCTCACATTTGTTCCAAGAAACTCCATCAAAGCCCAGGCTCTAGCTGATTTCATTGTAGAATGTTCATTCCCGGAAATAACCCCCCTGTTATGATAACTGAACCTGAAGAAGACAACAAGCCTGATCCAGAGGTTTGGACACTACATGTTGATGGTTCTTCAACAAATGACAGGTCCGGGGCAGGACTCATTTTGAGGAGCCCGGACGGATTCTTGATCAAACAAGCCATTGCCTTCAACTTTTCGGCAACCAACAATCAAGCTGAATATGAAGCTCTTCTAGCAGGACTCCGCCTCGCCAGGACTCTCAGAATCAAAAAACTCACTATCTTTAGTGATTCACAGATTGTAGTTAAACAGACAAGTGGAGAATATGTTGCAAAGGATCCAACTTTGGCCCGATACCAAGCTCTAGTACAGAGTCACCTGGCCCAGATTAACAGGGTTGAGGTAGTACAGGTAAACAGAGAAGAAAATGCTCAGGCTGACATTTTGTCCAAGTTGGTACAAAATTCTGCAGAGTTGGATAGTTCGGTTTATTTCGAAGAATTGGAGAAACCAACGGTGGAGCAGGAAGAAATAATGGAGATCGATGACCAACCAAATTGGATGACCCCAATAGTTTCATATCTGGATAAAGGGGAACTTCCCTCTGATAAAAGCCAAGCTCAAAGGTTGAAGGCCAAAGCTGCAAAGTTTTTTCTAGAAGAAGGTTTGCTCTATCGCCGGACTTACTCTTCTCCTATTTTAAAGTGCATTAGTCCGGTCGAGGCCCAATATTGTTTACAAGAAGTTCATGAGGGAATTTGTGGAGATCATCTATCTGCAAAGGCCCTGGCTCACAAGATTATAAGGCAGGGTTATTACTGGCCTACAATTCATAATGATGCTGTGGAGTTTGTGAAAAAATGCAAGAACTGCCAACTTTTTAGCAATGTCCCAAGACAGAGCCCGGTCTTACCCTCCTCAGTCATGTCTCCTATCCCGTTTGCTGTTTGGGGTATTGATATCATGGGCCCCTTTCCTAGGGCCAAAGGAGATTTGAGATACTTGCTGGTTGCAATTGATTATATGACCAAATGGGCTGAAGCAAAAGCAATGAGAACAATAAACCAACAAGATTGCATCCGTTTCATGGACAACATTTTGATGAGGTTCGGACTACCAATGGTTCTGGTTTCTGATAATGGCCCGCAATTTGTCGGATCCGAGTTCGAAAGATATCTGAAGGAAAGAGGGATAAAGCACAAGAAGTCATCAGTAGCTTATCCAAGAGGAAATGGCCAAGTAGAAGTTACAAACCGGATATTGCTGAGGGGGATTGAAAAGCGCTTGCAGGAAAGTAAAAATAAGTGGCCCGAGGAGTTACCAAACGTGTTATGGGCATACAGGACTAGTCCCCGGACTAGCACTGGTGAAACCCCATTTAAGCTCGCCTACGGTACTGAAGCATTACTACCCATTGAAGTTGTAAATCCCTCTCACCGGGCAATCAATTTTGAGGAGATTGCAAATGAAGAAGGACTGCAGACTAATTTGGTTCTAGTGGATTAGATTCGAGATCAAGCTATTGAAAGAATGAGGAAGTATAAGGAGAAGACAAGAGAGTACTTCGGGAAGAAGGCCCGGGTTAAAAACTTTCAAGTTGGAGACCTAGTCCTTCGAGATACTGAGGCTTCCGACCCTACCAATACCGGCAAACTCATGCCAAAATGGGAAGGACCCTACAAGATAATGGAGGTACTCCGGCCTGGAACATACAAGTTGGTTCATATGGATGGCTCTGAGGTCCCCAACACTTGGCATGGCCTTAGACTCCGAAAATTTTACCAGTAAGAAGATTGCAACGACCGGATAAAAAATAAGGAGCTCCCGAAATCCCAGATTAGAATAAGAGCTTTGTATTCCTGATTTTTCTATAAATAAAACCGGTCTAGTGATTTTGTTTTCTTTTCATATTAGTATGTATTTTTTAATTCCAGTAAATTTTAAATTTCTTGTATTAGCCCGGGTTCAGAGCTATATGCATAACATGTAGCCCGGGTCCCCAGCAATACGCAAACTAGTAACCCTGGCTCGGAGCCATAGGCAAATATTGTAGCCAGGGTCCCCAGCAATACGAACCAAAACCAAAATCTTAGATTTTATTCTAAGTACGAAAGAAAAGAGTCTGGCTCAGACTAAACTACGAGACCGGACTCACGAGCAATATGCAATCAAACCAAAATACTTAGATTTTATTCTAAGTACGAAAGAAAAGAGTCCGGCTCAGACTAAACTACGAGACCGGACTCACGAGCAATATGCAATCAAACCAAAATACTTAGATTTTATTCTAAGTACGAAAGAAAATAGTCCGACTCAGACTAAACTACGAGACCGGACTCACGAGCAATATGCAATCAAACCAAAATACTTAGATTTTATTCTAAGTACGAAAGAAAATAGACCGGCTCAGACTAAACTACGAGACCGGACTCAAGAGCAATATGCAATAAAACAAATAACTTAGATTTTATTCTAAGTACGAAAGAAAAGAGTCTGGCTCAGAACCAGGCTATGAGACCGGACTCAAGAGCAATATGCAATAAAACAAATAACTTAGATTTCATTCTAAGTACGAAAGAAAAGAGTCCGGCTCAGAACCAAGCTATGAGACCGGACTCAAGAGCAATATGCAATAAAACAAATAACTTAGATTTTATTCTAAGTACGAAAGAAAAGAGTCCGGCTCAGAACCAAGTTATGAGACCGGACTCACGAATAATATAAATTTAGCAGAGAGCAGTGCAAAGATAAGGGCAACAACACGATTATATTAAAAAGCAGCTAACGCAAATACAGAGACCCGGGTTGGCCATACAACCCGGAAATATCCCCATGAGTTGAGAGCAGAAACATCAAAATAAAGTCACAGTTACAGTGGATCCAAGTCCAGAATGTTCAAACAGAAAAGAAATTTCTGAAGTCACTACTCCAAAAGATCATCTGGCGAAGGCACAACCGGATTGGATGGATGTGGAAGAAAGCTTGGAATAGGACCGCCAAACGGTTGTGGTTCTCCCTTTCCTTGCTCAATGGAGAGTTTGGCAGCTAAAAACTCACCAACAAAAGAGTCCCAATCAGCATTAGGGTTGGTCTTGACATGTCGTTCGGGGATAAGCCAAGCACGACGAACCTCAGGAACACCAGCATCTGCGACGGCTTGATCATACTCCGAACCTTCCTTGAACTCGGCTATAATCGCCTCACGAGACTTGGAGTTGTCCAAAAGAAGCTGTTTATTGGTCTCCTCCAAATCACTCGCCTTCTTCTCAACCAACGAGATTTCAGCTTCAAGCCCGGATACTTTAGAGGTCAACTCGGATTCCTTTTCAGCAAGCTGGGCCTTCAAGGAAGAAACTTCAAGTCCCAAATCCCGAATGCGAGCATCCTTCTAGTTTCCGAATTCCTTGGAAGCTTTGCGTTCAGAAACAACAACGCTGGCAATAGCACTGATCAAACCCCCAACCTAAAGAAAACAAATTGCAGTTAGCAAACAAGCAAACGAAAAACAAAGAAACGCAAAAACAAAAACTTACATGGCCCCAATAACCAACGAGACGCTGAAGACAAGCGTTAGTATCGGATCGCTCCATCTCCTCAAAGTCAGCATCAGTAGGAATGTCTGCGCACATACTAGCTAGTTCGGTCAACGTAAAGTTCCCAATTCGGATAGGTTCCGAATCCGGGCCTTTACCCTCCCCATCGACATTGATTTCCTCGATAACAACTTTTGTCCCAGAAGGCGGCTTCCTGCCAACATGAATCTTTCTCTTCTTCACCGAGCGTGGCTCCGGTTCATTAATTATCTCAACATCAGCAGGGTCAACAAGAGGTTCGGGTTGAACGGGATTCGGAGCAATGGATTCTGCCCCACCCTCCTTCAAAGCGCTAGAACCGGATCCACCAACTTCACCCGGACTCTTGGTACTGTGAACACCACCAAGTTTTTTAAAGGACGCAGCAAAAGCGTTACAAGACATGATGCTATGCAATTCTGGTTGGTAAAAGGGCAAACCTGCGAAAAAGAAAGTAAAAGTTAGCAAATAAAGAGATTTAGCCCGGATTATAGGGGAGGATTAAGGAAACTTACATCCAAGCTCAAACAACTTATCATGTTTCATGAAACTATCCCGAGTCATTTGAAAACCGAGGCATTCACAAAACCTGTGAATTTGAGATAAGGCATCTCCTTCAAGTGTATAAGTATCAAACACTTCTGCTTCAACCCCAGAAACTATATAAGGCAAGAATTCCAAATCCAAGCCTTTCAAAAAAATCAATTCCCCATTCCAGTATTTCAGAGTAGATTGTTGTATGGCGGGCTTAGCAGTTCCAGACGGATAACCGCATTCTTCAGCCCGGAACCGGATCTCATATTAAGGTTCTTTGTTAGATTGGACTAGTTTAAAAAGTTGGTGGAAGAGTCGTAATGTGGGCTGATACCCCATTTTATTGCAAGCAGCAAGGAACCAGGTCATCCATTTAACCCCGTTGGGAGTAATTTGCATTATTGAAATTTTATATATATACTTACACAAGTGTTTGATAAACTGATGGCACCTGGGATTCCATCCGGACCGAAGAGTCTCCAGCCAAACACCAACATAACCATCCCCAGG
Source organism: Heracleum sosnowskyi (assembly GCA_030848705.1). NCBI lineage: Eukaryota > Viridiplantae > Streptophyta > Magnoliopsida > Apiales > Apiaceae > Heracleum > Heracleum sosnowskyi. Next base: position 34,924,679 of record CM061235.1, on the reverse strand, counting down.
TCTGTGGTAGATCCTCTCACCGGGCCGAGGCCATCTCCAGCTGATTTCAGGCCCCAAGTGAAAGGCAGCCCGGACCAATTTGTCCATCTGAGAATTGGGGAGACTCAAATACTTCTCCTTCAAAGGATAAGGAGCCTCACCAATACCCATCTTGGAAAAGTTGGCATTAAGCTCGGATTCATTATATGGCCCTGGATGCCCGAATTCTTGTCTGCTTCGGTAACAAATGCTAAGATCCCTATAATAAAACTCCTCTCCTATAGCCGGATCTTTCTTCACGAAGAAATAGTTGGTATCCGACCAAAACCCGTCCGGAGTGCTGAGCACACAGCCAGAGGGAGGTTCGTGAACAAAAAGTTGGGTTATTAGAGGTCCGGATTGTTTCTTCTTCTTAGCCATTCTACACCAATATAGTTCTATTACGTCTGGATTGTTAGAAGGTGAAGGCTCACTACAATTAGAGGGATCAGAAAGGGGTCTAAGAACACGGCGGCCGCGATTTGCACGAGACTTAATCCGAACCATAAACCTAGAAAGATCAGTTTGAAGTAAGTTTTATTATCTCAGTCCGGATTATGTCTTCTCAATTATACACACTTTACCTAGCAGTTATTATTCAATTCCCATCTACTACAATAACCGGATCAAATACTAGCCAATTCATAAACCAGGTAAATTATTACTACTCGGATTAAGCCAAGTCCGGACTAGTTACAAAGTCTCAGAAACATGAATCGTCAAAAACACTTCAACACAAAAACATATTACAAACACAAGATCAAAATATACATACATACGGTTATGCTTACACAATCCTCAAACCAAGAACACCAAAAACAGCACAAAAACTCAGAAATTCAAAAACGCCCAAATCGCAGTATTTATGAGACATGCAACCAAAATCATGACCAACAAAACACACATAAGCCAGTATACAAGCATTCAAGCGACTATATCGCAGAAAATCAAAAGCTTTTCAAAACCCTCAAAACTCAAAGATGGACAGTCTTGGTAAAATTGCAATTAAGGACAAAACAAAGAAAAGATAACGGCAAATACGCGGTAAAAGATGAAGTAGAGAGGCTTACAGAATGGCAGGAGAGTAGAAAAGCTTCACAAGAGAAACGCAGAGGTCGCCGGAAAAGGAAGTCGCCAGAGGAGAAATGCGGTTGAAAAGGTAAAAAGTATAATTGGAAATGAAAGGGGGGTTTTATAGAGGAGTAGAAGTAACCTCCTAGATGACAGGTGGCAACATTCTATTGGCTAGCAAGAAATCAAAGTACAAAAAAGAAAAGAAAATAGAAAAACAACGAAAAGACAAGAGTAATAAACGTGACAATAGTTTACCTCGATTCCCGAGGTAAAAGGGGGAAGTACCTTTTCAAAAGAAAAAGGGGGGGGGAACTGAAATCGCTTCGTATCCTACAACACTCATGAAATCCCCCACAGTCCGGGTTCGGCCTTTAGTCCACTTCGTAATTCAAGGCTCGCTCTTAACCCCGGATTGCCATCCTTGATAACAATCCGGGTTGGGGGGCAACAATCAAGCCAAAAAAAATTTCTAAGTTACCCAAGGCCTACAGCTTTGGACTTAAGGAAAAACCGTAACTTACTCTTAACACCGGATTGCCATCCCCGATAACAATCCGGGTTGGGGGGCAACAATCAAGCCAAGAGTTTTTGCTAAGTTACTCAAAGCGCCACATCTTTGGACTTAAAGAAAAACCATGACTTACTCTTAACACCGGATTGCCATCCCCGATAACAATCCGGGTTGGGGGGCAACAATCAAGCCAGAAATTTTTTCTAAGTTACCCAAGGCCTACAACTTTGGACTTAAGGAAAAACCGTGACTTACTCTTAACACCGGATTGCCATCCCCGATAACAATCCGGGTTGGGGGGCAACAATCAAGCCAAGAATTTTTGCTAAGTTACTCAAAGCGCCACAACTTTGGACTTAAGGAAAAACCATGACTTACTCTTAACACCGGATTGCCATCCCCGATAACAATCCGGGTTGGAGGCAAAAATCAAACCAGAAATTTTTTCTAAGTTACCCAAGGCCTACAGCTTTGGACTTAAGGAAAAACCATGACTCACTCTTAACCCCGGATTACCATCCTTGATAACAATCCGGGTTGGGGGGCAACAATCAAGCCAGAAATGTTTTCTAAGTTACCCAAGGCCTACAGCTTTGGACTTAAGGAAAAACCATGACTCACTCTTAACCCCGGATTGCCATCCTTGATAAAAATCCGGGTTGGGGCAACAATCAAGCCAGAAATTTTTTCTAAGTTACCCAAGGCCTACAGCTTTGGACTTAAGGAAAAACCATGACTTACTCTTAACACCGGATTGCCATCCCCGATAACAATCCGGGTTGGGGGGCAACAATCAAGCCAAGAGTTTTTGCTAAGTTACTCAAAGCGCCACAGCTTTGGACTTGAGGAAAGACCATGACTTACCCTTAACACGAGTTTCTACTCCCCCATCCAGAAAATTTGAATAAGGGAGTGGGGGCAAATGATAGGCTATGTATAGCCCAGGTTTACCCCCGAGCCCAGATTACCATCACAGCCATGGTTCACCTCCTAATCCAGACTCATATTGGAGTCATGACCTGCATACAAGTCCGGACTCATTGTCAGGCTATGTCTCAAGTTCTAAGTTTAACTCTCCTGGCAACCAAGGCAATATCTTATGTGAGAAAAACTATGCTTCATTATGTGACGTGCCTAGGTCATCATTGATGGTCACACTTAATAGTGACACGTAAGGATACCTAATGATTGGCACAATCATTTCCTATTTAAGCCACACGCCAGCAGGAGCCTGGCACGCGACACCACAATCCTTCACCTGGACACGTGCAATCCATCAACATCACCCAGGTGTCCTACCTACCTAGGATTCAACGCTTATGATTGCAGGTACAACCCCTAAACCCTAATTCTTGGCCTATAAATAGACCAAGGAAGAAAGGTTTAGGGGTTACATTCTCTTTTACACACTTAGCCTATATTATACACACGATATACATACACCCTCCATATTTAAATTTCTCTATAGTCCTGTCTTCCTTTCCAAAGCCGTTACTTATTCTCACGCCGGAGGCGCCGTCAGGGTCCAAACCCCCCTCCGGTGTTGTTTTACAGAATCCCAACCGGAGCGACACCGCTTCCAGGTGTGGGATTGGCCGGGAAGACTAGATCGGGATTTGGAGTTATCAGGTTAGACTTCCTTGAACATAGTCAATAGTCATGTACACAAAGGATCCTAAACTGGAAATAGCTAGGATCCTGTGCTCTCTTGTATAAATATATTTGACGTGTGAGCACCGGGTTCAATTAAGAGAAATAATGTTGGTACTAAAGCCAAAAATATATCATCCTATATATAGCAATTATCTTCTGACACGTTATGTCATTTTCCCTGGACCATTTGCGAAGGTTTGTAGGTCGGATGCTGAACTAGCTGCCAGGGTACACCGTTGTCGTAACTGGCCCTGCTGAAGCATGCATCTCGTCCTCAGATCACTTCATCATTGATGTAATCTCATGGACAGGGACTACATTTCAGCAGATGATGAAATCAGCAACGGCCAGATTACTTGGAGCTCTCAAAACAGTAGCAATATATATGATAATCTTTTATTGAAGGAAATTTTTGGGAAGTATGGCAAGGTAACCATTTTCTATGCGGTATTTTGAGATGAGGTGTAACCTCGTGTGAAAGCGCAGGCAGCACATGTACGACCTCAGCAGCTCGTCCCTCTTTCTAGATCAGTTTAAGCTATGCCACTTGGCTCTGATCTCAAAATTGGTGCACGACTATTTGATATGGATCCGTTTATAGGCCCGGTTGGGGACAACTTAATTGCCTTTGGCTCTGCAACTTCTCCTCCTCAACTCTCTGGTACATCAGAGCAGATACTATCTGGGATATATGGCAGCATTGAAGTGAAAGTTACCTGGACACCTTGAGATGGATAAACCAAATATAAATTATAATATGGAGTCTATGTGTGTTGTTCCATCAATTCACAAATTGCGAAAGCATAGCTTGCAACGCTAACTACATGCTAGTGCAAGTGTCGATTGTTAATCCTACTTGCTATAACCATCGCCATGCATCTTCTCTGTGGATCATGTAAAGAATTTTCTTTCCAAATCAATTATTATTCAGTTGTAAACAAATGGAGCCTATTGTTGTATATTTACTAAATATTATCAGGCTAATACAAACTTTAGAACTAATTTTCTAAAGCTCAAATGTTACCAAATGGGCTTTGGGCAAAACTAAATAATGAAAAATGTCTTTTTATCTAAGATATTGGAAGTTTGGACTGATAATCTGGTTCAACGTTTAATGAACCAACTGCAATCCTAGCTAGAAGGAAATTTCATACCCAGTTACTCTGGTTCTTGTTTCTAAGGATTTGGCTTCGAGTACCAGATGGTTATTCAGCTTATGGGTTATATTTCCTGACCTAACCACAGAAGCCTTGCCCTGTTAAAGTCCTGGATTAGAACTAATCGAGGATGTTGAAATGGACAATTGGGTTTGGCAAAGTTATGTGTTCAATATACATTGTTTAAGAACGGTGGATAAAGGAAGTAAAGGTTCATGTGTTTACTACTTGTTTACAAAGCATGTAAATAGAAAGAGCTGTAACATCTCCAACGTTGTTCCGTAAAATAGTACAATATACTATTTTAATATGGTAATAATTGATGTATAATTTTACTAGGGAAAATAGATTTTTTTTTAATATGGTAATAATTGATGTATAATTTTACTAGGGAAAATAGATTTTTTTATCACTCAACTATTGGATCTTTTAGAAAGTAACCACTGAACTACTAAATAATTAATTATAACCATTAACGTTACATTTGTTTTTGCTTTTAGACATTTCGTTAATTACGCCGTTAATGTGCCGTTAAAATAATATGGGAAAATAGATTTTTTTGCCACTTAACTCTTGTTTTTATTAGAAAATAGTCACTGAACATTCAAATAATTAAAAATAGTCACTAACATTACATGAGTTTTTGTTTTTAATCATTCCGTTAAGTATAAATGAAATATCAATTAAAATAATGTTAATGTGGACTTAATCATCTAACGTAACATGATAAATAAAAAATATTTTAAGTACAATACTGTCATTGTTTTTCATGTAACTGGTCATTTTATTTAAGAAATAATTCAACAATATCTTCAAAGTAATTTTTTTTCCCCGATTTAATATTGTAAAATTTCGAATATATTAAATTTTGATTAGAATCTATTTTTTTTAATCCAAAATTCTAGATATTGAACCAAAAAAAGTAATATAGATATCTGATCTTATTTTTATGATTAAATTTGGTTCATGAAATTTAAAAAATCAACGAAGCGAATCTAAAACATTTATATATATAATATGTTTTTATTAAAAATATATAATTTCATTAATCATTTGTTTATTTTAAAAAACTATTGTTAACAAGATAGTAAATGATTTCAATAATAATGAGTTAATTTATGAAAAGATAATAAAAATTATGGAAAAAATTATAATGCTGATATATTTTAACGTTGTACACTGTTTAGCGGCTAATTTCCATTAATTTTGACACATTATCGATCTATTAAGCACATTAATATTATTTTAACGACACATTAACGACACAATTAACGGAATATCTAAAAACAAAAACGAATGTAACGTTGATGGTTATAATTAATTATTTGATAGTTCAGTGGTTACTTTCTAAAAGAGCCAATAGTTGAGTGATAAAAAAATCTATTTTCCCATTTTACTACAGGTTCATAGGCATATATAATTTCTATTTAAGGCATGCCATATGAATTTTTAGCTAAGGGTTCATGATGATTAGAGATGCTCTAAGAAGAGACGAACAACCGTTAAATTACATATTTAGCAAAAAAAACATTAAAATTACATGCATTTGTGCATAAACTATGGATGAATGTTGCCTTTATCATTCGAAACTGAATTGCATCCAAAATAGTGGAAAATGGAAAGATAAATGTAGGAATTTTGGAGGATGCTAAATTGTGATAATAACAAAATTCATGTATATTATATCATAAAAGTCCTAATATAATAATTAAATGGTGTGTTTCAATCTTTGGCAACATTCATACTTTATTCCCTAGACATTTAATTAATTTTATCCACTTTTTTAAATCAAAATTCCTTAATTTATCAGTTTTTCATTCACAACTTTAATAACAAAGTCTCTTCCTTGAGCATAACATTTTACTTTGTGCTTGTGAAACCCACGGGTACAGTTGCAGCAACTATAGATACATTACAAACACATGTAAATATATAAGAACAATGAAATTGTCCACAGCTTTAGGCTAATCTTGGATTTTTCGTTAAGAGGAAAATGATTGAGCTCCAAACAACCGATAGCTAGAAAAATACGAACTCTACACCCATGCCAGTGAAGAATAAAAGGGTATAGAAGTATACTTGCAAGATAAGGTGGCCACAAACTAATTCCATCTCTAAAAGTTAGTTTCTTCCTTGATTTTCGACCAACTAAACCTAGAAAACTTGAAAAATGAAAACTTGAAAGTTTCTTAATCATCAATATTTTGTCAGTAATTTGTACCATGAGCTAAGCTAACTACCTGTTTGCACAACAGCTGAATTAACATTATCCAGCAGGAACCCATATAATTTTTTCTTCAAGCCTTCTATCCTCTCATTAGTCCCACTTCCACTGGTCACAGAATCGTCTAACCACTGATTAACCCTCTTGAGCTGCCCTAGAAGGCCTGCGATCTCAGGGTCTCTTTCTCCTTTCTGTAGTCCAAATCCTTTATTTATGGAAGCATCTAAATAGTCCAGAAACCATGCATGTGATGCTGAGAGCAATTTTTCAGCTAAATTAGCTGCCACCTGCAATCCATTTCCTTTTGACCACACTTCACTTTCGTAGGTTGCTTTTCTAGTTGTCGATGGATGTTGTTTTGAATTATAAGGTGATGATGTCTTTGAACTTGAACCTGACCCGACGGCCTTTTGGTTTCTTGGACTTTGTTTTTTGTCAGGTGAATGGTTTTCTACATCAACTTTTATCGTAGTATTTTCTAGAATCACAAAATGACTTTTCTCAGCATTGAAGTCACCCCTCTTATCTTCCTTGGTAAACAAATTAAATTTAGAAAGATTGGTCTCAACAGCAGCTTGAACCCAAGATAAGGCATTTTTGTCCGCAAAATTTTTATATATTTCGGAGAGTGAGCACTGCAAGCTGTTCTCTTCATGAAATCTCAAGGCATCAATAACAGTAGCTACTCTACACATATTCTGATAAAGGATCAAAAAATCTTCAACAAGAGGCATTGAAGATTCTTTTTCAGATGACTCGCATAGTTCTGCAAACGTTCTGGATCATATGAAGAAATAAGTAAAACTATTGTAGTTAGATGCTTAAAAAAATGTGATGTGCTGGAGGAATTTAGTTGAAGGCTAAATCCCTTTTTCAGTAATAATTACAGGAAGAACATCATGTACAGCCCAACAACAAACTCGAAAAACACATAATCTAACAAAGATAGGGACTGTTTTTTTATTCTATATAACAAGCTATTACTAATTAATTTAATTTAGCAGACAAATGAAACAATAATTGATCTACCACATGTGAGGAAAGAGTGCACATGATGCAAATGATGATAATACACACTTAGCAGCATGGCCAGATAACAGCAATGTCTTTATTGTTTCATGAGCACAATTATTTTGAGTCTGTTGAAAATCATTGGCATTTCATATATTCATAGTCATATACTCATATACACAAAGGATCTCAGAGGAGGTTTGAATGCCTTGAACATAGTCATATACACAAAGGATCTCAAACTGGACATTATCCTCTGTTTTTAAGGTTAATCAGTTTCTTTCCTATTAAATAAAGGATCCTCATCCACCTGTATGTAACCATGCCATTTTTTTATTTGAAGAGAGGTACTTTTGGTAATTTAAAGATTCTGTGTAAGGTAAATGTCATCAAGAGCTTCTTCTTTTTGCTTTCTTACTACAGGTCGTCTACAATTTTCACTATTCAGTATGCCTGCCAAGTTTACTGTATTATGAAATCGCAAACTGCGTAAACGTGCAGTATTGACTGAATTGCTCCCGTATATAACAGTACGTTAGAATAACATCTTGTCTTCCAAATTTATGGTGGCGTATTTTTTACAAAGATTGGAAGTCTAATAACTGAGATTCATTCAATATGTACAATTAACAGACAAACATGATAACAATTTTTATAAGATTTTTACACTTGTTAGATTATACGTTTTCCGTTTGATTTAAAATACAGCAATAGTGCGGATGCTATTTCAATAACCGTAAAAATTGGATAGATATAAACAAGTAAATTATCCCAGCATCTAGTAAGATTGATTACTGAAATTAGATTTAAAAAAAACCTGTGACCACAATATTATGAGCGTATAACATGTGATCTAAATCTCCTTGACCAAAGGTTTGCTTGATTAATTTGTAGGAGCCTCGAAAGATGGTGTCAACTCCTCTAAAACAGATGCAAATTTATTGTTGTATAATTTTTTGTATCTTATGTGATTTAAGAAAAAATCCTTGTTTCACGTAAACACGAGAATTTTCAAGCACATCTACATTGACTGCTAGTTAAAATGAGACGAGGGTATTATAAGGAAAATTACAACCAAACAAATAAGATAAATGGACCATGTGACATGTCCAAAATAATGCATAGGTAGAGTTGAATTGTGATAATATGTTTTGAAGTGACATTTAGCTCAAAGATAAAACTCAAATTACTATAAAATTTAATGATCAAGTGGAAATAAATAAAGTTACAATAATGTTAGCCCACCAACCAAATACACTGAGCATTTAGAAAACAGTAAGAATGGTAAGGACTGGGGAGCAGATTACATACCTCATACATTGAAGGACATTTTCTGTGGCTGACGTCTCTTGTAATGCATATACAGCAGCCACAAATCGAGAGTTTCTATGAGACAAAACTTCCTGAGAAGCAGCAAATTTTAAGTGGATACAATATTTTGAAATGAAATGACAAGCTCTTACAGGTCAAGGAATGCAATTATAATTACCTTTCCTAATTCATGGACAGTAGATGGAAAAGAACCCCATGATATCTTTGCATCAGACCAAGTTCTGAGACCGAGGGGAACCTTAATGAGATGACCCAAATTCGTGCCATCAGTTGACTGCTTTAAGTCTTTTCTAATAGGCTTACTGACAGGGCTCGGTGAATTATTTGCATTCTTGTTTTGTAGTGGTGAAACACCCATATTTAGAGGCTTAAGTGTTGATTTCTTTTCAGGCAACTGATTTATGCTTGGGGGAACATGTTTATATTGTGAAAGGCTTGAACTTGAATGCTTAGAAGATGAATCCCTCTCTGATGCACCATTCTTGTTGGACACACCATGCTGACTGGGTGAAATTCTGGGACTTGGAGGCCTCAATGTTATATCTTTATCTGACAAGGATTTTCTATTTGGGAGAACTTGTTTTAGAGGTGAAATTCTTGGGCTTGGAGGCTTTACAGTTAAATCCCTCTCTGACAAAGATTTTCTCTGTGGGACAACTTGTTTAAGAGGTGAAATTCTCGGACTTGGAGGCTTTACTGTTAAATCTTTCTCTGAAAAAGATTTTCTACGAGAGAGAACTTGTTTAAGTGGAGAGAAACTTGGATGCTTTAGTGTTAAATTCATTTCAGTAGAAGCTCTTTTACTTGCAAGAACCTGCACAGAAACAAAAATCACTAATGTATGCTTCCAAACATAGTACTGTAATGCATTTTAACATTTGAGCATCCCATTCAGTCGACGGTTCGTGGAGAGGGCAACAGTACTAACTGCAAACAAAGGGATTCCATTTATAATCCTCAACTCATTTCCATAACCAACCAAATATGTATAGCCTGAAATTCAAGCAGCCTGAAATTACTTGCCTCTAAATGTGAAGGGTAAATACTAATATTTAAATAATAAGAAATGCTCAATGTAATAAAGACTCTTTAAGAATTACTAAGAATCTTTGTTTTCAGTCTAGTACCCATGTTGAACACTCACAGTTGTACATCAATACTGATAATAGGTGCCACTCGCACATATTTCAGCTTAATGCCCACATATCAGACATTCAACACTTAAGATAACTCTAAATATGACATCTCATTACGTTTTGAACACTTGACAATCGGACATATTATCAGGATAATACTCAGGACATTTCACCCTAGTACAAAATTTAGCACTCTACTACTGAACGCAACTCAAATAACAATCTTAAGAAGCTCTTATAAACAGAGAGAAGCGCACTCAAAGAGGAAACACAAGCAAAATCTAGAATAAACAAGATAAGAAAAGCATACCACTGAAGCCAATAAAAACAAACAAAACTAACTAATTTCCATAATTGAACTAGAGAACCCTAATCATTTCCTTAAGAGTGTCCCCAAACATAAAAAGCAAACACAAAAATAAATACATTAAAACTCAACTCCAATTCTACAATGCTGGTAAAATTAATGAAAGGAAAATAAATAGTCTTTTTAGACATATTTACACAAACACCCACATCTATACATATATCATATACCAGAACTTACAAATTTAAAAAAAACAATCTTTAAAGCACAAACATACACAGGCACATGTACAAGTACAAGAACATAAAGGTAACTATTTTAACTCTCCTGTGCAGGTACAATAAATGAAAGAAAACAAAACCAATCTTTAAAATTAACTAAAAACCCAATCTTCAAAAACAACAAACATGGCAGCTATTTTAACTCAACCCAATGCAGATAAAATCAATAAAACCAACAAAAAAACACAATCTTTAAAAAACAAGAAAATCAAGAACTTACTGTAGCAGCAGAATGAGAAGATCCAGGCCTACCCCCACCACTACCACCGCCATATTTCCCAGCAAGATTCTTATCCCACCCTCTCCTACTTGAATCCAAACTCAATCTCCTCATCTCCACCACTTCATTGCCATTATTATCTCCTAAACTCACTCTCCTCAAGCCCTTCTTCTCCTTCTTTTTCTCTACCAAAACTTCACTTCCAATCAAATCAACAGGCTCTCCTACGCACTCTCTTCTCTTAGGCACAACTTTCAAGCCTCTCACAACAGGCACAGGCTTCCCATTATCAAACCCTTCAACATAAACAAACTGACCCAACTGAATCTTGTCAGTCAATATCAACTCAGCATCTCTCTCACAAACCGACACATAAGCTGAGTGCAGTGAGTCTGAGACTCTAATGTAAAAACCCTTGTTGTGAAAAATGGTGTCGGTGTTTGTGTTGAATGAAGGGACTATAGCTATGATTTGCAGGAGAGATGAGCGGTGATGAGAGGTGTTTTTTGATGGGGTAGTGGAGAGGAGAGAGGAGAGAGTTCCTGGAGTTAAGGATGCCATTGATGAGAGGAGGAGAGAGATGGGTTGGGAGAGATTAACATTGTAGAGAGAGAAAGTGGAGAGGCTTGGGGAATGGTGTATGTATAGGTGTGTAGAGAATCTGAATAATATTGTGTTGGAGAGAACAACGTAGATGGGACATGTGGATGTGTGTGTGGAAACTCACTTCTTTGATGCTGACCATACAGCCGCTCAACTCTCAAGCTCAACAATATAATTAATTACATGTTTAAACATTTTTTGTTTGATTTTTAAAGTTTTCAACTTATTCATTATTTTGCTACCCTTAATTCAAAATTTTGTTAAACACTTTTACATTGTCATAAAATAAGCACGCTAGGTATGGGTGGAATCAAAATAAAAATTAATTTTAAATTTATGTTTTAGTTTTTTTAAATAATTAAAAGTAATTATGGATTTTTAATGAAAATTGGATCAATTTGAATATTAAAGAATAAAATGAACAACTAATTAGAAACAGAGTCACGAAGGAGTATATAAATAAAATAAATATTATGATGACAATCTATACTATGATATAATAGTTGAAATACTGAAAATTTTGATTTTTTGATTTTTGATCATTTTAATTAATCAATACTATTATATAATAGACGAAACATTAAAAGTTTGGTTGGTCGGTATGGTACGTTGTGATTTTACTTAATTGCCCTTAATTAAATGCACTTCGTGTTTTTACTTAATTAACCTTACTTATTTATAGAAATATATTATTAAATAATAATATTACCTATTTATAATCAATTACCTTTTCATCTAAAATACATTATTTTTTCTAACAAATTCCCCTGCCTTTTGAAATATATCACGGGCAATTACCTTTTTTAACTAAAACATGTTTGTTTTTCTATTTTTCTTTACTAAAACCCCTCCTTTTCCAAAAATATCACGGACAAACCTTTAGTTATTTATTTTTAAACCTATTTTAATATTATAAATATTTTTAAATTTTGTCCACCTAAATCAAATATAGGTCAAAAGTGTGTGCATTGGAGGTGTTTTTAGACTACCATCACCGATAAACATCAGGCATGAAATTCTTCATCCTCAATAAAGGCTTTTAATAAATCTAATTCCCTTAAATAAAAAAATCTTGAAAGAAGCGTCTTGTCTATGTGACATGGTTTGTTAGTCTTTGTGTTATTGGTTAAGTTTTTGTGTTTTCTTTCAAAAGATGGATTCAACAACGGATCTGATCAACGACATCAACAACATATCACTTGAGGATGAAGATGAAGGAGGTTTAGAAATCATCTCCGGAAATGCAGACGAAACACAAACTGGTTTCGATGCAAAATTGTGTGTAGTAGGCAAGTTTCTAACGGAAGGACGTACAGATTTTCAAGCTTTACAGCAATCACTAGCGGCATTATGGAAGCCTGGCATGGGTGTCTATATCAAAGAGCTAGAGACAAATTTGTTTCTATTCCAATTTTATCACGAAGTGGACGTTAAAAGGGTTATGGAGGGCTGTCCGTGGTCGTTCAACAGGAGAGCGCTGCTAATGCGTAGACTATCAGAAGGTGAAAACCCTCGCAGTGTACCATTAAACACAATGGACATATGGATACAAGTTTACGATCTCAAAGTGGGTTTTATGACATAAAGGTTGATTACAGAAGTTGGAAACAATATTGGTAAGTTTGTAGCCTCATGCCCTACTAATTTTAGTGGAGTATGGAGAGATTACTTTCGAGTAAGAGTTACGATTGATGTTACTAAACCCCTCAAGAGATGTATGAAAATCAAGAAATCTGCAGAGGACTGGTATTGGATCACATTCAAGTATGAGAACGTCCCAACTTTCTGTTTCATCTGTGGCATACTTGGTCACTCAGAGAAGTTTTGCAGCAGGTTGTTTCACACTCCAGAAGCAGAGATAGTTAAACCATACGGCTCTTGGATGAGAGCTCCGTTTAGAAACCATGTGAAACCCATAGGTGCAAAATGGCTCAGGAATGGAGCGAGTTATGGTGGCCGGAATTCAGAGTCTCAGTACCAGGCGAACAGCAGTAATTCTAATCAAGATCCAATAATCACTCCACCAAATCAGGATGCAGTTATGAAAGGAGATTCCCTGGGGAAGGATAATTTTCAAAATCAACAAATAAGCGGCAAAGGAGGGATAAGGAATGGTTTCAGAGTAGAAGCAATAATCTCGGAACCTAATCACAAGGATAAGCCAATCATTATTGAAAACAAGAAGCGTAGAACAGGGAATGACACTAATCCAATGGGCCTGAATAACGATGTTTTTTTGGACGTCAATGCTGATGAGGAAATGGGCTTTGAGCAAGAGAGCCCAAGTAACAACCAAATTTCAAAAAACGGACCAGAGGCGAGTATCCACGGGGATGCTCGCCTAGACCAATGAGTATTATAAGTTGGAATTGCCATGGGCTTGGGACCCCATGGGCTTTGCAATTCCTTAAGGAGATAACACTCCAAAAGAAACCCAATTTCATATTTTTATGTGAAACTCTTTGTAAAAATAAAACGATTGAAAAAGTGCAGGCGTCTTTAGGTTTCGAGGGAATGGTTTCAGTAGATGCCACTGGCCATAGTGGAGGTCTCGCGTTCTTATGGAGAAATAAAGATGAGGTATCTCTGTGTTCTCTCAATAAAAACCATATAGATGTCATGGTAACTATGAATCCAAATACAATTTTCAGACTCACAGGGGTGTACGGAGAACCTGACAGATCAAAGAGACAGGAAACATGGAGTTTACTTCGAAACCTAGCCAGCTACAACTCAGCACCATGGTGTTTAATTGGAGATATGAACAACGTTCTTTCTCAAGCAGATAAAAAAGGAGGTAGACCTTATCCTGCTGGTCTGGTGCAAGGGTTTCAAGATGTGGTTCATGACTGCGAGCTCATAGATATGCATATGGAAGGGTACCAGTTTACGTGGGAAAGAGGTCTTGGAACAAACAGGCATACTGAAATTTGCTTGGACAGGGCTCTGGTAACACAGGCTTTTCTAGACCTGTTCAAAGAAGCTAAACTCACAAACTTGGAGATTTCTACATCTGATCACTCTCCTTTGTGGTTAGAACCAGAAATTGGTAACACTATATCAGGAAAGAAGCCTTTTCGCTTCGAAAACGCATGGCTCAGGGAGCCTATGTGCCATCAACTAGTAAAAGATGTATGGAGTAGCAGCACTAGGTCCTTCTTCGATAAACTACATCAATGTTCAGAGGTTCTGTCAGAATGGGGAAAAGAAATCACAGGTAACTTTAAAGTGAGAATAAATCGTAGCAAAAAGATTCTGCAAGCTCTTAAGGGTAGGAGAGATTCAATGTCAATATTAACGGTGCAAGAAGAAAAGAAAAAGTTAGCTGAAACGTACACTAAGCAAGAAGTTTTTGGCGCCAACGATCGAAGCAGCTATGGCTTCGAGAAGGGGATCAAAATAGCAGTTTCTTTCACGCAGCCACGAAAAAAAGAAGGAAAGCGAACCATATAAGCTCTCTCCAGGACGTTAATGGGAATACAGTTAAATGGGGTACTGGTATCGAGCAGACTATAGTGGATTACTTCTCCAACTTATTCACTGCTACGACCACTGATTGGAATAGCGTGGTTGAGTGCATTCCTACCAAAGTAACTCCTATTCAAAATGAAAAAATGCTGGCAGAAATTGATGAAAAAGAAGTAAAAGCAGCTCTTTTCAATATGCACCCAGACAAGTCCCCGGGCCCTGATGGAATGACCCCGGGTTTCTACCAAAAATGTTGGAATATCATCAAGGACGACTTAGTCTCTACAGTGCGGGATTTCTTTGCAAATGCTGTCCTAGACGATCAGCTAAAGGGTACTAACATTGCTTTAGTCCCGAAGAAACCTAACCCAGTGGTTATGACTGATATAAGGCCTATATCCCTCTGTAACGTGGTTTACAAGGTCATATCAAAAGTGCTAGCAAATCGAGTTAAAACAGTTATTGATCTCTTGATCTCAGAATCACAAAGCGCTTTCATACCTGGAAGATCAATTACGGACAACATCATGGTAGCTTTCGAAGTCATGCACTACATGAAACGCAAGACAAGGGGGAAAGAATGTTGGATGGCTCTTAAGCTAGACATGTCAAAAGCTTACGATAGAGTCGAATGGAGTTATCTCGAAGCAGTCCTTCTAAAGATGGGTTTCAACAATCAGGTGACACAGCTATTCATGAGTTGTATTACCTCAGTCATTTATAGTATTTCCCATGCAGGAAAATTTTTTGGCTCTATCAAACCGGGGAGAGGTCTTAGGCAGGGTGACCCCCTGTCTTCGTATTTATTCCTTATTTGCATAGAAGGTTTAACAGCTCTCTTACATAGATATGAGCAGGAAAAATTGATAAAGGGAATCAAAGTAGCTAGAACAGCCCCGGTCCTCTCTCACATGTTTTTTGCCGATGACTCATACATTTTCTGTAGTGCAAATGGAGAGAGTGCAACAAACATTCTGCAGCTTCTAAACATCTTTGAGACAGCATCTGGACAGCAAATCAATGTGGACAAGTCTTCCATATTCTTCAGCAAAAATACGCCAAGCTTATTGAAACAAACGCTCTCTCAGCAACTTAATTTTGCAGAAGCTGGTGACCAAAGTCTCTATTTGGGGCTTCCCAATATCGTGGGCAGAAACAAATCTTCTTTGTTCGGTTTCTTAAAGGACAAAATGCATGATCGTATCCAAGGGTGGGACAAAAAAACTCTTTCAAAAGGTGGGAAAGAGATCTTACTAAAAACCGTTGCTCAGTCCCTTCCCAACTACGCTATGGGAGTGTTCCTGTTGCCTATAGACTTGTGTCAGCACCTCGAGAGGTTGATGTGTAGATTTTGGTGGAGGACAGATCCAAAAAAAGAAAAAAGTATTCACTGGCAGAGCTGGCATAATCTATGCAGGAGGAAATCTAACGGTGGAATGGGTTTTCGTAGCGTGAGAGACTTTAACTTGGCTTTACTTGGTAACCAAGGTTGGAGATTGCTTAAACACCCAGATAAATTGGTGAGCAGGATATTCAAAGCAAGGTACTACCCTAATGGCACTTTTCTTAATGCCACCATAGGTAGCAACCCTAGCTACGTGTGGAGAAGTGTCTTAGAGTCTCAACAAATCATCAAAGCAGGAGTGGGTGTAGAGTCGGAAACGGAAGCTCTATAAATATATTAACAGATCCTTGGCTACCATCAGTCTCTCAAGCATATGTTCAATCCGACAACATGGCCCTGGTGGATCAAAAGGTATCTTCTCTGATGAGCATGGATAGTAACAGTTGGGACTTAGATATTCTATATGATATGTTTAACGTTGATGAAATAAGTACCATTCTGTCAATCCCTCTCGACAAGAATGTAGATGACTCGTGGTATTGGAGGCATGAAAAACTGGGTTTCTACTCAGTAAAAAGCGCTTATCTGCAGTTGCAAGATCATAGAGGGAATAACTCTACAGCTCCGAATTCAGGTTTCTGGAGGAAGTTATGGAATTTAAAGATACCACCCAAGATTAAAAACTTCTTATGGCGTGCATCATCCAATTGTTTACCAACTAAAGAAGCTTTGCAGATAAAGAAAGTCCAGGTGAATCCCTTATGCCCGCTGTGCAATGCAAATGTAGAGACCACATTACATATACTAGTTTTGTGCCCTCATGCTGCTACCTGTTGGGATTTATACAGCAAGCTTAACCTTCATGGTGAGTTCAACACCTTTGCTGATTGGTTTCATCTCGCTCTCCAACAACAAAGTAAAGAAGAGATAACCATTATTGCTGCAATAACCTGGATGCTGTGGAAGAATAGAAATGAGCTCATTTGGCAGCAACGAAGTAGGGAGCCTACAGACTTGGTGCAGTCGGCGTTCTCAGTCCTTAACCAGTGGAAAAGTGTTCAGGATCGAACTTTCGATCGGTTCTTAGGTCACATGACCAATGAAGACGGTGCAGAACACTGGAGCTTACCTCTGTCAGGAAGAGTTAAGGTGAATACAGACGCAACCATTTTTGAGAGAACTACTTGCTTTAGTTATGCATTTGTCGCTCGTGACCAGGAAGGAGTCTTGATAGAAGCTAGATCAAGGTGTTCATTTGGTAGACCAGACCCGGAGCTAGCAGAAGCCATGGGTATTCGCGAAGCTTTAACTTGGATAAAGAACTTCTCTTATGCCAATGTGACGGTGGAATCTGATTGTCTGCAGGTTGTACAAGCCATTCGCAGCTCTTTCTTGTGTTACTTATACCTAGGAAGAGTAATAAAAGAGTGTCGAGTATTACTAGCAAGTTTGGAAAGCAAAAGCATTAAGCTTATTTTTGTAAAACGGTCTGCGAACAAAGTTGCTCACTACCTAGCGACGCACAATTGTTCCATTGCTGATCGTAGATGGAGGGTAGGAGATATCCATCCCGAGTTACATTCTGTACTGTTAAATGATTTGAGTAAGGAATAAAAATCTTTTTCTTGGCAAAAAAAAAAAAAATATTATAAATATTTTTTTAAAAGTTTACCTATTTTAACATGTCTACTTATTTTTCTTAACAAATGCAATTACTAAAAATATTAAAATATAAATAATCAAATACCTATTTATAACCAATTATCTTTTCAGCTAAAACACATTATATATTTTTTCTAACAAAGTCCATCTTTTTCTAAATATATCACGGGAAATTATCTTTTACAATTGCCTTTTTCTATTTTTCTTACTAAAATTCATTCTTTTTTCAAAAATATCACAGGAAACTCTTTACTTATTTATTTTAAAACGTATTTAAATACTTTTAATTATTAAATTTTTAAACCTCATTTTCCAAAAATATAACGGGCATTTACCTTTTTAAACTAAATATATGTTACATTTTTTATTTTTTCTTACTAAAACCCCTCATTTTTCAAAAATATAACGGGCAAACCCATACTTATTTATTTTAAAATCTGTTTTAATGTTTTTAATTAATTAAAAGTGTTTAGCTATTTTAACATGCCTACTTATTTTTTGCACAATTACAATTAAAAAATATTAAAAAAATAATAATAAAATAACAATTAACAATCTGTGCATCGCACGGGTTTTAAACTAGTAAATAATAGTAACTGATCGATTGCCTTTTTTAATTAAAATGTGTTAATTTTTAATTAAAACATACTAACCTTTATAAACACACCTGAAAATACTAATTATTTTATATTTTTAATCACTAATATTGTTTTTTCAATTAAAACATATTATTTTTTAATTAAATCATATTATCTTTTATAATCACATCTAAAAATAACAATCATACAATATCTTCTCGTCATTAACACACTCCAAAAAAATCGTACATTACATCTTTCACTAACTAAACTATATTAGTATATTATGAGAAAAGTTCAATTGAAACCACTATTCATCGAAAACTTGAGGATCATATACGCTCTACAATCAAAAAATTGCAAAATAAATTTTATTCTGTAATTGAAAAATGGCCAAATGTACTTTTGCAAAATATGTTCTACGAAAATTATTATTTCATTAAAAATATTGAAAATCATGCATGTTCTGCAAGTCAAATATGTTTTGGAGAACAATATGTTTCATAATATTTTACTTGCAAAACATATATGGTCTTCAACGTCTCGTCTCCAATGAAATATTTTTGGTCTTCATAGAACTTAACTCACTATATTTATTTTATAACATATAAAAGGATAAATTAGTATCTAAAAGAATACAAGTCAAAAGTGGAAGTATTAGTATTAGAATTAGAATTGGAATAGAAGTAATTATAACTTAATAAAAATACAAGTTCCATTAATACTTATATTCAATTCCTCTAACAAATCAAAAAAATTAAGATAGTTAGATTTAAAATAGATAATTGAGAATCGTTGGATCGAATATGAAAAAGTGTATTCGGTTGTTAGTTGAATTAGATTAAAAATACTAAAAATTGTATCTTCATAATTTAAAAGAAATACATGATAATTTCCTAAATAGAATAAAATGCTCAAAGTAAAAAATTTGCCACATTCTTCTATCGTTTTGATGTAGTTTAATTGTAAAAAAAACATTAAACCATCACTAAATTACAAATTATTTTGTTAGATCTTAAAATAGATAAATGAACACCCTTAAATGTAATATTAAAAAGTGTATTTGGTTGTTAGTGTAACTATATTCAAATACAAAAAAAATTATTTTGATAATTTAAACCAAATTTTAATAAATTTCCTAAGTTCAATAAGAATTTTTGATGTTAAAATTCGACACTTTTTTCAGTTTCAGGGTATTTTTAATTGGGAAAACATTGTTAAACCATCACTAAATTAAATATTATTTTGTGAGTTTCGTGTGTGCTGTAAAACATTTATATCTGATTTTAAGAATTCAAGATATAGTACAAATAGTTAATTGAACGTCTAAAATCTTATAAATAAAGTACAAAAATTGATAACATAAAAATATTTAAAAAAATACAAATTAATATAATTATAGATATTAAAAAGAGAGTTGTGTGTTGCACGAGATCTTATCCAAAACTTTTGTTCATGTACTGTCAAACTAA
The DNA here is from genome assembly GCA_030848705.1 of Heracleum sosnowskyi. Lineage (NCBI taxonomy): Eukaryota > Viridiplantae > Streptophyta > Magnoliopsida > Apiales > Apiaceae > Heracleum > Heracleum sosnowskyi. The sequence goes on along the minus strand of CM061235.1, from coordinate 34,904,627 downwards.
TAATAACCATTGATTATTTGCAAAAAAAATAAAATTATAACCATTGATTTTGAAATAAATAAATAAGAACCGTTAGATCTAATATTAAAAAGTGTATTTAATTGTTATTAGAATTATATTCAAAAACTAAAATGTGAATTTTAATAATACAAAAAAAAATGAGTAGGTTTTCTAAATTGAATAGAATTATCAATTTAAAAATTCATAACTTTCTATTCTATTCGGGTTCCTGGGTAATTTCGGTTGAATAATATTGACTAAATTATCAATAAAAAGAATTTCTCTGATTAATATAATAATAATTAGGAAAAAATAACTATGCGCACGGGTTATAAACTAGTATTATTAAAGACGAAACACTAAAAGTTTTGGTACGGTTAGGTACTTGTCTTATTTAATTATTTTACTTAATTATTTTTATATTTAATTGTTTTTATTCCCCCCCCCCTTTCCAAAAATATCACGTGCAATTATCTTTTTCAACTAAAACATGTTATCTTTTTCTATTTTTTCTTATCAAAACCCCTCATTTTCCAAAATATCACAGACAAATTCTTACTCATTTATTTTAGAACCAATTTCAATACTTTTAATTATTTGAAAAAGTTTACTTATTTTTTTAACAATGCAATTAAAAACATATTTACATGTATATAATAAAATAAAAACTATTAAAATCAATCCGTGCATCGCATGGGTTTTAAACTAGTTATTATATAATATCTGAAACATTAAAATTTTGGTTTTCTGGTTTTTTGGTTTTCGGTCATTTTAATTATAAACAATAGTAACCATTTAATTGTCTTTTCTAACTAAAACATGTTACCTCTTAATTAAAATACTATATTTAATAAACACACCTAAATATTAATTATGTTATATCTTTCAATCATTGTTTTTTGTACACACAACTCCACAAACACAAAAATACACAATAAATTTAGTGTTAGATACAATATTCATTTTAGGTATACGATAGTACACGAAAATACGCGAAATAAATATATTTATTAATAATTAATTATATCTTAAATTAAGAAGTATACATAATATATGTGTATTTACATATTTTTGTAGAATTTTATGTAATTATACATATTTAATATACATTTCATAAAAAATTACATAATAATTTTTTTTATAATATATAAATTTAATTAACTTAATTTATATTTTCATTTAATGTACACGAATATGACACAAACAATACACAATTCTTTTTGTATCAGAGATGTGTTTAAAATTTAGTGCACAAATTCAAAATAAATCAAATATAAATTCTAAATTTAAATATACGAAAACACTAAATTACACGATCCGGTACATTTCTACGTCTAATATTTCTCCGGATAAGTACAATAATGATGTTTTGGCTTGATTTTAGAAATATGAAGTATTTTCAATTTTATTTCTTAACGTCGTACATCTAATCAGGATTAAACTTGGTTTGAAACATTTCATCGAGATTAACTAACCAACCTTAAATAGTTGTGGTAAGGATTATATCTCTTATCGTTCAGAGGAACCTGGTAAAAGTTATTACATAAAAAATAATTGTTCGTCATTTTTAAATAAAGTTTATTATTTAAATCAAGTATAAACACAACAAATCGGTTCATGTGTTTATCTTAACTAGCTTTGTAGCCTGTGCAAGGCACGGGCATGCTCTAACTTTTTTCGATTACGTTGGTCTCATCGTTTGGAGGAATGCATGTAGAAGAAAAGACATAAGCATGTAATGGTATATCAGTAGGAAATAGGTCAAAGTTTTGATGATATATGTTGTGCAAAATCCCAGTCTATATGGTTGTTATCACAACCTGAGTAGGCGCAAATATTTTGACTAATTAACATGTTGTGTTGGCACGCACGACTCCTGTGTAATGCAAGATTTCGTCGATTATAACTTTACCAATTTTATTTGAATGAGAAGATGGTTTTACTGTCACTTTGAAAGAGCATCGTGCGCCTTTAACCATTTCCATTGCATGGGGGAACGTTGACACTCTATTTACATGTTTGTAGTTCATGGGGTAGCCGTTAGTGGGTGTTGTAATAATTGATCAGTGTGCATGATAGAGTAAAAGTGTAGAAGTACAAGTTGTATTAGTATGTGTGGATACACTATTTAAACGAATGCATACCACTTTGCCCGTTTTAAGAAGGGTCTCCTTGTAGACACGTTGAATGCAATTATTATACAGTTGTGGATATACTTTATTTTACAAAACAATTACTTATACCTTTCAAGAAGCCGCTAAACTGATTCGTGATAAGTCACTTGTTTCACCTTACAATTTCCACGGCACAAATAATTTAACATTTAATACTTTTAATATTTTATCATAGATATTCAAAAAAATTTAAACCGATATTAGTTTATATTTGATTTAATCGTACGATGACAACTTCAGCTTTCTTGTAAAAAATCTTCAACACAAACTTTTTTTATTAGTATACAAAAAGAAAATCCTTTTGCATTTTTCGAGTTCAATACTTTATATACTAATAGTGTATTTTTCAAAAATGATCAATATATAAAATTTATCTATTGAGGACGAGATTTATAATATATTGGATCATAATAAAACTATAGTTTTAATCTATATTAGTAACTAAAATTTCAAAAATGCGTATATAATTATAAGTTGTTAATATCTTATAATGAAGTAGTAATAAATGTTAAATATTGAATAAAATCCGTTTTACGCTTATTATATATAAGGATAACTGAAAAAGAGTAAATATGTTGATAGTTTTAAATTTTAAAAATAAATATTAAAAAAGAATATAATAAGTGATATTTGCTATAGATGTCAACATTTGTCACACTATCACCTAGGTCATGGCTCAATTCCCATTGAAAACAATTTTTTTATCATCAATATATAATTGGAGGAGTAATTTAGTAATCTAATATCATTAATATAATATTGAAAGGATAATTTAGTAATGTAATATATATATATATATATAATCTGATAGTATATAGAATTTGTAATCTAATAGTATATATAATATGAACCATTATGTACTTAATGTAAATAAACATGATTTACAATATAAAAAATATTAATATAATCTTTTTTATGGATCAATTTCAATTTTATAACATTTTGTATATCTATTTTGCGCGAGTTTTTCTCTAACATGGTCAGATATATGATTTTAAGGCACTTGTGAAAATAAATTATCTACATTACAAAGTAGATTACAAGAAGAGAACAAGATAGAGTATAATATATTGAGTATTTGCGCATATTAAAAAAGAGTTTCATAATACAATAAAAATAGATGTCTAGCATAGTGGTAAGGAATGTCACCTATAATTTAGAGGTCAAGGGTTCAATTCCCATTAGAAATAATTTTTTGTCATCCTAATATATGAGGGGTAATTTAGTAATTTCATGTTGATTAAATTGTCTCACGAACCCCCCTCTTCCGCTATTAGATATATATATCAGAGCAAGTTCAATGCAATGCCAAATTTGGTGTCATTGCTATAATTTGGCACCAAATGTAAAAAATGTAATTTTGCATCTAGTATTGGACTTGCTCTAATAGATGGAACGATCTTTTGCTTTTAAAAAAAACATGTCTTTGTAAGAATAGTAAAAAAAAATTACTGTTACGCCATATTTTCGGTTGCCTCAATTATCTCCTAATTTCCCAATATCAATAACGGAAAAAATCTCCAAACGATTCTTTCAAATCAGGAAAGAAACACAACGCTAATATAACTCTAAAAAAATAAAATCAACTTATCTCAATATATCCCTTAACAATCACAGGGATTAAAAATACTATCTTATCACAGAACTGTGTTGGCTTGATCCCTATATTAACTCCTTATATATAATAAGCGTAAGGTAGATCTTATCCAAAACTTTGGTCGGTCATTATACTACCAAAAGTATATGATCCGTTGGATTAGAAAACTATAAATATTCAAATAGATGAGGACTGTTAGATATAATATTAAAAATTGTATTTGATTAATAATAGGATAGTATTTAAATACTAAAAGGTGTATTTTGATAATTTAAACCAATTATAAATAGGTTTTCTATATTGAATAGAAATCTTTATGTAAAAATTCGTAATTATCTTTTCTCTTTATTTTATGGATAGTTCCAGTTAGATAATAATTATTAAACCATCATTAAATTAAAGATAATTTTGTTAGCTTCGCGTGGGCTGTAAAATTGTTAAAATCTGTTGTCTAAAACTCAAGATAGAGCCCAAACAGTAAAGTGGTTATCTAAATTTTAATATATTTTTTTTAATTTAAACAAATTATAAATAGGTTTTTGTTGGTCCTCGTGTATTGCAGAAGGGGGGGGGGGGATGAATGCAATACTGATAAAATTCAATCTCAATTTCAACAACCAAAACTAAGATTTAATGTTATCAATAATATGTATGCATTCACAAACAGTATAATCTGAAGACATGATTCACAAAATAAATGTTTTTATTTATTTTGCGAAGTGTTGCTACAACCTCAAGAGAGAATTCTTGAGCTTCGGTTTTCTTCAAGACACTTACTTGTCTTCGTTACTTACCTAGAATGAATTGATAGTCTAAGTATAAAACTAATCCTATCACTGTCAACACAGTCTGTGAAACTGCTGTCATTATCAAGTGGCAGCTTCTTACAAATTGCCTACCCATGTGACATTCCTAAATTGCTAACATGTCAGATATACATTACAAAGAAAGCAACCTAGATTCATTCTATTTCCAGCTAAAACAATTCAGCAAATAGAGACTTGACCTTGCTCTTGAATTGATTCGCTTTTGTTTTGTAGTGCTTGAAGCTTCTGTCATAGTCTTGCAGACTTGGTGCAGCTTAGGGATACTGCAACACGCCTGTTTCTTGAACATTGAAACTATCACGGGATTTGACTGAGAAGATACCTAGAACAGGGATCTTTCTTGAGACAGTTACTTTTGCCGCAAAGCTTGCTGTCACAGGAATGTGCTTTTGGTGACAGTATGAGTTCCCCGCATAGAGTGCTGTCGAGGTTTCCAAACTTGCTGTCGAGGGCTAAAGTTGTTGTCGCGTAGTCTTCCGCCAATGTTGCTGTCAGAGTGAATATGCTGTCGTGACTTGCAACATTCTGTCTTCTTGTAATCTTACTGTCAATGCTTATGACAGTAACCTTTATTCATGCTGTCATCTAATATGCATTCTTTGAGGCTTGAACACAGAAAGTGAACTTCTTCCAAATTACACAATTAAAATAACATTGCATACTGATTACAAGAGCATACTTTGGCTGTGATAGTATGTTCTACTTAATTAAAAAATTAAGTACATAAAAAGTTAAGTTGTTTCAATGCTATCACCCATAAATCCCAACAATCTCCCCCAATTTGTTTTTATGGATAATAACAACAAATTTACAATATATGCTGACAACTTAACTAACAAGATCAGAATGGATTAAGAATTTTTTACTTAGCTTGAGATTTCCTCTTTTGTCTTGTTACATCCTCTCTTTTGAGAGCTTCTACCAAGCAGCCTCTTAGACCTTCTACAAGAGAGATTTCAGCAGGAGTGACTGCAGCATCTTCTATTTCTTCAATAATCTTCTTGATAGTAGGAGAGATAAGAGAACTAGCATCCCTGAGATTCAACCATTGCTCTTGATCAAATGGATAGCTTCTGAAGTGGAGTTCTTCATGAATGAGCTTGAATCTACTTCCAGGATAAGAATTGAGAGACATCCTCCTTTGCTTGTCTAGCTTTGAACATTCTCCTTTTCTCCTTTCTAATATTTCCTTTATCTCATCAGAACAAATCTGCTCCAAGGGATGAATTGATCCAGCTACCATATACCGTAAATCCTTCAGAATAGTTGTTTTTAGCTTGTGCAAGCTGCAAACATAGATTTCTTCTTTTAGGTACTTCATTCTTAAGGGATTTTCCAGCATACATGTTTGATAATTTGGAGCTTCACTTTCTGCCTTGTTAGCAGTCTTGCATCTTTCCAAGAGTTCAGCTTCCTTCTTATCAAGTTCTGACTGATATTGAGAATATTGAGAAGATTCAGGTCTTTTGCTTGGCTTGGGTTGCCCTTCCTCTGTGGGTTGGGTTTGCCCTTCTTCTGTGGGTGAATCATCAAACTCATAGTACCAGTGATATGGTATAGGAGAAGCTGGTAGATCAGTTGAAATATCAGCATCATCAACATCTGCAAAATTGTAGCCAAATTTCTGATAGAATTCAGCATCCCTATCATCCTGATATTTCAGAATATGTTCCATGACAGACTCTGGAACATTATCATAGCTCTCCAGCAACTCTACCATTCTTTCCAGGTAGAAGAAGTCAATTCTCCTTTTATCTAAGGTTGATACCCTACCACTGGTTGATGTGGATACCAAATTGAAATCCTTATCAACCTTGGTAGATCTTGATTCTTCCCACCACAGAATGTACTCAGTGACCTCTTGATTTACATCCATCTTAACCTCAACACTCTTGATTTCTCTAGATTGCATCTGTTGTATCTTAAGACTGTTGGGAGGTATTGATTGAATTGGCATCATAAGATTTTTGCCTAATCCAGTGGCCTTTTCCTTTCCTGAGTACTTGTGCTTTCATTCAGGTTTCTGTCTAGAAAACCATGTTTTAGCTTTAGCTTTGAGTCTTTTGGGCTTGACAATAGCTTTGGCTTCATTCTTGACAGAACCTTCCTTGACAGTACCTTTGTCGATAGTGTCTTCCATGACAGCATCTTCTATGATAATTTCCTTGTCGATAGTATCTTTGGTGACAGCATCCTTTTCAGCATTTATGCAGTCAACAGCACATCTAAGAATGCTTGCCTCTAAAGCTTCCAGTATTCTTGGCTCCTCTTCATCTGTTGCATCAGCATCTTTCTTTTCTAAACTAGGAGTTTCTTCATTGCCTTTATTCTGAGATTGAATACCAGTATTCCCAGAATTACTTCCACCAGCATTGCCTGCATTTCCAGGAGCTTCGCCACCTCCAATCTCATCATCATCATCATTATCTTGAAAAGGAACATCATAGAGGCAGCTTCCTCCTTGATCAGCTCTTTTGGCATTGGCTCTAGAGATTAGCTCCTTCACTCTAGCTCCCAGTGCTTTGTCTCTCAACACCAGCATTTTGTAGATCTCTTGAACATCAAAGACTCTTCCTGGATTGGCATTTGAGCTTAGTATTCCATCTAACACTCTCAGAATTGATTCAGTTTGCATCCTGGATGGACTGATCAAATTCATAAAGCTGTTCCTTCTTGTGCCATCCTTTGTAGTAGATCTGTAGAAAACACATGGTGGATTTGTGTAGACTTCAGGTAGCTTCTCTGTGATCATGTTCTGGATTTGCATATTCAAAACTTCATTGAATGGTGTTTGAGTTGCCTTGATCTTTCCCTTCATTGCACACAACACCTTTGCTGGCAGACTCTGCAATAGTTCCATTGTGATGAAATAAGATATGCCAGAAGTGAAGTAGATACTTACAGCCCATCTTTTCTCATCATTCACCATTACACTGACACTGGTGATTTGATCCTTTAGCAGTTTTGCGGTGTTGATTGGATTGTTGCTTGGAGCATTCATTGCTTCTTCCACTAGACTGCTAAATTCAGTGTCATGATTCTGTAATGTGCTCTCCATGTAATCCACCATTATAGTATTGGCTTCTTCTTGATCAAACTCAGTACCATTTGACCAAGTATGTCCCTTATGGATGGATTCAGGCAGTTTCCCTTTACCTTTCCCAAGCTTATTTTGTTCCTCCATTTCTCTCCATCTTTTCTGTAGAGCAGTTTCTTGAGTTGCTGAAGTTGGTTCTCTAATTGTCACAGGAGGTAGAATTGGGTGTCTAGATGCAGGTCTTCTTTGCAGTGCATCTTGAGTAGCCTTAGACATCAACACCCTTTCTCCATCCAAGTCACCTTCAACAAGACCTTCAGCTTTATCCATTGGTTGTCCACTGCTTGGTTTGACTTGCTCCCCCTTTGTCATTGCTTTACTCTTGACTCCAGAACCTTGTTTTGCTCCCCCTTTGGTCTTCACAGTTACTTGCTCCCCCTGAGTTCCACCTGATTCCTGAATAGATATAGATTCTGATCTTGCTACCTTCTCCCCCTTAGTTGAGTTGGCAGCTACTAGGTCAGTAAGGAACTGTAGAGAATGTTGAGTGGCAACAAAACCATCAACTACCAGTTGAGAGAGAGAGTCCATCTTGGAGTTCAAGGTAGCACATTGTCCTTCCAGAGCTGTGATCCTGTTACCAAAATTTGCAGAGGGGCCACCATTCCTTAACCTTCTTGGAGGGGAAGGAAAAGAAAGGGGCTTGGAGGCTATGGGGGTTCTCACACTCTCAGGGTGTTTTTGAGTGATCTCATCACCCCTCACAGTTTGACTCTCAAGGCCTAATGCCTGAATAGTGGGGGCTCCCTCAAGATCTCTCTGGACATGCTCAAGTCCCTCTCCTTTTGCCAGCTCATTTGGCTGCCTCTCATTTTTATGCTCACCTCTCTTTTCTTTTATCTCTCTTTTCTTTTTCACACCCTCACTCAACCTAAATGCACGGGTATGAGCAGTACTAACATGCATTGAAGGAGAAGATTTAGAATGTACCTTCAAGAGTTTGGCAAGAGGTAGGTCATCATCAGAGGCATCCTCAAGGAGTACAACATCAAAATGTGGCTGAGAGGACTGGAAAACATCTTTGGCAGGAATGTTACTATCAGTTGGACTGTGGACAACAGGTTCTGGCATGACAGCATCTTTGGGATGTGGAGTGACAGTAGGTCCTGTGTTGACAGTATCTTTCTCTCCACCCATGACAGCAGCTGTGTCCATGACAGCAACATTTCCAATGTCCTTGACAGCAACAGAGGCTGTGACAGCATCTTCCTGAAGATAAGATGCTCCTTGGAGTTCAGACAAAGTGTTGGTTGTTTCATTTTCTGACAGAATACCACTTTGCCCTTGCTCAGTGTTTGGAGGAGTGGTGTCCATTTCACTTTGAGAAATGGGTTCTTGTGGACCACTAGATGGGGGCTCATCCATGATTGGAGATGGATGATCAAAACCTGAAGGGTTGGGACTGTCCCCTTCTCTAGGTTGTGGAGAAGAAACAAAAGAATGTGCAGGGAAGGAAGAAGGTGAAAGTGTAGCAGAGAGTGGGGGCTGATTCACAGGAGAAACATGTGAATCATCAAAAGGAATAGAGAAATCCTCACTGTGCCCTAACTCACTGTGTGTTTCTTCAAGTGGAGGTTCCTCAGGTTGTGAACCATGAGTTTGTGCAGACTCTGTACGGGGTGCCTTGGGAGACAGGCCAATTTCAATAGATGCACCTTGTTGAGAAGGCACATCTAGGGAGGTGTTTGAATCCCTTTCAGTAACCACAGTTTGTTGAGAAACTGCAGCTTGGCTAACAGTGGTTTTGGTCCTCCTAGCTTTCTTCTTCTTAGGCTCAGGGGAAACCACTGGGGGTTCTGTTTGACTACCTTCCGGATTTGCTGCACTAAGTGCAGCAAATCCCTCTTGACTAACAGAGCTACCACCAACACCAGCTTCTAAGGGTCGTTTTCTGGATTCTTGCAAGGCTTCTCTTTGGGCTTTGGGAAGTCTAGGGGCCTAGGCTGAGTGTATGGTGTTGAATGTGGGTTAACTGGATTTGGGTCTAATTCAGTTTCATTCTCAAGAGTGAAAGATGCATAACCAGAAGGTAATGGATAATCAAGGTTGGACACTTGATCAACCATGTGCTGAGTGAAACAAAGTGGAATATGTGCATTGAGATTCTGTGAAGATAACAGTGTGTGTGTGTGTGTGTTCTTTTTCAAAACAGAGCAAGCCTCTAAACGAGGGGCATCATTATTAAAATCACAGAAAGAATTGATGCACATCATAAGAAAGCGAGGGTAGATTGATACCTTCTTACCTATGGCAGCCCTGAGGTGTGCCAAGAGGAGAGCTCCAACATTCACCTTGTATCCATGGACAAGAGAATGTGTCAGTTTCTTGATGTAGGAGGGTATTCCATTCCAGCCTGTGGACTTGGTAGAGAACACCTTGACCATGACATCAAAAATCATACTCCACTCCTTTCGCAGATGCTTCCTATCCATTTCACCAGACGGATACCATTTGGTTGTTCCCTCTTCGAGAATAGGGCCAGCATACCCAATCTTCAAGAAGAGCTTCTTGAGAGAGTCATCATTAGCAAGTTCAGCAAAATTTCTGTCTTCTTGAAGTGTAATTCCAAGAGCAGTGTTGATGACCTCAGCTGTAAGAATGTAGTGTTGCCCATTGAGTGTGAATCGAATAGATGGATTTTCATCCTCTGTTTGAGCAACAGCAGTTTGCCAAAATGCCTCAATTTTGTCTAAGTCGAGAATGGGTGTTGAGGTAATGGCAGAACCAAGATAGGACTTGTTCAAGAAAAACACTAGTCCTTTGAAACCTTCACCAGCATCATTTGGGGAAAAGATACCAGCAAAGTTTGTTTGAGAGAGAGTCTGTTTGGGGGCCATGGAGATTCAAGAAAAGAAGAAAGTAAGAAAGTAGCTTTTTGCTTGAAGAAAAGTATTTTGCCTTGAGTTCGATGTGAGTGATATGTCTGAGTAACTGGGGAATAAAAAGGGGTATCTCAAACGTTTGTGCACAAAAAGTGGGTTTAAAGAACGTGTCTTAACCCACTCACATAACACGTGAGTTACTACCCGTTATTTACTGTCAAACGTGGGATGAATATCCAATTGTAACGGTCCACTATTGTTGACAGTAACCTGTGCGCTAGAAACAATCTGTCAGTAATAAGAGATGGTGACAGTAGGTTATGCGCGACATCAACTATTGCGCAAAAACATGTTGTCACCGTTAAGCATTTGAATGACAGTATCCTTTAAAAGTCTTGACAGAAAGTGTTGGGATTTATGGGTGATAACATAGAAACAACTTGATTTTGAATGTACTTAATTTTTAATTAAGTAGAACATACTGTCACAGCCAAAGTATGTTCTTGTAATCAGTATGTAATGTTATTCTAGTTGTATAATTTGAAAGAAGTTCACTTGCTGTGTTCAAGCCTCAAAGGATGTATAATTAGATGACAACATGAATAAAGGTTACTGTCCTAAAGCTTCGACAGTAAGATTACAAGAAGACAGAATGTTGCAAGTCAAGACAGCATATTCACTCTGACAGCAACATTGGCGAAAGACTACGCGACAGCAACTTTAGCCCTCGACAGCAAGCTTGGGAACCTCGACAGCACATTATGCGGGGAACTCCTACTGTCACCAAAAGCACATTCCTGTGACAACAAGCTTTATGGCCAAAGTAACTGTCTCGAGAAAGATCCCTGTTCTAGGTATCTTTCTCAGTCAAATCCCGTGACAGCTTCAATGTTCAAGAAACAGGCGTGTTGCAGTATCCCTAAGCTGCACCAAGTCTGCAAGACTACGACAGAAGCTTCAAGCACTGCAAAACAAAAGCGAATCAATTCAAGAGCAAGGTCAAGTCTTTATTTGCTGAATTGCTTAAGCTGGAAATGGAATGAATCTAGGTTGCTTTCTTTGTAATGTATATCTGACATGTTAGCAATTTAGGAAAGTCACATGGGTAAGACAATCTGTAAGAATCTGCCACTTGACAGTGACAGCAGCTTCACAAACCCGTGACTGATGGTGATAGGATTAGTCTTATACCTACTATCAATTCATTCTAGAATAGTAACGAAGACAAGCAAGTGTCTGTGAAGAAAAACAGAAGCTCAAGAATTCTCTCTTGAGGTTGTAGCAACACTTTGCAAAATAAATAAAACATTTATTTTGTGAATCCTGTCTTCTCGATTATACTGTTTGTGAATGCATACTCATTATTGATAACATTAAATCTTAGGTTTGGTTGCTGAAACTGAGATTGAATTTTATCAGTATTGCATTCATCCCCCCCCCTTCTGCAATACACAAGGACCAACAACTGGTATCAGAGCTTTCAGATTAACATACATATCTGAGATCCCGACGACAATGCAGAAATCAAACAGTATCAAGATCCCAGCTTTTGATAAAGAGAACTACAGCATTTGGAAAAGAAAGATCTTGTTGTTTATCAAAGCTGCGAATCCACTATACCCAGGTATACTCGAGAATGGTCCTTTCATACTAAGGAAGGAAATTGAAGCCACAACAGTAAATGGTGAGATCATTCCTGCACATTGGGTTCCCAAAGATCCCTCAGAAATTTTGGAACCTGAGAAGGAGAAAATGGTGCTAGATGATCACTTGCAACTCATCTTGCTCGATTCTCTCACGTTGGATAAAGCCATGTGTGGAAGTGTGATAAGCTGCACATCAGCCAAGGAGATGTGGATCAGGTTAGCCTTACTTTGTGAAGAAAGTGAAGAAGTTAAGGGAAACCAAAGGCAAATACTGATATCTCAATATGAGGCATTCATGGCCAAGCCTGGTGAAGACTTAACTTCCATGTTTGAAAGGTTCAGTAAGCTCTTAACTGAACTGTAGATACATGGCAAGTACTATGACAGAAAAGAATTAAATGTCAAGTTCTTGCTTACACTGCCTGATAATCTTGAACACAAGACAACAACCATACGAGAAGGAAGAGATCTCAACAATATAACCTTTGAGACACTTTATGGCATTCTGAAATCTTATGAACTTGAACTCTTTCAAAAGAGAGCCATACAAAGTGGAACAAGGAACAAGATGGCTAACATGTCAAGTGCCCTAGTAGCACAAGTGCCAAGGATCACACAACCTAGTGAAGCACTTCAAATCACACAACCAACCCCTGTACAATCCTTGAAGATAGAAGAGGTGGTTGAAGGTGATGAGAAAGTAGTACTACAGCTCAAGGATGTGGAAGATGAAGACTTCTACACAATGGAGGAACTGGAAAGCATGGACAATCCTACTATGGCTTACATGGCCAAAAAGTTCAAAAACTTCAGGTTCAAGAAGGATAGGTCATTCAGGCCCCAAGGCCAAGCATCCAAGTTCACCAAGGGAAGCTCATCAAAGGCTGCTGTGGTAAGCTCATTCAAAGGAGGATACAAGACTGTATTTGTGGATAGATCTAAATTCAAGTGTTACAACTGTGGTGAACCTGGTCATTTTGCTACTGAGTGCAAAAGACCCAAACAAGTTCAGAGATTTGAGAAAGGAACTGGTGGATACTCTAAGAAGAATCAAGGTAGAGCCTATGTGGCTGAAGGAATGTGTTGGGATGAGTCTGATGATGAAGATGAAGAAGAATATGTCAACCTAGCTCTCATGGCTAGCACTGATGAAGTAACATCAACATCTTCAAGTCAGGTACCTTCACTTGTCTTACTTGATATGTCCATTGATGAGTATAAGAAAACCATTAAAGACTTAAGTGCTGAAATGTTCAATGTCTATACTAGCTTATCTGCTGCTAATGAGGAGATCACTAGGCTGAGTAAGCTAAATGAAACACTAAAGTCTGAAAATGAATCTCTTGTTGTCAAAACCAGTTCACTAGACTCTTTAGCTCAGGAGAATGCTAAACTTAAAAATGAATTGAAATGTGCTAAAGAGGTTGAGGAATACCTGAGAAATGAGATTGCTGAAAATGAATTTAAAATCAAGGCTTATAAAAACTCATCAAAGATAGTTCAGGATTACAATGATAAGCATACAGAAAATCAGTCAGTTGGTATAGGTTTTTCTTATGGTAGAAGACCTGGAAAGGAAACTGTGATTCAAGATTATCCTGGAAGTGCTGCTGTCAAACCCACCATTCTCAAGAAAGTTAAAACTCCTATTTTCAAAGCTGCAGAAATTGAGTTTGATGAAGAAGCCATGCTCATCAAACAAGAAATTCTTGATGAGGATGAAGGTGTTGACAGCACATTCAAGGATGGAAAGGATATTGTCACAATCCCCAAGACAGTAAACTTACCAAGCAATCAGACAGTAAGGTCAAAAGATGCTGTCACAGTTGGCAAGACAGAATCTTCCAAAGATACTGTCAAGAATGGTTCCAAGACAGTAACTTTAAAACCTTCTGTCAAGACAGTAGGAATAAAAGATACTGTCAAGGAAAGTTCGACAGCAACTTCTGAACATACTGTCAATCCAGTAACTCCCAAGTCTAAGAATAGGAATGGAAAGGTAGGTGTCAATAAAGGAAATGGATACACTAATGTTGGAGGTGCCTCTAGGAAACTATGCAATAACTGTGGATCTACTCATCACTTAACACATGTTTGTAAGAAACCAATTGAGAATAAGAACAATGCAACTGAACTCAATGGTAACTTACACAGAACCCCCCTTTTGCATAGAACTATGAGTGTCTGTAATAACATTGAATGTATGCCATGCAAAATCACTGCCATGAGTACATGCTTTAACTTACCTATTCTCACTACTGAAGAATGTTCATACATAAACACTGTTGAGACTTCTGAGCCTGCTGGCAACAGCAAAAAGGCTCCATCCACTAAGAAAAGGACCAAGTCCAATTCTAAACCTAAGTGGGTGAAAAGAGAAGTCAAACAGGAGATTACTGACAATGCTTGTGATATTATGACTGAAAGAAACTCAGGAGACACTGAAACTGCAGGACCCAACAAGGATTGGGTACCATATGCATCTTAGACACATTCTGTTTTGCAGGGCAAAAAGAAAGATCAAGTCATGTGGATCATTGACAGTGGCTGCTCAAGACACATGACAGGTGATAAAGCCCTGCTATCACATTATGTTGAGAAAGCTGGCCCAATCATAACCTTTGGAGACAACAGCAAGGGTTACACAGTGGGATATGGCTGTCTGGAAATTGGAAATGTTGTCATTGAAGATATTGCTCTTGTGGATGGATTGAAGCACAATCTACTCAGTGTCAGCCAATTCAGTGACAGGGGATTCAAGGTTGATTTTGATATGATGCTGTGTAACATCTATCACAAGAAGAATAGTAGCCTCTCTCTAAAAGGGGTTAGAAAAGGAAGCTTGTTTGTTGCTGACTTAAATTCAACAAAGAAGGATAAGGTTTACTGTTTTTACAGTAAAGCAACTGTTGGTGACAGTATGCTTTGGCACAGGAAGCTCTCACATCTCAACTTCAAGACAATGAATATTCTGATGAAGAAGGAGTTAGTGAGAGGTTTGCCCCAACAGGAATTCTGTCAAGAAGGACTGTGTGAAGATTGTCAAATGGGTAAACTGAGAAGAGCTGTGCACAAGTCTAAGCAAATGAACACCAACATAGAAGCACTCAAGTTGATTCACATGGATCTCTTTGGACCAGTCAATGTACCATCAATGGCCAAGAAGAGATATGCCTTAGTAATGGTGGATGATTACTCAAGGTACACTTGGGTGAAGTTTCTTGAATCCAAAGATGAAGCTGCTCAAGTGATTATTGATCAAGTCAGAGTTCTTGATAGAACTTCAAACTCAAAAGTTCAAATCTTGAGGAGTGACAATGGTACAGAATTCAGAAATGCCACTCTTGGAAATTTCTGTAAAGATGAAGGAATTGTACAACAATTCTTTGCTGCAAGAACTCCACAGCAGAATGGAGTTGTAGAAAGAAAGAACATGACTCTCATTGAAGCAGCTAGAACTATGTTGCATGATGTCAAACTGCCAACATATTTCTGGTCTGAAGCTATCAACACAACCTGTTATACTCAGAACAGAACCATGATCAACAAAACTCATGCAAGTACACCTTACTGTCTGTTAACTGGAAAGAAACCTATTGTCAAATATTTTAATGTGTTTGGGAGCAAATGCTTTATGATGAAGGATAACCATGAGAAGAAAGGAAAATTTGACACCAAGGCTATTGAAGGACTATTCATGGGTTACAGCACAGAAAGGACTGCCTACAGAGTTTATGTTATGGAACACAGGATTATTGAAGAAAGTGTTAATGTCACATTTGATGAAACCAAGTTTCCAGGACTGCATGAAGAAGGAAAGATGCAGACATTCAGATTTGAGAATCAAGGATACTTGGAAGCTGAAGAGATTGTGGATGAAGAACCTAGCTTCACTCAAATTGTTGAAGTTGATAAAGATGCTGTCAATATCACTACTGTCAACCAAACTCCAGCTCAGTCACAGACCATAACCTCTAACATTCATAACAGTGGTGACTCTGGAGACAATGAAGAACATGGTGAAGACAATGGGATTGGTGATCATTCAACTCAACAAACTGAAGCAAATGTTCCTGTACAGTCAAGTAGCTTGCCCAGAATCACCAAGTGGAACAAGGATCACTCAAGTGACCTAATCATTGGTGACCCTAATTCTGGAGTGAGGACAAGGAACAAAGTCTCTGCTGACAGCATGTTTTCATGCTTTCTGTCTCAAATGGAACCCAAGACAACTGATGAAGCATTGTTGGATTCTGACTGGGTGATAGCCATGCAAGAAGAGCTAAATCAGTTTGAAAGGAACAATGTATGGAAGCTGGTTCCAAGACCTAAGGGAAAGTCAGTCATTGAGACCAAATGGGTTTTCAGAAACAAGCTTGATGAAAATGGATCAGTGACAAGAAACAAAGCAAGGCTAGTGGCTAAGGGTTACTGTCAACAGGAGGGAATAGATTATGATGAGACATTTGCACCTGTTGCAAGACTTGAAGCTATAAGAATCTTTCTAGCCTATGCTGCACACTGCAACTTCAAAGTATTTCAGATGGATGTCAAAAGTGCCTTCCTAAATGGAGAGTTGGAAGAAGAAGTGTATGTTGAACAGCCACCAGGGTTTGAGGATGCTGAAGTGTATGACTTTGTATACAAACTTTTCAAAGCTTTGTATGGACTAAAGCAGGCACCCAGGGCTTGGTATGACACACTTTCCACTTTTCTCTTGGACAATCAGTTTACTAGAGGAGTTGTGGACAAGACACTTTTCTACAAACACCATGGCAAGGACATCATTCTGGTACAAATCTATGTGGATGATATCATTTTTGGTTCTACAAATGAGAAACTGTGTGAGAAGTTTTCCTCTTTCATGAGTAACAAATATGAGATGAGTATGATGGGAGAATTGTCATTCTTTCTGGGATTGCAAATTCTTCAACAATCTGATGGAATCTTCATTTGTCAAGCTAAATACATCAAGGAACTTCTTAGAAAGTTCAACTTGGAAGATTCATCACCTGCAAAGACACCAATGTCCACCTCAACCAGTCTGGATCTTGATCCTAAAGGGAAGAAAATTGACTCAAGCACCTATAGAGGCATGGTAGGATCTCTTCTATACTTAACTGCTAGCAGACCTGACATCATGTTTGCTACATGTCTCTGTGCAAGGTTTCAAAGTGATCCAAAAGAGTCTCACTTAGTAGCCATCAAGAGAATCTTTAGATACCTAAAAGGCACTCCTAACCCAGGTCTTTGGTATCCCAAGAACACTGGATTTGATCTAATTGGCTACTCAGACTCAGACTATGCTGGATGCAAGATTGACAGAAAGAGTACTACTGGTAGCTGTCAATTTCTTGGTGAAAGATTGGTCTCATGGTTTAGCAAGAAGCAGCATTCAGTTTCTACCTCAACTGCAGAAGCTGAGTATATTGCTGTAGGCAGTTGCTGTGCACAAATTCTATGGATGAAGAATCAACTTCTGGATTATGGCCTAGTGTTGAGAGAAATTCCTATCTACTGTGACAACACTAGTGCCATAGCCATTTCAGACAATCCAGTTCAACACTCTGGGACAAAGCACATTGATATAAGACATCACTTTATCAGAGAGCATGTTGAACAAGGAACTGTGAAGCTGATCTAAGTCCCAACTGACAAGCAACTTGCTGACATCTTTACTAAGCCATTGGATGAAGCAACCTTCAACAGGTTGGTAAGTGAATTGGGAATGCTGAACCTGGTATGTTGATTTACTCAGTTTTCTATATTTCCAAATTCTCTAGTGAAGCTCATGACAGCAACTTCAAACCTGCTATCAAGAGAAGTTACTGTCTACTTGGTTTATCTCTGTTATGTGACAGCATGTGTTGATTTGACTTTTCATGTCAGTATTTTGTGCCAGTCTCATACTTTTAAACCGTGTATGACTTTAATGTGGTTACCTGTTAAGTTTGAGAGATAAAAATCTGTTCCATTGGACTTTCACACCCTTTTGCATTAATCTGTAGGATTAAAGGAGGACATGACCATTAATTACTTTTGTGGTAGTTGTATGGGTACTCTAACTGTTGACCATTAGACTTTAATTCTTAGACGGTTTTGCCTATAAATTAACCTTAGGTTTCACCAGTCTGCTCTCAGTTGTAAAGTAAATAATGGAAAACAAAGTAGGAATTGAAGTTGGTCTAAAGAAGTGTGATAGTGAACCCGACAGTGAAGAGATTGATGAGCTCTTCGAGATGCTGTTAGACGCCATGGATGAGATAGACGAGGAAGAGGAGGCCAAGGCTCAGGAAGAGGAGGCCAAGGCTCAAGAAGAAGAGAAGGTGCTTCAGGCACTTCTCAAGGAAGAAGGTCGCACTGAAGAAGAGGCTAAGGCAGAGGTTTTAGAACTAGTTAATAAAATCATAAAATGATGTACTCAATGTTCTATTCTGAATGATTTTATTATTAATAATAATAAAAGTTCTTGTCTTTGTGGTTATTGAGTTTATGATTTGTCTGTGTTAATTGCTTAATAT
Source organism: Heracleum sosnowskyi (assembly GCA_030848705.1). Taxonomy (NCBI): domain Eukaryota; kingdom Viridiplantae; phylum Streptophyta; class Magnoliopsida; order Apiales; family Apiaceae; genus Heracleum; species Heracleum sosnowskyi. The sequence goes on along the minus strand of CM061235.1, from coordinate 34,885,943 downwards.
CTGTGTTCAAAAGATTACATTGCTAAATCCATAATTTGTCAATATTAAGTTAAGTGTATGAATCAAGCATTCTAATAAGTTCATGACAGAACCAATTCCTAATCGAAGTTACTGTCGTTAAGAAGTATACTGTCGTGTGTTTCTTGACAGCAACCTTCTTGACAGCAGGGAAAGACTTTCTGTCAAGACTTGTAAAGGATACTGTCATTCATATGCTTAACGGTGACAGCAAGTTTTTGCGCAATAGTTGCTGTCGCGCAAAACCTATTGTCACCACCTCTTATTACTGACAGATTGTTTCTAGCGCACAGGTTACTGTCACCAATAGTGGACCGTTGAAATTGGATATTTATCCCACGTTGGTCAGTGAATAACGGGCAGTAACTCACGTGTTTAAGAGTGGGTTAAGACACGTTCTTGAAATCCACTTTTTATGCACAAAACGTTTGAGATACCCCTATTTATTCCCCAGTTACTCGGACATATCTTTCTCTTTCTCATCAAACTCAAGGCAAAATACCTTTCTTCGGGCAAAAAGCAACTTTCTTACTCTCTTCTTTTCTTGAAATCTCCATGGCACCCAAACAGACTCTCTCTCAAACAAACTTTGCTGGTATCCTTTCCCCAAATGATGCTGGTGAAGGTTTCAAAGGACTCGTGTTTTTCTTGAACAAGTCCTATCTCGGTTCTGCCATTACCTCAACCTCCATTCTTGACTTAGACAGACTTGAGGCGTTTTGGCGAACTGCTGTTGCTCAAATTGAGGGTGAGAACCCGGGTATTCAATTCAAAATCTCTGGGCAACACTACACTCTTACAGCTGGGGTCATCAACACTGCTCTTGGTATTACACTTGAAGCAGGACAGAGATTTACTGAACTTGCCAATGATGACACTCTCAAGAAGCTCTTCTTGAAGATTGGGTATGCATGCCCTATTCTTGAAGAGGGGACTACCAAATGGTATCCAACTGGTGAAATGGATAGGAAGCATCTGAGAAAGGAGTGGAGCATGATACTTGATGTAATGGTCAAGGTGTTCTCTACCAAGTCCACAGGCTGGAATGGAATACCCTCCTACATCAAGAAACTGACACATTCTCTTGTCCATGGATACAAGGTGAATGTTGGAGCTCTCCTCATGGCACACCTCACAGCTGCCATAGGTAAGAAGGTATCAATCTACCCTCTCTTTCTTATGATGTGCATTAATTCATTCTGTGATTTTAATGATACTGCCCCTCGTTTAGAGGCTTGCTCAGTCTTGAAAAAGAACACACACACACACTGTTATCATCACAGGATCTCAATGCACATATTCCATTTTGTTTTACTCAGCACATGGTTGATCAAGTGTCCAACCTTGATTATCCATTACCTTCTGGTTATGATTCCTTTACTCTTGAGAATGAAACTGAATTAGACCCAAATTCAGTTAACCCACATTCCACACCATACACTCAGCCTAGGCCCTCTAGACTTACCAAAGCCCAAAGAGAAGCCTTGCAAGAATCCAGAAAAAGACCCTTAGAAGCTGATGTTGGTGGTAGCTCTGTTAGTCAAGAGGGAGACCCTGTACCTAGTGCAGCAAATAAGGAAGGTAGTCAAACAGTACCCCCAGTGGTTCCCCCTGAACCTAAGAAGAAGAGAGCTAGGAGGACCAAAACCACTGTTAGCCAAGCTGCAGTTTCTCAACAAACTGTAGTTACTGAAAGGGATTCAAACACCTCCCTAGATGTGCCTTCTCAACAAGGTGCATCTATTGAAATTGGCCTGTCTCCCAAGGCACCCTGTACAGAGTCTGCACAAACTCATGGTTCACAACCTGAGATACCCCCACTTGAAGAAACACACAGTGAGTTAGGGCACAGTGAGGATTTCTCTACTCCTATTGATGGTTCACATGTTTCATCTGTGAATCAGCCCCCACTCTCTGCTACACTTTCACCTTCTTCCTTCCCTGCACATTCTTTTGTTTCTTCTCCACAATCTAGAGAAGGGGACAGTCCCAACCCTTCAGGTTTCGATCATCCATCTCCAATCATGGATGAGCCCCCATCTAGTGGTCCACAAGAACCCATTTCTCAAAGTGAGATGGACACCACTCCTCCAAACACTGAGCTCCGGTAAAGTGGTATTTTGTCAGAAAATGAAACAACCAACACTTTGTCTGAACTCCAAGGAGCATCTTACCTTCAGGAAGATGCTGTCACAGCCTCTGTTGTTGTCAAAGACACTGGAAATGTTGCTGTCCTGGACACAACTGTTGTCATGGGTGGAGAGAAAGATACTGTCACTACAGAACCTACTGTCACTCCACCTCCCAAAGTTGCTGTCATGCCAGAACCTGCTGTCCAGACTCCAACTGATAGTAACATTCCTGCCAAAGATGTTGTCCAGTCCCCTCAGCCTGATTTTGATGCTGTGATCATTGAGGATGCCTCTGATGATGATCTACCTCTTGCCAAACTCTTAAAGGTACATTCTAAATCTACTCCTTCCATGCATGTTAGTACTGCTCATACCCATGCATCTAGGTTGAGTGAGGGTGTGCAAAAGAAAAGAGAGATAAAAGAAAAGAGAGGTGAGCATAAAAATGAGAGGCAGCCAAATGAGCTGGCAAAAAGAGAGGGACTTGAGCATGTCCAGAGAGATATTGAGGGAGCCCACACTGTTCAGGCATTAGGCCTTGAGAGTCAATCTGTGAGGGGTGATGAGATCACTCAAAAACACCCTGAGAGTGTGAGAACCCCCATAGCCTCCAAGCCCCTTTCTTTTCCTTCCCCTCCAAGAAGGTTAAGGTATGGTGGCACCTCTGCTACTTATGGTAACAGGATTGCAGCTCTGGAAGGACAGTGTGCTACATTAAACTCCAAGATGGACTCTCTCTCTCTCAACTGGTGGTTGATGGTTTTGCTGCTACTCAGCTCTCTATCCAGTTCATTACTGACCTAGTAGCTGCCAACTCAACTAAGGGGGAGAAGGTAGCAAGATCAGAATCATTGCCTATTCAGGAATCAGGTGGAACTCAGGGGGAGCCAGTAACTGTGAAGACCAAAGGGGGAGCTAAAAGGAAAGCAATGTCAAAGGGGGAGCAAGTCAAACCAAACCGTGGACAACCAAAGGATAAAGCTGAAGAGCTTGTTGAAGTTGACTTGGATGGAGAAAGAGTGTTGATGTCTAAGGCAACTCAAGATGCATTGCAAAGAAGACATGCATCTAGACATCCAATTCTACCTCCTGTGGTAATTAGAGAGCCAACTCCAGAAACTCAAGAAACTGCTCTACAGAAGAAATGGAGAGAAATGGAGGAACAAAACAAACTTGGGAAAGGTAAAGGGAAACTGCCTGAATCCATCCAAGATGGAATTATGTGGACAAATGGCACTGAATTTGATCAAGAGGAAGCCAATGTCTTGATGGTGGATTACAGGGAGAGCACATTACACAACCATGACAGTAAGTTTAGCAGTTTGGTGAAAGAAGCGATGAATGCCCCTAGCAACCGTCCAACCAACACCACAAAACTGTTAAAGGATCAAATCACTAGTGTCAGTGTAATGGTGAATGATGAGAAAAGATGGGCTGTAAGTATTTATCTCACTTCTGGCATATCTTATTTCATCACAATGCAGTTATTGCAGAGTCTGCCAGCAAAGGTGTTGTGTGTTTTGAAGGGAAAGATCAGGGCAACTCAAACACCACTCAATAAAATATTGGATATGCAAATCCAGAACCTGATCACACAGAAGCTACCTGAAGTCTACTCAAATCCACCAAGTGTTTTCTACAGATCTAAAACTAAGGATGGCACAAGAAGGAACAACTTCATGAATTTGGTTAGCCCATCCAGAATGGAAACCAAGTCAATTCTGAAAGTACTAGATGGAATACTCAGTTCAAAGGCCAATCCAGGAAGAGTTCATGCTGTTCAAGAGATCTACAAAATGCTGGTGTTGAGAGACAAGGCACTGGGAGCTAGAATGAAGGAGCTAATCACTAGAGCCAATGCCAAAAGAAATGATCAAGGTGGGAGCTGTCTCTATGACATTCCTCCTCATGATGATGATGATGAAGATGGTGAGGATGGAGGTGGTGAAGCTTCTGGAAATGCTGGAAATGCTGGTGGAAGTAATTCTGGGAATACTGGTATTCAATCTCAGAATGAAGGCAATGAAGAAACTCCCAGCCAGGAAAAGAAAGATGCTAGTGCAACAGATGAAGAGGAGTCAAGAATACTGGAAGCTTTGGAGGCAAGCATTCTTAGATGTGCTATTGACTGCATAAATGCAGAAAAAGATGCTGTCAACAAAGGTACTGTCGACAAGGAAACTGTCAAAGAAGATGCTGTCAAAGAAGATACTGTCGACAAAGGTGCTGTCAAGGAAGGTTCTGTCAAGAATGAAGCCAAAGCTGCTGTCAAGCCCAAGAGACTGAAAGCTAAAGCTAAGGCATGGTTTACTAGACAGAAACCTGCAGGAAAGCACATGTGCTCAGGAAAGGAAAAGGCCACTGGATTAGGCAGAAATTTGAAGATGCCAATTCAATCAATTCCTCCCAACAGTCTTAAAGTTCAACAGATGCAATCTTGGGAAATCAAGAGTGTTGAGGTTAAATTGGATGCAAATCAAGAGGCCACTGAGTACATTCTGTGGTGGGAAGAATCAAGATCTACCAAGGTTGATAAGGACTTCAACCTGGTGTCCACATCAATCAGTGGTAGGACATCAACCATATATAAAAGGAGAATTGACTTCTTCTACCTAGAAAGAATGGTAGAGTTGCTGGAGAGCTATGATAATGTTCCTGAGTCTGTCATGGAACATATTTTGAAATATCAGGCTGATAGGGATGCTGAATTCTATCAGAAATTTGGCTACAATTTTGCAGATTTTGATGATGCTGATATTCTAACTGATCTCCCACCTTCTCCTATACCATACCATTGGTACTATGAGTTTGATGATTCACCCACAGAAGAAAGGCAAACCCAACCCACAGAGGAAGGGCAACCCAAGCCAAGCAAAAGACCTGAATCTTCTCAATATTCTCAAACTAAGTCAGAACTTGATAAGAAGGAAGCTGAACTACTGGAAAAATGCAAGGTCTCCAACAAGGCAGAAAGTGAAGCTCCAAATTATCAATCATGCATGCTGGAAAATCCCCTAAGAATGAAGTATCTAAAAGAAGAAATCTATGTTTGTAGCTTTCACAAGCTAAAAACAACTATTCTGAAGGATTTACGGTATATGGTAGCTGGATCTATTCATCCCTTGGAGCAGATTTGTTCTGATGAAATAGAGAATGTATTGGAAGGGAGAAAAGGAGAAGACTCAAAGCTGGACAAGCAAAGAAGAAGGACTCTCAACGCTTATCCTGGAAGTAGATTCAAGCTCATTAATGAAGAACTTCACTTCAGAACCTATCCTTATGATATAGAGCAATGGCTGAATCTCAGGGATGCTAGTTCTCTTCTCTCCCCTACTATAAAGAAGATCATTGAAGAAGTGGAGGATGCTGCAGTTTCTGCTGCTGAAATTTCTCTTATAGAAGGTCTAAGAGGCTGCTTGGTAGAAGCTCTCAAAAGAGAGGATGTAGCAAGGCTGCTTGTAAATTTGTTGTTATTTTCCATAAAAACAAATTAGGGGAGATTGTTGGGATTTATGGGTGATAACATAGAAACAACTTGATTTTGAATGTACTTAATTTTTAATTAAGTAGAACATACTGTCACAGCCAAAGTATGTTCTTGTAATCAGTATGTAATGTTATTCTAGTTGTATAATTTGAAAGAAGTTCACTTGCTGTGTTCAAGCCTCAAAGGATGTATAATTAGATGACAACATGAATAAAGGTTACTGTCCTAAAGCTTCGACAGTAAGATTACAAGAAGACAGAATGTTGCAAGTCAAGACAGCATATTCACTCTGACAGCAACATTGGCGGAAGACTACGCGACAACAACTTTAGCCCTCGACAGCAAGCTTGGGAACCTCGACAGCACATTATGCGGGGAACTCCTACTGTCACCAAAAACACATTCCTGTGACAGCAAGCTTTATGGCCAAAGTAACTGTCTCGAGAAAGATCCCTGTTCTAGGTATCTTTCTCAGTCAAATCCCGTGACAGCTTCAATGTTCAAGAAACAGGCGTGTTGCAGTATCCCTAAGCTGCACCAAGTCTGCAAGACTACGACAGAAGCTTCAAGCACTGCAAAACAAAAGCGAATCAATTCAAGAGCAAGGTCAAGTCTTTATTTGCTGAATTGCTTAAGCTGGAAATGGAATGAATCTAGGTTGCTTTCTTTGTAATGTATATCTGACATGTTAGCAATTTAGGAAAGTCACATGGGTAAGACAATCTGTAAGAAGCTGCCACTTGACAGTGACAGCAGCTTCACAAACCCGTGACTGATAGTGATAGGATTAGTCTTATACCTACTATCAATTCATTCTAGAATAGTAACGAAGACAAGCAAGTGTCTGTGAAGAAAAACAGAAGCTCAAGAATTCTCTCTTGAGGTTGTAGCAACACTTTGCAAAATAAATAAAACATTTATTTTGTGAATCCTGTCTTCTCGATTATACTGTTTGTGAATGCATACTCATTATTGATAACATTAAATCTTAGGTTTGGTTGTTGAAACTGAGATTGAATTTTATCAGTATTGCATTCATCCCCACCCCCTTCTGCAATACACAAGGACCAACAGAAAGTCTTTCCCTGTTGTTAAGAAGTTTGCTGTCAAGAGACACAGGACAGTATCCTTCTTAATGACAGTAACTTAGTTGGGGAATTGTTTCTGTCATGAACTTTCCAGAATGCTTTATTCACACACTTAACCTAAAATTAACAGAGTATGGATTTAGCAATTTAATCTTTTGAACACAGATACTATGCAGTTAACACAGACAAACAAAACTCAATAATCACAACATCAAGAAGCTTTATTTTTATTAATAAAATCATTTGAATATAGCATTGAGTACATCAATCTTTGATTTTATTAACTAATTCTAAAACTTCTTTCTTAATCTCCTCTTCAGTGCGACCTTCTTCCTTGAGAAGTGCCTGAAGTTCTTCCTCTTGAATCTTCCTCATGAAGCAAGTCTTCAAGTTCATCAAACAGGACTTCCACTTCATCTCTGATGTGAGATTCACACGAGACTTTTGGCCTGTACTCTATTCCTACTTTGTTTTCCATGATTTACTTTAAAACTGAGAGCAGACTGGTGAAACCTAAGGTTAATTTATAGGCAAAACCGTCTAAGGATTAAAGTCTAATGGTCAACAGTTAGAGTACCCATACAACTACCACAAAAGTAATTAATGGTCGTGTCCTCCTTTAAACCTATAGATTTATGCAAAAAGATGTGAAAGTCCAATGGAACAGATATTTATCTCTCAAACTTAGCAAATTACCACATTAATGTCATACAGGGTCTAAAAGTATGAGACTGGCACAAAATACAGACATGTAAAGTCAAATCAACACATGCTGTCACATAACAGACATAGACCAAGTAGACAGTAACTTCTCTTGACAGCAGGTTTGAAGTTGCTGTCATGAGCTTCAATAAAAATTTGAAAATGCAGAAAAACTTGGTAAATTAACATACCATATTCAGCATTCCTAATTCACTTACCAACCTGTTGAAGGTTGCTTCATCCAATGGCTTAGTGAAGATGTCAGCAAGTTGCTTGTCAGTTGGGACATAGATCAGCTTCACAGTTCCTTGTTCAACATGCTCTCTGATAAAGTGATGTCTTATATCAATATGCTTTGTCCTAGAGTATTGAACTGGATTGTCTGAAATGGCTATGGCACTAGTATTGTCACAGTAAATAGGAATGTCTCTTAGCACTAGACCATAATCCAGAAGTTGATTCTTCATCCATAGAATTTGTGCACAGCAACTGCCTGCAGCAATATATTCAGCTTCTGCAGTTGAGGTAGAAACTGAATGCTGCTTCTTGCTAAAACATGAGACCAATCTTCCACCAAGAAATTGACAGCTACCAGTAGTACTCTTTCTGTCAATCTTGCATCCAACATAGTCTGAGTCTGAGTAACCAATTAGATCAAATCCAGTATTCTTAGGATACCAAAGGCCTAGGTTAGGAGTGCCTTTTAAGTATCTAAAGATTCTCTTGATGGCTACTAAGTGTGACTCCTTTGGATCACTTTGAAACCTTGCACAGAGACATGTAGCAAACATGATGTCAGGTCTGCTAGCAGTTAGATATATGAGAGATCCTACCATGCCTCTATAGGTGCTTGAGTCAACTTTCTTTCCTTTAGGGTCAAGATCCAGACTTGTTGATGTGGACATTGGTGTCTTTGCAGGTGATGAATCTTCCAAGTTGAACTTTTTGAGAAGTTCCTTGATGTATTTAGCTTGACAAATGAAGATTCCATCAGGTTGTTGAAGAATTTGTAATCCCAGAAAGAATGACAATTCTCCCATCATACTCATCTCATATTTGCTACTCATGAGAGAGGAAAACTTCTCACACAGCTTCTCATTTGTAGAACCAAAAATGATGCATAGATTTGTACCAGAATGATGTCCTTGCCATGGTGTTTGTAGAAAAGTGTCTTGTCCACAACTCCTCTAGTAAACTGATTTTCCAAAAGAAAAGTGGAAAGTGTGTCATACCAAGCCCTGGGTGCTTGCTTTAGTCCATACAAAGCCTTGAAGAGTTTGTACACAAAATCATACATTTCAGCATCCTCAAACCCTGGTGGCTGTTCAACATACACTTCTTCTTCCAACTCTCCATTTAGGAAGGCACTTTTGACATCCATCTGAAATACTTTGAAGTTGCAGTGTGCAGCATAGGCTAGAAAGATTCTTATAGATTCAAGTCTTGCAACAGGTGCAAATGTCTCATCATAGTCTATTCCTTCCTGTTGACAGTAACCTTTAGCTACTAGCCTTGCTTTGTTTCTTGTCACTGATCCATTTTCATCAAGCTTGTTTCTGAAAACCCATTTGGTCTCAATGACTGACTTTCCCTTAGGTCTTGGAACCAACTTCCATACATTGTTTCTTTCAAACTGATTTAGCTCTTCTTGCATGGCTATCACCCAGTCAGAATCCAACAATGCTTCATCAGTTGTCTTGGGTTCCATTTGAGACAGGAAGCATGAAAACATGCTGTCAGCAGAGACTTTGTTCCTTGTCCTCACTCCAGAAGTAGGGTCACCAATGATAAGGTCATTTGTGTGATCCTTGTTCCACTTGGTGATTCTGGGCAAACTACTTGATTGTACAGGAACAGTTGCTTCAGTTTGTTGAGTTGAATGCTCACCAATTCCATTGTCTTCACCATGTTCTTCATTGTCTCCAGAGTCATCATTGTTATGAATGTTAGAAGTCATGGTCTGTGACTGAGCTGGAGTTTGGTTGACAGTGATGGTATTGACAGTATCTTTGTCAACTTCAACAATTTGAGTGAAGCTAGGTTCTTCATCAACAATTTCCTCAGCTTCCAAGTATCCTTGATTCTCAAATCTGAATGTCTGCATCTTTCCTTCTTCATGCAGTCCTGGAAACTTGGTTTCATCAAATGTGACATTAACACTTTCTTCAATAATCATGTGTTCCATAACATAAACTCTGTAGGCAGTCCTTTCTGTGCTGTAACCCATGAATAGTCCTTCAAATGCCTTGGTGTCAAATTTTCCTTTCTTCTCATGGTTGTCCTTCATTATAAAGCATTTACTCCCAAACACATGAAAGTATTTGACAGTAGGTTTCTTCCCAGTTAGCAGACAGTAAGGTGTACTTGCATGAGTTTTGTTGATCATGGTTCTGTTTTGAGTATAACAAGTTGTGTTGATAGCTTCAGCCCAGAAATATGTTGGTAGTTTGGCATCATGCAACATAGTTCTAGCTGCTTCAATGAGAGTCATGTTCTTTCTTTCTATAACTCCATTCTGTTGTGGAGTCCTTGCAGCAGAGAATTGTTGTACAATTCCATCATATTTACAGAAATTTTCAAGTGTGGCATTTCTGAATTATGTACCATTGTCACTCCTCAAGATTTGGACTTTTGAGTTTGGAGTTCTATCAAGAACTCTGACTTGATCAATAATCACTTGAGCAGCTTCATCTTTGGATTCAAGAAATTTCACCCAAGTGTACCTTGAGTAATCATCCACCATTACTAAGGCATATCTCTTTTTGGCCATAGATGGTACATTGACTGGTCCAAAAAGATCCATGTGGATCAACTTGAGTGCTTCTATGTTGGTGTTCATTTGCTTGGACTTGTGCACAGCTCTCCTTTGTTTGCCCATTTGACAATCTTCACACAGACCTTCTTGACAGAATTCCTGTTGGGGCAAACCTCTCACTAACTCCTTCTTCATCAAAATATTCATTGTCTTGAAGTTGAGATGTGAGAGCTTCCTGTGCCAAAGCATACTGTCACCAACAGTTGCTTTACTGTATAAACAGTAAACTTTATCCTTCTTTGTTGAGTTTAAGTCAGCAACAAACAAGCTTCCTTTTCTAACCCCTTTTAGAGAGAGGCTCCCATCCTTCTTGTGATAGATGTTACACAGCATCATATCAAAATCAACCTTGAATCCCCTGTCACTGAATTGGCTGACACTGAGTAGATTGTGCTTCAATCCATCCACAAGAGCAATGTCTTCAATGACAACATTTCCAATTTCCAGACAGCCATATCCCACTGTGTAACCCTTGTTGTTGTCTCCAAAGGTTATGATTGGGCCAGCTTTCTCTACATAGTGTGATAGCAGGGCTTTATCACCTGACATGTGTCTTGAGCAACCAATGTCAATAATCCACATGACTTGACCTTTCTTCTTGCCCTGCAAAACAGAATGTGTTTAAGTTGCATATGGTACCCAATCCTTGTTGGGTCCTGCAGTTTCAGTGTCTCCTGAGTTTCTTCCAGTCATAAAATCACAAGCATCATCAATGATCTCCTGTTTGACTTCTCTTTTCACCCACTTAGGTTTAGAATTGGACTTGATCCTTTTCTTAGTGGATGAAGCCTTTTTGCTGTTGCTAGCAGGCTCAGAAGTCTCAAAAGTGTGTATGTATGAGCATTTTTCAGTAGTAAGAATAGGTAAGTTAAAGCATGTACTCATGGCAGTGATCTTGCATGGCATACATTCAATGTTATTACAGACACTCATAGTTCTATGCATAAGGGGGGTTCTGTGTAAGTTACCATTGAGTTCAGTAGCATTGATCTTATCCTCAATTGGTTTATTACAAACATGTGTTAAATGATGTGAATATCCACAATTATTGCATAGTTTCCTAGAAGCACCTCCAACATTAGTGTAACCATTTCCTTTATTGACACCTACCTTACCATTCCTATTCTTAGACTTGGGAGTTACTGGATTGACAGTGTGTTCAGAAGTTGCTGTTGAACTCTCCTTGACAGTACCTTTTATTCCAACTGTCTTGACAGAAGGTTTGGAAGTTGCTGTCTTGGAAACATTCTTGACAGCATCTTTGGAAGATACTGTCTTGCCAACTGTGACAGCATCTTTTGAACTTACTGTCTGATTGCTTGGTAAGTTTACTGTCTTGGGGATAGTGACAGTATCTTTTCCATCCTTAGATGTGCTTTCAACACCTTCATCCTCATCAAGAATTTCTTGTTTGATGAGCATGGCTTCTTCATCAAACTCAATTTCTGCAGCTTTGAAAACAGGAGTTTTAACCTTCTTGAGAATGGTGGGTTTGACAGCAAAATTTCCAGAACAATCTTGAATCACGGTTTCCTTTCCAGGTCTTCTACCATATGAAAAACCTATGCCAACAGTTTGATATTCTGTATGCTTATCATTGTAATCCTGAACTATCTTAGATGAGTTTTTATAAGCCTTAATTTTGAATTCATTTTCAGCAATCTCATTCCTCAGAAATTCCTCAACTTCTTTAGCACATTTTAATTCATTTTTAAATCTAGCATTCTCCTGAGCTAAAGAGTCTAGTGAACTGGTTTTGAGAACAAGAGACTCATTTTCAGACTTTAGTGTTTCATTTAGCTTACTCACCCTAGTGATTTCCTCATTAGCAGCAGATAAGCTAGTATAGACATTGAACATTTCAGCACTTAGGTCTTTAATGGTTTTCTTATACTCATCAATGGACATATCAAGTAAGACAAGTGAAGGTACCTGACTTGAAGATGTTGATGTTACTTCATCAGTGCTAGCCATGAGAGCTAGGTTGACATATTCTTCTTCATCTTCATCATCAGACTCATCCCAACACTTTCCTTCAGCCACATAGGCTCTACCTTGATTCTTCTTAAAGTATCCTCCAGTTCCTTTCTCAAACCTCTGAACCTGTTTGGGTCTTTTGCATTCAGTAGCAAAATGACCAGGTTCACCGCAGTTGTAACACTTGAACTTTGACCTATCCACAAATCCAGTCTTGTATCCTCCCTTGGTTGAACTTCCCACAGCAGCCTTTGATGAACTTCCTTTGTTGAACTTGGATGCTTGGCCTTGGGGCCTGAATGACCTATCCTTATTGAACCTAAAGTTCTTGAACTTTTTGGCCATGTAAGCCATAGTAGGATTGTCCATGCTTTCCAGTTCCTCCATTGTGTAGAAGTCTTCATCTTCCACATCCTTGAGCTGTAGTACTACTTTCTCATCATCTTCAACAACCTCTTCTATCTTCAGGGATTGTGCAGGGGTTGGTTGTGTGATTTGTAGTACTTCACTTGGTTGTGTGATTCTTGGCACTTGTGCTACTAGGGCACTTGACAGATTGGCCATCTTGTTCCTTGTTCCACTCTGTATGGCTCTCTTTTGAAAGAGTTCAAGTTCATAGGATTTCAGAATGCCATAAAGTGTCTCAAAGGTTATATTGTTGAGATCTCTTCCTTCTCGTATGGCTGTTGTCTTGTGTTCAAGGTGATCAGGTAGTGTAAGCAGGAACTTGACATTTAATTCTTTTCTGTCATAGTACTTGCCATGTATCTGTAGTTCAGTTAAGAGCTTACTGAACCTTTCAAACATGGAATTTAAGTCTTCACCAGGCTTGGCCATGAATGCCTCATATTGTGATATCAGTATTTGCCTTTGGTTGCCCTTAACTTCTTCACTTCCGTCACATAGTAAAGTTAACCTGATCCACATCTCCTTGGCAGATGTGCATCTTATCACACTTCCACACATGGCTTTATCCAACGTGAGAGAATCGAGCAAGATGAGTTGCAAGTGATCATCTAGCACCATTTTCTCCTTCTCAGGTTCCAAAAATTCAGAGGGATCTTTGGGAACCCAATGTGCAGGAATGACTTCACCATTTACTGTTGTGGCTTCAATTACCTTCCTTGGAATGAAAGGACCATTCTCGAGAATACCTGGGTATAGTGGATTCGCAGCTTTGATAAACAACAAGATCTTTCTTTTCCAAATGCTGTAGTTCTCTTTATCAAAAGCTGGGATCTTGATACTGTTTGATTTCTGCATTGTCGTCGTGATCTCAGATATGTATGTTAATCTGTTAGCTCTGATACCAGTTGTTGGTCCTCGTGTATTGCAGAAGGGGGGGGGGGGGTGAATGCAATACTGATAAAATTCAATCTCAATTTCAACAACCAAAACTAAGATTTAATGTTATCAATAATATGTATGCATTCACAAACAGTATAATCTAAAGACAGGATTCATAAAATAAATGTTTTTATTTATTTTGCGAAGTGTTGCTACAACCTCAAGAGAGAATTCTTGAGCTTCGGTTTTCTTCAAGACACTTACTTGTCTTCGTTACTTACCTAGAATGAATTGATAGTCTAAGTATAAAACTAATCCGATCACTGTCAACACGGGTCTGTGAAGCTGCTGTCATTATCAAGTGGCAGCTTCTTACAAATTGTCTACCCATGTGACATTCCTAAATTGCTAACATGTCAGATATACATTACAAAGAAAGCAACCTAGATTCATTCTATTTCCAGCTAAAACAATTCAGCAAATAGAGACTTGACCTTGCTCTTGAATTGATTCGCTTTTGTTTTGTAGTGCTTGAAGCTTCTGTCGTAGTCTTGCAGACTTGGTGCAGCTTAGGGATACTGCAACACGCATGTTTCTTGAACATTGAAACTATCACGGGATTTGACTGAGAAGATACCTAGAACAGGGATCTTTCTTGAGACAGTTACTTTTTCCGCAAAGCTTGCTGTCACAGGAATGTGCTTTTGGTGACAGTATGAGTTCCCCGCATAGAGTGCTGTCGAGGTTTCCAAACTTGCTGTCGAGGGCTAAAGTTGTTGTCGCGTAGTCTTCCGCCAATGTTGCTGTCAGAGTGAATATGTTGTCGTGACTTGCAACATTCTGTCTTCTTGTAATCTTACTGTCAATGCTTATGACAGTAACCTTTATTCATGCTGTCATCTAATATGCATTTTTTGAGGCTTGAACACAGAAAGTGAACTTCTTCCAAATTACACAATTAAAATAACATTGCATACTGATTACAAGAGCATACTTTGGCTGTGATAGTATGTTCTACTTAATTAAAAAATTAAGTACATAAAAAGTTAAGTTGTTTCAATGTTATCACCCATAAATCCCAACAGTTTTCTATATTGAATAGAAATCTTTATGTAAAAAATCGTAATTATCTTTTCTCTTTAGTTTATGGATAGTTCCAGTTAGATAATAATTATTAAACCATCATTAAATTAAATTAAAAATAATTTTGTTAGCTTCGCGTGGACTGTAAAATTGTTAAAATCTGTTGTCTAAAACTCAAGATATAGCCCAAACAGTAAAGTGATTATCTAAATTTTTATAATTTTTTTATTATTATAGCACCAATTTAATTTTTTTCCTAGTTCTTTTAAATTTATAAATTCTATGTTTATTTCAATAAAATATTAAAATCAATTTAAGAAAAAATTAAAATCGATCTGGTCAGTGTACGACCACTATACGACCAAATTAATTATTACAGTTAGATCTTAAATAGATCGATGAAAATTGTTAGATCTAATATTAAAAAGTGTATCTGATTAATAATAGAATTATATTTAAAATACTAAAAAGTGTATTTTGATAATTTAAAATTTTTCTATGTAAAAATTCTTAAATATCTTTTCTATTTAATTTATGTATAGTTCGAGTTAGATAATAATTGTTAAACCAAATATCAGATAACAATTCATATCGATTACAATATTAAAAATTATCAATATAATGCTCATGTATATCATATAACAATGATACATGTGGACCCTGCGTTATAAGAGACTTAGGAGAACTCCTGAATAAATTTAAACATTTTTTTCTGAAGTAACATAACAATTTGATTAATACAAATTATAATTATATTATTTTACATAACAAACATAAAAGGATAATATCAAAATATTATTAAAATATTGAGGGTTTCATATTCATAAACAATAATTTTGAATATAATACTTAACCATCTTTTCTTTTCGGTTTATGGGTAGGTCACTGGTCAAGTTAGATAATAATTATTAAATCATCATTAAATTAAAGATAATTTCGTTAGTTTCACATGGGTTGTAAAATCGTCAAAATTCAATTTATAAAACTCAGGATAGAACCCAAATAGTAAAGTGAATATCTAAATTTTAATAAATATTTTTTTATAATTGTAGCACCAATTTATTTATTTTTCCACTAATTCTTTTAAATATAGAAATTTTATCTTTCTTTCAATAAAGTATTAAAATAAATTAAGAACAAATTCAAATCGATAAAGACTATAATAATATGAGAACAAAATTTTATATAATCATAACATAATTTTTATACTGTTTAATAATTTTAAAGTAATAATGTATTTTAAAATTTTATATACACTATAAATAAAACCGAAACATTAAAAGTAAAAGTAGTTAGTAAGATGCTTATATCAGTACTTGATATCTTTATTATATTAAACTCTTTTATATAATAAGCATAATAGGGATTTATCCAAAATTTTGATAGTGACAACCAAATTAATAAGGAATATTAGATCTTAACTAGATAAATGAAAATCGTTTGATCAAATATTAAAAAAGTGTATTTTATTTATAATAGGATTATATTTAAATTCTAAAAAGTGTATTTTGATAATTTAAACCAAATATACCAAATATAAATAAGTTTTCTATATAGAATAGAATTCTTCATGTAAAAAATTCGTGACTTTCTTTTCTTTTCCATGGACAATTCCAGTTAGATAAAAATTGTTAAACCGTCTTTTAATTAAAAATAATTTAATTATCTTCACGTGGGGTGTAAAATCGTCAAAATCTGATTTTTAAAACACAAGATAAAGCCCAAATCAGTAAAGTGAGTATTTAAATTCTAATAATGATTATTATATCATCATTATTTTAACGTCAATTTAATTACTTTTTTCTAACTATTTTAAATTTAGAAATCTATGTTCAAAAATTAAAA
Organism: Heracleum sosnowskyi; assembly: GCA_030848705.1. NCBI lineage: Eukaryota > Viridiplantae > Streptophyta > Magnoliopsida > Apiales > Apiaceae > Heracleum > Heracleum sosnowskyi. Next base: position 34,869,509 of record CM061235.1, on the reverse strand, counting down.
TCAATCTAAGAAAAATTCAAATCAACAAAGAATATAATAATAAGAGGATAAAATTTTATAAAATTGTGCATATTTTTATCTTATTTTATTAAGTTATAGATCATAACTAATCAAATATAATTTATTATTAAATAATAAATTATACGCAAATGATGATTTTGTTTTATAAGCACTCATAGAGACCTAATTTCATTGTTAGCAGTACTATATTCATATTAAAAAAAACAGTATTTTGAAATTGTAGACTTAGCTACAGAACAGACCTAACTTTTTTAACCTATATACATTGTAAATTATTAAATTCGAAACTTTAAAAGTTTGTTAATCAATTAGTATAGTACTTTTCTGAAAAAACGTACTTTACAAAAAATATTATCAAATAACCTATGTCTGAAAGAAAAAAAATGAAAAAAATTCTTTTTTTTTTCAAAAAAAAACCTGTAAATTTTAATATGTTGTTGGTAGATTCAAATCTTAGATCATTCTACATGATAATTTTACTGTTATATGTAACGTTTCTCAACAATTTAATTTGAAAGATCCAACGATTATGGATTGAGTGATCAAACAAAGCGACCACACTTATAAGAAAGCTTTCATTATTTAGTCTTTAATATAATAACATAGATTTTTACGGGATATACTATAAAAAAAAAAAATTTTATACAGAATTTTGATCGTCACGGTGTACTACTTTAAAAGAAGAACTATTACAAAAAAATATATATTTTAATTGATAATTTATTTTATCAAAAGTTCAAAGTTCCCGCATCATTAACATATTACAAAAAAGAGTATCTTATATTTTAGCAATAAATATTTAAAAAAATTAAAAATTAAAAAAATTATAAATATTAAGAAAAATTAATGATGTTATCCTGGTAGTTTGGTCATAAATACCGCCAAAACATTCTCAACCGTTAGATCCAATACTTTTAAAAATAGATGATCAAGATTATATCATATAAAAAGAAATTATTATCTAAAAATGATATAAGTTAAAAGATATTATATTAGGATTGGATTTTCCAAAAAGTTAAAACATAAAAATAGTTGTAATTAAATAAGGAAACCCATTTATAACCAAAATAATAAAAATCGTTTAATCTTAAATAGATAGGTGAAAACAGTTAGATTTAACATTAAAACCTGTATTTGGTTAATAAAGGTTATTCTAATAATCTAAACTACATATAAGTTAAGTAGATTTCCTAAATCGAATAGAATTCTCAACATTAAATTTCGTCACTTTATTCTCTTTTTAGTTTTATAATAGTTTTTAATTGAAAAAAAAACTATTAAACCACAACTAAATTAAAGATTATTTTGTGAATTTCATGTGAACCGTAAAATTGGCCAAATCTAACTTTTATAACTCAATATAAACAAATATTAAATTGAACGTGTAAAATGTAATAAATATCAAATTTTTAACTATAGTTTTTTTTGGCTAAATCTTTTTTAACAATAATTTAATCATGTAAACTAATAACTTTTAAATATTAAAATATTCATAAATAAATATAATTATAAATATTAAAAAAACAATCGTGTGTTGCATCATAATAAAAATATAATTATAAATAAAATAATTATAAATAAAATTTAAGTAACTGTGCATCGCACGGGCTATAAGCTAGTATAAACAGGGTACGCAGACATCTTGAAAAAGGATCCGACACATCTAACAAGTTGAGACACATTTCAAGTCCAGCCCCAAATATCCAAAAATCCAAAAATCCCCCATCATCACAATTTCGTTATTCCAGCAATCCCCAAAATTTGTTATCACCAAATTCTTCCGTTAACAATTGACGCTAGAAGTAGGGGATTATTTTTTGATTGTGGATGACAATCAAATCATCTACATCATGCACAAGAGGGTTTTATCGGATCTGGAGCGGCTTTAATGGAGGAGAAAAACGGTGGAATCGGTGGTTCGTGGTTCTATTCAAAATTAAGATAAGTTTTCTTATGATTTTGTCCGTACAAATAAGTTATCTTATAAAATTCGTAGTAAATTTAATACATGTCAGATTTTGATGATTTTTTATGATCCGGAAAGTTTTTGCGATTTCCTAAAACTTTCGTTCTTGGTATTTTCTGAGATTATGTTTCGATCTATTCTCGAAATCACAAAACATAATCAGATCCCGTTTTTCAGTATTGAGAAGTTAATCAGCAGACGCTTTATTTGATTCCCGATTCGTTATAAATCCGTTTCTGACAAGCCATATATCATGGGAAAGCTCTTTTCGTTTCCTACAACTTTCATGTTTTGTATTTTCGAAGAAAATATCGTTTACATGGCCAAAAAGGTAAAAAAAACAGATCTGGGCATAATCTGAATCATGGAGATGTTAAAGAATTGTGATGCGATATTAGCAGCACATGATTTGATTACTTCACTAGCTCGTCCATGGAAAAAAACAAGTGTGGAAGGGTAATATTTTTGAAAGCTCTCTTTTCCAAGGAGTATAATATTTTTGAAGATCCTATTTTTCGAGTAGGATAATATTTTTGAAGACCCTCCTCCAAGAAGGATAATATTTTTGAAGACCTTCTTTCGAGGATGATAATATTTTAGAAAATCTTGTATTAAAGATGACAATATTTTTGAAAACCCTACGGGTTAATCGTCTTCTGAAAGTCTTTCAGGGTGATTTTGTTTGAAGGCCCTGCGTGGTGATCGTCTTTTGAAGACCCTTCGGGGTAATCTTGTTTTGAAGGCTCTGCATCATTCACATCATGCATTCATTAATCATCATGTGCATCATTCGCATCATGCATTCATTCATATCATCATTGAACATTCTTAGATTCTGTGGTTGTCTTTGTGTGATTTTTTTAAAGCCCTTCTTTGATGAAGGTGTATCTTGGAATTATTTTTGAAGGCCTTTTTTTGATGAAGGTGTTGTTTGAAATTATTTTTGAAGGCCCTTCTTAATGAAGGTGTTACTTAGAAATTATTTTTGAAGGTCCTTCTTTAAGGTGTTGCTTGAAATTTATTTTTGAAGGTCCTTCTATGAGGAGGGTACTGCTTGGAATACTTTAGTAAACCCGTACTTTCGGGGTGCTTATCCGTACTTTCGAAAAACTCACCAAGAAGAGAGTCCACCTTCTTATAGGTGAAGAGAGTCCACCCTCTTATGGTGAAGAGATTCCACCATCTTAAGGTGAAGAGAGTCCACCCTCTTAAGGTGAGAAGAGTCCTCTCTCTTATGGAGAAGAGAGTCATCCCTCTTATGAAGAGAAGAGTCCACCCTCTTATTGGTGAGAAGAGTTCTCTCTCTTATGGAGAGAAAAGTCCACCCTCTTAAGGTGAAGAGAGTCCACCATCTTAAGGTGAGAAGAGTCCTCCCTCTTATGGAGAAGAGAGTCATCCCTCTTATGAAGAGAAGAGTCCACCCTCTTAAGGTGAAGAGAGTCCACCCTCTTAAGGTGAGAAGAGTCCTCCCTCTTATGGAGAAAAGAGTCCTCCCTCTTACGGAGAAGATTCTCCGGAATAATGTTTGGACTACAATCTCAACACATTGCATTTTCTCCTTATTTCAACATACAAGGACATCACTACTGCTGTTACTACATTCTGCTACTTCTATATCTTGAATAGTGGATTCGCAAAATTGAACTTGACAGTGAGAAGCGCAACAATATCTACACAAAGTCGCTCATTCCCGTACACTTGCAAGAATACTGATACTCGCATATTACGGGCACATAATGTTGTCTTTCTCGCATCTACAGGCAAATCACGGGTACCTATGTGCTTCATATTATTCATTAATCTTCTACTCTAGTTGTTTCATTGACTCAGGAAATTCGGAAGATCAAAACACGTTTAGTTCTCCAGTCCATCAAGCTGCACTGAAGAACGAGGTAGTTGTTACGCCATATTTTTTGTTGCCTTAATTATCTCATAATTTATCAATATCAATAACAAAAAATATATCCAAACAATTCTTTGTTACGTTAACTAAAATAAACTTGTGCAACTATACTAATGAAAATCAGTACGAATATTCTGCATTATGAACTCGTTATTGTCCGTAGTATAATTGAACGAAGAAGTCTTATAGAGACAAATATATTAAAGACTGAAAAGAGGAATGGAGGATAGATTATTATAAATAAATAAGTACTATTTATTTAGTAGCCAATAAATATTCTCACATGCTATCTGCAGAGAGAAGCAAAGTAGCAAGGGAAGGCTACAACCTAATACCGACAAGATTCAACTCAGTAAAATATAATTATGCCTCTCTGGATAGATAGATAGATAGCTTATAGAAGTTATGTAAACAAGGACAAAAGAATGAAATAAAGTAAAGGGACCACCGTATAATTTATTCATTATAGTGCAGCTGTCCTGTACAAACATTTCATAATAGAATTTGTTTTTCGGCTTTTTATGAAACAAGTAAATTTTCACCAAATTTATAGTCTGTATTTAGAAAATAAAATAAAATTTATTTAAGTTTCTCAACGTATCAGATTATCGTGTTTAACTGTAATGATTTCTGCTTTAATTCACATAAAGAAATAAGGTATCGCAATTTTTTTTATTAAACTTTACCGTATTCATTAGTACTTGTTTTTTTTTTTGCTAAATATCATTAGTATTTGTTGTTTACAAATTTGATATAGGTGATAATCGAATTAAAATAAATTATATTATATACTATATTAACTCCTTATCAATACTATTATATAATAGACGAAACATTAAAAGTTTGGTTGATCGGTATGGTACGTTGTGATTTTACTTAATTGTCCTTAATTTTGGTTGGTCGGTATGGTACGTTGTGATTTTACTTAATTGCCCTTAATTAACTGTACTTTGTGTTTTTACTTAATTAACCTTACTTATTTATAGAAATATATTATTAAATAATAATATTACATATTTATAACCAATTATCTTTTTTACCTAAAATACATTATTTTTTCTATTTTTTCTAACAAATTCCCCTACTTTTTCAAATATATCACGGGCAATTACCTTTTTTTAACTAAAACATGTTAGTTTTTCTATTTTTTCTTACTAAAACCCCTCCTTTTCCAAAAATATCACGAACGTTTAGTTATTTATTTTTAAAACTATTTTAATATTATAATTATTTTTTAAAAGTTTACCTATTTTAACATGTCTACCTATTTTTCTTAACAAATGCAATTACTACAAATATTAAAATATAAATAATCAAATACCTATTTATAACCAATTACTTTTTCAGCTAAAATATATTATATATTTTTTCTAAAAAGTTCCTTCTTTTCTAAATATATCACAGGAAATTGCCTTTTACAATTTACTTTTTCTATTTTTCTCACTAAAATCCATTCTTTTTCCAAAAATATCACAGAAAACCATTTACTTATTTATTTTAAAACATATTTAAATACTTTTAATTATTAAATTTTAAAACTTCATATTCCAAAAATATCACAGGCATTTATCTTTCTAAACTAAATATATGTTACATTTTTTCTAACTAAAACCCTTCATTTTCAAAAATATAACGGGCGACCCCATACTTATTTATTTTAAAATATGTTTTAATGTTTTTAATTAATTAAAAGTGTTTAGCTATTTTAACATGTCTACTTATATTTTGCACAATTACAATAAATAAAATATTAAAACAATAATAATAAAATAATAATTAACAATCCGTGCATCGCACGGGTTTTAAGCTAGTATATAATAAGCGTAAGGGAGATCTTATCCAAAACTTTGGTCGGTCACTGTACTACCAAAAGTATATGATCCGTTGGATTATAAAACTATAAATATTCAAATAGATGAGGACCGTTAGATATAATATTAAAAATTGTATTTGATTAATAATAGGATAGTATTTAAATACTAAAAGGTGTATTTTGATAATTTAAACCAATTATAAATAGGTTTTCTATATTGAATAGAAATCTTTATGTAAAAAATCGTAATTATCTTTTCTCTTTAGTTTATGGATAGTTCCAGTTAGATAATAATTATTAAACCATCATTAAATTAAAGATAATTTTGTTAGCTTCGCGTGGGCTGTAAAATTGTTAAAATATGTTGTCTAAAACTAGAGATAGAGCCCAAACAGTAAAGTGATTATCTAAATTTTAATAATTGTTTTTTAAAATTAAACCAATTATAAATAGGTTTTCTATATTGAATATAAATATTTATGTAAAAAATCGTAATTATCTTTTCTCTTTAGTTTATGGATAGTTTCACTTAGATAATAATTATTAAACCATCATTAAATTAAAGATAATTTTGTTCGCGTGGGCTGTAAAATTGTTAAAATCTGTTATTTAAAACTCAAGATAGAGCCCAAACAGTAAAGTGATTATCTAAATTTTAATAATTTTTTTTTATTATTGTAGCACCAATTTAATTTTTTTCCTAATTCTTTTAAGTTTATAAATTCTATGTTTATTTCAATAAAATATTAAAATCAATTTAAGAAAAAATTAAAATCGATTTGGTCCGTGTACGACCACTATACGACCAAATTAATTATTACAGTCAGATCTTAAATAGATCGATGAGAATTGTTAGATCTAATATTAAAAAGTGTATCTGATTAATAATGGAATTATATTTAAATACTAAAAAGTGTATTTTGATAATTTATAATTTTTATATGTAAAAATTCTTAAATATATTTTTTCTTTAATTTATGTATAGTTCGAGTTAGATAATAATTGTTAAACCAAATATCAGATAACAATTCATATCGATTACAATATTAAAAATTATCAATATAATGCTCATGTATATCATATAACAATGACACATGTGGACCCTGCGTTATAAGAGACTTAGGAGAACTCCTATACATGAATAAATTTAAACATTTTTTTTCTGAAGGAACATAACAATTTGATTAATCCAAATTATAATTATATTATTTTACATATAACAAACATAAAATGATAATATCAAAATATTATTAAAATATTGAGGGTTTCATATTCATAAACAATAATTTTGACTATAATACTTAACCATCTTTTCTTTTCGGTTTATGGGTAGGTCAACTGGTCAAGTTAGATAATAATTATTAAATCATCATTAAATTAAAGATAATTTCGTTAGTTTCACATGGGTTGTAAAATCATCAAAATTCAATTTCTAAAACTCAGGATAGAACCCAAATAGTAAAGTGAGTATCTAAATTTTAATAAATATTTTTTTATAATTGTAGCACCAATTTATTTATTTTTCCACTAATTCTTTTGAATATAAAATTTTTATCTTTTTTTCAATAAAGTATTAAAATAAATTAAGAACAAATTCAAATCGATAAAGACTATAATAATATGAGAATAAAATTTTATATAAGCATAACATAATTTTTATTCTGTTTAATAATTTTAAAGTAATAATGTATTTTAAAATTTTATATACACTATAAATAAAACCGAAACATTAAAAGTAAAATTAGTTAGTAAGATACTTATATCAGTATGTACTTAATATCCTTATTATATTTAACTCTTTTATATAATAAGCACAATAGGGATTTATCCAAAATTTTGATCGTGACAACCAAATTAATAAGGACTATTAGATCTTAACTAGATAAATAAAAATCGTTTGATCAAATATTAAAAAAGTGTATTTTATTTATAATAGGATTATATTTAAATTCTAAAAAGTGTATTTTGATAATTTAAACCAAATATACCAAATATAAATAAGTTTTCTATATTGAATAGATCTCCATGTAAAAAATTCATGACTTTCTTTTCTCTTCCATGGACAATTCCAGTTAGATAAAAATTGTTAAACCATCTTTTAATTAAAAATAATTTAATTATCTTCACATGGAGTGTAAAATCGTCAAAATCTGATTTTTAAAACACAAGATAAAACCCAAATCAGTAAAGTGAGTATTTAAATTCTAATAATGATTATTATGTTGTTAGGTCCTGATAAGTTTGTAGAAGGGGGGTTGAATACAAACTATACCGTTTTATCGAAATTTGCTCTTTGAATAATTTAACAATTAAGAACAAATTAATGCGGAATATAAATGAAACAAGATTCAAGTTAAATATAACTTATATTAAACTTGAAGGGTGTTGCAAATACAATATGGATTACAAAGTATTTATCTCAAACTAATTAATACAAATTTAGAATAAATTCGACATGAACTTTTCTAATATTTGTAATAAAAAGATCGAATGCTAAAAGCAAGTTCGAGATAAATTCTAGGGATAAAAATCCGCTAGATGATCAAAGCAATACAAGTAATCAACTTCTAGTGGTTTGGATTTAACAATACAAACTAGAATTAATTGCTTGAGAAGAAATGATATCAAATGGTTTCTTCTTTTGTTCTTGAGAGAAAATGGTTCTGCTGCTCTTGATAATGTAATAATGTTCTGCTGTGTGTACTGTCTCGGATTAATACAAATGCTTTTGCCTTGTATGACCTGTTAATTAAATCATAAAGATTTAATAAAAACAATTCATACACTTGTATGACCTGAGAATTCTGCTCGGTAGAACCTGCTACATCCAATAGAACCTTCAAAAACTGTCCGATATGACCTGCTGTTCTTCCACCAACTCTCAGTAGAACCTGGAAAAGTAACTTGTATGACCTGGCAGAATTGTATGGTATGACCTATACAAAACACGGTATGACCTAGCAACAGAACTCGGTATGACCTATAAAAAACACGGTATGACCTATACAGGGCAGGTCATACAGAGAACTAGTTCAGGTCATACAGTATTAAGTTAATTCCCTTTAATCAAATTAGTTAATTTAAATTCTAAATTAAGTTAATTCTTTTCTAGAATCAATTTAATAAATAATTTAAACAACTAAATTAATTAATTTAATAAATTAATTAATTCTGAAAGAATTAATTTATTAATTAAATTGATTAATAATTTAATTAATTAAAAGAAGATAACTTAAAATCCTTGCATTCCTCTATCTTCTGAAAACCACTGAATATAGATGATTTAATTCCACTGATTGATGTCGTCATTCGATGCACTGTCTGGTTCATGAATAACTGACTTCAATGATAATTCTTCATCTTTAAAACATTTAAAGCTGTGGCTTCTTTTCTTTAGCTTTGAATAAACTCTGTATCCTGTACTTCTTGTGTCACCAACTGGAAATCTCTGTCACTGTTGTAAATCCACTTTCTTGAATACTTCACTGAGGCTTGAACAATAAATTGAACTTCTTTCAATGTAGAATAACTTCAAGTCTGTAGATGACTTTAATCTTCAATCTCTTGACAGATAAAATTCTCTGAGATTCCTGTGACCTTTAATCTAATATTTACTTATTACATTCTTGTTTAAGTTGAGTAGAATCCTCGAATTACAAATAGGCTATTGCATATGCCTTTCAATCTCCCCCTATTTGTTTGTTAGAGAATAACAACCAAATACCTAGAGGATCACTCAACTAAAACCAAGAAAAAGATAAGACTCTTAAGCCTAAGTAAATACTAGAAAGTTCTGGATCAAATATGACATTTCCAGATTTCACCAGTAAAGATAAATACAAGACAGATGTTCCTTTAGACTGAACATATGATAACATTGAACCTGTCTTGATTTACCTAAGCTCTATACAAGACAGAGCTAACTTACCTTTACTCCCCTGAAACTCCTCCTTTTCCTTTTATATCTTTTTCAGCTCCCTCTTCCTAGCTTCTCCAAATTTCTCTAGAAACTTCTCTATAAACTTCTCCCCCTTAGTTGAGGAATTCTCTAAAGATTTTACTTTATGAGTTTCTGAAGCCAGTAGGAGTTGAGATAGTTGATGGAGTTGATCTTGGGTAGTAAATGTCTTCAATATTTCCTTGAGCAGTCCCAACTGATTGTTGACAGAGGTGGAAGAAGAAGACCGTTCAACCACTTGTGCTTGCAAAATTTCTTTATCAGCCTGGGTTTTGAATATATGTTCCTGTAGATCAGCTATGTGAGCTAACTACATTGCAGTGTATGTGTCTGTGTGTGCACTCACTTGAATTTCTCTTGTAAGTGTATCACTCATCTCACGTGCATGTGTTTCACTCAGTATTTGACTCTCATCACTCAACATTAGCTGTCTGATTGCTCCTTTTTGATCAGTACCTGCATTGAAACTCACCCTAGCCTCTTCAAGAGAGGTCAGTGGTGGTGCAATGGGAGTTCGCAAATCCCGATCCTCAATCATGTCTATCAAATCACTTGGATTTGAAATCTGAATTGCTTCAGTGATAGACTGACCAAGTTGCCTTCCACTTTCTCCAGATAAATATGCGAGTGGAAAATCCCTTTAAGGGAGCCAGAGATGTTCCCTCTGGGAGGGGAGAAAATGATTCTATTTGATTTGGCAAAGAATCAAATTTTCCCTCAGATGCCTATGAAGGCACTTCTACCGTAACAATGGTAGGCACTGTAACCAGTTGCAGGTGCTCTGCTTTCACTGTGTCCTGAGTTTCATCTAATGGAATTGTTTTCTCCCATTGTGAGTAATGAGAGTGTGCTTGACTCAGTACAAAGTGCCATGGCCCTATGGCGAATTTCAATAGATTCATCCTGTTGAGAGAATGTCTCTAGATACAGTTCATTGGCCATTTCAAAGTCCATATCCTATTGAGAGGATACAGATGGGCCGACAGATGCCTCAGTATATGTTGAATTTCTTTATAGAAGGCAGAGCTGTGGGATCACTCACTGTTTCAATCAAAATACTTCTTTATTTAACAGTTGATTTCTGTTTAGGCTGAGAGGTCAAGTAATTAAGTTGTAGACTCATTGTTTGGCTCTAAGACCTGGGATAAAGATTGTGGATCTACAATCCCTTGGTCAGCCCTAACAACCACATGGGTTCAGCAATAGTAAAAGAAGTGGATTGAGAGATAGAAAGTAATACCTGAATTGGATTTGACACTGAATTTCCAGCTAAGCAAGAGATAGATCAGAAATAATATATACAATATATTTATTAAAAACAACTAAGACAAAATAGAAAATAAAAGATAATAAATAATAATAATAATAAACTAAAATATAAAATAATAAAAAATATTTACAGGACACTATTTACATGCAACTACGAATATTTTAAAATAAAAGATTTTCAATAAAAATAGATTTCTCTACAATTTTAACTTGTAAAATTTGAGAAAAATATTTTTAGAGAAAATAATTCATTTTAACTTATTCAAACAAAAGCTAAGCAGTTTACAGCATAAAAATAATATAAACTTGCAGAAATATTTAAACAACAATATTTACAATCCGAAAAAAAATATCTAAATAATTCTAAATAAATATATTTTCAATAAAAATACATTTCTCCACTTAAAAAAAATATGAGAAAAATATTTTTAAAGAAAATAACATATTCAGAGCTATTTAAATACACAAGCATGTAAAATTAAATTAAATGAGAATTAGCAGTGAATATCATTTAAATGACAAGAGAAAATGAAATTATTGAAAGAACAAACATGATAGAGATATTGTTAATCACTAAGACTGTTTAACATACCCAATTTACCAACTAACTTGATAAATGTGGATTCGTCAACAGATTTAGTGAATATATCTGCAGTTTGTTCTTCTGTGGGTACAAAATGTAACTCCACAGTTCCATTCATGACATGCTCTCTGATAAAATGATACCTGATATCAATGTGCTTCGTTCTCGAGTGCTGCACATGGTTGTTGGAGATTGCTAGGGCACTTGTATTATCACAAAATATGGGAATTTTGTCTAATGCAAAGCCATAGTCCTTTAATTGATTCCTTATCCATAAGATCTGAGCACAACAGCTTCCAGCAACAATATATTCAGCTTCTGCTGTTGAATTGGAAACTGTTTGTTGTTTCTTGCTATACCAGGAAATCAACCTACCTCCTAGGAATTGACAACTCCCAGAGGTACTCTTTCTATCCACAACACTACCTGCATAATCAGAATCTGTATATCCAAAAAGATTAAAATCAGAATCTTTAGGGTACCAAATACCTAGATTAGGTGTACCCTTAAGATATCTCAAGATTCTTTTCACAGCAACGAGATGTACATCTCTAGGGTCCACTTGGAACCTTGCACACAAGCATGTAGCATACATAATATCTGGTCTACTAGCAGTAAGATAGAGTAAGGAGCCAATCATACCTCTGTAGCTTGTAACATCTACCTTGATAGATTTGTCAGAAGCTCCAAGTTTGATGGCTGTTGAAGATGGAGTCCTTGCTGATGCTGAATCCTCCATGTGATACTTCTTGAGGAGTTCTTTGAGATACTTGGATTGACAAATAAATATACCATTTGACCTTTGACTTACTTGTAATCCAAGAAAGAACTTCAGCTCACCCATCATACTCATTTCAAACTTACTCTGCATTAGCTCAGCAAATCTCTTACAGAGATTATCATTAGTAGACCCAAATATGATGTCATCCACATAGACTTGGACTAATATCATATCACTTTTGTGTTTCTTTGAAAAAAGAGTTTTGTCTATGATACCTCTAACAAAACCATTTTCTAAAAGAAAACCAGAGAGAGTGTCATACCATTTTCTAGGGGCTTGTTTGAGACCATAGATAGCCTTGAAGAGAAAGTACACAAAGTCCAGCAGCTCCTGATTTTCAAAGCCAGGGGTTGTTCCACATACACTTTTTCATCAAGTTCACCATTCAGGAATGCACTCTTAACATCCATTTGATAGACTTTAAAATTGGAGTAAGCAGCAAATTCTAAGAACATCCTGATGGCCTCAAGTCTAGCCACTGGTGCATAGGTTTCATCATAATCAATGCCTTCAGCTTGTGAATACCCTTGTGCAACCAGTCTTGCCTTGTTTCTTGTTACAATGCCATCCTCATCTAGCTTGTTTCTGTATACCCATCTTGTACCAACTACTTTCTTGTTCTTTGGCCTGGGTACCAGCTTCCAGACTTGCTGTTGTTCAAATTGATTGAGTTCATCTTGCATAGCAATCACCCAATCTGGATCAGTCAGTGCTTCCTCAGTTTTATTTGGCTCCATTTTAGATAGAAATGCTGAGAAAAGACATTCATTATGAGAAGCACTTCTAGTTTTAACTCCAACCTCTGGATCACCAATGATCAGCTCGAAAGGATGAGCTTTATTCCAAACAGTCTGTCTTGGAAGATTTGATCTTGATGATTCACCTTGAAATTCACTTTGATGTTGTGAGTGACTAGTTGATCCTTCATTTGCTCCCCCTGAGTTGTTTCTTGATTGCCTTGATGATTCTTCTCCAGTGTTGGTGGTATCTCCATTGTTACCAGTGTTTCCACCACCATCACCATGATCATTATCATCAATGTTATTATCATCACCAGCAATAACTTCAGGTGGGGCTTCATCATCTGATTCTGAGTCTGGCAAGTTATCAAACTTCAGCTTTTCAGATGAGTCTTCTTTTTGGATATTAGGGAACTTAGTGTCATCAAAAGTAACATTGACACTTTCCTTTACTGTGTGACTGCCAACCAAGTAGACCATGTAAGATCTTCTGGAATAACCAACAAAAATTGCTTCTTGTGCCTTTGCATCAAACTTGCCACGTTTCACATTGTCATCTATAAGCACAAAACATTTTGCTCCAAATACATGAAAGTACTTGACAGTTGGTTTCTTGTTGTTCATGATCTCATACGGAGTCTTCATTAAGTCCTTGTTGATTAAAGTTCGATTCTGAGTATAACAAGCTGTATTCGCTGCTTCAGCCCAAAAGTACGTTGGAAGTTTGGACTCACTTAGCATAGTCCTAGCTGCTTCAATCAATGTACGATTCTTTCTTTCCACTACTCCATTTTGTTGAGGAGTTCTAGGGGCAGAATACTGTCTTGTTATTCCTTTATCAGCACAAAAGTCATTTAGAATGGCATTCTTGAATTCAGTACCATTATCTGACCTTATGGCTCTAACAGGGAATCTAGAATCCAGCTCAATCAACTTTATGTGACCAATCACCAGGAATGGGGTCTCATCCTTGGAATGTAGGAATAAAACCCATGTATATTTTGAAAAGTCATCAACAATCACAAGTGCATATTGCTTCTTTGACATGGACATCACATTAACTGGACCAAACAAATCCATGTGCAGTAGCTGAAGAGGTTCAGTTATTGATGATGTGTCAGTGCCCTTGTGAGAATCTTTCTTTGACTTTCCTTTCTGACATGCCTCACACAGTCCTTCCTGTGTAAATTCCATCTGAGGCAAACCTCTAACCAATTCTCTCTTGACTAAAGAGTTCATGGTTTTGAAGTTAAGGTGAGACATCTTCTTGTGCCATAGCCAACTATCATCTGATGAAGCTTTAGCATAAAAACAATTAACTTCATCTTTGAATACAGAGTTCAGATCAGCTATGAACAAGTCACCTTTCCTTACTCCTTGAAGAGCAGGCTTTCCATTCTTCTTGTGAATAATCTGACACTTCTCTCTTTCAAAGGAAACAACATATCCTCTGTCACAGAACTAACTGATGCTGAGAAGATTGAACGTCAGACCTTCCACAAAAGAAACATCTTCAATGATAACATTTCCGTACTTCAAACAGCCATATCCTTTCGTAATACCCTTGCTGTTATCTCCAAAGGTAACTACTGGGCCAGCTTTCTCAACCACATCTGATAGCAGGGCTCTATCTCCGGTCATATGCTTTGAACAGCCACTGTCAAGAATCCATATAACACGGTTTACCTGTTTAACTCCCTGCAATATCAGATTGATTAGACCTTCTTCGGAGCCCAAAATTGATTGGGTCCGGCATACTTAAAGAACTGGCCTTTGTCAGGCAAAACAACATTTCTAGCTAAAACTACTTCAACCTCTTTCACATAAGAGCGTTTCCATTTATAGCCAGCCTTAACACATTTCTGAGTAGGCTTAGGGATAAATGAATCCACTCTAGTATTAGAAGGACTAGCAGTCTTAGCATTAACATGCTTCTTACTATTAACATGTTGACGTGGAGCAGTCTTATCACTAGATACATGCTTACTATTAAAATAAGCATACATAACATTGAATGCACAAGACATGCAATTAATCACACCACATGCTTTATGAGAAGAATTAACAACATGCATGTTAGAACAGTTGTTTTGATCCAACTTATGGATATCTGATTTAGTCTTCTTTTTAGTTGTAGCAACTTTGACTGGAATATCAGATATACACTGTTTGGACTGTTCAGCTTCCAAATCAACATCTTCTTCATGAATCTCCTCAGCAATAATGATAGAGTATTCATTCATAGGCTCTGCCTCAGACTCCTTACAGAAGGGTGTTTCAATACCCTTAAGTATATATGGAACAACCTTTCCTTCAGATTTGTATCTACAAGGGGAATTAATTCCAAGCAGTTCAATAGCCTCATTATAATCATACCCTATACTGACATGATTACCAACAGCTTGCTTATTGAGAATTTCTTTAGCAGTCTTACAAGAACTGAAATAAGCATTAGCTTTGGTCTTAAGCTCACTAATCTGATCTTTGAGAATGGTTTCCAGTTGTTGATACAATTTAACCCTTTTCTCAAGAACTGCTACCTTATTAGTAAGTTCATCTTGATTGATATGCACTAGTTTTAAATCTTTTATTTCCTTTTCAAGATCTGTGTTTAAAAGATTTATTCTATCATTTTCAGTGCGTGCACAACTTATGTTGCCACTAAGATGATGAATCATTTCAGAGTCAGTAAAGGTTACCTCTGACATGTATCTGGATGAAGTGCTTTCCTCTTTAGCCATTAAAGCAAGGTTCCCAATCTCACCTGCTTCTTCATCACTGTCAGTGTCATCCCAACTCTTTCCCTCAGCAACATAGGCTTTCCCAATCTTGTTCTTCTTTCTAGAATCAAATGTGTTTCTGGTCACTTGCTTTGGCTTTCTGCACTCAGTAGCAAAGTGACCCAACTCATTGCAATTGTAGCATCTGATTGTGCTCCTTTCCACAGTTCCAGTTTTGTAGCCACCCCTTGTGCCACTTGAAGAGGAAGATCCACCTCTCTGAAATCTGGGTCTGAACTTAAGATTGGGATTCCTCTTGAATCTAAACTTCCCAAACTTTATGACTATCAAAGCCAAATCACTATCCTCCAGCTGATCAAGTTCTTCTAAAGAATAGAAGTCACCACCAGATTGATCAATGGATGTTAATCCATATTCAGCATCAATAACATTCATGTTAGAACTGGAAGGTTGAACAACCTTCACTTCCAGTCTCTGTGGGACTTCAGCAGCCAATGCAGTAGAGGTACCAACAATCTTCCCAGTTCCATACAGCTCCCTTTGTTGAATCTGCTCCAGCTCATAGGTCTTCAGCACACCATACAATCTCTCCAAAGCAATCTCATTCATATCTCTTGCTTCTCTAATGGCAGATATTTTGTGCTCCAAATGAGGTGGTAGGGTAAGAAGGAACTTCTTGTTAATTTCCTTGTTGGTGTAGTGCTTCCCATTGAGATTCAGATCATTGATTAATTTGTTGTATCTCTCAAAAACCTGAGAGATACATTCACCAGGGTTTGATCTGAAATGCTCATATTGTGAAGTGAGAATTTTCAGCATATTCTCCCTAACTTCCTCTGTCCCCTCATTGATTATCTCTATGGTTCCCCAAATGTGTTTGGCAGTTTCACAATTTAGGACATGATTATGCATGATAGGATCAAGACTCTCAATAAGGATCAACTGAAGACAAGAATCCAAGGTAACATCCTCTTTCTCATCAGGAGTGTAATCCTTGGGATCTTTAGGGTACATACTAGCAGGCCTAGTAACAACGTTATCCTCTTTTAATTCTTCCTCAATAATCATAGGAAGTCTGGGACCTTTCTTCAGCACATCAATGTATTTAGGATTTGCAACCTTAAGAAATAGGAGCATTTTCTTCTTCCACATAGAATAATGCTCCTTGCTGAACATTGGGATTTTGACAGTACCAACTTTCTGTGTAGTAGACATCTTTTGAGATTTTTAGGAATAAGATAAAAAATCAGAGTTTAAAAGAAAAATCTCAAAACAATTGGATCTTTGATTTGTATATCAATCAAAAGGCTCTGATGCCAATTGTTAGGTCCTGATAAGTTTGTAGAAGGGGGGTTGAATACAAACTATACCGTTTTATCGAAATTTGCTCTTTGAATAATTTAACAATTAAGAACAAATTAATGCGGAATATAAATGAAACAAGATTCAAGTTAAATATAACTTATATTAAACTTGAAGGGTGTTGCAAATACAATATGGATTACAAAGTATTTATCTCAAACTAATTAATACAAATTTAGAATAAATTCGACATGAACTTTTCTAATATTTGTAATAAAAAGACCGAATGCTAAAAGCAAGTTCGAGATAAATTCTAGGGATAAAAATCCGCTAGATGATCAAAGCAATACAAGTAATCAACTTCTAGTGGTTTGGATTTAACAATACAAACTAGAATTAATTGCTTGAGAAGAAATGATATCAAATGGTTTCTTCTTTTGTTCTTGAGAGAAAATGGTTCTGCTGCTCTTGATAATGTAATAATGTTCTGCTGTGTGTACTGTCTCGGATTAATACAAATGCTTTTGCCTTGTATGACCTGTTAATTAAATCATAAAGATTTAATAAAAACAATTCATACACTTGTATGACCTGAGAATTCTGCTCGGTAGAACCTGCTACATCCAATAGAACCTTCAAAAACTGTCCGGTATGACCTGCTGTTCTTCCACCAACTCTCAGTAGAACCTGGGAAAGTAACTTGTATGACCTGGCAGAATTGTATGGTATGACCTATACAAAACACGGTATGACCTAGCAACAGAACTCGGTATGACCTATACAGGGCAGGTCATACAGAGAACTAGTTCAGGTCATACAGTATTAAGTTAATTCCCTTTAATCAAATTAGTTAATTTAAATTCTAAATTAAGTTAATTCTTTTCTAGAATCAATTTAATTAATTTAAACAACTAAATTAATTAATTTAATAAATTAATTAATTCTGAAAGAATTAATTTATTAATTAAATTGATTAATAATTTAATTAATTAAAAGAAGATAACTTAAAATCCTTGCATTCCTCTATCTTCTGAAAACCACTGAATATAGATGATTTAATTCCACTGATTGATGTCGTCATTCGATGCACTGTCTGGTTCATGAATAACTGACTTCAATGATAATTCTTCATCTTTAAAACATTTAAAGCTGTGGCTTCTTTTCTTTAGCTTTGAATAAACTCTGCATCCTGTACTTCTTGTGTCACCAACTGGAAATCTCTGTCACTGTAGTAAATCCACTTTCTTGAATACTTCACTGAGGCTTGAACAATAAATTGAACTTCTTTCAATGTAGAATAACTTCAAGTCTGTAGATGACTTTAATCTTCAATCTCTTGACAGATAAAACTCTATGAGATTCCTGTGACCTTTAATCTAATATTTACTTATTACATTCTTGTTTAAGTTGAGTAGAATCCTCGAATTACAAATAGGCTATTGCATATGCCTTTCATCTGTCATCATTATTTTAACACCAATTTAATTACTTATTTCTAACTATTTTAAATTTAGAAATCTATGTTCAAAAATTCAAATCAATCTAAGAAAATTCAAATCAACAAAAAAATTTTAATATTAAAGAAAAAAAATTTTAATTAAAGAAAAAAAATGAAAAAAATTCTTTTTTTTTCAAAAAAAAACCTGTAAATTTTAATATGTGCTTGGTAATTTTAATATGTAAATTCAAATCTTAGATCATTCTACATGATAATTTTACTGTTATATGTAACGGATTTCAACAATTTAATTTGAAAGATCCAACGATTATGGATTGAGTGATCAAACAAAGCGACCACACTTATAAGAAAGCTTTCATTATTTAGTCTTTAATATAATAACATAGATATTTACGGGATATACTATAAAAAAAATGAATTTTATACAGAATTTTGATCGTCACAGTGTACTACTTTAAAAGAAGAACTATTACAAAATAAATATATTTTAATTGATAATTTATTTTCTCAAAAGTTCAAAGTTCCCGCATCATAAACATATTACAAAAAAGAGTATATTATATTTTAGCAATAAATATTTAAAAAAATAAAAAAATTATAAATTAACTCCTTATATATAATAAGCGTAAGGGAGGTCTTATCCAAAACTTTGGTCGGTCACTGTACTACCAAAAGTATACGATCCGTTGGATTATAAAACTATAAATATTCAAATCGATGAGGACCGTCAGATATAATATTAAAAATTGTATTTGATTAATAATAGGATAGTATTTAAATACTAAAAGGTGTATTTTGATAATTTAAACCTATTATAAATGGGTTTTCTATATTGAATAGAAATCTTTATGTAAAAATTTGTAATTATCTTTTCTCTTTATTTTATGGATAGTTCCAGTTACATAATAATTATTAAACCATCATTAAATTAAAGATAATTTTGTAAGCTTCGCGTGGGCTGTAAAATCGTTAAAATCTGTTGTCTAAAACTCAAGATAGAGCCCAAGAGCCCAAACAGTAAAGTTATTATCTAAATTTTAATAAATATTTTTTTATTATTGTAGCACCAATTTAATTTTTTTAATAAAATTCTATGTTTATTTCAATAAAATATTAAAATCAATTTAAGAAAAAATTAAAATTGATCTGGTCCGTGTACGATCAGTATACGACCAAATTAATAATTATAGTTAGATCTTAAATAGATCGATGAGAATTGTTAGATCTAATATTAAAAATTGTATCTGATTAATAATAGAATTATATTTAAATACTAAAAAGTGTATTTTGATAATTTAAAATTTTACTATGTAAAAATTCTTAAATATCTTTTCTCTTGAATTTATATATAGTTCGGGTTAGATAATAATTGTTAAACCAAATATCAAGATAACAATTCATATCGATTACAATGATACCCTACGTTATAAGAGACTTTGGAGAACTCATGTACATGAATAAATTTAAACACTTTTTTTGAAGGAACATAACAATTTGATTAATCCAAATTATAATTATATTATTTTACATATATCCAACATAAAAGGATAATATCAAAATATTATTAAAATGTTGAGGGTTTCATATTCATAAACGATAATTTTGAATATAATACTTATATTAAAATGTGTATTTGATTAAAGGTAGGATTATATTTAAATACTAAGAAGTGTGCTTTGATAATTTAAACCAATTATAAATTGATTTTCTATATTGAATTGAATTCTTTGTGTAAAACTTCTTAACCATCTTTTCTTTTCAGTTTATTTTATGGGTATGTCAACTGGTCAAGTTAGATAATAATTATTAAACCATCATTAAATTAAATATAATTTCGTTAGTTTCGCATGAGTTGTAAAATTGTCAAAATTCAATTTTCAAAACTCAAGATAGAACCCAAATATTAAAGTGAGTATCTAAATTTTAATAAATATTTTTTTTATTGTAGCACCAATTTATTTATTTTTCCACTAATTCTTTTAAATATAGAAATTTTATGTTTCTTTCAATAAAGTATCAAAATTAATTAAGAACAAATTCAAATCGATAAAGAATATAATAATATGAGAATAAAATTTTATATAATCATAACATAATTTTTATTCTATTTAAAATTTTTTAAGTAATAATGTATTTTAAAATTTTATTTACACCGTAAATAAAACCGAAACATTAAAAGTAAAAGCAGTTAGTAAGATACTTATATCAGTATATACTTGATATCCTTATTATATTAAATCCTTATATATAATAATCATAATAGGGATCTTATCCCAAATTTTGGTCGTAGACAACCAAATTAATAAGGACCATTAAATCTTAACTAGATAAATGAAAATCGTTAGATCAAATATTAAAAAAGTTTATTTTATTAATAATAGGATTGTATTTAAATTCTAAAAGGTGTATTTTGATAATTTAAACCAAATATACCAAATATAAATAAGTTTTCTATATTGAATTAGAATTCTCCATGTAAAAAATTCGTGACTTTCTTTTCTCTTTCATGGACAATTCCACCTAGATAAAAATTGTTAAACCATCTTTTAATTAAAGATAATTTAGTTATCTTCATGTGGGGTGTAAAATCGTCAAAATATGATTTTTAAAACACAAGATAAAGCCCAAATTAATAAAGTGAATATTTAAATTCTAATAATAATTATTATGTCATCATTATTTTAACACCAATTTAATTACTTTTTTCTAACTATTTTAAATTTAGAAATCTATGTTCAAAAATTAAAACCAATCTAAGAAAATTCAAATCAACAAAGAATATAATTATACGAGGATAAAATTTTGCATATTTTTAATCATATTTTATTAAGTTTTATATCATAACTAATCAAATATTATTTATTATTAAATAATAAATTATACGTAAATGATGATTTTGTTTTATAAGAACTCATAGAGGCCTAATTTCATTGTTAGCGGAACTATATTCATATTAAAAAAAACTTTATTTTGAAATTTTAGACTCAGCTAAAAAGAGGCCAAACTTTTTAAACCTATATACATTTTAAATTATTAAATTCGAAACTTTAAAAGTTTGTTAATCAATTAGTATAGTATTTTTCTGAAAAATCGTACTTTACAAAAAATATTATCAAATAACATATGTCTACAAGAAAAAATGAAAAAATTCTTATTTTTCAAAAAAACCTATAAATTTTAATATGTTGTTGGTAGATTCAAAACTTAGATCATTCTATATGATAATTTTACTGTTATATCTAACGTTTTTCTACAATTTAATTTGAAAGATGTTAGGTCCTGATAAGTTTGTAGAAGGGGGGTTGAATACAAACTATACCGTTTTATCGAAATTTGTTCTTTTAAGATTAAACAATTTAGAACAAATTAATGCGGAATAAAAACTGAAACAATATTCAAGTTAAATAGAAACTCTATTAAACTTGAGAGGTGTTACAATTTTGATCACTGATTACAAAGAACTTAATAAAACAAATCTAGAATAAATTCGACATGAATTTATCTATTTTTGTAATAAAAAGGATCGAATACTAAAAAGTAGTTCGATATAAAATCTAGGGATTATGATCCGCTAGAAAGTCAAAGCAGTACAAGAGATACAATTCTTATGGATTAAATGTTAAGAAACAATACAAGAATTAAATCTCTGAATGATTTTAATGCTCGGACAGTTTGAAGTAATGAAGACAGAGAGAAATGAAATGTTCTTGTTTCTGTGTCTTTTTTTTTTCTTCAGTTGTGATGAATGTAATAAAGTCTCCTGCCTTGAATAAATACCTTTGCTTTTCTTTTTAATCAACACACGTGCAAATCCACTTGACAGTTCTGAATTTGTACTAGGAAGACAAGCAGAAAAACTATCATTTTGGCCTTGGAAGACTCTCGGGAAAACTAGGAATGGCTTAGGAAGACAATCGGGTAAACTGAGATTTGTTCTAGGAAGACAATCGGGAAGACTCACTTGTGAGTCTTCCTAGTTCAAAAACTAAGTCTTCCTAGTACAAAATCTAAGTTTTACTAGTTCAAATATATTCTAATTTAAATAATTAACTAAATAAATTATGTATTAATTTAATTCTTTGCAGAATTAAATTAATAAATAATATACTTAATAATATTAATTATTTATAAGAGAATAAATAGAGTTAGTTGACTTCTCAATTAATTCCAGAATCACTTAAAACTTAGATAAATAACAAACACAATAGTACGTTGACACTCGATGCACTGTCTGGTTCATGAGTGACTAACGACAATGTCTGTTCTTTATCTGTTTGACTTTAAGCAGTGATTCACTACCTTCTCATTCAAGAACTCCGTAATCAGTATCTTTTTCTGTCACCACTTGAAATCTCTGTCACTTTAATAAATCCACTGAGCTTGAATACTTCATTGAGGCTTGATCAATAAATTGAGCTTCTTTCAATGTAGCATCACTTCAAGTCTGTAGATGACTTTAATCTTCATTCTTTGACAGATATAACCTTCTGAGATTCCTGTGACAATTGATTTTTATTATTTACTTATTACATCTTAATTAAAGTTGAGTAGAATCCTCGGTGTTTACAAATAGGCCTGAACATATGCCTTTCAAAAGATACAACGATTATGGATTGAGTGATCAAACAAAGCGACCAAACTTATAAGGAAGCTTTCATTAATTAGTTTTTAATATAATAACATAAATATTTACAGGATATACTATAAAAAAATGAAATTTATACATAATTTTGATCACGGTGTACTACTTTAAAAGAAAAACTATTACAAAAAAATTATATTTTAATTGATAATTTATTTTCTCAAAAGTTCAAAGTTTCCGCATCTTTAACATATTACAAAAAAGAGTATATTATATTTTAGCAATAAATATTTAAAAAAATTATAAATTAAAAAAATTATAAATATTAAGAAAAATTAATGATGTTATCATGGTAGTTTGGTCCTAAATACCGCCAAAACATTCTCAACCGTTAGATCCAATACTTTTAAAAATACATGATCAAGATTATATCATATAAAAAGAAGTTATTATCTAAAAATGATATAAGTTAAAAGATATTATATTAGGATGGGATTTTCTAAAAAGTCAAAACATAAAAATAGTTGTAATTAAATAAGGAAACTCATTTAATACCAAAATAATAAAAATCGTTTAATGTTAAATAGATAGGTGAAAACCGTTAGATTTAACATTAAAAACTGTATTTGGTTAATAAAGGGTATTCTAATAATCTAAACTACATATAAGTAGATTTCCTAAATCGAATAGAATTCTCAACATTAAATTTCGTCACTTTATTCTCTTTTTAGTTTTAGAATAGTTTTTAATTGAAAAAGAACTATTAAACCACAACTAAATTAAAGATTATTTTGTGAATTTCATGTGGACTATAAAATTGGCAAAATCTAATTTTTATAACTCAATATAAACAAATATTAAATTGAGCGTGTAAAATATAATAAATATCAAATTTTTAACTATAATTTTTTTGGCTAAATCTTTTTTAACAATAATTTAATCATGTAAACTAATAACTTTTAAATATTAAAATATTCATAAATAAATATAATTATAAATATTAAAAAAACAATCGTGTGTTGCATGAGTAATAAAATTATAATTATAAACAAAATAATTATAAATAAAATTTAAGTAACCGTGTATCGCACGGGCTATAAGCTAGTATTAAGAAAAATCAATGATGTTATCCGGGTAGTTTGGTCCTAAATACCACCAAAACATTCTCAACCGTTAGATCAAATACTTTTAAAAATAGATGATCAAGATTATATCATATAAAAAGAAATTATTATCTAAAAATGATATAAGTTAAAAGATATTATATTAGGATTGGATTTTCCAAAAAGTTAAAACAAAAAAATAGTTGTAATTAAATAAGGAAACCCATTTATAACCAAAATAATAAAAATCGTTTAATCTTAAATAGATAGGTGAAAACCGTTAGATTTAATATTAAAACCTGTATTTGGTTAATAAATGTTATTCTAATAATCTAAACTACATATAAGTTAGGTAGATTTTCTAAATCGAATAGAATTTTCAACATTAAATTTCGTCACTTTATTCTCTTTTTAGTTTTAGAATAGTTTTTAATTGAAAAAGAACTATTAAACCACAACTAAATTAAAGATTATTTTATGAATTTCATGTGAACCGTAAAATTGGTCAAATCTAACTTTTATTACTCAATATAAACAAATATTAAATTGAGCGTGTAAAATATAATAAATATCAAATTTTTAAGTATAATTTTTTTGGCTAAATCTTTTTTAACAATAATTTAATCATGTAAACTAATAACTTTTAAATATTAAAATATTCATAAATAAATATAATTATAAATATTAAAAAAACAATCGCGTGTTGCATCGTAATAAAAATATAATTATAAACAAAATAATTATAAATAAAATTTAAGTAACCGTGCATCACACGGGCTATAAGCTAGTATTATATAATAAGAGTAAGAGGGATAATAAATATGTAGTACCATTGATCTCGGGATCGAATCCTCCTACTTACATAATATTATATAATTTAAAAATATAAGTACTAATCAATTTTTCTATTATTTCTTGCGCTTATATAAAATCTTCTATTAAGGATTGAAAAAAGAATATACTAACGTTTCTGCCACTTTCAGCGTATTACACGTTAATTTTTTTTTTAATAATTCAAATATATTAATAACAAGGAAAAGGCAAGCCTATCGTAAAAGATTTACTTTTACATATCTATAATATTATTCATGCAATGTCATTTACGCTTTTTAATTAAGGGGTTGTTCCCTTGAAGATGTTCTTATAACATGTGTGATGCATGAATATTTTTAATATCATTATTAAAAATTGAATATTGAATAAAGTTATAAAATTTTACATTGAGAATTCTGTTTTATTTAAGAAACTTATTTACATTTGGTTAAAATTATTAAAATACACTTAATATCGAAATGTAATCTTACTAATAATCAAATACACTTTTATAATCCAATCAATAATCAAATACACTTTTTAGTATTAAATCCAACGGTTCTCATTTCTATTTTAAGATCTAACCGTCCTTATTAATTTGGTTGCCAAAGACAAAAAATCTCTTACACTAATATAATATAAGGATATAATGTACATGTTAACCTTAAAAAGATTTTATCCAAAATTTTGGTAGTCTGGTCATTAGTACCGTCAAAATAATCTCACTTAGTCACATATGATATTTTTAAAATTAGACGATCAAGATTATATTATATAAGAAAAAGAAATTATTATGTAAAAAGATATAATTAAAAAAAGTTGTATTATATTTCGATTTTCCAAATACAAATAGATTTCTTAAACCGAATATAATTCTCAACATAAAAATTCGTCACTTTCTCCTCTCTTTAGTTTCAGGGTAGTTTTAATTAAAAAAAATTGTTATACCATCACGAAAGTAGAGATTATTTTGTGAGTTTTGCATGGCGTGTGAAATCGTCCAACTTTAACTTTTTAAAATTCAAGATACGGCATAAATAGTAAATTAAGTGTCTAAACCTAATCAATATTAAGTTTTTAACTACATTTGTTAAAATAAATAGATGGAAAATAAATATTAATGATATAATTAAATATTAATAAATATTAATTGTTATATATTAAAATAAATAGATATAATTTTTTAGATCTCATACATCAGAATGTTCTATATTTTAATAGATAAATTACTTCTGAATAAATTTAAAGCTCGAACCCTATCAAAAATATATTAAAAATAAGGGGTATTTTCAGAAATACCTAAGGACTGAATGCAAAAATATTTTTCTTCTTTAGAATATTTTGCAAACAATTAACGATTTTTAGAATAAATATTTGAAAAAATATGGTTTGCAACTTCACAATCATATTTGCAACTAACATCAACCATAAATGCAACTTTAAAATTTTAGTAACTGAAATAAGTTGTTTAACAAGTTGCACCAGTTAAATCAAATGTAACTTCAAAATCAACCAAAATCAATTATTTTTCATTTTGTTGCAAATTATATTTTTGAAAATATTTTCGAAAGATGACAAAATCACAAAACAATTATAAAAATAAGTAGTATTTTTGGCATTATCTCTAAAAATAAATATTTATATTATCCTTGAAAATATTACCAAAGTTTAAAACCTAATAGCATATAAATATTAAAAACAATTGTAAAATATAATTATAGATATTAAAAAAAATCATGTGTTGCACCGGTTATAAGTTAGTAAGAATAAGATATATAATAAGGAGTACTAACATAGGTCAGAAGTTCGACAACACTCTTGAACAACATATTAAATACAATATTTATAAAAACAAAAAAGTAAACTCAGAAACGACAAAATTTAAAAACTTTTGTTCTGTTAGACCGAAACTCCCTCAATATCAATACTGTGCATTCTTACTTGAAATTATCTACAATAATTATTAAAAAAAACTACTTTTTATGTACATATTTAATAATTTTTTAAAAATATTTGCAGAAATACAATTTGTACGAGAAATAACCAAATGTGACTTTCTTTTATGATTTGAAATCAGAAACAACCCCATACAACTTTATTTTTACGTTTTCCTGAAATATAATTGCTAATTTTTTTTTGCATTTGAGTTTCCATCCGGTTGCATTAGATCGCAAACTCATATTTTTACAAAAAAAATAAAAAAAAAATCACATTGTAGCAAATAAAATAAAATAACATAACATATTTTTGCAAAATAATAAAATCATATATTCAAAAAACATCAATTATTTATTTAAACTAAATTAAAATAAACAAAATATGATATAATTTATAATTTGGTTAATATTTTTTTACTTGGTATCCTTCAACAATAATTAATTTTGAATAAAAATTTAATAATTAATAAATTATAATATACACGTTGATAATTTCTCACCGGACTTCGATTAAATCACATCTCCCAGAAATTCAAAACTCACCTTAAACTCAATTTGATACAATATTAAATTTTGTTATATATATAAGTTTAATTTTCAATTTATTACCAACAACATATTAAAATTAGCACTAAAAACACATCGATCACATACTATTAAATTGTATTTTAAAATTATTGAAAAAAATAAAAAAAGCAAATATTACTTTAAATTATTGAAATAACAAAAATATTTATAAGTAACCCATGCTTCGCACGGGCTATAAGCTAGTGATAAATAATTCTATCAGCTTACACTCAACCCATAAATATGATCATTTATTTATACTATTTAATCCTTATATGTAATTTATTTATACTATTAAATCCTTATACTGTATATAATAAGTGTAAGCGAGATCTTATCTAAAATTTTAGTAGTCAGTCACTGTATGACCACAATACGACCAAAATAATAAAGACCGTTTGATCTTAAATAAATAGATGAGAACTGTTGGTCCTTGAGTATTGCAGAAGCGGGGTTGAATGCAATACTGATAAATTTCAATCTATGTTTCAACAACTAAAACTAAGATTAATGTTTATCAGTAGAAGAAATGCAAACACAAGTAGATTACTCACAAAATAAATGTTTTATTTATTTTGCAAAATGGTGCTACAACCTTGAGAAAAGTGTGTCTTTCTCAAGCTTCGATTCTTTAGGAATACACACACTAGAATGAAAGATAGTCTAAGTATACTAAATCCATCTCTGTCATCACAGGTTTGTGGAGCTGCTGTCATAGTCTTGTGGCAGCTCCTTACAATTTGCACACTCATGTGACTTACCTAAATTGTTATACAATCAGAGTTATCAGAACATAAAAAGCAATCTAGATACATTCTATATTTAACTAACACAATTCCAGTAGATGTTGATTTGTCATACTCTCGAATTGGTAAGCTTTGTCTTGTTGTCTCTTAAGCTTCTGTCCTAGTCTTTGCAGGTCTGATACAGTGTTGGGATACTGCAGCACCCCTGTTTCTTGAACATCCAAACTGTTACATGTTTGACTGGGTATATCCCCAATTCAAAGTTTATCCCTTTGAGACAGTATCATGTACTTCCAAGTTTGCTGTCACAAGAATATGCTTTTGGTGACAGTATGAAATCCCCGCAATAGATGCTGTCAGGAGTTCCAAACTTGCTGTCAGGAGAATAGAGATTTGTTGTCTCAAGGCTTCCGCCAATGTTACTGTCAGAGTGAATATGCTGTCATGACTTGCAACATGCTGTCTTCTTGCAACCTTACTGTCAGTGATATGACAGTGACATTTATTCTTGTTGTCATCATGATGTAATTCTTGAGGCTTGAACAAGTGAATGAACTTCTTCTTAGATATACAAACAACTTTATTACATCAAATGAAATGGCTACAAGAACATACTCTGGCTGTGACAGTATGTTCTACTTAATGAAATTAAGTATTACTAAACACAAAGTTAAGTTGTCTTCTAAGCTATCACCCAAAAATCCTAACAATCTCCCCCAATTTGTTTTTATGGAAAATAACAACAAATTTACATACAATACATGCTGACAACTTAACTAACAAAGATCAAAATGGCTACAAACATAATTGCTCCTTGATGAATGAGCAGATATAGAGTTTTTTACTTGGCTTATTCTTGTGATCTTCTTTTCTGCCTTGCTTCTCCCTGACAGCATCTTCCATGACAGTGACTTCCCTGACAGTGTCTTTCATGACAGTTTCTTTGGTGGCAGGATCTTTTTCAATATTGATATTGTCAATAGGCACACCTTAAGATGTTTGCCTCCAAAGCTTCAAGTGTTTCAAATTCCTCATGTTCTGTAGCACCAACATCTTTCGTGTCTTGTACATGAGCTTCTTCTTTACTTTCATCCTGTGCTGGATTGATAGTCTTTTCAGCAGATGTTCCACCAACATTCCTTGCCACAACAGATCCTCCACTTCCATCCAACTCATCGTCATCATTAAGAGAGTCATCAAATGCACAACTTTCACCTTGACCTGTTCTTTTGGCATTTTCTTTAGAGATTAACTCCTTTACTTTAGAGCTGAGCTTCTTGTCTCTCTTTGCCAGTAGTTTGTGAATTGCTTTGACAGCTTGAACTCTCTCCTTGTTGATCTTAGATTTGAGAATCATATTCAACACCTTCATTATTGACTTTGTCTCCATTCTTGATGTGCCGTTTAGATTCAAATATGCACACTTCATGTCACCATCCTTTGAGACAACTCTGTAGTAGACACTGAATGGATTAAAGTACACCTCTGGAAGTTTCTCTGAGATTAAGCTCTGGATCTGCATCTATAAAATCTCATTGAAAGATGTGTGGTTTGCTTTAATCTTGGACTTCATTATACTCAACACCCTTGCTGGAAGGTTCTGCAATAGCTGCATAGTGATAAACATGGATATTTCTGTATCCAAGTACACATCAATGTCCCATCTTCTTTCCTCATTGATCTTCACACACACACTCACAATCTTTTTCATCAGCAATGTTTAGGTGTTGGTTAGAGTTCTACTTGGCTCCCTCATTACATCCTCAATTATCCTGTTGAACTTTTCATCATGGTTGTGCAGTGTGCTTTCCCTGTAATCCACCATCAAGGCATTCACATCTTCCTGATCAATCCCAGTGCATTCAGTCCATAGGATTCCTGATATGTAATGCTCATGCATTTTCCCTTTGCCTTTCCCCAACATATTATGTTCCTCATTTTCTCTCCACATTTTTTGTAATGCAGTTTCCTGAGGTTGAGGAGTTGGCTCTCTAATTGATACATGAGGAAGTATTGGTCTTTTGGTTTTCTTTTTGCCTTGCATTTCTTCCATTGCTTTTTTAGACATCAACACTTTTTCTCCCCCAATTTTAACTTCACATAGATTACCAGCTCTATTTGCTTGTTGTTCTGCAAATTGCTCCCCCTGTCTTCCTGACTCCCCCTGAGATACAGACACTTCTTTGGTTACATCACCTTGCTCTTTGACATATTCTGATCTTACCATTTTCTCCCCCTTAGGTAAGTTGGCAGCATCAATCTTAGCAGATAAAAGCTGAATTGACTGTTGAATACCAGCAAATCCAGTAGCCACCAAAGTAGACAGGCTGTCAAGCTTAGTTTCCATTGATAGGTATCTGTTCTCTAGGGCTTCTAATCTTAGAGCAGTTTGAGTAGAGGGGCCACAAGTTCTCAACCTTCTTGGAGGGGAAGGAAAATATTGGGTTTGGAGGCTGAGGGGGTTCTCACACTCTCATGGTTTTTCTGAGTGATCTCATCACTCCTCACATTAGAACTCTCAAGGCCTAGTGCCTGAACAGTGTGGGCTCCCTCAATTGCACTCTGGACATGCTCAAGTCCCTCTCCTTTTGCCAACTCATTTGGCTGCCTCTCATTTTTAAGCTCACCTCTCTGTTCTTTTATCTCTCTTTTCTTTTGCACTCCCTCACTCATCCTAGATGTATGGGTATGAACAGTACTGACATGCATTGAAAAAGAGGGTTTAGAATGTACCTTGATAAATTGAGAGAGTGGCACATCATCATCAGAGACATCCTCAATGAGAACTTCATCATAATTAGGTTGTGCAGAAGTGACAACAGCTTTTCCAAAAATGTTACTGTAAGCAGAAGGGGTGATAGTAGGTTTCACTGCATCTCGGACAACAGGTTTGGTTGTGACAGCAACTTGGACTGCATCCTTGACAACAGGTTTGTCTGTGACAGCAACATTTACAGTGTCTTTGATAGCAACTAAGGCCGTGACATCATCTTCCCGAAGGTAAGATGTTCCTTGGAGGTTGAACAAGACACTGGCTGTTTCACTTTCTGGCAGAGTTGTACCTTGTTCTAGCTCAGTGTTTGAAGGAGTGGTTTCCATCTCAATTTGAGAGATGGGTTCTTGTGGACCACTAGATGGGGGCTCATCCAAGAGAGGAAATGGATGATAAAAATCTGAAGGGTTGGGACTGTCCCCCTCTCTAGGTTGTGGAGAAGAAACAAAAGAATGAATAAGGAAGGAAGAAGGTGAAGGTGGAGAAGAGAATATTGGCTGCTCCACAGAGTGAACTTGTGAAACATCAATTGTTGAGGTGAAATCCTCACTGTGCCCTGACTCCATGTGTATTTCTGCAAGTGGAGGCTCCTCATGAGGTGTTTGATGCCCTAGTTTCCTCTACAGTCTTTTGGGAGACTCTAGGGTGGCTGACAGTGGTTTTGGCCCTCTTAGCTCTCTTCTTCTTAGGCTCAAGAGGAACCACTGTGGGTTCTGTTTGATTACCTTCCTTATTTGCTGCACTAGGTGCAGGAGCTCCCTCATGACTCTCAGTACTACCACCAACACCAGTTTCTAGGGGTCTTTTCCTGGATTTTTGCAAAGCTTGTCTCTGTACTTTGGGAAGTCTAGAGAACCTAGGCTGAATGTATGGTGTAGAATGCGGGTTAACTGAATTTGGGTCTAATCCAGCCTCATCCTCGAGAGAGAAGGTTTCATACCCAGAGGGCAATGGAAAATCAAGGTTAGGCACTTGATCAACCATATGTTTGGTAAAGCAAAGTGGAATATGTGCATTTAAATTCTATGAAGTGAGAGTTGTGTGTGTGTTTCTTTTCAAAACATTGCAAACCTCTGTGCAAGGAGCATCTTCATCAAAATCACATAGAGAATTAAGACACATCATTAGAAAGCGAGGATAGAGAGATACCTTCTTACCTATTGCAGCTTTGAGGTGTGTCATTAGTAGCTTGCCAACATCCATGGACAAGAGAGTGAGTTAGTATCTTGATGTAGGTGGGTATCACATTCCAACCGGTGGTCTTTGTGGAGAACACCTTCACCATGGCATCAAGAATCATGCTCCATTCCTTCCTTAGATGCTTTCTGTCCATTTCACCAGATGGGTACCACTTTGTTGTACCCTCTTCGAGAATGGGTGGTCCTGAGTACCCAATTTTCAAGAAGAGCTTCTTCAAGGTTTCATCATCTACAAGCTCTTTGTAGGTTTTTCCTGGTTCAAGTACAATTCCTAGAGCTGCATTGATGCCTTGAATAGTGAGAGTGTAACTGTGCTCTTTGATTTTGAATTTGATGGTGGCATTGTCTCCATCTCCCTGAGCAACAGCTGACTCCCAGAAGTTTTCAATCCTTTCTAGGTCTAGAACATGAGTTGAGATAATAGCATACCCAAGATAGGACTTATTCAAGAAAGAAACAAGTCTTTTGAAGTCCTCACCAGCATCATTTGGAGAATAGATACCAACAAAGTTAGTCTGAGAAATTGATTGCTTAGGAGCCATTGTTGTTAATTTGGGTAGGATAAAAGAAAGAAAGTGATTTGAGTGAGTAGAGAGAGAAATAGAGAAGAAAGGTGCTTTGCTTTTTGGTTGTTTTGTGTCAGTTTTGATATTGTCTGATTAACTGTTGAATAAAGAGAGTAGCTCAAGCGTTTCGCTGAAAAAGGGGTTAATTGGAATCGTGCTTTTACCCAGTAACTTCTCCACGTGGGTTACTCCCTTTATTTTCTGTCTACGTGGAGGTTGAATTGACAATTGTAACGGTCCACTACTTTTGACAGTAACCTGTGCGCTGAAACAAACTGTTAGTGACATTTGGTGTGATGACAGTAGGTTTGTCTTGACAGTAGCCTTGTCGCGAAAAACTTACTGTCATCGTGAAGTACCTTAATGACAGTATCTTTTAAAAATCTTGACAGAATGTTATTCACTGCTGTCAAGAAACTAACTGTCATGGTATACGGTGACAGTTACCTTTCTTGACGACAGTAACCTTGAAGGAAAACAATAACTGTCAAGAATTTTAACAGATCTTTTCATTAATTTACTTAACTTAGGAATCACCATTCACACATATTCAATTCAATTAATAATTTGTGTTCATGCACAGTAGAGTAATCAGTCAATAAACACATATACATACCACACAAATAAGAAACATGAAAGAGAGTAGGGCAAGTTTTATTAATAAAATCATCTTAACAGTAGAAAATTACAAATTATGATTTCATGATTTTATCAACTAATCCTAAAACTTCTGAACGAGTTTCTTCTTCAGTGCTTCCTTCCTGCTTGAGGAGCACTTGAAGTTCTTTCTCTTGAACTTGCCACTTTGCCTCTTCAGCGGCCTTAGCAGATTCTTCTTTCTCTTCTTCCTCCTCGAGGAACTCATCCACTTTCTGGAACATCTCTTCAACTACTTCTTTATGCGAGGGCTCACACCATATTTTAGCTTTGTACTCGACTCCAAATTTGTTTTCCATTTTACATTTTTCTGAATGTAAAACTAATATGGCCTAGGGTTCATTTTATAGGCATATTAGGTGAATGGTAAGGTAAACAGTCAACAGTTTGGAGTACCCATACAGCTACCACAGATAGCAATTTAGATTTATGTCCTCCACTAATCCAACAATTAACACATGTATAACTAATCAGTGAAATTTCTTTGACCAATTTCTTAACTTTTGAAAGCATTTAAGTCAATGACACACAAAATCTAACTATTAACAGACAAACTAGCACTTAATTCAAGTTTAGCAAAATCATAGCAGACATGCTGTCGAAAATAAATAGAGACTATGTGGACAGTAACTTCTCATTACAGTGACTAGAAGCTACTGTCACAAGATGCATACAGAATTTGAAAATGTAAAAACTAGTAAGTTAACATACCAGATTAAGAATTCCCAATTCACTTACCAACCTGTTAAAGGTGGCTTCATCCAATGGTTTAGTAAAGATGTCTGCAAGTTGCTTTTCTGTTAGGACATAGATCAGTTTCACAGTTCCTCTTTCAACATTCTGTCTTATGAAATGATGTCTGATATCAATGTGCTTTGTCCTAGAGTGTTGAACAGGATTGTCTGAGATGGCTATGGCACTAGTGTTGTCACAGAAGATTGGAATGTTGTTCAACACTAGACCATAATCCAACAGCTGATTCTTCATCCACAGAATTTGTGCACAACAACTTCTAGCTGCAATATATTCAGCTTCTGCAGTTGATGTAGAGACTGAATGTTGCTTCTTGCTAAACCATGACACCAACCTTCCACCAAGAAATTGACAGATACCTGTTGTGCTTTTTATTTCAATTCTACACCCGGCATAGTCTGAATCAGAGTACCCAACTAGCTCAAATCTAGTATTTTTAGGATACCAAAGGCCTAGATTAGGAGTGCCCTTTAAATACCTAAAAACCCTCTTGATAGCAACTAAGTGTGACTCCTTTGGATCAGCTTGAAATCTTGCACAGAGACATGTAACAAACATTATATCTGGTCTGCTAGCAGTTAAATAGAGGAGTGATCCTACCATGCCTCTGTAAGCACTAGAGTCCACTTTCTTTCCCTTGGGATCAAGATCCAGATTTGTTGATGTAGAGATGAGAGTCTTGGCAGGTGATGAATCTTCTAAGTTGAACTTTTTGAGAAGTTCTTTGACATGTTTAGCTTGACATATGACGATTACATCAACTTGTTGAAGAACTTGTAGACCAAGGAAGAATGACAGTTCTCCCATCATGCTCATCTCATACTTGTTTCTCATCAGAGATGAAAACTTTTCACATAGCTTCTCATTTGTAGATCCAAAAATAATGTCATCAACATAGATTTGAACCAGAATGATATCCTTGCCATGATGCTTGTAGAACAGAGTTTTATCTACCACACCTCTTGTGTTAGGTCCAAAGTATCGTAGAAGGGGGGGGGGGTTGAATACGATACTCACAAATTATTTAATTTCGTTCGCGGATAATTCTTTCAGTTCTAATACAAAATCAAATGCACCAAATCAAAACACGAGTCGGGGAATATATCATTTTATAAATATAAACCGTGAGGGGTGCTACAATTCTAATCCGTAGGATTAGCTTCAATGAGTTTAGGTTACACAAAATCAATACAATGATAGAAAACAAAGCACTATTAATTTCTCTGTCAATTTCAAGCTCAAAACTCTCTCTTCGTAAATGATGTTCTGTGTAAAACACTAACTGAAGAAGACACTATCTTCACTCTTCCAATTGTAGTCTTTGAAAACTGTCGAAGGCTTTAGGAAGAATCTTGGTCGTCCAAGTTTTCCATCAACCTGACAAAGTAACACAAGTTTCACCTGCTCCTTGTTTAAAAAACTATCGAAGGAATTAGTTTTTCTTTCCTTCGATAGATTTTATTAAAAATACTTCTTCGATAGATTTTATTAAAAATACTTCTTCGATGGTTTTTGATTCAACTTCACTTGATCAACTTCGATGGTTTTTCTCAAAAGAAAACCATCGAATCTTTTCTCTTTTAGTTTGACCCTTGAAGTTTCTTTCCTTTTTCAGCAAACAAATTGTATCTCCATTTAAACCTAAACATACCTTGTAATATTCTTTTCACTTTCAGGATGTTTCAGATTTAGACTTAAATCAACTTCTTCCGAGACGATAAACATCTTGATCTTTTAGGTGCTGACAACTAGTGCAACTGGTCTGGTTCACAGATGACTAACACTCGATCAATACTTCCATGTCTTCAATTCAATGTTGTTGATAAGTCCTTTGTCGTTCTGGTTGCTTCAATTAAATCACTGGAATCCTATGGTACTAACTCTTAATCATTCAAATACTTCTATAGTCTTGAAAGTCTTGTTTCTTTATTTGTCACAGAGGCTTGAACATATTAATGAACTTCTTTCCGTGACCTTTTTACGGACTTCAAGAATACATACCATATTTTGATTTTTTGAGTTTACCTTTTCTTCTTTACTTCTGGATTCCTGTGATTATGTTAATATTAATGTATGTCTTGTCCTTTGTTGAGTTGAAGTTATCTCTATTACATCTTATGTTACATTATGTTTTACAATCTCCCCCTATTTGATTGTTAGAGTTCGACAAGAAAATACCTCGAGGATAACTCAACTAACTAAGGAAACATGAAACTAATTAAAGTAAGACAGATTAATAATATTAAATGCATTCTGGATTAAATATATACATTTCCAAATTTCAAAATTCAAAGAACATTAAAACTTTTTACAATGAAGTTGCTCCTCTAGTCTGAGCAGATTGTTCTTGTGTTCTTTGCTTCAATCTTCAGTCCATCTCAATCTCACCTTCTTCAACCACAAGATTGGAGTTAGCAGCTTGATAATCAATCACAGATGGATAGTGCAGTGGTTCTCCAGGTTTAAGGATTGATCTTTTGATGTGTCTTCCGATATACTCAACCTCTTGACCCACTCCAGCCCACACCCATGCAATATTAACATCTTTCTTGTTTAGCTTTGGCATGTTTGGTAGTCTGGGATGCACTTCCAATCCTCTTTCCACTCTCTTCCTATAATATGGAACATTCTCCATCAAATATCTTCTTAGAGTGTCTGCTGCTTTGTCCTTCTCCGTAGATGTGAATCCAGTAGATCTAAGATACTTCTCAACTGATATCAGATAGTTTCTTGGGTAATCTTTCAGTTTGTCCTCCGTCAGATAGCAGATTCTGAACAAGTCATTTTTCATGAATCTAACCATTGGAGGGTTTTCAGATATCTCTGGACTGACCTTCATTAAGATCTCCTTAATATGCTCCTGGAGCAGTTCATTTAACCTTGTAGTTCTTAGGATCTTAATGAGAATCACCTGCAGTTCAGTGTAAGTTCTCTGTTCGAAAAACTTAGTGGATATCACAAATGTACCTTTGTCAATAAAATTGATCAGTATGTTCCAGGCACCATTTGCTTTAACCCCAGCTTTCAGAAAGATCAGAGAATGTCTCAATGCAGTAAAGTAAGTATCATCTTCTTGATTTGCACTTCTTATATCTTGAATGATAACTTCCACCTCAGCATTGTCGTTGACTTCTAATCCTTCTTCAACTCCGCAAAAAGTGTTGTAAGCTACCTCCCATTCTTTTCCTTATTTCTGTGCCAAATCAATCATCTTCTTCTTCCTTGCTTCATTATACATCTTGAACCTTTTAAGCTTCTCACTTCTTTGAACTGCTTGGTGAGTTTTCTTCTCAGCTTGCTTGGCATCTCTTTCCGCTTTCTCAGATTTTAATCTTTCCAAGGCAACTTCTTGTTCAAGTGATAGAGGATTTGCTTCTTCCATATCATCATCCAAGATAGGATGTTCTATTGGCTCTGGATAATACGGTTCATGCTCTTCCTGTGGTTGCTCATGCATGACCTCAAATCCCTCTTCATTTTCTTCTTCCCGTACAAGATCTTCAATCCAGTATTGTCTCACTGGAATAGTGGTTATGATATTTTCATTAGTTTCCCATTTCCCCCATCCTTCTTTCTCCCCCTTATTTGAGGAATCCTCCACGAAGTAATCCTCAGCATGATAGGTTGATGAAGGACCAGGTTGTTGGTTTCTCAACATATTCCAGATTGACTCTACTCCGTCAGTTTGGTTCTCCATGAATAGAGCAATGTCCTTGTTCATTTCTTGCATAGAAGTCAGCTTCAGGTCAATGTCATTCAGTCTTGAGTTGGTAGTCTGCTCGATTCTATCTAATCTCTTGTTGAGGCGAGACTCCACTCTTGACAGTGTATTCATTGCATCCTTGACCCTTGCTTGACCATCCCGGATAACCAGAACGTCTTCAGTTAAATCTTCTTGTCCTTGTTGTAAGACATGCACCTCATTCACAAATCCATCTCTTAGTTCTTTGACGTCTGCTCTCAATTCGACCAGTTCCTCCATAGCTTCCTTCTTCAGGGAGTCCACTGTTTGTTTTGTACCTGTTATAGTGCCAGATGCACTGCCTAAGACCCTGTAAGTTCTTCTGGAATCCGCTGCAGCCAAGTCAATCTTCTGTTGAATAGTAGATAAAGAAGCATCAACTGGACCGGAGGAGATCCCTTGGTCAAAGGAAGGTCTCAGTGGGACTTTGAATAATGGATTTCCTTGACGATCATGAACTGTCATCTCCTTGAGAGTGGATTGAACTTGTAACTCTCTGTCTGTAGGTAGCAGCAAATCATCTATGTTTGTTAGGGTTTGGGTGTCACTCCTCACATTTGGCTCTGGGTGTTCACACAACGTTTCTGTCGGTGTTTCACTCAATTTACCTTTCCCACTCAGGCCAGGTGATAGTGTTTTTGTTTCACCCAGAAATCACTGTAGCCATCCTTAAGGAGGTCACCGGTGGTGCAATGGGGCTTCGCAAGTCCCCGCCTTTGGATATACCAAGTTGATGATCATCCTTAGATGATGTATCCTTTGTAGGATCTAGAGTTTGAATTTCTAGGAGGCTAGAATCAGGCTCTATTAACAGCAGAGATCCTAAAACTTCCTCTAAAGTCTGTGGAGACTTTTCCTCAGTTAACTCCTCAATTAAAATTGATTCATTGTCATCGAGTTGCCGATCTGCACCTACGTCAGACCCTGTACCCGCAGGATCCAGATATGTTCCATCTGGGGAGCTAGGTAATGACCTTTTAGATTTTGAATTTAGGTCAGAACCTTCTCTCGACGTCTGTGGTTCAATTCAGAACCTTCAACCAGTGATCCTGACCGTAATATGGTAGGAACACCAGTTGCTTCCGTCAATTCTTCCTTACTTGATTGAGCTATTGGTTCAGATATGGCTTTTGTAAGCGTTGCCCAATCAACATCAGAAAAATTAGTAAAGGGCTGTTTGGATGAGTGAAATGAAGTATCAACAATTGCCTCAGTTTCTATTCTTCTCCTTTTAGAGGAAGGCAGAGCTGTTGTAGAATGGTGTATCTCCTTATGTGGTGCTGCTAAGGCACTATCTCCCTCTACACTCATGGATGTCTAAATGTCTGGCATAGTAGGGGTAGGAGCTTCATTTATTGGTTCATTTGGCTCATGCAAAAGCTCTGTGACCGTGGTTAGAGATTGTGGGTTTTCAACCTCTTGGTTAGGAATGGCCGCTGAGGGCTCTGGATCTACATCCATTGGTTCAGGTTGTGGAGCCACAACAGGTTCAGGAATATTACATTCATTTACCTATTCCCCTGGGGGTAGAAGTGGTAGGGGTACCGTTCTAAGATAATCAGTAAGAACAGTAGGCACCCCTGGAAGATGGTTCTTCTTGATAAGAGCTGTTATAACATTGCTCTTCATCTTCATGCATTCCATGGTCTTCTCACCTTTAAAAATGTCTCGTTCTTCAGCTGTTAACACATCATTAAGAATTAGTTGTAGGAACCTTGGATAGAAACAAAGCACATCATCTATGCCTGTTCTCTCTTCTAGTGGTCCCATGCACAGAATTGTTTGATCAATCACAAGTCGTCCAATGTTTATATGCCTATTGTTAGCAATGGCAAACCCTAGCTTCTGAAGAAACAAAGGAATACCATGCAGATTTGTAAGCTTTGCAGTAAAAACATGGATTAAAGTATGAAAGAAAAAGTTCCATGGCTTTGTCAGGTAATGCTTTAAAAACTCTCCCACAAAGAAGTTTGGTTGTTGACTTCTAATGAGAGTGAAGAAAGCATGTATTTCTTCAGTATTGGGATCAGGAACAAGGTTTTATGTAGGAAAATGTAAGATTCTATTTAAATCATGTTCCGTCACCCTTATTGTTCTGCCCCCTGGCACAACAAAACTGAAAGAAGATATATTATTCTCCGATGTGTCAGTGGTTGTTGTGTACAGTGCAGTCAATTGATCAATACAAAGGACCGCAGGAGTACTTATTGCATAAGCCACCAAAGAACGTGTATTCAAAAATTGTGCCCATGCACGAAACTGTAAGTTCGTAATGGATTGCACATTCTGAAAAGAGACATGATTAGTCTTGGTTACGATAAATTCTCCGGCCATTGTATAAGTATAAAACAAAAGCTTAGATCTGAAAATTATCACAGAAAAACGTCTAAGGGGCTGTTAAATACTTTTTGAAACTCAGGGGTATTTTCGTAATTTCATGTTCGATAGTTTTTAAAAAGAACTATCAATGGTTTTTTCTTAGGGGCAAAAAGGTCAATCTCACTTCGATAGTTTTTTGAAAAACTACCGAAGTGGTTAAAATCAGAATTCAAAAAGTCTTTTTGAAAAACCATCGAAAGATTTTTGCTTTAGAAACCAAAAACTATCGAACCCCTTTCTGAAAACTATCGAGAATTCTAAGTATTTAAAAATTAAATTCCCTTCGATAGATTTCAATTTGAATTTCAAAAACTATCAAGAAATAACTTCGATAGATTTCTTTTCTTTTCCAAAAACTATCGAAAATTGCTTTCGATAGATTTTCTAGAACTTAGAAAAACTATCGAATTTCCTAATTCGATACATTTTTGCTTCCTGTTTAATTTTAAACTTGTTCTTCTTTAAAAATCAAACATTTCTTATTTTCTGTCAACCCAGAATTTATTTTAGATCAAAATTATTCACCAAAAATTCAAAGTTAACAGAAAATTCACAATTTTTTTAGAATAAAATCGACTAAATATCATTAAATGATATTAACCAATTAAAATCCAATAAATTTTGTTGCATTAATCTACAATGTTTAAAACAAAGTAAACTAATTCAAATTAAATAAGTGCTTAAATATTTAGAACAAATATTAGCACTTAAATAATTTTAGAATTATTAACTAGTTAAATGCCAGAAGATATATCATCCATAAATATGACATAAAATTAGTACAGTAATTCTAACTTACGAGAATTGCTCCTGAAAATAAATTCACGAGTCCTAAGGACATAGAAATTCTTAAACTCGTGTATTTACTAGGACTATCTTGCAGTTACTGACTTCTAATCAAAATCAATTAGAAAGATTTAACATCCCAAGTTCACCAACCAGCTTAGAAAAAGTGGATTCATCAAGCGGTTCGGTAAAGATGTCTGCAATTTGTTCCTCTGTGGGTACAAAATGTAACTCCACAGTTCCATTCATAACATGCTCTCGGATAAAATGATACCTGATGTCGATGTGCTTCGTCCTCGAGTGTTGCACTGGGTTGTTGGAGATTTCTATGGCACTTGTGTTGTCGAAAAATATTGGAATCTTAGTCAACAAAAGTCCATAGTCACGGAGTTGGTTCCTCATCCACAAGATTTGAGCACAACAGCTACCAGCAGCTATGTATTCGGCTTCAGCTGTTGATGTGGACACTGAGTGCTGCTTCTTGTTATACCAAGAAACTAACCTTCTTCCAAGAAACTGACAGCTTCCTGAAGTACTCTTCCGATCAATCTTACAACCTACAAAATCTGAGTCTGTATATCCAATAAGATCAAATCCTGTATCTTTAGGGTACCAAATTCCAAGATTTGGGGTTCCCTTAAGATATCTAAATATTTGCTTAACAACTATTAGATGAGATTCTTTGGGTCAGACTGAAACCTAGCACACAAGCATGTTGCAAACATTATATCTGGTCTACTTGTAGTGAGATATAGTAAGAAGCCTATCATACCTCTGTAGCTTGTGATGTCAACCTTCTTACCAGTTTCATCCTTATCAAGCTTAGTGGCAGTTGGCATAGGAGTCTTTGCTGTAGATGAGTATTCCATTTGATACTTCTTCAGAAGATCTTTAATGTACTTGGACTGGCAAATGAATATTCCATCTAGCCTTTGATACACTTGGAGTCCAAGAAAGAATGACAATTCACCCATCATGCTCATTTCATATCGACTCTGCATTAACTTAGCAAATCTCTTGCATAGATCATCATTAGTAGAACCAAATATTATGGCATCAACATATACTTGCACCAATATCAAATCATTTTTGTGCTTTTTGTAAAAGAGAGTTTTATCTACGACACCTCTTGTAAAGTTATTTTCAAGTAAAAATTCAGAGAGAGTGTCATACCATGTCCTTGGAGCTTGTTTGAGTCCATAGAGAGCTTTGAATAGAAAGTACACAAAGTCTGCCAGTTTTGAATCCTCAGACCCTGGAGGTTGTTTATAATAACCCGAATTTTTGGTAAAATTAAAACTTTTCTTATTATGATCAAGTGCATCAGTGAATATTGAATTTGGTGGATGAATAGTGATTTTGAGGATTAAGAAAATTTTTCATGCCACCTATGTACGAGACGTAGTGTGGATATTCCGAAGTCATATTAGTGATCTACGGAGTAAATAAGTGAATGCAAAGACGATCGGAATTCAGAAATTCCAAATTTTATTTTGGTGTAGTATTTGACCGGGCAGTGAATTATATATTACTATAATCAAGAAATGAGATATTAAATTTGAGGATTTAAGGATTTAATATTTTGGAATTTTATTATATTTGATTTGAGAATTTAGAACGAAAACCGCTGATACTTTATAACGAGATTAAACGATTAAGCAAACGAATCATGGATTAAGGATTCAATTGTTGGAGTGAATAGTGAATAGTTACTATTCACTACGAGAATTGCGTAGGGTTTTATTCGCTATTTTTAGGAAATATTTTCGAATCGTTTCAAGGGGAACAAAAACAAGGATCAATAGTAACATTGATGAATAGTGCTCCGAGGTGAATAGTAAAATTTTATAGTCTCCGATTGATCCTATATTTCAGCGGAAGTTCAGGAATAATAAACAGTTACTAATCGTGTTGTCAGAAATCGCAAACGAAAACAAGAATCGAAAATCCGTTCGAAGGAGCAACCTTGGACATATTATAACTTAGGAAATAAAGAATAAGATATTATTAAAAGAAAGAGAATGGGTGGAAAAAGTGTGTGGAAGAAGCTTTGTAACTTAACAAACTTGAGGGACTAGTTTGCAGTGACTAACTTGCATTTTGGCAAACAAATATCTAAACCTTATAACCAAACCTCATCCACACATTAAACACACAAAAGGACCAGCCTCCACCCCCATTTTCTTGAAGAAAAACCGAACCTAAGGAATGAGGAAGAAGGAGCTTGAAGCTTGAGCAATTCTCCACCAAACTTAGTGTTTAATAGCTTAAATCAAAGAAGAGCTCAAGCCCGTTCTTTTAAAGGTAACATCTCCAACACCCACCATCTCTAGCATGATCTTTTATTGATTTTAAGAAGATGATGAATAGAATTTTGTTGAGTTTTATGTTTATAATTGAAAGATGCAAGCATGAATGTATTGTACCAACTGGTTATGCAGTAAGTGGATTATGTAGTTTGTTTAGTTGTTGGATGAGTTGTGGATGGATTTTAAATATGGTACCAACTGGTTTGGCTCGGTTTGAGATTGATAATGGAATTTAAGTGTTGTAATTGATGTGTATGATGATTAGTGGTGAATTGGAATGAGATTTGAATCTCAGAAATGTTAAGTTTTAAGCCGACGTAATGCCCGATTTTCGGTAACACTATAAACTGCCTAGAATCCGAACACCTAACTGCCTCTTTTGGTTCAATGATGAACATGAGTGTGTAGAGATTGTTTTCTAGTTTACGTGAGCGCAAGAATCATGTCATTACGATTTACGGTTTAGGAGAAACATGTGTTTTA
Source organism: Heracleum sosnowskyi (assembly GCA_030848705.1). Taxonomy (NCBI): domain Eukaryota; kingdom Viridiplantae; phylum Streptophyta; class Magnoliopsida; order Apiales; family Apiaceae; genus Heracleum; species Heracleum sosnowskyi. The sequence goes on along the minus strand of CM061235.1, from coordinate 34,825,578 downwards.
GTGTAAGGCGTTCGTAAAACCAAACCGCACCACTTAGTCAACTTTGAGGCTATGGTCGAACCACTTAGAGATCATAATAAAATGTGAAACTTTGTGATAACATGCTAGGTATGTTTAGGAAGACCCTCGAAAATATTTCGTGTTAAAAGGATTAAATCTCAATTTTATAAAAATGCATGAGCGAGCATACTCGAGTAGAAGTTCTTAAGGAGTTAACTTGAAAATGGACTTTGTACTTGAGATAGTATATACTTAGTGTGGTGAAAGCGTTTAAGTTGTTAATCTTGAACCTTGTGTTGATTCTAGATTACTGGACCAACCTGAGACCTACTGCTACTTCGGGACTTCCAGGCAAGTTTTCTAAATCCATACTTTGAAGTATTAATTATATAATACTGCTTTTGCCATGTATATTGTTGTATAGTTTTGAGATAAATGATTATATCGTGTTAAATAGAATTGACTTTTGGATATTATACGAGCTTTGAGATAATGTACTTATGAACCGGTATACCTTGTAGCTCTATATATAAGAGCATATTCATTGTTTTCGACTCTAAATCGAGAGTCGGTATTTCGAGATATGTAGATAGCCGTGGAAACCCGGAGGGATTCCATCGGCAGAATACTATGTATTTTGAGGATTGTTATTTGAGTATGATATCATTCGAGGAATGATATTTTCTTACTATATCTTTCAAGGAATGTTATTTAAGTATTATCTCAGTCAAGAAATACTATTTGAATACTATTTCAGTTATATATGCTAATGGAAGGCATAACTGTTTTCGAAAGTATATTGTGATACTTGCTTTATGATTTGATTATGGGCTTCTAAGCTAGATATGAGATATTAGTTAGAATCCAGGTTTTTATTATGCCCTAGGATAAGGGCGTGTGATTTTATTCTTTAGACCGATAGTAGTTATATTTTCTGTATATGTTAAAGATTATTTTCCGATAAAGATATCGGGCAATTATCATTCAATGATTATTTATTTAATGAATATTATTTTAAATATTCATTCAAGGTTGATTTATTTAATGAATATTATTTTAAATATTCATTCAAGGTTTATTTATTTAATGAATATTATTTTAAATATTCATTCAAGGTTTATTTATTTAATGAATATTATTTTAAATATTCATTCAAGGTTTATTTATTTAATGAATATTATTTTAAATATTCATTCAAGGTTTATTTATTTAATGAATATTATTTTGAATATTCATTTAATCATTATTTATTTAATGAATATTATTTGGAATATTCATTTAATCATTATTTATTTAATGAATATTATTTTTGAATATTCATTTAAAGTTTTTTATTTAATAAATATTATTTGATTATTTATTAAATACTTTCAACACATTTTGAAAATGAGTAATATTATTTAAAGTTTATCATCGACCTTCAATAATTACGAAGGATACTCTAAGCTGTATTATTAATTATTTTAAATCAAAAAGAGGTTCCCAAAACACCGTTTTTCCATTTAAATCTATCTTTTAAGAGGATTTAAATACTCGCTCAATTATCAAAAATATGGAAAACCTGATTTAAGTGACTGCTACTCATTTTAAACTCTCAACTCAAAACTGTCCGGGGACAGATATTTTCTCTGAGCAATTTAATTGCTGCAAGTCAAATGTTGTGTTACCACCTCAACGATCGAGGGGTAAATTGATGGAACAAGTCGATATCCATTAACAAGCAATCGCTTGGGAAATATTGGAGAATCTTCCTTTCCAACCTAGATATAACTACTGAGTGGAGTCGTATCAACAAGTATTACACTTGGGGAAAGGAGGACGATCTTTACGTTTCAGAGTCATGGATTTCATCCGAACTAGGATCAAGTGTAAGAGGTCGAGTCGCGCCGATCCATCATTTTTATTTCCCCAAATGGGTCGGGGAGATCCAGAAAGGCGGTAGACAATGTCAGGCTGTCGTGTTCTTCCATCTACATGTAGAAAACCCTTTTTAGTTGTACAACCTGCTACTGATCATAGTAAGGTTGGACAACTGGCGCGGAGATTACTCCAGTATTAGTTCATCATCCAACTTGGATAATTCTGCAACATGTATTGAAAGGGACTAAAGGGTAGCCCCCTTAGTACAGGTTTACCGATCATGTTGGCAGAGGGTCGAATAGTGTTTAACAAAATGAAGTTATAATAAATCCTTGCAACTTCATCTTTTACTTTATGAGTTATGACTCTGATAAAACCTTACTCAGATTATATATGCATAAGTGGATTTTGGGTTACGGAACATTATATGAAATTTTCCTCGTAACTTCATCTTTTATATCATATGACTCTGTGGATACCTTACATAACATGAGTTATGATAAGGGAGTTGTTTATACTGAATCACCTTATAACTTCATCTTTTAAGTTATATGTTGATATTCTGCTTACATAGCAGATATTTTTCGGAAAGGTTATATTGGTTTACTTTGAAACCTCATCTTTTATATTATACTAGAACTTTGTTCATAATGTAGCAAAAGTTTGCAGAAATATTATGAAATGATATTTGAAATACAACAATGGTACCGTTTTTGGAATACATTCCGATAAGAAAATAATTTCAGTATCGAGATATTTTGACAAATTATTGTCTTATACCCGCTTTATTCTGGGTTGAGTTAAAGGCAGGATTATGCCATACTTTTATTACCTTGCTGAGCTATCGCTCACTCTTGCTATTGTTTTATAAATATTATATAGCAGCGAAGTAGGATACCAAGGATTCGGCGCACATCCCTCAGGCGAGTGGTAAGCGCAAGGCATTCTCATGAGCAGTTTCTAGCAGTGATCCTGGAAGTAGTGTGACCCAGTCAGATCAAGCTGGAGCTTTTGGTATTCATCTTATGTATAGATATGAATGGTATGAGAGAGTGGTGAGTATTACAAGGCTAAGTTGGTAATATACCATTACTTAGGAGTTGTATCAGTAGCAAATTCAAAAGACATTTGGGTATTGTAATAAAGATTATTTATTCCGCAATGGTTGTATTTGTGTCATTTCTGAGACTCTAACCTGTGTGTGTGTGTGAGAGATATATACATTGTGGGGTCGTAAGCAGATGAATTGTGTCTATTGTGAGTAAAGCAGGCAAGGCAAGAAGTAAGTGGATCATGACTACTCTAAATCCCTGACCCCGGATTTGGGGCTGTTACATTGTTCCACATACACTTCTTCTTCTAGCTCCCCATTCATAAAAGCACTCTTCACATCCATTTGATATACTTTGTAATTGGAATGTGTTACGAATGCCAGAAACATCCTGATGGCCTCAAGTCTTGCTACTGGTGCATAGGTTTCATCATAATCTATACCCTCTTCTTGAGAGTAACCTTTAGCAACCAGTCTGGCTTTGTTTCTCGTTACAATGTCATCTTCATCCAACTTATTTCTGAATACCCATCTAGTTCCTATAACAGATTTTCCTTTAGGCCTGGGTACCAGCTTCCAAACCTTCTGCCTTTCAAACTGATTGAATTCATCTTGCATTGAAATCACCCAATTTGGATCATCTAGGGCATCTTCAACTTTCTTAGGTTCTGTTTCTGAAAGAAACCCAGAATAGTGACATTCATTTTGTGATGTCCTCCTAGTTCTCACTCCTATGTCCGGATCACCAATGATCAAGTGAAATGGATGATCTCTATTCCATACCCTTTGTCTTGGCAGATGCGATCTTGATGATTCTCCTTGTTCAAAATGTTGTGGAGTGTGACTAGTTGATCCTTCTCCTGCTCCCCCTGAGTTGTTGCCGGTATGATCTGTTGGCTCTGTTGATTGACTAGTGGATCCTGTAGTAGTTTGAGGATCTCCACCACTGTCACCACTTGGTCCAGAATCATTATCATTATCATTATTATTATTACCAGGAACAACTTCAGGTTCTTCTTCAATATCAGAGAGATCTCCTGATAGATTTTCAAATACCAAGGATTCAGAGTTCTCTATTGTTTGCAGGCCTGGTCTTTTGGTGTCATCAAATGTTACATTAAGGCTTTCCAATACCTTCTTATCTTCAATCACATACACCCTGTAAGCTTTAGATTCCAGAGAATAGCCCAGAAAGATGCCTTCATCTGCTTTGGCATCAAACTTGCCTAGATGTTCTCCATATTTTAGTACAAAGAACTTTGCACCAAACACATGAAAGTACTTCAGTGTTGGTTTCTTGTTGGCCATTAACTCATACGGAGTCTTTTCATGATCTTTATTAATCATGGTTCGATTCTGAGTGTAGCAAGCTGTATTCACTGCTTCAGCCCAAAAGTAAGTGGGAAGTTTTGATTCATTTAACATTGTCCTTGCTGCTTCAACCAAGGTTCTGTTCTTCCTTTCCACTACTCCATTCTGTTGAGGAGTTCTTGGTGCTGAATACTGTCTTGATATTCCTTTCTCTGAGCAGAAATCATTAAGAACTACATTCTTGAATTCAGTTCCATTGTCTGATCTGATTGTCCGCACATGTAGCTTAGCTTCCACTTCTATCTTCTTGATGTGATCAATGATTAGTTGTGTTGCTTCATTCTTTGAATGTAAGAATAACACCCCACGTGTACTTGGAGTAGTCATCCACCATCACTAATGCATATCTTTTTCTTGAAAGTGACATAACATTGACTGGACCAAATAAATCCATATGAATCAGCTGAAGAGGTTCATCAATGCTTGTCATTTCTTTCCTTCTGTGTGATGCCTTCTTAGACTTCCTCTTTTCACATGCTTCACATAGTCCCTCCTGATAAAATTCCATCAGGGGCAACCCTCTCACTAACTCTCTCTTTACCAAAGAGTTCATAGTTTTGAAGTTCAAGTGTGAGAGCTTCTTATGCCATAGCCAACTTTGTTCTGAAGATGCCTTACTGTAGAAATATGTAACTTCTCCTTCACTGGTAGAACTTAAGTCAGCTATAAACAAATTTCCTTTTCTCACTCCCAGTAGAGCAAGCTTCTCATCCTTCCTGTTTGTGATCAAGCACTTGTCCTTTTTGAAATCTACATTGTATCCTTTATCACAGAATTGACTGATACTTAGAAGATTGTGCTTCAATCCTTCAACAAGAGAGATGTTTTCAATGATGACATTCCCAATTCTTAGATTACCATATCCCGTAGTGAATCCTTTGTTGTCATCTCCAAAGGTTACAATCGGGCCGGTCTTCTTAACCACCTCTGTAAGCAGGGACTCTTCACCTGTAATGTGCCTAGAACAACCACTATCCAGAATCCACACGACCTTTGAGCTTTTAACCTTACCCTACAATCACAGATTGATTAAGCGGACTTTGGTACCCAAACTTGTTTGGGACCTGAAGGTTTAGATACTTTAACAGGAGTAACATTCAAGTCAGTCTTAACTTCTTTGACTTTCATGCTGTCTGTGGATTTATCATTTACAGTACTAGTGCTACTAGATGCATTCATCAACTTAAAATAAGCATGCATGATATTGTATGTACATAGTAGACACTCTTTCTTTCCACATGGTTCATGAAGATCAGGCATGTCAGACATGTTATGCATTTCAGAAGTAACAACAGTTTCTACTTTAACCTTTTTACATGCATGTGTAAGGTGTCCAGTAGAATTACAATTACTGCACAACTTCCTAGATGCAATGGGAGAAGATGAAACAATATTCTGATTAACACTAGCTTTCCCATTCCTGAACTTTTTAGCCTTGCTAACCTTATTGCCTATATCAGTTTTAGGTAATTCAGTTTTTACTGACTTCCTAGGCAACTTAGTCTTTATCTCTACTTCCTTCAAAATATCCTCCTCAAGCAATTCTTGTCTAATGATTAGATCATCCTCATTAAAAGGTTCTGAAACAGGCTTAACAAAAACTGGACAATCTACATCCTTAAGAATATGTGGAGTATCCTTCTTGACACTGAAGATGTCACAGGAAATTCCACTATCTTCTTTCCAGTTCTTTTGTTGTAGTCAAATCCTATGGCAGTTTTATTCCCTAAGGTCTGAGTATCAATTATTTCCTTAGCAATTAGGGCGGAGTTCTTATATGCATTCAGTTTCAAATCTAGGTCTGAAATCTGCTTCCTGAGGATAGTCTCTATCTCATCATTACACTTGACCTTGTTTTCTAAGTACTCATTCCTCTGTCTAAGATCTTCTAATGTGACAGCTACAAGCATTAGTTCTTCATTCTTAGATTATAGATTTTTAATCTTAAGAACTAGTTTAGCATTTTCAATTTCTGATGCTAGCATGCTTGTGTGTACTTTAAACAATTATACACTAAGATCTTGCACAGTTTTCTTGTACTCAGAATTAGACATGTCAATAGTAGTTAAGATAGGTACCTGAGATGATTGTGTTGATTCCTCTGAAGAGTCAGCCATTAGGGCAAGATTTACATACTCTTCCTATTCATCCGAATCAGTATCATCCCAACTTTTACCCTCTGCAATATAAGCTTTTCCTTTCTGCTTTCCAGATAAGGCTTCCAGTTGCTGTTTCAACTTGGCATTTTCTTTCTTCAAATCCTCATACGAATCTTTCTTCTCATAGACATCTTTCTTGTCTCTTGCTTGACGAGGCTTCCGACATTCAGTGGCGAAATGCCCCAACTCATTGCAGTTGTAGCATCTTGATTTGCTTCTATCAATCATGCCAGTCTTGTAGCCTCCCTTAAAACTAGTGCCTGGTGAATACTTGCTCTTCTGAAATCTGTTGGTTGAGCCCTTGAACTTGTACTTAGGGTTTCTCTTGAAACGAACGTGGCTAAACTTTGCAGCTAAGTACGCCATGGTTTTGTCTTCCATTTGCTCAAGCTCTTCTAGGGTGTAGTAATCACTTTCATCAACACCCAGATTTACAGAATCCATTTTAGCTTCTATAATCACCTCCTTTCCAGCTCTAGGGGTTTGAACCTGAATATCAGAAGTTGGTGGTTCATCCACTACAAGTGCAGTTGATCTTGCGAGTACAGAATTCTTGTTGTCCACTGTCCCTGGTCCATAGATTATCACTCTTTGTTCTTGCTCCATCTCATAAGTCTTAAGCTTGCCATAAATCATCTCCAATGGCATCTTAGTAAAGTCAATTCTTTCCCTTATGGATGAGGACTTGTGTTCTATATGATGGGGCAGTGTCATCATGAACTTCCTGTGTTAGGCCGAATACAGTATAATCAAATATATATGAGAATAACAATAATCAAGAACACTGTTTATGAATCAATAAACTGTAATTGTATTAACAGCTTCTCTCTTTATGATGTTAATGAATCACAAAGAGCTTCTAGGTTACAAGAATAATAATTCTATGTTCGCGTCCCTTCTAGGGATAACCTATCTGTGTTTATATAGTACACAGTTACACAATCCTTATCTAATTGATACTCCTATAAATTAGCTATACAATTATTATCAATTAAGGATTGCTTCAGTCTTCTGTCCAGTTTCCTTAGCTGTATCAATATATTCTGCTTCTTTCCATCTTCAGAATATATTGCTTCTAGAATCTTCATGATTTGCACCGATAGCTAAATCAACTTTCACCCCGTCAGACTTTAACAAACTCTGACTGGCTTCCAGTAAACTCTGATAAGTACTTCAGGCTAAACTCTGAACAGTACCTGTTACTTAAACACTGATTAAACAAACATCAGCAATTTTATTTAACAATCTCCCCCAACTTGTTCATACTAAAATGTACAAGTTAAAAAGATAATTGATGATGTCAAAACATATAACAAATGCAGTGTTTAATCATAACAGAGTTTAATTTTAACTTAGAACAGAAAACTTTAAAAACTTACAGTCAGACTTTATTTGATTTCTTGAATATCAGGAACAGTTCTGAGATAATCTATGAGAAGTCTTCTTTCAGCCTTTTCCAGCTCTTCAATCATAACTTTCTTCAATTCTCTCAATTCTGAATCAGATTCTCCAGTCTGATAAATTGCAGCTCTCAAAGAATAGATGGAATTTTTCCTCATCTCATTCCCTAGCCTAATAAAATATGATTTATCAGATTCTAGATTGAATTCTAAGACTTTAACTCCCAGATCAGTCCTTAGTCTTGCACTGTTTCTTTTCATTTCTACAATCTATCCATAAGCATCTCTGTACTTAGGAATATATGCACTCGAGACTCCTCCTCCAAGCATTATCTTTGATTTCAGCATCCTTTCTCTGATAACTAACGCAACATCATGAGTACTTCTATTTTTGACTTTTAACAAATACAGAACATACTCCAATTCTTCATAAGATTTGAGATTGATGTCAGACTCTGCAACTCTTCCATCAGCCATAAAATACAACAAAAACTCTTTCTTTAACACTTTATGAAATATCATCTGAACAGATTCTAGCATATCAAGACTCTCTTGAGTAATAATACCAGATACTGCCAGTGATGATTGATCTCCAGGCCTGTTGTTTATTCTCTTCTCCCTGTGTGAACCTAATCCAGATTTATCATAAGATTCTTTACCCAATACAGTTCTGGTTTCTGAGAAGTTAACAGTTTCTGGCTTCAGAGTTTCAGGAAGTATAGGTCTTCTAAAAGTACCTTGGAGTTGAGGTGCTAGTTGAGTTTGCACAACATGAGCATTGTCAGAGGTTGATTTACTTATCCTTGATTCAACTTGAGCAATGTCAGAGGTTGAATAATTCTTCTTAGGTAACTGTCCTTCTTCTACCAGTATACCCTTTCCTTTATCAGTATTTGCAATTACAGGCCTTTTGGTGTATTGTATACTATGTTGAGTATTTTCCTTGATAGAAATCCAGTTTCTTTCTTTCTAGGAGCCTTGACAGCTTTCTTTTTGTAAGTACCATCCTTCAATTTCTTCTCATGCTCTTCAGAAAGACTCAGCATTTCAGCTTCCATGTCTTCAACTGTAGCTTCATTACCATGTTCTTCTAGAAACATTTTTGTAGCAATTTCTTCATCAGTAGATGGATTGGCTGAAATAATTAAACTCTTAAGTCTTGAACCACTGGCAGAGTTTGAGAATCCTTTACCAGAGTTTGTCAACCTATCAGAATTTAATCTTGATCTTCTTTGCCCTTGAGCAGAAATTTGCTTCCTCTCAGTTTCCTTGCTTCCACCATCAGCAGAATCATCCCTCCGTCTCAGAGTTTGAGTGTCTTTGCATTTGTCATTAGGTACACTCTCCCCCTTTTTGACATCATCAGAAAGTAGTACTGATGTCAGCAATTCTAGAGCAGTAGAAATAGAATTCAATTGTGCAGACATTGCAGTCTGATTCTCCTCAACTTTCCCAAGCCTCTTCTTAATTTCATCAGAATCCTTGGCTTGCTGCTTGAACATGGCAGAATAATAAGACCTATCAGTCTTTAAGGTATCCCTTATACCAACTTCATTCCTAAGATTGGTAACCACTGTTTGTGTTTCATCAAACCTATTGTTTAAGGCTTTGACTTGAACCACAGTGGCCTTTAGACTTGTAAGAACATCAGAGTTTGAAATTTTCTTCACAGAATCATCAAGAAAATCAGCAGCCCTCTGTGCAGAAAAGATACAATCTGCAGCAGCCCATCTATTGTAGTACATATCCTGGTAATACTCAGCAGTTTCTCTATTAATCTCTCTTTCTTCATCAGTATTGACACCATCAGCCAATGAAACTTGAATACTAGGGTGTGAATGAGAACCCTCAGCATCATTTTCAGCTTCTTCATCAATATCTGCTTCATTTGCAGCAGGAACATTTTCAGCAGTTTTATCAATTAACTGTGCAGTTTCATCAATTACTTTATCTGCAACAGTTTCAGGAATATCAGAGTTTGCTTGAGCAAAAACCTCTGCTTCTCTTGTAACAACCTCAACAACAGCCTGTTGTAGAGCTTCAAGTAGAACAGCATCTTGTACAACATTCTCTGTCACAACTTCCAAACTCTGATCAACTTCCTCACCTTTTTCAGAATGTGCATTATTTACTGAAAGAACTTATGTGTGAGAACTCACAGAGTCTTCAATCACTAAGGTGGCTTGATCAGCTGCCACATCCTCAGTATCACAAATACTGATACTAGGATGTGCTTCCAAATCTTCATCAACAAAGAAATCCATATTCTCAAAAACTCTGCTGTCAGAATGATCAGCAGCTTCCTCAACTACATCATCAGCCTTTGATGTAGGAGCTTCTATATCAGCACTTACCATTTCAGGCATAGGTGCTGCTTCAGCATTTACATTGGATGCACCAAAGAGATGTGCAGCCACCAGTCTTCTTTTCCTTTGATGAAGAGTTTCATCATCAGTTTCACTCTTCTCATCAGCGTCATCAGACTTTGCCCTGTTGGCTCTTCTTTTCTTTAACCTTTTCTCCTGAGGCATACCATCAGTGGTTGATACCCCAGCTTCATTTTCTGATGGCTTCACTCTTGCAGACTTAACAGCTCTCATCTTAGACTTCTTTGACCTTTGTGATTGAGACACAGAAGGTCCAGCTTCAGAGTTTGCGAGTTGTTGTTGTTGTGACTGGACTAGAAATTGTTGCACAGACTCAGGCAACAACAAAACACCCACATCACCTTTCTTGTTATCTTTATTAGTTAGATCAGAGAATATGCGTTTATGTAACTTAAAACAAGGAATCACATCATTCTCAGCTATTTCTACTTCAGAAACACATTCAGAGAATATCAATTGACAGAATCTTGCAAAATAGACTACACCTCTGTTTTCAGTCATTTTCTCACCTATATTATTTAAAACTAGCCTAGCAACATCAAAATTACTTCCATAAAGAAGAGAATACCCGATTTGCAGACTATCAGTGGGAATTGCATCCCAATTCGTGCACTTTTTCCCGAACGCCCTTGTTATGCAGTCGAAAAAGAAACTCCATTCCTTTCTCAAGAGCGGTCGCTTCAATTGACCAATCTTTGTCAATGGTCCAGAGTAGCCTATTTCTCTCATCATTCTAACCAACTCAGAATCGCCAACAGAGATTGTGAAAGCATTGAAATCCTCAAGACCCAAAGCATCACGAACAGTTGTTGGAGTAACTGTAAATTCTTCTTCTTGAAATTCAAAGATTATGGACGGAGACCCAGTCTCTCCTCCATCGTCATAAGTTCCTGTCCGCCAAAAAGTTCTGATTTGAGATGCAGACAGCTTCAATGGTGCAGTTAGAGCAGTGCCAATATCAGAGTTTGACAAGAAATTTTGAATCAAATGAAACGCCTTCGGTGCGTTCTCATTTGCCAAAGGAGTAGCATAGTTATTTGGAACAAATTCTAACCCAGAAGCAGTAAACATTGTAGTAGCCATTAGAAAAGTTTAGAAGAAAGCAAGAAATAAGACAGAGAAAAGTGTAGAATGTATGCAGTGAAAGTGTTTGAGACAGTGTTTGTGAGTAAAAACTTATGAAAAGATGAAGTGTGTAAAAGAATGAACTGTTTATGTGTAGTAAGTTTAAATAATAACTGTGAAAATTAAAACCCAATCGTTTTAATCATTACTACACACAGCAGGCGTCTTTGAAAAATGTGTGAGTGGGACAGATGTCAACCATGCATACGCTGACAGCTGTATGTAACAACTTCCAATACACACGCGCAGTAAAAATAGCCATAATTACCGCTTGTCACATTGTTCAAAACACGCAACCTCTCTCTCCTCTGTTTAATACAAATATGAACCGTTTGTTATCATACTCTTTCGAATTTCAAAACAAATGTCTAATCTCAAAATTATAAAATGTCTGAAACAAAGAAATCATTTTAACCATCAGAGATTAAAACAAAGTTACCTCGGCGTATTTCACACAATACATCAGTGTTTACCATTTGTCCTTCTTTGTCAATAAACTCTTTTCTCAAACTGTACAGGTGTGAATAATTGTGTGTGCAATAGCAGAGTTTACCGAAATCAATATTTAGATCATCTCAAAGTGCATAAAATCCACAGACTAAAACAGTAAAAACTGATTACCCAAACTCTCATGTATAAAATAAAATCTGATACTTATCTAAACTCTGTCTTCTTATATCCTTTCATTTGGATATTTTTATTATTTTCACCCCCTTTTTATAATAATTTTTTTTTTAATTTTTAATTTTTCCAGTAATCAGTGGTTGACACTAGTCACCAAAAATCAAAGATTTTAGCCCTTACTTCATACAATAAGTTCCTGGATCTTCCTAGGCACAACATGATCTCAAAGGAATTTGTGCTCTTTTTGGCATCTTTTGTTTTGAGGGTGAAATATTTGCAACTAATTGTCAGAGTTTAGACTTTTCATCAGTTAATACAATTAATTTATGAGAGAAAGTGCAAACAGCTAATACAGACTCAGTGTATAGGATCAATAAACTAAGAGATGCTATAAATATAGAGACATTATCATGCTGTGTTAACTTACTGCACAGATTTGAGATCAGAATCTATATAACTCTTAAGGATTCATAATTACTTACTGAGAATTATGCCTCATACAAATTTCTTCATCGGTCAATATGTTTCAGACAAAATCACAATCAGAGTATAGCATTAGACTGTAACTATCAGTGATTTACTATCAGAGTATGACCAACACTTTATGACTAACTGAGTTTAGCATCAGAGTTTACTTTCAGAGTTTATGACACCGGTACTCTTAACAGTTTACATATGCAAGGAATCATGAGCATAAAATCAAACATGTATAGTTTTTGAGTCTAACCCGTATCTCTAGTCAAAACCAGAGATCATTCCAAGTTCATTTACCAATCTTGTAAAAGTAGCTTCACTCAAAGGTTTGGTGAAGATATCTGCAAGTTGTTGGTCTGTAGACACAAAATGAAGCTCAATGTTTCCTTCTTCCACATGTTCTCTGATAAAATGATACCTTATGCTGATGTGCTTGGTCATGGAGTGCTGTACTGGATTACCTGTCATAGCAATAGCACTTTGGTTATCACAGAAAATAGGTATTTTAGAGTACCTTAACCCATAATCCAGCAACTGATTCTTCATCCATAAAATCTGTGCACAACAGCTACCAGCAGCTATATACTCTGCTTCTGCAGTGGATGTGGAAATTGACTTCTGTTTCTTGCTATACCAAGAAACCAATCTGTCACCTAAGAATTGACAGCTTCCACTTGTACTTTTTCTGTCTATCTTACAGCCTGCAAAATCTGCATCAGAGTAACCAATTAGCTTAAACTCTGATTCTCTAGGATACCACAAACCCAAGGTTATGGTTCCTTTGAGATATTTGAAAATCCTTTTTACAGCTGTTAGATGAGGCTCTCTGGGATCTGCTTGAAATCTTGCACAAAGACATGTGGCATACATGATATCAGGTCTACTTGCTGTGAGATACAGAAGAGACCCTATCATGCCTCTATAGGTTGTCATATCCACTGTAGCACCTGTGTCTTTGTCTAGCTTTGTTGCAGTAGCCATGGGAGTTGGAGCAGATGAACTATCAAGCATACCAAATTTCTTTAGAAGATTTCTGGTATACTTTGCTTGATTGATAAAAATCCCATCATCTGTTTTCTTGACCTGTAAGCCTAGAAAATAACTAAGCTCTCCCATCATGCTCATTTGGTACCTGGACTGCATAAGCTTTGCAAACTTCTTACAAAGTTTGTCATTAGTAGATCTAAAAATAATATCATCTACATAAATTTGAACTAAAAGCAAATCATCACCAGAATTGAAATAAAACAAGGTTTTATCAATTGTACCTCTTGTGAACCCACTTTCTAAAAGAAATTGAGCAAGAGTTTCATACCATGCTCTTGGTGCTTGCTTTAGTCCATATAATGCCTTGTCAAGCCTGTAGACATAATCTGGATGCTTGTGATCTACAAATCCTGGTGGTTGTTCAACAAACACTTCTTCTTCAAGCTTCCCATTGAGAAAAGCACTTTTCACATCCATCTGAAAGACTTTAAACTTCTTGTGTGCAGCATAGGCCAGAAAAATTCTTATGGCCTCCAATCTTGCAACTTCACTGTCAGTCTTGTTTCTGAAAACCCACTTTGTACCTACAATTGATCTATTCTTTGGTCTAGGTACAAGTGTCCAGACTTCATTTCTTTCAAATTCATTTAACTCTTCTTGCATTGCTGTAATCCAATTAGCATCTTGAAGAGCTTCCTCCACTTTCTTTGGTTCTGTTTGAGACAAGAAAGCATGATATAGACACTCATTATTTGTTGCACTTCTAGTTCTCACACTAGCATCAGGATCTCCAATTATGAGATCAGGTGTGTGTGCCTGTGTCCACTTTCTTGCTGTTGGTAAGTGGTTTCTTGCATCATTATTGGATCCTCCCCCTTGATACATGCTCTCCTGATTCATATGTTGACTTTCTGCAGCATCTGAGGCTCCCCCTGAATTGGATGGCTCAGAGTTTGAACTGTCAGAGTTTGAATCAGTTTCCTCAACTGACTCACTTGCTGTGTCTTGTTGAGCTTCTTCACGCTCCCCCTCAACTGGTTCTCTATTTTGTTCAATTTGAGAATTTCCAGTTTCTCCAGTATTTACCAGTAGAGGTTCAGAGTATGCTTCGTCAGAGTTTGTCAGACCAGCTTCATCAGAGTTTACATCATCAGAGAATAAATCTTCATTTTCAAAACGTAGTTGATCATATTCATTTTCAACTTCAAGTCCAGTTATTTTCTTGTCATCAAATGACACATGTATGGATTCCATGATCACTTTAGTTCTCAGATTGTAGACTCTGAATGCTTTTGTTGACAATGGATAGCCAACAAAGATTCCTTCATCAGCTTTTAACTCGAACTTGGTCAACTGTTCAGGATGAGTCTTCAACACAACGCATTTGCATCCAAATATATGAAAATATTTCAAATTTGGCTTCTTATTTTTCACCATCTCATATGGTGTTTTCCCATGCTTGTTGATCAGTGTAGCATTTTGAGTAAAACAAGCAGTTTGAACAGCTTCTGCCCAGAAATAAGTTGGCAATTTTGCTTCGTCAAGCATAGTTCTGGCTGCTTCAATTAAAGTTATGTTCTTTCTTTCAACTACACCATTTTGCTGTGGAGTCCCAGGTGCAGAAAATTCTTGTTTCACTCCTCTTTCCTTGCAGAAAGCTTCCATGATTGAGTTTCTGAATTCAGTTCCATTATCACTCCTTATAATTTTGACTTTGTGCTGTGATCCTTTGTCCAGTAGATTTACATGATCCATCAGAGTTTGAGCAGTTTCATCCTTCTTTGATAAGAAATACACCCATGTATATCTAGTATATTCATCAACAATTACTAGAGCATATTTCTTTCTGCCCATAGACATCACATTCACTGGTCCAAAGAGATCAACATGTAAAAGATGATAAGGTTCCACTACTGAAGATTCAGATTTGCTCTTGAAAGATGACTTCCTTTGCTTGGCCTTTTGACAAGAATCACATAGGCCATCTAGACTGAGTATTGATTTTGGGAGTCCCCTTACAAGATCCTTTCTTATTAGCTCATTGATGTTGTTCAAATTGAGATGAGAGAGCTTTTTATGCCATTTCCAACTCTCTTCATTTGACATTCTTGCAGACAGACACACTATTTTTCCATCAGAGTTTGTTACCAAACTTGCTTCATAAATGTTATTGCGCCTGTGTCCAACTAGAACAACTTTTCCAGTAGATTTACTGATAACTTCACAGTGTTCAGTATGAAAATCTACATGGTTTCCTCTGTCACAGATTTGACTCACAGATAGCAGATTATGCTTGAGTCCTGAGACTAGAGCTACATTGGTGATGATGACACTTCCAAGATTGATATTGCCATATCCCATAGTACGTCCTATGTTGCCATCTCCATAGGAAACCTTTGGGCCAGCCTTCTCCTCAAAATCTGATAGCAGGGCTTTATTTCCAGTCATGTGTCCTGAGCATCCACTGTCCAAGATAAGGGTGCTCTCTTTTATGCCCTGCAATCACAACCAATTACAAAGAGTTAGTTTTAAGGATCCAGACTTGCTTGGATCCTTTGGCTTTCTTAACATTGTTAGCTTTTGCAGCGGAATCACTATCAACAGAGTTTAAACTAACATTGTCAGACTTTACACTTGCAGAGTTTGCTCTAACCCACTTCAGATTGGGTTTTAGCTCATAGTAGTTGTGATAAATAGCATGATAACTCTTACAAGTATAAATAGAATGCCAAGTGCTCCCACAGTGTGTGCATAAAGTCTGTGGTTTAACCCTTACATAATCATTCTTTACTCCTGATGTAGAAGGTAAAGAATTAATATCTTTGTTCTTATTGCAAAATCTAGCAAGATGGTTAGTACTACCACAATTATAACATGTTTTCCTTGGAGCAGCAGCAGTAGGCAAATGATTATTTCTTTTATTTATGCCTATCTTCCCATTCCTATTCTTCTTGGACCCTTTTGGTTTCATGGCAGACTTTACCTCTTTGAGCTTATGATTGAATTGTTTTCCTGTCATCAAGCCAACATTAACCTGTTTTTCACAAGTTTTTACTGGCTTTCTAACAGCTTCTATTTCCATAAGATTTTCTGTTATAATATTTTCCTGTCTTTCACAGGTTTCATCTGATTCCATATCAGCTTCTCTTACTACAACAGATTTTAACTTAGTGGACTCTGGAACAAATTTCACAGGTTTAAGTTGTGGTTTAACCTTAACCTTGTCTTTAAACCTAAGTTCATCATTTTCACAATAGCCTAAACCTACAGAATCTGTCTGAAACACTTGATGAGTGTCTCTTCCAGAGTTTGTCCAAGTCTTGATTATTTTTCTTTCTTTTTCTAGATCAGATTCTAGCTGCTTATATCTCTTAGTCAACTCATGTTCAATATAAACAACATCATCTCTTTCTTTTTGAATCTGCTTCATATTTTCAAGTTTTCCTTCAAGAAACTTGTTTCTACCTTTAAGGCTAAGATTCTCAGATTTAATTCTCTCATTCTCTAAAGTCTGATCCCTATAACTAACATGTACGCTTTTCAGATATACTCTTAACTCAGATATATTATCAGTATCATAAGCATAAGTAGTTAGGGGTACCTTATTTTCAGATGATTCAGTCTCATCTTTGACAGTTGCCATAAGAGCATAATTTACTCCATCATCAGAGTCTGAAGTATCTGCCCAGTCTTTGCCTTTAGAGATGAGTGCTTTCTCAGATTTTCCTTTCTTGCACTCTGGGGCATAGTGACCCATCTCCTTACACTTGTAGCACTGGATTTCAGATTTATCCTTCTTGCCAGACTTGGTCTCCCTTCCATCAGACTTTCTAAAACTTTTCCTTTCAGAGTTTGAATCTTTCCTTGAGAATCTCTTTCCTTTCTTGAAGTTCTTGAATCCCATCTTCTTGAAGGTCTTCACCATCAATGCAGCCATTTGAATCATCTGTTCTTCATCATCCTCAGAGTCAGAAGCTTCATCAGAGTTTGAGTCATCATCAGAGTTTGATGACTCACTTTCAGATTTAATGACTAAAGCCTTTCCCTTGGCTTTCTTCCTTGATGATTCCTTCTTGATGGGCTTCTCTTCGACTCTGAGAGCAACAGATTTTGTCTTCTTGCTTGATCTTCTGTTTCTTTGTTCTATTTCCAATTCATGAGTTTTCAGTAACCCATAAATCTCATTAAGTTCAGTTTCAGCAAGTTCGTAATTATCTCTTATAGTTGTTGTCTTCAAATCCCATCTTTCAGGTAAAGATAAGAGAAATTTGAGATTTGATTCTTCAAGATCATATTCTTTATCAACTAGAGATAAATCATTCAGCAGTTTACAGAATCTGTCATATGTCTCAGTCAAGGTTTCATTGGCTCTTGAATCAAAGTGCTCATACTCCTGAGTGAGTATAGTTTTCCTGTTCTTCTTTATAGCACTGGTTCCTTGACACCTGACTTCTAAAGCATCCCATATCTCTTTGGCAGTTTTACAGCCAATTACTCTGTTAGACATAACATTGTCTAAAGCACTGTGGAGTAGATGTCTAACTTTTGCATCCTTTGCAATTGATGAGATGTCCTCAGGAGTCATATCTTTCTTTTCCTTTGGAACAGTCTTTTGTTCTTGACCATCAACAACAGGAGACAATTTAGTCGGCATATGAGGACCATCATTGATTCTGTCAAGATATTCTGGATCTGTAGCCTCCAGAAACATGGTCATCTTCACCTTCCAAATTGGATACTCCACTGGCCTGAGAATTGGAACCCTGATTGTTTCATATCGACTCACAGAATTAGGTTTAACCTGTTCAACCTTGGGAGGAGCTTGATTTTCTTCAGACATGATTATTACTGTGTTTGAATCGTAAAACTGTATATATTAAACAGCCTAGGCTCTGATACCAATTGTTAGGCCGAATACAGTATAATCAAATATATATGAGAATAACAATAATCAAGAACACTGTTTATGAATCAATAAACTGTAATTGTATTAACAGCTTCTCTCTTTATGATGTTAATGAATCACAAAGAGCTTCTAGGTTACAAGAATAATAATTCTATGTTCGCGTCCCTTCTAGGGATAACCTATCTGTGTTTATATAGTACACAGTTACACAATCCTTATCTAATTGATACTCCTATAAATTAGCTATACAATTATTATCAATTAAGGATTGCTTCAGTCTTCTGTCCAGTTTCCTTAGCTGTATCAATATATTCTGCTTCTTTCCATCTTTAGAATATATTGCTTCTAGAATCTTCATGATTTGCACCGACAGCTAAATCAACTTTCACCCCGTCAGACTTTAACAAACTCTGACTGGCTTCCAGTAAACTCTGATAAGTACTTCAGGCTAAACTCTGAACAGTACCTGTTACTTAAACACTGATTAAACAAACATCAACAATTTTATTTAACATCCTGTTTGTCTCTATCAGAGGATAGGTCTTCCCTTTCATAGTCAATTCATTCAACAACTTAGTATACTTCTCAAAGACCTGAGTTATACTTTCTCCAGGAAGTGACCTAAATGATTCATATTGAGAAGTCAGGATGTCCAATCTGTGCACGTCTTCAGTTCCTTCCATTATCAAGTTTATGGTATCCCACATTTGTTTCCCGCTCACACAGTTCAATAACTGATAGCTCATTTCCTTGTCTGCGGAGTCTGTCAATATCAGCATCAAACCTGTATCCAATCGAATCAGTTCTTTATCTGTATCTGTGTACTCAGATAGTTCCTTTGGGGTTGAGCCTTGAGGAATTCTGGTGCCATCAGGAGATGATGATTCACCAACTGGTTTCATTGGTACAAACGGTCCGTTATCTAATATGTCAATATACAACAGATTAGATACCTTGACAAATAACAGCATCTTCATCTTCCACAAACCGAAATCATCTCTAGTGAAGGGGGAACCTTGATACCAGCAGTTGTCTTTGGAGCACTTATGGTTTCTGAAAATTTCAAATTGTTTAAAATTCAAGAAATTCCAATTAAATGAAAAAATTTGAAAGTTAAAAAATTTGCTTCAAATTTTCAAGCCTTGTTTGATTTTGGTCTCATTCACCGGATCTGATTTGTACGTCAATCAAGAAGCTCTAGTAACAATTGTTAGGTCCAAAGTATCGTAGAAGGGGGGGGGGGTTGAATACGATACTCACAAATTATTTAATTTCGTTCGCGGATAATTCTTTCAGTTCTAATACAAAATCAAATGCACCAAATCAAAACACGAGTCGGGGAATATATCGTTTTATAAATATAAACCGCGAAGGGTGGTACAATTCTAATCCGTAGGATTAGCTTCAATGAGTTTAGGTTACACAAAATCAATACAATAATATAATTCAAAGCACTATTAATTTCTCTGTCAATTTCAAGCTCAAAACTCTCTCTTCGTAAATGATGTTCTGTGTAAAACACTAACTGAAGAAGACACTGTCTTCACTCTTCCAATTGTAGTCTTTGAAAACTATCGAAGGCTTTAGGAAGAATCCTGGCCGTCCAAGTTTTCCATCAACCTGACAAAGTAACACAAGTTTCACCCGCTCCTTGTTTAAAGAACTATCGAAGGAATTAGTTTTTCTTTCCTTCGATAGATTTTAAATAAAATCTATCGAATGAAAAAATACTTATTCGATGGTTTTTGCTTCAACTTCACTTGATCAACTTCGATGGTTTTTCTCAAAATAAAACCATCGAATCTTTTCTCTTTTAGTTTGACCCTTGAAGTTTCTTTCCTTTTTCAGCAAGCAAATTGTATCTCTATTTAAACCTAAACATACCTTGTAATATTTTTTTCACTTTCAGGATGTTTCAGATTTAGACTTAAATCAACTTCTTCCGAGACGATAAACATCTTGATCTTTTAGGTGCTGACAACTAGTTCAACTGGTCTGGTTTACAGATGACTAACACTCGATCAATACTTCCATGTCTTCAATTCAATGATGTTGATAAGTCCTTTGTCGTTCTGGTTGCTTCAATTAAATCACTGGGATCCTATGGTACTAACTCTTAATCATTCAAATACTTCTGTAGTTTTGAAATTCTTGTTTCTTTATTTGTCACAGAGGCTTGAACATATTAATGAACTTCTTTATGTGACCTGTTTACGGACTTCAAGAATACATACCATATTTTGATTTTTTGAGTTTACCTTTTCTTCTTTACTTATGGATTCCTGTGCTTCTGTTAATATTACTGTATGTCTTGTCCTTTGTTGAGTTGAAATTATCTCTGTTACATCTTATGGATTCCTGTGCTTCTGTTAATATTTGGACTTTGATATTTGGAGTTCTATCAAGAACTCTTATGTGATCAATGATTACTTGAGCATCTTCATCTTTTGACTCTAGAAACTTCACCCATGTGTATCTAGAGTAGTCATCCACCATAACCAATGCATATCTCTTTCTGGCTAAGGATGGGACATTTACTGGGCCAAAAAGATCCATGTGTATTAGCTTGAGTGGTTCAGTGTTGGTGTTGACTTGCTTTGACCTGTGCACAGCTCTTCTCAGCTTTCCCATTTGACAGTCCTCACACAGTCCTTCTTGACAGAATTCCTGTTGAGGTATTCCTCTCACAAGCTCCTTCTTCATTAGCATATTCATTGTTTTGAAGTTGAGATGAGAGAGTTTCCTGTGCCAGAGCATACTGTCACCAACAGTAGCTTTACTGTAGAAACAGTAAATTTTATCCTTCTTTGTTGAGCTCAAATCAGCAACAAATAAGCTTCCTTTCCTTACTCCTTTAAGAGAAAGGTTTCCATCCTTCTTGTGATAGATGTTGCAGACCATCATATCAAAGTCAACCTTAAATTGTGATGCCCCCAAATCCTGGGGTCAGTGGATTTGGTCGTCACCTGAAATCTCAAATAAAATCACCTGCTAAATACTAAACCAAAACAAATATAACATCTGTGACCCCAACTCTACCAAGAATCTTTTAGGTTATAGTGCTAGAAACAAGAATCCAAACTTTAATAAACTTAAACTTACTTATACAAAAATACTCTTTACATAAATCTATAACACTGGTATAACTTCGATGTGAAGTATACCAGGCAAAACTAAATTTACACAATAATAATATTTACTAGAATTCAACTCTATACAATACCCTTACACTAGGTCCACATGCTCTACATCAACTCATCTTCCCAACGTCATCTTGAATCATCTCGTTCCATAGCTATGCAATTAAATACTGGCAATCTACCTTTTCACTGGAGAGTTAAAAGGTAAAACAAGCAAGAGTGAGCAAAAGAAGCTCAACAAGTATATAGTACTGCACAAGATCAAATAATGATGCAACAATATCTGAAAAGAAATTAACTCAACTGTGATAGAATAATGGTGCAATAATAGCAATATGTAAAAATGAACTCAGCTGGCCAAAGACAATGACAATATATGAAAAGAATCAACTAAACTGATAACTGAACAATAATAATAATCAATATCAACTGTAAGATTGAATTGGATTTTTACTGTGACGCAACGAGTTAAGGTGGATGATCAGTCACACCAAAACTCCGGACCATACCCACGGTATGTCCAAATACTGAACTGGATCCAAGGCCGCTTTTGGCCTACATAATACTGTTACTCTGACTGGCGTCTGCAGTCCTTAAAACATTTCATTTTAATTAAAAACTTCCAATTCAAACTTAGCACTGGGAGTTAGGTGTCGGAACAATCGACCACCTCATTAATTCAAACTATTACTTTCAACTGTCTGATCAACTTTATCAACTGAATTAGGCTAAGACATAAGAATTAGATTTCCCATCACAAGGAATCAAGGTATAATATGACAATACAAGGTGCTGCAAGGTATAAGTTAGGAAATGAAATAGAGTTCGTCAAATCACAAACAATAGGTTATCTCAATCTCAGGATAATAAAGGAATCTGGTTATAAAACAATAATTAAATTAAGGATTGAAAACAGAAATCTTGATACGATACTCTGAACAAGAGAGTACAAGTTAGTAAAATTGCCTTAGGTCCTTCGTTATCACGTAAAGCCGAAGTACTAAGATTCTCAAAATTAAATAATAATTAATTAATAGAATTCACCGATTAACTATTCAATTAATCGGTCAATTAAATCAATTACTTTATTATTTAGAATTGATTAAGAATAATCAAATTCAACTACTTTTTAACTCTAACAGTTTTAAAACAAATAATAAACTAAATACTTAGATTTTTCAAAATTTCGGCATGACCCGTTCGTAAATAGGACTATCCAGAAATTTTGCATGTACTATGCTGCGTCCCCAGTCATAGGACGGATCACATAGTACAACCCACAATCATAACCTGTATATATCACAGTAATTAAACAACATAATATCTCAATCATCAACTACAACAAATCCCCAAACTGGGAATCAAACCAGAATACTAAAATCATTCTCACCACCAACTTACAACTCAAATTTAACTTTAAATACATTAACAGACGATACACGACTAATCATGTACTTGAAACATTAATAGATTATGAACATATAATTCGCCATCTAACTTGACATACTGGAAGGAATTACTCAAATGGAAATAACTAATAACAACTTGAATTAATATACAAAATATTTGCGCAAGCAATTCACATCGTCAAAAACCTGCACAACCAATAAAATATTAAATAATACCAAAACAACTAGACATTTACATTTATATATGTTCACCAACTAACTCATCCAAATAAAACCATACTTAACACTAAAATCAAATAGTGCTCTCAAATCATTTAAAATGCACAACATACACACTAACTAAAATCACTTAACAACATCCGTAAAACTATTTAACACTAAACTTAAACAATTAATCCTTAAAAGAATTTAGTGAATTTTGGCACATATATAAAAATTCAACTTAACCATTTAACACACTATATAAACGGTTAATTACTAAAAAGAAGAATTTACTATCTAACACAAATTAAATAAACAAACCAATGATAATTACACATTTAACTAAAAAAAACGAATTACAATTAATTCCTGCAAACGAATTTATAATTATCATAAATTATAGACAAAACGTATTATCAGCGAATTATGACCAAAAACAAATTTATAAAACAACACATCAATAAAACGAAATTTAAATCACCTATAACTAACAAAAAAAAACGAATTAAGTACTGCAATCTACATACGCTAACTTTTATTCGAACTATACTAAAAATTCAGTTCCCACCTTCTACACAAACATTTACATCCTCCAAAATTCTGCACAACTATTTAATAGCACTTAAATAATAGCAAAACGAATTATTAAATTGATTAATACCCAAAAACCAAATTAATAACTCACATGACTATGACAAACAAATGTAAACATTGCTAAATAAAATTAAGAAAAACGAATTTATAACTATACATAAATAAATAAATAAAACGAAATGAATAACAGGGTTTTCGATTTTTATACATTACAGCACTCACAATCGGGAAGGATTGGGACGGTGGTGGCCGGAAACAGTGTCGGCGACTGGAGAACTGGACAAAAGAAAATGACAGCGGCGGCTGTGCGTGCGCGGTGGTGAGCAGAGGTGGCGCGACGGATACTGGGGGCGCCGGAAAAATCGGGGAAAGAGGCGCATGTGCGAGAGGAACGGAGGTGGGGAGTTTGTGCGAGGAAGAAGAAGAGGAATGAGGCTGCTTGTTCTACTTTCCCCTTCTTTTTTTTTTTCTCTTTTTGATATAAACGTAAGTGTGTGTATACTGGGGGTGGGCGTGGGTTTATGGGTGTGTGTATATTAGATTAGGATGAATTTTAAAGATAAGGATTAGTTAGGTGGTTAGGTGAACACCAATAATTGACACATCTAACCACACTTACTGCTAAATTGCCCGGTACCGAAAAATGATTTGCAACGAATAATTTTAAAAAAAATATTTATTCGATACTACTAAAATAAATCTTGACTCATAAAATGATTTAAATACCAAAATTACTCCAAAAGTATTTAAATGCACAAAATTCATAATTAAATGAATTTTTAAACTAATTTACTTTAAAAATTATGTCGGGCTCACATTTACTAAAAATTATCGAAAAATAATTTTAACCACATACTATCACATTCATATATTCGCATACTATTTATTTTAAACATTTAATCACATATTGCAGAAATTTTCAAATTAATCTGAATAAATAAATATTACTATTTTTATTACTTAAATAAATAGGAAATTCGTACTTAAATTTCCCAGATAAAGCACAATTATTTTTAATAAAATATACATATAATTTCGTTCCTCCTCTTTGAGAAAAGCAATTAATCATTCAAATAATAATATAATAAACCCTGAAATTTAGGGTTACTACAATCTACCCACCTTATAAGGATTCCGTCCTCGGAATCAGCTGAAGGTGTCACTAAGGTTCTCTTAATAACTTCTAACTCTGGTTGCATCCTCAATAATACTAACTCCTTAGTCTTTGATACTCATTCTTTCTAGTCTGAGATTTCTAATGGTTCCTCTATATATGGCAAATCCGGTTGTACCATTACACGCTACGCGTTACGTTACTAGTATTCTAATCGCATCTTGATCCGTTTTGACTCTTGGTAATCCCACCGCAAAGGTTAACTAATTCCAACCTGCTTGGCATACTTCCAAGATTATTTGAGATAATTAGATTCATGATATTTTGAAATGAAAAGATATCGTATCATAACAAGTGTCCCACAATTGTGGTTATTGAGTTACAAATTTCAAAGCAAACGTTTTTGGAACTAAAAGAATAACTGAGAGATCAATATGATCAATGAACTACTGTTGCGTGCCTTAGATAAGACATTACTAAAGGTAGTTAGCCTTCTTGTATTGCACAACACACAAGTGATGGCGTCCCATCCAACTTCTATCACACAGACAGAGAGTCCTTGTGTCCCCTATAAATAGGGTTGTTCATCTCAGCTGGAGTAAAGAAATATAAAATGAGTCTAAAGTCAAATTAACCATTAAGGCCTTTTGATGAAAATTCTCAGATACATTCTTGGATTACAACTGAACAAATCCCCAAGGGTACTACTTCCAGAAAAGAATAACCAGAAAAGAAATTACTGGCACAATACGAGAAAATGATGATTTATCAATACTAGAGTGATTCCCGATTGAGGAAAAGTAGAAGTTCGAACATCACGACTTGACAGGGTTTTAAAAATTTAAAAGAGTTGCCAAGATCTTCAGGTACATCTTCTTTATCAGCTCCTCTGATGACTCGTCATTCGACTCTAAGTTCTTCTACTACACGTTCTAAGGTTATCGATATCATACGTCATCGTCGACCCGCAATAGTCTCTGAAGATTCCACCAGCTACGTCTACAGTCGCAAGGATTTCCATCCAACTCAACTCAACTAAGCTCAACTATCTCAAACAAGTACTATATCTTAAATTACTAGTTGGTACTATATCCAATAGTCCAACACGAACTCTACATGAGTTCTGACGTTCCTTACATAACTATACACACTCCTACACACTCTCGTTTCTAGTTTACTATAACTCTGCTCTGATACAACTGCGACCCCCCAAAATCCCGGGGTCAGTGGATTTGGTCGTCACCTGAAATCTCAAATAAAATCACCTGCTAAATACTAAACCAAAACAAATATAACATCTGTGACCCCAACTCTACCAAGAATCTTTTAGGTTATAGTGCTAGAAACAAGAATCCAAACTTTAATAAACTTAAACTTACTTATACAACAATACTCTTTACATAAATCTATAACACTGGTATAACTTCGATGTGAAGTATACCAGGCAAAACTAAATTTACACAATAATAATATTTACTAGAATTCAACTCTATACAATACCCTTACACTAGGTCCACATGCTCTACATCAACTCATCTTCCCAACGTAATCTTGAATCATCTCGTTCCATAGCTATGCAATTAAATACTGGCAATCTACCTTTTCACTGGAGAGTTAAAAGGTAAAACAAGCAAGAGTGAGCAAAAGAAGCTCAGCAAGTATATAGTACTGCACAAGATCAAATAATGATGCAACAATATCTGAAAAGAAATTAACTCAACTGGGATAGAATAATGGTGCAATAATAGCAATATGTAAAAATGAACTCAGTTGGCCAAAGACAATAGCAATATATGAAAAGAATCAACTAAACTGATAACTGAACAATAATAATAATCAATATCAACTGTAAGATTGAATTGGATTTTTACTGTGACGCAACGAGTTAAGGTGGATGATCAGTCACACCAAAACTCCGGACCATACCCACGGTATGTCCAAATACTGAACTGGATCCAAGGCCGCTTTTGGCCTACATAATACTGTTACTCTGAATGGCGTCTGCAGTCCTTAAAACATTTCATTTTAATTAAAAACTTCCAATTCAAACTTAGTACTGGGAGTTAGGTGTCGGAACAATCGACCACCTCATTAATTCAAACTATTACTTTCAACTGTCTGATCAACTTTATCAACTGAATTAGGCTAAGACAAATGCATAAGAATTAGATTTCCCATCACAAGGAATCGAGGTATAATCTGACAATACAAGGTGCTACAAGGTATAAGTTAGGAAATGAAATAGAGTTCGTCAAATCACAAACAATAGGTTATCTCAATCTCAGGATAATAAAGGAATCTGGTTATAAAACAGTAATTAAATTAAGGATTGAAAACAGAAATCTTGATACGATACTCTGAACAAGAGAGTACAAGTTAGTAAACTTGCCTTAGGTCCTTCGCTATCACGTAAAGCCGAAGTACTAAGATTCTCATCTTCTTCTATCTTATGTCATCACAATTCTCTATTCTGATAACTCTTGGTTCCATCACAGATGCGGTTGCTACGAGTCTGCACTATCGAGATCGTGCCCGCCCAACTATTCACTAATTAAATACAAGATATACTTTAGCCTTCGTACTATAACTTCTACATAATATAAATGTTTATAAACTTAAGCGAATATATTCTACAGAAAATTGGGCATGACCTATTCGTAAAATGGACATTGCCCTGCTTTCAAAATACCAAAAGTACTAATTCAATCATCCACACACAATTCACAATTTATTTAATACTAACATAATCTGCCTCGACTTGCAGTAAACATATAATAAATAGTTATGTATAGACTTACAGTTACTTTATCCAGCAATAAGCAATCACATTCACATTTATCACATAGCACGTCCATCATCTAATTCACATAATTTCATATACTTCAGATAAAACATAGCACATGCTTGGACTGATAACTCCTATAATTATACAAGTTACTAGCTGCACATTTAACACATAAACACATTTCAGTCATGTACGCATTTAACTAGCTTATCATATCATATACATTTACCAAATAATGTTCAATTAAAAGTTCTGCCGGAAATTCGGCAGCACTTCCTCTATTTATATAGCAATCCACCTGTTTTTAAACTAAAATCAATAGCCAAGAATCAATTCAAAAATTAACAAATTTACATAACTTAACTTAATCCATCTGAACTCACAATTATCCAATAACATGCTCAGCTCAGTATATCATCTAAACACATTCACGACTCCACAACAGTTTACACAACCATGAGACACATACTAAAATCGAAACTCTTTTTGGAAAATATTTGGTCTTTCTTTTATAAAGAAATTTGAATATAAAATAAATCTATGGATCGAAAAACAATCATTATACTTTTAATCTAATTATCACTAAATTAAATAGAATGAGTCAAAACCAGTCCATTAAATAATTCAAACAATTAATCAAACCAGGTAAATAATAAAACAATTTGAAAATATTAGTTGAATTTGATTTATAATCAATCAAAATTAAATAATAATTAATTAATAGAATTCACCAATTAACTATTCAGTTAATCGGTCAATTAAATCAATTACTTTATTATTTAGAATTGATTAAGAATAATCAAATTCAACTACTTTTTAACTCTAACAGTTTTAAAACAAATAATAAAATAAATACTTAGATTTTTCAAAATTTCGGCATGACCCGTTCGTAAACAGGACTAGCCAGAAATTTTGCATGAACTATGATGCGTCCCCAGTCATAGGACGGATCACATAGTACATCCCACAATCATAACCTGTATATATCACAGTAATTAAACAACATAATATCTCAATCATCAACTACAACAAATCCCCAAACTGGGAATCAAACCAGAATACTAAAATCATTCTCACCACCAACTTACAACTCAAATTTAACTTTAAATACATTAACAGACGATACACGACTAATCATGTACTTGAAACATTAACAGATTATGAACATATAATTCGTCATCTAACTTGACATACTGGAAGGAATTGCTCAAATGGAAATAACTAATAACAACTTGAATTAATATACAAAATATCTGCGCAAGCAATTCACATCGTCAAAAACCTGCACAACCAATAAAATATTAAATAATACCAAAACAACTAGACATTTATATTTATATATGTTCACCAACTAACTCATCCAAATAAAACCATACTTAACACTAAAATCAAATAGTGCTCTCAAATCATTTAAAATGCACAACATACACACTAACTAAAATCACTTAACAACATCCGTAAAACTATTTAACACTAAACTTAAACAATTAATCCTTAAAAGGATTTTGTGAATTTTGGCACGTATATAAAAATGCAACTTAACCATTTAACACACTATATAAACAGTTAATTACTAAAAAGAAGAATTTACTATCTAACACAAATTAAATAAACAAACCAATGATAATTACACATTTAACTAAAAAAAACGAATTACAATTAATTCCTGCAAACGAATTTATAACTATCATAAATTATAGACAAAACGTATTATCAACGAATTATGACCAAAAACAAATTTATAAAACAGCACATCAATAAAACGAAATTTAAATCACCTATAACTAACAAAAAAAAACGAATTAAGTACTGCAATCTACATACGCTAACTTTTATTCGAACTATACTAAAAATTCAGTTCCCACCTTCTACACAAACATTTACATCCTCCAAAATTCTGCACAACTATTTAATAGCACTTAAATAATAGCAAAACGAATTATTAAATTGATTAATACCCAAAAACCAAATTAATAACTCACATGACTATGACAAACAAATGTAAACATTGCTAAATAAAATTAAGAAAAACGAATTTATAACTACACATAAATAAATAAATAAATAAAACGAAATGAATAACAGGGTTTTCGATTTTTATACCCTACAACACTCACAATCGGGAAGGATTGGGACGGTGGTGGCCGGAAACAGTGTCGGCGACTGGAGAACTGGACAGAAGAAAACGACGACGGCGGCTGTGCATGCGCGGTGGTGAGCAGAGGTGGCGCGACGGATACTGGCGGCGCCGGAAAAATCGGGGAAAGAGGCGCATGTGCGAGAGGAACAGAGGTGGGGAGTTTGTGCGAGGAAGAAGAAGAGGAATGAGGCTGCTTGTTCTACTTTACCTTTCTTTTTCTTTTTTTTCTCTTTTTGATATAAACGTAAGTGTGTGTATATTGGGGGTGGGCGTGGGTTTATGGGTGTGTGTATATTAGATTAGGATGAATTTTAAAGATAAGGATTAGTTAGGTGGTGTTATGGATTAAAACACGTGCTTTGTGAATTAAATGCCAGGGTTTGTGAGCGTTCAAGCTTTAATGGCTGCTCTTGCGTTTCGGGACTAAATCGGTCCTCACAAGATGCCTACGTATCTCTGCTGTATAGAGAATCAAGCCAAATAAAACGTAGTTCTAGAATGAAGGACGAGGGTCCTTATATAGGCGTCAGGAGCCTTGTATTTAGAGTATGTTTAGGAGACTTAACAGATAAGTCTCGTTATTGATAACTGATAAGGAGTGTTTTGCTTGTCATGCAAGTATTATCCTCATCTGATAAGTGTTGTGACTCATCGTAATATTTGATTGGGATTCTGGATCCTTCTATGAAGATATTATCATATTTGGACTCTTTTATGAGCTATGTATTTCCCTTTATTTATTAATTACGAAATTAATAAATAGTTAGGGTTTCGGGCCTTTTGTCGGGCCTAATTCTTGGACCAAACTAGGTCTAATTAATATATCATTAATTATTTCTAGGGTTATATTTCAGCCCGTATCATTTGCCCCCCAACTTCTGGGAAAATACCCTTGGGATTTTTGTAGAAGTTATCACATTTTTTCCTGAATTTTTCCATTTTTTCCAGAGCATTTTCGACCAGAATTCTAGGTCATTTTCGACCAGGATTCTAGGTCATTTTCGACCAGGACTGGGATGAGGTCGAATAGTTCGACCAGGAATTTTAGTATAAATTCGACCAGGAATTTTCGACCAGGAATCCAGGCTGTTTTCGACCAGGAATTTTCGACCAGGAGTTCAGGCTATTTTCGACCAGGAATTTTTGGTCATTTTCGACCAGGACTGGGATAAGGTCGAATAGTTCGACCAGGAATTTTAGTATAAATTCGACCAGGATTTTTCAACCAGAAATCCAGGCTATTTTCGACCAGGATTTTTCGATCAGGAATCCAGGCTATTTTCGACCAGAATTCTAGGTCATTTTCGACCAGAATTCTAAGTCATTTTCACAGTTGTTTTCGACTAGGAAGTAGGACGAGGTCGAACATGTCGACCTTGATTCCTAATGTAAATTCGACCTCATTTCTTCGAACTCGATTTCCAGTGTCTTTCGACCAGGATTTTTAGTCCAATTTCGAACAGAAGTTTTGGCCAGGGTCTAGTGTATTTGCGAGCAAAAACTTCGAACAGGACTGTATCAAGGTTGAACATGTCGATCTCAACTTTTAATTGAATTTCGAACAGGATTTTTTGACTTCAATTTATTTAGATTCGAGCTCAGCTTAATAATTTCGATCAGAAATTTTAAGGTGTTTTTCGAACTCGAATTTTCAAAGCTCAACTTGGGTCTTTTTTTACCTTAATTTTTCAATTCAAATTCGACCTCAAATTGCCACAAGGTCAAATAATTCGATTTCTTTTTTCAGTTTATTTTCGAATTCACTTTTCCGATCTCGATTTTTGGTAATTTCGAGCTCGATTTCGTAGTTGTTTTTCGACCTCAAATAGGTTTCAAGTCGTTTAGTCCGATTTGGTTTTTTAAGGTAATTTCGAACTCGACTTCTCGAACTTACTTTCAGCATATTTTCGATCTTGAATTTTCTTTATTGCCTTAGAATTATTTCTAAATTTTGAGATAGAATTTTCTCAAGCTTTCAACCTTTTGGGCCTTTATATTGGGCCTTCCTTTTAGACTTTGGGCCTTGAATTTTTTGGGCCCTAATTTCTTATCAGTCCTCGAACCTTCTTAGGTTTAATTCTTGAGCCTCCTCTTTTATTTGGGCCTTGGGCCTTGACTTTTATTGATCATAACTCTTTTTGGGCCTTAATTCCAGCAGCCCAAAGAGTAATTGTGGGATTTTGACTGACTGTAACCGGTTAGACATCCCTAACCGGTTGAGTTTCCAGTCAATTTGCCTATAAAAGAGTGAGATTTCACTTCTTACTTTTCACTCAAAACTTTCCAAAAAATTACTTTCCTTAAATCTCTCTGTCTTTCTTCCCTTTTCTCTCTTTTTCTCCGCAATAAGGCGATTTCCGGCGAGCTTTTACGGTGGTGTTATTATTTTTCTGGGTTCAAATCTCCTTCCCAAGAAGGTTTCTGGGTTTTAATCTTCATAGCTTGAAGATTTTCTGGGTTCAAATCTCCTTCCCAAGAAGGTTTCTGGATTTTAATCTTCATAGCTTGAAGATTTTCTGGGTTTCTGGGCTTTCACCTTCATCCCTTGAAGGTTTTCTGAGTTTTTGTTGAAGATTTTTCTGCATATTCTTTGAAGATTTGAAGATGGCCGATCGTTCTGCTCAACGTTTGCAGAAAATGAACCAAGCGTCGAAAAGAGGTATCACTATCCGTTCTCCTACTATGTCTTTACAAGATATGATTCTAGAACGTAGTGAAGAATATCCCTCTGTATCGCATTTAGATTCCTTCAACCATAACAATAGATTTCATGATGCTGATGCAATTGCTAATTATAAGAATATGTATAAAATTAGGCCACCTTATAGGTTAGTCGTAGATGGTCCTGGGGATCGTTCCTGCCATTGGCGCCCAAATGCTCTTTGCATTTATAAGGGGGTCCTTGCTGCAGGAGTTCGATTCCCATTTCATCCTTTCATTCCCCTACTTTTAGCCGATGTAGGAATTAACCCCTGTCAGCTTCCTCCTAATGCTTGGAGGTTGATTATGTGTTTTATCGTTTTGTGTCTAAAAAACAAATTTCCTTTGTCTGTCGCCCTTTTTAGAAAGATATTTCAGTTTAAGAATAGTTCTTCCAACACCCTGGGTTGGGTATACATTAGTCACCGTTCTTCGACTCCCCCTATTTTCCACCCAAAATCTATTCCTGACAACAATCCTAAGTGGAAGGATGAGTTCATGTATTTGATCTGGGACGAAGGGGATTGGGGCACCCTTTTTCAGAGCTCGTTCAGTAGAGTGTCAGATGGTAGCCCAGATGACATAATCTTGACTAAGGAGGAGACTCATGCTTATGCTGAACTTATCAAGGATGATTATGCCACCAAGGCTTGGGAGCTCTTGGACGAATTTGTTCTTAAGTCTCTGAAACTTTCAAAAGTTTCTGATCAGGGTAATTCCCTTTCTTTTATTTTCTTATAGTTGTATTAAGATTGCCTTATACCGATTATTTTCCTTGACTTTTGTTTGCAGCTGCTGAGTTTATTAACAAGCAGAATGAGCCGGAAGGCAGGGAGACGGCCAGAATCAAGAGGGCTTGCTTGAAGGACCCCAGGCTGGCTGCTAAAGGCCCTTCTATTCTGAGGCCTCATGTAGCCGAGGTTGAAGAAGTCGAGGGCTCTTCCTCAGTTAAGAGCTCAGTTTGGCGCCCCAACTGGGGGATTAGGAAGAAGGACACCATAGTTGGGGTGGCCCAGCACGCTGTTGAGTGGTCACATCATTCCTTAACTCCTTGTGACTACAAGGATTTTGTGGCCAATTCGACCATTGAGGGAGCTGAAAGCGCGGGCTCTCAAGCTTTTGTTGTTGTAAGTCTTTATTCCCTTTTTATTTGTAGTCCTTAGTATATATTAAGTTATCATACTAACTTGTGATCTGTTTGTAGGCTAATGCCATCTTTCAAGGGGCTTTATTCCAAGCCAAAGCTTGGTGTGCATCCTCGGAGGCCAACAAGGCTAAATTTGATAAGTCCCAGCTGGAGGTGGGTTCTCTTAGGGCTTCTTTGGACCAGAGGGAGAAGGAGCTGTTGGATGCTCAAGCGGAGCTGGTGGAGCTCAGGAAGGGGAAAGATCGCATTATTGATGAGTACTTTGACTCTGCCGAGTACCAGGAGATCATTACTCAGCACGATGATCTCCTTTTCCCCGTCCAGTTCACTAAAGGATGAGATGAGGCTTTGGCTGAGGTTTCAAGGAGACTTCCTGGATCTCTTACTATTTCTGACTTCCCCAGCCCCCATGCTCCTAATCAGTTGGAGAAGGCCTTGGCCGGAGGGGATGATATGGATGAGGATGATAGGATTCTCAATCCTGAACATGCCTCTCAGCCTGGCGAAGAGTCTGAGGAATCCAGCTCTGGTGAGGAGGAGTCCGGTGAGGAGGAGGAATCTGAGGAGGGAGAGGATTCTGAAGGGGAGTCTGGCCCTGAGGAGCCATAGCTGTTTGTAGCTTTTATTTATTTTATGTAATTCTGCCTTCAGGCATAACTTTAACTTTATTGAAAGTTATTTAACTTATTTTCTTCGTGCCTTTTAATTTCTCGTGTTTGCGTACTTAATTCGTACTTTGAATCTTATGAACATCAATATGCAATGCTTTGTAGAATATTTTGGAAATTTCTGAATAAATTCATAACTTGAAGAAATGGGTTCAACCCTTACATAGTTTGCTACTTCTACCTCAAGTTTAAAAACTTGGATTGGTTTTATCGACCTTATTTCTACTTGTCCTAATAGTGAGTCCAATTAGGATACACTTAAACATAGTAAACTTTCAAGTTTGCAGCATGCCAAGTCCTTGGCACCTCATGCCCTTCAAGGGTTTCTAGCTTGTACGAGCCACGACCAAATACGCTTTTGACGCGATATGGTCCTTCCCAATTGGGAGCCAACTTGCCTTTTTGTCCAACTCCGGATGCTTCAATCTTTCTGAGAACTAGGTCTCCTTGATGAAAGAACCTTTCTTTAACCCTTAGGTTATAGTAAAAAGACACTTTCTTTTGATGTTCAACTATCTTGGCGTTTGCCTCATCTCTAACCTCATCAATTAGATCTAAAGCCAGCCTCAAGCTTTCTTCATTTGTTTCTGGTTCATAAGCTTCAATTCTTGGAGACGTGTGTGTAATCTCCACTGGAACCACTGCCTCAGCCCCGTATGCCAGAAAGAAGGGGGTAGCTCCAGTGGTGACTTTACAAGTAGTACGATATGCCCATAGTATGGGGAGCAACTCATCTACCCAAGTATTTCTGGAGCGTTCAACTCTTTTCTTCAGTCCATCTAGGATAATTCGATTTGCAACCTCAGCTTGCCCATTTGCTTGAGGATGGGCAACAGAAGTGAAGCGCAACTTGATATCATTCTCATCACAATATTTCTTGAACTCATCATTGTTGAATTGAGTTCCATTGTCCGTAACTAAGACCCGTGGAATTCCATACCTGCATATCACATTTTCCCAGAAAAATTGCATCACTTGCTTGGTGGTTATCTTGGCTAATGGCTTAGCCTCAATCCACTTGGTGAAGTAGTCAATTGCCACTATCAAGAACTTTCTTTGAGCACTTGCCATTGGAAATGGCCCAAGTATATCCATTCCCCACATAGCAAAAGGAATAGGAGAGTTAATGGATGTCATCATCTCAGGTGGTTGTCTAACCACTGGTGCATGTTTCTGGCACCGTTCACATTTTCTCACATAGCTCTTAAGATCAGCAAGCATGCTTGGCCAATAGAAACCTAGACGAGTGATTTTATGGGCAAGGGCTCTGCCCCCCAAGTGCTGCCCACAAATCCCTTCATGTACTTCCTTCAGGGCCAATTCTGCCTCTTGAGGTCTCAAACACTTCAGATATGGAATGATGAAAGACTTCTTGTATAGGATTCCCTCAATTAGGGCATACCTTAGTGCTCTGACGTATAGCTTTCGTGCTTCGGAAGTATCATTGGGCAGCCACCCAGTTTCCAGATGGGCTTTGATTGGATCAATCCAACAACTGGTAATACCAATGGGTGCTACCAACTTTCCGTTGATGTTTGGGGTCTTCAAGACTTGGAAGTATACACTTCCTGCATAGTTTTCAATTTCAGAAGAGGCAAACTTAGACAAGGCATCAGCCTTCACATTTTACTCCCTCGGAACGTGCTCCACATAGCATTCCTCGAACTGAGTCATGATGGCTTTGACAAGTTTCAGATACTTAGCCATGACTTCATCTCTGGCTTCGAACTCTCCATTTACTTGAGAAACGACTAACCTCGAGTCTCCACATACTTTGAGAGTCTTAACTCTCAGGGCCCCAGCTAGGCCCAAACCAGCTATCAGAGCTTCGTACTCAGCTTCATTGTTTGTTGTTGGGAAGTCAAGTTTTAGTGCATACTCTATTATGAATCCATCAGGACTTTGTAGTACTAAACCAGCTCCACTTGATTTTGTTTTTGATGCTCCATCAAAATAGAGCACCCAACATTCTTTGGACACTGTGTCTTCATCTTTGTTGTCTTCCACTACTACTTCCTGCCCCCCGACTTCTTGGTTGTCAATGGTACATTCAACCATGAAGTCAGCGAGTGCTTGAGCTTTTATGGTCGTGCGAGGCTTATACTTGATATCAAATTCCCCCAACTCAATAGCCCATTTGATCAATCTTCCACTAACTTGAGGACTGTGCAGAATGTTCCTTAGAGGTTGATTAGTCAAAACCTCTATCTTGTGCGCCTAGAAGTATGGACGTAGCTTTCTTGAGGCCATTATCAAGGCTAAGGCAAACTTCTCTATGGTAGAGTATTTTATTTCTGCCCCATGTAGAATCTTACTCACATAGTAGATGGGTTTCTGAACCTTCAATTCTTCCTTTACCAAAACAGCTCCAAGGGCAGTGTCAGAGACTGCCAAGTATAGATAGAGTATCTCTTCTGGCTTTGGTTTTGCCAACAGTGGTGCTTCGGCCATGTATTTCTTCAGGGCCTCAAAGGCTTCTTGGCTTTCAGGTGTCCACTCGAAGTTTTTCACATTTTTGAGTGCCTTGAAGAAAGGTAAACACTTTTCTCCTGACTTGGAGATGAACCTTCCCAAAGCTGCAACTCTTCCTGTCAGTTTCTGCACATCCTTAACAGACTTAGGTGGTTCCATGTCTAGGATTGCCTTGATCTTGTCGGGGTTAGCTTCAATTCCTCTCTTGGAGACCATCAGGCCTAAAAACTTTCCTGAGCCAACCCCGAAGGCACACTTCGCTGGGTTTAACATCATCTTGTGGTGCCTCAGCACTTCAAATGCTTCTCGAAGATGCTTTATATGGTCTGCCTTGTCGAGGCTTTTGACTAGCATGTCGTCCACATAAACTTCCATTGTTTTTCCAATCAATGGTTCAAAAATTTTGTTCACCAATCTTTGGTATGTTGCCCCTGCATTCTTAAGTCCAAATGCCATGACTAAATAACAGAAAACACCAAAGTCCGTGATGAATGATACCTTGGAGATGTCGTCCTTGTGCATCTTAATTTGGTTGTATCCACTGAAGCCATCCATGAAACTTAGCATCTCATGCCCAGCAGTGGCATCTATCAAAGCATCAATCCTCGGTAAGGGAAAACAATCCTTAGGACATGCGTCATTCAAGTCGGTGAAGTCCACACACATTCTCCACTTCCCATTAGCCTTCTTGACCATCACTGGGTTAGCCAACCATTCAGGGAATTGAATTTCTTCAATGAAGCCTGCTTCCAAGAGTTTTTCTACCTCCTGCTTGATGGTTTCTTGTCTTTCTGGAGCAAAATTTCTTTTCTTTTGTTTCACTGTCTTCCTTTCAGGATCCACATTCAATTTGTGGGTTATTAATTGGGGATCAATCCCTGGTATATCAGCTGCTGTCCAAGCGAATACATCACTGTTTTCTTGGAGAAAGGATGCCAACTTGCTTTTCATAGATTTAGGTAGTAAAGCTCCAATGTAGGTGACCTTGTCTGGTTCTCCTGGAATCAGGGGGATGGGAGCAAGATCTTCAGCTGGTTTTCCTCTTCTTTCTTCATTGTTTCTGACGTCCATGTCCTCAATTGGGATAACCTGCCCCCCAACTCCATCAGGCCTTAACGCGGCTACATAACAACTTCTAGCCATTTTCTGATCACCTTTCTCTTCGCCAATTCCATTCCTGGTAGGGAACTTGATCTTTAAATGATAAGATGAGGCAACAGCCTTAAATGCATGAAGACCTGTTCTTCCCAGAATTGCATTGTAGGTTGAAGTCGCTTTGATAACTATGAAGTTCAGCATTTGAGTAGACGTCTTTGAACCTTGTCCCATTGTCATGGGGAGTTGAATCGTGCCTTCTACCTTCGATTCTACTCCATTGAATCCATATATGGGCATGTTTGAGGGTGTTAGCTGAGAATCAGTGTAACCCATTTTGATGAAAGCATCATGGAATAAGATGTCCACTGAAGCTCCATTGTCAACAAGAACTCTCTTCGTTTCAGAGTTCCCTATCACAGGTACTATGACCAGAGGGTCATCATGGGGAAATTTCACTCCCTCAAGATCAGAATCGTCAAAATTCAAAGATACTTCAGTCTTGGCACGCTTCGGTGCTTCTCCAACCACAGTCATTACCTCGCGGGCATAAGCTTTTCTCGAGTTTCTGGAAGGTCCGGCAGCAGTTGGTCCTCCAAATATCATATGGATGACAGGCCCTTGGGGCTTTGGATTTCGGTCTTGATCATTGTCCCGTCTATCATAGTCTTTCCTTTCATAGTTTCCTCTCTGACTTCCCTGGTTTCCATCTTTGGTGTACTTACCAAGATTTCCTCTTCGAATCAAGAACTCAATTTCATCTTTCAGTTGCCTGCAGTCATCTGTCTCGTGGCCAACTTCTTTGTGAAACCGGCAGTATTGGTTTTGATTTCTTTTTGACACATCAGTCCTCATAGGCTTCGGCCATTTAAGGTCTTCTTCTTTTGCTATCTCCATCATAATTTGGCTCCTAGGAGCATTCAATCTTGCATACTCCGTAAACTTAGGCCCAAAATTGTTCTTCTTGGGTGGTGAATCAGAATCCTTTGATGTCCTAGGATACTTCTCCCTTGCATCATACTCTGGAGCATCCTTTCTCTTCTTTGAATTTCCATTGCCAGTAGCAACGGGCTCATACTTTCTCATGCTCTCCTCAGCCTTGATGTATTTTCCAGCTCTATCTTGTAGTGACAACATGTTTTCGGGGGGATGTTTAGCCAAAGACCTCCTGAAGTGGTCATCGGTAGTTCCTTGCTGTAGGGCTATCATAGCCACTTTATCTTCCAAATCTGGGACTTTTATAGCCTCCTTAGTGAATCTACTCAAGTATTCTCTCAATGTTTCATTCTTGCCTTGTCAAATCCCCATAAGAGAGGCAGAACTTTTCTCATGTATCTTCCCACTAACAAATTGATTGATGAAAGCCTTACTCAGCTCTTTGAAGGATCCAATAGAATTGGGTGGAAGGCGACTATACCAACGTTGAGCCATACCCGCTAGGGTTTGTGGAAACGCCCTACACTTTGCAGCGTCATTGGCAGGCTGCAACAGCAGTGCATTTGAGAAGGTTCTTACATGATTTGCGGGATCTCCCGTTCCATCATAAGTTTTAATGGTTGGCATTTTAAACTTCCTGGATATAGTGGCCTTCATTATCTCTTGAGTGAAGGGTGGTGTAGGATCGTCAGGATCTCCTAGGGGTAATAATACAGTAGGATCTCCTCTTGGGATTTCAACCCTTCTAGATCTCGGAGGAGTAGGATCCAGATTAATTACCGGAGTCTTCCCGGCTCCTCTTGCAGCCTCTTCTTCCTCTAACTTCTTTTTGAGTTTTGCAACCTCTGCCTCA
This sequence comes from Heracleum sosnowskyi, assembly GCA_030848705.1. Classification (NCBI taxonomy): domain Eukaryota; kingdom Viridiplantae; phylum Streptophyta; class Magnoliopsida; order Apiales; family Apiaceae; genus Heracleum; species Heracleum sosnowskyi. The sequence continues at coordinate 34,785,980 of CM061235.1, read as the reverse complement.
TGGGCTGCAATCCTTTCCTGAGTAGTTGGTTCCTTGTTTGCAGAACGTCTCCTTCGCGGGGGATAGTCGTCATCAGTATTGTAATTTTCATCCTCAGTGTGAGGACCAGAGAAATCGTCTCGAAACATCTGATGAGTTTGGGTTTGTCGGTTCAGGGGTTCCAAACCTTGGACGTAAGGGGGCACATATGCCTCATGGTGTACCAGATTGGTACCACTGCCGCCCACCGGGGGGCGAGGGGGCCTGCTATGGGTAGGCATCCCAAGGGTCTGATTCACATATTGAGGGAGATCAGTAGTATGGAGTTGAAGGCTTCTCGGGGCATTCACGAGCAGTGGGGAGGTAGTGATCAGTTGCTGGTGAGTGGTCTCTTGTGGATTAGATCCATGAATGACCACCTGCGGGGGATTCGTCCCTTCAGTTGGGATCTTCGGTCCTTGAGTGTTGGTGGGGATATTCGTCCCTTCAGTGCTGGTAATTGGTGGTGGTTGAGCTCCTTGAGTACCGGCCTCAGAGGCAACAGGAGTTCCTTCAGAAGTTTGATTTGTTCTTCGTGTAACTGCCATGGTTGATGTTCGTTTCCCACAGACGGCGCCAAATGTTATGGATTAAAACACGTGCTTTGTGAATTAAATGCTAGGGTTTGTGAGCGTTCAAGCTTTAATGGCTGCTCTTGCATTTCGGGAATAAATCGGTCCTCACAAGATGCCTAAGTATCTCTGCTGTATAGAGAATCAAGCCAAATAAAACGTAGTTCTAGAATGAAGGACGAGGGTCCTTATATAGGCGTCAGGAGCCTTGTATTTAGAGTATGTTTAGGAGACTTAACAGATAAGTCTCGTTATTGATAACTGATAAGGAGTGTTTTGCTTGTCATGCAAGTATTATCCTCATCTGATAAGTGTTGTGACTCGTCATAATATTTGATTGGGATTCTGGATCCTTCTATGAAGATATTATCATATTTGGACTCTTTTATGAGCTGTGTATTTCCCTTTATTTATTAATTACGAAATTAATAAATAGTTAGGGTTTCTGGCCTTTTGTCGGGCCTAATTCTTGGACCAAACTAGGTCTAATTAATATATCATTAATTATTTCTAGGGTTATATTTCAGCCCGTATCAGGTGGTTAGGTGAACACCAATAATTGACACATCTAACCACACTTACTACTAAATTGCCTGGTACCGAAAAATGATTTGCAACGAATAATTTTAAAACAAATATTTATTCGATACTACTAAAATAAATCTTGACTCATAAAATGATTTAAATACCAAAATTACTCCAAAAGTATTTAAATGCACAAAATTCATAATTAAATGAATTTTTAAACTAATTTACTTTAAACAATTATGTCGGGCTCACATTTACTAAAAATTATCGAAAAATAATTTTAACCATATACTATCACATTCACATATTCGCATACTGTTTATTTTAAACATTTAATCACATACTGCAGAAATTTTCAAATTAATCTGAATAAATAAATATTACTATTTTTATTACTTAAATAAATAGGAAATTCATACTTAAATTTCCCAGATAAAACAATCAGCTTTCACAATTATTTTTAATAAAATATACATATAATTTTGTTCCTCCTCTTTGAGAAAAGCAATTAATCATTCAAATAATAATATAATAAACCCTGAAATTCAGGGTTACTACATAAATCCTCTGTCACTGAATTGGCTGACACTGAGTAGATTGTGCTTTAATCCATCCACAAGAGCAATATCATTTATGACAACATTCCTAAATTCCAGACAACCATATCCCATAGTGTAACCTTTGCTGTTGTCTCCAAAGGTTATGATTGGGCCAGCTTTCTCAACAAAATGTGATAGCAGGGTCTTATCACCTGTTATGTGTCTTGAGCATCCATTGTCAATGATCCACATGACCTGTTTCTTTTTCTTGCCCTGATTTGAAGAGCTTGATGATTCATCATCAGATCTAGCCATGAGAGCTAGGTTGACATATTCTTCCTCTTCTTCATCATCAGAATCATCCCAACACTTTCCTTCAGCCACATAGGCGCTCCCTTGTCCCTTCTTGAATTGACCACTAGCTCCTTTGTCCATTTTCTGAAATTGTTTTGGCCTTCTGTACTCTGTAGCAAAATGACCAAGTTCATTACCGTTGTAGCATCTAAATTTAGACCTATCCACCATTCCTATTTTGTATCCTCCTCTTGTGGCACTACCAGCAGCCTTAGAAGAATTCCATTTACTGAACCTGGATGTTTGACCCTGAGGCTTGTATGGTTTGTCTATTTTGAATCTTATATTTTTGAACTTCTTTGCCATATAAGCCATGGTTGGATTGTCCATTCTCTCAATATCTTCTATAGTGTAGAAGTCTTCATCCTCAACATCATTCAGTTGCAGCACCACCTTCTCCTCATCATCCACCACCTCTTCAATCTTTAGAGATGATATTTGAGTTGGTTGAAGGATTTGCATTACTTCACACGGATGGGTAACCTTTGGCTCATGATCTACAAGAGCACCAGACATATTGGCCATCTTTCCTTTCGATCCATTTTGTATGGCTCTTTTCTGAAAGAGTTCTAGCTCATATGACTTGAGCACACTTGTTCAGGTCTCTTCCTTCTCTGATTGCACTAACTCTATGTTCAAGATGCTCAGGAAGAGTGAGCAGGAACTTCATATTGATTTCTTTCTTCTCATAGAACTTGCCATGAATCTGGAGTTCAGTTAGAAGTTTGCTAAATCTTTCAAACATCTGTGTCAGTTCTTCACCAGTTTTTGCCATGAAGGCTTCATATTGAGAAACAAGAATTTGTCTCTGGTTTTCTCTAACCTCTTTACTTCCTTCGCATAACAGCTCGACTTTGTTCCACATCTCTTTGGCTGATGTGCATCCAATGACATTCCCACACATGGCTTTATCCAAGGCGAGAGAGTCTAGCAGAATGAGTTGCAAATAGTCATCCAGGACTATCTTTTCTTTTTCTGGTTCTAAAAACTCTGATGGCTTCTTGGCAACCCAGTGTGCTGGAATAACAACACCATTCACCGTCGAGGCTGCAATCTCTTTCTGGGGAATAAAGGGACCATTCTCGAGGATTCCTATGTATAGTGGATTCACAGCTTTGATAAACAACAAGATTTTTCTTTTCCATATATTGTAGTTCTCCTTATCAAAAGCTGGGATCTTGATACTACTTGACTTCTGTATACTCGTCATGATCTCAGATTTGTTTGTCAATCTATTGCTCTGATACTAGTTGTTGGTCCTTGAGTATTGCAGAAGGGGGGGTTGAATGCAATACTGATAAATTTCAATCTATGTTTCAACAACTAAAACTAAGATTAATGTTTATCAGTAGAAGAAATGCAAACACAAGTATATTACTCACAAAATAAATGTTTTATTTATTTTACAAAACGGTGCTACAACCTAGAGAAAAGTGTGTCTTTATCAAGCTTCAATTCTCCTCAAGATGCACAACATAGAATGAGAGATAGTCTAAGTATACGAAACCCATCTCTGTCATCACGGGTTTGTGAAGTTGCTGTCATAGTCTTGTGGCAGCTTCTTACAATTTGCACACCCATGTGACTTACCTAAATTGCTATACAATCAGAGTTATCAGAACATAAAAAGCAATCTAGATACATTTTATATTTAGCTAACACAATTCCAGTAGATGTTGATTTGTCATACTCTTGAATTGGTAAACTTTGTCTTGTTGTCTCTTAAGCTTCTGTCATAGTCTTTGTAGGCCTGATACAGTGTTGGGATACTGCAGCACGCCTGTTTCTTGAACATCCAAACTGTCACATGTTTGACTGGGTAGATCCTCAATTCAAAGTTTATCCCTTTGAGACAGTATCTTGTACTTCCAAGTTTGCTGTCACAATAATACGCTTTTGGTGACAGTATGAAATCCCTGCAATAGATGTTGTCATGATTTCCAAACTTGCTGTCAGGAGAATAGAGAGTTATTGTCTCAAGGCATCCGCCAATGTTGCTGTCAGAGTGAATATGCTGTCATGACTTGCAACATGTTGTCTTCTTGCAACCTTACTGTCAGTGATATGACAGTAACATTTATTCTTGTTGCCATCCTGATGTAATTCTTGAGGCTTGAACAAGTGAATGAACTTCTTCTAAGATATGCAAACAACTTTATTACAGCAAATGAAATGGCTACAAGAACATACTCTGGCTGTGACAGTATGTTCTACTTAATGAAATTAAGTATTACTAAACACAAAGTTAAGTTGTCTTCTAAGCTATCACCCATAAATCCTAACAATCTCCCCCAATTTGTTTTTATGGACAATAACAACAAATTTACAAACAATACATGATGACAACTTAACTAATAAAGATCAGAATGGCTACAAACATAATTGTTCCTTAATGAATGAGCAGATATAGAGTTTTTTACTTGGCTTATTCTTGTGATCTTCTTTTCTGCCTTGCTTCTCCCTCTCTTCTGAGAGCTTCTGCTACACATCTTCTGAGACCATCCACCAGAGATACTTCCATGGGGGAAATTGCATCATCCTCAATTTCATCAATGTACTGTTGAGCTATTTTAGAGCTAACCTGTTGAGCATCCTGGAGATCCATCCACTACTCTTGACCAAAGACATAGATTCTGAATTTTAAGATGTCTTGATCAAGCTTGAATCTCCTGCCAGGAAACGCATTGAGAGTTGTCCTTTTTGCCTTGTCCAGCTTTGAGTCTTCACCTTTTCTTTTATGAAGAATTTCTTCAAGTTCAAAAGAACACAGTAGCTCTAGATGGTTAGTTGATCCAACCACTGAGTAGTTTAATTCTTTCAGTACACTGGTTCTGAGCTTGTGAAAACTGTCCAAGTAAATTTCTTCCTTTCCATGCTTGACTCTCAGAGGATTGTCTAGCACACAGGGTTGGAAGTTGGGTTCTTTACTCTTCTCCTTGTTCAAATTCTGGTATTTGTTCAAGAGTTTAGCTTCCATTTCCTCAAACTTTAAAATCAAACTTTAAAATAAATTTTAAATAAATGAGAATCGTGAGATGTTCATATAAAAATTAATATTTTTATCTCTTATAATATTAAAGAAAAACCAAAGTTTTGATCGTTAAGGGACAATGGTACTACAAAAAAGGAAGAATCAGTTGATCTTAAAATAAATACATGAGAACCATTGAATATAATGTCAAGTAATATTTTATATTTTAATCGATAGATTATTTTCTCAAAAGTCCAAGGTTCGAAATTCATCAACAATATATTAAAAAAATTATTTTAGAAATATAAATATAAATAAAATTAAAAACTAAAACAAGTATGAGTACTAAAAATAAAATTGTGAATTAATATAATAAAAAATAAAAATATTTGTGCATTATACGGGCTATAAGCTAGTATTATTAAACACGAAACATTAAAAGTTTGGTCAACACTGTACCTTTTTTGTACCTGTTTTTTAGTAATTCGTGATTTTACTTGATTACCCTTACTTATTTTAAAAATACTATTAAATAATTAAAATACCTATTTAAAACCAATTACCCTTTTCAGCTGAAACATGTTACTTTTTTCTATTTTTTCTAACAAAATCACCTTATTTTTCAAAAATATAACAAACAATTACCTTTTTCAAAGTTTGGTCGCTATAGTACCTGTTTTTTGGTAGTTCGTGATTTTACTTAATTACTCTTACCTATCTTAAAAATATTATTAAATTATAAAAATATCTATTTAAAATCAATTACCTTTTTCAGCTAAAAACACATTATTTTTTCTAAGAAAATCACCTAATTTTTCAAAAATATTATAGGCAATTATATTTTTCAAGTAAAACATGTTACCATTTCTATTTTTCCTTACTAAATCCCTTATTTTTCAAAAATATCACAGGCAAACCCTTACTTATATTTATTTAAATTTTTTTATCTATTTTAACATTCCTACTTATTTTTCAACTAAATCATGTTACATTTTCTATTTTTTCTTACTAAAATCCCTCTTTTTCGAAAAATATCACGGACAAATCTTTACTTATATTTATTTAAAAAAGATTACCTATTTAAACATGTCTACTTATTTTTTTTAACAAATACGATTAAAAAATATTAAAATAAAAATAATAAGATAACAATTATAAAAAACAATCCGTGCATTGCACATATTTTAAGCTAATCTATATTTACTATACTATTTTATAATAGACGAAATATTAAAAGTTTGGTCGGTTGTTCGTCAATTCGTACTTTGTGATTTTATTTTCATTAACCTTACTTATTAAAAAAAATATCTATACTATCTTATAATAGACGAAATATTAAAATTTTGGTCGGTTGTTGGTTGGTTGGTATTTTGTGATTTTACTTAATTACCCTTACTTATTAAAAGAATATTATTAAATAATAAAATTATTTATAACCAAACCTTTTCATCTAAAATACATTATTTTTTATATTTTTTCTAACAAAATTCCATATTTTTCTAAAAAAATCATGGACAAACTCTTACATATTTATTTTAAAATCTATTGTAATAGTTTTAATTATGGACAATTACCTTTTTTCAACAAAAACATGTAACTTTTTCTATTTTTTCTAGCTAAAACCTTTTTCTTCCAAAAATATCATGGACAAACCGTTACTTATTTATTTTAAAATATATTTAATACCTTTAATTATTTAAAAAAGTTCAACACGGCTAATTATTTTTTTAACAAATGCAATTAACAAAATATTAAAATGTAAATAATGAAAATAACAATTATTTAAAACAACCCGCACAGGGTTTTAAGCTAGTACATAGACGAAACATTAAAAGTTTGGTTGGTCGGTACTTCGTGATTTTACTTAATTACCCTTACTTATTTTTAAAAAATTATTATTAAATAATAATATTATTTATAATCAACAAAATTCCCTCTTTTCCAAAAACAAATCACGGAGAATTATCTTTTTCAACTAAAACATGTTATTTTTTCTATTTTTCCTTACTCAAATATCTCTTTTTCCAAAAATATCATGGACAAACCCTTACTTATTTATTTTAAAACATATTTCAATACTTTTAATTACGGACAATTTTTTTTTCAACTAAAAAAATCACGAATAAACGTTACTTATTTATTTTAAAATCTATTTTAATACTTTTCATTATTTAAAAATGATTAACACTCCTACTTATTTTTTTAACAAATACAATTAATAAAATATTAAAACATAAATAATAAAAATAATAATTACTAAAAATTAATTCGTATATCATACGAGTTTTAAGTTAGTATTTAATTATACCTGATATTCACGAAAATTTAATGAAAGAAGCACTTATAGCGACTTGGATCCTTATTAGAATTATATAATTTCAATATCAATGGATTGGTTTCCTCCAATAAACCAATGAATTAACAAATATTTCATAAATTTTTTGGGTGAAGACGGGGAAGGACAATAATAATTTTATATTATAAGTAACTGGATTAAAACTTAGCGAAAATGATAGGATTTGGGTGAATAATTTCTCAAATAATAATAGTGTCGATGACGAAGGATCACCTCACATAATCATATTTAGTTCCACTGAATAACAGTTTCTCTGGAATGATTATTCCATGTTCAAAGGAGTATTCAATCATCCACAATTTGTGACAAGAAAAGCTAATAACATTTGCATGATTATCTCCATCATTTTAGAGCACATATGGTACATTAGGAAAATCATGTGTAATCATCAAAAACAGGTAGATTGCAACTTTATAAATTTTGATGATCTAAGTCATTAATGTTTGCGAGTTTAAAACAAGAAGCTACATTATGTTCGATATACTATTTTGTTTGTTCAATAAAAATTACAATTTCATTAATTTTTTTTAAAAATTATACATATTTTAGAAGCAGAACATTGCAAATAATATTATTTTTTAAAACATATACGGCTTGAAGACGTATAGTTTACAAAATATAGATCATTTTCAATATTTTTAATAAAATAATAATATTCATAGTACATACTTTGCAAAATAATACGTATTGCACATTTTTTAATTACAGAATATAATTCATTTGGTAATATTTTCAATTACACACATATATAATTTATAAATGTTGACAAATATATATAGTAATCTCAGTAGAACTTTTCTTTATAATTTCATATATCTTTTATTATAATACCTGATTCTACATATACCTTTTAAGAATAAACTAATATAATACCTATTATAAAAGGTGTTATTTATTTAAGTTTGTTTATTTTAATTTATAAACAAACTTGATAGAACTTTCTTTAAATTAGAAAACTACAACTTCCTTATTATTTTCGAATTTATTTTCAAACTTGATAGAATTTTTATTATTATTTTCAAATGTGTAAGATTGGATAAATTAGAAAATTACAACTTTCTTAATATTTTCAAATTTGTAGGATCTTATGTTCAAACTTCCTTATTATATTCAAATTTGTAGGATCTTATGTTAATAATTACAATTTCCTTTTATCATTTTCAAATTTGTAAAATGGAATTGGAAAATTGCAAATTTGTAAGATTTAATGTTAATTTCTTTATTACTTTCGAATTTTTAGGATCTAATGCATTATTATTTACAATTTTTTTTTGTATTTTTAGAATTTGCAATAATTATTCATATACGGACCCTAACTCAAACAATTTATTTCCTTCCTCGGCATTTTCTTTAACGACTAAAGAGTACGCTTATAAGAAAAGTTGTATAACTTTTACAAATTAACTTATTATCTGAAAGGTAAGTTACTATTTAATATTTTTTGACTTTTAAACATAATGGATTTCCCTGTTATTCACCTTACAAATACCTATAAATCAAAGGTCATTCATAACAAAAAAATCTACACCGAAACTTTTTATCAACAACTATACCTGGATGACAAGAGCTAATCTGTCTTGACATGATTTTGATCGATGAAAAGGTTAATAAATCAATATACTTATAACTTATTAGTTTGTCAAATTGTATGATGTTATTAACTTTTCTAAGATATGTTGTATGACAGGAAAATTTGATCCATGCTACGATCCCAAATATTCTGGTCTCTCGGTTTAAAGATCTTTTAAAGGAAAGCTCCGTGTACAACATCAAAAATCTGAAAGTTGTTTCAAGTACATGGAAATATATACCACTATCACATGTGTCTAAATTGCTCTTTGTCGGTCTTTGAGTATTGCAGAAGGGGGGTTGAATGCAATGCTGATAAATTTCAATCTACCTTTCAACAACTAAAACTAAGATTAATGTTTATCAGTAGAGGAAATGCAAACACAAGTAGATTACTCACAAAATAAATGTTTTATTTATTTTGTAAAGTGTTGCTACAACCTTGAGAAAAGTGTGTCTTTCTCAAGCTTCGATTCTTTAGGAATACACACACTAGAATGAAAGATAGTCTAAGTATATTAATCCTATCTCTGTCGTCACGGGTTTGTGGAGCTGCTGTCATTTTCATGTCGCAGCTCCTTCCAATTTGCCTACCCGTGTGTCTTACCCAAATTGCTATACAAACAGAGTTATCATTACAGCTAACACAATTCCAGTAGATGTTGATTTGTCATACTCTTGAATTGGTGAGCTTTGTCTTGTGATCTCTTAAGCTTCTATCGTAGTCTTTGCAGACCTGATGCAGTGTTGGGATACTGCATCACGCCTGTTTCTTGAACATCTAAATTGTCACATGTTTGACTCGGTAGATCCCCAATTCAAAGTTTTATCCCTCTGAGACAGTATCCTGCATTTCCAAGTTTGTTGTCACAAGAATACGCTTTTAGGTGACAGTATGAAATCCCCACAAAAGGTGCTGTCAGGAGTTCCAAACTTGCTGTCAGGAGAATAAAGAGTTGTTGTCTCAAGGCTTCCGCCAATGTTGCTGTCAGAGTGAATATGCTGTCATGACTTTCAACATGTTGTCTTCTTGTAACCTTACTGTCAAGGGCATGACAGTAGTCTTTATTCTTGCTGTCGACCTGATATACTCCTTGAGGCTTGAACAATTAAATGAACTTCTTCCAAGATGTACACACAATTTTATTACAACAAATTAATTGGCTACAAGAACATACTCTGGCTGTGATAGTATGTTCTACTTAATAAAATTAAGTATTACAAAAACACAAAGTTAAGTTGTCACTAAGCTATCACCCATAAATACTAACAATCTCCCCCAATTTGTTTTTATGGATAATAACAGCAAATTTACAAACAATACATGCTGACAACTTAACTAACAAAGATCAGAATAACTATAAACATAATTGCTCCTTAATGAATGAGCAGATATAGAATTTTTTTTACTTAGCTTATCCTTGTGATCTTCTTTTTTGCCTTGCTTATTCCTCTCTTCTGAGAGCTTCTGCTACACATCTTTTGAGACCTTCCACCAGAGATATTTTCATGGGGGAAATTTCATCATCCTCAATTTCATCAATGTACTGTTGAGCTATTTTAGAGCTGACCTATTGAGCATCCTGGAGATCCATCCACTGCTCTTGACCAAAGACATAGATTCTGAATTTTAAGATGTCTTGATCAAGCTTGAATCTCCTGCCAGGGAATGCATTGAGAGTTGTCCTTCTTGCCTTGTCCAGCTTTGAGTCTTCACCTTTTCTTTTATGAAGAATTTCTTTAAGCTCAAAAGAACACAGTAGCTCTAGATGATTAGTTGATCCAACCACTGAGTTGTTTAATTCTTTCAGTACACTGGTTTTGAGCTTGTGAAAACTGTTCAAGTAAATTTCTTCGTTTCCATACTTGACTCTCAGAGGATTTTCTAGCACACAAGGTTGAAAGTTTGGTTCTTTACTCTTTCCTTTGTTCAGATCCTTGTATCTACTCAAAAGTTCAGCTTCCATTTCCTCAACAGACTTATCATGTTCAGCTTTGGTTGATCTCTCTTGACTTGGCATGGCTTGTACTTCTTCTTCAGGGAAATCATCTTCAATTTCAATTATTTCTTCATCAGAGTACTCCAATAGGTTAGCAATGTCAGCATCATCATGTATTGCCAAATTCCCATGCTTCTGATAGAACTCTTCATCTCTTTCAGCTTTGTACATCAGAACATATTCCATGACTTTATCAGGTACATTGTCATAACCTTGCATTAGATTTACCATTCTTTATAAGATGAAATAATCAATTCTCCTTGTGACTGTCCCTTTTCTGAGTGAGAGGTTTTCTGTTACTGCATGTGAAACCAGCTCCATTTTAATTTCTAATTGATGATGTGAAATTGATATTTTGCCATGATTGTTTCAACATGAATCGATACGTACACCATGAGTTATGCTAGTAATTATGTTTACTTTGCTTTTCAAAAACTCAAGTCATGCATATATATGATATATCCATCTGTTATTTTAAGAATTTATGAATTGGTATATGATTATTGCCTGTAAATTAAATTTGGTAGTGAATTTAGTTCCAAATGTGGTCTATTAATTTGTTTAAGATATTAGTTAATTTTTTTAGAGGTTTGTTCTAAAACTTATATGATCAAATTCGTGTGACCTTGTTTCAATTTTGATATATTACTTTCGTTTATAAAATATGATTACAGAATTCATGATCGTACATGCATTTGTTTCTTAATTTAATGGCCAGAAATCCTTTTGTTGTTGGTTAGTTCACATGTGTGCGTGGGTGATGTACTTTCTTAATGGAAGTATAATATTTGATTTAGGTCCAGTTTGTTATGCTTTTCAATTGGTCTGCTTGTTTGTGTTCACTTCTTAATTGTTGTAATATGATGTGTGTTCTGTTCATATATAATTGAATCATTTGAGTAAGTGATATATTAAATCAATTTTAATTGTTATTTAGGTGTTAGCTGCTTTTCTTAATTTTCAGTGTTTCGGTCGATTGCGAGGTAAGTACTTTTGACTTACTTTTCATTTTTGAAAAAGATAATTATATTGTAATTTTGATTTTGATTTCGTATAAGATATAAGAAATTGTTTTGAACTGTATAAGATATAAGTATTTGATTTTAGAACACAGTCTCTACGTTTCGAACCCGTTCGTGATTTACGCTATAGTTCCGGAACTAACCTTAGATACCCTTAATAGGCGCACAAGTGTGCAATTTTAGAATAAATTCGACATGAATTTATCTATTTTTGTAATAAAAAGGGTCGAATACTAAAAAGTAGTTCGATATAAAATCTAGGGATTATGATCCGCTAGAAAGCTAAAGCAGTACAAGAGAATCAGTCCTTTTGAATTTAATGTTAAGAACCAAACAAGAATTAATTCTCTGGTAAGAAATGAATGCTTTCCGTTTCAAGAAGTAAAGAAGACAGTTGAGAGAATGTAATGTTGAGAGTTCTATCTGTATTCTTTTTCTTCTGTCTTGTTGTAAAGTAATTGATGATGTCTTCAGTCTTCTGTCTTTTTAATATATATATCACTGCATTTGCTTTTCTTTAAGTCCACGTGCAATCCACTAAATCAGAAAAGAAATTGCCTTTGGAAGACTAGCAGAAATACTATGATTTTGCCTTAGAAGACTCTCGGGAAGACAATGCTTGTGAGGGGAAAACAACCGGGAAGACAACCCTTTGGCCTAGGAAGACTTTCGGGAAGACAAGGCTTGGCCTAGGAAGACAATCGGGAAGACTCACTTGTGAGTCTTCCTAGTTCATTTTCCTAAGTCTTCCTAGTTCAAACCTAAGTCTTCCTAGTTCATTTTTATTCTAATTTAAATAATTAACTAAATAAATTATGTATTAAATTAATTCTTTTACAGAATTAATTTAATAAATAATATACTTGATAGTATTAATTATTTATAAGAGAATAAATAGAATTAGTTGACTTCTCAATTAATTTCTTTATATTCTAATTTAAATAATTAACTAAATAAATTATGTATTAAATTAATTCTTTACAGAATTAATTTAATAAATAATTTACTCAATGGTATTAATTATTTATAAGAGAATAAATAGAATTAATTGACTTCCCAATTAATTCCAGAATCACTTAAAACTTAGATAAATAACAAACAAAATAGTACGTTGACACTCGATGCACTGTCTGGTTCATGAGTGACTAACGACAATGTCTGTTCTTTATCTGTTTGACTTTAAGCAGTGATTCACTTCCTTCTCATTCAAGAACTCCGTAATCAGTACCTTTTTCTGTCACCACTTGAAATCTCCGTCACTTTAATAAATCCACTGAGCTTGAATACTTCATTGAGGCTTGATCAATAAATTGAGCTTCTTTCAATGTAGAATAACTTCAAGTATGTAGATGACTTTAATCTTCATTCTTTGACAGATATAATCTTCTGAGATTCCTGTGACATCTGATCTAATATTTACTTATTACATTCTTGTTTAAGTTGAGTAGAATCCTCGAATTATAAATAGGCTATAGCACATGCCTTTCAATCTCCCCCTATTTGTTTGTTAGAAAATAACAACCAAATACCTAGAGGATCACTCAACTAAAACCAAGAAAAAGATAAGACTCTTAAGCCTAAGTAAATACTAGAAAGTTCTGGATCAAATATGACATTTCCAGATTTCACCAGTAAAGATAAATACAAGACAGATGTTCCTCTAGACTGAACATATGATAACATTGAACCTGTCTTGATTTATCTAAGCTCTATACATATAACATTTACAAAACAGAGCTAACTTACCTTTACTCCCCTGAAACTCCCTCTTTACCTTTTATATCTTTTTCAGCTCCCTTTATACTAGCTTCTCCAGAAACTTCTAGAAACTCTTCTCCCCCTTAGAAACTTCTAGAAACTTCTCCCCCTTAGAAACTTCTCCCCCTTAGTTGAGGAATTCTCTACAGATTTAACTTTAAGAGTATCTGAAGCCAGTAGGAGTTGAGATAGTTGATGGAGTTGATCTTGGGTAGTAAATTTGTCTTCAATATTTCCTTGAGCAGTCCCAGCTGATTGTTGACAGAGGTGGAAGAAGAAGACCGTTCAACCACTTGTGCTTGCAAAATTTCTTTATCAGCCTGGGTTCTGAATAGATGTTCCTGTAGATCAGCTATGTGAGCTAACTACATTGCAGTGTATGTGTCTGTGTGTGCACTCACTTGAATTTCTCTTGTAAGTGTAGCACTCATCTCACGTGCATGTGTTTCACTCAGTGTTTGACTCTTATCACTCAACATTAGCTGTCTGTTTGCTCCTTTTTGATCAGTACCTGCATTGAAACTCACCCTAGCCTCTTCAAGAGAGGTCAGTGGTGGTGCAATGGGAGTTCGCAAATCCCGATCCTCAATCATATCTATCAAATCACTTGGATTTGAAATCTGAATTGCTTCAGTGATAGACTGACCAAGTTGCCTTCCACTTTCTCCAGATAAATCTGCGAGTGGAAAATCCCTTTGGGAGCCAGAGGTGTTCACTCTGGGAGGGGAGAAAATGATTCTATTTAAATTTGGCAAAGAATCAAATTTTCCCTCAGATGCCTATGAAGGCACTTCTACCGTGACAATGGTAGGCACTGTAACCAGTTGCAGGTGCTCTGCTTTCACTGTGTCCTGAGTTTCATCTAATGAAATTGTTTTCTCCCATTGTGAGTAATGAGAGTGTGCTTGACTCAGTACAAAGTGCCATGGCCCTATGGCGAATTTCAATAGATTCATCCTGTTGAGAGAATGTCTCTAGATACAGTTCATTGGCCATTTCAAAGTCCATATCCTATTGAGAGGATACAGATGGGCTGACAGATGCCTCAGTATATATTGAATTTCTTTAGAGGAGGCAGAGCTGTGGGATCACTCACTGTTTCAATCAACATACTTCTTTGTTTAACATTTGATTTCTGTTTAGGCTGAGAGGTCAAGTAATTAAGTTGTAGACTCATTGTTTGGCTCTAAGACCTGGGATAGAGATTGTGGATCTATAATCCCTTGGTCAGCCCTAACAACCACTTGGGTTCAGCAACAGTAGAAGAAGTGGATTGAGAGATAGAAAGTAATACCTGAATTGGATTTGGCACTGAATTTCCAGCTAAGCAAGAGCTAGATCAAAAATAATATATACAATATATTTACAAAAATATCTAAGACAAATAGAAAATAAAAGATAATAAATAATAATAATAAACTAAAATATAAAATAAAAAAATATTTACAGGAAACTATTTACAGGCAATTATTTACATGAACTAAACAAGAATATTTGAATATTTTAAAATAAACAATTTTCAATAAAAATAGATTTCTCTACAATTTTAACTTGTAAAATTTGAGAAAAATATTTTTAAAGAAAATAATTCATCTTAACTTACTCAACCTAAGAAGCTTAACAATTAGACAAGACATGGCAATAATCTACAATCAACATGCATAAGAGAAAATGAGATGATAAAATAAATTTACAAGTGATTTAAAAATATATACAACAAATGAACACTTGTAAATTTAATTAAGAACAAACATAAAAATAAACAAAGTTAATCACTAAAACTATTTAACATACCCAATTTACCAACCAATCTGGTAAATATGGATTCATCAAGAGATTTAGTGAAAATATCTGTTGTTTGTTCCTCTGTGGGTACAAAGAGTAACTCCACAGTACCATTCATGACATGCTCTTGGATAAAATGATACCTGATGTCAATGTGCTTTGTCTCTTGTGATTATGCCATCTTTATCTAATTTATTTCTGAATACCCACCGAGTACCAACTACTTTCTTGTTCTTCGGTCTAGGTATCAGCTTCCAAACTTGTTGTTGTTCAATTTGATTGAGTTCATCTTGCATAGCAATCACCCAATCAGGATCACCTAGTGCTTCCTCAATCTTCTTTGGTTTCATTTCAAAAAGAAACCCTGAATAATGATATTCATTTTGAGTAGCACTTCTAGTTCTGACTCCAACACCTGGATCACCAATAATAAGCTCAAAAGGATGAGCTCTAATCCAAACTGTTTATCTTGGAAGATTTGATCTTGATGATTCGCCTTGTTCTACATTATGGTGTTGTGAATGACTAGTTGATCCTTCATTTCCTCCCCCTGAGTTGTTGACAGATTGTCTTGGTGATTCTTCTCCAGTGTTAGTGGTATCTCCATTGTTACCAATGTTTCCACCACCATCACCATTGACATTGTTATTACCAACAACAAGCTGAGGTGGATTCTCATCATCTGAATCTGAATCTGACATGTCATCAAACTTCAATTTCTCAGATGGATTTTCTGTTTGGATATTAGGGAGTTAGGTGTCATCAAATGTAACATTGATGTTCTTATTGACTGATAACATTTCTTGATTTCAAACAGGCCATATCCTCAGTTATACCCTTGCTGTTATCTCCAAAGGTAAGCACTGGGCCAGCTTTCTCAACCAAATCTGATAGCAGGGCTCTATCTCCGGTCATATGCCTTGAACAGCCACTGTCAAGAATCCATATAACACGGTTTACCTGTTTAACTCCCTGCAATATCAAATTGATTAGACCTTCTTCGGAGCCCAAAATTGATTGGGTCCGGCATACTTAAAGAACTGGCCTTTGTCAGGCAAAACAACATTTCTAACTAAAACTACTTCATCCTCTTTCACATAAGAGCGTTTCCATTTATAACCAGCCTTAACACATTTCTGAGTAGGCTTAGGGATAAATGAATCTACTCTAGTCTGAGGAGGACTAGTAGTCTTTGTTTTAACATGCTTCTTATTATTAACATGTTGACGTGGAGCAGTCTTATCACTAGATACATGCTTTTTATTAAAGAAAGCATACATAACATTAAAAGCACAAGACATGCAATTACCCACACCACATGCTTTATGAGAAGAATTAATAGCATGCATGTTAGTTCTACAGTTGTTTTGATCCAACTTATGGATATCTGATTTAGTCTTTTCAGTTGTAGCAACTTTGACTGGAATATCAGATACACACTTTTTGGATTGCTCAGCTTCTAAAGCAACATCTTCTTCATGAATCTCCTCAGCAATAATGATAGAGTATTCATTCATAGGCTCTGCCTCAGACTCCCTACAGAAGGGTGTTTCAATACCCTTAAGTATATATGGAACAACCTTTCCTTCAGATTTGTATCTACAAAGGGAATTAATTCCAAGCAGTCCAATAGCCTCATTATAATCATACCCTATACTGACATGATTACCAACAGCTTGCTTATTGAGAATTTCTTTAGCAGTCTTACAAGAACTGAAATAAGCATTAGCTTTGGTCTTAAGCTCACTAATCTGATCTTTGAGAATGGTTTCCAGTTGAATATAACATTTAACCCTATTCTCAAGAAAAGCTACCTTATTAGTAAGTTCATCCTGATTAACATGCACAAGTTTCAATTCTTTTAATTCCTTTTCAAGATTTGTGTTTAAAAGATTTATTCTATCATTTTCAGTGCGTGCACAACTTATGGTGCCACCAAGATGATAAATCATTTCAGCGTCAGTAAGTTTTACCTCAGACATGTCTGGTGAAGATAACATGGAATCAAAGAGTTTGCCTCCTTTTGCCACAAGTGCAAGATTTCCAACTTCTTCATCTTCACTGTCTGTATCATCCCAGCTCTTCCCTTCAACAACATAAGCCTTCTCAATCTTATTCTTCTTGCTAGAATCAAATGAGTTCCTTGTCACTTGCCTTGGCTTTTTACATTCAGTAGCAAAGTGACCCAACTCATTGCAATTGTAGCATCTGATTGAGCTCCTCTCCACAGTTCCAGTTTTGTAGCCACCCCTTGTGCCACTTGAAGATGAGGAATCACCTCTCTGAAACCTGGGCCTGAACTTAAGATTGGGATTCCTCTTGAATCTAAACTTCCCAAACTTCCTGACTATCAAAGCCAAATCACCATCTTCCAGCTGATCAAGTTCTTCTAAAGAATAGAAGTCACCACCAGATTGATCAATGGATGTTAATCCATATTCAGCATCAATAACATTCATGTTAGAACTGGAAGGTTGAACAGCTTTCACTTCCAGTTTCTGTGGGACTTCAGCAGTCAATTCAGTAGAGGTACCAACAATCTTCCCAGTTCCATACAGCTCCCTCTGTTGAATCTGCTCCAGCTCATAGGTCTTCAGAACACCATACAATCTCTCCAAAGCAATCTCATTCATATCTCTTGCTTCTCTAATTGCAGATATTTTGTGCTCCAAATGAGGTGGAAGTGTAAGAAGGAACTTCTTGTTAATCTCCTTGTTGGTGTAGTGCTTCCCATTGAGATTCAGATCATTGATTAATTTGTTGTATCTCTCAAAAACCTGAGAGATACCCTCACCAGGGTTTGATCTGAAATGCTCATATTGTGAAGTGAGAATTTCCAGCATATTCTCTCTAACTTCCTCTGTCCCCTCATTTATTATCTCTATGGTTTCCCAAATGTGTTTGGCAGTATCACAGTTTAGGACATGATTATGCATGATAGGATCAAGACAATCAATAAGGATCAGCTGTAGACAGGAATCCAAGGTAACATCCTCTTTTTCACCAGGAGTGAAATCCTTGGGATCTTTAGGGTACATCCTAGCAGCCCTAGTAACAATGTTACCCTCTTTTAATTCTTCCTCAATAATCATAGGAAGTTTTGGTCCATTCTTCATCACATCAATGTATTTAGGATTTGCAACCTTAAGAAATAGGAGCATTTTCTTCTTCCACATTGGATAATGCTCCTTGCTGAACATTGGGATTTTCACTGTACCAACTTTCTGTGTAGTAGACATCTTTTGAGATATTTAGGAATAATAAAAAATCAGAGTTTAAGAAAAATCTCAAAACAATTGGATCTTTGATTTGTATATCAATCAAAAGGCTCTGATGCCAATTGTTAGGTCCTGATAAGTTTGTAGAAGGGGGGTTGAATACAAACTATACCGTTTTATCGAATTTGTCCTTTAAATGATTTAACTGTTTAGAACAAATTAGTGCGGAATAAAACTGAAACAATATTCAAGTTAAATAAAACTCTATTAAACTTGAAGGGTGTTACAATTCTGATCACTGATTACAAGGAACTTGATAAAACAAATCTAGAATAAATTCGACATGAATTTATCTATTTTTGTAATAAAAAGGGTCGAATACTAAAAAGTAGTTCGATATAAAATCTAGGGATTATGATCCGCTAGAAAGCTAAAGCAGTACAAGAGAATCAGTCCTTTTGAATTTAATGTTAAGAACCAAACAAGAATTAATTCTCTGGTAAGAAATGAATGCTTTCCGTTTCAAGAAGTAAAGAAGACAGTTGAGAGAATGTAATGTTGAGAGTTCTATCTGTATTCTTTTTCTTCTGTCTTGTTGTAAAGTAATTGATGATGTCTTCAGTCTTCTGTCTTTTTAATATATATATCACTGCATTTGCTTTTCTTTAAGTCCACGTGCAATCCACTAAATCAGAAAAGAAATTGCCTTTGGAAGACTAGCAGAAATACTATGATTTTGCCTTAGAAGACTCTCGGGAAGACAATGCTTGTGAGGGGAAAACAACCGGGAAGACAACCCTTTGGCCTAGGAAGACTTTCGGGAAGACAAGGCTTGGCCTAGGAAGACAATCGGGAAGACTCACTTGTGAGTCTTCCTAGTTCATTTTCCTAAGTCTTCCTAGTTCAAACCTAAGTCTTCCTAGTTCATTTTTATTCTAATTTAAATAATTAACTAAATAAATTATGTATTAAATTAATTCTTTTACAGAATTAATTTAATAAATAATATACTTGATAGTATTAATTATTTATAAGAGAATAAATAGAATTAGTTGACTTCTCAATTAATTTCTTTATATTCTAATTTAAATAATTAACTAAATAAATTATGTATTAAATTAATTCTTTACAGAATTAATTTAATAAATAATTTACTCAATGGTATTAATTATTTATAAGAGAATAAATAGAATTAATTGACTTCCCAATTAATTCCAGAATCACTTAAAACTTAGATAAATAACAAACAAAATAGTACGTTGACACTCGATGCACTGTCTGGTTCATGAGTGACTAACGACAATGTCTGTTCTTTATCTGTTTGACTTTAAGCAGTGATTCACTTCCTTCTCATTCAAGAACTCCGTAATCAGTACCTTTTTCTGTCACCACTTGAAATCTCCGTCACTTTAATAAATCCACTGAGCTTGAATACTTCATTGAGGCTTGATCAATAAATTGAGCTTCTTTCAATGTAGAATAACTTCAAGTCTGTAGATGACTTTAATCTTCATTCTTTGACAGATATAATCTTCTGAGATTCCTGTGACATCTGATCTAATATTTACTTATTACATTCTTGTTTAAGTTGAGTAGAATCCTCGAATTACAAATAGGCTATAGCATATGCCTTTCAGGTCAATTTTGCAAAGGTTTTGCAACTTATTATATTTTGACCAAATTTGTTTTATTAAAACCGCCCATTGATTTTTAAGAATATCTGTTTGTCAATTGTACTTGCTGAGCTGTGTAGCTCATCCATTTCCCCATATTTCAGGTTCATTGTGGAAGCTAAGTAAGAATAAAGATGTGGACTTGTGGATTTTCTGCTTTTAGATTTTGCTTAAAGACTTATTGTTTCGTTAACAAATAAATTTGATTATTTGATATACATTGGATATTGGTTTATGGAGTTGCGTCTCCGCTTTTGTGATTTTGGATTATTGTTAAGTTTGAATGTTGCGTTTGACTTACGGAATATTTGAGTTATCGAATAAAGAAATATGTTTTATTTTACTTTTGATTTAGAATAATAGTCTGAAAAATCGGGTTGTTACACTATGACAGTTTCTTTGAGAAATACTCAAGAGTACAAGGACTTTACTCTTGAGAGGTTTTATGAAACATTAAAGACTTATGAGCTTGAAATGGAGCAAGATGAAGAAATTGAGAAGGTCGAGAAGAAAGGTGGATATGTAGCCTTAGTTGCTAGTGTGGATGAGGTTGAGGACATGAAGAATGAAACTGCTAAAACTACACCAAAAAGTGATGTTTGTGAAGGTAGAGGTGAATCAAGCAAAGGTAAGGGAAAGATGTATGAGGAAAGTGAATCTTCCAACCAGGATGAGATGGATGAGTAAGATAAGCACTTAACTTTTCTGTCAAGAACATTCTCTAAGCTGAAGTTCAAGAAAAATCCTGAAGTGACCAAACCATTTAAGAAAGACTTTTAACCAAACAAAAACTTTATTAAAAGGTCCAAATTCAAGTGCTTTAACTGTGAAATTGGAGGTCACTTTGCAAGTGAATGCAAGAAACCTAAAATTGAGAAGAAAGACATGAAATTTGAGCCTAGTTGTATTTCTGCAAAAAAAATCCATAAAATATTTAGAAAAACAATAGAAACAAATAGAAGAAATGTAGTCTCTAAAACTGTGCGGTGTGTACAATTTTTAAATATATGTAGCCTTACAGGCACAGTCCAAAATCAGGAAATTGCAGCATGATGACTACCAAATTTTCAAACAAAAGATACTGTGTATCTCTGCTAAGTAGATACACTCGAGTGGTCCAGTGGATAGAATAGGCTTCCCCAACTGTGCTGCTGCTGCTGCTGTGTCACGTCGCACAAATCTAGTGACATAACAACAAAAGTACACATTATATGGTGCATTTATAAATCTCTAGGTAACTTCATATGTGTGGCTCTTAAAAAATAAAAAAAAATCGAGGGAATCAATTCAAAAATTTTGTTTAAAATTATAGAATATGGTTAATATAGTTTTATTATGTTTATATCTATTCAAGGCTTCTAAAAAATCATTTACTACGTAATAGTTTATTTTTAAATATATCAGAATTGTAATAAAATTTTAAAAATGTTTCCAGTTTCATTAATTTTACCGAATCTGATTTTTAAAATATTCCGATTGCATTTTCTTAGAGGGTTCTCTCGTATGTACTTCAGTTAAAAACTAAAAAAATGAGTATTTAAGGTTTCGGTTGTACTGGGCCCTGTTATAGAGATTCTCAAAAGTTTGAAAAGGATTGTGGCAGATTTGTTTGCCTTTCCTAGTCCAGACCATTAGATATCATACATATCTTGGTTTACCTTTTACTATCAACCACCGGCAAAATTAATTGCATGCAGATGGTCCAGCCCACAGAATTGGGCCACTGAGTTCCTCAACTACACTAATTAGGATATATCATTAACGACTCGTGATGGTAATGCTAAAAAAGAGAACAAGATTTATATTCATCATCGTTGGACCTTTGCTGGGTTTTTATTCCACATCTTTTCAAAATGACATTTCCATTATTCCAGTAGTAATTTCTGGAAACTGGAATCAGTTCTATTCATACATTATCACTCAAACTTAGAGTTTAGGTCTAAGGTTGGTATTGATTGTGACCAACTTTTCGCGCTTATTATGCTACAAGAATCACATAATTTTCTAAAATGCTGCGACGATGAAATGGAGGGAAAAGAAAACAGGAACCATGTATAGTAAAAATGTGCAATTCATACCACCTGCTCATTGCTAGTAGTCAATTGTAACAGGTGTGACTATATGGTTATCAAAATTGTAGTTGTAGTTTATTAGGAAACTTGATTAATCTGGTGTGACATTTCTTTGTTAGGGTAGCAACATGTTACACCATCTAAAATAAGACATTTCACCTTTAATTCTTTCTTAAGCTCTTAAACTCAACTACCCCTTTTTTAATTGACTACTAAGCAAACCTTGATAACTATAGATTCATCCATTTTAAGCGATTTTGGTTGTTATATTTCCAGACATTTTTTTGGAAATCTACATACTTCATACATTTCAAGGAAATGGGAAGTAAATGTAATCCGGGAAAATTTCGCTATGATCTCACCATGTCTAAAAGAACTCGAAAGCCACTGAATTGTGAGCAAGAATCCGATCAATCTAGTTTGAGCTCCTGTTTTTCGGGAAAAGAAGTTCCTCCCAATGGGGCTGATGTGGAAGCAGAGGATGAAAATTGTGATCACAAGAGCTTGAAACAACTAATAAAAGGCAGGCATACTCTTGGCCAACATTTTACGGAGGAAGAATCTCAGCAGCCTAAGATCCTGATCAAACAAAATGAAAATGGAGTGCAGGAAAAGCAGCTGCAAATAGTGGTTCAAAATCACGGAGGGTCTAACAGAGTGAAGCTCGAGAAAATGGCAAGTCAGTGCACGAAAATTCTGAGGCGTTTGATCAGGAATAAGAGGGACTCGCGTACAGGATCCACAAAAATAATGGCTATCCAGTGATCAGTGTAGCTGGCTTGTCATAAAAATTTTGATGCATTATCTACATATGTATGTCGCTGCTTTATCAAATGTCTCGCTACACATTCTAAAAAGCATATAAATCGATTAGCCTATATCGCGGGGAATGATACATTTTGAATTTTACATTTCTATGACAAATGGTATACAGATCCCTTGGCTTGTTGTGCAACTAGTATGAAACTACAGTATGCGGACATCGTAAATTTCGATCTTGTGCATATAAATAATCGATTGGAAACCTGTTACGTGAAATGCAATTGCAAACACAGTTTATCAACATAAAAAGATGGGCATCAATGCAAATACTAAACTGCATGGCTAGTTGTTTAAGTAGACCTTGGAAACGATCAGTCATTTGTGTCAAAAGGTGAAAACACTGTAATGGATCATAGATGGTTAAAAGTTGTAAGCATTCCTAACTCTGGTTAAAAGTTAAAACACTGCAAGCAATGTAAACAGTAGGCAGATTGTAAGCATTGCTAACTCGGCCAAGTTAGAAAATGCTTACAATGAACAACAGCCTGCTTACAATAAATGGTGTGCTTTGTCCGCTTAAACTGATTGTGAGCATTCTGTACTTCAATCCTTGTTGTCTGTTGATATGCAAAAAGGGTTGAATGTTGAAATGTATAGGTCTCTGTCATTGTCACACATCCGGTGGTGCAGTACAAATGAGAAAACTGTCTGCTGTTAAAAGAGTAAGTTGGGCTTTGTTTAAGACCATGATCCTTGAGTGCTCAAAATATTGCACATCAAATATACAATACGGGTGGACTCAACAAAATTTGGGTGGGTGTCAAAAAGTGACAATTTTGGTTGTCATTCTCATCACTCCAATGAAGAGCCAATAAAAGTGTCATGTCACATCATGTCACATAACACTTTTGACATCTCTATTGAAGATGGGTTCCGACAATCGTGGTACTCTCTTCTACCTTTTTAATCAATCTCTTTTACCTTTTTAATCAATCTGATCCCTGGCCCATCTTTAATTCTTAGTCCAATTTTCTGATTTAGTCAATGTCAATTACTAACAATTTTACAGTTATTCACACAAAAAAAATCAATAAACTATGTTTTTAATTATATCTTTATATATAATTAGTGTAAAGCACTTAAATGGTATGGTTTGGTTTGGTCGTCAACGGGTCCTACATAGCTAAAAACTTTCTACTATAAGCTAAAAACTCTCTACTATAAAACAATTACACAATTAGAGTTATTAATAATGCTCTACTTTAGAGAAAAAGTAATATTTTTATAAAAATAAATAATAATAGAAGTAGTATAATTTTAATATTTTAAATATTTACACTAAAATTTATTAAAATTGAATTTATAAAAACAATGAATAAACATATAAATAATCATTCTTTTAGTGAATTTGTATATATAAAAAATTCGTAATTTTTATCATTTCAAAAATTACAACATAAACCGAAATAATATATACATTTGAAAAAACATATTATTAACTTAAACTTAAACCATTGATGAATATATTTGGCACGAAAACACAACCAACTCCTTTTTATTGTAAAAATTATAAGAAGTTTAACCATGGTTAAGTAATAGTAATATCATACGTGGTATTAAAAAATAAAAAAAAACACAGGTTAATATGCATGTATGCCAGGTGTGTAATCTAATACTATCTACTTAACCCTAAAATATATTATAAAGTTAATCCGGTCCATTTAAAACAAATTTAGGTTCAGGTTATACACCTTATTTACCCTTCAATCAGTCTCTAATGTGCTTTTTCACTCTTCAGTCTTCATTACTAGTTTGCATAGCTTGATTCAAAACATTTTCTATTCTAGCGTCTACAATTAGTGAATTACATTCAATTGGGTATATGCATGCGTGTGTGAAATTGGTATCACATAATACTTGAAACTCGACCATAATTATATGCCTTCTTTATAATCTTACGAGTTCTACCAATAAGCTTTAAGGTTGTTTGGTGAGATTCCATGCTCAGATGTCCTGCTTAACAATATTTAATTTAGGACAATGTAAAACTAAATATCGTTTCAAAAAATAAACTTCATACTTGCATTAAATCAGCAATCAAAAGTATTCAGCACTAGGAGGAAATCTAAATTAACCACAGCGGTCATCTAGATCAGATCACTCATCGAGACTTGGTGCATGTTCTTCAATGTGATCAAACTACTTACGTATGATCAAATTTCCCTAACGTACAATTCAAAGTAAGGAATTTTTTGAAAAAAAGATTCGGAAAGCATTGCTTGTTATACTGTCATATAATCGAATAAAAAGAACATATTATATTAAAAAAACAAACAAACGTTCAAGGAAAGATACATATTATGAAGTTGTCTTTAAAATGATACATAAAAGCCTTGCCAACTCCAGGTGCCTCAATACTAGAAAGCCTATAGCTTACATTAAATTATAAATTATCTAAGACTTCGTTCACTTCTCCTTTTATGTCCTTGGACCTCCCAAGTCTGCAAACCAAGAACTCAAAAGCTACACAACTTGCAATCTTCAATTTGTTTTATAGATAATGCCGTGCTACCTTCTTATTCCAGCTAGCATGCAGACATCTTCCTTGGCAGCTTTACCAACTTGGTTTATAAGAAATAATCTGGTGTTCTTCGGGTTACATCAGGTTCTCCTCTCCTTGGAGCTGGATCAAACTGCAAATTCAAAACTATTATTAAGACTTGCACTCCTATTCATATAACTACATAATCTTTTTAGATGATATTTCGTCACGATAACGTAAGTAATAAATGTGAGACAATTTGATGTATTGTGCATGTCTTGTGAACTAAAGAAGCTCAACGGGGCCATGAATCCAGTTAAAATTATCTTCAAGTGACGATTAAAAAACTTTATTGAAATAAGGCTCCAACTTTAACCCCTTATACTATAAGCAGAAAAGGGCGGCCAACCAAACTTCTCTTCAATAAAGATAAGGAGAGGGTTCCTAATGGATTTCAAAGAAAAGAAGACATGGGACTGAGGGTCAAGATGAGTTCCATCGTACTGTGCAAAGTAAAGTATTATCTGATTCGCTTGTATACTTTTTTTTGGCTATAATCAAAATATATTGGCCCTAGAATAAGAGCGACATATCAGTTCATTTTCGATGAGCAAGCAAAACCTAAAGAACACTAGCTATGTACTTGAGTATTAATCACAAGTACCCTAAACTAATATTAAACACACGGAAGTTGGAATTATGTTATAGAGGGAGCATGCAGTAGTAAGGAACCTGGCTAGAGTCACATAAGTATGTTGGTGCTGGATGATAGATTATCTGAAGGCAAGAGTACTACATATTAGAACATTAGTTAAAACTGATTATAGGACATAAAAAGAGACCTGAATAAACGTATGGCCATTGCAGTCGTCAACTTCCAATATTGATGCCATGTTTCCACAACGATAACAATAATTAGGTGCACTAAAAATAGTAACCACCTTTTGCTCCTGCCACATAACAGACAACAGCAGCTAATTAACAAATTAAATAAATATAATACTATCAGATACATAAATTTAGCTATATACTAATATATAATGAACTAAATAGTAGTAATTTACATGTCCCCAGTTAAATCCTTCCATAACCAACTGATGAGCTCTAGCAATAAGCTTCAGACTGTTGGTCTGGTTAAACTGCTCTGATATATCCTGCAAAATTTTTAATTATCATACCACATTTGTTAATGTAACCCAAAAAATATGAACCGGAAATAAATAGGGTCAAAT
Organism: Heracleum sosnowskyi; assembly: GCA_030848705.1. Lineage (NCBI taxonomy): Eukaryota > Viridiplantae > Streptophyta > Magnoliopsida > Apiales > Apiaceae > Heracleum > Heracleum sosnowskyi. The sequence continues at coordinate 34,759,009 of CM061235.1, read as the reverse complement.
AATACTTGGCCAAAAGTATATCCAGCGCCACGGGGAGATATACCCCAACCACAGCGGTCATCTGGGTCAGACCACAAAAGATCACACATTGGACCTTCATGTGGAACTTCTTGAACGCGATCAAAATTTCGTATATTATCAAGTGTTTCAATGGAAGGAGACAGCCCTCCATGTAGACAAAATATTTCTGATTCAACCTGGAATGCAAAAGGAACAGGCTGAATCAGTTTTGCGATATAACTTCCTAAATGCTTGAATATACATAATAATAGTTTCTCTGCAACCACTTTGTATTAATAATCATCTTTTAGCTTTCCAAGGTGATGAAGGATGATGCAAATTTAGAAATTTCCACCAGCATTTTTAAGCAAACCACAGTATACCTAGAGAATGCATGTAACTGTGAAGTAATTTAAATCATGCAACTAGAAGGGCGTATGACGATTTCAGCTATAAAATCTTAATGATATCTATTGAAGAGGCACAGAGTAATGCACAAAAGTTACAGTTGGTTTTGGTCAGTCAAAAAACTAACTTACATCCGAAGATGGTCTGGTAAAGTGCCGAGTAAGACTGAGAAAAGGGTCCTGATTTAAACTAGGAATGCTATACTTCCAAGAGTCAAGAGGATAGCCAAGTAGATTAAGATATCATATGGCACAATTGACAGCTATAAGCGGAGGTTTAAAATTAATATAACCTACTAATGGGAATTGCAAACTCAATCACATGTATTAGTTTTTGAGATATTTATTTGACTGGAATGGATAACGCTAACCTTACATGACCCACAGGATTCTTTTGGTTGATAAATTTAATGCAAGATACATCAGTTAAGATAAAACGAATGTACAGTTGTAGTATTGTACATCAATTTTGAATGTCAGTTTTTGCAAATAGACTTCCAAAACTAGTAACATGAGAAAGACTGAAAGAGGCATCTTTGTTAGACAGGATCAGAGCTTGAGGTGAACACATAAAAGAAAGTTACTTCTTCGAGTCCCCAGCAACAGCCTTATTTAGAGATTAAATAGAGTCCCATGTAATAACTTTTCACAGTCTACTTTAAAAAAAAAATCTCTACCCAAATTTATACTAAAATTTCTATCCCAATACATCACAATCACTCTTTACACTCCATCTGTTTTCACACAAGTGTTGTTCAACTTTGTACATAGAACACATATTTACATATTATGTTGGTTTAGATAAAACGATATATTTACGTATGTATCCATACAATCTTTTCAATAATTGAAATTTTATTTATATTAGTACAATCTTTTTCCCAAAAAGCTATTATTGAGCTGCTATTGAATTTAAACAAGAATATATTAAAAAAAAATTAAAAAAACAACTAGAGTTAATTAGCAAGGCAATTTAAAGGGATTATATTGATTTAAGTGATTTCATTAATAAATGTAACAAGAAGGATTAGGCCTAGTTTAATATAAATAAAAGGATGCATTGTTATGCTGTGGAGGTGTTGTCTACTTAGTTCAATTCTAGATAAAGGAATAAAAGGGTTCAACAGTCATGTAAATATAAGAACGAACAACCAAACTAACCAGAGCAGTTAGTGGCAGATAATCAAAGAGATCCGTAAAGATTTTCCAAACATTAGCATTGCCATACCTGAAGAGAAATGTAGATCTTCAGTACCAGATCAATATGCAAAGCTAAAGAAACTCGGTAGTACATTTAAAAAATAATGACATCAAGACCATGTCATTTATTTCATAGTCTGGCATATAATTTAATCTCCAAATAAATATGGGCATCTGCATCACTATCTTAATTATATAACGAATCTTCTTCAATGTATAGAGGGGAGGATCCTTCAATCAACACAGAGATGTGCTACAAACGAAACCAATAAAGTAACAAGAGTTACTGAGATTGTAGAAAACAAGGATGCAAAGACTTACTTCCGCAGACATTCATCATAAAACCCGTATACTTGTGTGATCTGTACACACATAGATAAAAATGACATTCAGCTCATTGCATAAATGGAAAAGTTCCACTATCACATACTAGAATGTGAAAACAAAAAATATATTACTCAAGGGGAAGGCACAACCAAAATGGGAAAAACTGTTGTGAAGCTTGCAGAACCAATTAGCTTTGACAAACTAAGATCACTTTAAAGCCAGAAATTCGCAGCATGGTCTGACACTTAAGACCAGATATTGCTAGACTATTTTACATGGCTCAACCAAATACGATGTCTGAACTATAAAAATGCACATAAGCTCTTTCATATATACAAAGTGAAAACCAAACATAAAATATATAGTTCATGGGCTTGGAGTTTCTAAAGGTCACTATAGAAAACTTTTCTATTAGTGCGGCCTATAATCATATTTAATGAATATTTTTCAAGGATCCAACCGTACGGATATGAAGATCATGTCAAAATATTGTTGTAGAATATTTTTTATGCAAATTTAAGTGGTAGAGTATTGGTTTTATAATGATATTATTTTCTTATATAATGTTAACGGTAGAGATTGATCGATTATTTTTTGTTAAAAAATGATTGGTCCAAATCACTTGATCATTTGAAAATTTGCATATTTATTCATTTTCACTAGATGCTTACATCCGTACGGTTGGATTTTCAATTAGATGTCTAAATATTGTAAATTAGAGGTGCACTAGTAGAAAAGTTTTCTATTGTGACCTTTAGATACTCTTTTCCCATAGTTTTTATACCAGCTATGAATAGTTAAAGGTCGGAAAAAAAGTTTAAGCTTCTTACAGATTAATTAAATTAGTCTAAGCATCATTACACAATTAGTCACCATCATAAAAATTGCTTCAAGAGATAGCATAGCTAAGTCTTAGCAGGTCCCAATTTCCAAGTATAATGTATTTCCATTTTTAGCATTCCAGCGCTTTTTTCTCTCTTCAATAAATTAATCAGATACCTTAATGCTGGATCTAATACATCATATTATGAAGTTTGCCATATATAGTGTTCAAACGTAACAAAGTAAAAAGACATACCTGTCGACTCTCGTGATTTCCTCTCAGAATTGTGATTCGTTGATGATAACGCACTTTTAGAGCCACTAGAAGCTATAAGAAGAGGGAAACTAATGTTAGCCTTAGCCAGGATTAGAAACATGCATACAGATAACCAAATCAGTAGCTGACAGATGATGAGGAACCCACAGCAGGCAGTTGCCGTACTGAAAGGCTATTTGAACTATTCTCAAGAAGCGAAATAATTCAGAAGTGTTGGTACAATTCCAAGCTCCTTCACATATTTTTGTTGTTACAACAAATTTTTGGCTTCACTTCGTCATGGTTTATTATCATGAGGACACCTAATTAAGTTCCTCTACGTGGGAAATAACTAGCAAAGCACATGTTGTATTTTCTTGCTAACACAGACACAACACTTATTCCATGTCAGATCCTTCAACTGAAATGTAGACACTGGCCAACTAAAAAATAAAAAGAGGACTAATTTGGAAAATCATTTACAAATTCATGTTTTCTTGCTTATTTTCCAAGAAATTTCATCTAATAAACTTGCTTATTAATGAATTATGCCATGACCCCTTGCCCTTGTTCAGAAAATGGTAAAAACAGGTAAATTAAGGCATGTACAAAACCTGAAAATAACAGATAGTCAAACAGAGATAAGCTAGAAATTGCTCAAAACAACAGAGCAAAGCGGTATCTCACTTATGTTAGGCCCTATTTAGGCATCAAGACACATTCGGTGCCTGTGGATTTGTTTAGATGTAAAGACAGCCTGTGGTTCTGTTTGTCTATCGGGTACTTTTTCCATATAAGTTATAACTCTGAACGTATGTATAGAACCCATAAAACAGAATGCAAATACCATGAATAGAAACAATAAATAAAATTTTGCCAGTTGCAGATATAGAAGGTTGTTCAGGCTCTTACCGTGACAGTTTCAACTGAATAATATCCACGATCGACATAATCCCCCATAAAAAGGTAATTTGTATCCGGGCACTGCCAAAGAAAAAATCAGTAGCAGAAATCAATAAAATAGAGTTGATAATTATCACATTGATTTTTGTGAGTATAGAACCTTAATTATACAAACAAAAAGATCTACAAAGAAGCAGAAAGCTTTGGAAAAATATGATACGAAAACAGAAGCCTTTTATTGCGGAACCTTATTGGATCTCCAAAATCTAAAAGAAGTTGTATGCTGTGCACGTTTATCTAAAAGAAGACATGATTCAAACAAATTTGTTTAGAAAATTCAAATTCTATATCTAGAAATGGACAAACAGCTAATCTCCTTCCTAACTTGACATCAAAATCCTCTCCAGAACTGGAATAGTTTAGTTCAGATATTCAACATCTCTACATATGTGTACTTGATAACTATTGAGGTGCACTTTGGTCTAGCTACATTTTGTGAATCTGTTAGATTTGTATCTATCTTAAGAACTACTACGGAGGGCAGGGCAGGAGTGGAAAATTCTGGTTCTATACATTAAGCAAAAATACTACATAAAAAGTGTGGAAAGGACTTCACACTTTCCTCTATCAGGATGATGAAACACTTGAGGAGTATAAAAAGTATCAACCTTTGTTGTATGAACATGTCAAATGTTAGTACTTAAATATATAACATGTTGACCCACTTTCAAGTTAAAAGCCTTCAACATCTGGACAACACCAACAAAAAGCACATCTAATTTTCATAAAAATAAATTAGTCTTTTCATGTGATTCCAAAAATTAATAATACCAAGTAAAAGTGTAGGTCATAAGCTAGCTAGTTCTTCTTTTACAAATGTTTGCATGTATATGGGCTAAATAATATTCGTTTAACGGAAAAAAGAAGAGTGATGCAAAGCAACAAACAAGATGAATATTGATGCCATGGAACACTGTTATACATATTACAGAGAGTCAAGAACAGATCTTACTTCCAAAATAATAAGCAGACTAAGAGATTGTGTTCACAATTTCAGATGTATCGCATATCATTTCAACTTGCTTTAGAAACATAAGCCAACACTTCATATTCGATTTTCATATTTTCACTGGCAAAAAAGTAAAAAAACTGAGAGCAAAAATCTAAAATGTATGTACCTTTCCTCCAATGCGAAAAAGCTCAGCAAGATCGTGAAATTGCCCATGAATGTCGCCGCATATGGTCACAGGACTTTTAACAGGCTGTAGCAGGGGATATAGAAATCAGTGCACCATTTTAATATGGTTAAGTAGCTCAAATTACAGGACCATGGTAACAATTAACAAATCATTTGCACAAGAGATGACTATCTTAATCGACATGCCAAAAGATTACTGCCCTCTTATTTGTACAAATTGTACTGCTAGGTGCTATAGCCTAAAAAAGTAAAGGTAGTAGTTAACTTACAAGGAACATCACCATATCCTAGTTTCTCTGGTTTAAATATCTCAATGGACCTAACGTGATTGTCGCGACAACATTGACTTAATTAATCAAATTATACACATACAACTCCATCCATGTAAAGCACTAAAACACATCTCTGATTCAGGACCCCTTTAAAAAAGATAGAAATTAGATGACGCAAAAGAATCATAGGTTGAGGTTCGGGCCTTCAAAATATACGCAAGTCAGATAAATAATTCATAATTTCCTAATCCAGAATGAATAAAAATGACAGATACCAAAGGCATCGATAAAAAACCTAGACTAGGACTAATCAAACTCAAATTCTAAAAATTAATCTTACTCCAAGTAAAAGATAAGTACTAGAATAATCATCTTGATTCCAGAATATTTCTAGACAAAATAGCTATAGCTATGTTTATATTTTGACACAAAAGAAGCAAGTTTGGGTGCTAAAATATAATATATATACTCCAATGCTAATTCTAGAATAGCTATAGCTGATGTTATATTCAAGTTGAAGAACATAAACCAACGACATTTTCCTCCTTACTTTCAGTTGGTTGATAATGTGGCAAGGATAACTATAGCTACCTGTAATTCTATTTTTACAACCAATTATACGCTTGAGCTGATTTTCATTCAATTATAGATGTGCATTCGACTTGCTCGTGGCACAAAATACTAGAGCTAAATGTTTGTTTGACACTACTCACACTATTATAGATGTGCATTCGACTTGCACTGCACAACAGATATATGCTGTGAACTATTTGTCACGGTCAAACTTCGAAGGAAGAAAAAGCTGAAGTTCTTTTTTACATTAGTCTGGAAATTCAGTTCTTGAGTCCAATGTGAATTACTAAATTCAGCAGTCCACAATTATATCCTGATGCAATTCAGTAATTTAAGATTCATCTTCTTATCCTCTCTTTTCCGATTTCCAGAAAATAAACATATGCAGGTACTCAGTGAGTGTGTCTAAATTATTAATTAATATTAAGCAGAAATATAAAATACATTTAGAACCAAGCATGTTGAAGGGCATTATATGTTGGCTCACATGTTTATTGCAACATAAAACAGATTTTATGTCAACTTCCTATCACTACGAATGAACAAGTTTCAAAGGGCCCTTGGGCATTTTGACCTTCAAATTAATCTCTTCTGAATATATTCTACAATACCCTCAAAGTAGCATATGTCCTACATGCAAACTTGCAGCACATCTATTATACAAAAGGTAGAAAGGAATTAAATATGATTACACAGTTGACGCTTATGCACATACATATTAAATGTATGCACACACATATGACTGTTTTGAAGAATTACTTCCATTAAAATCTTTTGCACTTCCCAACTGCACATAATCTATTTTTGATCAACCAATTTAACTAAACAGATAATGCCAAAACATACCAATTAAGCCTCATACTATGAATAACATTACTTGACCCACTGATTTCTATATATAGAGAGAGAATAAAGATACAAGGGAGGGAGATGGGGAGGGGAGGGGAGGGGAGGGGAGGGGGAGGGAGATGGGGAGAAGAGGGGGGGAACATGTTTATAAAGAAATTGTGTTCCAACCTATATCATAAATAGGTGGTGAGAATATGAAAAGAAAGGGTTTTTCAGCGATATGTATAAAGTAAAAACAATATCAATACCTGTACATTGCTTTCTTTCATCAGGATCTCTTTAGCCTTGTCACATAATGCCCTCACCTATAATTAAAAAGAAGGTATTTTTAAAAATAATCATTTCAAAGGCATCCATCAAAACATTAGCATATGGCACAAAATTTCACTGGTATAACAACTGTTAAATATAGTTCAATATTTAATTAGCAAAATTTTTGTTCAATCACTGAAGAAGCAGCTACAACAAAGCTCAAAACTGATGGTTCATCATCATTAAATTGTACATTTATGTGTAAATAGCCTCGAATACTTAAACACTGGTACTTTGGTGGCACATTTCAATATCCGTGTAATATATAGCAAAAAGTGTTGTTGTAGGACTTTACTCCTCACGAAATGTTAAATAAGAAATTACGATGTTTTTATACCTCACATATAGAAAGGGGTCTTTACTTTGGTAGAAACAATAGTATCTCTAGCTTCGGAATCGAGTGTCTTGTTACGTGTAGGTCGAAACAACCCACAGGTAACATTTTGTGTGCTAGTTTCCCTCTTATGTTGTCTGCTTCATTCCGCGATATACCACTAATTATAAAAAGCAATATTGTTCTTTTTCAATAATTTAGATTTCACTTGCAATATGAATACAGTTTGAATATTGATAGACAGGATTTCAATTTACTCCTTATTTGTGTAAGTTGTGGAATACAATAATGCAAATACTATTGCATTTATATATATATATATATATATATATATATATATATATATATATATATATATATATATTACTAAGTTGGTCACATACTTCCAAACTGCATGCGACATATATTGTCGTATTTCTTTTTTAGTATCCACGCATTGTACTCTCCACATCCAATACGGATACGTGGCTCATGAATACAGCTACCTAACAAGCCAAATTATGCTATTACCATTTCCCGACAAATTACTACATGTAATTTGGCAGTCTGTTCACCAACCAGATCAGCAAGTATAAAGACCGCCAAAACAAATCTATAAGGCAAACTTATTGGTGGAAGAAAGGAAATACAAGCAATTTTTAATTCTTCTTTGCTTTCCATCCAAAACTGCCACAAAAAACCAACCAGATCACATACATCATTTCCTACCAATTACAAAGACCCGGTTATACATCCTTAGTTCAATTTCACATATAATAGTCGCAAAGCAATGCAGCCTAATCTTCTTCAAATTTTTAATTTTCCTGTTTCAACTTTCCTTTCCCGCGCAAAATTTCTTAAAACGCACAAATGTTAACAAATCTTATATTCAATTTCATGTCAAGAACAAACTGAGCATAAATTTAATCTTAAGTATCTCTTATTTTCTCAATCTCAACAATTCCAATACACACACATCTATATATACTGTGTGTGTCTTCACACTAATTCTCTTAATTTCGAAAATTCTGAGACACACATTTATACATACATATATTCTATCCAATATTTATACATACATTTAATTCATTAAAAAACAAATTTCACATATTTACAAATCGTAAATCCAATTTCATAATCTCCAAGCTCAATTACGATTCTAAGCAACTCCAAATTTCTTAATTTCAACTTTTTCACACACACGGAAACATAAACATACAGTTTTTATGTATTTGCATTTATTTACTCTTTCAATTCAACAATTCCAAGACAAACATCTACATATATTATAAGATATGGTGTTCTTTCGTGTTTCGCGTATACATATACGAACAAAAATTCAGATCGACAAGAAAATTCACCAACACAAATCAAATCCAGATCCAAAAACAACAACAGATCTAAAAAACAACATCTTTTCACCACAAAAACATCAAAAAAAATCAAAAGAAAAGGATCGAACCTGAGGCTCGGAGAGAGGCTTGCACTGCATAAGCTGCGAAATCTGTTCATCGAGATTGCTGTTCGACGACGCCAGATCCGCATTCATCTCTCCTCTGGTTGTGTATGTAATTGTGTCTATCTATTGTTAGTGTGTGAGATGAAACAGAGGATGGATTTGTCGATATATGTATAGATTTATATGTATGGATGTGTATATTATAAAATGTCCCCAAAATGATTGAGAGCTGTGTGTGTGCAACTGGAAAGAGAGAGAATTCCTCTATTTTTGCCGTTTATTTTGTCATCCTTTTTTTATTTCAGTTGTGTTTCATAATTGAAATATAAACTACACAAAAATAAAATAATTGAAAATAAAATAAATGACTACCAAGGTGTTGGTTTTTTTTAAGGGGAATCAATTCAATAATGAAAAATTATACGACATTTACAAAAATAATCGAGTCGAATAAATATAAAACAGATCTTATCGCTGATTAATCCAATTTTCCTCTAAAGACGATCAAACGATTTGTTGAAGTTGATACACGATAACCAATTTGAGTTATCGACCGTAATTGTAATTCCATACAAATCTTTATCAGTGAATCAAAATCTTGAAAAACTCGTAGATCTAACATCCCGAACATTAAAATACACCAAATAAATTGAGAACAAAACTCACCAAGATAAGATTTAATTAAACAAAGGAGGAAATACTTATCCAATGAGAAAGATTATTGAAAAATTAAGAACAAACCAAAAAAATTCACTAATTTGGGGATTTCCACGGTGAAAATTGATGGAAGCCCCCGACGACTATTAGGTCTTTTTAGTCTTCGAGAGAGAATGTATGTAAGGTGTTAGTTAAAAAATTGGGTAAAATATCAAATGTGTAGTAGAAGTAATTATTTAATATTTTTATTATTTTAATATTATCTCAAATATTATTATATTTAGCATCATTTTAATTTATTTTTAAATTCAAATTCCAACTTATATTTTAAAATACATAATGTAACATCAATATTAGACTGAAGTTTATAATATGATTCTCACAGCTCTCTCGTCAAACATGTTTTCTCTTAATGAGAGTGGTTCTATCGTTGTTACCAAATGTAACAGTTAACACATTAATCTACTAAATAATTAAATCATCAATTAATGAATATAATGATATCATAAAATTTGATTTAAATATTTATAAAGATTATTTCAATTTATGTTATCTTATTATTTTATTTTAAAATAAGAAACATCATTAATTAGTAGAGGTTTTTTAAAAATACGATTTTTTTTTGCATAAATATGCCTTTTTAATATTATTTTGCAAAAATACAATTTTTCTGAATTTTTTGCAAAAAATACGACTTTGCAAACTAATGCAGCCTCAAATGTAACTAAAAGTAACTGCAATTATTTTTCGGAAAAAAGTAAACATAAATTGCATCTAGTTGCAAATCGTAAAATCAAAAGTTATAACTCGTTATATCAATGTTACTCCCTCTGTTTGTTGTTTGCTATTAATTGACGTTCTAGAGTTTAAGTTTTGTTATGATTTATTTGACGTTCTCCCATATGATTGACCCTAGGTGGAGACAAGTGGATTACACGAAAGGACTCTGATTGAAATGGAAAGTGGATTCGAAGACCCCATATGTTTTTAATCATTGAAATTACATATTAAGTTGTTAATCACATACTCTTTCACCAATATGGCGCTCACACAAAATGTTGAGAATAGTAAGCATGGTTGCATTAACACTTTATCAATTAGTGCACTCTCTTTGGGAATGATAACCCTCTTACCGAGGATACTACTTTGACCGCGTGCACTTTCACATAACGGGGATTGCTCGCGTGTAATTCGCTCGTCAGACCCCCATCATGTTACTCAAAAATTTAAATCAGTCTAAGGATATTTGTAATGGCACGAGATTAATAATCACACATTTGGGGTAAATATTACTATTCCACCAATAATAATGTCACCCAAAGATTCAAAAATGGTCATTCAAACTTAATTGAAGTCAGCTACCGGTGATACCCCGTTTCAAGATGACAATTAATAAAAGCTAGGGTTGGTCTTTAAAACATTTTGGCATGTATCTACCAAGCTAGGTGTTCACTCATGGATAAGTATGTATATATATATATATATATATATATATACACACACACATACATACATATGGCGTTGTCAAGAATGACTGATCGAGAAGGCTTGCTCGTTTTAAACACTAAAAATATTTGTAATGGCACGAGATTAATAATCACACATTTGGGGTAAATATTACTATTCCACCAATAATAATGTCACCCAAAGATTCAAAAATGGTCATTCAAACTTAATTGAAGTCAGCTACCGGTGATACCCCGTTTCAAGATGACAATTAATAAAAGCTAGGGTTGGTCTTTAAAACATTTTGGCATGTATCTACCAAGCTAGGTGTTCACTCATGGATAAGTATGTATATATATATATATATACACACATACATACATATGGCGTTGTCAAGAATGACTGATCGAGAAGGCTTGCTCGTTTTAAACACTAAAAATAAGGTGAAGGACTAGACTCTTATAAAAAACATTATTACAAAGAGGTCTTCAGTAATATTTACGGATCCAACCGCGGCACTGGTATGACATGTTGCCATTCTAATTTTGGTACTACGTGTACTATAGAGATGACAAATTAATTCGACATGACGGATACCCGATCCGAAATCTAAAAATTTGGATTTACATAACCCAGTTTTTTGGATATGAATTTAATTTTTTAAACCTTGAAATTTTTTGATATGGATTTTATGTTTACCGGTCCAAAATTCGAAACTCAATCCAAACCCGATCTGAATCCGGAACCCGAAAAAAAACCCACAATACATATATATGTATTTAACTTTATATATTATACATTAGAATATATTATATATAGTTTTAATATTCATAAACATGTTTAATTTTGTATTGTCATTTTTTGGATTTAATCCTTAAATTATCATTTTATTTTACTAAGTCCTTTTTTTAATTTTATTTTTGACTTGCATCCTTCCGTTTACAAACACTAATGAGGTTAGTTGAAATATCTGACATGGCATGAAAAACAAAAAAGAAAAATCAAGTGTTATGCATATTGTACTCCTTGATCAATCCGTGCATCAACCACGTAATGTAGTCAATTTTATGGTTAACATAAATACTTTTTACCTTTTTTAACATATAAAATGGTGTCATTATTAAGAGTAAACATTTAATAATTTATAATTCTTATATAATATTTTTATTTACAATAACATATTTTAATTATTCAAGTAAAGATTAATATCATAATTAATTGTTATTACATATTAGCTAGTTTTATGAGTAACATTTATATAGAAGATAAGAAAAAAACCAACTATTTTTAGTTATTTCATAATAGTTGATATAGAAAATGACACTGAATATTATTTGTGATAATAAAATTTAAAAAACTCAAGATCATCTTAACATTGTAATTGTTAAATAATTTAATATGATAATAATTAATTGACGGCTGCACTTTATGTTAGGTCCAAAGTATCGTAGAAGGGGGGTTGAATACGATACTCACAAATAATTCAATTTCGTTCGCGGATTAATCTTTCAGTTCTATAACGAAATCAAACACACCAAACCAAATCAAGTTTCGGGGAATATATCTTTTTATAAATATAAACCTCGAGGGGTGCTACAATTTCTAATCCGTAGATTAGCTTCAATGAGTTCTAGGTTATTCACAATCAATACAATGAAAGAATTCTGAGCACTATAAATTTCTATGATCTTCTCCGGCTCAAACTTCTCTCTCAGTAGTTGCTACTATGAAATAACCTGACTGAGGAAGACACTGCCTCTCTCTTAGTAATTGTAGACTTGGTTTTATAAAAACCATCGAACCAAATTAATTGAATTAATCTTGGCCGTTGGATCTTCATCAACCTGACAACAAATAAAACTTTTCACCCACTTTATGAATTGAAAACTATCGAATAATAAAGTAATAATTACATTCGATGGTTTTTTAAAATAAAAACTATCGAATGGAACTTTTACTTTATTAAAGTTTTCATTCACTTTAAGCTTTTCATTCGATGGTTTTCTAATTTAGAAAATGTTAATCCCAAACGACCTAACAGAATTGTAGAAGGCGGGGGGGGGGGGGGGGAGGGGGGGTTGAATACAATTCTTGATATTTCTTAAACTTAAAACAACTTACAAATAAAAACTGAACTTAAAGTAAAAATCACAAGTACATAAATAATTTCAGTTGGATTGTTTGATGATCCAACTGAAGTGATTTTTATTGCGGAAATAATCTGTGATACAAAATGTACACAGCTGCTCAGTTACAAGATTGTAGAGAAGTATGCTCTCAAAGATAGCTAATATAAACTATTTGTTTTTCTTCTCTTATCTTTTAAAGTAACTGCTACACTTGGTTATAAATACCCAAGTTTACAATTCTACGTTTGGCTAAACTAAAGAACAATAGTAGTAACCATCAGTAGCTTGCTTTTCATTCCTTTTGTCCAATGGTCCTTGGAGATCTTTGCTTTTGTCTTCATGCTAATTTTAATCATTCCCAAGAGCCTTATTGGAAATTGGAATGTTTCCTTATTTCCAGTAACCATTTTGATGGCTTCCAATGCAAAGTACACTTCCATATCTCCTTTAGATCTGTTCAGTAAACTGTCACTATCACTTTGTCAACTGTTCAAAAAGCAATAGTGATTCGTTGATAGCAGGGAGATGTGTTTCGTTGATAGCTTTATTCTTCATTCCGTTGATGGTGTTTCCTTCGTTTCGTTGATGGTGTTTCCCTCGTTTCGTTGATGGGTAAACTCCATACCGTTGACAGAGTGATCTTCATACCGTTGACATGTCTTCACTTAGGCAAAATTACAAGACATAATATATTTACAATTAACCAACCTATTTTGCCTATCTAGTACTTGGTCAACATGACTTAGAAAACCTATCTAATACATACAACAGAATGCATATCAAACTGTGAAGTATTGTACAGTGCAATTGCTACATTACTCATTTCGTTGATGAGCTTCCTGTCAACGGAATGCTGCAAAGCATGCCATTTCGTTGACAGCTACAAAATGACTTAATACAAAATCTACCAAGTGTTTTTATAATTATCATCAAGAACAACATATTCCTAACAATCTCCCCCAATTTATGACTGATAGAATAACAGCCATAAATCAAGAGCCTTGATGATAACAAAAACACTCAGACATATTACACATGATAAAAGTAGAAATTGCATTGAGCTTCATTGAATTTAATTGAAATGCAAGGTAGAAAATCTTACAAAACAAGTGCACAGAGTTGCTCCTCTAGACTGAGCAGATTTTTCATCTTTGCCTCCGTGGTCTTGTTTTCTTCCCTTTTCTTGCATTGTTCTCCTCAATTTGAGCTTGAAGTCTTCTGTAGAAAATCTTCTCTTCTTCATCTTGATTCCCCAACTTGGATTGCATTAACCTTAGAGTTTCATTGGATGCCTTCTCCAGTTGGTCTTCTATTCTGAAGAATCTTCTACAGTTGTCCTTATCTCTGAATTCCATCATCCAAAAAGGTTGGAGATGAATTATCTTTCCTGTTTGAGGGACCTTCAATACTCTGGGAAGTGCACCAGGCTTGTTCCAGCTAGCTTTGATTTGGCAAATCTTGGAGACAACCTCAGACTTGGCTGTTTTGGTAAAACCAAAATCTTTCTTCAAACATTTAAACACAGATAGCAGTGTCTGATAGTCTTCTCCCAGAATTATGTGTAGAGGCCAAACCTGTTCTCTCCCACCCTTGTAGACAAATACCAATCTCTCTGGTAGTTTGTAAGAAGCTGCTATTCCTCTCACTTCAACCAGGTCATCAAGATTGATATGAATGTCAGACTCCTCCCTGATATCAGCAATGTAGATGAAGTCTTCTGAGTTGGTAGGGGGTTTCTCAGCTTGTGGTCTCCTTATCAGAAATGGCTTAGCCTTGGTAGCCCTTTGCTTAGATTTCTTCTTTGGATCCATTTCAAAGAGGAATTTTGGAAAGTTGGCCTCATCAAACTCAATTGGCTCTCCCTTTGGCTCAATTGGCTGATCATGGAAATTTACAGGATGATTAGGATCACATGCTAACTTTACCTCTGAAACTGGATCAGGAATTGTTGGAGGTGCAATTGGTACAGAAGAGTCTGATGCAATGCTCTGAGAGTCATCATTCTCAAAGGCTATGTTTCTCCTAGCTCTTGCCTTTGGTTGCCTTGTGCTCTTCTTTGCACTCATTTCCTCTCTTGCTTTTTCTTCTAGCTGTATTTCTTCTTCATCAAGAGACTGAGCAACAGCAAGGGCTTGCATTGCTGCTCTTTCTGACTCTTCAGCTTTAGCTTCAGCAAAATTTGGGTGACCAGCCCAAACACAGATTTCTTGTCCATTCCTGTAGACAATTGCCCTTTGCTTCCTTATCTCATAATCATTGCTTTCCTTGCTTTTTGTGATAAGAAGACCAAGAAGCTTGAGCTCATCTGGATAAGGTGCAGGATAGAAAGTCCTTGCTATATTTTTGCCCTTTGGTTTAGCAGGGGACTTGGGAGATAAGCTTCTTTGGAGTGTAGCTTGTTCCACATCCCTAATGCATGAAGTTTGTCCTTTTTCCTTCCTTGGACCTTGAGTGACTCCATGTAGAAGGGGCTCTACCTTATAGAAAGAATTGGTCTGTGGCTCCCATTCCGTTGACACTAGAACCATGGCATTCGTTGATGGTTGATCCGTTGATGGATTTGAGTCCTTTGTAGTTCCAGCAATTTTCTTGACCCTTGCTTCTATGTTGGACCAATGGTCTTTGATTTGTTCTGCAAGTCTCATCCTCATAGAAGCCTCCTGGATCAGGTCAATACCATCCTTTTTATTCTTTCCAAACTCCCCCATTGCTAATGGCTCTTCTAGCAAGGAGATGGCTGGGACCAAAACCTTTGTGATTTGTATCTCTAGCTCCTTAGTTTTCTCCCCCTTTTTGTTATCATCAAGTGAGATGATAGGGATTCCTTGAGCTGCCAGAAGCTGGGTGAGTAGGCTAGTTTGCTTCTCCTGTTCCTTCTGCATGTGAGAAAGTGTAGCCTCAACTTTGTCCACTCTAGAGGAGAGAGTTTTCAAAGATGAGGACACTTCAGGTTCCTTGGTGAAAAACCTTGACATCTTGGAGACAGTGTGAAGAGGAAGCTTTTCATCTAGCCTCCTGTCAGTAGCATCCCTAAGGTTGCTAATTGAATCCTTGATTTCTGTAGCCTCAATCCTTGTCTGCAACATTTGTAGCCTTTGAATTTCCAGAGAATCCATTATGGCCTTGTAGAATTTCTTTTCCCTTGCTTCAGCAGACTCATGAGCTAGATATGCCTCATTGTACTGCCTTGTGATAGCAGCATCCAAGTTGCATCTACCATGCATATCCTGAGAAAGCCAGTTTGGTGTAGGAGGCACCACAGAAGTCCCAGTCTGTGTAGTGGTGGCCACCTGTAGATTGTCACCAAAGCTGTCTTCATCATCAGAAAACTCAAAGTCTCCACTTGCTGCAGCTCCTGGAGGTAGATTGGTCAAGGCATCCTTTGCTCTTTGCATTGATGCAGTAGTATGAATTAAGTTGAGTGACCTTTCTGCCTCCACATTACCCTGTTGATCCATAACTTGATAGGCTGACACAGGATGAGTAAAGGTCTCAGGATCCAGGGAAATACTATCCAGAGTTTGTTGATAATGCTCTTGGAAGGTAAGTTCTCTTTCTCCCTCACTGACCCTCATTAACTCACTAGCAATGGCTGCTTCCATCCTTATTGCTCCTGTAGTCCCTTCTCTCTCTCCACTCTTTTCTTGCATCATGGGCTCCCCATGGCTCACACCTCTCACACCCTCACCTTCACCTACTAAGGTGGTACTCTCAATCTCTCCTTTTGCCTGGCTGGAAGAAATAGCCAGCCTCTCACTCTCAGACTCTCCTTTTGCCTGGCTGCAAGCCAGCCTCTCAATTTCACTCCCTCTCAAACCTAAAAGTGTCTCAACTACCACCAGGTCATCTACACTAGTTGTGGAAACAACTTGATTTTCAATAAGGGGTGTAGAATGACCTATCAACGGAATGGTAGTTTGAACTGTCAACGGTATGGATACCGTTGATGGAGAAACACTTGTCAACAAAAGAGGCTGTTTCGTTGATGAAGTCAATAAAGCACTTTGAGAAAGTGAAATTACAGTAGAATCTGTGGTGATTGATTTTAGAGATTTGTCCACGGATCCTCTTGCAACTTCAGAAAAAAATGGTTGATGGCCCAACAAATCACTTAACAAGTGATGACCATCAGCTTCAGAGTGGGGCTTCTCCAAGATAAGAGTTGGAGAATCAGGAAAAGATGTATTGATCATGTCCACATCTAAAGATTGAGTTGGTGAATTGGATGGAGATAAATCAAGATTAATGTTTAGAGAATGGGACTGTAACCCCAGAGTAATAATAGGGGTTACATCAAACTGAATTTGAGAAACTGGAAGTGTTGCTTCCAGTGTGTGTGCACCCTGTGTACCCTTGGACTTTTGCTTCACTCTCCTTTGGTATTGGGAAAATGTAGACTGAGGGCTTGAAGTGTCCCTTACCCTTTTGGAGTGTGCTCTTGGAGGAGAGCTTGTTTCAATAATCACATCCTTTTGGGAGGATGCAACTAGACTTGTGTTTAAATCCATTTTACTCATTGTGCCTTGTTGGGAAGACACAATGGGGCTTGGCTGGATTTCACTCATCTGTCCTTCCTTATCCTTAGGGTTTCTTTTATGTTCACCCCTTCCCTCACCTCTGTTCGCACAAAATCACGCAAGCGTACGCGGTCACAAGTAATACAAGATTAGTAAAGTTCGTTCCCACAGAGACTGCTTTGGTTATAATAGTTTAGCACTTGTGCAACAATGTATGGTTATTATCCAATGCTAAGATAATTGACAAATTGAGTTTTGTTTAACTAAATTAACTACTTGACTTAACAAGATTATAATTAACTAAGAGATTTCTGATTAATTACTTATGAGAAAAAGCATGGGATCCTAACTTCATTAAATACTTCATCTAGAGTCTTTTGTCTTTAATCAATGCATGTGACGGTTATGATAACTAATCGGATAACACGAAATCAGTATACGCTACCTTTCAGTATACGTATACCAAACCACTCAAACATCCACAAAGAGATAGAGGTTAAGCAGACACCAATTATGTTTAGACCCTATATGTCTATAAGATTTGAAAACATAACGGTTTAATGAGCAAGTTATCCATTCAGATTACATAGGACAGGTAAGATGGTTAAAATTACCTACAAATCATGCATGACAAACATACATAAACCTATGCTAGCATGGCAAGTTCTAAACCTCTATATCCACTTTCGCATTCAATAGAGATTAACAAATAATCTTAGATGTTAGCTACTCATCCAAGAAGAATAATCACAACCAAACTAGGTTATCAAGAATACATCACACACAAATCTTTAAAACAATTAACTATTAGAATCCATAAATAAATCCGTTAGAATCCCACGACGACGATTAGTTCATATTCGAACCGTTCATCATCGTGGGTTCTGATGATAACATGATAGTAATAAGTCTGGAAAACTTGATAGAATAACTAGGGTTTAGAAAGAACAACGAGAATCTAAAGTATCGCCTAATTTAGAAGAATACAAAGATTAGATGAAAACTAGGTCTTCGTAAATCAGCCGTCTTCTTGTTCTCCTCACCGGTGGACGTATATAAATGTATGTATCTTGATATATCTGTGTGTCTCCCTCAGAAAACGTCCACCAAATACTTATAAAGACTTAAGGCTAACAACTATGGCAAGTTTCCTTTTCTGACCACAAAACTGCAGTTTTCAGCATTCTTTACGCGCGGGCGCGCGGGAGGCGGCGCGGGCGCGCCGTGATTTCTGTCAGTTGCAGCGCGGGCGCGCGGGAGGCGGTGCGGGCGCGCCGTGGTTTCTGTCAGAAAAATTCTAAAATGCTTCTTTTGCCATTTCTTTGCCCATTCAACATTCACAATTGCTTGATCTTCATACACATGCTTAAACACCACCTAACGATCATAGAATCACCACATCTCTGCTGATAAAGCAACTCTACAAATACTAAACAAAACACATTAAAAACAACACGTACTTGAGAACAGAACGATCAGATTAAGCCAATTTAGGACGATCCAAGTAGATATGAAATCCACTTATCAACCTCTCACAGCTCCAGAAACACTCCCCTTAGGTTGTGTAGTGGATTTTACAACAGGTGCCTTTTGGGAAGCACCTGAGGTTGGCTTGGAGGATTTCTTTGATTTTGGTTTTGTTGCTGGGGCAGGAGCCTGTTGGGTCACAACTACAGACTCCACAACAACAGGACTGGGTGATACAGTTGAAGTAACAATTATACTAGAAGGGATAGCAGTAGTTACCTCAATTACTGGTAGATACACCACTGGAACCTCACCATTATGGTTCAGCCTCAGTATGTCTGTCAATACTCTCTTCTCTTGCACAAAACACTCAAACTTGGAAACAGGGTTAGAGATTACTAATGGTGTTGGACTAACATGATTAGCCAACATCATCAGAAACCTAGCATAGTAGATATTCTTTTTCCTATTAGCCTTGTCACCCAACTTAGCACCAATTTCATACATAAGTTGGGTGCTAAAGTTGTAATATCTATCAGTTAGGAGCATGGTAAAAAGAATCAACATGGAATTAGTTAATGCATCAAAATTACTAATCTTTCCAGAAAAGACCTTGATAAATGCATCAGCTAAATAACTATATTCCCTAACCAAACCTCTCCTAATTATCCTACCCAGATTATCAGTAGGCAAATAGTAGTTTATTGAATTTAGCATGTTAACCATTTCAGTGATTGTAGGCAAAGCATCACAGTTATTTTCAGGAATATGTAGACATGCTTGCAATACATCAGAATTAACTATGTACTCATTACCTTGGAGAGTGAATTGCAGTGTGCAGTTTGTTCCACTATACTCACATGAGGTCCAGATCTCCTCGATTATCTCATTATAGAGAGGAGTTGAGTGAAACATTGCATAGCTCAACTTGCAGTTCTTCATGAAGTCCATCATCTTGAAAAAGATATTGTTCGGGTTTTCCTTGACAACAAAAGGGATGGAGTTGTTCTTCTCATAGATGAACCCTCCAGCAGACATAAGCTTGACTATGGGTGCCATTGTTGTGTGAAAAAAAGCTTCGAACTGAATTGCTTGTTAGAGAGAAGAAGAGAGAAAAGCCTTTGGAATCTTTGAGAACGGGTAAAAAGAAATTAAAGAAAATAGAATTTCTTAAATACTCCCCCAAAAATTCTCAGAAAAAGAGTCCAATAATAAATGTAAATTACTGGATTGGCTTAAAAATATAACCGTTACTTTTAAAGAATTACCATGATTTATACTTACAGGGGTGTATGCATAGATCGTGGTAAAAGACGTGTCAAAATTTCAACGGTTCAGATTAAAAGCGCTGTATCAACGAATCACAATTGGGCGTTTAAGGTCCCGTTTGTTTCGTTGATAAAGCTGCATTTCGTTGATATAAAAGAGCTATCAACGAAACACCCAGAAAAATGCTAAGACTGTCAACGAAATGGTGCGTTTCGTTGACATAGTAATTTTGACTTAGACAAAATTTCACTTTTTCCTGAGAAAATTAATTCACAGAAAAACATAGCAAATTTCTGGCTACATAGTAACTTGCAAATATCTCAAAAATAATTAAGAGAGATTTAGCATACCTAGCTCACTTACTAATCTTGAGAATGATGATTCATCAAGTGGCTTGGTAAAGATGTCTGCAAGTTGTTGTTCACTTGGAAAAAAATGTAACTCCACAGTACCATTCATAACATGTTCTCTAATGAAATGGTACTTGATGTCAATGTGCTTGGTCCTTGAATGATGCACTGGATTCTCAGTAATGGCAATGGCACTAGTGTTGTCACAGAAAATAGGATTTTTCTCAACTCTTATTCCATAATCAAGTAGTTGATTTTTCATCCATAAAATCTGTGCACAACAACTTCCAGCTGCAATATACTCAGCCTCAGCTATGGAGGTAGAAACTGAGTTTTGTTTCTTGCTGAACCATGA
Source organism: Heracleum sosnowskyi (assembly GCA_030848705.1). Lineage (NCBI taxonomy): Eukaryota > Viridiplantae > Streptophyta > Magnoliopsida > Apiales > Apiaceae > Heracleum > Heracleum sosnowskyi. Next base: position 34,737,928 of record CM061235.1, on the reverse strand, counting down.
GACAAGCTTGTTTCCTAAGAATTGACAGGTGCCTGTTGTGCTTTTTCTGTCAATTTTACATCCTGCAAAATCTGCATCTGAATAACCAATTAGTTCAAAGCCAGAATCTCTAGGATACCAAATGCCAAGGTTTGGTGTTCCTTTGAGATATCTGAAAATTCTTTTAATAGCAACTAAATGGGATTCCCTAGGATCAGCTTGAAATCTAGCACATAGACATGTAGCAAACATAATATCAGGTCTACTAGCTGTTAAATATAAAAGTGAGCCTACCATGCCTCTGTAACCTGAAATGTCCACAGATTTTTCCTTAGTATTCAATTCAAGTTTGGTGGCAGTAGGCATGGGAGTTTTGGCAGGAGAGCATTCCATTAAGTTAAACTTCTTTAATAAATCATGAATATATTTTGTTTGACTAATGAAAATGCCTCCATTAACTTGCTTCACTTGAAGACCAAGAAAGTAAGTTAATTCTCCCATCATGCTCATTTCATATTTACTTTGCATAAGCTTGGCAAACTTTTGACAAAGTTTCACATCTGTAGACCCAAAGATTATGTCATCTACATAAATTTGAACAAGTATAGTAGATGCCATTCACAACCCTGTGAAAAAGAGTTTTATCTACAGTACCTCTAGTGAAGTGATTCTTAAGGAGGAACTGTGAAAGTGTGTCATACCAGGCTCTAGGTGCTTGTTTCAAACCATAGAGTGCTTTGAGGAGGAAGTATACATATTCTGGAAAATCATCATCTTCAAAACCAGGAGGTTGACTTACATACACCTCCTCTTCCAATTCCCCATTCAGAAAAGCACTCTTCACATCCATTTGATAGACTTTGAAATTGGCATGGGCTGCATAGGCTAGGAAAATCCTTATTGCTTCTAGTCTAGCAACAGGAGCAAAGGTTTCATCAAAATCAATTCCTTCTTCCTGTGAATAGCCTTTTGCAACCAATCTAGCTTTGTTCCTTGTGACTATGCCATTTTCATCCATCTTGTTTCTGAACACCCATTTTGTGCCTATGACACTCCTGTCCTTAGGCTTGGGCACCAGCTTCCATACATTGTTCCTCTCAAATTGGTTTAGCTCCTCTTGCATAGCTAAAACCCAATCTGGATCTAGAAGTGCATCCTCAACTTTCTTTGGCTCATCTTGAGACAGAAAGCTGCTATATAGACATTCTTCTTGAGTTGCTCTTTTAGTTTGGACTTTTGAAGTAACATCACCTATAATAAGTTCAAAGGGATGATCTTTAGTCCATTTCCTTGAGGGAGGTAGATTTGCTCTTGAAGAGGTAGCTTCATGATCATGATTGCCTTGATTGGATATTTGTCCTTGAGAAAATCCCCCTGAATTTGTTGTCCCTAACTGATCACTTCTAGAAGCATTTCTATGACTGTCAACGGTATGACCACTTTGGCTGTCAACGAAACGCTCATTTTGACTGTCAACGAATCCACCATCATGACTGTCAACGAAATGACCATTTGGTCTGCTAGCAGCTATTCTTTTCAACCTTAATGCAGCAATTTCATCTTCACTGCTGCTTTCATCTGTGCTAGATACAACAATTTTAGGCTGTTTCTCAGTAGCCTTAACATGATTCACTTGATCTCCTTCCTCATTCTCAAAAGAAAGACTTTCATGGAAACCTTCATCACAAAGACCTTGAATTTTGAGATCATCAAAAACAACATGTACAGATTCCATAACAATGTTGGTTCTGAGATTATAGACTCTGTACGCTTTCCCTGCTGCATATCCCACAAATATTGCTTCATCTGCCTTTGCTTCAAATTTCCCCAAATGCTCAGCTTGATTTCTCAGAACAAAGCACTTGCATCCAAAGACATGAAGAAAATCTAATAGTGGCTTCTTTCTTTTGAGTAGCTGATAAGGGGTCATTCCTTTGGCCTGATTAATCAAAGAGATATTTTGAGTGAAGCAAGCTGTATTAACTGCCTCAGCCCAAAAATAAGTTGGTAACTTTGATTCATCTAGCATTGTCCTTGCAGCTTCAATAAGTGTTCTGTTTTTCCTTTCAACTACACCATTTTGCTGTGGTGTTCTTGCTGCTGAAAACTCATGCAAAATACCATTTTCTTCACAGAACACCTTCATGCTTGAATTCTTGAATTCTGTCCCATTGTCACTCCTAATCCTTCTTACTTTCAAGTCAGGATGATTGTTTACCATCTTGATGTGATTGATAATGATTTCACTTGCCTCATCTTTGGAGTGCAAAAAGAAAGTCCATGTAAATCTAGAAAAATCATCAACAATCACAAGACAATATTTCTTCTTTGAAATAGACATGACATTTACAGGGCCAAACAAATCCATATGAAGCAACTCAAGCTGATGGACAATTGATGACTCTGTCTTGCTTTTGAATGATGCCTTTTTTTGTTTCCCTTTTTGACAGGCATCACACAAACCATCCTTGGAAAACTCCACCTGTGGAATTCCTCTTGCAAGATCCTTCCTCACCAAATCATTCATAACTTTAAAATTCAGATGAGATAATTTCTTGTGCCATAGCCAACTTTCATCCTTGCTTGCCTTGCTGAAAAGACAAGTGATGGTGTCTGAACTTGTGCTACTAAAGTCAGCAATGTACACATTCCCTCTTCTGAATCTAGTCATTACCACATTGTTGTTTCCTCCTTTAGAAACAACACAGGCTTCTTTAGAAAAAGTAACTAAAAATCCTTTGTCACAGAGTTGGCTGATACTAAGCAAATTGTGCTTAAGACCATCCACCAATGCAACCTCATCTATGATGACATTCTCTTTTGAAATCAAGCCATATCCCTTAGTGTAGCCTTTGTTGTCATCTCCAAAAGCAATACAAGGGCCAGATCTTTCCTGAAACTCTGTGAGCATGGTAGAATCACCAGTCATGTGTCTTGAACAACCACTATCCAAGTACCAAAGATTCCTTTTGTCTCCCTGCACACAATAAAACCAAATCAAGTTGATTTTGGTACCCAAGTTTCCTTGGGTCCTGTTTTGTTAGCCTTTGCTTTTCCTTTTATATCATTTTTCACCTGAGACTCAGATTGATTTAAATCAATCTTTACCCTTGGTGTTGATTTCTGAAAGTTGCTCACATTTTTATTCATAGCATGCATAGTTGGTGGAACAAACATGTTATTCATATTCCATGGCATTTGTGGCACATTAAACATATTCATGTATGGATTAGGCACAAACGACATGCTAGCATATGGATTCTGAAATTGTGCATATGGAGCAAACATGTTAGGCATAACAGGCATTGTAGGCATAGAACTATTCATTGCAGGCTTGGGAATTTTCACTTTAACAGTTTTCTTAACAGATTTGCAGTTAGTAGATAAATGACTGACACTTCCACAATTGACACATGTCTTTCTAGGAGCATATTTATCAGGTGTGTAATTGTTGTGTTTGTTAATCCCTACTTTGCCATTCCCGTTATTCTTTTTATTTCCCTTAGCCTCAACTTGAACATTCTCTAACTTATCTTTCAATTGCTTGTTGGACAAGTGACCTACATTAGATCTCTCAACAGGCTTCTCAACTTTCTTTGATTTACTAGACTCACCTTGAACAAAGTTCTTGGTGACAGGACCATACTTATTATTAAGTCTAGTGAGTTCATCTTTTCTTTTCTCTGTCAACGAAACAGCCTGATCGGTTGATGGTTCATCTGTCAACGAAACATTGCATTCCGTTGACACATCAACCTTCAACAAATGATCATTGTTGTTTGTTGACTCTGTTTCTGATTCTAAGGTTTCACCAACATACCCTAGCTTCTCTTTGTTCTTTTTCCATGATTGCTCACAGAAAGATTCCATACCTTGAACATTAATGATGTTGGTGGCAACATTCCTGGCATCTTTCCATTTTGCAATCACACTTTGTTCTATCTCAAGTTGTGTTTTAAGAATTTCTTCCCTTTGTAACACGTTCTCAAGTTCCTTCTTAGCATCCCTACTAACACATCTCATTTTCTCAAATTCAATGAGCTGTGCTTCTAACATTGCATTCCTATCACTTAAGAGCAAATTAGTCTCTTTTATTCTTGAATTCTCTTTGGTAAGTGATTTAAGAGTAACACACAAATTATATAGTACAGTAGACATTTCATTTACTGCACTATCGCATTCCTCTTTAGAAAGCTCAGAAAGATTAGTAATTGTTACCTGGTTGCTTGAGGAGCTTGCTTCCTGCTCATGATTGTTAGCCATAAGAGCCAAGTTGACATACTCAACATCATCATCAGAATCTTCACCATTACCAGCCCAATCATACTCCTGAGACATGAAAGCCTTTTCTTTTTGCTTGAGAAGTTCAAAGTATTTCTTTTTATAATCAACAGGCTCAAATTTCCTGTTGCCCTTCTCAATCTTGGGCTTTCTGCAGTCTCCAGCAAAGTGACCAAGCATTCCACAATTAAAACATTTAGATTTAGACTTTTCAATCCAGTTACTTTTGTTAGGTTGAAAGTCTCTCCTTGGTGGCCTTGCTTCTGAGTTTCTCTTGAACTTGAACTTAGAGAATTTTCTTGACAGAAAAGCAATGTGTTCATCAATCTCATCTAAGTCATCCAAGTTGGCTGGTTCTGATTCTTCTTCTTCTGTCATCTTGCCTTTACCCTTGCTAACATCACTCCTACAACTAGCTCGACTAGTTGTGGCCTTTGCAGCTTCTTCATTGTCATCTTCCAGTTGGTTCACAGATGCAATCAATGCAATAGATCCACCCTTCTTTTGTACCTTTTCAATTTCTTCATCTTGCTCCATTTCCAACTCATATGTCTTCAGGGTTCCATAAAGTCTCTCAAGAGTGTAGTCTTTGTACTCTTGAGTGTTTCTGAGAGAAACAGTCATAGGCTTCCATTCTTTTGGAAGAGCTCTAAGAAATTTAAGGTTTGAATCCTTGGTTTGATAGATCCTCCCATACAACTTTAATCCATTCAAAAGCTTTTGAAACCTACTAAACGTGTCATTTAGGGTTTCACCAGCTTTAAAATGAAAATGCTCATATTGTTGTATAAGGAGCTGCATTTTGTTTTCCCTAACTTGCTCAGTACCTTCACAGAGAGTTCTAACAGTGTCCCATACTTCTTTGGAGGTTGTGCAGTTTATGACATTGTCAAACATCTCTTGCTCCAAACCATTAAACAGAATGTTCATGGTTCTTTTATCTTTATGGACTTATGCAACATCTTCAATAGTCCATTCTGAGACAAGTTTTGGAATTTCCACATCAGGAGCATCATCTGGTAGTCCAACTCTAGATGCAAACTTCATGGGAACGTGTGGACCTTTCTCAATGCAGTCTACATACCTCTCATCCATAGACATGAGATGTAAGTGCATCTTTACTTTCCAGTGAAAGTAATTGTCCTTATCAAGAACTGGTATTTTTACTCCTGCATCCTTCTTCACCATGGTTACTGTTTTGGTCTTGATCTTTAAACTTCTTGTATGTTAGAAGCTAGCTCTGATACCAATTGTTAATCCCAAATGACCTAACAGAATTGTAGAAGGGGGGGTTGAATACAATTCTTGATATTTCTTAAACTTAAAACAACTTACAAATAAAAACTGAACTTAAAGTAAAAATCACAAGCACATAAATAATTTCAGTTGGATTGTTTGATGATCCAACTGAAGTGATTTTTATTGCGGAAATAATCTGTGATACAAAATGTACACAGCTGCTCAGTTACAAGATTGTAGAGAAGTATGCTCTCAAAGATAGCTAATACAAACTATTTGTTTTTCTTCTCTTATCTTTTAAAGTAACTGCTACACTTGGTTATAAATACCCAAGTTTACAATTCTACGTTTGGCTAAACTAAAGAACAATAGTAGTAACCATCAGTAGCTTGCTTTTCATTCCTTTTGTCCAATGGTCCTTGGAGATCTTTGCTTTTGTCTTCATGCTAATTTTAATCATTCCCAAGAGCCTTATTGGAAATTGGAATGTTTCCTTATTTCCAGTAACCATTTTGATGGCTTCCAATGCAAAGTACACTTCCATATCTCCTTTAGATCTGTTCAGTAAACTGTCACTATCACTTTGTCAACTGTTCAAAAAGCAATAGTGATTCGTTGATAGCAGGGAGATGTGTTTCGTTGATAGCTTTATTCTTCATTCCGTTGATGGTGTTTCCTTCGTTTCGTTGATGGTGTTTCCCTCGTTTCGTTGATGGGTAAACTCCATACCGTTGACAGAGTGATCTTCATACCGTTGACATGTCTTCACTTAGGCAAAATTACAAGACATAATATATTTATAATTAACCAACCTATTTTGCCTATCTAGTACTTGGTGAACATGACTTAGAAAACCTATATAATACATACAACAGAATGCATATCAAACTGTGAAGTATTGTACAATGCAATTGCTACATTACTCATTTCGTTGATGAGCTTCCTGTCAACGGAATGCTGCAAAGCATGCCATTTCGTTGACAGCTACAAAATGACTTAATACAAAATCTACTAAGTGTTTTTATAATTATCATCAAGAACAACATATTCCTAACAGAAAACTATCGAACCTTTTCTTTTGTTAGCCTTTTAGAAAAGTTTCAGGGTGTTTAAGTTTTAGACTATATCATTTTCTTCTGAGACGATAAAACAACTTGATCTTTTCAGTGCCGTCACCTAGTGCAACTGGTCTGGTTCACAGATGAATAACACTTGATCAATTCTTCTTTTATGTCTTCAATTCAATGCTGCTGATAAGTCCTTTGTCGTCCTGGTTGCTTCAATTAAATCACTGGAATCCCGTGGTACTTAACCCTAAATCATTCACATACTTCTATCGTCTTGAAAGTCTTGTTTCTTTTGCTGTCACTGAGGCTTGAACATTTTCATGAACTTCTTTCCGTGACCTGTTTACGGACTTCAAGAATACATAACGTATTTTGATTTTTTGAGTTTACCTTTTCTTCTTTGATTCTGGATTCCTGTGCTTCTGCTAATATTATTGTTTGTCTTGTCCTTTGTTGAGTTGTAGTTATCTCTTTTACATCTTATGTTACATTATGCTTTACAATCTCCCCCTATTTGATTGGATAGAGTTCGACAAGCAAATACTTCGAGGATAACTCAACTAACTAAGGAAACATGAAACTACTTAAAGTAAGACATCGTAATAATATTACATGCATTCTGGATCAGATATATATACATTTCCAGATTTCATAAATCAAAAAACAATAAAACTTTTCACATTGAAGTTGCTCCTCTTGTCTGAGCTGATAGTTCTGTTGTTCTTTGCTTCTGTTCTTCAGTCCAATTCGATCTCACCTTCTTCAATCATTGGATCGGAGTTAGTAGCTTGATAATCAATCACTGATAGATAGTGCAGTGGTTCTCCAGGTTTAAGGATTGCTCCTTGGATGTGTCTTCCAATATATTCAACCTCTTGACCCACTCCAGCCCATAACCATGCAATGTTAACATCTTTCTTGTTTAGCTTTGGCATGTTTGGCAGTCTGGTATGCACTTCCAATCCTCTTTCCACTCTTTTCCTATAGTAAGGAACATTCTCCATTAGAAATCTTCTAAGAGTGTCTGCTGCTTTGTCCTTCTCCGTTGATGAGAATCCAGTGGATCTAAGATACTTCTCAACTGAGATTAGATAGTTGCTTGGGTAGTCACTCAGTTTGTCCTCAGCCAAATAGCAGATTCTGAACAAGTCATTCGTCATGAATCTAACCATTGGAGGATCTTCAGTAATCTCTGGACCGACTTTCATCAAGATCTCCTTAACATGCTCACGGAGCAGTTCATTTAGCCTTGTAGTTCTTTGAATCTTGATGAGTATCACCTGTAGTTCTTCCTCAAAACTGCTTGGTGTCTTTCTCTCTCAGCTTGCCTGGCATCTATTTCAGCTCTTTGAGCTTTCACCATCTCCAAGGCAGCTTCTTCTTCCAGTGATAGAGAATTTGCTTCTTCTTCCATATCATCATCCAAGATAGGATGTTCTATTGGCTCTGGATAATATGGCTCATGCTCCTCCTGTAGTGGTTGCTCTTGCATGATCTCAAATTCCTCCTCACTTTTTTCTTCTTGCACAATGTCTTCAATCCAGTACTGTCTAACTGGAAAAGCTTCATTGGTTTCCCAAACTCCCCATCCAGTTGTTTGCCAACCTTCATTAGTCACTTCATTTGTTTCCCCTTCTCCAACTTTCTCCCCCTTAGTTGAGGAATCCTCGATGAAGTTATCCTCATTGTAAAAGGTAGTAGAAGGATCAGGTTGTTGTTGTGAAGGTCCGGGTTGTTGGTTCCTCAACATATTCCATAATCTCCTTGAGGGTGGATTGAACATGTACCTCTCGGTAATAGAAAATCATCAATATTTGGAAGGGTTAAGGTGTCACTCCTCACTTTTGGCTCTGGGTGTACACTCAACGTTTCTGTCGGTGTTTAACTCATTTTTCCTTTCCCACTCAGGCCAGGTGTAAGTGTTTGTGTTTCACTCAATCCCTTTGTGCTAGTTGTACCTGCAGAAAAAAACACCGTAGTCGTCCTTAAGGAGGTCACCGGTGGTGCAATGGGGCTTCAAAGTCCCCGTCCTTGGTTAAACCAAGTTGCTGATCATCCTTAGATGATATATCCTTTGTAGGATCTAGAGTTTGAATCTCTAGGGGGTTAGAAACATGCTCTTTTAACAGCAGAGATCCCGAATCTTCCCAATAGTCTGCGAAGACTTTACCTCAGTTGACTCCTCAATGTGAATTGATTCGTCGTCACCGAGTTGCCGATCTGCACCTACGTCAGACCCTTTACCTGCAGGATCCAGATATGTTCCATCTGGGGAGGTAGACAATGACCCTTTAGATTGTGCATTTAGGTCAAAGCCTTCTCTCGACGTCTGTGAAGACCCTTTGTTCTTAGAACCTTCAACCAGTGAACCTGACCGTAATATGGTCGGAACACCAGTTGCTTTTGTCAATTCTTCCTTACCTGATTGAGCTAATGGTTCAGATATAGCTTTCGTTAGCGTAGCCCAATCAGCATCAGAAAAATCAATAAAGGGCGCTTTGGAAGTTTGAAATAAAGTATCAACAGTTGCCTCGGTTTCTGTTCGTCTCCTTTTAGAGGAAGGCAGAGCTGTTGTTGAAGGGTGTATCTCCTTATGTGGTGCTGCTAAGGTACTATCTCCCTTTACACTCACGGATGTCTGAATATTGGGTATAGGAGGGGAAGGAGGTTCGTTTATTGTTTCATTTGGCTCTTCCAAAGGCTCTTCGATCGTGGTTAGAGGTCGTGGGTTTGCAACCTCCTGGTCTGGAATGGCCACTGAGGGCTCTGGATCAACATCCATAGGTTGTGGTTCAGGAGCTAGTTCAGGTTCAGGAATGTTACCTTGATTTACCTGTTCCCCTGGGGGTAGAAGTGGTAGGGGCACCGTTCTTAGATATTCAATGAGAACAGTGGGTACACTGGAAGATATTTGTTCTTCCTTATCAGAGCGGTTATTGCATTGCTCTTCATCTTCATGCACTTCATGGTCTCCTCGCCTTCGAATGTCTTTGTTGTTTAATACAAAAACTATCGAACACCTTTTGTTGAAAAACTATCGAGAATTAAAATAAAGGAAAAATTAATTCTCTCCGATAGATTTTCTTTTTGTTTAAAAAACCATCGAGAATTTAGATAAAGACTAATGAAATTCACTTCGATGCTTTTTCAAATTTTCTTCAAAAACTATCGAGAATTGTTTTCGATAGATTTTCTTTTTCCTTTTCAAAAACCATCGAAATTAACTTTCGATAGATTTATCAATGTACTTGAAAAACTATCGAATTTCCTAAATTCGATATTTTTTGCTTCTATCTTCATTTTAAAACCTGTTCATGTTTTAAAAATCAGAATTTTTATTTCCTGCCTAGTTTTAATTCTAATAAATCTTTTCAAATTTACCAAAATCAATTCTTAACAGAAAATTCACAATTTTCTTAGAATAAAATCAACTAAATATCATCAAATGATATTAATCAATTAAAATCCAATAAATTATGCTGCATTAATCTACAATGTTAAAAACAAAGTAAATTAATTCAAATTAAATAAATGCTTGAATATTTAGAACAAATATTAGCACTTAAATAATTTTAGAATTAATAACCAATTAAATGCCAGAAGATATATCATCCATAATTATGACATAAAATTAGTACAAAAATCCTAACTACGAGAATTGCTCCAGAAAATAAATTCACGAGTCCTAAGGATATAGCAATTCTTAAACTCATGTATTCACCAGGACTCTCTGCAGTTACTGACTTCTAATCAAAATCAATTAGAAAGATTTAACATCCCAAGTTCATCAACCAGCTTATTGAAAGTGGATTCATCAAGCGGTTTAGTAAAGATGTTTGCAATTTGATCCTCTGTGGGTACAAAATGTAACTCCACAGTTCCATTCATGACATGCTCTCGGATAAAATGATATTTGATGTCGATGTGCTTCGTCCTCGAGTGTTGCACTGGGTTGTTTGAGATTGCTATGGCACTTGTGTTGTCGCAAAATATTGGAATCTTTGTCAACAAAAGTCCATAGTCACGGAGTTGGTTTTTCATCCACAAGATCTGAGCACAACATCTACCAGCAGCAATGTATTCAGCCTCAGCTGTTGATGTGGAAACTGAATGCTGCTTCTTGCTATACCAGGAAACTAACCTTCTTCCAAGAAACTGACATCTTCCTGAAGTACTCTTCCGATCAATCTTACAACCTGCAAAATCAGAGTCTGTGTATCCAATAAGATCAAATCCTGTATCTTTAGGGTACCAAATTCCAAGATTTGGGGTTCCCTTAAGATATCTAAATATTCGTTTAACAGCTATTAGATGAGATTCTTTAGGATCAGACTGAAATCTAGCACACAAGCATGTTGCAAACATTATATCTGGTCTACTTGCAGTGAGATAAAGTAATGAGCCTATCATACCTCTGTAGCCTGTGATGTCAACCTTCTTACCAGTTTCATCCTTATCAAGCTTAGTGGCAGTTGGCATAGGAGTCTTTGCTGTAGATGAGTCTTCCATTTGATACTTCTTCAGAAGATCTTTGATGTACTTGGACTGACAAATGAATATACCATCTTGTTTTTGGTAGACTTGCAGTCCAAGAAAGAATGATAATTCACCCATCATGCTCATTTCATAACGACTCTGCATTAACTTAGCAAATCTCTTGCAAAGATCATCATTAGTAGAACCAAATATTATGTCATCAACATATACTTGCACCAATATCAAATCATTTTTATGCTTTTTGACAAAGAGAGTTTTGTCTACAACACCTCTTGTAAAATCATTTTCAAGTAAGAATTCAGAGAGAGTGTCATACCATGTCCTTGGAGCTTGTTTGAGTCCGTAGAGATCTTTGAATAGAAAGTACACAAAGTCTGCCAGTTTTGAATCCTCAAAACCTGGAGGTTGTTCCACATACACTTCTTCTTCTAACTCCCCGTTCAGAAAAGTACTCTTCACATCCATTTGATATACCTTGTAATTGGAATGTGCAGCAAATGCCAGAAACATTCTGATGGCCTCAAGTCTTGCTACTGGTGCATCGGTTTCATCATAATCTATACCCTCTTCTTGAGAGTAACCTTTAGCAACCAGTCTAGCTTTGTTTCTCGTTACAATGCCATCTTCGTCTAACTTATTTCTGAATACCCATCGTGTTCCAATAACAGATTTTCCCTTAGGCCTGGGTACCAGCTTCCAAACTTTCTGCCTTTCAAACTGATTGAGTTCCTCTTGCATAACAATCACCCAATCTGGATCATCTAGAGCATCTTCAACTTTCTTAGGTTCTGTTTCTGAAAGAAACCCAGAATAGTGACATTCATTTTGTGATGTTCTCCTAGTTCTCACTCCTGTGTCCGGATCACCAATGATCAAGTGAAAGGGATGATCTCTATTCCATACCCTTTGTCTTGGCAGATGCGATCTTGATGATTCTCCTTGTTCTAGATGTTGTGGAGTGTGACTAGTTGATCCTTCTCCTGCTCCCCTGAGTTGTTGACGGTTTGATCTGTTGATTCTGTAGACTGACTAGTGGATCCTGTATGTTGAGGATCTCCACTTTGGTCACCACTTTGTCCAGAATCATTATCATTATGATTATTATTAATGACTGTAACAACTTCAGGTACTTCTTCATTGTCAGAGAGATCTCCTGATAGATTTTCAAATACCAAGGATTCAGAGTTCTCTCCAGTTTGCAGGCCTGGTCTTTTGGTGTCGTCAAATGTTACATTAAAGCTTTCCAACACCTTCTTATCTTCAATCACATATACCCTGAAAGCCTTAGATTCCAGAGAATAGCCCAGAAAAATGCCTTCATCTGCTTTGGCATCAAACTTGCCAAGATGTTCTCCATCTTTAAGTACAAAGCACTTTGCACCAAACACATGAAAGTACTTCAGTGTTGGTTTCTTGTTGGCCATTAACTCATACGGAGTCTTTTCATGATCTTTGTTGATCAGGGTTCGATTCTGAGTGTAGCAAGATGTATTCACTGCTTCAGCCCAAAAGTAAGTGGGAAGTTTTGATTCACTCAACATGGTCCTTGCTGCTTCAACCAAGGTCCTGTTCTTCCTTTCCACTACTCCATTCTGTTGAGGAGTTCTTGGTGCGGAAAACTGTCTTGATATTCCTTTCTCTGAGCAGAAATCATTAAGAACTGCATTCTTGAATTCAGTTCCATTGTCTGATCTGATTGTCCGCACAGGTAGCTTAGCTTCCACTTCTATCTTCTTGATGTGATCAATGATTAGTTGTGTTGCTTCATCCTTTGATTGTATGAACAACACCCACGTGTACTTGGAGTAGTCGTCCACCATCACCAATGCATATCTATTCCTTGAAAGTGACATAACATTAACTGGACCAAATAAATCCATATGAATCAGCTGTAATGCTTCAGTAATGCTTGTCATTCCTTTGCTTCCATGTGATGCTTTCTTCGACTTCCCTTTTTCACATGCTTCACATAGTCCCTCCTGATTGAATTCCATCAGGGGCAACCCTCTCACTAACTCTCTCTTTACCAAAGAGTTCATAGTTTTGAAGTTCAGATGTGAGAGCTTCTTGTGCCATAGCCAACTTTGTTCTGAAGATGCCTTTGCATAAAAACATGTAACTTCTCCTTCACTGGTAGAACTTAAGTCAGCTATAAACAAATTTACTTTTCTCACTCCCAGTAGAGTAAGCTTCTCATCCTTCCTGTTGGTGATCAAGCACTTGTCCTTTCTGAAATCTACATTGTAGCCTTTATCACAGAATTGACTGATACTTAGAAGATTGTGCTTTAATCCTTCAACAAGAGAGATGTTTTCAATGATGACATTTCCAGCTTTCAATTTACCATATCCCGTAGTGTATCCTTTGCTGTCATCTCCAAAGGTTACAATCGGGCCGGTCTTCTTAACCACCTCTGTAAGCAGGGACTCTTCACCTGTCATGTGTCTAGAACAGCCACTATCCAGAATCCACACAACCTTTGAGCTTTTAACCTTACCCTGCAATCACAGATTGATTAAGCGGACTTTGGTACCCAAAATTGTTTGGGTCCTGAAGGTTTAGATGATTTAATAGGAGTAACATTCAATTTAGTCTTACCCTGTTTGATATTCATAGTATCTGTGGATTTAACATTATCAGTGCTATTGCTACTATCAGACATCAACTTAAAATAAGCATGCATGATGTTGTACTTACATAGCAAACAATCTTTCTTTCCACAGGGTTCATGAAGATCAGGCATGTCATACATGTTATGCATTTCAGAAGCATTAGCAGTTTCTACTTTAACCTTTTTACATGCATGTGTAAGGTGTCCAGCAGAATTACAAATAGTGCACAACTTCCTAGATGCAATGGGAGAAAATGGAACCATTTCCTGATTAACAATCTTCTTCTTCCCATTCCTGTTCTTTTTAACATTACTAACTACGTCACCTACTTCAGTTTTAGGTAAATCAGGTTTAGGTAATTCATTTTTTACTGATTTCCTAGGCAACTTAGTTTTTACCTCTTTTTCCTTCAACAAATCCTCCTCAAGCAATTCTTGTCTTATGAAAAGGTCATCCTCATGAAAGAGTGGTGGAAACGGCTTAACAAAAACTGGACAATCAACATTCTTAAGAACATGTGGAGTATTCCTTTTGACAACTGAAGATGTCACAGGGAATTCCACAATCTTCTTACCAGCTTTCTTGTTATAGTCAAATCCTATAGCAGTTTTATTCTCTATGGCCTGAGTATCAATGATTTCCTTAGCCACTAGAGCGGAATTCTTAAAAGCATTCAGCTTCAAATCTAGATCTGAAATCTGCTTCCTGAGGATAGTCTCTATCTCATCATTACACTTGACCTTGTTCTCTAAGTACGCATTCTTTTGCTTAAGATCTTCTAATGTTACAGCTACAAGCTCTAGTTCTTCATTTTTAGATTCTAATTTTTTAATCTTAAGAACTAGTTTAGCATTTTCCATTTCTGATGCTAGCATGCTTGTGTGTACATTAAACAATTCTACACTAAGATCTTGCACAGTTTTCTTGTACTCAGAATTAGACATATCAATTGTAGTTAAGATAGGTACATGAGATGATTGTGGTGATTCCTCTGAAGAGTCAGCCATTAGAGCAACATTTACATATTCCTCCTCTTCATCCGAATCAGTATCATCCTAGTGCTTTCCCTCTGCTATATAAGCTTTCCCTTTCTGCTTTCCAGAGAATGCCTCCAATTGTTGTTTAAGCTTGGCATTCTCTTTCTTCAACTCATCATAAGAATCCTTCTTTCCATAGACATCTTTCATGTCTCTCGCTTGACGAGGCTTCCGGCATTCAGTGGCGAAATGCCCTAACTCATTGCTGTTGTAGCATCTTGATTTGCTTCTATCAATCATGCCAGTCTTGTAGCCTCCCTTAAAGCCTGTACTAGGTGTATAATTGCTCTTCTGGAATCTGTTGGTTGAACCCTTGAACTTGTACTTAGGGTTTCTCTTGAAACGAATGTGACTAAACTTTGCAGCTAAGTATGCCATGGTTTTGTCTTCCATTTGCTCAAGCTCTTCTAGGGTGTAGTAATCACTTTCATCAACACCCAGATTCACAGAATCCATTTCTGCTTCTATTATCACCTCCTTTCCAGCTCTAGGGGTTTGAACCTGAATCTCAGAAGTTATTGGTTCATCCACTACAAGTGCTGCTGATCTCACAAGTGCATTGTGCTTGTTCTCCACTGTCCCTGATCCGTAGATTATCACCCTTTGTTCCTGTTCCATCTCATAGGTCTTCAACTTGCCATAGATCATCTCTAATGACATCTTTGTGAAGTCAATTCTTTCCCTAATGGATGATGACTTGTGTTCTACATGATGGGGCAGCGTCATCATAAACTTCCTGTTTGATTCTCTCAGTGGATAGGTCTTTCCTTTCATTGCCAATTCATTGAGAAGCTTAGTATATTTCTCAAAGACCTGAGTTATACTTTCTCCTGGCAGGGACCTAAACGCTTCATATTGAGAAGTCAGGATGTCCAATCTGTTTTCCTGAACGTCTTCAGTTCCTTCCATTATCAAGTTAATGGTATCCCACATATGTTTCCCGCTTGTAAAGTTCATCAACTGATAGCTCATTTCCTTGTCTGCGGAGTCCGCCAATATCAACATTAAACCGGTGTCCAATCGAATCAGTTCTTTGTCAGAATCTGTATATTCAGTAATATCCTTAGGTTGGGTGCCTTGAGGAATCCTGCTACCATCAGGAGCTGTAGATTCACTAACTGGTTTCATTGGTACAAACGGTCCGTTCTCTAATATGCCAATATACAACGGATTAGATGCCTTGATAAATAACAGCATCTTCATCTTCCACAAACCGAAATCATCTCTAGTAAACGGGGGAACTTTAATACCAGCAGTTGTCTTTGGAGCACTCATGGTTTCTGAAAATTTCAAATTGTTTAAAATTCAAGAAATTCCAATTAAATGAAAAATTTTGAAAGTTAAAAAATTTGCTTCGAATTTTCACGCTACGTTTGATTTTGGTCTCATTCACCGGATCTGATTTGTATATCAATCAAGTAGCTCTGATACCAATTGTTAGGTCCAAAGTATCGTAGAAGGGGGGGTTGAATACGATACTCACAAATAATTCAATTTCGTTCGCGGATTAATCTTTCAGTTCTATAACGAAATCAAACACACCAAACCAAATCAAGTTTCGGGGAATGTATCTTTTTATAAATATAAACCTCGAGGGGTACTAAAATTTCTAATCCGTAGATTAGCTTCAATGAGTTCTAGGTTATTCACAATCAATACAATGAAAGAATTCTGAGCACTATAAATTTCTATGATCTTCTCCGGCTCAAACTTCTCTCTCAGTAGTTGCTACTATGAAATAACCTGACTGAGGAAGACACTGCCTCTCTCTTAGTAATTGTAGACTTGGTTTTAGAAAAGCCATCGAACCAAATTAATTGAATTAATCTTGGCTGTTGGATCTTCATCAACCTGACAACAAATAAAACTTTTCACCCACTTAATGAATTGAAAACTATCGAATAATAAAGTAATAATTACATTCGATGGTTTTTTAAAATAAAAACTATCGAATGGAACTTTTACTTTATTAAAGTTTTCATTCACTTTAAGCTTTTCATTCGATGGTTTTCTAATTTAGAAAACTATCGAACCTTTTCTTTTGTTAGCCTTTTAGAAAAGTTTCAGGGTGTTTAAGTTTTAGACTGTATCATTTTCTTCTGAGACGATAAAACAACTTGATCTTTTCAGTGTAGTCACCTAGTGCAACTGGTCTGGTTCACAGATGAATAACACTTGATCAATTCTTCTTTTATGTCTTCAATTCAATGCTGCTGATAAGTCCTTTGTCGTCCTGGTTGCTTCAATTAAATCACTGGAATCCCGTGGTACTTAACCCTAAATCATTCACATACTTCTATCGTCTTGAAAGTCTTGTTTCTTTTGTTGTCACTGAGGCTTGAACATTTTCATGAACTTCTTTCCGTGACCTGTTTACGGACTTCAAGAATACATAACGTATTTTGATTTTTTGAGTTTACCTTTTCTTCTTTGATTCTGGATTCCTGTGCTTCTGCTAATATTATTGTCTGTCTTGTCCTTTGTTGAGTTGTAGTTATCTCTTTTACATCTTATGTTACATTATGCTTTACACTTTACCTAAAAATGTAGAAAACTGTGTTTGATAATTCATATTAGTTGATAAAAATTAGTGTTATATATTACTTGTATATAAAAATGTGTTTGAAAAATCTATTCTCTTTGTAATCACCTCATCCCATTATTAATAATATGATTGGAGACATCTCTTCACAGAGGCATGAGAGTGAAGAAACACCTCATCCCATGCAAATGGAGGCTTCTTTACCTCTCATAGAGATTCCAACTCAGAGTCCTCAAACAGACAAAATCTCTATTACTCCATGTGGTAATTGAAGATGCATCTAAGAAGTTAGATGTTGAAATTTCCATAAGCTCTAACTATGTACCTCCTTTGATACAACAATGGTTGCAGCCTATCAACCCTAATGACAATGCAGGATCATCTTCTGTTCAACCCCTGGTGGAGAATGCTGACGGTTTAGATGATCTATATGTTGAATAGTTGCATGGGATACATGTTATGATGCAACAATATGCCACTGCAAATTTTCCAAATGATTAGTATAGAGCCATCCAGTTAGCACATCATGAAGATATTCATGAGCAGAGAGACAAGATTGTAGATGAGGCTGAAAATCAAGGCAATGTGGATGTATGGCTGAGTGAAGATGCTCAAGTGTACTTGGAGGATGCACTGAGAGACATCAGGTAGGAGTACTTAACCTCTCTTAGTTCCAATGACAAGGACATCTCTCCCTCTCAGATGTATAACATTCTCAATGAGCATCACAAGTTTCACATCAGGTCTCTGCATCAAGTTGACAAGGGGATTCTTTCATCTCTCAACTCTCACAAAGAAACTGACAAATCTGCTCTGACTAAAGCTCATGAGGAGTTGATGAAGAAGTTTCCTATCATATCTACACTTAATTCTCAGAATGACTCCAACAAGAAGAAGTTGACTGCCATTGATGTGGAGGTTCAATCTCTCAGAACTACACAGAAGAATCTAGTCGATGCCATTGACAAACAACTGAAATTCAATACTGATGTGCCAGCTATGATTAAAACCCTTTCAAGAATGCCTATGGTGACAGAATCCCCACTTATGTACCAATCAGGGAGATGGCTATCTCAGATTACAACACTCTAATCCAACAGGCTAGAGATTCTATTGAGTCCAAGCACTTTGGGATGCTTCCTTCTTCTACTTCAACTTTAACCTCAACTTCAATGAACCCTGAGATTGCAACATGAAATGACAGCTCTCAAGTTTGTTAATCAAAAAATGGCTACTTTTGTCACTCTCATGGGTGAGAAGGCTGATCAAAACTCAAAGGAGCTCAACCACACTCTTCAAGCTCAATTGGTACTTTTTCTACTATCTTCAACTGAAATACCTGCTAACAAGCCTAAGGGGGAGAGAAAAGGTGCCAGGAAAGCAACTAAAGTCACTACTGCCAAGAAGAATGATGAGGTGGTGGTTGAGAAAGAAAATTATAGAGAGAATATAGCTATTGAGAAAGAAGAACAAGATGATACACCTTTTAAAAGGAGGACAAGGTCATCTAAGGACAAAGAGAAACAAGTGGAGCAAGCTAAAACTAAAGAAGTGAAAACAAATGAAGATGATATTGCTGTAACAGAAAAATCAGAAAAAGAGAGTACTGAAGTAAAGAAGACTTTTGACCCCAAGGACTACATAACATACATGCTGCCAGAAACTTTATTTCAAAATTATATTCAAGAGGATGTTATCCCCTACAAAGGAGTTCTCTCTATGACTAAGGCTCAGGAGATAGCAAACCTAGAAGCATTTCATGATGGAGCCCTGATTGATTATTTGGAAACTCTAAAGGTAAAAGAAAACTACAATTACTTCAAGTACATCAAATCTCTATAGAGTGCAATCCTAAATATCACGGTAATGAAAAATCAAATCTTCCAAGAAAACCCTTATGATGTGATCAACACAAAAGTAAAGCAAATCATTCTTCAAACTCCACACTACTTGTTTTACATACACATAGAAGCTCTACAAAGTCTAACTTCAAAAGAAATGGAAGTCATCCAAGAGAAGATTGAGAGAGTTGGTCCAACTGAAAACAAATTTCTCTATGAGGACGGAATCTCTGCCTGAAGTAATTTCTAATCCACTCTGCATTCTATATCAAACAACAACAGGGAATGCTGGTTTTAGAGTTTCTGTAAATCTAAAGGCTAAAAAGAAATCATTATCTACCTGGATGAGAGTATTGGAAAAAGGTCAAATCTCTCAAAAGAAGAAGAATGTGTGCTTTCTACTCTGAAATCCTTCATAGCAAGTCTGATTGACCTTCCACCTCCAATTGCTTCACATAAAGATGACAGAAATGACAGGAGTGATAAGGATGGGCATTGCAAGGGGAGTGATAAGGGTGGAAGTTCCTCTAGGAGTGATAAGGATGAGAGAAGAGATAGAAAGGAAGGCGATGACAAAAGAAATGGTGATACTGGAAGAGAAAGATCAAGTTCAACAAGATAATACAGAAGAAGGATTGATTAACAACAGACCAAGGACATTATTGATGACTCTCTTACCAAAACGCAAGACTTAATGTCTAAAGTGGATGCCATTGAAACTGACCCTCAAAAGTCAATTTCTTTGGTTTCTGAAACTGTTGAGTCACTTCCAACTCCAAGAAAGAGAAGTCCAATAGAAGTGAGGAAGAAGCAGTCTCCTTCTAGATACTTTATGAAAGCTATAATTGGTAGAGTTATAAGGAGAAAGATAAGCAAGAAGACAAAGGTTGAAGCTCATTTGTGCAAATTATGGCGGCTTGAATGTGTGATATGTTCAATGCTGAGAAAAGAAGCTGAGGTTTCGGAATAGAAGGTACATTGAACCTGTAGTTTTGTGCTGCAGATGCCATAATGGATGTAAATAAAGAGTTAGCGGGGCTGTACAATGTTGTGGAGAATGGAATATAGACATTTGAATTTTTTGATATACATTGATAGAAACTTTCTTGAATAGTAGAAGTTGAAGCTGCACTTAAAATTGAGACTAAGAACATAATAACAAGAATTTGAATGGTGAAAGAAATTGATAATGTCGTTTTAAGTATCCTATATGTGTTTGGATGTCTAACGAACTGCTCTTGTTTATACAAGGTTTGTCAAATCCTGATTACTTTTTTCTCTTTGTGAAATGTTGCATGTTGGATATTATTGATTTAATGAGTGCATCAGGATTTAATGCATCAGTACTTAGTGTATCAGTAGCTGACGACAAATGACATCATCATCAGGAGTTAGCAGAATCAGTAGTTATACTGATTGATACTGATCCCCGATTTCAGGAGAAGATTGATTTGATAGATATATCGGTTTGCATAAAGTCAGGAAGAGAAGTTGTTTACGGAAGATAAGTGACAAGAATATCAATCTCATTTAAGAATGATTATCTTCTGTAACAGAAAGTGTAGCTGTGTGTATATATAAACACATGATAGGTTTTACATATTGTAACAACTTACACGAGTATTTGTAAACCTAACAACTCTTAAGAACTCATAGTTTCTTGAGAGAGTTTGTATCCGTTTTTATAAGATTAATAAAAGATGGTATTGTTCATATAATATTTGTTTTATTTCTATTAGTTCGATTAGTTTGTACGATTATACTCAACCCCCCTTCTATAATCGTTATTAACTGGGCAACAATTGGTATCAGAGCAAACCGATTGACTTATAAATTAGAAATGATCAAAATGTCAGGAAACAAATATAAAGCGATGAAAATTCCGATTTTGAAGAAATCTGAGTTCTCAACTTGGAAGGTCAAAATGACGATGTGTCTCAAGGCTTCAGATCCTGATTATATTGACAGGATCACTTATGGTCCATTCATTCCAACCAAACCAGTTGCAGCCACTAGCACTACTCCTGAGACCAGAGTTCCAAAGGACTGGTCCCAAGAAGACAAAACTGTAATTTTAAAAGATGAAAAGGTAAGAAATATTTTGCATAATAGTCTGGATGTTGTTTTATCTAATAGAGTAATAGTCTGCAAAACAACAAAAAAAATTTGGGATGCTCTTGAAGTTCAATGTCAGGGGACAAAGGAAATCAAGAAGAACAGGAGAGCTCTTCTCATTCAAGAGTATGAGCAGTTCGCAGTAAAAGCAGATGAAGATCGGACATAATTCTATGATAGATTTCTAACACTGCTGAATGAACTTTCTCTGGTGGGAAAAGAGTATGAGGTTGAAGATTCAAATGTCAAGTTTCTGAGATCTCTTCCTGAATAATGGATATATCAACAATCTCTTCTAAGACATACTTACAAGATGAATGAGATTTCTCTTGATGAAATCTATGGCATGCTGAGAACTTATGATCTTGAAATCCAGAAGAAGAGGAACAAGAAAAGCAAAACAAAACCTATTGCTTTGAATGTGGAGGCGAGAAATGTTGTGACTAAAGGAAAGAATTATAGTCATAACAAGGGTAAAGGAAAATCATCAACTACTGAAGAATCAGCCACCGATTCTGATTCTGATGCAAACATTGACGGTGACACTGATGAAGACTCGTCTGACAAAGAGCTGGTACATATGATGAATATGATAGTTAAAGGCTTCAGAAAGTTAAAGAATGGATATTTCAGAAAGAGTGAAAGCTCTTTGAGAAAGAATGACTATTCTAGGAAGAAGGACAAGTTCAAAAAGAAGGAGTTGAAGTCCAGGAAAACTGATCTTTCAAAGGTAAATTGTTACAACTGTGATGGAATAGGACACTATGCGACTGACTGTAAGAAACCCAAAACAAGAAAGGCTCCTGGAAAATCACTTATCACTTCTAGCAAGGACTAGATGGATTCTTCTAATTCTGAAGAAGAGAATGTCAACTATGCTTTAATGGCCACTACTGAAGAAAGAGCTGATTATTCTGATAAGGTACCAGAAACTGTTTATGCCTTTGATACTGATAACTTGTGTGAATTGAAATCATTTCTTAAATCAATGCATATACGTTATAGAAATAAGACCAGGGAGAATGCTAGAATCATTGAAGAAATGAATGTGTTTAAGAAAAGGAATGATCACTTAAAAGCTGAGTTAATTGTCCTGATAAAAACTCAGAACTTGTGTGAAAAACTCAAAGGAATAGAAATTCAGCAAATGCTTAAGATAGAAGCATTTGAAAAAGGAACTTGAAAAGGAGAGAGAACAAATAATAATGTGGACAAATTCAGGTAAGAAAACTCATTCACTAATGCATAATATAAATGGGAAAGAATGCTTAGGGTGTGATACTAGAAAGAATAAAGGAAAAGAAGAAGAAGAAATTCTTTTGTCAACACACGTGAAGTTTGCTCCCTCAAGTGAAATAAAACTGAATTCTATTTTTGAAATGGGATCCAGTTCTAAAAATGAATCAGTTCCTAAGAAAGAAAAAGTGTCGCACATAAATTTTGTTCCTCAACCTAACAAAGAAGTTGTTCCTAAAGTTTATGTTGATAGTAACACTAAATCAATCCAGAAGAGTGTTAAAAAGGAGAAGAACATAGGTTTACTTTCTTCTGGTCAGTTAAAGAAAAAATTTAGTGAAGTAACTGGCACATTCAAGAAGAAAATACCTAAGAGAAATAGAAATGGAAAACATGAAATTGATAAGTTTAACAATTATAAATACCTAATGCACCTAGGAAGACTTGTTATAATTGTGGTAATACTAATCATATTGCTATTGACTACATGAAGAATAAAAAGAAGAGATCTGAAATTCCTACATCTGATGTTAGGAATAGAAATGTTATCTATAGGCCATAAAATCCTTGTTCTCATTGTGGCAGTAAATGACATTCTGTTTACACTTGTACTAGTTATCATAATTTCTACCATGACAATTATGTTCATGTACCTAAGTTTAATAAAGGTGCAAATTTTGATAATAAGACAAGTCTTTCAATTAGGCATGTGTATGTTAAGAAGAACTCTATTAAATCAAACTCAATTGAATCTAATTCTGTTGAGAATGATTTAAAGATTTTTTTTTGCTGCATTACTTAACAAGAAATTGAAAAATAGGACCCAACAAGTGTGGGTTCTTAAAAGTCCTAATTGATTGATTGACTGATTGCAGGGTAACGAGAATAATGTTCTGGTTTCGGATAGTGGATGTTCAGGACACATGAATGGAAATAAATCCTTGTTGTCAGAGTTTGAGAAGAAAGCTGGCCCAAAAGTTTCCTATGGAGATGGCAACACAGTAAATACTTTGGGATATGACAACATTGTTATTGGAAATGTCATCATTCAAAACGTAGCTCTGGTGGAAGGACTGAAGCATAACCTCTTGAGCATCAGTCAAATCACTGACAGAGGTTATCATGTCAATTTTCATGAAACTCATTGTGAAATAACCAGCAAGAAGTGATTCTTACTAATTACAGGTGTGGTAACATCTACGAAGCCAACTTACACTCAGCTACTGATGGAAACATGATGTGTCTCCTGACAAAAACATTAGTAGATGAAAGTTGGAACTGGCACAAGAAACTATCTCATCTTAACTTCAACAACATAAATGAGTTAGTGAGAAAAGATCTTGTGAGAGGATTACCAAAGGCAATGTACACTCCTGATGCTCTCTGTGATTCTTGTCAGAAGGCCAAGCAAAAAAGGACTAGCTTCAGGAGCAAAACTGAATCCTCAATTGATACTCCTTATCACTTACTTCATCTAGATCTGTTCGGTCCTGTAAATTTTATGTCAATCAACAAGAAAAGATACACTCTTTTAATTGTTGATGAATATTCCAAGTACACATGGGTATTCTTCTTGTTCAAAAAGAATGAAACTCCAGAGATACTGATGGATCATGTTACTCTTCTGGAAAATGGATCTACCAAAAAAGTGAGAAAATTAAGAAGTGATAATGGAACTGAGTTTAAAACTCAAGAATGGAAGAGTTCTGCAAGTCAAAAGGAATTGTGCAGCAATTCTCTGCACCTGGCACTCCTCAACAGAATGGAATTGTAGAAAGAAAGAACATAATTCTGATAGAAGCTGGCAGAACCATGTTAGAAGAAGCAAAATTTCCCATATACTTTTGGGCAGAAGTAGTGAATACTGCATGCTACACACAAAACTGTACATTGATAACTCAACATGGAAAGACTCATTATCATATGATCAAGGGGAAGAAGCCAAGTATGAAACATCTACACATCTTTGGATGTAAATGTTTTATTCTGAGAACTCATCCTGAGCAACTTGGTAAAGCCGAAAGTAGATGAATGAATTTTTGTTGGTTATCCTAATACAACAAAAGCATACAAAGTGTATAATCTGCGAACAAATATTATCAGCCTCTCAATAAATGTATCATTTGATGACAGAAAGATTACTGGAATCAGTGAGGATGTTCATGAAGAATTAATTTTTGGAGATGAACTTGAATATGAGGATGATAATAATGCTGATCCAATTCCTGATGAAGAAAATGATGGTCATGTTGAGGGGGAGTCTGAAAATTCTCAGCATGAAGAGACTACATCAACAAATACTTATACTGGAGGAAATTCAAACAATAGTACAAGCACTGATGACTCATTAGGAAATGTTATGGAGTCAAGTCTAAATATTGATGATCAGTCAGAAGAAAATCAGGAAGGCTCAAACTCAGGGGGAACGTCTCAAACAACTCAAGAGAGTTCCTTTGAAGATGCAACTGATGTAGGGGGAGCATCAAGTTCCAGATCTCAATTTCCAACAGCTAGAAGATGGAGTCAGGCACATACTCATGATCTGATAATTGGAGATCATGATGCTGGTGTCCAAACCAGAAATGTAACTCAAAATGAATGTTTATTTCACAACTTTCTTTCTCAAGAAGAACCAAAGAAAGTTAAAGATCCATTAAAAAATGCTAATTGGGTAACTGCAATGCAAGAAGAACTAAATGAGTTTGAAAGAAATGAATCTGGAAACTTGTACCAAGACCCTAGAATAGGTCCATTGTGGGAACAAAATGGGTCTTCAGAAATAAGACTGATTCTGATGGAATAATAACCAGGAACAAAGCAAGGCTTGTTGCAAAGGGATATTCTCAACAAGAAGGTATTGATTATGATGAAACCTTTGCTCCTGTTACAAGACCTGAAGCAATCAGAATATTTCTGGCATATGCTGCACATATGAAGTTCAAAGTTTTCGAGATGGATGTCAAAAGTGCCTTTCTCAATGGAGAATTGGAGGAAGAAGTGTATGTTGAACAACCTCCGGGATTTGTTGATCCCAAATATCCAGATCATGTTTACAGATTGGATAAAGCACTGTATGGATTAAAGTAAGCACCAAGGGCATGGTATGAAACTCTTACTCAGTTTCTTCTTGAAAGTGGTTTCACAAGAGGTACCATTTATAAAATTCTGTTTTACAATCAAAAGGGTAAAAACTTGCTTTTAGTTCAGATATATGTTGATGATATCATTTTTGGGTCTACTAATGACAAGATGTGTCAGAAGTTTGCTAAGCTAATGCAGTCAAGATATCAGATGAACATGATGGGAGAAATGAGTTATTTCTTGGGTTTACAAGTCAAGCAGACTAAAGAGGGGATTTTCATCAATAAGTCTAAGTATACAAGAAACCTGCTCAAGAAATTCAATATGCAAGACAGTTCTACTGCAAGCACTCCCATGGCCACAACTACTAAACTTGATTCCAAACAAGGAGTTGAAGTATATGTGACAAGCTACAGAGGAATGATTGGCTCTTTTCTTTATCTTACTGCAAGCAGACCAGAAATCATGTTTGCTACCTATCTTTGTGCTAGGTTTCAGTCTCAACCTAGAGAACCTCATCTGATAGCAGTCAAAAGAATCATCAAATATCTCAAAGGGACACCAAACTTGGGTTTGTGGTATCCTAGGGCATCAGACTTTAGTCTAATAGGCTACTGAGATGCTGATTTTGCTGGATGCAAGATAGACAGGAAAAGCACATCAGGCAGTTGTCAGTTCTTAGAAGGAAGACTAGTCTCATGGTTTAGCAAGAAACAAAAGTCCATCTCAACATCAACTGCTGAAGCTGAGTACATTGTTGCTGGAAGCTGTTGTGCTCAGATACTGTGGACGAAAAATCAGCTTTTGGACTATGGTTTGCACTTTTCTAAAATTCCTATTTATTGTGATAATCAAAGTGCTATTGCAATGACAGAAAATCCAGTCCAACATTCGTTGACCAAGCATATCAGTATCATGTATCACTTCATTCATGAACATGTGATGGAAAGAGCAATTGAACTTCATTTTGTTTCTACTGATCAACAATTGGCTGACATTTTCACCAAGCCACTGGCAGAAGCAGTATTTACTCGACTGATAAATGAACTTGGAATGGTTACCTATGAGTAAGTAAGTACTGATAAACATGGGGTCATGATTTGCAAGTAAGTGATAAATCCTGATAGTTTCCAAGTACTAATAGCTTAAAAGTCAGGATTTGAACACAAGTATTAAATCCTGATGGTTTGCAGTTACTGATGATATCTAGTTGTATGTGTCATTTGATTAAGTCAACTACTTATTGATTTTTATTAAGTAATTAGTCTAATTCATACATACATTCAACATGTACTGACATTTTGCTCAAACAGAAATAAAGTCAAAAGCAATAATGGATAAGGAAATTTTGATTCTTTTCATTCATTAATTCAAAACATTTCATATACATTCATCTGACTTTATACAAAATATGCTATCATACTACATTGTCTAACTAATCTCTCCCATATCTCTTGTCTAATGTTGTTGCTGCAGAGAGATGCATTACTACCCCCTGAAGTTTATAATACTTTGGATACTGAGGGAGACAGATCTTCAGAGAGGACAACCATCTGTTCATCAGGAGGAGAACAGATAAAGTCAGAAGCTATTGTACAGCTTCTCTCCTGAAGATGTCCTTTTGAACATTCAGTTACAAAGGATAACAGAAGGAATGTCAATTGCTTGACATCCTCCTGATGATGATGAATCATCATCGTCTTGTTTCCTTTTTCTAGCTTGAACTTTGCAGGAATCATGGTTAACATCCTCCTCAGTCCCCTCGTCATAACTTCTTTGCAGGAGAAGCAACAGGGCAGCTTGAGCTTCATCTTCCTCTAAGATTGGTTCATCAAATGGACCAGGAAGGATGATGTGAACCTGAGGGTTGGAGATTGGCCCCTCTGTGAACTCACCATCAACGATGAGACCTTCTCCATCCAAGAATAGCAAAGCTTGCATCTCATCAAGAAAATAGTTTGCTTGCCGCTGCCACTCCATTTCCAAAAATTCCTCCATTGGCATGAACTGGAATTGAGCAGCCATTATATAAGAAAAGAGGGTTTTGATGTTGAAAGAAAATGAAAGGACTGGAACAAAATGAGAAATGATGAAGATGATAGAGGTAGTCTTTATAGACTAATATTGAAGAATGTGAAGAGTCATCATAAGTGATGATAGTTCTTTTCTGGAGAATGTGATTGTTAGGTCCTGATAAGTTTGTAGAAGGGGGGTTGAATACAAACTATATCGTTTAATCGAATTTGTTCTTTTTAAGATTTAACAAAGTAAGAACAAATTATTGCGGAATAAAACTGAAACAATATTCAAGTAAAATATAACTTATATTAAACTTGAGGAGTGTTACAATTTGATCACTGATTACAAAGGTTCTTGATAAAACAAACCTAGAATAAATTCGACATGAATTTATCTATTTTTGTAATAAAAAGGATCGAATACTAAAAAGTAGTTCGATATAATTTCTAGGGATTATAATCCGCTAGATTTTCAAAGCAGTACAAGAGATACAATTCTTATGGATTAAATGTTTAAGAACAATCAAGAATTAAATCTTCTGCAGAATTTAAGGCTTTGCAGTTGAGAGAAATGAATACAGAGCTTTTAAGATGATATGTTGAAGTTCTGTCTCTTTTCTGTCTTGTGTTGATACAAATGCTTCTGTCTTCTTTTCTATTTAAACACTGCATTCCTTTAAGTCCACGCGCCAATTATTCAATGAAATGAATAAGGAAGACTTGCAGGAAGACTCTCTTTTTGTCTTGGAAGACAATCGGGAAGACAAGGATTTGTATAGGGAAGACTATCGGGAAGACTCTGTTTTGCCTAGGAAGACAATCGGGAAGACTCACTTCTAAGTCTTCCTAGTTTTAAAACTAAGTCTTCCTAGTTCATTTTTATTCTAATTTAAATAATTATCTAAATAAATTATGTATTAAATTAATTCTTTACAGAATTAATTTTAATAAATAATTTACTTAATAGTAATAATTATTTATAAGAGAATAAATAGAATTCTTTGTCTTCTCAATTAATTCCTGAATCACTAAAACTTAGATGAAGAATTAACATTTTAGAACGTTGACACTCAATGTACTGTCTGGTTCATGAGTGACTAACGACAATGTCTGTTCTTCATCTGTTTGACTTTTAAGCAGTGATTCACTTCCTTTTCATTCTAGAACTCTGTAACCTGTATCTTTGTTGTCACCTCTTGAAATCTCTGTCACTTTAATAAATCCATTGAGCTTGAATACTTCACTGAGGCTTGATCAATAAATTGAACTTCTTTCAATGTAGAATTACTTCAAGCCTGTAGATGACTTTAATCTTCAATCTTTGACAGATATAATCTTCTGAGATTCCTGTGACATCTGACTTTTATTATTTACTTATTACATCTTATTTTATGTTGAGTAGAATCCTCGGTGTTTACAAATAGGCCTATACATATGCCTTTCAGTGAGAAGTGCCTCTTCCCGAGACAGCTTGAACGACTATTGGTTTTCTCGAGATTCCACTTCAATTCCTGTGGCAAAAAGAATTTAAATCAAATTTTTTGATTTAATTGTCTTTTTAGTTGTTTGATCTTATTGCAGGGATTTAATTTTAATATGTTTGCATAATTTGTTTAATTATAAACATATATTTGTGGAGAGTAGTGCTCACGCGCCAATATATACACACACGATGTGTGTACCGCGCTATAATCATGCGTGCATCAGAAGTCGTGCGTCATTAATTTTTGCACGTAATCTGTATCACTATCATAATTACTCACATTTTACGGAAGTCAATTGTTGTCTAGAGTGCATAAAAGATATTGCACATCTCATTAAAATTATTATCTCTAATTTTTCTAAGTGCAGACATCCTTTCCCTCTCTAGAACCCTAAAATTCCTAAAATGGCAGTGTTAGGCCCTGATAAGTTTGTTAGGGGAGGGGGTGAATACAAACTATACTGTTTTCTCGAATTTGTTCCGTTCGTGAAATAATAATTCAAGAACAAAGTTAAGTGGAATAAAATGAAACAAAATTCAAGTTAAATATAACTGATATTAAACTTGAAAGGTGTTACAATTACAGTACAGATTACATGGAATGATTATCAAACTAATTAAAACAAATTAGAATAAATTCGACATGAATTTATCTATATTTGTAATAAAAAGATCGAATACTAAAAAGTAGTTCGAGATAATTTCTAGGGATTTTAATCCGCTAGATAGTCTTTAAGATACAAGTAAATTAATTCTAGTGGTTTGAATTGAACAATAAATGCTAGAAGTTAATTCACTGTCAAACTTTAAAAGCTCTAGCTCTTTCGTTCTTTAAGGCAAAGAAGATGTAATTCTGTTTTTCTGCCTTCTCTTTTATTATTTCAATATATTGTCTTGTCTCTTCTTTTTGTACGCAAAGTTGACTAACCAGAAAGACTATCCAAAAGACTTGGAAAGACTTTCGGTAAGACAAACTTTTGAACTAGCAAGACTAAAGAACTCTCCTTCAAAGACTATCGGTAGGACAATTAAAGAATTGGAAAGACAATCAATTAAACTGATAAGACTTTCGGTAGGACTACCAATTGTACTAGAAAGACAATCGGTAGGACTATCCTGGATAGTCCTACTAGTGTAATTAAATCCAATTTTCAAAATTATATTAATTCTGATTTAATTAATCTTTTAATTAATTTAAGGAATAAATTAATTCTGATAGAATTAATTAATTGAATAAATTATGTAATAACCCCAAATTTTGGACTTAGTTAAAAAATTTTGATGAATGGTAAATGTTGATGAATAGTGAATTTGCTGATGAAAAATATTTCAGACCACACCATATGGAAGACATGGAATGAATGTTTTGAAGTTATATTCGTGAGGTATAAGGAGAATAAGTGAATGTAAACACGATCAGAATCAGAAGATTTCCATTCGAGTTTTAAATCACTATTCACTGGACAATCAAGGATGTATTGATTTGATCGTTTTGAGAAAGTATGTCGAATGAGAAATCCATGATCATATCTTAAGCCAAGGTGAGAAATCTAGGATCATATATTAAACCAAGGAAATGGAAGGATCAAGGAAGTATCTGCTAACATTGGTACAGAGAAACGTTTTCAAAATCACTTGAACCTATCGCGAAACAGAAGCGTAATGAATTATGGATTAAACCCTAACCGAAGGAGGAGTATCATATAAGATCATCAAGTGCAACATATAAGAGGATTGATGATACAAGAAATGACATAAGCATGACACAAAAGATGGCATAAGCATGACATACGGGGTGACAAGGTGATGAATCACCACATTGTCACCATTTTTGCCCAAAACCACCCAAAGATTGACATGTGGCAAGGGGTGACTAAACTCCACCAAGACCACACAAAATTGGATGCATCTAATTAGGAATTTATTTGCCAAAAGAAAAGAAAAGAAAAGCAAGAACAAATATCAAGAACAAGATAGAAACATTCGACCCCTTTTTGTTCTTCAAACCCTTAAAAATTTTGCTACCACTTCCACTTCTCCAAAAATTGCAAGGATGGATTCTAAAGCTTCCATATTTCCAAATTAAGGTAATCTCTAAATCCTAGCTTCATCCATGGATGATATCATGTTCAAATCTTGATTTTAAGATGATCATGAATAGTGTTTTGAATAGTAACTTATGATTTTCTTGATTTGTTCTTGAAGATTAAGGCTTGTTAAGGTTGATTAAGGATAATCAAGAAGCAAGGAAGAGTATACTAGCCATCTATAGTCCATATTAAGTACCAAGGAAGGTATAAACGCTCTCACCCTTATGATTATTGTAAGATCCGTGAACTTTATTAATTATATAATTTGTATTATATGTGTAGAATAATTATTATGAAGTATTTTGAGTTTTAATGATAAAGGTTGTTAAGTGATTATGTGTAAATTGGTGTGTCGGAAGCCCCGTTCAAATATCTTGTCATTTAAAATATCTTCAATTTTGAGCCCCGTTTTGAAAATTCAAGGGCCCCATTGAAATTTTGTACATCATTATTATTTCTTCGTCATTCGTGTCCGAATCACTATCGGAGGATTTCTTCGTATTATTATATCCCTTATTATCCGATACTATCAATAGTATTTGTTTGGTCAAAGGAAGAAAAATTATTCCAAACCCTAACCCTAATTTTTCTAGGGTAATTGATATATCGTCCGTATCAATAATACATCTGTTATAGCCCCAGTATTCTTGAGCATTAGTTATATAAATGATATGTATTGATTTGGATAACTATCAGTCTTTGTGGATAGCTATCACCTCGTAAAACGTGTATTTTTCTAAATTAGGGTTTTAAAGCGAACCAGTGGATCAATATCGACCCAAAAATGTCGTTTAGGGTATTATTTTCCACTTAGTATAAAAAGGAGAATCATACATTATCCTTCATACAATCCGTATTAAAAATACAGAAAAATATAAAATTCTCGAACCGTGTTCTTCGTGTTCTTGAAAAATCAAAATCAATTTTGATGGTGTTATTGAAATCCAAATCACAAGTTCAAGTACTCAAATCAAAGATCTTGAGCTCTAGTTTCAGAATCTTCCAACCATATAATCATCTGATAATTTTTCGATTTTATATGAATTTTTCAATATTCGAATTAAATTAGGGTTCTTGATTAAATTTGGGGATTTTCATTCTGTTGATTCTCCGTTCAATTGATTGCTTCCAACATGTTCCTAGGGTTCTAATTAGTAGGAATTCATGCTTTAATTTCATGTTTATGTTCGATTTTGAGAAATTTGATTTCTAGGGTTTTTCCCGATTTTTCTTTTTAATAGTCCGTTCATATGAATGATCTGACATTGTTTTTGATAGATGGCTTTGTTGTATGTGTTCTTAGCTTCATTTTAACATAAAGAACGTAGAGTTGCATGTAAGATTTTGGTAGATCGGAAAATTTGTTTGAGGTCGCCGGAATTTGATCGGGATTATGATTCCGGCCGTGTTTTGGTTTGTTTTTGATCGGAATAGATTGCTGAGTGTATAAGGAATGATTTGATGTAAAAAGCCCCAAATTTTATTCCGTTTTTGAGTAGTCGGAATCTGGAAAACCCACCGGATTCTGGAAAATTCCGGTTTGTTCTTCCCGACCCGTTTGCCCGAATGGTTGACCCGGTTTCAATCTTCGAAACCCTAATTCATTTTCAGAAAACTGTTTTTGAATTTTATTTTTAAAATAATTCGAAAATAGTTTAAATATTTATAAAAATCATATTTTTATTTTAAAAATACATTTTTAAATTCAGAAACTTCTGAAAAATTATATTTAATTATTTAAATTTTAAAACTGATTAAATTTAATTATTTTAATTATTTTGATTAATAATTAATTTGTTTAATTAATTGATTAATTATTTTAATAAGTTAATTCTTAATAATTACTTATTAATTAGATTTAATTAATTTAAATTAAGTTTAATTATTTTCTAGCTTGGTTTATTTATTTAAAAATAGTTTGAGTGTCTGGAAATTGTCAATTAATTTTATATTAATTGATTTAATTGTTTTTAAATCTTTATATAGGGATAAATGATCCGATTTTTGACCTAAAAATATTTCGAGGTTTAATTCCTTTGAAATGAGAGTCAAATATTTTTCTAAAATTAATTCTTGGACGTTACGAGACTTATGTGAATTATTTATCGCAATTAAATGACAATGTGTGTTACGTGGAATACGTGAATTATCTGGTTAATGAGTCATAAATACGAATAATTGTGCTGCGACTTGTTTAAATATTTTGGTCGTGTTTAATATTATCACGAGGGGTAGTTAGAACAGAAATTGGTCAGTATAGTTAGAAAATGAGATTTACGAGACCGTTGACTTAGATGTTGACTTCTATAGTATAGAGATTTTCGACGAACGTGATACGTGAGTTGTTTATTTAATTAATCGTGATTATTCTATCAATTGAAATATGGTTATCTATGCAACAGAGGCTATTGGACGAGACGAGTTAGATTATCGAAGTATGTTAAATGAAAGATGTCGGAGAAGGGTGAGGTATTGTTTACGACTGATTGGGTTATTTGCGAGGCGATTTAACACCAAGGGAACGTCAACACCCATAGAGGACATTTGCAAGTATTTTCTTCCAATAGAGATATCGGTAAGATTAGTAAGTGCGTCGGGGTTAAGTTACAATCGTTTATGGAATGTGATAATATATCATACTATGAAGACTAAAGTACCGTCTCATGTTTGACTATCGAGGCAAATGCGTGGATTCAAAACAGTAGGATCAAATTAGTGGTATACACAAGAGCGTTAGATCGAAGAAGGACGAAAAGAGAGAATCGTGCGATAAGACAGAACAAGGAGGGAATCGTATTGTCTCAGCCTTACGAAATAGCTAAGGACCGGAGGCAATTGTCTATTCCTTTCACATATTATTGAGTGATGTTATCTTGAATTATTATTATACAAGTTGAATACTTTTCACTGAATTTCCAAATGTCGATTCCTTTGCATTGAATTGCAAGTATGATTTAATCTCGTAAATTGACGAGTATTCTTTTATACCTTTTGAGTTTAGATTCATATTTCCATGTTGATTGGAAAAATATAATTATTGTATTGAAACGATTTAAAAGATAGTTATGGGCCGTATACTAAGGCTTTCTTTCAAAAATTTTGATTTAAAAATATTAGGTTGGAATGTTGCCAACCTTAAATGATTGGGAACTTGTGAACCCGATGAGGGTAAAATGTTATATTAAATTCCGAAGTTGTGGTACTTGTCCTCCAAGTAATCTATTTTTCCATCTTGCACCTATTCAAGTATTATTATCATTTCTTGTTAATGCGATTATCTGATTCAGTCCCTGATTCGAATTCATGTATGCTGTGTATGATTTAGTTTATTTCCTTCAAATATAAGGCTTATCTATTATAAGTTTATTTTCGAAGGACTTAAACTATTTCTATCAGAAGTCAGTAAACCCTTGTTTTCCCTATTTATAAACTTCACCGTGAATTTTCCTTAAACTCGAACTTGACTTTCTTGTCACTTACCAAATTGGTGAATCTTAACTAATTCTTCCATAATGTGATAATTTGTACTGTTGAGGCCATCTAGAGCCAGTTCTTTGAACCCTACCCTATATTGAGCTGTTGCAATTTCTGTTGATGTCATAATGCCTGTTTCACATCAGACTTAATCTTGTCATTGTGTACTTACGTACCATTGAAACCATTTCGAATCTATTTCTCGAACTTCATTTGATATTGAGAAGTTGAAGCTCTTTTGCAACTATTGCACCCTGTTATTATGTACTTATCTTGCTATGCATGTTATTGTGTATTCTTCACTATTATCCCAGTTGTTGCATCGATCTCGTCGATGTTTATTATATTGTCGCTTTTCATGTGCACCTCCCCAATATTGTGTCGATCTCGTCGATACTAGATTATATTGATTTTCCTTGATGGATTCTTCATAGTTGAATTGTTTCCTGGAACGTGAGTTTTCCAGCGATTGTTGTATTAAGGTTGTCGATTCTTCCGACACCTGATTGTCGAAGTAAGGTTGTCAATTGTACTGACACCTGACGTATATAATATAGGATTGGAATGTTTTAATGGACCAGTAATGGTCGGAATAACTGAAGGCCCAGATTGGCCAAGGATCCAGTAGAGGACTTTGCTATAAGCAAGTTCGGGGTTGATACGTGACTGATCAGCAGCTCAACCTTTGATTTGAAAAATGAGAAAAAAAATCCAATTCTAATATCACTTCTTATATCTGAGATGGATTACATCCATATGTTCTGTACTTGTGAGTTATGGCATGGTACTCAGGTTTATTCATTTGCTTGAAGATTGTTGGTTCATTGATTAATAAGAAGGGGTTTCAGTCTTGCTGAAACCACTTACTCCTAGTATATCGGATTTCATATAGTCAAAATCCACTTCCTTGATTCCATTGGCAGTAGTGAGATATCTATCTTGATGAGTTTTATTCATTCTGCAAATTCAGTCGGTACCATATTGAAGTCTTGAAGTACGTCCTTTATTCCATGGCCGAGCGTGTTAGCTCATTCTTACTCCTTGATTATTCCACCCTTCCAGAGTTGTTGATTTCAGAAGATGTTGTGAATAGAACCGTTATCTTCAAAAATAGTATTTTTGTATAAACTATGGTCTTGAAGACGTATGAGATATATTTATTTCATATTTTCTACATACTATTGTAGTTATTGTTGTTCGGGTAACCGTGACGACCAATATAAATTTTTTTGTGTTTTAAACTATTTAGTTGCTAAAAACTGAATGAGAAATTGTGGTAAATTACCAAACTTGATTTGAGAATCTTAGAGATTACAAATGTTTTAACCAGAGGCTTGTTTATTTGAAAATCCAAAGTTTTTTTTGGAAACTTTTCATATTATACTTGATAATGCACTTGCTGAGCAATTCTTTCGCTCATACTTGCTTTCTTTATATATATTTAGCCTCTCAGCAAGAAGGCGTATTGACGGGAGTTATCCGCGTAGCTGGGCAGAGAAGGAAGAAGATGTTAGTGTAAAGACGTTATGATACAAAATATGTGGAACGAGTGTAAGGTTATTGTATAAGTTGATTTCTATTAAATATTATATTGTATAAGATTGTTGACTGGTATACTTCTTATCGAAGTTATACTAGTGTTTTAGATTGTATGTAAAGAGAATGGTTGTAAAGAAGAAAAATTTTATGTAATGGAATTTTGGATTCTTGTTTCTAGCACTATAACCTTTAAAGATTCTTGGGAGAGTTGGGGTCGCAGATGTTATTATTGAGTTGATTTAATATTAAGCAGGTTGTTGGAAATGAGAATGCAGTGTGACGACCAAATCCTTTGACCCCGGATTTGGGGCGTTACAATTATACTTTGTTATTAGTGATTTTGTTAAGAATGATTAGTGATAGTATGATATAGAGATGATTTGCATGATAGGCATGATGTTAGTGGATTGATTGATGGTTGAACTAGTGATTAGTGTTATGAGCATATTTAGACAGTAATAAGATGGTATAAATGAAATCATTGGGTTGTGATTGCTTGGTTATGTATTGGTGAATTGATTAGAGTGTTTTAAACACGGGAATCGCGTTTAAGCGTCATTACCATTTCGAATTTCATTTAGGAAGTTTGGACAGATACCACGGTTACCTTCTAGGAATAACAAAAATACTTTCTGACCATGATCATGTAGACTCTGTTTTGTAGTTTGTTTTAGCGAAAGAATCGTATCGTTTCGATTTACGGTTTAGGAGAAACGTCCGTTTTAGTGAAGCGGTTTCGGATAACTAAGTAGTTCACTGCATGAACTTTGAGATGGTGATTAAATCCCTTAAAAATGGAATTGGGTCGAGATATTAAAATGGATACTAGCATGGATAGTCAGTAAAGGAACCTAGGAGGTTTCATGTTAAAAAGATAAGTTTGTGATTTTATAAAAATGCGAGAACCAAAGTTGCGCAAGTGAAATACCCTTAAGGGGATGGTTAAAAACAATGAGTTTAGTAATGGTAAAGTACTTGGGTTTGTGAATGGATTATCAACCAAACTTTTGACTTAAGAGTTTACGGAACGTCATGAGGTTATAAGTGACCAAGATCAAGACATTTGATGTTCGTTAATAGAACGTTAGTGCTTAAGTTAAATGCACTTTAAATGATTAAGCCAGGGGACTGATTGAGTATTTCCTTGTTTATAGATTTCCCGGCAAGTTCTCGAACCCATAACAACCAAGGACCCGAGGCAAGTTTTCTAATCTCATGCTGTATTTCAGATTACATTTTACTGATGATGCATTTGATATGATATCATGCATGTTTTCAACCTTACATCGTATATAGATGTGATAGTATTAAAACTATTGAGATTATAACATATGCATATGATAGATGCAAGTTTTCAAACCCTACATCATATAAGTGATGCTGTTGTAATTAGTGTTGTGTTTGTGATATATTTTCTGCTTGAATACTGTGAAAAGAGTTATAACTAATTATGCTTATGGTAAAAAGCTTGTGATATATAAGGGTTTATATGCTATGTAAATATTAGATATAAACCGAGGTGTTATAGAGGCTCTAAGGGTAGAGCACTCGTACGTGGATTTTAAAACTTAGACCGGGAGTCAAATTAGTATTTTGTACTGATTATACTGTCAGAAGCTGGAGGGTTCCAGGGACAGTTATATTTTTAAAATGTTGATTAAATATTCCAATATATATATTATTGGATATTTAATGTGAGATATTTAAATAATATTATTATAAATATTATTTGGATATTTATTTAATTAAGTGAATATTATTTTAAATATTCACTTAAGTGGAATCTTATTGAATAATAATTCAATATTTATTATTTAAATAATTATTTAATTAAGTGAATATTATTTTGAATATTCACTTAAGTGGATTTATATTGAATAATAATTCAATATTTATTATTTGAATATTTATTAAATATTCCAAAAACGATTTAAAAATCATAGAACCTTATTTAAATATTACGTAAGGTTCCAATAGTTATTTAAAATGTTTTATGATCTCAAAAGGATTTATGAAAGTATAATAGGGGTTCCCAACTACTTTAATTATTTATCTCGAATGATGATTTTGATTTGAACTTATCAAAAATTGGGAATCCATCTCAGGAAGTGAACATATGAGTTCACTTGCCTCTTTCATTAAAAGTGAGTATGTTTTCGGGTTCTGAATTATCAGAACTAAAGGTATTTTACAAAAGTCCCGGGTCATAATTTCAAAATACGTGGTAATCATTCGTAGTTTCGTTGACTGATGTCAACCCACACTGTGACTTACTCCCTTCAAATACTCTGGAGTAAGGAATCTGAACTGTTGCAAAGTTTTTGACAAGTATATGTACTTGGGGGAAATAGGATTAAATTCCGATTCCCGTTTCATTGATTTTTATCCGGGACCAGGAGTAGACGCGAAGGAGGCTGTTGGACAGTACCTCTGATATTAGCATAAGAGGCTGCTAGGCAGTCCAACACTTATCTCGCGTAGGAGGCTGTGGGACAGTCCAGCAGATACAAAGCCCGTATGCGGCTAGGGTGATAATCGTGTTAAGATGTCGTCCATCTACTAGTAGAAAATTGTGAGTACGATACAACGACTGATCATCGTGTATTGTGGCGTGCTTCGGAAAAAGGCCCCTTCCCTCCAATTGGAGTTGTGCTGCACATTGTAACGAAAGCCTAGGTGCTGAGTCAGTGATGAGTAATGATGTTCCTCATACAGTAGTTGTACTGTATGACCTGTTTTGACGAAAAGAATATTTAAACATATCGTTCTGTATATGAACGGAGTTTCAAAGGTTTTCAATTATGATATCAGCTTACATATATGATTATGATGCTATATCTTATTGTCGAGCTATAGTGCTCATTCTTGCTACTTTTATATACCACAACACAACAGAGTCGAAAAGGTGTTCATTACTGATATTTTACAGTATTTTGAACCATATAAGATATCTAAATAGATATGTGTGTATATATATGTCGAGAAGGTATTTAAGATATACAGTATGTTGAACTGTATAGTATTTTGAATCAATGGATAGGCTTTAAGCCTTGATTCCAATATTTGATATCTATTTTAAAAGATATGTTTTGAATCTTGGTTCATTATATCGATACCAAGGATTTCTAAATGATTTACGAAAAGTATTTGAGTATGATTATAAGTCATACGGTATTTTGAACGGTATACTATTTTGGGGTCAAACCCTAGTAGTTTTAAACATGGATCCTATATGGATTATTTACCTTAAAGGTTTAAAGATTTAAATTGGGATAGATTTCTTGCTGAGCACTATTAGCTCATTCTTGCTTTATTAAACCTTTCAGCATGAAGAAAACGTTGCCGATTCACCTCGTGTTACGAGAGCAAGGGAATGGAGAGACCACCCTTGAGTTAGTTCAGCAGGATGGATACTGCCAGTGTGAGCAGAATAGTTGAAGACTGTATTAGTAAGAATTGTTTTCGAGTAGGTTGTATTATTAAACCTTGTATAGAACGGCGAGGTCTATTATTGTAACTTCAGGTAGAGGTTGTAAATAATAGATGAGATCCTGGATAGTACATTTGAGTTGTAATAACAAATGATACTTTTGTTTCTCATTTCCAAGGCTATAACTTGTGTGTGTGTATGTGCGTAAGTGATTGGGGTCTTTGGAGTTGTATTATTAGAATGTTGTAAGTAATGCAGGTATTGTATGATTGATGAAGCGTGACAACCCAGATTCCTGACCCCGGATCTGGGGGTGTTACAAATTAATTAACTGATTTACTTAATTAAAGGAAAATTAATACAATTCCTTGATAGAAAAATCAATCCTTGAACCACTGAAATTAATGACGAACTTTCACTGTAAGATGTTGACACTCAATGTACTATCTGGTTCATGAGTGACTAACTGCAATGGCGGTTCTTCATTTCTTGACTTTAAG
This sequence comes from Heracleum sosnowskyi, assembly GCA_030848705.1. Taxonomy (NCBI): domain Eukaryota; kingdom Viridiplantae; phylum Streptophyta; class Magnoliopsida; order Apiales; family Apiaceae; genus Heracleum; species Heracleum sosnowskyi. The sequence goes on along the minus strand of CM061235.1, from coordinate 34,697,867 downwards.
TTGTGGTTATTTTTCTTTTCCCTTTATCAAACTATGTAACCTGTATACTTCTTGTCACACTATTGAAATCTCTGTCACTAAAATAGATCCGCTTTCTTAAATACTTCACTGAGGGTTGATCAAATAAATGAACTTTTTTCAATGTAGATTGACTTTAATCTTCATTCTCTTGATTGATATTATCTTCTGAGATTCCTGTGACATTTTGTATATTATTTACTTATTACATTCTTGTTTAAGTTGAGTCGAATCCTCGGTGTTTACAAATAGGCCAATGCATGTGCATTTCAATCTCCCCCTATTTGTTTGTTAGACAATAACAACCAAATACCTAGAGGATAACTCAACTAATAAACAAGAAAAAAAATAAAACTTTAAGAGCTAAGTAAATAATAGAAAGTTCTGGTTTATATTAAACATTTGCCAGATTCAAACAATAAAGATAAATACAAGATAGATGTTCCTCTAGACTGAACATATGATTACATAGATCCTATCTTGATTCACCTAAGCTCTAAACATATTACAATAAAGCTTGAGCTATAGTTCAAATGTCTTCATATCTAATCTCACCTTCTTCAGACTCTGGTAATGTGCTTATCAAATCTTTGTCAAAGACATGATCACTTTCTGATATGAGGACATCTGGTCTGACTGGTTGAGTTGTGACTTTCTTCAGCCTATTCTTCAACTGATGATACCTTTTGATGTTGGCTATGCAATAGTCTTGAATCATATCAGCAACTTCAGTCTTTTCTTGAGTAGAAAACCCAGAAGTCATTAACATATTTTCCAGCTTCACAAGATGCATGGCAGAATTCTTCTTCATGTCTTTAACTTTGAGGACTGGCTTTCTTAGCAATTTCCTTGAGTTGATCATGTAGCAATTCGTTCAAGTGAGATGTCCTTTTAACTTTGTTCATAAGAACCCAAAGTTCTGATAGTGTTCTGCTCTCAAGAAGGTTAAGAGAAACCGTGAATGATCCTTCACTATGACTAGAGATATAGATATACATTTCATTTCTGACTCTGTCAAATCCAGTTTTAATCCTTGAGATTTCAGCTTGAAGTGCTTTCATGTACACTGAATTATCTGGATTGACAGTTCTATACCTGTCAAGAACATGAAGAAATCCACCATTATTATTTGTTCCTCTATGAGGGAGTGTAAACATCTCCCTTGCTTTATCCCATCTATCACCCAGCTTCAATTTACCATCCAACTCCTTGTCTTTAACTTTCAGACTGTGAAGACGTTTTTCTTCATGTTCAGCCTTTTGCATTTGTAGCTTCTGAGTGATAATTTGAGATGTCTTTGCATTCTCATCCTCCCTTCTCTGAAGATCTTCCTGCTGCTTCTTAAGCCCTTTCTCAAATACAAGGTCATAGGGAGCCTCTTCTTCCCATTCATCAAAGTTAGCTGCTTCTTCAACTTCCTCTTCACCAATTAGTTCCTCGGGGACAGCTTCCTCTTGAACACCAAAAATGTCAAAGGCATCCTGTTCATCATGGTAGTAGAGGTCATCATCAAGCATTGACTGTTTCCCTTTGTCCTTATCTTTTTCAGCAGCTCCAGCTCCAACTTCTCCTCCTTTGTATTTCCTGTCAAGTTTTATTTTGAATAAATCTTTTAAAATTTACCAAAATCAATTGTTAACAGAAAATTCACAATTTTCTTAGAATAAAATCAACTAAATATCATCAAATGATATTAATCAATTAAAATCCAATAAATTATGTTGCATTAATCTACAATGTTAAAAACAAAGTAAATTAATTCAAATTAAATAGATGCTTAAATATTTAGAACAAATATTAGCACCTAAATAATTTTTAGAATTAATAACTAATAAAATGCCAGAAGATATATCATCCATAATTATGACATAAAATTAGTACAATAATCCTACCTACGAGAATTGCTCCAGAAAATAAATTCACGAGTCCTAAGGATATGGAAATTCTTAAACTCATGTATTCACTAGGACTATCTGCAGTTACTGACTTCTAATCAAAATCAATTAGAAAGATTTAACATCCCAAGTTCACCAACCAGCTTAGAAAAAGTGGATTCATCAAGCGGTTTAGTAAAGATGTCTGCAATTTGATCCTCCGTGGGTACAAAATGTAACTCCACAGTTCCATTCATGACATGCTCTCGGATAAAATGATACCTGATGTCGATGTGCTTCATCCTCGAGTGTTGCACTGGGTTGTTTGAGATTGTTATGGCACTTGTGTTGTCGCAAAATATTGGAATCTTTGTCAACAAAAGCCCATAGTCACGGAGTTGGTTTCTCATCCACAAGATCTGAGCACAGCAGCTTCCAGCAGCAATGTATTCAGCCTCAGCTGTTGATGTGGAAACTGAATGTTGCTTCTTGCTATACCAGGAAACTAACCTTCTTCCAAGAAACTGACAGCTTCCTGAAGTAATCTTCCGATCAATCTTACAACCTGCAAAATCAGAGTCTGTGTATCCAATAAGATCAAATCCTGTATCTTTAGGGTACTAAATTCCAAGATTTGGGATCCCCTTAAGATATCTAAATATTCGCTTAACAGCTATTAGATGAGATTCTTTAGGATTAGACTGAAACCTAGCACACAAGCATGTTGCAAACATTATATCTGGTCTACTTGCAATGAGATAAAGTAATGAGCCTATCATACCTCTATAGCCTGTGATGTCAACCTTCTTACCAGTTTCATCCTTATCAAGCTTAGTGGCAGTTGGCATAGGAGTCTTTGCTGTAGATGAGTCTTCCATTTGATACTTCTTCAGAAGATCTTTAATGTACTTGGACTGACAAATGAATATACCATCTTGTTTTTTTGATATACTTGCAGTCCAAGAAAGAATGACAATTCACCCATCATGCTCATTTCATATTGACTCTTCATTAACTTAGCAAATCTCTTGCATAGATCATCATTAGTAGAACCAAATATTATGTCATCAACATATACTTGCACCAATATCAAATCATTTTTATGCTTTTTGAAAAAGAGAGTTTTGTCTACGACACTTCTTGTAAAATCATTTTCAAGTAAGAATTCAGAGAGAGTGTCATACCATGTCCTTGGAGCTTGTTTGAGTCCGTAGAGAGCTTTGAATAGAAAGTACACAAAGTCTGCCAGTTTTGAATCCTCAAAACCTGGAGGTTGTTCCACATACACTTCTTCTTCTAACTCTCCGTTCAGAAAAGCACTCTTCACATCCATCTGATATACCTTGTGATTGGAATGTGCAGCAAATGCCAGAAACATTCTGATGGCCTCAAGTCTTGCTACTGGTGCATAGGTTTCATCATAATCAATTCCCTCTTCTTGAGAGTAACCTTTAGCAACCAGTCTGGCTTTGTTTCTCGTTACAATGACATCTTCGTCCAACTTATTTCTGAATACCCATCTTGTTCCAATAATAGATTTTCCCTTAGGCCTGGGTACCAGCTTCCAAACTTTCTGCCTTTCAAACTGATTGAGTTCCTCTTGCATAGCAATCACCCAATCTGGATCATCTAGAGCATCTTCAACTCTCTTAGGTTCTGTTTCTGAAAGAAACCCGGAATAGTGACATTTATTTTGTGATGTTCTCCTAGTTCTCACTCTTGTGTCCGGATCACCAATGATCAAGTGAAAGGGATGATCTCTATTCCATACCCTTTGTCTTGGCAGATGCGATCTTGATGATTCTCCTTGTTCTAGATGTTGTGGAGTGTGACTAGTTGATCCTTCTCCTGCTCCCCCTGAGTTGTTGACGGTTTGATCTGATGATTCTATAGACTAACTAGTGGATCCTGTAGAATTTTGAGGATCTCCACTTTGGTCACCACTTTGTCCAGAATCATTATCATTATGATTTTTATTAATAACTGTAACAACTTCAAGTACTTCTTCATTGTCAGAGAGATCTCCTGATAGATTTTCAAATACCAAGGATTCAGAGTTCTCTCCAGTTTGCAGGCCTGGTCTTTTGGTGTCGTCAAATGTTACATTAAAGCTTTCCAACACCTTCTTATCTTCAATCACATATACCCTGAAAGCCTTAGATTCCAGAGAATAGCCCAGAAAAATGCCTTCATCTGCTTTGGCATCAAACTTGCCAAGATGTTCTCCATCTTTAAGTACAAAGCACTTTGCACCAAACACATGAAAGTACTTCAGTGTTGGTTTCTTGTTGGCCATTAACTCATACGGAGTCTTTTCATGATCTTTGTTGATCAGGGTTCGATTCTGAGTGTAGCAAGCTGTGTTCACTACTTCAGTCCAAAAGTACGTGGGAAGTTTTGATTCACTCAACATGGTCCTTGCTGCTTCAACCAAGGTCTTGTTCTTCCTTTCCACTACTCCATTCTGTTGAGGAGTTCTTGGTGCTGAAAACTGTCTTGAAATTCCTTTCTCTGAGCAGAAATCATTAAGAACTGCATTCTTGAATTCAGTTCCATTGTCTGATCTGATTATCCGCACAGGTAGCTTAGCTTCCACTTCTATCTTTTTGATGTGATCAATGATTAGTTGTGTTGCTTCATCCTTTGTTTGTATGAACAACACCCACGTGTACTTGGAGTAGTCGTCCACCATCACCAATGCATATCTATTTCTTGAAAGTGACATAACATTGATTGGACCAAATAAATCCATATGAATCAACTGTAATGGTTCAGTAATGCTTGTCATTCCTTTGCTTCCATGTGATGCTTTCTTCGACTTCCCCTTTTCACATGCTTCACATAGTCCCTCCTGATTGAATTCCATCAGGGGCAACCCTCTCACTAACTCTCTCTTTACCAAAGAGTTCATAGTTTTGAAGTTCAGATGTGAGAGCTTCTTGTGCCATAGCCAACTTTGTTCTGAAGATGCCTTTACATAGAAACATGTAACTTCTCCTTCACCGGTAGAACTTAAGTCAGCTATAAAAAAATTTCCTTTTCTCACTCCCAGTAGAGTAAGCTTCTCATCCTTCCTGTTGGTGATCAAGCACTTGTCCTTTCTGAAATCTACATTGTAGCCTTTATCACATAACTGTCTGATACTTAGAAGATTGTGCTTTAATCCTTCAACAAGAGAGATGTTCTCAACGATGACATTTCCAGCTTTCAATTTACCATATCCCGTAGTGAATCCTTTGCTGTCATCTCCAAAGGTTACAATTGGGCCTGTCTTCTTAACCACCTCTGTAAGCAGGGACTCTTCGGCTGTCATGTGTCTAGAACAGCCACTATCCAGAATCCACACAACCTTTGAGCTTTTAACCTTACCCTGCAATCACAGATTGATTAAGCGGACTTTGGTACCCAAAATTATTTGGGTCCTGAAGGTTTAGATTATTTAACAGGAGTAACATTCAATTTAGTCTTACCCTGTTTGATATTCATAGTATCTGTGGATTTAACATTAACAGTGCTATTGCTACTATCATTCATCAACTTAAAATAAGCATGCATGATGTTGTACTTACATAGCAAACACTCTTTCTTTCCACATGGTTCATGAAGATCAGGCATGTCAGACATGTTATGCATTTCAGAAGTATTAGCAGTTTCTACTTTAACTTTTTTACATGCATGTGTAAGGTGTCCAGCAGAATTACAAATAGCGCACAACTTCCTAGATGCAATGGGAGAATATGGAACCATTTCCTGATTAACAATCTTCTTCTTCCCATTCCTGTTCTTTTTAACATTACTAACTAAGTCACCTACTTCAGTTTTAGGTATAACAGTTTTTACTGATTTCCTAGGCAACTTAGTCTTTACCTCTTTTTCCTTCAATAAATCCTCCTCAAGCAATTATTGTGCTATGTAAAGGTCATCCTTATGAAAAGGTTCTGAGAAGGGCTTGACAAAGACTGGACTGACCACATTCTTAAGAATATATGGAATATCCTTCTTGACAACAGAAGATGTCACAGGAAATTCCAGAGTCCTTTTCCCAGCCTTTTTGGAATAGTCAAGTCCTATAGCAGTTTTATTCCCTATGGCCTGAGTATCAATGATCTCCTTAGCAATCAGGGCGGAATTCTTAAAAGCATTCAGCTTCAAATCTAGATCTGAAATCTGCTTCCTGAGGATAGTCTCTATCTCATCATTACACTTGACCTTGTTCTCTAAGTACGCATTCTTTTGCTTAAGATCTTCTAATGTGACAGCTACAAGCTCTAGTTCTTCATTTTTAGATTCTAAATTTTTAATCTTAAGAACTAGTTTAGCATTTTCCATTTCTGAAGCTAGCATGCTTGTGTGTACATTAAACAATTCTACACTAAGATCTTGCACAGTTTTCTTGTACTCAGAGTTAGACATATCAATTGTAGTTAAGATAGGTACCTGAGATGATTGTGGTGATTCCTCTGAGGAGTCAGCCATTAGGGCAACATTTACATACTCTTCCTTTTCATCCGAATCAGTATCATCCCAGTGCTTTCTCTCTGCTATATAAGCTTTCCCTTTCTGCTTTCCAGAAAATGCCTCCAGTTGCTGTTTAAGCTTGGCATTCTCCTTCTTCAAATCCTCATATGAGTCTTTCTTTCCATAGACATCTTTCATGTCTCTTGCTTGACGAGGCTTCCGACATTCAGTGGCGAAATGCCCTAACCCATTGTAGTTGTAGCATCTTGATTTGCTTCTATCAATCATGCCAGTCTTGTAGCCTCCCTTAAAGCCTGTACTAGGTGTATAATTGCTCTTCTGGAATCTGTTGGTTGAGCCCTTGAACTTGTACTTAGGGTTTCTCTTGAAACGAATATGACTAAACTTTGTAGCTAAGTACGCCATGGTTTTGTCTTCCATTTGCTCAAGCTCTTCTAGGGTGTAGTAATCACTTTCATCAACATCCAGATTCACAGAATCCATTTCTGCTTCTATTATCACCTCCTTTCCAGCTCTAGGGGTTTGAACCTGAATCTCAGAAGTTATTGGTTCATCCACTACAAGTGTTGCTGATCTCACAAGTGCATTGTGCTTGCTGTCCACTGTCCCTGATCCGTAGATTATCACTCTCTGTTCCTGTTCCATCTCATAGTGTTGCCCAGTAATACTCTATTGTAGAAGGGGGGTTGAATACAATAGTATAAGATAATCGACTTCTTAATGTATATATCACAAATATGAAAGAAAGATAACAGCTTTATTAAATCTGATATAAAATTGTTACAAACTCTCTCAAGAAATTCTGATGTTCTTGAGAGTTGCTAGCTTACAAAAACTCTCTCAAGAAATTCTATGTTCTTAAGAGCTTCTATTCGATTATGTTCCCCCTCATAAATCAAAACCAAAACTGTGTTTATATACTACACAGCTTCTCTATCAATGATAAGTCCTAATCAATTACAAAGATTGAAACCTATCCATAATTGATAGCTACATACTACAAACCAGGAACTGACAGAATAAACTTCCATGTTTAACTAGACTCCAAATATAACTCAAAGTAGGAATCCTGATCAGCTTCCAGTCCTGATGATCAATCCTGATCCCAGTCCTGATATGTATCTCAATCCTGACGACCATGTAATCCTGATGACGTCAGCAATCCTGATCAGTTGAGTCTAGCTCCTGACGATCATTGAATTCTGAACTAACAATCTCCCCCAATCTCATACTTTGTGAAATAAAGTATAGATTCCTAAGATTCAATGATGTCAAAAACATATATACAAAATGTACAGAATCTGCAGCAACAACTTATCTGTTTAAATTATTTGATAGAACAGATTCATCTTCAAGAAGTTGGATAACAAATTTTCTTCTTTTTCTTCAAGAATTTGAATCAGTCTTTCCTTAAGATTTCTGAGTTCTTCATCTTCCTCATTAATCTGGTAGATAGCTGCTCTGAGATTCAATATGGAGTTTCTCTGAAGACTATGCTCTTCAAGCAAAAGATAAGTAATTTCCTTCCCATCAGGATTGAGAGTAAGATGAGTCATGCCAAAATTTACTTCTTTAACAGTAGTACCCCTTTGCATTTCCACATCCTGACCTCTTTGATTTAAGTACATGGGAGTATAATTACCATTGAAATTACTGTTTCCATCCAGTCTTCTTCTTATTGTTGACAAAATCATGTCAGTCCATTCTTTGCATATTTGATTCTTCGATCTCAAAAGATAATGAACATATTTCAGTTCCTGTGTAGTTTTCATCAGCAGATTTTGAATAGATAAAATCTTCACACTACCATCTTTCATGAAGTACAGAAGCTTTTCTTTCTTGTCAAAACCATCATGACAATCTATAACTATATCAACAGATAGTAAATTGTTCAGGTTTTCAGAAGTTAAAGTACCTCCAAATTCAGTTAAGGAGTAAGGATCAACATATGACATATTTATATATTCAGTATCCCTGTGTCCAATACCTCCTCTTGAATTACTTGTCAATTGCTTCAGATTTGAAAACATCTTTAACCAGAGTGCTTTTGATCTAACCATCCCAGATAAATCAACAACACTTGAAGCGCTTGTAATAATTCCTCCAGACTGAAAATTGATAAGTGTATCACAACTTAATGTGCTAATATGTTTCCACTTCTTATCCTTTTCCTTTTCAAAGGCATAGCTTCTTTCCAGTGAAGATTCTTGTCTGCTTGGATTCCTCCACACTCTTCTGTTTGAGAGTTTAAGCCTTTGTATATAGAGATTGAAATCTCTATTTGTTGATCTTGTAATTTCACTTCTTCTGGCTTCTTCTTCTTCATCTACTTCCTTGTAGTGAGAATCAACCACAGTAGATAAAATTATCAAGTCAATCTCTTGCAGAATTTCAGAATCATCAGGATCTTGAATATTATCAGGAACAACATCAGGATTAGATTCTTCAATTTGATTTGTATTGCAGAGAGTTGATTTTCTTGATTTTCTTCTCAATTCAGGTTCTTCTTCAATATTTCCATCATCACCAAAAGTAGATCTGTCAGGAACTACTAGAGTTTGAATAGGTTCAGGAATTTCTTCAATTCTTAACCCTCGAGACCTTGTCTGTCTAGGTATTGTTTGAGTTGAAGAACCTCTTCTACTTCTTCTAGCTCCTCTCCTACCTCTGTCTCCTCTACCTCTAGCAGGAGCAGGGTTATTAAAGCTTTCCATCATTTCTCTCTGTTGTCTTAAGAATTCTTCATGTGAGAGATCAGGATATTCTTCACTTGCTGTAGAGAGTGCTTTTCTTGCATATAATTGTTGAACTCTTTTATCAGTGTGATATAGAGTAACAATTCTGCCATCTTTTGTAGAAAACTTCTGGAATAAATTTGATGCATCTTCAGGATTATCAATAATCACATCTTCACCACCTTCAAGAATTGTAGCAAGAGTATGTCCATGACCAGGTGTCAGGATTTGTTCTTCCGTCAGGATCTGAGATTGCACCAACGTTCTTACTGTCTTAACTCCAGAATCAGAAACATGAGTTGACTGCGTTGTTTGACTTTGTGAAGTTTGAATTGTAGACTTCATAACAGCAGCATCAGAGGTTTCTCCTTGTATCACTTTGTCACAACCATCATCTCCAGTATCATCATCATTATTCCTTAATACTAGATCAGGTGTGCATTTTGTCCGACTAACCTTCTCCCCCTTTTTGACATCAGGATTTGACAATAAATTAAAAATTAAGGAAAGAGAGGCTTGAATGTCAGTTACCTTGGTATCCAGAGAATCAATCCTTCTGTTGATAGAGGTTTGTTCAGAAATAACAGATTTCACTTGGGATTCTACTACCCTGAGCTGAAAAGCAGTAGGCACCTTTGTAAAATTTTGAGAAATATCATTCCTCACCAACTCAGTTGAGTTCTTGATAGAATCAATCTCACTTTTTAGACTTTTGGATAACAAAGTTGTAGCCTTCAGATGATTCTTCAAGTCTTGATTCTCTATAGATTTCACTGCATCATAGGCATGTTCCAAAGCAGAAGAATAACTTACAGATTCAGCAGATCTGTGCCATGAATTGTTCCATTCATTCTGTCTAAGTGCCTCAGCAGGATTAAAGGAAGGAATAGAAAAATCTTGTCTCTGATCTTTCCCAGTGGAAGCTTTGCCAGCCATATATGTACTTGATGAACCAAAATTAGTTCCAAGACTAATTTTGAGTGCTGTAGCGAGCTGTTCCTTCTCTTTTCGATTCTCATCATCATCATCAGTACTATGAGTATCATCAGGATCAGGAATAGCTATACCTTTCATTTTATCCTGTGAATCTGTGATAGGATGATCCATTGGTCTTGAACGAAGTGGCTGTATCAGGATAGGTTCAACATCAGGAGCACCACTAGCGTCAGGATGAATACCGTCAAGATTTGATATGCTTGCATCAGTATTTGCTACCAATGGTTCTTGTGGAGCTTGAGGTTCAGAAGCTTCTTCAACACTTTGAGTCAAAGGTTCTTGTGTGCTTCCCTCATTGACAGTGTCCTCGACCAATCTTTGAACTTCATCTGCACCAGAAATCCCTTGAGCATTGTCAGGAAATTTCTCAGAAACTGTAGCTTGGCCTGCATCTTCACTTTGAGAAGATGGTTCTTGTGTAGCTGGAATGTAGATGTCTTCATTCTCCCTTTGAGAAAATGGTTCTTGTGGGACCATTCCACTAGCTAAGCCTTCACTCAAACTTTGATTGAGTGGTTCTTGTGTGGCTGGATCATCAGAAAGAGCTGCTGAACCACTTTAAGGTTCAGGTTCTTGTGGGCTTGATCCTTTCAGTTTCTTCTGTCTCTGATAGACTAACTCTTCTGCCTTCCTTAGCTTTTCCATTGGATGTTTTATCCCAAGATTGGAAGCAGCAGCACCATACTTCTCCCATGAAATATCAACATGTCTTTTTGTTGGAGAGTCCTGTGCTGGAGAGTCTGAAATATTAACCACTTGACTTGGTGCAGCATCAGGAATACTAACATCAGGATTTGCTTGAGCAGTAGAAACTGATTGCTCATTCAGAATAGAAGTGTCCTGTACATCAGTATCCTGCTTCTTTTCTAAAGGAATATGATACCTGCTTTTTGATAACTTCCTTTTCTTCTGTGGTGTAGACAATGGAACCACAGCTGCAGTAGTAGTATCAGCAACTTCCTTATTCACATTCATCACAGAGGATATAGGCAAATCATCCTCTGAGTCAGTCTCATCCCTGAGCACTAACTTTCTTTTAACAGAAACAGCCTAACTTCCCTTTGCAGCTTTCTTCACCCGGACCCCTTGTACACCCCCTTGTAACTTCTTTTTAGTGATAGGTGTAGAGGTAAAGTCCTTTGAACCTGATTGCCTTCCTGACACATCAGTTCTAGCTGACTTCTTTGCTTTTACAACTAAAGTCTTTTGAGAGACATTAGAGGTGGCAGTTGACTGTTTAGACTGTTTAGGATGAATGCTTGGGTTAGGAACAAGGTGTGATTGGCCTTGCCCCATAGCATTAGAAATTAAACCATAACGAGTAGGCATTTTCCTATGCAAGAAAAACCTAACCTCATCAGGAATTAAAAGCATTTCCTATGAAACCATTTGCCTTATCAGGATTGAAAAACGCAAAAATTTTAATATGAAGTAAAATAAAATTTTATTTATGAAAACAAAATTTATTTTGACAATCCTGATAAATGCTGTTTTAAAAAAAAAAATGATTACAGAACAAATAGCATAATACCCATGTAACCATTCTTACCAATTACCGAGGCAAAGTAATTATGAGAAACTGAACAGTCGCCTCGATAAACAAAAATGACCTGCATCCTTAACACACATTCTCTATAAAATAGAACTGTTAAGCATAAACATCATATATCTATTAAAACACAAACCCTCTCTAGAGAAAAACTTACAAAACCTTTCACCTTCTTTGTTTTTCAATGGCTGCCAACCAACAACAAAACAACATACCTGATGCTGAGCTCGATATCATATGGCAAGAGATGGAAGAGGCTCTTGCTGACATTGAGCCACAACCAGTTCCTGACCCTCAGGAACATGAAGCGTTTATTAACGCAATGTTTGATGTGGTTTGGCACAACTTCCTGCAAGCCAATCCGAACTGGAATCCGCTTGATAACCTCATCTATGAAGAGGATGAGGATGATGAAGAGGATGAGGATGAAGATGATGAAGAGCTCGTCCGAGAGCTTGAGAAAAGAAAGAAGAGAATCCGTGATGCTTGTATGTCATGCAAGTTGGAGGCACGGAAGCGTCCCGGTGGTCACGGTGACGATCCGCCTTCAAGTACATCAGCTCCTCTTCTTGTCTCTTAAGGATGGAACAAGAGAAGCCCTAGATGGATCAAAGCCTGGTTATGATCCATCAGGAGTGTTCATGCTTATTTGTAGGGCACGTGTTCTTGAGTAGAAAAGTAGACTAGGAAAAGAATATGTAATTTCCATTTTCATTTGTAAAGAATCTTCAAGATTTAATGAAAACTATCAATTTGCTCAATTGTTCTTGTCCTTCTTACTTTTCCTGCACAATTTGTTAGTAACACTGATATTTGACATATAAAATGACGAATAGAAAACTCTGATAAAAATATAATTGAAATTGAGAATTAAGACTGAAAACTTAATCAAAGACTAAGTAAAAATCTTATTTTCCAGAGTTTACCAGAAGTGTTGATGACAAATTAGCATAGAACCTCTGGTTTTCATACCAGCTTCAATATCTGAGCATCAGGATTTGACCATTTGACTTCCTGTCAGGATAACATCCTATCAGGATTTGATCAAAGAAAACATACCTTTCTGAATAACCATCAGGATTTGACAGTTATCAGGATTTCCTCTCTGTAGCTTTCCTCAGAAATTCTCAAAGTTCATCATTCCAAGTTCATTTCACCAATTTATTGAAAGTAGCTTCAGGTAGTGGCTTGGTGAATATATCAGCTAGTTGTTGATCAGTAGGAACAAAGTGAAGTTCAATTGTTCCTTCCAGAACTTGTTCTCTTATGAAGTGATATCGAATACTGATGTGTTTAGTAAGAGAATGTTGAACTGGATTTCCTGTCATTGCAATAGCACTTTGGTTATCACAATAAATAGGGATTTTTTAGTATGACAGGCCATAATCTAACAACTGATTTCTCATCCACATTATCTGAGCACAACAACTTCCTGCAGCAATGTACTCAGCTTCTGCAGTTGAAGTGGAAATGGATTTTTGCTTTTTACTGAACCATGAAACTAGTCTTCCACCCAAAAACTGACAGCTTCCTGAAGTACTTTTCCTGTCTATTTTGCATCCTGCAAAATCAGCATCTGAATAACCACACAACCCAAAATCTGATTCCCTTGCATACCAAAGGCCAAGTGAAGAAGTGCCTTTGAGATATCTGAAAATTCTTTTGACTGCAATCAGATGGGGTTCTCTAGGTTTTGCTTGAAATCTTGCACACAGACAGGTTGCAAACATGATATCTGGTCTACTTGCAGTGAGATACAATAAAGAGCCAATCATTCCTCTGTAGTGAGTTACATCTACCTCAGCACCTTGATCAGGATCAAGTTTGGTAGCTGTAGCTATGGGAGTTGTAGCAGGAGAACTATCTTGCATGTTAAACCTTGTCAATAAATTCCTTGTATATTTAGACTGATTGATAAAAATCCCTTCATCAGTCTGTTTAACTTGAAGACCAAGAAAGTAACTCATTTCTCCCATCATGCTCATTTGATATCTTGACTGCATAAGCTTGGAAAACTTTTCACAAAGCTTATTGTTTGTTGACCCAAAAATGATATCATCAACATAAATCTGAACTAACAACAAGTCCTTACCATGATTCAAATAAAATAGAGTTTTATCAATAGCACCTCTTTTGAATCGACTTTCCAGTAAGAATAGAGCTAAAGTTTCATACCATGCTCTTGGAGCTTGCTTTAGTCCATAAAGTGCCTTATCCAATCTGTAGACATGATCTGGATAGTTAGGATCAATGAAACCAGGAGGTTGCTCAACATAGACTTCTTCCTCTAGTTCTCCATTTAAGAAAGCACTTTTAACATCCATCTGGGAAACCTTGAATTTCTTATGTGCTGTATAAGCAAGAAATATCCTGATGGCTTCTAGTCTTGCAACAGGAGCAAACGTTTCATCATAATCAATTCCCTCTTGTTGAGAATACCCCTTTGCAACTAGTCTTGCTTTGTTTCTGATTATTACTCCATCAGAATCAGTCTTGTTCTTGAAAATCCACTTTGTACCAACAATTGATCTATTCTTTGGTCTTGGTACCAGTTTCCAGACTTCATTTCTTTCAAATTCATTCAGTTCCTCTTGCATTGCAGTAACCCAATCAACATCTTTAAGTGCATCTTCAACTTTCTTTGGCTCCTCCTTGGATAGAAAGTTATTGTATAGACATTCATTCTGAGTTGCACTTCTTGTTTGAACACCTGCATCAGGATCCCCAATGATCAAATCAGGAGTATGACTTGCAGTCCATTTCCTTGCTGGTGTTAAATTGTTTCTTGAAGTAGATGCTCTCCCTGGATTGGTGTTATCTTGATTTGAAGAAATTGATTTCCTTTCAGTTTCATATTCCTTGTCAACTAAAGATAAACTGTTCAATAGTGTCAGAAATCTATCATATAGATCAGTTAGGCTCTCATCGGGTCTTGCATCAAATTGTTCATATTCTTGAATCAAAAGAGCCCTTCTGTTTTTCTTGACAGATGCAGATCCCTGGCACTGAGTTTCCAAAGTATCCCAGATTTCTTTTGAAGACTTGCATGCAATCACTCTGTTTAACATGACAGCATCAAGATTACTGTGTAAGATATTCTTTATCTTTGGTTCCCTGAGTACATGAGCTTTTTCTTCTGGAGTCCATTCACTTTTAGCCTTGACCACATAATGTTCAGGTACTGTTTCTGTTCGTTCTACAATCCTTGTAGGAATATATGGTCCATCACGAATCCTGTCCAAATAGTCAGGATCCATAGCCTCCAGGTACATCAGCATCTTTACCCTCCATGTTGGATACTCTGATTTCTTCAAGATGGGAATCTTCATGCTTTCATACTTGGTTGTCGACATCTTTAGATCGTATCTGATTCAGAATTAAATCAGTTTGCTCTGATACCAATTGTTGCCCAGTAATACTCTATTATAGAAGGGGGGTTGAATACAATAGTATAAGATAATCGACTTCTTAATGTATATATCACAAATATGAAAGAAAGATAACAGCTTTATTAAATCTGATATAAAACTGTTACAAACTCTCTCAAGAAATTCTGATGTTCTTGAGAGCTGCTAGCTTACAAAAACTCTCTCAAGAAATTCTATGTTCTTAAGAGCTTCTATTCGATTATGTTCCCCCTCATAAATCGAAACCAAAACTGTGTTTATATACTACACAGCTTCTCTATCAATGATAAGTCCTAATCAATTACAAAGATTGAAACCTATCCATAATTGATAGCTACATACTACAAACCAGGAACCGACAGAATAAACTTCCATGTTTAACTAGACTCCAAATATAACTCGAAGTAGGAATCCTGATCAGCTTCCAGTCCTGATGATCAATCCTGATCCCAGTCCTGATATGTATCTCAATCCTGACGACCATGTAATCCTGATGACGTCAGCAATCCTGATCAGTTGAGTCTAGCTCCTGACGATCATTGAATTCTGAACTAACACATAGGTCTTCAACTTGCCATAGATAATCTCTAATGACATCTTTGTGAAGTCAATTCTTTCCCTTATGGATGATGACTTGTGTTCTACATGATGGGGCAACGTCATCATGAACTTCCTGTTTGATTCTCTCAGTGGATAGGTCTTTCCTTTCATTACCAATTCATTTAGGAGCTTAGTATATTTCTCAAAGACCTGAGTTATACTTTCTCCTGGCAGAGACCTAAAAGCTTCGTATTGAGAAGTCAGGATGTCCAATCTGTTTTCATGCACGTCTTCAGTTCCTTCCATTATCAAGTTAATGGTATCCCACATATGTTTCCCGCTTGTACAGTTCATCAACTGATAGCTCATTTCCTTGTCTGCGGAGTCCGCCAATATCAACATTAAACCGGTGTCCAATCGAATCAGTTCTTTGTCAGAATCTGTATACTCAGTAATATCCTTAGGTTGGGTGCCTTGAGGAATCCTGCTACCATCAGGAGCTGTAGATTCACTAACTGGTTTCAGTGGTACAAACGGTCCGTTCTCTAATATGCCAATATACAACGGATTAGATGCCTTGATAAATAACAGCATCTTCATCTTCCACAAACCGAAATCATCTCTAGTAAACGGGGGAACTTTAATACCAGCGGTTGTCTTTGGAGCACTCATGGTTTCTGAAAATTTCAAATTGTTTAAAATTCAAGAAATTCCAATTAAATGAAAATTTTTGAAAGTTAAAAAATTTGCTTCGAATTTTCACGATACGTTTGATTTTGGTCTCATTCACCGGATCTGATTTGTACGTCAATCAAGTAGCTCTGATACCAATTGTTAGGTCCAAAGTATCGTAGAAGGGGGGGTTGAATACGATACTCACAAATAATTTAATTTCGTTCGCGGATAATTCATTCAGTTCTATAACGAAATCAAACACACCAAACCAAACCAAGTTTCGGGGAATATATCTTTTTATAAATATAAACCTCGAGGGGTGCTACAATTTCTAATCCGTAGATTAGCTTCAATGAGTTTAAGGTTACACAAATTCAATACAATGATCAAGTTCTGAGCACTATTAATTCTCTGATAATTTCTCCGGCTCAATTCTCTCTCTCAGTAATGTCTCTGTGTGTTTTGCCTTAACTGAAGAAGACACTTCTTCATCTCTGTATTAACTGCAGTCTTGAATTGAAAACCATCGAACCAAACTTGTAGAAACAATCTTGGCCGTTGGATCTTCATCAACCATACAAAACAAAACAAACTTTTCACCTGCTCCCTATTTAAAAACCATCGAATGGTTTAAATCAATTTACCATTCGATAGTTTTTAAATCAAAACTATCGAGTGCCAAATTGATTTACTTTGTTTTAAATAGAATTACCTTTAACACCATTCGATAGTTTTCACAATTGAAAAACTATCGAATTCTTTTTCTTGTCTTTTGTCCTTTAGTAATTACTCCTGAGCTCCTGGGTGTTTTAGTTTTAGACTGTATCAATTTCTTCTGAGACGATAAAACAACTTGATCTTTTTAGTGCCGTCACCTAGTGCAACTGGTCTGGTTCACATATGAATAACACTTGATCAATTCTTCTTTTATGTCTTCATTTCAGTGCTGCTGATAAGTCCTTTGTTGTTCTGGTTGCTTCGATTAAATCACTGGAATCCCGTGGTACTTAACCCTAAATCATTCACATACTTCTGTCATCTTGCAAGTCTTGTTTCTTTTACTGTCACTGAGGCTTGAACATTTTCATGAACTTCTTTTCGTGACCTGTTTACGGACTTCAAGAATACATAACGTTTTTTGATTTTTTGAGTTTACCTTTTCTTCTTTGATTCTGGATTCTTGTGCTTCTGTTAATATTATTGTCTGTCTTGTCCTTTGTTGAGTTGTAGTTATCTCTTCTACATCTTATGTTACATTATGCTTTACAAATGATTATGATATTGGTGGCGAAGAATTAGATTTTCCCTCTGATGCCTATGAAGGCACTTCTACCGTGACAATGGTAGGCATTGTAACCAATTGTAAGTGCTAACCTATCAAGGTGTCCTGAGTTTCTTCTAAGGTTATGTCTTCTCCCATTATGAGTAATGGAAGTGTGCTTGACTCAGTACAAGTTGTCATGGCCCTATGGCGAATTTCAATAGATTCATCCTATTGATAGAATGTCTCTAGAAGCGGTTCATTGGCCATTTAAAAATCCAATCCTGTTGGGAGGATACAGATGGGCTTACAGATGCCTCAATAAGTGTTCTTCTCTTCTTTGGCGGAGACAGAGCTATAGGATCACTCTGAGTTACAACTTCACTACTTCTTCTGACAGGTAATTTATGTACATGATGAGAGGTTGAAAGGCATATGTCTAGGCCTATTTGTAAACACAGAGGATTCTGCTCAACATAAACCAAGATGTAATAAGTAAATAATAAATGAAGATGTCACAGGAATCTCAGAAGATTATATCTGTCAAGAGAATGTAGATTAAAGTCATCTACAGTCTTGAAGTAAGTCTACATTGAAAGAAGTTCAATTTATTGTTCAAGCCTCAGTGAAGTATTCAAGGAAGTGGAACTATTTAAAAGTGACAGAGATTTCAGAAGTGTGATGAAGAAAAAGTACAGGTTACAGTCCATTGTTTAAATAGAAGGAGAAAAAGAATCACAGCTTAAAGTTAAAGATGAAGAACAACCATTAAAGTTAGTCGCTCATGAACCAGACAGTACATGGAGTGTCAACGTCAGTCAGTGGAAGTTCGTCATCAATTTTAGTGGTTCTAAGAATTAGTTTTAACTCTCTTTTAATATTATTCTATAAGATAATTAATTTAATCTATGAATTAATCAATCTAGATCTTAAGTAATTTAATGTATAAATTAATTCTCAAGAATTAATTTATTTATGGAATTATTTAAACCAATTATTTAATTTATTTAATCTGTGAATTAATTCTAAAAGAATTAATTCATTTGTTAAATCAATTAAAAGTAGAATATATATTAAATCAGAATTGTTTCTAATTCTTATACTAGTAGTACTATCTGTGTTAGTACTACCGATAGTACTACCAGTTCAAACTGATAGTCCTACCGATAGTACTACCAGGTATAAATGGTTAGTACTATTAGTATAAATCAAATGAAATGCAAGTGGTCTTTGGCGCATGGAATTGTTCTGTTAATTTGTTTAAATACAAGTTAAGTCAGTACATTGAACTTCACTTATTCAAGACAGAAACAAAAGCAAAGTATCATTTCTCTCTTCTGCCATTAACGCAAGCCAACTGCAAAGCTCAATTAATTTCTTGTAATAAATTCTAGCAAGCAAAGTTATATCCAATCAACTAGAATTCAATTACTTGTACTGCTTTGACAATCTAGCGGATCATAATCCCTAGAATTTCTATCGAACTACTTTTTAGTATTCGATCCTTTTATTACAAATATAGATAAATTCATGTCGAATTTATTCTAGATTTGTTTTAACAAGAACCTTGTAATCTGTACACAGAATTGTAACACCCTTCAAGTTCAATAGAGTTTTATTTAACTTGAATCTTGTTTCATTTTATTCCGCATTAAATTTGGTATTGTATTTGTTAAATTCAACAATACAAATTCGATTAAACGGCACTGTTTGTATTCAACCCCCCTTATAAAAACATATCAGGACCTAACAATTGGCATCAGAGCCTTTTGATTGATATACAAATCAAAGATCCAATTGTTTTGAGATTATTTTTTTTAAACTCTGAAATTTTTATTATTCCTAAAAATCTCAAAAGATGTCTACTACACAGAAGGTTGGTACAGTAAAGATTCCCATGTTCAGCAAGGAGCATTATTCAATGTGGAAGAAGAAAATGCTTCTATTTCTTAAAGTTGCTAATCCTAAATACTTTGATGTGCTGAAGAATGGACCAAAACTTCCTATGATTATTGAGGGAGAGCTAATGGAGAATGATGTTGTTACTAGGGCTGCTAGGATGTACCCTAAGGATCCCAAGGATTACACTCCTGATGAAAAAGAGGATGTTACCTTGGATGCCTGTCTTCAGTTGATCCTTGTTGATTGTCTTGATCCTATCATGCATAATCATGTCCTAAACTGTGATACTGCCAAACACATTTGGGAGACTATAGAGATAATCAATGAGGGGACATAGGAAGTTAGAGAGAATAAGATGGAAATTCTCACCTCTCAATATGAGCATTTCAGATCAAACCCTGGTGAAGGTATCTCTGAGGTTTTTGAGAGATACAACATGTTAGATATAATTGCTGACGTTTGTTCATCAGTGTTTAAGTACCAGGTACATATCAGAGTTTACATAGAAGCCAGTCAGAGTTTGATAAAGTCTGACTGGGTGAAGAGTTTACATAGAAGCCGGTCAGAGTTTGATAAAGTCTGACAGGGTGATAGTTGACTTAGCTGTCGGTGCAAAGATAAAGATTCTAGAAGCAATATATTCTGAAGATGGAAAGAAGCAGAATATATTGATACAGCTAAGGAGACTGGACAGAAGACTGAAGCAATCCTTAATTGATAATAATTGTATAGCTAATTTATAGGAGTATCAATTAGATAAGGATTGTATGTAGCTATGTACTATATAACACAGATAGGTTATCCCTAGAAGGGACGCGAACATAGAATTATTATTCTTGTAACCTAGTAGCTCTTTGTGATTTATTAACATCACTAAGAGAGAATTATTTAAAATAATTCAGTTTGTTGATTTACAAACCTGTGTTCTTGATTGTTATTCTCATACATACTTGATTATATATTGTGTATTCGGCCTAACAATTGGTATCAGAGCCAAGGCTGTTTAATATATACAGTTTTACGATTCAAACACAGTAATAATCATGTCTGAAGAAAATCAAACTGCTCCTAAGGCTGAACAGGTTAAGCCCAATTCTGTGAGTCGATATGAAACAATCAGGGTTCCAATTCTCAGGCCAGTAGAGTATCCGATTTGGAAGGTGAAGATGACCATGTTTCTGGAGGCTACAGATCTAGAATACCTTGACAGAATCTATGATGGTCCTCATATGCCGACTAAATTGTCCCCTGTTGTTGATGGTCAAGAACAAAAGACTGTTCCAAAGGAAAAGAAAGATATGACTCCTGAGGACATCTCATCAATTGCAAAAGATGCAAAGGTTAGACATCTTCTCCACAGTGCTTTAGATAATGTTATGTCTAACAGAGTAATTGGCTGCAAGACTGCCAAAGAGATATGGGATGCTTTAGAAGTCAGATGCCAGGGAACAGGTGCTATTAAAAAGAACAGAAAGACAATACTCACACAGGAGTATGAGCACTTTGATTCAAGACCTAATGAAACCTTGACTGAGACTTATGACAGATTTTGCAAACTATTGAATGATCTGTCTCTGGTTGATAAAGAATATGAGCTTGAAGAGTCTA
Organism: Heracleum sosnowskyi; assembly: GCA_030848705.1. Classification (NCBI taxonomy): domain Eukaryota; kingdom Viridiplantae; phylum Streptophyta; class Magnoliopsida; order Apiales; family Apiaceae; genus Heracleum; species Heracleum sosnowskyi. Next base: position 34,676,823 of record CM061235.1, on the reverse strand, counting down.
ATCTCAAGTTTCTGTTATCTCTACCTGAAAAGTGGGATTTAAAGACAACCACAATAAGAGATAATTATGAGCTTGCTGATACAGATCTTGATGAAATCTATGGGTTGTTGAAAACTCATGAACTGGAGATAGAACAAAGGAATAGAAGATTGAGTAAAAAGACAAAATCTGTTGCTCTCAAAGTTGAGGAGAAGCCCATTAAGAAGGAATCTTCAAGAAAGAAAGCCAAAGAAAAGGCTTTAGTCATCAAATCTGACAGTGAGTCATCAAACTATGATGATGGCTCAAATACTGATGATGAAGCTTCTGATTCTGAGGATGATGAAGAAGAGATGATGAAGATGGCTGCTTTAATGGTGAAGACTTTCAAGAAGATGGGATTCAAGAACTTCAAGAAAGGAAAGAGATTCTCAAGGAAAGATTCAAACTCTGAAAGGAAAAGTTTTAGAAAGTCTGATGGAAGGGAGACCAAGTCTGGCAAGAAGGATAAATCTGAAATCCAGTGCTACAGGTGTAAGGAGATGGGTCACTATGCCCCAGAGTGCAAGAAAGGCAAATCTGAGAAAGCACTCATCTCTAAAGGCAAAGACTGGGCAGATACTTCAGACTCTGATGATGGAGAAAATTATGCTCTTATGGCAACTGTCAGAGATGAGACTGAATCATCTAAAAATAAGGTACCCCTAACTACTTATGCTTATGATACTGATAATATATCTGAGTTAAGAGTATATCTGAAAAGCGTACATGTTAGCTATAGGGATCAGACTTTAGAGAATGAGAGAATTAAAGCTGAGAATCTTAGTCTTAAAGATAGAAACAAGTTTCTTGAAGGAGAACTTGAAAAGATGAAGCAGATTCAAAAAGAAAGAGATGATGCTGTTTATGTAGAACATGAGTTGCTCAAAAGATATAAGCAATTAGAATCTGATCTAGAAAAAGAAAGAAAAATAATCAAGACTTGGACAGATTCTGGAAGAGACACTCATCAAGTGTTTCAGACAGATTCTGTAGGTTTAGGCTATTGTGAAAATGATGAACTTAGGTTTAAAGACAAGGTTAAGGTTAAACCACAACTTAAACCTGTGATATTTGTTCCAGAAGCCAATAAGTTAAAATCTGTTGTAATAAGAGAAGCTGATATGGAATCAGATGAAGCCTGTGAAAGACAGGAAAATATTATAACAGAAAAACTTATGGAAAGAGAAGCTGTTAGAAAGCCAGTAAAAACTTGTGAAAAACAGGTTAATGTTGGTTTGATGACAGGAAAACAGTTCAATCATAAGCTGAAAGAGGTAAAATCTGCCATGAAACCAAAAGGGTCCAAGAAGAATAGGAATGGAAAGATAGGCATAAATAAAAGAAATAATCATTTGCCTACTGGTGCTGCTCCAAGGAAAACATGTTATAATTGTGGTAGTTCTAATCATCTTGCTAATTACTGCACAAAGAATAAAAATATCAATTCTTTACCTTCTACATCAGGAGTAAAGAATGATTATGTTAGGGTTAGACCACAGACTTTATGCACACACTGTGGGAGCACTTGGCATTCCATTTATACTTGCAAGAGTTATCATGCTATTTATCACAACTATTATGAGCTAAAACCCAATCTGAAATGGGTTAGAGCAAACTCTGCAAGTGTAAAGTCTGACAATGTTAGTTTAAACTCTGTTGATAGTAATTCCGCTGCAAAAGCTAACACTGTTAAGAAAGACAAAGGATCCAAGCAAGTCTGGGTCCTTAAAACTAACACTTAGTGTTTGTTTGTGATGGCAGGGTATAAAAGAGAGCACACTTATCTTGGACAGTGGATGCTCAGGACATATGACTGGAAATAAGGCCCTGCTATCAGACTTTGAGGAGAAGGCTGGCCCAAAGGTTTCCTATGGAGATGGCAACATAGGACACACTCTGGGATATGGCAATATTAATCTTGGAAGTGTCATCATCACAAATGTAGCTCTAGTCTCAGGACTCAAGCATAATCTGCTATCTGTGAGTCAAATCTGTGATAGAGGAAACCATGTAGATTTTCATACTGAATACTGTGAAGTTATCAGTAAATCTACTGGAAAAGTTGTTCTAGTTGGACACAGGCACAACAACATTTATGAAGCAAGTTTGGTAACAAACTCTGATGGAAGAACAGTGTGTCTGACTGCAAGAATGTCAAATGAAGAGAGTTGGAACTGGCATAAGAAGCTCTCTCATCTCAATTTGAACAACATCAATGAGCTAATAAGAAAGGATCTTGTAAGGGGACTCCCAAAATCAATACTCAGCCTAGATGGCCTATGTGATTCTTGTCAAAAGGCCAAGCAAAGGAAGTCATCTTTCAAGAGCAAATCTGAATCTTCAGTAGTGGAACCTTATCATCTTCTACATGTTGATCTCTTTGGACCAGTGAATGTGATGTCTATGGGCAGAAAGAAATATGCTCTAGTAATTGTTGATGAATATACTAGATATACATGGGTATATTTCTTATCAAAGAAGGATGAAACTGCTCAAACTCTGTTGGATCATGTAAATCTACTGGACAAAGGATCACAGCACAAAGTCAAAATTATAAGGAGTGATAATGGAACTGAATTCAGAAACTCAATTATGGAAGTTTTCTGCAAGGAAAGAGGAGTGAAACAAGAATTTTCTGCACCTGGAACTCCACAGCAAAATGGTGTAGTTGAAAGAAAGAACAGAACTTTAATTGAAGCAGCCAGAACTATGCTTGAAAAGCAAAATTACCAACTTATTTCTGGGCAGAAGCTGTTCAAACTGCTTGTTTTACTCAAAATGCTACACTGATCAACAAGCATGGGAAAACACCATATGAGATGGTGAAAAATAAGAAGCCAAATTTGAAATATTTTCATATATTTGGATGCAAATGCTTTGTGTTGAAGACTCATCCTGAACAGTTGACCAAATTCGAGTTAAAAGCTGATGAAGGAATCTTTGTTGGCTATCCATTGTCAACAAAAGCATTCAGAGTCTACAATCTGAGAACTAAAGTGATCATGGAATCCATTCATGTGTCATTTGATGACAAGAAAATAACTGGACTTGATGACTTAGATGGATATGATCAACTGCGTTTTGAAAATGAAGGTTTATTCTCTGATGATGTAAACTCTGATGAAGCATTACCGACAAACTCTGATGAAGCGGTTCTGACAAACTCTGACGAAGCATACTCTGAACCTCTACTGGTAAATACTGGAGAAACTGGAAATTCTCAAATTGAACAAAATAGAGAACCAGTTGAGGGGGAGCGTGAAGAAGCTCAACAAGACACAGCAAGTGAGTCAGTTGAGGAAACTGATTCAAACTCTGACAGTTCAAACTCTGAGCCATCCAATTCAGGGGGAGCCTCAGATACTGCAGAAAGTCAACATATGAATCAGGAAAGCATGGATCAAAGGGGAGGATCCAATAATGATGCAAGAAACCACTTACCAACAGCAAAAAAGTGGACACAGGTACACACACCTGATCTCATAATTGGAGATCCTGATGCTAGTGTGAGAACTAGAAGTGCAACAAATAATGAGTGTCTGTATCATGCTTTCTTGTCTCAAACAGAACCAAAGAAAGTGGAGGAAGCTCTTCAAGATGCTAATTGGATTACAGCAATGCAAGAAGAGTTAAATGAATTTGAAAGAAATGAAGTCTGGACACTTGTACCTAGACCAAAGAATAGATCAATAGTAGGTACAAAGTGGGTTTTCAGAAACAAGACTGACAGTGAAGGTGTGATTACAAGAAACAAGGCTAGACTTGTGGCTAAAGGTTATTCACAACAGGAAGGGATTGACTATGATGAAACCTTTGCTCCAGTTGCAAGATTGGAAGCCATAAGAATTTTTCTGGCCTATGCTGCACACAAGAAGTTTAAAGTCTTTCAGATGGATGTAAAAAGTGCTTTTCTCAATGGGAAGCTTGAAGAAGAAGTGTTTGTTGAACAACCACCAGGATTTGTAGATCCCAAGCATCCAGATTATGTCTACAGGCTTGACAAGGCATTATATGGACTAAAGCAAGCACCAAGAGCATGGTATGAAACTCTTGCTCAATTTCTTTTAGAAAGTGGGTTCACAAGAGGTACAATTGATAAAACTTTGTTTTATTTCAATTCTGGTGATGATTTGCTTTTAGTTCAAATTTATGTAGATGATATTATCTTTGGATCTACTAATGACAAACTTTGTAAGAAGTTTGCAAAGCTTATGCAATCCAGGTATCAAATGAGCATGATGGGAGAGCTTAGTTATTTTCTAGGCTTACAGGTCAAGCAAACAGATGATGGTATTTTTATCAATCAAGCAAAATATACTAGAAATCTTCTCAAGAAATTTGGTATGCTTGATAGTTCGTCTGCTACAACTCCCATGGCTACAGCAACAAAGCTAGACAAAGACACAGGAGCCTCAGTAGATATGACAAACTACAGAGGAATGATAGGGTCTTTACTGTATCTTACTGCAAGTAGACCTGATATCATGTATGCAACATGTCTTTGTGCAAGATTTCAAGCAGATCCCAGAGAGCCTCATCTAACAGCTGTAAAAAGGATTTTCAAATATCTCAAAGGAACCATAACCTTGGGTTTGTGGTATCCTAGAGAATCAGAGTTTGAGCTAATTGGTTACTCTGATGCAGATTTTGCAGGCTGTAAGATAGACAGAAAAAGTACAAGTGGAAGCTGTCAATTTTTAGGTGACAGATTGGTTTCTTGGTATAGCAAGAAACAAAAGTCTATTTCCACATCCACTGCAGAAGCAGAGTATATAGCTGCTGGTAGCTGTTGTGCACAGATTCTATGGATGAAGAATCAGTTGCTGGATTATGGTTTGAAGTACTCTAAAATACCTATTTTCTGTGATAACCAAAGTGCTATTGCTATGACAGGAAATCCAGTACAGCACTCCATGACCAAGCACATCAGCATAAGGTATCATTTTATCAGGGAACATGTGGAAGAAGGAAACATTGAGCTTCATTTTGTGTCTACAGACCAACAACTTGCAGATATCTTCACCAAATCTTTGAGTGAAGCTACTTTTACAAGATTGGTAAATGAACTTGGAATGATCTCTGGTTTCGACTAGAGATACGGGTTAGACTCAAAAACTATACATGTTTGATTTTTTATGCTCATGATTCCTTGCATGTATTAACTGTTATGAGTACCAGTATCATAAACTCTGAAAGTAAACTCTGCTGCTAAACTCTGTTAGTCATAAAGTGTTGGTCATACTCTGAAAGTAAGAGTCTAATGCTATACTCTGATTGTAATTTTGTCTGAAACATATGGACCAATGAAGAAATTTGTATGAGGCATAATTCTCAGTAAGTAATTGTGAATCCTTAAGAGTTATATAGATTCTGATCTCAAATATGTGCAGTAAGTTAACACAGCATGATACTGTCTCTATATTTATAGCATCTCTTAGTTTATTGATCCTATACACTGAGTCTGTATTAGCTGTTTGCATTTTCTTTCATAAATTAATTATATTAACTGATGAAAAGTCTAAACTCTGATTATTAATTGCAAATAATTCACCCTCAAATCAAAAGATGCCAAACAGAGCACAAATTCCTTTGAGATCATGTTGTGCCTAGGAAGATCCAGGAACTTATTGTATGAAATAAGGGCTAAAATCTTTGATTTTTGGTGACTAGTGCCAACCACTGATTACTGGAAAAATAAAAAAAATAAAAAAATAAAAAATAAAAAATATATATATATATAAAGGGGGTGAAAAATAAAAGATATATCCAAATGAAAGGATATCAGTATACAGAGTTTAGACATAAGAATCAGATTTTATTTTATACATGAGAGTTTAGGCAACCAGTTTTTACTACTTTAGTTTATGGATTTTATGCACTTTGAGATGGTCTAAATATTAATATTCGGTAAACTCTGCTATAGCACACACATATTTTCACATTTGTACAGTTTGAGAAAAGAGTTTATTGACAAAGAAGGACAAATGGTAAACACTGATGTATTGTGTGAAATACGCCGAGGTAATTTAATTTTAATCTCTGATGATTAAAATAAATTTTAGTGGTTTCAGACATTTTATAATTTTGAGATTAGACATTTGTTTTGAAATTCAAAAGAGTATGATAACAAACGGTTCATATTTGTATTAAACAGAGAAGAGAGAGATTAAGTATTTTGAACAATGTGACATGCGGTAATTATGGCTATTTTTACTGCGCGTGTGTACTGGAAGTTGTTACATACAGCTGTCAGCATATGCACGTTTGACATCTGTCCCACTCACACACTTTTCAAAGAAGCCTGCTGTGTGTAGTAATGATTAAAACGTTTGAGTTTTAATCTTCACAGTTATTATTTAAATATACTACACATACACGGTTCAATCTTTTACACACCTCAACTTTTCATAAGCTTTTACTCACACACATTGTCTCAAACACTTTCACTGCATACACTATAATCTATTCTCTGTTTGCTTTCTTCTAAACTGTTCTAATGGCTACAACAATGTTTATTGCTTTCGGGTTAGAATTTGTTCCTAACAATTACTCAGCTCCTTTAGCAAATGAGAACGCACCGGAGGCGTTTCATTTGATTCAGAGTTTCTTGACAAACTCTGATATCGGCACTGCTCTCACCGCACCATCGAAGCTGTCTGCGTCACAAATAAGGACTTTTTGGCAGACAGGTACTTATGATGATGGAGGAGCGTCTGGATCTCCATCTATCATTTTTGAGGTTCAAGGAGAAGAATTTATTGTTACTCCTACTACTGTTCGTGATGCTTTGGGTCTTGAAGATTTCAATGCATTCACAACTGTTGGTGACTTTGAGTTAGTCAGAATGATGAGGGAGATAGGATACTCTGGACCATTGTCAAAGATAGGTCAACTCAAAAGGCCTCTTTTGCGCAAGGAATGGAGCTTCTTTTTCGATTGCATTACTCGGGCTTTTGGAAAGAAGTGCACGAATTGGGATGCGATTCCCACGGATAGTCTACAGATCGGGTATTCTCTTCTCTATGGCAGTCAATTTGATGTTGCTAGATTAGTTTTAACTAATATTGGTGAGAAGATGCTAGAGAATAGAAATGTTGTTTATTTCTCTAGGTTTTGTCAATTGATATTCAATTTTTGCTGCCCAAATGTTGAGATAGTAGAGGATGATGTTATCCTCTCGTTTAAACTGCACAAACGTATATTCTCTGATCTTACCAACAAGGATAACAAGAAAGGAGATGATGGTCTCTTTATGTTGCCTGAGTCTGTGCAACAATTACTTGATAACTTACAACAACCACAGCTAGCAAACACTGAAGCTGGACCTTCTGTGTCTCAACCACAAAGGTCAAAGAAATCTAAAGTAAGGGCTGTTAAGTCTGCCAGGGTAAATCCATTAAACTCTGAAGCTGGGGCATCAAATGCTGATGTTATGCCTCAGAAGAGAAGAATGAAGAAGAGAAGAGCCAATAGGGCAAAGTCTGATGCTGCTGATGCTGTTGATGCAGAGACTGAAACTGATGAAGAAACTCTTCATCAGAGAAAAAGAAGATTGGTAGCAGCACATCTGTTTGGTGCTGAGAATATCTCTTCAACTGTTGCTGATGATATTGAAATTGAGATTCCAGAAGTTGAAGCTGTTCCTGAAGATAGAATTTTTATGGAGACTGTTCTTCAAGATGAAGCTCCTACATCAAAGTCTGATGATGTAGTTGAGGAAGCTGCAAATGATGCTCCTATGCCCACAGAGGATAGAGCAAATGTTGAGATTGCAGATGAAGCTCCTGAAAATATTGTTCAGGAGGCTAATCTGGAAGTTGAAGCAAACCTCTCTATCAACTCTGAACATTTCACAGAGGGTTTGGAAGCTGATCAAGATACTGTTCAACTTGAAGAATCTATGGCTTCTCACACTGAAATTATTTCTCTTGACCTTGAGAAAGGTGAGGAAGTTGATCAGACTTTAGCTGCTAAAGCTACAGAAACTGTTGCTGCAAATCCTGATGTTGCTGACAAGGATGCAACAGAGAATGTTCCTTTTGAAGCAGAGTTTGTTGCAAACACTGAGGATGTTCTTGTTCTTGAAGCTCTACAACAATCTGTTGTTGAGATTGTTCAACAAGCAGAGTTTAGTCATACTGCACACTCTGATGATCCTGAAAGAATGGCAGAAAATGTTCTTACAGAGAATGAAGCAGAGGATGACAATGCTGAAGCTAGTCCTACTCATTCCAATCCTGATATACAAGTAGAGTTGTCTGACATTCAAGCAAACTCTGAAGAAGAAAGAGAAGTCAACAGAGCTACTACTGCATATTATCAAGATATGTACTTCTCAAATTGGTCAAGCAAGGATACTATCTTTTCCAATGAACAAGCTGCAGATTTTGTGACAAAGTCTTCCAAAGAGATTAAAAATCCAGAACTTCTCAGTCATCTCAAAGCAACTATTGTACAAATCAAATCATTAAACAATCGTTTTGATGATTCTGACAAGGTGATTGCAGGATTAAGGAATGATATAGCTACAAGAGAGCTTACACAGCAAAAGGACAAATCTCTATACATCTCTTTGTGTAAAGAGCAAAAGAATTTTAACTCTAGATTGTTGAAAGTTGAGGACAACCAGACTGCTATGTCTGCCCAACTAACATCAATTTCTACTGCTATTGAGTTGTTGACATCAGTACTACTTTCTGATGATGTCAAAAAGGGGGAGAGTGTACCAAGTGACAAATGCAAAGACACTCAAACTCTGAGACGGAGGGATGATGGTAATGATGGTGGAAACAAGGGAGGATATGGAAAGAGCTTAAGATCAAATGATGATAGAAGATTACTTTCAAGAAGATCAAACTCTGGAAAGGGACATGTAAACTCTGCCAGTGGTTCAAGATATAAAAGTTTGATAATCTCTGATAAGCCATCTACTGATGAGGAAATTGCTGCTAAGATGTTTATGGCAGAACATGGAAAAGGTATTACAATTGAAGATATCCAAGCTGAAGAGCAAATGCTTGCTGAGGAACACAAGAAGAATGTTGAAGCTGGAATCTACAAGAAGAAGGAAATCAAGGCTCCTAGAAAGAAAGAAAAAGGAATTGTTATCAAAGAGAATGTAAACTCTGATCAGAGTTTACAGTACTCAAGGAGGCCTAGTGGTTCAAATGCTGATAAAGGTAAAGGCGTGATGATTGAAGAGCCTAACCTGAATAAGAAGTTTAAATCAACCTCTGACATTGCTCAAGTTGAAACAAGATTAGCTAAATCAACCTCTGACGCTGCTCAAGTTGATGTTATTACCAAAGTTATGACAACCTCTGACGTTGCTCAAGTTGTACAGAAATCTACACTACTTCCAGGATTCACCAAACCTAAAATTCTTGAAGACTTAAAGCTTGAAGCTGTGAATTTCTCAGAAACCAGAACAGTATTGGGAAAAGAAGCCTTTGATAAATCTGGACTGGGTTCACACAGAGAGAGAAGAACAAATAACAGATCTCAAGATAACATTTCACTGGCAGAATCTGGTATTGGGGTTACACAAGAAAACCTTGATAAGTTAGAGTCTGTTCAGTTGATTTTTCACAGAGTATTGAAGAAGCAATTTCTGTTATACTTCATGAGTGATGGAAGAGTTTATAAAGTTGGAGAATCTGATGTCAATCTCAAATCATGGGAAGAACTGGAGTATGTACTTTATCTTTTAAAAGTCAAAAACAGATATACTCATGATGTTGCTCAAGTGTTGAGAGAAAAGATGCTGAGATCTAAAGCTATGCTTGGAGGAGGAGTATCAAGTGTCTACATTCCAAAGTATAGGGATCATACTGGAAAGTTGGTGGAAATGAAGAAAAATAGTGCTAGATTCAGGACTGCACTAAATAAGAAAGTTCTAGAGTTCAATCTAGAGTCTGATAAGGCTTTTTATATCAGACTTGGCAATGAAATGAACAAGAACAACATCTATTCTTTAAGGGCTGCCATTTATCAAATTGGTGAAGATAAACCAGAATTGAAGGAGCTGAAGAAGGATATGATTGCTGAACTAGATCGAGCTGAGAGAAAGCTGCTGATTGATTATCTCAGGACAGTACCTGATATTGAAGAAGTCAAGTAAAGTCTGACTGTAAGTTTTTATGTTTTCTGTTCTAAGTTAAATTTAAACTCTGTTTTAAAATTAAACTCTGACATATTTTAAACACTGCATTTGTTATATGTTTTGACATCATCAATTATCTTTTTAACTTGTACATTTTTATTATGAACAAGTTGGGGGAGATTGTTAGATATAATTGCTGACGTTTGTTCATCAGTGTTTAAGTACCAGGTACATATCAGAGTTTACATAGAAGCCAGTCAGAGTTTGATAAAGTTTGACTGGGTGAAGAGTTTACATAGAAGCCGGTCAGAGTTTGATAAAGTCTGACAGGGTGATAGTTGACTTAGCTGTCGGTGCAAAGATAAAGATTCTAGAAGCAATATATTCTGAAGATGGAAAGAAGCAGAATATATTGATACAGCTAAGGAGACTGGACAGAAGACTGAAGCAATCCTTAATTGATAATAATTGTATAGCTAATTTATAGGAGTATCAATTAGATAAGGATTGTATGTAGCTATGTACTATATAACACAGATAGGTTATCCCTAGAAGGGACGCGAACATAGAATTATTATTCTTGTAACCTAGTAGCTCTTTGTGATTTATTAACATCACTAAGAGAGAATTATTTAAAATAATTCAGTTTGTTGATTTACAAACCTGTGTTCTTGATTGTTATTCTCATACATACTTGATTATATATTGTGTATTCGGCCTAACACAACAAATTAATCAATGATCTGAATCTCAATGGGAAGCGCTACACTATCAAGGAAATTAACAAGAAGTTCCTACTTACACTTCCACGTCATTTGGAGCACAGAATATCTGCCATTAGAGAAGCAAGAGATATTGGAGAGATTGCTTTGGAAAGACTGTATGGTGTTCTGAAGACCTATGAGCTGGAACAGATTCAACAGGATGAGTTATATGGAACTGGGAGGATAGTTAGTACTTATACTGCATTGGCTGCTGAAGTCCTACGGAAACTGGAAGTGAATGCTGCTCAACCTTCCAGTTCTAACATGAATGTTATTGATGCTGAATATGGATTAACATCCATTGATCAATCTGGTGGTGACTTCTATTCTTTAGAGGAACTTGATCAGCTGGAGGATGGTGATTTGGCTTTGATAGTCAGGAAGTTTGGGAAGTTCAGATTCAAGAGGAATCCCAATCTTAAGTTCAGGCCCAGATTTCAGAGAGGTGGATCTTCCTCTTCAAGTAGCACAAGGGGTGGCTACAAAACTGGAACTGTGGATAGGAGCACAATCAGATGCTATAATTGCAATGAGTTGGGTCACTTTGCTACTGAATGCAGAAAGCCAAAGCAAGTGACAAGAAACACATTTGATTCTAGCAAGAAGAACAAGATTGGGAAAGCCTATGTTGCTGAAGGAAAGAGCTGGGATGACACTGACAGTGATGAAGAAGCAGGTGAGATTGGGAACCTTGCTTTAGTGGCTAAAGAGGCAAGCACTTCATCTGCATATATGTCAGAGGTAAAGTTTACTGATACTGAAATGATTCGTCATCTTGGTGGCACCTTAGATTGTGCACGCACTGAAAATGATAGAATAATTCTTTTAAACACAAATCTTGAAAAGGAAATGAAAGAATTAAAACTAGTGCATGTTAATCAGGATGAACTTATTGAGAAAATTGCATTTCTTGAGAATAGGGTTAAATGTTATATTCAACTGGAAACCATTCTTAAAGAAAAGAATAATGTGCTTAATACAAAAGCTAATGCCTATTACAATTCTTGTAAGACGGCTAAAGAGATTCTCAATAAACAAGCTATGGGTAATCATGTCAGTATAGGTTATGATTATAATGAGGCCATTGGATTGCTTGGAATTAATTCCCCTTGTAGAGTCAGAACTGAAGGAAGGGGTGTTCCATATGTGCTTAAGGGTATTGAAACACCCTTCTGTAAGGAGTCCGAGGCAGAACCTCTGAATGAACACTCTATCATCATTGCAGAGGAGATTCGTGAAGAAGATCTTGCTTTGGAAGTTGAACAGTCCAACAAGTGTATATCTGATATACCAGTCAAAGTTGTTGCAACTAAAAAGACTAAATCAGATGTCCATAAGTTGGATCAAAACAACTGTAGTACTAACATGCCTGCTGTTAATTCTTCTCATAAAGCATGTGGTGTGATTAATTTCATGTCTTGTGCTTTCAATGTTATGTATGCTTATTTTAATAGTAAGCATGTATCTAGTGATAAGACTGCTCCACGTCAACATGTTAATAATAAGAAGCATGTTAAAGCTAAGACTACTAGTCCTCCTAAGACTAGAGTGGATTCATTTATCCCTAATCCTACTCAGAAATGTGTTAAGGCTGGCTATAAATGGAAACGCTCTTTTGTGAAAGAGGTTGAAGTAGTTTCAGTTAAAAATGTTGTTTTGACTGACAAAGGCCAGTTCTTTAAGTATGCCGGGCCCAATCAGGTTTGGGTTCCGAGGAAGGACTAATCAATTTGATATTGCAGGGAGTTAAACATGTAAACCGTGTTATGTGGATTCTTGACAGTGGCTGTTCAAGGCATATGACCGGAGATAGAGCCCTGCTATCAGATTTGGTTGAGAAAGCTAGCCCAGTAGTTACCTTTGGAGATGACAGCAAGGGTATTACGAAAGGATATGGCTGTTTGAAGTACGGAAATGTTGTCATTGAAGATGTATCATTTGTGGAAGGTCTGAAGTTCAATCTTCTCAGCATCAGTCATTTCTTTGACAGAGGATATGCTGTTTCCTTTGAAAGAGAGAAGTGTCAGATCCTTCACAAGAAGAATGGAAAGCCTGCTCTTCAAGGAGTAAGGAAAGGTGACTTGTTCATAGCTGATCTGAACTCTGGATCCAAAGATGAAGTTAATTGTTTTTATGCTAAAGCTTCATCAGATGAAAGTTGGCTATGGCACAAGAAGATGTCTCACCTTAACTTCAAAACCATGAACTCTTTAGTAAAAAGGGAATTGGTTAGAGGTTTGCCTCAGATGGAATTTACACAGGAAGGACTGTGTGAGGCATGTCAGAAAGGAAAGTCAAAGAAAGCTTCTCACAAGGGCACTGACACATCATCAATAACTGAACCACTTCAGCTACTGCACATGGATTTGTTTGGTCCAGTTAATGTGATGTCCATGTCAAAGAAACAATATGCACTTGTGATTGTTGATGACTATTCAAAATATACATGGGTTTTATTCCTACATTCCAAGGATGAGACCCCACACCTGGTGATTGACCATATAAAGTTGATTGAGCTGGATTCTAGATTCCCTGTTAGAGCCATAATGTCAGATAATGGTACTGAATTCAAGAATGCCATTCTAAATGACTTTTGTGCTGATAAAGGAATAACAAGACAGTAATCTGCCCCTAGAACTCCTCAACAAAATGGAGTAGTGGAAAGAAAGAATCGTACTTTGATTGAAACTGCTAGGACTATGTTAAGTGAGTCCAAACTTCCAACGTACTTTTGGGCTGAAGCAGCGAATACAGCTTGTTATACTCAGAATCGAACTTTAATCAACAAGGACTTAATGAAGACTCCTTATGAGATCATGAACAACAAGAAACCAACTGTCAAGTACTTTCATGTATTTGGAGCAAAATTCTTTGTGCTTATAGATGACAATGTGAAACGTGGCAAGTTTGATGCGAAGGCACAAGAAGCTATTTTTGTTGGTTATTCCAGAAGATCTTACAGAGTCTACTTAGTTGGCAGTCACACGGTAAAGGAAAGTGTCAATGTTACTTTTGATGACACTAAGTTCCCTAATATCCAAAAAGAAGATTCATCTGAGAAGCTGAAGTTTGATAACTTGCCAGACTCAGAATCAGATAGCCCCACCTGAAGTTATTGCTGGTAATGATAATAACAATGATGATAATGATCATGGTGGTGGTGGTGGAAACACTGGTAACAATGGAGATACCACCAACACTGGAGAAGAATCATCAAGGCAATCAAGCAACAACTCAGGGGGAGCAAATGAAGGATCATCTAGTCACTCACAACATCAAAGTGAATTTCAAGGCGAATCATCAAGATCAAATCTTCCAAGACAGATTGTATGGAATAGAGCTCATCCTTTTGAGATGATCATTGGTGATCCAGATGTTGGAGTTAAAACTAGAAGTGCAACTCAAAATGAATGTCATTATTCAGCATTTCTATCTGAAATGGAGCCAAAGAAAACTGAGGAAGCACTGACTGATCCAGATTGGGTGATTGCTATGCAAGATGAACTCAATCAGTTTGAACAACAGCAAGTCTGGAAACTGGTACCCAGGCCAAAGAACAAGAAAGTAGTTGGTACAAGATGGGTATACAGGAACAAGCTAGATGAGGATGGTATTGTTACAAGGAACAAGGCAAGACTGGTTGCACAAGGGTATTCTCAAGCTGAAGGCATTGATTATGATGAAACCTATGCACCAGTGGCTAGACTTGAGGCCATCAGGATGTTCTTAGCATTTGCAGCTTATTCCAATTTTAAAGTCTATCAAATGGATGTTAAGAGTGCATTCCTGAATGGTGAGCTAGATGAAGAAGTGTATGTGGAACAGCCCCTGGCTTTGAAAATCAGGAGTTGCTGGACTTTGTGTACTTTCTCTTCAAGGCTATCTATGGTCTCAAACAAGCCCCAAGAAAATGGTATGACACTCTCTCTGGTTTTCTTTTAGAAAATGGTTTTGTTAGAGGTATCATAGACAAAACTCTTTTTTCAAAGAAACACAAAAGTGATATGATATTAGTCCAAGTCTATGTGGATGACATCATATTTGGGTCTACTAATGATAATCTCTGTAAGAGATTTGCTGAGCTTATGCAGAGTAAGTTTGAAATGAGTATGATGGGTGAGCTGAAGTTCTTTCTTGGATTGCAAATAAGTCAAAGGACAAATGGTATATTTATTTGTCAATCCAAGTATCTTAAAGAACTCCTCAAGAAGTATCACATGGAGGATTCAGCATCAGCAAGGACTCCATCTTCAACAGCCATGAAACTTGGAGCTTCTGACAATTCTATCAAGGTAGATGTTACAAGCTACAGAGGTATGATTGGCTCCTTACTCTATCTTACTGCTAGTAGACCAGATATTATGTGTGCTACATGCTTGTGTGCAAGGTTCCAAGCGGACCCTAGAGATGTACATCTCGTTGCTGTGAAAAGAATCTTGAGATATCTTAAGGGTACACCTAATCTAGGTATCTGGTACCCTAAAGATTCTGGTTTTAATCTTGTTGGATATACAGATTCTGATTATGCAGGTAGTGTTGTGGATAGAAAGAGTACCTCTGGGAGTTGTCAATTCCTAGGAGGTAGGTTGATTTCCTGGTATAGCAAGAAACAGCAAACAGTTTCCAATTCAACAGTAGAAGCTGAATATATTGCTGATGGAAGCTGTTGTGCTCAGATCTTATGGATAAGGAATCAATTAAAGGACTATGGCTTTGCATTAGACAAAATTCCTATTTTGTGTGATAATACAAGTGCCATAGCAATCTCCAACAACCCTGTGCAGCACTCGAGAATGAAGCACATTGATATCAGGTATCATTTTATCAGAGAGCATGTCATGAATGGAACTGTGGAGTTACACTTTGTACCCACAGAAGAACAGACTGCAGATATATTCACTAAATCTGTTGACGAATCCACATTTATCAAGTTAGTTGGTAAATTGGGTATGTTAAACAGTCTTAGTGATTAACAATATCTCTGTCATGTTTGTTCTCTCAATAAATTCATTTTCTCTTGTCATTTAACTGATATTTTCTGCCAATTCTCATTTAATATTACATGCTTGTAAATTTAAATAGCTCTGAATAATTTATTTTCTTTAAAAATATTTTTCTCATATTTTTTAAGTGGAGAAATGTATTTTTATTGAAAATATATTTATTTAGAATTATTTAGGTGTTTTTCAGATTGTAAATATTGTTGTTTAAATATTTCTGCAAGTCTATATTAATTTACTGCATTTCTATAATTTTCTACATATTTTTCTAGGATTTATGGAACTTTCTGTGAATTTTTCTAGATTTGTATAAATTTTTCATGCATTTTTATTCATATTCTGTAAAGTTTTAGTAATTCTCAGCATTTTCCTTTTATTTAGAACTGCTTTTCTATTTTATTTTCTTATTTTCGTTATTATTACTAGTTTTGAACTAGTAGTACTATCGGTAGTACTATCCCTTGATAGTACTATCCCTTGATAGTACTACTAGTTTTTTTTTTTAGTACTACCGAGTTTTTGTTAGTACTACTAGATGTTTTGTTTTATTTTTGCTTTTCTTTTTAATTCTTATTAGTACTACCGTAGCCTTTTTTGGATAGTACTACTAGCTTTTTTATTTTTTATTTTTATTCTTTTTGTTTTATTACTGATAGTACTACTGGTCTTTTTACCTTACTACTATTAGTTTTATTTGTTTTTACCATAGTACTATCATTGTATTTATATCAGTTTTTTTTATTTTTTTATTTTTACAGAGTACTTCTACAGTTCAAGTTTTAACTTAACTGCATTTTCATTCTCTCTCATTTGTTCTTTCAGAAACGAAGCTCTGCCCATTTGTTTTTCAATTTCTGAGTTCGTTTTTTGATCTTTTTAGAATCTAAAACCATCACTGAACAGATCTATTCAAGACCTTTAATTCGAGATCTTAAAATCAAAGTTTCATCAAGATTTAAGTTTTTGAGTTTTTCGAAGTTTAAGGGTTTTTCTCTTTGTTTTTAGTGATTAAGAAGGTGTTTTTGGATTCTAAAAATAGTACAGTGTGTGTTTTGTGTCAAAGATTAACATACTAAAATTTGGTAATTTTTGGAGAACTTTGAAAATTTGGATTTTTAATTAATTTTAAAATCCTTAAATTCGAATTTTTTCATAATTATTTGAGTTTTTGATTTTCTGTGTTAATTTTTACTTAGTAAATTATGGCTCAGAATTTTGAGGTTAAAAACAATTGCATTGGGTATTTTGATCCTTTGAAATGCCCAGTTGATCGTTTTCGACCTTGGATTCAGTTTATCTGAAACAGTGCGTACCATTGTCACGGTAGAAGTGCCTTCACAAGCATCAGAGGGAAAATCTGATTCTTTGCCACCTATAATAGAATCATTTTCTCCCCTCCCAGAGGGAACATCTCTGGCTCCCTTAAGGGATTTTTCACTCGCAGTTTTTACTGGAGAAAGTGAAAGGCAACCTGGTGAGTCTGTCTCTGAAGCAATTCAGTATACAATGTCAAATATTTTGACAGACTCAACCAGGGATCGGGATTTGCGAACTCCCATTGCACCACCACTGACCTCTCTTGAAGGGGCTAGGGTGATTTCTATTGCAGGTACTCAATCTGATAACTTGGAAAGACAACTAGTGATTAGAGATCAAAATCAAACAGAGAGTGATACACAAGCACGTGAGTTGAGTGAAACACCACTGAGAGAAATTGAAGTGAGTGCACACACTGACACAAACACTGCTTCTTTGTTAGCTCAGATAGCTGCTCTACAGAAACAACTGCAAGAAACCCAGGCTAAGAAGGAAATTCTTAAAGCACAAGTGGTTGAACGGTCTTCTTCTTCCACCCCTGTCACAAATCAGCTGGGTTTGATTAAAGATGATATTGAAAGCTTGAAGACTACTCTCCTACCAAAGATCAATGCTGTTGAGCAATCTCAAGTACTTTTGGCTTCAGACGTCTCTGATCTTACAACGTCAAATGTTGATCAGTTTACTGCCATTACTGCTCAAGTGGATTTTATTCAGCAAACTGTTGATGAAAATCAGTGGTTTACTGATCAAAGATTCTCTAAAATTAAATGTGGAATGGAGCATCTGAACGAAGGGATGAAGCATCTGTACGCTATGATAAAGGAGTCACATCAACCTACAATACAACAAAGAACATTCTTTGAGGGTGATGATGAAGATAAGGATGATGATGCTGATGAAGGAGGAGAAGAAGGAGAGAGGAGAGAAGAAAGAGGAGATATAAGGAGAACATCCGAGGTGAATCCTAGGGCTTCCAAAGCTGAAACTGTAGAGGATTCCTCAACTAAGGGGGAGAAGGAGAAAGAAGGAGGAAACAGAGAAGCTGGAGGAGCTGGAGGAGCTTCTGGAAAGGATAAGGGGAAAGGTAAACAATCAATGGAGGAGTATGCTTTTGATGATGCCTACTACTACCATGGTGAACATGATGATTTTCAATTTGATATGTCTGGTAATCTGGAGAAGACTATCCCTGAAGAACCTATTGGTGAGGAGGAGGTTGAAGAAGTGGCTAACTTCGATGATTGGGAAGATGAAGCTGATCTATACACACCTGGCCCTTTGTTTAAGAAGGAGTTGAAGAAACAGCAAGCAGAGCTTAGGAGAAAGGAGGATGAGAATGCTAAGGTCTCCGACATCATATCTCAGAAGCTAAAGATTCAAAAGGCTGAACATGAAGACAAACAACGTCTTCATAGTATTCATGTCAAAGAAAGGAGATTGGATGTGAGGATGAAGCAAGGAAGCAATTGGGATAAAGCAAGGGAGATGTTTGATATCCCTCAGAGAGGCACAAACAATGATGCTACTTTTCTGAAGCTGCTTGAGAAGATCAGAATTGTTAATCCAGACAACTCATTATATATGAAGGCATTGAAGGAAGATATCTTAAGGATTACGGCTGCATTTGATCAAGTAAGACAAGAACTGTTCATCTATGTCTCAAGTTGTGACAGCCCGGAAACCCGGTGTCACTAAATATAAACAATCCTGCATAATAATTAACAATAGATATAACGACACTCCCACAAGCTAGAATCTTTTACAAGTTTTGGCATTGAAACAAGACTACTGTATTAATTATTACACAACCTGGATTTACTAGTAATACCTCGATAAGAGATCACTAGCAAATTAAAAGTCTATCTGTTTTAAAAGTTACCCAACTACATATTTTATAACAACTAATTAACCAACTGCCAATGCTGCTACCTGCTGAGGAGAGTAAAACAGATGCCTGAAGTCCCTATTAGGCAAGCCGCCTCTACCACGGCCCCTACGAGGCATAGTGATAGCTAGCTGAAAGGTTAGGTAGTAAAGAAAGTGTAAGCAAAAGAGCTTAGCAAATGACAACCGCATAATAAGAAATCATAATAATATTTTTCTGATCGAACAGTGTTAACTTTAAAAGATTCTAATCTGAAATGCATAGTTCTCGAAGGAATCAATGCTTCGTAAATATAAAGTATTGATCTAGTACATATAATAAATTCTGAAAGAAAAACAGAATGACATATGAGTTATGTTTTCAAAATCATAACCTGGTTAGCTTGGTAAAAGGATAAGTACTCGTTACCATTTTAAATACTTAATCAAAATATTGGCCCTAGTTATTATACCCATTGCATAATTCATTTCCGAACTTGTTTTATTAACAAGTATACATCCTCAAAGGACAGGGCACATGTGGCCCTAAGTTATTATGCTCAATGCATAATTCATTTTCCAAACTTGTTTTATATTAACAAGTGTACATCCTCAAAGGACAGGGCACCTGTGGCCCTAAGTTATTATGCTCACTGCATAATTCATTTTCCAAACTTGTTTTATATTAACAAGTATACATCCTCAAAGGACAGGGCACCTGTGGCCCTAAGTTATTATGATCACTGCATAATTCATTTCCAAACTTGTTTTATATTAACAAGTATACATCCTCAAAGGACAGGGCCTAATTACCGTGAAATATATCATCAGAGTAAACATTTTATTTCGTAACAACATAATATTCATACTTCCATAATAATTGTAAAGAAAGTATTATGTGATAAAACATGCCTTTATGCAAGTCAAAACATTTGTAAATGCATAATAAGGATTGTCACTTGCCTGAAAGAAGGTGTAACTGAACAAGAGGGAGTATCTACGCTGCACGTCTATTCAAGCCTTGGCTAGCACTCGATCCTACGATATAAACATGACTCGAGATTAGTTGTCGTATTAGTTACTCGAACTAATATAATTGACAACACCCTAACTCCTAACTACCCCTTCGAGAAATATATAAATATGTATATATACACTGCTATTATACAAATACACATAGTGTCATATTTAGACTTATATTCAAGCTTGCATGATATTTGTTTAAAGATATGCAAGTAGATTCACATAGCACATACCAGGTTCACCACATAGTTACATAACATAATTGACATCGTCATTTACCACTATCACTGCCATATACACAACCCCTTATACGACTTAATTTGCTAACTCAAAATGAACTAGACAACCCACTAATAAACCAAAACAAGCTGAGCAACAGAAAATAATCAGGTCATGCTGCCCGAACTCCAATCAACTAAAATTCCTGACCAAACTTCACGTATATATACTCTTTTGAACCTTTAGCTAATTAACATAACCAAAGATTCAATTTCCCATAATTTCATCTAACAGACGCAACAAGTTTCACGCTCGACTACTTCATTCGATTTGCTAACAATTATTTAACTATGTCGAAACAATGCAAAACAGAATTTATCGGATGAACATGTCCACTGACTTCCGGGGACTGTCCAATCCTTTCATCACCAAAACAATCCAAAACCCTCGACTGAAATATGCTACTAACTTAGTGTCATCCCAGCAATCCCACCAAGCTATCACATAACATGAACTACTAACACGGAATCATATTCAATTAATCCCAATAATCAATTTAACTAAAACTCAGCAACAATCATTTAAACCTTGATGTACAATCTTACTTATTAACATATAGTCACAGTAAATCACACATCAAGCACATAAACACCCAGTCGGAATATAAAAATTCGGACTTAACCGCAATTCAACCAAGTTATGCCAATATCTATCAAACAGTCTAGTTTAACGCATAGTAATACTTTATATCACCCAATTCGTAACGAAACCGAAACTTGTGGATCACCGGCTCACCGGAGTTCATCGCCGGTGAGGGTCCGATCGAGTACAACCCCCAAACAGGTGGGTCTCCATCGATTCGACCATAAGACCTTTCCCCAGTAACGTATCTATTCATTAACATCACTTAACAGCAAGAACAATCATGAATTTAACATCCTCAAGAAAATCCCCAATTCAAACCCTAATTTCTGAATTTCTCAAAACTCGATACAAATGATATGATTGTATAGAGCTCGAAGAGAGATTCGTTTTACACATAAAACTTCGAGTTTTGTTAACAAAATCGAAAGAAAATGAAGAAAAGAGAAGTATAAAAGGGATGTGAGAGTCGGGGCGACGAGAGAGAAAATAGAGGCTTACGGGAGAGAGAGTGAGAAATGAGAGAGTAAAAGAAAACTGAAAAACAAAAAATCTATTTATATTAACTGAAGATTGACTCGTTAGAATTGCGTAAGTTTCGTTTAAGAGCAACTAAAAAAACCTGCTACTGAAGACTAAAAAAATACCTGCTACTGAAAACCTGCTACTAAAAACCTGCTACTGAAGACAAAAAAACCTGCTACTAAAAACCTGCTACTGAAGACAAAAAAACCTGCTACTGAAAACCTGCTACTAAAAACCTGCTACTGAAGACAAAAAAAACCTGCTACTGAAGACCTGCTACTAAAAACCTGCTACTGAAGACAAAAAACCTGCTACTGAAGACCTGCTACTAAAAAACCTGCTACTGACGAGAATTTAACCATTTACACGCACATATCAATTAACACATAAGCACTTAAATGACTTGCATGGTTGACGGATCTAACATATCTTTAGCAGAAAATGCATCAACTGGAATAAAACATTTTATTTTATTCTAACAGTTTGGCACATAAAATAAATAGTTGTAATTTAAAATTAGCGTCGTTACACAAGTGCTCTTGAAGGGTCATTCACTGTTTCTCTTGAACTACTCCAAAGAAGATCTCTCTCTGAATTGTGGATTCTGATGAGTAAAGTAAAGAGATCTTCTTGCTTGAACGAGCTTCTGTATGACCGGCTGAGAGATTCTGCTATGAAGGCCAGCCCTCAAGTTGTACATTTTCCTTATGAAGTCAAAATCTACAGAGGTACAACTTTGGAGACTGTAAGGCTGGATCCTGATTCCATGAAGCTACAGACTGCTATGCAACTGGTGAAGTTGGAGAATCTTCTTAGAACTTCTGGGTTTGCTTCTGTAGAGAAGTCTGAAGTTGCTGATATGATTTCAGACTACTGCACGGAGAAAGTTCCAAGGTATGCTCAGATGAAGAACAGATTGAAGAAGATCACCACTCAACCAGTAATGCCAAGTGGTGTGGTTTCTGAAAGTGATCGTGTCCTTGACAAAGATCTTCTAGTCACCTTGCAAGAAGCTGAAGAAGGTGAAATTAGAGTCTAAAGGCATGATGTAGTTAGCTCAATTTGTAAATGTTATATGTTTAGAGCTAGGTAAATCAAGATAGGGAAATTTATCATTTGTTCAGGCTAGAGGAACATCTATCTTGTATTTATCTTTATTGTTTGAATCTGGAAATTGTTATATTTAATCCAGAACTTTTTATTATTTGCTTGGCTCTTAAAAGTCTTATCTTTTCTTGTTTTAGTTGAGTTATCCTCTAGAGTATTTGGTTGTTATTGTCTAACAAACAAATAGAGGGAGATTGAAAGGCATATGTCTAGGCCTTTTTGTAAACACAGAGGATTCTGCTCAACATAAACCAAGATGTAATAAGTAAATAATAAATACAGATGTCACAGGAATCTCAGAAGATTATATCTGTCAAGAGAATGGAGATTAAAGTCATCTACAGTCTTGAAGTAAGTCTACATTGAAAGAAGTTCAATTTATTGTTCAAGCCTCAGTGAAGTATTCAAGGAAGTGGAACTATTTAAAAGTGACAGAGATTTCAGAAGTGTGACGGAGAAAAAGTACAGGTTACAGTCCATTGTTTAAATAGAAGGAGAAAAAGAATCACAACTTAAAGTTAAAGATGAAGAACAATCATTAAAGTTAGTCGCTCATGAACCAGACAGTACATGGAGTGTCAACGTCAGTCAGTGGAAGTTCGTCATCAATTTTAGTGGTTCTAAGAATTAGTTTTAACTCTCTTTTAATATTATTCTATAAGATAATTAATTTAATCTATGAATTAATCAATCTAGATCTTAAGTAATTTAATGTATAAATTAATTCTCAAGAATTAATTTATTTATGGAATTATTTAAATCAATTATTTAATTTATTTAATCTGTGAATTAATTCTAAAAGAATTAATTCATTTGTTAAATCAATTAAAAGTAGAATATATATTAAATCAGAATTGTTTCTAATTCTTATACTAGTAGTACTATCTGTGTTAGTACTACCGATAGTACTACCAGTTCAAACTGATAGTCCTACCGATAGTACTACCAGGTATAAATGGTTAGTACTATTAGTATAAATCAAATGAAATGCAAGTGGTCTTTGGCGCGTGGAATTGTTCTGTTAATTTGTTTAAATACAAGTTAAGTCAGTACATTGAACTTCACTTATTCAAGACAGAAACAAAAGCAAAGTATCATTTCTCTCTTCTGCCATTAACGCAAGCCAACTGCAAAGCTCAATTAATTTCTTGTAATAAATTCTAGCAAGCAAAGTTATATCCAATCAACTAGAATTCAATTACTTGTACTGCTTTGACAATCTAGCGGATCATAATCCCTAGAATTTCTATCGAACTACTTTTTAGTATTCGATCCTTTTATTACAAATATAGATAAATTCATGTCGAATTTATTCTAGATTTGTTTTAACAAGAACCTTGTAATCTGTACAAAGAATTGTAACACCCTTCAAGTTCAATAGAGTTTTATTTAACTTGAATCTTGTTTCATTTTATTCCGCATTAAATTTGGTATTGTATTTGTTAAATTCAACAATACAAATTCGATTAAACGTTACTGTTTGTATTCAACCCCCCTTCTATAAACATATCAGGACCTAACAGAGGTCATGGGAGTTGTTGACTTTGTGTTTGGCTCTATGACCTGGGTTAGAGGTTGTGGTTCTACAACCTCTTGGTCAGCCCTAACAACCACTTGGGTTTCAGCACTAGTACGAGAAGTAAATACAGAGTTAGGATGTATTACCTGTAGTGGAGTTGGCTCTGAAGTTCCAGCAGGGGTGGATTCATTCACTGAAGGTTGTTGTTCAGGAACTTGCGGTCCAAAAGTAGGAAGAGGAATGAATTGGGTCATGAAAGGAGTTATGACCACTGGGACAGAGTGGAATTTAAGAGAGGAGTTTAGTCTTTGAAAGAATTTAACATGTGTGGTTTGAGATGTATCATAACCACCAAGTCTAAACAACTCCTTATGATCATCAGAAAGCACATGATTAATGATTAGAGTGAGGAAACGAGGATATAAACATTTGACCTGTCTACCACTAACATGATCACTCTTAGCAACTAAAACTCTCATGACCATTTGATTCCAGACAAGATGACCAATATTGATTCTAAGATCATTAGCAACTGCAAAACCAATGTACTGGAGAAGAGAATGAATATTATGAAAATTGGTTTTAGTGCAGTAACTAAAAACTTTAGTCAGGGTATCAAAGAACACATCCCACTCACTGACTAAGTTACTTTTAGAAAGTTTTGTTAAATCTACTGGACCTTGATAATTAATGTTGGTGACAAATTGAGTTAGGTCAGCATCATTGGGTAGATTAACAAAATCATCCCAGGGAAGATGTAAAGCATCACAAAGAACACCCTCATTAACTGTGTAGTGTGTGTCAGCAATAGTGAATGTGAAAGAAGATAAATCAGTGGACACAACAGCAGAGGAACACAGTAATCTTAAAGGTTCATATTTCAAATCAGCATAAGGCAAATAGCATGTCGGACACAAGAATGCTCATTTAAAAAATGAATCCAAGGCCTAAAACTTTCAACGGGACATTTTAAGGGATCAAAATACCCAAGAAAATTATTTTTGACAATCTCAAAAGCCATTTTTAGAGAACCATGAAAAATTCAAAAAATTAAGATTAATTTGAATTTTAAGGATTAAAAATTAATTAAAATCCGAAAAAATCAAAACTTCACCAAAATTAATGAAATTTAAATATGATGATCCTTAAACCAACACGAACAATAACCTATTTTTAGATTTCTCTAAATCAAAATTAGTGATTCAAAACGATCAAGAATACACACGTTTTTTTAAAAAAAATAATCCTAATTTCAAAACCTTAACCAAATCTCGATTTTAAGGATTCAAATAAAAGCATGTGATAAGATTTATTCAGAGGTGTGTTCAGAATCAAGAATGGTCAAGATTTGAGAGAGAAATCACAGAAAAACGAAATAGCAGTTATATATATATATATGTGTGTGTGTGTGTGTGTGTGTGTGTGTTTGTGTCTGTGTGTGTGTGCGTGTAAGTATAAACTGCTAAAGAGAAACAGTACGCTAAGTTAACACTTGAGCGATAAAGACTAATTGATAGTCTTTGAGAAAATAAAAAATTATATATATACAGATAACTACAAAGAGTATCGATAAGACTATTGGATAGTCTTACCGGTAGTCTTACCAGTACAAACAAAATAGAATTAGAAAAAAATAAAAATTATATATATATATATATATATATATATATATATTATTCAGCTAAAAAGACATTCGGTAAGTCTATTGGATAGTCTTACTAATACAACAGTAGGGGAAATATAAATAGTCTTACCAATAGTATACATATATAAATGTATTTTACAAAGACTATTAGCAAGACTATAAGTCTTGTTGATAGTCTTGTTAATACAAACACTACAAGACTATAGCAAACATTTGAAATAAAACATATAAAAATTCTGTATTTTTCAACAACTATTAGCAAGACTATAGAATAGTTTTGCCGATAGTCTTGCTAATACAAAAAAAAAATAGACACTAATAGAAAATATGAATATTAATATAATATGCAAGTAAAAATACTGGAAAGACTGAGGATAGTCCTAACAATACAAACTAAAAATAAAAATGCAGTAAATAATTTATAAAAATTGTACAAGCTATTCGAATATTCTAAAATTAGTAAATTTTCAATAAAAATAGATTTCTCTAAAATTTTAACTGAAAAATTTGAGAAAAATATTTTTAGAGAAAATAAATTATTTTAAAATACTCAAACTAGGAGGCTTAATAATTAGACAAGGCATGGCATAAAAAACAATAAATATACACAATAGAAAATGTTTGATAAAATAAATTTACAAGTGATTTTAAAATACATACAACAAATAAACACTTATAAATTTAATTAAGAACAAACACGAACTATAAACAAGATTAATCACTAAAACTATTTAACATACCAAATTTACCAACTAACCTGTTAAATGTGGATTCATCAAGAGATTTAGTAAAGATATCTGTTGTTTGTTCCTCTGTGGGTACAAAATGCAACTCCACGGTACCATTCATGACATGCTTTCGGATAAAATGATACCTGATGTCAATGTGCTTGGTCCTCGAGTGCTAAACAGGGTTGTTGGAGATTGCTATGGCACTTGTATTATCACATAGAATTGGAATTTTGTTCAATACAAAGCCATAGTCTTGCAATTGATTCCTTGTCCATAAGATCTGAGCACAAAAACTTCCAGCAGCAATATATTCAGCTTCTGCTGCTGAATTTGGAAACTGTTTGTTGTTTCTTGCTGTACCAGGAAATCAATCTGCTACCTAGGAATTGACAACTCCTGGAGGTGCTTTTCCTATCAACAACACTACCTGCATAATCTGAATCTGTATATCCAACAAGGTTAAAACCAGATTCTTTAGGGTACCAAATACCTAGATTAGGTGTACCCTTAAGATATGTCAAGATTCTTTTTACAACAATGAGATGTAAATCTCTAGGATCCGCTTGGAACCTTGCACATAAGCATGTAGCATACATAAATAAACCATCTAATATTTGATTTACTTGTAATCCAAATATGATGTCATCCACATAGAACCAAATATCATTAGTAGACCCAAATATGATGTCATTCACATAGACTTGAACAAAAATCATATCATCTTTATGCTTTTTAGAAAAGAGAGTTTTGTCTATGACAACTCTAAAAAAACCATTTTCAATGAGAAAACCAGAAAGAGTGTCATACCATTTTCTCGGGGCTTATTTGAGACCATAGATGTGGCGCCCTCCAAACCCGGGGTACAGGTTTGGGAGGTCACCCGACCAACAACTCACAATATACCTGAATAAAACACATGCATAATATAATAATAACATAAAATACCCCTTATCCAAGACCGCATCCAGATTATGGCATTGAACACAAGCTTCTACAATCTTTTATTATTACAAACCAGATTTTATCAAAGTTATTACATCACAACTTAAGTCCAGAGCTAGACATCTAGTCTAACAAAACAAAACAAACAAACAACTACCCTGCCAAGGACGGTCACTGGAGGAGATCTCCTAGCTGTCGGTGAACTATCCGTCACGCTGTGCCAACTCATACTCTCGTTTCACTGGAATAGGGTTATAAAACAACAAGCAAGAGTGAGCCAAAAGTGCTCAGCAAACATCATATATATATATCCAATGCAGCTCCAAAGTGAAAAGAATTCACAAGAATTTGAATCAAAGCACAATGCATGATTATATCAACCTCTTCTGAAGAAAACAGATTAGAATTGGATTTTTTTATTTATCTCATTCAAATCAAAGGTTGAGCTGCTGGCCAGCCACGCATCAACCCCGGACCTGCTTATAGCAAAGCCCTCCACTGGATCCTTGGCCATCCTGGCCATAATTATCATCGACCAAAATTTTGTCCGACCATTGCTGGTCTATTTTTCAAAAACAATTCCAATTCTATCATATCACATAAGCAATACAAGCTTCAATAATAATCACAACAAGAATAAAATAGTATAACAATATCAAGAGCTTCATTTGACAATAAATCACAACGAGGGTGAAATGACAATAGCAAAGGAGTTTCATTTGACAATAAATCACAACGAGGGTGAAATGACAATAACAAAAGAGTTTCATCTGACAATCAATCACAACGAGGGTGAAATGACAATAACAAAAGAGTTTCATCTGATAATCAATCACAAAGAGGGTGAAATGACAATAGCAAAAGAGTTTTAACTGATAATCAATCACAACAAGGGTGAAATAATATGATAAATTGCAAAAGAGCTTCAACTGATCAAGACCAAGTAAGGCCCGTGAAACAAGTACATAATGGTTTCAAAGAAGCAACACATTCGTCTCAAGAAATATCAAGGTTATAATATGCACAAGTGAATCGAAGGCGAGGAATCTCAATATTCAACAAGATTGTGGATAATCAAAGAAATCAGGAATTTTTCAAGAAAAAATGTTATTGGTTCAGATACGAACAAGAATCGAATCATAGGGATTGGTTTGATAACAACATACATATCATAGTTCAGAGTAAAATTTCTCAAGGATTTGTGAAAGAAATAGACACTTGCCTGATTCGACGTAGTCAACCTCTACCGTTGCTATTCTACCTTCTCCTTTCCCTTGCCTCGGGAACTCGATTCTAAAATACATATCTCATATTAGTACATCTCATTATTAATACTAGCCTCGACATATCACTCGTAATCATTTTATAAGTCTAAACAACCTATCGGGCCACTTCCGAGATTTATCGAATGCCCGACCTATTTTTACGATAAGCAAACTCAGACACAACTCCCCATATAAAACATTTACGGACTCTAAACACATTATTCCACTCTATATAAATCATATAGCACTTATAAATATTTTTAAAACACTATTCGAGGCTTATTTGAATTTAAATAAGTCGCAAACAAAATTTTAAATCAAAAATCGGATTTTTAAATCCAATATAAGTATTTAAATGCAAATAATTCAATTAATAAAATTAATTGACACTCTTTAAATGCTCAAACTATTTTTAAATAATAAAACAGGTTTGAAAATAATTAAACTGGATTTTTAATTAATTAAATATAATTAATAATCAATTTTTAAGAATTAACTGATTAAAAGAATTAACCAATTAATTAAATAAATTAATTATTAATTATAATTAAAATAATTAATTTTAATCAATTTTCGAATTTAAAATAATAAATATAATTTTACAGAATTTTTCTGAATTAAAAATATATTTTTAAAATAAAAATATGATTTTTAAAGATTTTAAACTATTTTCGAATTAAATAAATAATTAAAAATCCAAAAACAGTTTTCAGAAATGTAATTAGGGTTGCAAAGATCGAAACCGGGTCAGAAAACGGGTCAACCGGGTCGGGAAGAACGGAATCGGGTCACCAAGAACAACCCACCAGATTCTGGGTTTTCCAGAATTCGGCCGGTGTCCGGCGACCGGAATCCCTCATTCCTGATCAAACAAACACAAAACTAGAGGGCTTTTGCTCGCCCTTCCAAGACAAACACAACCAACACACAATCATACATGTACCATGCCGGAATCGAGCCCAGAATTCGGTCAAAGAAACCGACGGCAACAACTCCGGCCGGAAACACGATCTACCAATTCTGTACATGAAACTCAACGTTTAATATGTCAAAATAAAGCTTATAACTCATACAATAAAAGCCCTATATCATAATCAATGTCAGATCAACGACAAGAACGGACGAAGTAAAAGAAAAATTCGGGTCAAAACCCGAAAATTAAACCCATCAAAATTGAACTTAAACATGAAATTAAATCATGGATTCCTGCTAATTAGAACCCTAGGAACATGTTAGAAGCAACCAATTGAACGGAGAATCAATAAAATGAAAATCCCCAAATCAGGTATAAACCCTAATTTAATTCGAATATTAAAAAATTCATAATAAATCGAAAAATTACCAGATGATGATGAGGTTGGAAGATTCTGAAACTAGAGATCAAGAGCTTTGATTTGAGTACTTGAACTTTGGATTTGGATTTCAATAACACCTTGAACGAATGACTTGATTATTCAAGAACACGAAGAACACGTTTCAAGAATTTTGTATTTTTGTATATTTTCAATACGGATTATATGAGGTATAATGTACGATTCTCCTTTTAATACTTAGTGAAAAATAATACCCCAAACGACATTTTTGGATCGATATAGATCCACTGGATCGTTTAAAAACCCTAATTAGGTTAAAAACACGTTTTACGAAAAGATAATTATCTACAAAAACTGATAATTATCCAAATCAATACATATCATTATATAACTAATGCTCAAGAATACTGGGGCTATAACAGATGGAATATTGACATAAACGACATATCCGTCACCCTAGACAATTAGGGTTTGGAACAATTTTTCCCTTTTTGAACGAAACGAATTACACTAACAAGATCAAATAAATAGGGATGAAACGATACGAATAATTCTTCGATAACAATTCGAATATGAAGGACGAAGGGATAATAATGATGTACAAAATTTCAACGGGGCCCTTGAACTTTCAAAACGGGGCTCAAAACTGAATAAGATTCCAAATGACGAAATATTTGAAAGGGGCTTTCGACTCACCAAATAACACATACTCACTTCATAATCGTAACTTATTAATACTCCAAATATCCCACAATAATTATTCTCCACCAAATATAGTTTATATATATATATATATAAAAAAAAAATTACACGGATATTACAATAGATGGCCTTGAAGAGGAAGAAGACAAAGTCAAGCAAATCTTGATTTTCAAAGCCATGGGTTGTTCTACATACACTTCTTCATCCAGTTCACCATTTAAGAATGCACTCTTAACATCCATTTGATATACTTTGAAATTGTAGTATGCTGCAAATGCTAAGAATATCCTGATGGCCTCAAGCATAGCCACTGGTGCATAGGTTTCATCATAATCAATGCCTCCAGCTTGTGAATACCCTTGAGCAACCAGTCTTGCTTTGTTTCTTATTACTATGCCATCTTAATCTAATTTATTTCTGAATACCCACCGTGTGCCAACTACTTTATTGTTCCTTGGTCTAAGTACCAGCTTCTAAACTTGTTGTTGTTCAAATTGATTGAGTTCATCTTGCATTATAATCACCCAATCAGGATCAGTCAGTGCTTCCTCAATCTTCTTTGGTTCCATTTCAGAAACAAACCCTGAATAATGACATTCATTCTGAGTAGCACTTCTAGTTCTAACTCCAATACCTGAATCACCAATAATCAGCTCAAAAGGATGAGCTATATTCCAAACTGTTTGTCTTGGAAGATTTGATCTTGATGATTCGCCTTGAAATGCATTGTGATGTTGTGAATGACTAGTTGACCCTTCATTATCTCCCTCTGAGTTTTTGCCAGATGGTCTTGGTGATTCTTCTCCAGTGGTAGTGGTATCTCCATTGTTACCAGTGTTTCCACCACCATCACCACCACCATTAACATCATTGTCATTGTTATCACCAACAACAATCTCAGGTGGATTCACATCATCTGAATCTGAATTTGACATGTCATCAAACTTCAATTTCTCAGATGGATCTTCTGTTTGGATACTTTGGAGTTTAGTGTCATCAAATGTAACATTGACACTTTCTTTGACTTGGTGTTGATCAATTATATACACCCAGTATGATCTTCTGGAGTAACCAACAAAGATTGCTACATGTACTTTGGCCTCGAACTTGCCACGCCGAACATCTCCATCTTTAAGTACAAAGCATTTGGCACCAAATACATGAAAATATTTGAGTGTTGGTTTCTTGTCATTCATAATATCATAAAGTGTTTTCATTAAGTCCTCGTTGATTAAGGTTCGATTTTGGGTATAACATGCAGTATTAACAGCTTCAACCCAGAAGTACATAGGAAGTCTTGATTCACTTAGCATTGTTCTTGCATCTTCAATCAAAGTACGTTTCTTCCTTTCCACCACTCCATTCTGTTGAGGAGTTCTAGGATTTGAGTATTGTTTTGTTATCCCTTTGTCTGCACAAAAGTCATTTAGAACTGCATTCTTGAATTCAGTTCCATTGTCTGACCTTATTGCTCTAACTGGAAATTTAGAATCTAGCTCAATCAGCTTGACATGATCAGTCCCCATCTGTGGAGTTTAATCCTTGGAATGTAGGAATAAAACCCATATGTATTTGGAGTAGTCATCGATAATCACAAGAGCATATTGTTTCTTTGACATAGACATTAAATTAACTAGACCAAACAAATTCATATGAAGTAACTGACGAGGTTCAGTTATTGTAGATGTGTTAGTGCCCTTGTGAGATGCTTTCTT
Organism: Heracleum sosnowskyi; assembly: GCA_030848705.1. NCBI lineage: Eukaryota > Viridiplantae > Streptophyta > Magnoliopsida > Apiales > Apiaceae > Heracleum > Heracleum sosnowskyi. The sequence continues at coordinate 34,644,405 of CM061235.1, read as the reverse complement.
TGACTTCCCTTTCTGACATGCCTCACACAGTCCTTCCTGTGTAAATTCCATTTGAGGCAACCCTCTCACTAATTCCCTCTTGACTAGGGAGTTCATTATTTTGAAGTTGAGGTGAGACATCTTTTTATGCCATAGCCAACTTTCATCTGATGAAGCTTTAGCATAAAAACAATTTACTTCATCCTTGCATCCAGAATACAAGTCAGCTATGAACAAGTTTCCTTTCCTTACTCCTTGAAGAGTAGGCTATTGATTCTTCTTGTGTAAGATCTAGCACTTCTCCTTATCAAACTGAACAACATATCCTCTATCACAGAATTGACTTATGCTGAGAAGATTGTGCTTAAGACCTTCCACAACAGATACATTTTCAATGATAACATTTCCAGCACCCAAAGAACCATATCCTTCAGTTATACCTTTGCTGTTATCTCCAAAGGTAACCACTGGGCCAACTTTCTCAACCACATTTGATAGCAGGGCTCTATCTCTGGTCATATGCCTTGAACATCCACTGTCCAGAATCCACACAACTCGGTTACCTGTACCACACCCTGCAATATCAAACTGATTAGACGTTATTCGGAACCCAAATATGATTGGTTTCGGCATACTTAAAGAATTGACCTTTGTCAAGCAAAACAACATTCTTGATTTTAACATCATCAACTTTCTCAGTGACTGAATATTTCACCTTGTAAACAACCTTAACAAACTTCTGTTTAGGCTTAGGTACAAATGTCTCCTTCCTAGCTTTAGGAGGACTAGCAGTCTTGGATCTAACATGCATTTTGTTATTCACATGTTGACGAGGAGCAGTCTTATCATTCGACACATGCTCACTATTAAAACAAACATACATAACATTAAAAGCACAAGACATGCAATTCGCAACACCACAAGATTTATGAGATAAATCTACAATAGGCATGTTAGACATGTTGTTGTTTTGTTTCAACTTATGAGTGTCTAATTTGATCTCTGTTGTTGGAACAACTTGGACAGAAACCTTCGACTCACATTTGTTGGAATGGACAATCCCATTGGCAATGTCCTCAGTACACATCTCTTTTTGAATAATGTTGGAAGATTCATTTAGAGGTTCTGCTATAGATTCTTTAAAGAGAGGTTTGTCAATACCCTTAAGCACATGTGGTATACCCCTTTCTTCAGCACTAACTCTATTAGGGGTATTAATGCCTAATCCTCCAATAGCCTCGTTATAGTCATAACCTATACCAACAGTTTGACTAATAGCTTGCTTATTGAAGATCTCTTTAGCTATTTTACAAGAATTATAGTAAGCTCTAACCTTAGTCTCAAGTTCAGTAATCTTTTCTTTAAGAATAGTTTCTAACTGTTTGTAACAATTCACCCTGTTCTCAAGAAAAGCTACTTCCTTTTTAAGTTCATCTTGATTAACATTCACTAGTCTTAATTCTTTTTCAATAGCAATGTTCTAAAGAATTATTCTATCATTTTTACTACGTGCACAAGATAAAGTTCCACTAAGATGATAAACCATTTCAGCGTCAGTAAAAGTTACCTCTGACTTGTAAGATGAAATTTTGGGATTAAATATCAAAGTGGTCACTGAAGTGAACATCATATACCATTTTCATCACTTATCTCAACGGGGTATCGTTTCAATCACCAAACTCATCATAAACATCAAATAGATAACTCTAAATATGTGTTCGAAAAGTAAAAATAACTTTTCTCGAGTTCTACACATATTTCTTCAATACTACTGCAACCAAATGAAAAGTTATGAATTCTAGTATTTCAGATAATTTATTTAAATTTAAAAAAATTCATTTACTATTTATTTTTAATTAAATCAAAGTAAATAACTAAAAAAATTAAAAAAAAATAGTAAATAATTTTTTAAAAATCTAAATATAATATCATAAATACTAGAGTTCATAACTTTTCATTTGGTTGCGGTAGAATTCAAGAAATATGTGTAGAACTCGATATAATTTATTTTTACTTTTCGAACACATATTTAGAGGTATTCATTTGATATTTATGACGACTTTAGTGATTAAAGTGATACCTCGTTGAGATCAGTGATGAAAGTGATATATGGTCTTCACTTCAGTGACCACTTTAATATTTAACCCTGAAATTTTGTCTCCTATTGCCATGAGTGCAAGATTACCAACTTCTTCATCTTCACTTTCAGAATTATCCCAACTCTTTCCTTCAGCAAGATAAGCTTTACCAGGTTTGCTCTTCTGATTTGTAGTGTAAGAGGTTTTCTTTGCTTGCTTTGGATTTCTACATTCAGTTGCAAAGTGTCCTAACTCATTTCATTAAAGCACCGAATCGTTCTTCTATCCACCATTCCAGTTTTATAGCCACCTCTAGTGCTATTTGAGGATGAAGAACCACCTCTCTGGAATCTGTTAGAATTGGACTTAAATTTGAAATTGGGATTTCTTCTGAATCTGAAGTCTCCAAACTTCCTTGCTATCAAAGCCATTGATTCATCTTCCTATTGTTCAAGCTCTTCCATAGAATAGAAATCACCATCAGATTGACTTGCAGATGTAACACCATACTCAGCTACAATTACATCCTTGTCAGAACTGGAAGGTAGAACAACCTTTGCTTCCTGTTTCTATGGAACTTCAACTACTAGTGCAGTAGACGTACTGACCACTCTTCCTTTCCCGTAGATTTCCTTATGCTGAATCTGTTCCAGTACATAGGTTTACAAAACACCATAGAGTCTTTCCAGTGAAATCTCACTTAAATCACTTGCTTATCTAATGGTTGAAATCCTATGCTCTAGATGGGTTGGAAGTGCCAGAAGAAATTTCTTGTTATTCTCTCTGATAGTGTAGTACTTTCCATGAAGTTTCAGATCATTGATCAATTTGTTGTATCTCTCAAAAACTTCAGAGATACCTTCACCTGGATTTGATTTGAAGTGCTCATACTCAGAGATAAGAATTTCCATTCTATTCTCTCTAACTTCTTCTGTCCCTTCATTAATTATCTCAATCATCTCCCAAATATGTTTAGCATATATACAATTCAAAACATGATTGTGCATAATGGGAGCCAGACAATCAACCAGAATTAATTACAAGTTAGCATCCAGAGAAGCATCTTCCTTTTCATCAGCTGTAAAATCTTTTGGATCTTTAGGATAAGTCCTTACAGCTTGAACAACAAGGTTATTCTCAATACGCTCCTCTTCAATAACCATTGGAATTTTTGGGCCTTTCTTCAATACACCAAGGTACTTTGGATTAGCCACTTGAAAAAATAAAATCATCTTCTTCTTCCACATCCCATAGTTCTCTCTCTACTAAACATAGGAATTTTAACGGCTCCAACTTTTTGAGTAGACATCTTGAATTTTTAAGAAACAAATAAAAATTCAATCATTCTTAATAAATCACGAAAGTAGGGATCTTGATTTGTGTATCAATCAACTAGCTTGGATACCAATTTTTAGGTCCTGATAAGTTTGTCGAAGGGGGGGGGGGGGGGGGGGGGGTTGAATACAAACTATAATGTTTTCTAGAATTTGTTTGGTTTGTGAAATAATAATTCAAGAACAAATTTAAGCGGAATAAAATAAAACAAAATTCAAGTTAAATATAACTGATATTAAACTTGAAAGATGTTACAATTACAGTACATATTACAGGGAATGATTATCAAACTAATTAAAACAAATTAGAATAAATTCGAAATGAATTTATCTATATTTGTAATAAAAATATCGAATACTAAAAAGTAGTTCGAGATAATTTCTAGGGATTTTGATCCGCTAGATAGTCTTTAAGATACAAGTAAATTAATTTTAGTGGTTTGAATTGAACAATAAATACTAGAAGTTAATTCACTGTCAAACTTTAAAAGCTCTGGCTCTTTTGTTCTTTAAGGCATAGAAGATGTAATTCTGTTTTTCTGCCTTCTGTTTTATTATTTCAATCTACTGTCTTGTCTCTTCTTTTTGTACGCAAAATTGACTAACCGGAAAGACTATCCAAAAGACTTGGAAAGACTTTCGGTAAGACAAACTTTTGAACTAGCAAGACTAAAGAACTCTTCTTCAAAGACTATCGGTAGGACAATTAAAGAATTGGCAAGAGAATCAATTAAACTGATAAGACTTTCGGTAGGACTACCAATTGTACTAGAAAGACAATCGGTAGGACTATCCTGGATAGTCTTACAAGTGTAATTAAATCCAATTTTCAAAATTATATTAATTCTGATTTAATTAATCTTTTAATTAATTTAAGGAATAAATTAATTATGATAGAATTAATTTATTGAATAAATTAATTAACTGATTTACTTAATTAAAGGAGAATTAATACAATTCCTTGATAGCAAAATCAATCCTTGAACCACTGAAATTAATGACAAACTTTTACTGTAAGATGTTAACACTCAATGTACTGTCTGGTTCATGAGTGACTAAATGCAATGACTGATCTTCATTTCTTGACTTTAAGCTGTGGTTCTTTTTCTTTTCCCTTTATCAAACTATGTAACATGTATACTTCTTATCACACTGTTGAAATCTCTGTCACTAAAATAGATCCACTTTCTTGAATACTTCACTAAGGCTTGGTCAAATAAATGAACTTCTTTCAATGTAGAATTACTTCAAGTCTGTAGATTGACTTTACTATTCATTCTCTTCACTGATATTATCTTCTGAGATTCCTGTGACAGTTTGTATATTATTTACTTATTACATTCTTGTTTAAGTTGAGTCGAATCCTCGGTGTTTACAAATAGGCTAATGCATATGCCTTTCAGACAACAATGCATTTTCCACCTCCAGTGAACAAGAACTTTACTCATAAGGATATTGAGTTTGTTACCAACAACTATTCCGCAATTCTTGAAAATGATGCAGCTCCTGCTGAGTTTCATCTTATTCAAGATTTTCTTGCCTCAAGCTCAATTGGGTATGCTATAACCCAACCCAAGGCGATTTCTGCAAATGCAGTGATGCAAATATAGAGTACTACTACTTATACTCCAGGTACTGACAATACCTAGTCAAGGTTGAACTTCTCTTATAGACATGATCTTTACACCATTACTGTTGGTGTTGTAATGGAAGCCTTAAAGCTGGGAACTCCTACATCATTCACCCCATCCTTCTCTGATAATGTGCTAAGGGAGTTCATCAATCAACTCGGGTATAATGAAGATATGTCCCATATTGGAAGGTTAGTCAGGACCAAGCTCAGGCAGGAATGGAATTTTTTCTTTGATTCCATAGACAAATGTTTCATGAACAAGAGCTCCAATTTTGATATTCTCACACAGGCAACACAAAACATTGGGTACTCTCTAATCTATGGCTATGATTATAATATTGCTAGCATGCTTATTGAGTCTATAGGTAGTAGAATAACTGAAAACTGGACTATAGTCTATTTTGGTAGATCTTTACATCTGATTTTTAAGCATCTCTGTCCTAATGTTGCATTTATGGATGATGAGTTGTTACCTATGTTTCAAAATACTTCTAGATCTTTTCAGGAGTATGAAAACAAGAACAAGCAATTGTTTATTGGTGATGTTGTGTATCCTATTCAGGTCAGGCAACTCTTAAGTCAGAGATTGCCTAATGTTTATGGAGTTGCTTCTAGTACCGTGGTTCAGGGATCAGGAGTTGATACCCCCTCTGGATCTAACCCAACTACACAACTAATATAGAATCCCAAACACACTACTCCCACCTCTGGTAGCTCTCAAAAGCAACCAGTTGTAACACATACAAGGTTAGCTAAATCTGTAAGGCATTCTCAGCCTTCAAGATTGAGGACCTTGTCACCATTACCGTCACAAATAGTGGAGAAACAAGGTGGTCAAACAGTTGGTATGACAGAAACTACTTTGCTCTCCAGGAGAAAGCATAGAGCTGTTCTTAGCTCTGACTCTGATTCGGATGATGACATAGTACCTCTATCAGTACTGTTTAGGATATCCACCCATGCTACTTCAAATCCTGTTGTTGTTGAAATAAGGGAACCTTCTCCACCACCTAAGAGAAGAAGATTGAGAAAGGCTAACATCACCTCTCATTTCTCAGAGGTTGATAAATTGTACAAGGCTATCCATGCTATACTTTGGATTTGCCACTTAAAGAAATAAGAGCATATCCTTCTTCCACATTGGATAGTGCTCTTTACTTAACATAGGAATTTTGACGGCTCCAACTTTTTGAGTAGTCATCTTCAATTTTTATAAAAATAAAAATTTGAACGTTCTTGATAAATCACAAAAGTATTGATCTTGATTTGTGCGTCAATCAATTAGCTCTGATACCAATTGTTAGGTCCTGATATGTTTGTAGAAGGGGGGGGGGGAGGGGTTGAATACAAACTGTACCATTTTATCGAATTTGTTTGGTTAATGATTTAACTATTCAAGAACAAATAAGTACAGAATGAAATGAAACAAAATTCAAGTTAAATATAACTTATATTAAACTTGAAAGATGTTGCAATTACAGTATAGATTACAGGAAATGATTATCAAACAAATTAAAACAAATTAGAATAAATTCAACATGAATTTATCCAATTTTGTAATAAAAAGATCGAATACTAAAAATTAGTTCGAGATAAATTCTAGGAATTATGATCCGCTAGATAGTCAAAGCAGTACAAGTAATCAAATTCTAGTGGTTCAGATTTTACAATAAATACTAGAAATGAATGCTCTAAGAATTTTAAGCTCGGACAGTTGTTCTTCAGTTAAGACAGACAGAGAGAGAGTTTTACTTTGTTTGGATGTTGTCTTAATTGTATGTATCAAATCCTTCTGTCCAATTAAATCTTATTTATACGTACATTCTCCTTTGAATCACTAGTACTATGATTTGGCTTGGCAGTACTATCGGCAGTACTGTCCATTGAACTAGCAGTACTATCGGCAGTACTGTCCATTGACAGAGAGAGAGTTTTACTTTGTTTTACTATGAATTTATCGTTTAATTACTTTAAGGAATAAATTAATTCTGATTGAATTAATTTATAGATTAAATTAATTAACTGATTTAATAAATTAAAAGAGAATTAATACAATTTCTTGATAGCAGAATCAATCTGTGAACCACTGAAAATAATGATGAACTTCCACTGTATGATGTTGACACTCGATGTACTGTCTAGTTCATGAGTGACTAACTGCAATGACGGTTCTTCATCTTTTGACTTTAAGTTGTGGTCCATTTTCTTTTCCCTTTATAAAACAATGTAATCTGTACACTTGTTGTCACATTGTAGAAATCTCTATCACTTTAATAGATCCACTTTGTTGAATACTTCATTGATGCTTGATCAAATAAATGAACTTTTTTCAATGTAGAATTACTTCAAGTCTGTAGATTGACTTTAATCTTCATTATCTTAACTGATATAATTTCTTGAAATTCTTGTGACAGTTAAATTATTATTTACTTATTACATTCTTGTTTAAGTTGAGTAGAATCCTCGATGTTTACAAATATGGCTATGCATATGCCTTTCAAGGTATAGCTGACAACAAATTATAGCCAATGATCACTCCAACCATTGACTCATGTTGTTCAAAATTATAGCCATCAACATATGGTTGGCCATATTTGGCCAAGGCTTAAAGATCTGTACTGGCTTCCATGTCACCTTCTGCTGATTCTTTTTTTCCTTCTTGGCTGCCGCATTTACAAACACATTTTTAATCTCTTTTTTAATCTATTTTTGTGTGAAAGTAGAAATTACGGAGGCAACACAAAAATCAGTTAGTGTTTATATTAATATATTATATTTAATAAATTTTCAATTTAAATTTCTAGAAATATATAACTGCAATTTAAGATCAATTAGCATTCATATTGATATATAAAAATATTTTTTTATTAAAAAAGTATTGTTTAAAATTATAATATATTATTTTCTAAATATAGCCAACAATTATAGCCAATTGAAGCACAACGCATTACAAATTCAGCAAATTTTAGTCAATTATTAATTTATATTATTTTATCCAACGTAACCCTAGATCTTCTACATTATTGACATGTTTCAAAACTGGTTAGTAACTTAAAAGTAAAAATGATGTATAGGAATTTGCAGTGTCAAATGAAGATATTCTTTAAAAAAAAAATAAACCACTTAATTTATATTAATACTACATTCAATAACTTAAGGATACACTACATTAGTAACTAGGATTGGATATAATTTATATAATTTCATGTTTTTTTTATTAAATAGCATGTTCTTGTATATGCTAATGTAGAGAATAAATAATAAAACAGAAAAGGTTTAGATGTAAAATTAATGTGAAGCATTGAATTATCTCACCAACTCACCCATCAATTTTGAACAACAACCAACATCCAGGTCTCCTGTTTCTTTTCTACCAACATCACCCTCTTCATCCAACACAACTTTTAACAACCGATATCCTCAAGGTAATGCCTACCTCATCTGTTCTCTCTATCACAAATATCATATGTATGTCATCTGTGTGTGTGTTTTTTGTGCATACATTTTTGCAGAGCTCTTTATCAGGTGTCTGATTGTTTTTCTTACTTGCAGTTGCCAGACACAACTTGGTCCAGTCTCAAAACAGCTTACTCTGTTAGGCCGAATACACAATATATAATCAAGTATGTATGAGAATAACAATCAAGAACACAGGTTTGTAAATCAACAAACTGAATTATATTAAATAATTCTCTCTTAGTGATGTTAATGAATCACAAAGAGCTACTAGGTTACAAGAATAATAATTCTATGTTCACGTCCCTTCTAGGGATAACCTATCTGTGTTTATATAGTACACAACTACATACAATCCTTATCTAATTGACACTCCTATAAATTAGCTATACAATTATTATCAATTAAGGATTGCTTCAGTCTTCTGTCCAGTCTCCTTAGCTGTATCAATATATTCTGCTTCTTTCCATCTTCAGAATATATTGCTTCTAGAATCTTTATCTTTGCACCGACAGCTAAGTCAACTATCACCCTGTCAGACTTTAACAAACTCTGACCGGCTTCTATGTAAACCCTTCACCCAGTCAGACTTTATCAAACTCTAACGCTTCTATATAAACTCTGATATGTACCTGGAACTTAAACACTGATGAACAAACGTCAGCAATTATATCTAACAATCTCCCCCAACTTGTTCATACCAAAATGTACAAGTTAAAAAGATAATTGATGATGTCAAAACATATAACAAATGCAGTGTTTAAAAATATGTCAGAGTTTAATTTTAAAACAGAGTTTAAATTTAACTTAGAACAGAAAACATAAAAACTTACAGTCAGACTTTACTTGACTTCTTCAATATCAGGTACTGTCCTGAGATAATCAATCAGCAGTCTTCTTTCAGCCTTCTCTAGCTCATCCACCATAATCTCTTTTAGCTCTTTAAGTTCTGAATCACTCTCCCCCGTTTGGTAGATAGCAGCTCTTAGAGAATATATGCTGTTTCTTCTCATATCATTTCCTAGCCGAATGTAATGAGCTTTGTCTGACTCTAGGTTGAATTCTAAAACTTTTGTTCCAAGTGCTGTTTTAAATCTAGCACTGTTTCTCTTCATCTCCACTAACTTTCCAGTATGATCCCTATACTTTGGAATGTAGACACTTGATACTCCTCCTCCAAGCATAGCTTTAGATCTCAGCATCTTTTCTCTCAAAACTTGAGCAACATCATGAGTATATCTGTTTTTGACTTTTAAAAGATAAAGTACATACTCCAGTTCTTCCCATGATTTGAGATTAACATCAGATTCTCCAACTTTATAAACTCTTCCATCACTCATGAAGTATAACAAAAACTGCTTCTTCAAAACTTTGTGAAAAATCAACTGAACAGAGTCTAACTTATCAAGGTTTTCTTGTGTAACCCCAATACCAGATTCTGCCAGTGAAATATTATCTTGAGATCTGTTATTTATTCTTCTCTCTCTGTGTGATCCCAGTCCAGATTTATCAAAAGCTTCTTTTCCCAATACAGTTCTGGTTTCTGAGAATTTCACAGCTTCAAGCTTTAATTCTTCAAGAATTTTAGGTTTACTGAATCCTGGAAGTTGTGTAGATTTCTGTACAACTTGAGCAACGTCAGAGGTTGTCATAACTTTAGTAGAAACATCAACTTGAGCAGCGTCAGAGGTTGATTTAGCTAATCTTGTTTCAACTTGAGCAATGTCAGAGGTTGAATAAATCTTCTTAGGTAACTGTTCTTCTTCTACCAGTTTACCTTTTCCTTTGTCAGCATTTTTAATCACAGGCCTCCTTGAGTACTGTAAACTCTGATCAGAGTTTACATTCTCTTTGATAACAATTCCTTTTTCTTTCTTTCTAGGAGCCTTGATTTCCTTCTTCTTGTAGATTCCAGCTTCAACATTCTTCTTGTGTTCCTCAGCAAGCATTTGCTCTTCAGCTTGAATATCTTCAATTGAAATACCTTTTCCATGTTCTGCCATAAACATCTTAGCAGCAATTTCCTCATCAGTAGATGGCTTATCAGAGATTATCAAACTTTTGTATCTTGAACCACTGGCAGAGTTTACATGTCCCTTTCCAGAGTTTGATCTTTTATCAGAGTTTGATCTTCTTGAAAGTAGTCTTCTATCATCATTTGATCTTAAGCTCTTTCCATCTCCTCCCTTGTTTCCACCATCATTACCATCATCCCTCCGTCTCAGAGTTTGTGTGTCTTTGCATTTGTCACTTGGTACACTCTCCCCCTTTTTGACATCATCAGAAAGTAGTACTGATGTCAACAACTCAAGAGCATTAGAAATTGATGTTAGTTGGGCAGACATAGCAGTCTGGTTGTCCTCAACTTTCCCAAGCCTCTTCTGAATGTCATCAGAGTCCTTAGCTTGCTTCTTAAACATGGAATTGTAATAAGTTCTATCATTCTTTAGAGTGAGATCTCTCAGACCAACTTCATTCCTCAAAGCAGTGACTTCCTTATGAGACTCATCAAATCTGTTGTGGAGAGATTTAATTTGAATCACAGTAGCCTTCAGACTTGTAAGAATATCAGGACTTGAAATTGTCTTCACAGAATCTCCAAGAAAATCAGCAGCCCGCTGTGCTGAAAAGATACAATCTGCAGCAGCCCATCTATTGTAGTACATATCTTGAAAATGCTCAGCTGTAGCTCGATTGACCTCTCTTAACTCATCAGAGTTTGCTTGACTCTCAAATAACCCCTCTTGAGAATGATTAGAACTATCATTATCATTATCAGTATCATTCTGTGCTGTATTCTCTGCAGGAATATTTTCAGCATCAGGGTCTGGAATCTCAGAGTTTGCAGTATGCAGGAACTCTGCTTCTGTAGTAGGAGCAATATTCTCAGGAGCATCAGTATTTAAGGTCTGATCAACTTCCTCACCCTTTTCAATTACCTGGTGAGTAACAGAGAGGATCTCTGTATGAGTAGCCATAGATTCTTCAAGAACAACCGTGGCATGATCAGCTTCCACACCCTCTGTTTCATCAAAATCTTCAAGATGGTCAGAATGTACAGAGTTGTGTGCTTCAACATCCATATCAAATCCTTGTTCAGCCTCAACATGTTCTGTAGCCTCCTGAACAAGAATTTCAGGAGCTTCATCTGCAGCTTCAGTTGCAGCTTCCTCAACTACATCATCAGCGTTTGATGTAGGAGCTTCATCATCAGCATTTGCATTTTCCTCAAAAACTCTGTCCAAATTGACAGCTTCAGCATGTACATTTGATGCACCAAAAAGATGTGCAGCCACCAATCTACGTTTTCGCTGATGAAGAGTTTCTTCATCAGTTTCACACTCTTCATCTGCAGTATCAGACTTTGCCCTGTTGGCCCTTCTTTTCTTTATTCGTTTCGTCTGAGGCATATCAGCAGTATGTGATGCCCCAGCTTCAGCAGCTTGCTTAGCAATCCTTGGAGGTTTAGTACCAACATGCTTAGTCCTACCACCAGTCCGTGGTTGTTGAGATGCAGATGGAATAGGTTCAGAGTTTACAAATGGAGGTTGAGTTGAAGATGGAGAGACCTCAGGATTTATTGGTTCTTGTTGTTGTTGAGGTTCAGGATTTAAAAACTGAAGAACTCTCTCAGGTAACAACAACTCACCAACATTTACCTTCTTTAAATCCTTATTCGTAAGATCAGAGAATACCCTTTTGTGCAATTTGAATGAGGGAATTACGTCCTCCTCATTAATCTCAACATTATTAACACATGCAGAGAATAACATTTGACAAAATCTAGAAAAATAGACTACATGCCTATTCTCTGTTAATTTTTCTCCTATGTTCATTAAGACAAGTCTAGCAAAATCATAATTACTGTTAAATAGAAGTGAATACCCGATTTGCAGACTGTCTATTGGAATGGCGTCCCAATTTGTGCATTTCTTCCCGAACGCTCTAGTTATGCAATCGAAAAAGAAACTCCATTCTTTTCGTAAGAGCGGTCGCTTCAGTTGGCCAATCTTTTCCAAAGACCCAGTATATCCAATAGCTTGCATCATTCTTTGAAGATCAGTATCACCAACAGCAATGGTGTACCCGTCAGAATTTTCAAAGCCCATTGCTTCACGAACAGTTCCTGGAGTTATGACAAACTCTGTCTCCTGGAACTCAAAAACTATGGATGGGGTACCAGAATCACCACCATCATCATAGACACTAGTCTCCCAGAAAGCTTTGATCTGAGATCCATAAAGCTTTGCAGGCTCCACTAAAGCACGCCCAATTTCTGACTGAGCAAGAAAGTTTTGTATGATATGAAACGCCTCTGGTGCAATGACAGTGTTTAATGGGGCTGAATAGTTATTAGGGACAAACTCAAGTCCAGAAGCAGTGAAAGCAGTTGAAGCCATTAGTAATGTCAAGAAATAAGCAGAAAATAGCTTCAAAAACACGAGAGAGTTTAAGAAAAGAAAGTGTTTGTGAATATGTGTGAGTGAAACTAGAATACAATTGGAGTAAGTCGTGAAAAACTGAAACGGTTGTGTGTATAATGTATAAATAGAAAATTTAAAATTAAAAACTGAACAGTTTTTAAACATTAAAACACAATTGTTTTTCCCCGTATTCTGTGTAAATGAGACACACGTCACACATACAATGGCTAACAGCAGTAATTGGCAATTTCCAATGCGCATGCGCAGTAAAAACAGCAATAATTACCGCCGATTACACTTTCCTATGTATGCAATCTCTCTCCACTCTTTAACACTTTTCTAGACCAATGCCCAAACATACTCTTTTGAAATACCAAAACAAATGTTTTTCCTCAAAATTATAAAATGTCTGAAACAAAGAAATTATTTTAACCATCAGAGATTAAAACAAAGTTACCTCGGCGTATTTCACACAATACATCAGTGTTTATCAATTATCCTTCTTTGTCAATAAACTCTTTACGCAAATAGTACAGGTGTGCATAATTGTGTGTGGAGTAGCAGAGTTTACCGAAATCAGATATTTAGACCATCTCAAAGTGCATAAAATCCACAAACTTAAGTAGTAAAAACTGGTTGCCTAAACTCTCATGTATAAAATAAAATCTGATTTTATATCTAAACTCTGTAATACTGATATCCTTTCATTTGGATATATCTTTTATTTTTCACCCCCTTTATAGATATTTTATTTATTTATTTATTTATTTATTTATTTTTTATTTATTTATTTTTTATTTTTCCAGTAATCAGTGGTTGGCACTAGTCACCAAAAATCAAAGATTTTAGCCCTTATTTCATACAATAAGTTCCTGGATCTTCCTAGGCACAACATGATCTCAAAGGAATTTGTGCTCTGTTTGGCATCTTTTGATTTGAGGGTGAATTATTTGCAATTAATAATCAGAGTTTAGACTTTTCATCAGTTAATACAATTAATTTATGAGAGAAAATGCAAACAGCTAATACAGACTCAGGGTATAGGATCAATAAACTAAGAGATGCTATAAATATAGAGACAGTATCATGCTGTGTTAACTTACTGCACATATTTGAGATCAGAATCTATATAACTCTTAAGGATTCATAATTACTTACTGAGAATTATGCCTCATACAAATTTCTTCATTGGTCCATATGTTTCAGACAAAATTACAATCAGAGTATAGCATTAGACTGTAACTATCAGAGTATTATCAACACTTTATGACTAACAGAGTTTAGCAGCAGAGTTTATGACACTGGTACTCATAAAAGTTAATACATGCAAGGAATCATGAGCATTAAAAATCAAACATGTATAGTTTTGAGTCTAACCTGTATCCCTAGTCAAAACCAGAGATCATTCCAAGTTCATTTACCAATCTTGTAAAAGTAGCTTCACTCAAGGGTTTGGTGAAGATATCTGCAAGTTGTTGGTCTGTAGACACAAAATGAAGCTCAATGTTTCCTTCTTCCACATGTTCCCTGATAAAATGATACCTTATGTTGATGTGCTTGGTCATGGAGTGCTGTACTGGATTTCCTGTCATAGCAATAGCACTTTGGTTATCACAGAAAATAGGTATTTTAGAGTACTTCAAACCATAATCCAGCAACTGATTCTTCATCCACAGAATCTGTGCACAACAGCTACCAGCAGCTATATACTCTGCTTCTGCAGTGGATGTGGAAATTGACTTCTGTTTCTTGCTATACCAAGAAACCAATCTGTCACCTAAGAATTGACAGCTTCCACTTGTACTTTTTCTGTCTATCTTACAGCCTGCAAAATCTGCATCAGAGTAACCAATTAGCTTAAACTCTGATTCTCTAGGATACCACAAACCCAAGGTTATGGTTCCTTTGAGATATTTGAAGATTCTTTTTACAGCTGTTAGATGAGGCTCTCTGGGATCTGCTTGAAATCTTGCACAAAGACATGTTGCATACATGATATCAGGTCTACTTGCAGTAAGATACAGTAAAGACCCTATCATTCCTCTGTAGTTTGTCATATCTACTGAGGCTCCTGTGTCTTTGTCTAGCTTTGTTGCTGTAGCCATGGGAGTTGTAGCAGATGAACTATCAAGCATACCAAATTTCTTGAGAAGATTTCTAGTATATTTTGCTTGATTGATAAAAATACCATCATCTGTTTGCTTAACCTGTAAGCCTAGAAAATAACTAAGCTCTCCCATCATGCTCATTTGATACCTGGATTGCATAAGCTTTGCAAACTTCTTACAAAGTTTGTCATTAGTAGATCCAAAGATAATATCATCTACATAAATTTGAACTAAAAGCAAATCATCACCAGAATTGAAATAAAACAAGGTTTTATCAATTGTACCTCTTGTGAACCCACTTTCTAAAAGAAATTGAGCAAGAGTTTCATACCATGCTCTTGGTGCTTGCTTTAGTCCATATAATGCCTTGTCAAGCCTGTAGACTGTTAGGAATATGTTGTTCTTGATGATAATTATAAAAACACTTAGTAGATTTTGTATTAAGTTATTTTGTAACTGTCAACGAAATAGCATGCTTTGCAGTGTTTCGTTGACAGGAAGCTCATCAACGAAATGAGTGATGTAGCAATTGCACTGTACATTACTTCATAGTTTGATATGCAGTTTGTTGAGTACTAGATAGGTTTTCTAAGTCATGTTGACTAAATGGTTAGATAGGCAAAATAGGTTGGTTAATTGTAAATATTTAGTGCCTTGTAATTTTGCCTAAGTGAAGACATGTCAACGGAATGAAGATTACTCTATCAACGAAACAAGGAAGCTCATCAACGAAACAAAGAATAAAGCTATCAACGAAACACATCTCTATGCCATCAACGAATCATTATTGCTTTTCTATACAATTGACAAAGTGATAGTGACAGGTTCCTGACAGATCAAAAAGGAGATGTGGAAGTGTACTTTGCATTGGAAACCATTAAAATGGACATGGGGAATAAGGAAACATCCCAGTTTCCAATTGGGCTCTTGGGAGTGATCATAATAAGCATGAAGACAAAAGCAAGGATCTCCAAGGACCACTGGACAAAGGGATGAAAAGCAAACTATTGGCGGTTACTCATTGTACTATTAGTGTAGCCAAAAATAGGGTTGTAAACTTGGGTTTATATAACCAAGTGTAGCAGTTACTTTATTTGTAAGAAGAAAAACAAAGAGTTTGTATTAGCTATCTTGGAGAGCATTTTTCTTCTCTACAACCTTGTAACTGAGCAGCTGTGTACATTTGTATCACAGATTATTTCCGCAATAAAAACACTTCAGTTGGATCATCAAACAATCCAACTGAATTATTTATATCTTGTGTTTTTATTTATTCAGTTCAGTTTAATTTTATAAAGTATTTTCAAGTTAAAGAAATATCAAAATTGTATTCAACCCCCCCCCCCCTTCTACAATTCTGTTAGGTCATTTGGGATTAACAATTGGTATCAGAGCAAGCTTCTAACATACAAGAAGTTTAAAGATCAAGACCAAAAACAGAAACCATGGTGAAGAAGGATGCAGGTGTGAAGATACCAGTTCTTGATAAGGACAATTACTTTCACTGGAAAGTAAAGATGCATTTACATCTCATGTCTATGGATGAGAGGTATGTAGACTGCATTGAGAAAGGTCCACACGTTCCCATGAAGCTTGATTCTAGAGTTGGATTGCCAGATAATGCTCCTGATGTAGAGATTCCAAAACTTGTCTCAGAATGGACTGTTGAAGATGTTGCAGAAGTCCATAAAGACAAAAGAACCATGAACATTCTGTTTAATGGTTTGGAGCAAGAGATGTTTGACAATGTTATCAACTGTACAACCTCTAAGGAAGTATGGGATACTGTTAGAACTCTCTGTGAAGGAACTGAGCAAGTCAGGGAAAATAAAATGCAACTCCTTATACAACAATATGAGCATTTTCATTTTAAAGCTGGTGAAACCCTAAATGACACGTTTAGTAGGTTTCAGAAGCTTTTGAATGGATTAAAGCTGTATGGGAGGATCTATCAAACTAAGGATTCAAACCTTAAATTTCTCAGAGCTCTTCCAAAAGAATGGAAGCCTATGACTGTTTCTCTTAGAAACACTCAAGAGTACAAAGACTACACTCTTGAAAGGCTTTATGGAACCTTGAAGACTTATGAGCTGGAAATGGAGCAAGATGAGGAAATTGAAAAGGTACAGAAGAAGGGTGGATCTATTGCATTAATTGCATCTGTGAACCAACTGGAAGATGACAACAAAGAAACTGCAAAGGCCACAACTAGTCGACCTAGTTGTAGGAGTGATGTTAGCAAGGGTAAAGACAAGATGACAGAAGAAGAAGAAGAATCAGAACCAGCCAACTTGAATGACTTAGATGAGATTGATGAGCATATTGCTTTTCTGTCTAGGAAATTCTCTAAGTTCAAGTTCAAAAGAAACTCAGAAGCAAGGCCACCAAGAAGAGACTTTCAACCTAGCAAAACAAACTGGATTGAAAAGTCTAAGTCAAAATGTTTCAATTGTGGAATGCTTGGTCACTTTGCTGGAGACTGCAGAAAGCCCAAGGTTGAGAAGGGCAACAGGAAAGTTGAGCCTGTTGATTATAAAAAGAAATACTTTGAACTTCTCAAGGAAAAAGAAAAGGCTTTCATGTCTCAGGAGTATGACTGGGCTGGTAATGGTGAAGACTCTGATGATGATGTTGAATATGTCAACTTGGCTCTTATGGCTGACAATCATGAGCAGGAAGCAAGTTCCTCAAGCAACCAGGTAACAATTACTAATCTTTCTGAGCTTTCTAAAGAGGAATGCGATAGTGCAGTAAATGAAATGTCTACTGTACTATATAATTTACGTGTTACTCTTAAATCACTTACCAAGGAGAATTCTAGAATAAAAGAGACTAATTTGCTCTTAAGTGATAGGAATGCAATGTTAGAAGCACAGCTCATTGAATTTGAGAAAATGAGATGTGTTAGTAGGGATGCTAAGAAGGAACTTGAGAACGTGTTACAAAGGGAAGAAATTCTTAAAACACAACTTGAAATAGAACAAGGTGTGATTGCAAAATGGAAAGATTCCAGGAATGTTGCTACCAACATCATTAATGTTCAAGGTATGGAATCTTTCTGTGAGGAATCATGGAAAAAGAACAAAGAGAAGCTAGGGTGTGTTGGTGAAACCTTAGAATCAGAAACAGAGTCAACAAACAACAATGATCATTTGTTGGAGGTTGATATGTCAACGAAATGCAATGTTTCGTTGACACATGAACCATCAACCGATCAGGCTGTTTCGTTGACAGACAAAAGAAAAGAGAAACTCACTAGACTTAATGACAAGTATGGTCCTGTCACCAAGAACTTTGTTCAAGGTGAGTCTAGTAATTCAAAGAAAGTTGAGAAGCCTGTTGAGAGAGCTAATGTAGGTCACTTGTCTAACAAGCAATTGAAAGACAAGATAGAGAAAGTTCATAATGAGGCTAAGGGAAATAAAAAGAATAACAGGAATGGCAAAGTAGGAATTAACAAACACAACAATTACACACCTGATAAATATGCTCCTAGAAAGACATGTGTTAATTGTGGAAGTGTTAGTCATTTGTCTACTAACTGCAAATCTGTTAAGAAATCTGCTAATGTGAAAATGCCCAAGCCTGCAATGAACAGTTTCATGCCTACAATGCCTGTTATGCCTAACATGTTTGCTCCATATGCACAATTTCAGAATCCATATGCTAGCATGCCATTTGTGTCTAATCCTTACATGAATATGTTTAACATGCCACAAATGCCATGGAACATGAATAACATGATTGTTTCTCCAACTATGCATGCTATGAATGAAAATATGAGCAACCCTCAGAAATCAACACCAAGGGTAAAGATTGATTTGAATCAATCTGAGTCCAAAGTGAAAAATGGTACAAAAGGGAATGCAAAGGCTAACAAGACAGGACCCAAGGAAACTTGGGTACCAAAATCAACTTGATTTGGTTTTATTGTGTGCAGGGAGACAAAAGGAATCTTTGGTACTTGGATAGTGGTTGTTCAAGACACATGACTGGTGATTCTACCCTGCTCACAGAGTTTCAGGAAAGAGCTGGCCCTTGTATTGCTTTTGGAGATGACAGCAAAGGCTACACAAAGGGATATGGCTTGATTTCAAAAGAGAATGTCATCATAGATGAGGTTGCATTGGTGGATGGTCTTAAGCACAATTTGCTTAGTATCAGTCAACTCTGTGACAAAGGATTTTTAGTTACTTTTTCAAAAGAAGCCTGTGTTGTTTCTAAAGGAGGAAACAACAATGTGGTAATGACTGGATTCAGAAGAGGGAATGTGTACATTGCTGACTTTAGTAGCACAAGTTCAGATACCATCACTTGTCTTTTCAGCAAAGCAAGCAAGGATGAAAGTTGGCTATGGCACAAGAAATTATCTCATCTGAATTTCAAGGTTATGAATGATTTGGTAAGGAAAGATCTTGCTAGAGGAATTCCACAGGTGGAGTTTTCCAAGGATGGTTTGTGTGATGCCTGTCAAAAAGGGAAACAAAAGAAGGCATCATTCAAAAGCAAGACAGAGTCATCAATTGTTCATCAGCTTGAGTTACTTCATATGGATTTGTTTGGCCCTGTAAATGTCATGTCTATTTCAAAGAAGAAATACTGTCTTGTGATTGTTGATGATTTTTCTAGATTTACATGGACTTTCTTTTTGCACTCTAAAGATGAGGCAAGTGAAATCATTATCAATCACATCAAGATGGTAAGCAATCATCCTGATTTCAAAGTAAGAAGGATTAGGAGTGACAATGGGACAGAATTCAAGAATTCAAGCATGAAGGTGTTCTGTGAAGAAAATGGTATTTTGCATGAGTTTTCAGCAGCAAGAACACCACAGCAAAATGGTGTAGTTGAAAGGAAAAACAGAACACTTATTGAAGCTGCAAGGACAATGCTAGATGAATCAAAGTTACCAACTTATTTTTGGGCTGAGGCAGTTAACACAGCTTGCTTCACTCAGAATATTTCTTTGATTAATCAGGCCAAAGGAATGACCCCTTATCAGTTACTCAAAAGAAAGAAGCCACTATTAGATTTTCTTCATGTCTTTGGATGCAAGTGCTTTGTTCTGAGAAATCAAGCTGAGCATTTGGGGAAATTTGAAGCAAAGGCAGATGAAGCAATATTTGTGGGATATGCAGCAGGGAAAGCTTACAGAGTCTTTAATCTCAGAATCAACATTGTTATGGAATCTGTACATGTTGTTTTTGATGATCTCAAAATACAAGGTCTCTGTGATGAAGGTTTCCATGAAAGTCTCTCTTTTGAGAATGAGGAAGGAGAACAAGTGAATCATGATAAGGCTACTGAGAAACAGCCTAAAGTTGTTGTATCTAGCACAGATGAAAGCAGCAATGAAGATGAAGTTGCTGCATTAAGATTGAAAAGAATAGCTGCTAGTAGACCAAATGATCATTTCGTTGACAGTCATAATGGTGGTTTCGTTGACAGTCAAAATGAGCGTTTCGTTGATAACCAAAATGGTCATACCGTTGACAGTCATAGAAATGGTTCTAGAAGTGATCATTTAGGGACAACAAACTCAGGGGGAGTTTCTCAAGGACAAATGTCCAATCAAGGCAATCATGATCATGAAGCTACCTCGTCTAGAGCAAATCTACCTCCCTCAAGAAAATGGACTAAAGATCATCCCTTTGAACTCATTATAGGTGATGTTTCTTCAAAAGTCCAAACTAGAAGAGCAACTCAAGAAGAATGTCTATATAGCAGCTTTCTGTCTCAAGATGAGCCAAAGAAAGTTGAGGATGCACTTCTAGATCCAGATTGGGTTTTGGCTATGCAAGAAGAGCTAAACCAATTTGAAAGGAACAATGTATGGAAGCTGGTGCCCAAGCCTAAGGACAGGAGTGTCATAGGCACAAAATGGGTGTTCAGAAACAAGATGGATGAAAATGGCATAGTCACAAGGAATAAAGCTAGATTGGTTGCAAAAGGTTATTCACAGGAAGAAGGAATCGATTATGATGAAACCTTTGCTCCTGTTGCAAGACTAGAAGCAATAAGGATTTTCCTAGCCTATGCAGCCCATGCCAATTTCAAGGTCTATCAAATGGATGTTAAGAGTGCTTTTCTAAATGGGGAACTGGAAGAGGAGGTGTATGTGAGTCAACCTCCTGGTTTTGAAGATGATGATTTTCCAGAGTATGTGTACTTTCTCCTCAAAGCACTCTATGGTTTGAAACAAGCACCTAGAGCCTGGTATGACACACTTTCACAGTTCCTTCTTGAGAATCACTTCACTAGAGGTACTGTAGATAAAACCCTTTTTCATAGGATTGTGAATGGCTCTACAATACTTGTTCAAATTTATGTAGATGACATAATTTTTGGGTCTACAGATGAAAAACTTTGTCAAAAGTTTGCCAAGCTTATGCAAAGTAAGTATGAAATGAGCATGATGGGAGAATTAACTTACTTTCTTGGTCTTCAAGTAAAGCAAGTTAATGAAGGCATTTTCATTAGTCAAACAAAATATATTTTTGATTTATTAAAGAAGTTTAACTTAATGGAATGCTCTCCTGCCAAAACACCCATGCCTACTGCCACCAAACTTGAATTGAATACTAAGGAAAAATCTGTGGACATTTCAAGTTACAGAGGCATGGTTGGCTCACTTTTATATTTAACAGCTAGTAGACCTGATATTATGTTTGCTACATGTTTATGTGCTAGATTTCAGGCTGATCCTAGGGAATCCCATTTAGTTGCTATTAAAAGGATTTTCAGATATCTCAAAGGAACACCAAACCTTGGCATTTGGTATCCTAGAGAATCTGGTTTTGAACTAATTGGTTATTCAGATGCAGATTATGCAGGATGTAAAATTGACAGGAAAAGCACAACAGGCACCTGTCAATTCTTAGGAAACAAGCTTGTGTCATGGTTCAGCAAGAAACAAAACTCAGTTTCCACCTCCACAGCTGAGGCTGAGTATATTGCAGCTGGAAGTTGTTGTGCACAGATTTTATGGATGAAAAATCAACTACTTGATTATGGATTAAGAGTTGAGAAAATTCCTATTTTCTGTGACAACACTAGTGCCATTGCCATTACTGAGAATCCAGTGCAGCATTCAAGAACCAAGCACATTGACATCAAGTACCATTTCATTAGAGAACATGTTATGAATGGTACTGTGGAGTTACATTTTGTTCCAAGTGAACAACAACTTGCAGACATCTTTACCAAGCCACTTGATGAATCAACATTCTCAAGATTAGTAAGTGAGCTAGGTATGCTAAATTTCTCTTAATTATATTTGAGATATTTGCAAGTCATTATGCAGCCAGAAATTTGCTATGTTTTTTTGTGAATAATTTTCTCAGGAAAAGGTAAAATTTTGTCTAAGTCAAAATTTCTATGGCAACGGAATGCACCATTTCGTTGACAGTCTTAGCAGTTTTCTGGGTGTTTCGTTGATAGCTCTTTTATATCAACGAAACGCAGCTTTATCAACGAAATAAGACGGGACTTTAACCGCCCAATCCTGATTCGTTGATTTAGCGCTTTTTATCTGAACCGTTGAAATGTGACACGTCTTTTACCACGATCTATACATACACCCCTGTAAGTATAAATCATGGTAATACTTTAAGAGTAACGGTTATATTTTTAAGCCAATCCAGTAATTTACATTTATTATTGGATTCATTTTCTGAGAATTTTTGGGGGAGTATTTAAGAAATTTTAGTTTTATTATTTCTTTTTACCTGTTCTCAAAAATTTCAAAGGCTTTTTCTCTCTTCGTTTCTCTATCAATCAATTCAGTTCGAAGCTTTCCTTTAATCAACAATGGCACCCATAGTCAAGCTAATGTCTGCTGGAGGGTTCATCTATGAGAAGAACAACTCCATCCCTTTTGTTGTCAAGGAAAACCCGAACAGTCTGTTCTTCAAAATGATGGATTTCATGAAGAATTGCAAGTTGAGCTATGCAATGTTTCACTCTACACCACTCTACAATGAGATAATCGAGGAGATTTGGACCTCATGTGAGTATAGTGGAACAAACTGCACACTACAATTCACTCTTCAAGGTAATGAGTACATAGTTAATTCTGATGTTTTGCAAGCATGTTTACATATTCCTGATAATAACTGTGATGCTTTGCCTACTAACACTGAAATAACTACCATGTTAAATTCTATAAACTACTCTTTGCCTACTGATAATCTGGGTAGAATAATTAGGAGAGGTTTGGTTAGAGAATACAGTTATTTAGCTGATGCATTCATTAAGGTCTTTTCTGGAAAGATTAGTAATTTTGATGCATTAACTAACTCTATGTTAATTCTCCTAACCATGCTTCTGAATGATAGATATCACAACTTTAGCACCCAACTTATGTATGAAATTGGTGCTAAGTTGGGTGACAAAGCGAATAGGAAGAAAAATATCTATTATGCTAGGTTTCTGATGATGTTGGCTAACCATGTTAGTCCAGCACCATTAGTTATCTCTAACCCTAATGCCAGGTTCGAGTGCTTTGTGCAAGAAAAGAGAGTATTGACAGACATACTCAGGCTGAACCACAATGGTGATGTTCCAGTGGTGTATCTGCCAATCATTGAGGTAACTACTACTATCCCTGTTAGTGTAGCTAACTCCTCTACTGTTTTACCTTCCAATGTTGCTATGGAGTCTGTAGCTGTGACCCAACAGGCTCCTACCCTAGCAACAAAACCTAAATCAAAGAAATCCTCCAAGCCAACCTCAGGTGCTTCTCAAAAGGCACCTGTTGTAAAAACTACCACACAACCTAAGGGGAGTGAGTCTGGAGTTGTAAGAGGTGAGGGAAGGGGTGAACATCAAAGAAACCCCAAGGATAAGGAAGGACAGGTCAGTGTGTACCAGCCAAGCCCCATTGTGTCTTCCCAACAAGGCACAATGAGTAAAATGGATTTAAACACAAGTCTAATTGCATCCTCCCAAAAGGATGTGATTATTGAAACAAGCTCTCCACCAAGAGCACAGTCCAAGAGGGTAAGGGACACTTCAAGCCCAAAGTCTACATTTTCCCAATACCAAAGGAGAGTGAAGCAAAAGTCCAAGGGTACACAGGGTGCACACACACTGGAAGCAACACTTCCAGTTTCTCAAATTCAGTTTGATGTAACCTCTATCATTACTCTGGGGTTACAGTCCCATTCTCTAAACATCAATCTTGAATTATCTCCATCCAATTCACCAACTCAATCTTTAGATGTGGACATGATCCATACATCTATTCCTGATTCTCCAACTCTAATCTTGGAGAAGCCCCACTCTGAAGCTGGTGGCCATCACTTGTTAAGTGATTTGTTGGGCCATCAACCAATTTTTCCTGAAGTTGCAAGGGGATCTGTGGACCATTCTTTAAAATCAATCACCACAGACTCTACTGTAATTTCTCATTCTCAAAGTGCTTTCTTGACTTCATCAACGAAACAGTCTATTTCGTTGACAAGTGTTTCTCCATCAACGGTATCCATACCGTTGACAGTTCAAACTACCATTCCGTTGATAGTTCACTCTGCACCTTTAATTGAAAATCAAGTTGTTCCCACAACTAGTGCAGATGATCTAGTGGTAGTTGAGACACTTCTAGGACTGAGAGGGAGTGAAACTGAGAGGCTGGCTTGCAGCCAGGCAAAAGGAGAGAATGTGAGTGAGAGGCTGGCTAATTCTTCCAGCCAGGCAAAAGGAGAGATTGAGAGTTCCACCTTAGAAGGTGAAGGTGAGGGTGTGAGAGGTGTGAGCCATGGGGAGCCCATGATGCAAGAACAGAGTGGAGAGAGAGAAGGGACTACAGGAGAAATAAGGATGGAAGCAGCCATTGCAAGTGAGTTAATGGAGGTCAGTGAGGGAGAAAGGGAACTTACTTTCCAAGAGGTTTATCAACAAACTCTGGATAGTATTTCCCTGGATCCTGAGACCTTTACTCATCCTGTGCCAGCCTATCAAATTATGGCTCAGCAGGGCAATGTGGAGGCAGAAAGGTCACTAAATCTAATTCATACAACTGCATCAATGCAAAGAGCAAAGGATGCCCTGACCAATCTACCTTCAGGAGCTGCAGCAAGTGGAGAATTTGAGTTTTCTGATGCTGAGGACAGCTATGGTGATAATCTACAGGTGGCCACCACTTCACAGACTGGGACTTCTGTGGTGCCTCCTACACCAGGCTGGCTTTCTCAAGGTATGCATGGTAGAGCCACTCTAGATGCTGCTATCTCCAGGCAGTACAATGAAGCCTACTTAGCTCATGAGTCTGCAAATGCAAGGGACAAGAAATTCTACAAGGCCATCATGGATTCTCTGGAAATTCAAAGGCTACAAATGATGCAGACAAGGATTGAGGCTACAGAAATCAAGGACTCTATTAGCAATTTCAGGGATGCTAACTACAGGATGATGGATGAAAAGCTCCCTCTTCTCACTATGTCCAAAATGAACAGGTTTTTCTCTAAGGAACCTGAAGTGGCTACCTCCTTGAAGACTCTCTCTTCTAGAGTGGACAAGGTGGAAGCTACTTTATCTCAAATGCAAAAGGAACAGGAGAAGCAGACTCAACTTTTAGCCCAGCTAGTGGCAGCTCAAGGACTCCCAGTTGTCTCTCTTGATGATAACAAAAAGGGGGAGAAATCTCAGGAGCTAACCATTCAAATCACAAAGGTGCTGGTCCCAACCATCACATTGCCACAGGAGCCACTAGCAATGGGGGAGTTTGGAAAGAAGAATAAGGATGGCATTGACTTGATCCAGGAAGCTTCTATGAGGATACAACTTGCAGCACAGATCAAAAATCATTGGTCCAACATAGAAGCAAGGTTCAAGAAAATTACTGAATCTTCAAAGACAGATCAGCCATCAACAAATGCAATGGTGACTGCACAAGTGGAGCCACAGTTCAAGAGCTCTTATGCTATAGAGCCCCTTCTACATGGAGTCATTCAAGGACCAAGAAAGGAGAAAGGACAAACTTCATGCATTAGGGATATGGAAGAAGCTACATTACAAAGAAGCTTATCTCCCAAGTCTCCTGCTAAACCAAAAGGCAAAAACATAGCGAGGACTTTCTATCCTGCACCTTATCCAGATGAGCTCAAACTACTTGGACTTCTCATCACAAAAAGCAAGGAAAGTAATAATCATGAGATAAGGAAGCAAAGGGCAATTGTCTATAGGAATGGACAACAAATCTGTGTTTGGGCTGGTCATCCAAACTTTGCTGAAGCCAAGGCTGAGGAATCAGAAAGAGCAGCTATGCAAGCTCTTGCAGTAGCTCAAGCTCTAGATGAAGAAGAAAGACAGCAAGAAGAAAAAGCCCAAAAGGAAAGGAGTGAAAAGAAGAGTACAAGGCAACCAAAGGCAAGGGCTAGAAGAAACATAACCTTTGAAAATGATGACTCTCAGAGTATTGCATCAGACTCTTCTGTACCTCCAACAATTCCTGATCCATCTTTAAAGTTAGCCTGTGATCCCAAACATCTTGTTAATTATCATGATCAGCCAATTGAGCCAAAGGAAGAGCCAATTGAGTTTGATGAGGCCAACTTTCCTAAATTCCTTTTTGAGATGGATCCAAAGAAGAAATTAAAGCAAAGGGCTGCCAAGACAAAGCCAGTATTTGTGAGAAAGCCACAACCTCAAAAACCCCCTTCAAATCCAGAGGACTGCATGTACATTGCTGACATCAGGGAAGAATCCAGCTTGCATCTTGAGTTAGACAACCTGGTGGAAGTAAGGGGCATTGCAGCTTCTCAGAAGCTACCTGAAAGGTTGGTTTTCACATACAAGGGTGGTAGAGAACAAATTTGGCCTCTCTACAGAATTCTAGGAGAAGACTACCAAACACTACTCACAGTGTTTAGATGCTTGAAGAAAGACTTTGGCTTCACCAAAACAGCCAAGTCTGAGGTGGTCTCCAGAATATGTCAAATAAAGGCTAGCTGGAACAAGCCTGAGGCTCTTCCCAGGATGCTAAGAGTGCCCTCAACAGGAAAGAAGATCCATCTTCAACCTTTCTGGATGATGGAATTCAAGGACAAGGACAACTGCAGAAGGTTCTTCAGGATGGAAGACCAGCTGGACAAGGCATCTAATCAAACTCTAAGGTTTATGCAATCCAAGCTTGGTGATCAAGATGAAGAAGAGAAGATCTTTTACAGAAGGCTACAGGTCCAGATTGAGGAGAACAACTCTAGGAGAGGGAAGAAGACTATGCCCCAAAGAAGACAAAGATGAATTATTTGCTCAGTCTGGAGGAGCACATTTGGGCATTAGTTTTGTAAGTCTTGCATTATTTCTAAAAACCTTATGAAGCTCAATACAACTTTTACTTTTATCATGTGTAATATGCCTGAGTGTTTTTGTTATCATCAAGGCTCTTGATTTATGGCTGTTATTCTATCAGTCATAAATTGGGGGAGATTGTTAGGAATATGTTGTTCTTGATGATAATTATAAAAACACTTAGTAGATTTTGTATTAAGTTATTTTGTAACTGTCAACGAAATAGCATGCTTTGCAGTGTTTCGTTGACAGGAAGCTCATCAACGAAATGAGTGATGTAGCAATTGCACTGTACATTACTTCATAGTTTGATATGCAGTTTGTTGAGTACTAGATAGGTTTTCTAAGTCATGTTGACTAAATGGTTAGATAGGCAAAATAGGTTGGTTAATTGTAAATATTTAGTGCCTTGTAATTTTGCCTAAGTGAAGACATGTCAACGGAATGAAGATTACTCTATCAACGAAACAAGGAAGCTCATCAACGAAACAAAGAATAAAGCTATCAACGAAACACATCTCTATGCCATCAACGAATCATTATTGCTTTTCTATACAATTGACAAAGTGATAGTGACAGGTTCCTGACAGATCAAAAAGGAGATGTGGAAGTGTACTTTGCATTGGAAACCATTAAAATGGACATGGGGAATAAGGAAACATCCCAGTTTCCAATTGGGCTCTTGGGAGTGATCATAATAAGCATGAAGACAAAAGCAAGGATCTCCAAGGACCACTGGACAAAGGGATGAAAAGCAAACTATTGGCGGTTACTCATTGTACTATTAGTGTAGCCAAAAATAGGGTTGTAAACTTGGGTTTATATAACCAAGTGTAGCAGTTACTTTATTTGTAAGAAGAAAAACAAAGAGTTTGTATTAGCTATCTTGGAGAGCATTTTTCTTCTCTACAACCTTGTAACTGAGCAGCTGTGTACATTTGTATCACAGATTATTTCCGCAATAAAAACACTTCAGTTGGATCATCAAACAATCCAACTGAATTATTTATATCTTGTGTTTTTATTTATTCAGTTCAGTTTAATTTTATAAAGTATTTTCAAGTTAAAGAAATATCAAAATTGTATTCAACCCCCCCCCTTCTACAATTCTGTTAGGTCATTTGGGATTAACATAGACATAATCTGGATGCTTGGGATCTACAAATCCTGGTGGTTGTTCAACAAACACTTCTTCTTCAAGCTTCCCATTGAGAAAAGCACTTTTTACATCCATCTGAAAGACTTTAAACTTCTTGTGTGCAGCATAGGCCAGAAAAATTCTTATGGCCTCCAATCTTGCAACTGGAGCAAAGGTTTCATCATAGTCAATTCCTTCCTGTTGTGAATAACCTTTAGCCACAAGTCTAGTCTTGTTTCTTGTAATCACACCTTCACTGTCAGTCTTGTTTCTGAAAACCCACTTTGTACCTACAATTGATCTATTCTTTGGTCTAGGTACAAGTGTCCAGACTTCATTTCTTTCAAATTCATTTAAATCTTCTTGCATTGTTGTAATCCAATTAGCATCTTGAAGAGCTTCCTCCACTTTCTTTGGTTCTGTTTGAGACAAGAAAGCATGATACAGACACTCATTATTTGTTGCACTTCTAGTTCTCACACTAGCATCATGATCTCCAATTATGAGATCAGGTGTGTGTGCCTGTGTCCACTTTCTTGCTGTTGGTAAGTGGTTTCTTGCATCATTATTGGATCCTCCCCCTTGATCCATGCTCTCCTGATTCATATGTTGACTTTCTGCAGTATCTGAGGCTCCCCCTGAATTGGATGGCTCAGAGTTTGAACTGTCAGAGTTTGAATCAGTTTCCTCAACTGACTCACTTGCTGTGTCTTGTTGAGCTTCTTCACGCTCCCCCTCAACTGGTTCTCTATTTTGTTCAATTTGAGAATTTCCAGTTTTTCCAGTATTTACCAGTAGAGGTTCAGAGTATGCTTCGTCAGAGTTTGTCAGAACCGCTTTATCAGAGTTTGTCGGTACTGCTTTACCAGAGTTTACATCATCAGAGAATAAACCTTCATTTTCAAAATGCAGTTGATCATATCCATCTAAGTCATCAAGTCCAGTTATTTTCTTGTCATCAAATGACACATGTATGGATTCCATGATCACTTTAGTTCTCAGATTGTAGACTCTGAATGCTTTTGTTGACAATGGATAACCAACAAAGATTCCTTCATCAGCTTTTAACTCGAACTTGGTCAACTGTTCAGGATGAGTCTTCAACACAAAGCATTTGCATCCAAATATATGAAAATATTTCAAATTTGGCTTCTTATTTTTCACCATCTCATATGGTGTTTTCCCATGCTTGTTGATCAGTGTAGCATTTTGAGTAAAACAAGCAGTTTGAACAGCTTCTGCCCAGAAATAAGTTGGTAATTTTGCTTCTTCAAGCATAGTTCTGGCTGCTTCAATTAAAGTTCTGTTCTTTCTTTCAACTACACCATTTTGCTGTGGAGTTCCAGGTGCAGAAAATTCTTGTTTCACTCCTCTTTCCTTGCAGAAAGCTTCCATGTTTGAGTTTCTGAATTCAGTTCCATTATCACTCCTTATAATTTTGACTTTGTGCTGTGATCCTTTGTCCAGTAGATTTACATGATCCATCAGAGTTTGAGCAGTTTCATCCTTCTTTGATAAGAAATACACCCATGTATATCTAGTATATTCATCAACAATTACTAGAGCATATTTCTTTCTGCCCAAAGACATCACATTCACTGGTCCAAAGAGATCAACATGTAGAAGATGATAAGGTTCCACTACTAAAGATTCAGATTTTCTCTTGAAAGATGACTTCCTTTGCTTGGCCTTTTGACAAGAATCACATAGGCCATCTAGACTGAGTATTGATTTTGGGAGTCCCCTTACAAGATCCTTTCTTATTAGCTCATTGATGTTGTTCAAATTGAGATGAGAGAGCTTCTTATGCCAATTCCAACTCTCTTCATTTGACATTCTTGCAGTCAGACACACTGTTTTTCCATCAGAGTTTGTTACCAAACTTGCTTCATAAATGTTGTTGTGCCTGTGTCCAACTAGAACAACTTTTCCAGTAGATTTACTGATAACTTCACAGTGTTCAGTATGAAAATCTACATGGTTTCCTCTGTCACAGATTTGACTCACAGATAACAGATTATGCTTGAGTCCTGAGACTAGAGCTACATTTGTGATGATGACACTTCCAAGATTGATATTGCCATATCCCATAGTACGTCCTATGTTGCCATCTCCATAGGAAACTTTTGGGCCAGCCTTCTCCTCAAAATCTGATAGCAGGGCTTTATTTCCAGTCATGTGTCCTGAGCATCCACTATCCAAGATAAGTGTGCTCTCTTTTATACCCTGCAATCACAAACAACCACTAAGTGTTAGTTTTAAGGACCCAGACTTGCTTGGATCCTTTGTCTTTCTTAACAGTGTTAGTTTTTGCAGCGGAATTACTATCAACAGAGTTTAAACTAACATTGTCAGACTTTACACTTGCAGAGTTTGCTCTAACCCACTTCAGATTGGGTTTTAGCTCATAATAGTTGTGATAAATAGCATGATAACTCTTGCAAGTATAGATGGAATGCCAAGTGCTCCCACAGTGTGTGCATAAAGTCTGTGGTCTAACCCTAACATAATCATTCTTTACTCCTGATGTAGAAGGTAAAGAATTGATATTTTTATTTTTTGTGCAGTAATTAACAAGATGATTAGAACTACCACAATTATAACATGTTTTCCTTGGAGCAGCACCAGTAGGCAAATGATTATTTCTTTTATTTATGCCTATTTTTCCATTCCTATTCTTTTTGGACCCTTTTGGTTTCATGGCAGATTTTACCTCTTTCAGCTTATGATTGAACTGTTTTCCTGTCATCAAACCAACATTAACCTGTTTTTCACAAGTTTTTACTGGCTTTCTAACAGCTTCTTTTTCCATAAGTTTTTCTGTTATAATATTTTCCTGTCTTTCACAGGCTTCATCTGATTCCATATCATCTTCTCTTATTACAACAGATTTTAACTTATTGGCTTCTGGAACAAATTTCACAGGTTTAAGTTGTGGTTTTACCTTAACCTTGTCTTTAAACCTAAGTTCATCATTTTCACAATAGCCTAAACCTACAGAATCTGTCTGAAACACTTGATGAGTGTCTCTTCCAGAATCTGTCCAAGTCTTGATTATTTTTCTTTCTTTTTCTAGATTAGATTCTAATTGCTTATATCTTTTCAGCAACTCCTGTTCTACATAAACAGCATCATCTCTTTCTTTTTGAATCTGCTTCATCTTTTCAAGTTCTCCTTCAAGAAACTTGTTTCTATCTTTAAGACTAAGATTTTCAGCTTTAATTCTCTCATTCTCTAAAGTCTGATCCCTATAACTAACATGTACGCTTTTCAGATATACTCTCAATTCAGATATATTATCAGTATCATAAGCATAAGTAGTTAGGGGTACCTTATTTTCAGATGATTCAGTCTCATCTCTGACAGTTGCCATAAGAGCATAATTTTCTCCATCATCAGAGTCTGAAGTATCTGCCCAGTCTTTGCCTTTAGAGATGAGTGCTTTCTCAGATTTGCCTTTCTTGCACTCTGGAGCATAGTGACCCATCTCCTTACACTTGTAGCACTGGATTTCAGATATATCCTTCTTGCCAGACTTGGTCTCCCTTCCATCAGACTTTCTAAAACTTTTCCTTTCAGAGTTTGAATCTTTCCTTGAGAATCTCTTTCCTTTCTTAAAGTTCTTGAATCCCATCTTCTTGAAGGTTTTCACCATCAATGCAGCCATTTGCATCATCTGTTCTTCATCATCCTCAGAGTCAGAAGCTTCATCAGAGTTTGAGTCATCATCAGAGTTTGATGACTCACTTTCAGATTTAATAACTAAAGCCTTTCCCTTGGCTTTCTTCCTTGATGATTCCTTCTTAATGGGCTTCTCCTCAACTTTGAGAGCAACATATTTTGTCTTTTTGCTCAATCTTCTATTCCTTTGTTCTATCTCCAGTTCATGAGTTTTCAACAACCCATAGATTTCATCAAGATCTGTATCAGCAAGCTCATAATTATCTCTTATTGTGGTTGTCTTTAAATCCCACTTTTCAGGTAGAGATAACAGAAACTTGAGATTAGACTCTTCAAGCTCATATTCTTTATCAACCAGAGACAGATCATTCAATAATTTGCAAAATCTGTCATAAGTCTCAGTCAAGGTTTCATTAGGTCTTGAATCAAAGTGCTCATACTCCTGTGTGAGTATTGTCTTTCTGTTCTTCTTAATAGCACCTGTTCCCTGGCATCTGACTTCTAAAGCATCCCATATCTCTTTGGCAGTTTTGCAGCCAATTACTCTGTTAGACATAACATTATCTAAAGCACTGTGGAGAAGATGTCTAACCTTTGCATCTTTTGCAATTGATGAGATGTCCTCAGGAGTCATATCTTTCTTTTCCTTTGGAACAGTCTTTTGTTCTTGACCATCAACAACCGGGGACAATTTAGTCGGCATATGAGGACCATCATAGATTCTGTCAAGGTATTCTGGATCTGTAGCCTCCAGAAACATGGTCATCTTCACCTTCCAGATTGGATACTCTACTGGCCTGAGTATTGGAACCCTGATTGTTTCATATCGACTCACAGAATTAGGTTTAACCTGTTCAACCTTGGGAGAAGTTTGATTATCTTCAGACATGATTAATACTGTGTTTGAATCGTAAAACTGTATATATTAAACAGCCTTGGCTCTGATACCAATTGTTAGGCCGAATACACAATATATAATCAAGTATGTATGAGAATAACAATCAAGAACACGGGTTTGTAAATCAACAAACTGAATTATATTAAATAATTCTCTCTTAGTGATGTTAATGAATCACAAAGAGCTACTAGGTTACAAGAATAATAATTCTATGTTCACGTCCCTTCTAGGGATAACCTATCTGTGTTTATATAGTACACAGCTACATACAATCCTTATCTAATTGATACTCCTATAAATTAGCTATACAATTATTATCAATTAAGGATTGCTTCAGTCTTCTGTCCAGTCTCCTTAGCTGTATCAATATATTCTGCTTCTTTCCATCTTCTGAATATATTGCTTCTAGAATCTTTATCTTTGCACCGACAGCTAAGTCAACTATCACCCTGTCAGACTTTAACAAACTCTGACCGGCTTCTATGTAAACCCTTCACCCAGTCAGACTTTATCAAACTCTGACTGGCTTCTATATAAACTCTGATATGTACCTGGAACTTAAACACTGATGAACAAACGTCAGCAATTATATCTAACATACTCACCTTGTAAGTTTGTTTGTATCCCCTTACTCTATCTACATATATTTTTTCACATGTTTCTTTTTGTTGCTAAAACTAGGGTCTTGATAGAAAAAGATATTATCCTTTATTACTTTATTTCAGACTAGTATTTATGCCCGCTACGCATGGGCTTTAAAAATTTAATTTTTTTTAAAAGACTATTTTATTATTTATTTTTATAAAAGATTACCTTTAGTTTTGTTTATTATTATTTTTCCTAAAACTATTTAAGTGTGGTTTATTGGTTTTTAAAATTATATAAAAGATGTAAATTAAATTGATTCAAATTTGGATCACTTGAATCTATAATCTTTATTAAAAGCAGAAACCCCCTTTAAATGGTATGTCAGGTATACCGCGATATACATATAATTATTAATATCTTAATATATTTAACTTATTTTCAAATTAATATCTATAATAATTAAATCTTTATTAAAAGCAAAAAACCCTCTTAATGGTATTATAAAGATATATACCGTGAGATACATATAATTATTAACTTAATATAATTCACTTATAAGGAGTTCACTATGTGAGTTCACTGTATAAGGAGTTCAATATATGTGAGTTCGATATTTATTTCACTATATAAGGAGTTCACTATATGTGAGTTCAATATTTATTTCTTTATATGTGAGTTCACTATATAAGGAGTTCACTATATGTGAGTTCAATATTTATTTCAGTGTATATGTGAGTTCACTATATGTGAGTTCACTATATAAGGAGTTCACTATATTCATTAAGGACAGTGTTCACTATATTCATTAACCCCATGTTTAAAAACGAAAATATTGATCATGAATAACGTAATGAATCATAAAACAAAGTACCAAAAAATTATCTGAGTTCTATATTTGAAAATGAAATACGCATCCCTTTTAGATTAAAAAACTACAAAAAACAAATTGTACAGTTAATTGTATAATTCAATTTTCTCATTCACATTTATTTTTGAAGGTCTGTAAAATAGTAAAATGTATGTCTTTAATGAATTCTTTTTCCCACATTAGAGAATAAAATAAAATAAAAAGTTACGCTTGAAAATTTTATATTAAATGTTCCTCGGTATCGCCTTGCGGCGATACCTCGTTTTTTCATATAAACATATTAAAATTTATTTTTTTGTTAAATGGAGGATATTAGGAACACTGTTAATTATTTTAATGACCAATTTTATAATAAATATATTCGTATTAAAAAATTAAAATAAATTTATTATGATTAACTTCTCGGTATCGTCTTTGGCGATACCTCGATTTTTAAATATTTTATACTTAGTAAAACCTGCAAATTGATAAAAAAAATTATTTTGAAAGATAAACTTAACCCATTAGAAAATCCATACATTTCTAAGATTTTAACTTTAGCATAAATAAAAGTAAGTTAAGGAATAGATATTGATCCTCTAACCGGCAGCATACATAATAAAGAATGAGAAAGAAATACAGCTAACTATATGAAGCCAAAGAAACCTGTCCTCCACAGGTTGAAGTTCCAAGTGACCTGTTGTTATCTTTCATAATAATATCGTAAGGCATGATATTAGAATCATACTTCTGTAGTTTCCTTCCGAATCAAAAAGAAACTATAGTTGAGAATAGTTTGATAAATTTATTTAATACTAAAATAATAGCATTTTAGTTTCTTAATTAAGTTATTTATACAAATAAATAAGTAATATTATATTTATTTATTTCTCATTCACATTTTTTTGAAGTGTCGTCTGGAAATAGTAAAATGAATATCTTTAATGAATTCCTTCTCCCCATATTAGAGAATAAAATAAAACAAAAGAAAGAGGTGTGCTTGAAAATTCCTTCTCCCCATATTAGAGATTATAAAGATGTAAAGTCCAATTTAAGCTTGCAAACACTTATGTGTATGAAACTATGAATGTTATATACCCAACAACAAATTCCATTTTTTAAACACAATACAAAACTTAAGATCAAAAGAATATATATATTACATGAATTCATGAAAAAATTCATAAACATGAAACATGCCAAATGAAACTACATACATAATAATAAACCCCATCTCAATGCAGAAAATAGAGCAACACCAACACCACCAGTTAGATAAGGCGCTTTTTCAACAACAAAAGGATGGCTTGTAACAACTGACATAACAACCTGTAACCATACATTAAAACTTCAATCTAAAAAAATTACCAAGATTTTTGTGAATTACCTCCACAGCTGTCAAGATTATCTTAGAGACTTGTATGTCATAGAACATCACCTCAACAAACATATCGTATTTTGATTTCTACTTGAAGAACCAAACCCTCGATAAATATTGTAACATAACCATTACAATATTTGATTCACCAAAAATGCACATAACTCTTGCATAATGTGTTTTTTTCCATCCACACCTACAAATCCCTCCTCCATTCAATCATTATGTTAAACTCAATTAATTACATTTATCCATATAGGCGACTTATTATTTTTACCAATATTAGAATCCTTTATCACGCAGTGCAGGATGTTGACGGAGAGGACGCGATTCTCCATATCCACTGTTGTACTTCTTCAAACACTACAAATTCAAGAATTTCAAAATACATACAAACAAATAAATCTCAATCAGGAATTAAAACAGAAACACAAATCTCAATCAGGAAAAATATAAGATCATTTAAATATAATAAACAAACAAATTCATCGAAGAACTGAAAACTTAGCAATCAAACCTAAATTCAATAATCTAAAAATACATATAAAATTATATATATACACGAACAAATAAACAGAGCATTACCAGAAAGCTCAGCTTGGAACAACAGATTTAACCAAGATGGATAAACAGGAAACATTGCGCACATACCTAAAATTTAAAATTAAGTGTGGGAGTTTTGAGAGAAAAAAGTAAGAGATTAGTTTTGAAATTTAAATGAGAGGAAGAGTTTAAACAATGCATAAATGATTAAAAATGATCTTGAGTAAAATCAAGAAATTGTCAAATTAACAAATACCCAGATTTTTAAAAAGTAATTTTGATAATATCATTTTATGAATCTTCAAGATGCCAAAATGATGTGTCTAGCTAGATCTTTACCTATGTTTACATGTACGTCATCGTCAACCTTCACATAGAAATCAGCATCCCACAAAGCGACAACAGTGGCAAAATATATCTTTGTCTTGGTTGACAGTTCAAGGTATCCCTCAACATGGTCCTGCTCAGATTTAATCAATAAAAGAAGTGCTCATCAACTGTTTTGTTTGAGTAATTCGTAGGCAATGGGATGTTATCTTTTGGTATGAGATGATGGGTGTGGGCCTAATTGTATTATTTATTGCACAATAGTTGGAAATGTTGAAAACAGGAAGAGAAGTCTTACCATCCTCAAGAAATCTCCATGTTTCTGCTCTTCTGCTTCGATAGCTCTATCGAGAATTCCACCTGATGTAGCACTGATGACAACAACAAATGGATTGGAGATTCGAACTAACTCTATTTCGATACTTTTTTAATAACAAAGAAAAAGTCCTCTTCCATCAACAATAATTAATTTTATTCTCAACTAAAGTCAAGATATGATTTTAAACAGATATTAGTGTAAAGTAAATCTAATAGTATGCTTTGAAGCACAAGAAAAATCATTAAAGTTGCGACCAAGTTGACTTTCCCCATCCAACTTGTATGTAATTATAGTTTTCGAATTAATCATAGTAATAAGCTCAAGCACCACCCACCTGTGGCCTATGACAAATCTCATTATAATGCCTTTCTCATCTTCAAGCTTCTTTAGTTTTTCACCTGGTAACATATAATTAATAATAAGAAACACTAAATGTTACTGAAGAAAAACGCACTCAAGAAAGACTTAATTAACCTTGTTGCATCCATGTCGCACGAACATAGTCTATTCTCTTTCGGCTACTAAAAGCAGTGCTAATGCCGATCACCATTAAGTATTTTCTTCTCTTTGTTGGTTCAGTTACACTCAAGTCACCAAATATAGGTATACCAGTGAGTATAGAATCTTGCACGACCCTTGCTGCA
Source organism: Heracleum sosnowskyi (assembly GCA_030848705.1). Taxonomy (NCBI): domain Eukaryota; kingdom Viridiplantae; phylum Streptophyta; class Magnoliopsida; order Apiales; family Apiaceae; genus Heracleum; species Heracleum sosnowskyi. The sequence goes on along the minus strand of CM061235.1, from coordinate 34,606,739 downwards.
GCTAATTCCATTTCCAGATTAGATATTGTTTTATCTAGCGACCTGCACATAGGCATATGTATTATAAACAAATTGAACAGAGAGATCATAATACTTCCACTATCAGTGAATCCAGTTATTTGAAGAAAGAAGCCTACTGCATAGTGTGTTCTGCTTTTGAGATTTCTCCAGAAAATTCCTTTGCCTTATCCTGATGCAAAAAATAATTTATCAGATAATAATTGAAGCAGTTAAGAATTAACTAATTTTAGAAAAACAAACATACGACAAAAGGATAGATAATACTGAGATTAAAGTATGTCATGTTCTTTGGTAAGGTATAGAATTCAAGGTAATTTTTTGACACTTGCAACTCTTGGATTACAACCCTCCGCAACTAACTTTAGCTTTTCATCTTCAATCCTAGTTGATCTTGATATCTCTTTAGCTTCTGGAACTGCCCACATTGCTTCCAGTAACATCTGCAACTATCAACCCAGCAGCAGCTACAGCATTCAGATCAATATGGTCGGATCCAATTCCAGCTGTGAGCAGTAGCTGCAAATTTTTTGCCTTCTTAATTCTTTCAGCCGTAACATAGGCTGGATGGAAGGGAGTACTTATGAGGACATGGAGATCAGGGATTTGTTTCTCCAATTCTGAAATCAGGCAAAGTACATAATGTATAAGTATTCCATCATTCACACAACAATAAAAGCTGAACCTCGAGAAAAATCATCAAAACAAAATGCTACACTTGAGCAGATCTTGCATATTCATATGAAGGTGACTATGGAGGTAGTGGTGATGGTTGTTCCCGACAACATAGAGCATTTGACTAAACAATGTATTGCAATAAGCATGTAACACCCCCAGATCCGGGGTCAGGAATCTGGGTTGTCACGCTCCATCAATGATACAAAACCTGCATGACTTACAACATTCTCATAATACAACTCCAAAGACCCCAATCACTTACGCACACACACACAAGTTATAGCCTTGGAAATGAGCAACAATAATCAACATTTGTTATTATAACCCAAATGTACTATCCAGGACCTCATCTGTTATTTACAACCTCTACCTGAAGTTACAATAATAGACCTCACAATTCTATACAAGGTTTAGAAATACAAACCCACTCAAAATAATTCTCACTAATTCAAGCTGCAACTATTCTGCTCACACCGACACTATCCATCATGCATCAACTAACTCCAGGGTGGTCTCTCCATTCCCTTGCTCTTGTAACACGAGGCGGATTCGACAATGTTTTCCTCATGCTGAAATATTTAATAAAGCAAGAATGAGCTAATAGTGCTCAGCAAGAATTCTATTACAGTTTAAATCTTTAAACCTTTTAGGGAGATAATCCATAAGGAATCAAAGCTTTTATCAATACTAGGGTCGAACCCCAAAATAGTATACCGTTTAAAATACCATGTGACTTATAATCATACTCATATACTCTTCGTAATCATTTGGAAATCCTTGGTATCAGTATGATAAACCAAGACTCAAAACATATATTTTTAAAATAGATATCAAATATTGGAATCAAGGCTTAAAGCCTATTCATTGATTCAAAACACTATATAGTTCGAAAATATCTTTGTAGCCACAGGCTATGCATTAAACAGATAAGATACTAGTATAATATAAATGATGAAGTTACGAGGAAAATTAATATAATGTTTCCGTAACCCAAAATCCACTTATGCATATATATCCTTAATCAGGTTTTATCAGAGTCATAACTCATAAAAAAAAGATGAAGTTGCATGAATTTATTGTCACTTCATTTCCAAACACTTTTTGACCTTCTGCCAACATGATTGGTTCTTCATCCCAATGCATGTTGCAGGAATATCCAAATTGGATGATGAACTAATACTGGAGTTGCTACCGCGCCCGCTATGCCTAACCTTGCTATGATCAGTAGCAGGTCGCACCGCTCAAATAGTTTTCTACATGTAGATGGAAGAATCACGACAGCCTGACATTGTCTACCGCCTTTCTGGATCTCCCGGCCCATTTGGGGCAATAAAAGTTGGATGGGTCGGCGCAACTGGACCACTTACACCACTCCTAGTTCAGATGAAATCCATGACTCTGAAACGTAAAGATCGTCCTCTTTTCCCCAAGTGTAACACTTGTTGATACGACTCCACTAAGTAGTTATATCTAGGTTGGAAAGGAAGATTCTCCAATATTTCCCAAGCTATTGCTTGTTAATGGATATCGACTTGTTCCATGAATTTACCCCTCGATCGTTGAGGTGGTAACACAATATTTGACTTGCAGCAACTAAATTGCTTCGAGAAAATATCTGTCCCCTGACAGTTTTGAGTTGAGAGTTTAAAAAGAGTAGCAGTCACTTAAATCTGGTTTCCCATATTTTTGATAGTTGAGCGAGCATTTAAATCCTCTTAAAAGACAGATTTAAATGGAAAAAAGTGTTTTGGGAACCTCTTTTTGATTTTAAAAATAATCAATAATATTTATTAAATAAGTAAACCTTAGACGAATCTTTGAAAATAATATTCATCAGGTAAATAGTGATTAAATGAATATTCAAAGATAATATTTCTCAATTAAGTCAACCTCAAATGAATATTCAAAATAATATTCATTAATTAATAAATCTCAAATGAATATTCGAAAATAATATTCATTAAATAAATAGGTCTCAAATGAATATTCAAAAGTAATATTCATTAAATAAATAATCTTTAAATGAATATTCAACATAATATTCATTAAATAAATAATTAATCCTCGAATGAATATTCAAAAGTAATATTCATTAAATAATTAAATAATCTTCAAACGAATATTCAAAAAAAATAATATTCATTAAATAATCCTCAGATGAATATTCACAATAATATTCTTTAAGTCAATAATCCTCAAATGACTATTCATAAATAATATTCTTCAAGTCAATAATCCTCAAATGAATATTCATAAATAATATTCTTTAAGTCAATAATCCTCAAATGAATATTCATAAATAATATTTTTTTTAGTCAATAATCCTCAAATGAATATTCATAAATAATATTTTTTTTTAGTCAATAATCCTCAAATGAATATTCATAAATAATACTCTTTAAGTCAATAATCCTCAAATGACAGTTACCCGATATCTTTATCGGAAAAATAATCTTTAACATATACAGAAATATAATTACTTATGATCTTAGAGAAAATCATCCGCCCTTATCCTAGGGCAATATATATAAAATTGGCTTATAACTGATATCCCATATCTAGCTTATAAGCCCCACATCAAGTCATATCCTCGAATATCGCTATATATATAGCAGTTCGAAAACAAGTATGTAATTTATATATCGCATCTACATATCATATATGAAAACAGTTTATTATCACAACAACCGTAAGTATAGGTTTTGAAAACTTGCATCTAGTATATGCATACATCAGAATATGGTACTTTAAAATACAGCATGGAATGAGAAACTTGCCTGGAAATCCCGAAGTAGAAATAAGTCTCAGGTTGGTCCAGTAATCTAGAATCAACACAAGGTTCAAGATTAATAACTTAAACGCTTTCACCATACTAAGTATATACTATCTCAAGTACAAAGTCCATTTCCAAATTAACTCCTCAAGAACTTCTACTCGAGCATGCTCGCTCACGCATTTTTATAAAATTGAGATTTAATCCTTTTAGCACGAAATCTCTTCGAGGGTCTTCCTAAACATACCTCGCATGTTATCACAAAGTTTTACATTCTATTATGACCTCTAAGTGGTTCGATCATAACCTAAAAGTTGACTAAGTGGTATAGTTCGGTTTCGCGAAACATCTTTTACTAAAACACTCGTTTCTCCTAAACCGTAATTCGGATTCACATGATCTTCGCACCAAAACGAACCTCGAAACAAGACCTACACTATACTAGGCAGTGGTGACCTTGGACAGAAGGTATTAGGTTCGAACATCATAAACAGAACAAGGCTAAGGAAAATCGGGCATTATAACGGCTATGTTTTAACGATTCCAAAGTTTAATCATAAACTTACAAGATCAATCCAACCAAAACTTCAAGTCAATTCATCAACATCAATACTAATCCACAATCATCATCAACCATAGTCAAAACCAACATCTACTTGTTTATCCTCAAAACCACAACAATCATCCACCAAAACCAATCATCCATCCTTATAATCATACTAACATAAACTAACTCAAAACTCATCATATAATTCGATTTATAACTAAGGGTTTCATGAGTTTATACCTTCCTTGATGCTTCATATACACTAACAATGGTTTATAATCCTTCCTTGAGCTTTGAACAAACCTTAACAAGCTTAATCCTTAAGAAACAAAATCAAGAATCATGAAAAGTTACTATTCATCCTCATCTTGTAAAATCCATAACAATTCGAAAAATAAGAGTTCGGTGCTAAGAATTTTACCAGACCTTGTTCTCTTCATAATATTTCTTTTGAGTTATAGATCGCCAAATTCTAAGCTTCCTATCTAGGGTTTTAAGCCCCATCTTTCCTCTGGACAGAAACTGGACAGCTTGGGTTCTCCAACTTGGGGAAGGGATTTGGCTAGGCTACACTCCTTTGTTGACCATGAAATTTTGAAATAATGTTATCCATGGAGTGGAGAAGCTATGGTTAAAATTTGGTGATTTTAGGACAAGTAGATTTGGAGTTATGAAGTTTTATTTGCTCCTTATGCAAGCTGAGCAGAAATCTGGAATGGAAATGGGGAGAGTTTTTCTTTTCTCTTTTCTTTGCCTTGGTTGATCTTAGAAAGTGTGAGATATTTTGTATTAAGAAGTGGTGAGTCATCACATTTTGGCTAGTCATCGGACACGTGTCGCACATGCATGAGTTTGGATAAAGTAGCTTTACTGGTTTGTTTTCCTTTCACATGGATGATCCAAATGTTGCATTCCTCCAATTAATCTTGTTACATGTTACTTCCATGTCTATATTTAATCCTGTAAATGTCGCGTTGTTCCGTCACCGCTTAATCTCGTATTTAAATCAATTCATGTCTCGTTGTTCGGTTACGGCTTAATCTTGATGAACGTTCGCAGGGATTTCTTAAGGGTTCTATCGAAGTAGTTTACCATAAACGTTCTCGATATCTCTAATTCTTTTATTAAATCCATATCCATGGAATTGATAATTTAATCCAACAATAATTTCAAATAATGATTAATCCGTCCGTTATTGGTGAAATTTCGGAGAAAACAGAAATGCTATTTTTCCGATTCTGACAGCTTTTGCATTCCTTCATTTACATCGCATATCACTAATACGAATTTGAAAGTTTATTATATCGCCCCGTATATAGGGTGGTCTGAAAATCTTTTTCAGCTCAGAAATTTACTATTCATCAAAATAAAAAAAAATTTAACTAAGTCCAAAATTTGGGGTTATTACAGAGCATATAAAATGACACGAAGATTCAGAACTGCCCTCTATGGTCTGTAAAATTATCCTACACAGCAGGGTGAACAGAGATACTTCAGTTGTTAAAATTTAGCTTAAGGATCAACATATCTTACCACAAACAGGTCCTTCTTTATCATCAGTGACTATGTATTGGTGGCCTTTTGATTCCGGCCACTCACGAATGCCTAAAGCATTCTCAGCACAACCGAGAAAACTTGGATTGGCCGAAGCATATTCATTAGCCTTGTAGAAGACGCCAACAATTTTCTTGCTTTCTGCGGAAGCCTGATTAGTCGAGGAAAAGGCAAAATTTCTCTTAGAACAGAAGCTAGTGAGAACTCTAACAAAATTCTTTGTGACGTTATATCAAACACCTTAGTGACAACTAACTTCAAATTCAAATTATATACTAATAATAACAATCTTAGAACAAAAACACAAACTTATCAACGAAAAGGCTGGGTTTCAGAAACAGAATCAAGGGGAGAGAGAGAGATTTGAATGAGTTTGAATTTGAAATTGAAATTCGAATTATATGTATTTTGAATTTGTACCTGCAAATCAAAGTAAAGAGGATCAGAATATATAAATGCAATCAAACAAAATATAAATAATGAAATTGGATCTATGAAATCGGAGTTGTAAAAGAGAGTAAAAGTATGAGAAATTTGAATTGAGGAAGAATGGATAGATGATAGGTCTATCTGTATGTATTTATCACGTGCAGGCTAATGTGCCAAAAACAAACATATGAGCTGTAGGAATCTTAGAAATTTTTGGATGGCATTTTATGTAATTTTATATGAAGTCTTGGGGTAGGGGGTGTAAAAAAACCATAAAAAAGGGTTCAGGATTTATTATTTAAGGGATTTGCTATAACATGTATTGCTAAAAATATCATAGTTTTGTTTTTGACTGATATGCTCTTCATACATACCATAAAATTCATGGACCCTATTTTAACATTTAACTCAAAATAGGAATTCAAAGTTGAAAATAGATCCGGAGATTTCCGAATAGGTCCACATTTTAAACTGCTGCAGTTTTTCAACAAGTTATATATATATATATATATGATTGTAGAATGTGGAGTTTCATCGTTTAAAGGAGTATGAATTCTTGATTTGATTGTAGATACTATAATTATATACTTGTTAGGACTTTAATCACTTGATTAATTATTGGTAAGAAAGGACTACGCATATAATTACTTGATGAAGTGTAATAGCATTCATTTTCTCGATATTTATCCCATAACCATGAACGAGTTTTGATCACTTATAAAAAGCTCATTATCACCTTCTCACTAGGTACATTATAATTCTGTTTAAATAAATTATAAGATTGATGTTCAAGTTTCAGCTTACTCACCTTGTAAGTTTGTGTGTGAATCCCTTCACTCTATCTGCATATATCTTGGTAGATCTTTGACTAAATAACAATTTCTTCATAGCCTGCAGTTGAGCTGACATGATGCCTTTATCTGCTTCTGCTATGTCGGGGAAATCAAACAGCTTTTTTAAGATTATACTCACTGATGTTGGCTCCCATACTAAACTTGTAAGAATTTATTAAACCTCTTGAAGCTTGCACATCGATAACATATCTGAATCTGCATATTCTGTTTTCTTCTTGTGTAAATGTTAATGTATTGCATGATATATGCGGAATTATATCTGTTGCAGCTTTTTTCTGAAAAGTTTTCAAGGATTTTTGGAAAGAACCTCAAGGATAGTGTATCTTTGAGTACTCCAGGTGGTCCACTGCAGTGGTCAGTTGATTTAAAAAGACGCAAAGGGAAGGTCTGGTTGCAAAATGGTTGGCCAGAATTTGCGAAATTTTATTCGATACGTTTTGGTTATCTGCTAGTTTTTGAGTACAAGGGAGATTCCAATTTTCAAGTACTTATATTTGAACCAAGTGCAGTGGAGATAGATTATCCGGTTGCTGGTGATGCTACACCAACCTCTGTTAAATCAACTCAAGAGAAGAAAAGAGTTCTTAAGATTGATGATTCTAGCAGTTCTGAGTCTTCTGACAAAATAGTCAGTCCTTGTAAGAAGACGAGGACTAGAGCTCCAAGAACAGAAGCATGTTCGGAACTGAAACAAGACAAAGGTATAAATCTTCTATGAGTTGGTGTCTTTGAATTTTGTAAATAATGAAAAGCTAACATGTACCCATGTTGGTTTGTCTCTATGTGACATTTTACAGCAAAAGCGGGAAATAAGGTGGCCAAAGATAGAGCACTTGCTTTGGCTAATGCTTTTGAATCGAAGAACCCGTTCTTCTGTCATGTGATGAAAGAATCACATATTGTAGGTGGAGGATGGCCTAATGTGGTAAGCTACCAAAGTACACATATTTGAATCTCCAATTTAATAGCATTACTGAAAGTAAAAAGTATGCAAATTGTTTTTGAAATTTAGAAATTGCTTTAAGATACCTACTCTGAGTTTAAGTTGTTAAATATTTAGCTCATTCAAGTTTAAAAAATCTTAGTAATCATCTTGTTTTTTTCAGTATATACCGAAAAACTTTAAAGAAGCTCATGAAAACTGGAAGACCAATGACCAACTTAACCTAAAAGCTGCTGGAGAATCTTGGGTTGTTTTTTGTAATTTGAATCTAAAGTTCGGCCAGTGTAGAATTAGTCGTGGATGGACTATTTTTGCACGAGATAATTCACTCAGTGCAGGTGATATTTGTGTCTTCGAGCTCATCAACCGCTCTGAAAAGTTGCTCAAGGTCTTCATATTTCGAGCTACAGAAGAAACAAACGGTTAGTTAATTACTCTCTCTATACATTTTATGTTATTGTGATTGTTAGATGTGCCCTTATTTGTAATCATAAAGTACTTTGCATCCCACCACTTTTTTTGTTGTCTATATTTTACCATTTGCTCATCCTTTTGTGGATCATCTTGGTGAATCTGTTCTTCCCATTCACTTTTTAATTTTCATTTTCTTTTTCAGGTGCATAAATTGAAAAATTGCCCAGGGTAAGAAATGAAGCTGGCAAAGCTAGATTGATTGAATCAGTTAAAGCCTTCAAACCAAAACTCCCCAACTTCACAGTCAAAGTTAAATACTCTTATCTGTATGGTGGATCCATAGTAAGCATTTCAACTAAGCTAAGCTGGTTTTTGAATAGCATTTATGTTACTTTTCTTTATCTTATCTCTGGCCTTTGCAGACTTTACCACTGGAATTTATAAAGGAACACATAACCAAGGCCAGCTGCAGCGTTGCCCTTCAACTTCCAGATGGAGAAGTTTGGCCAGTTAAGTGCTACATCAAAAAGATGTGCGCCAAATTCAGTGCTGGTTGGAAGGATTTTTCACGAGATAATAATTTGGCTGAAGGTGACATTTGTGGTTTTGAGTTGGTTAAGAAAAGGTTGTTCAAGGTTGTCATCATTCGAGTTAAATCATAAGAGTTCAACTTTAATTCCTGCAGATGTTCTCCCGGTAGTAACTGGTCATAGTGGTACTTGCTCCTTTCAATATTTTGCGCTCTTCCTAGTTTCATGAATCAACAATATATGTACTATGTGATAGTTGTTGGTTTCGATGTTGTTTTTACTGTGTTTATTTGGATGATGTTATTTTTAATACAACTGATCATGCATGAGAACCAATTGTTTTTTTTAAGATATAAATAGAACTGATTATACAATCTGCAATAGGGTCTTCCATACTACTTGTCATTGGGGATTGGTTACTCCCACATACAACAAGGCATCATGTTTACATGTATATCTAATTATTTAGCTCTGAAAATCTCAGATGGTAACATTTTTGGATTTTACTAAACTTCCTTAAACAGGCGTCGCATATTCTGCTTGCAAATAAGCTCCAGTACTTTCTAATTCCTTTATTTTCTTGAGGGTAACAATATTCCCAGAGAGCCCACCTTGTGCAGAAGTATGCATCCACTGTAGGATAGTGGTTATAATCATATTGCTATCTCCCACCACCAGTTTACCTTTCCTAGCCAGTCTCTTTTGGTTCCACCTATAATGAGGATGTAAGCTAGGATCCCTCTGTACCTCTTCAATAATTTTGGCTAAATTCTGGTCCTCTTTCCAATGTGTCTGCAGATCCTCCAAAAAAGTTGAATGCACAGATGAAATGGCCAAGGTCCATAACTGGGCTCCAGGTACCCTAGAAAGAGAGCATCAGCAACTCTATTCTCATTCCCAACTTTATACTCTACTGCAAAATCAAACCCTGCTAATTTGGAGAGCCACTTTTGTTGAAATTGTGTAGCCATCTTTTGATCCAGTAAATACTTCAAACTCCTTTGATCAGTCCTGATTACAAAGGGATGTAACCCTAGGTACTGCTGTCATTTCTAAATAGCAAACATAACAGCTAACAGTTCCCTCTCATATGCAGATAACATAGAATTCTTAGTAGAAAATGCTTTCCTAATGTATGATATAGGATGGGATTTTTGCATCAAAACTGCACCCATACCTGTTCCTGAAGCATCTGTCTCAATTTTGTTCACTTACTTTAGTCCACCAAATTAGCTTTAATTTTGTTCACTTACTTTAGTTTTTATACAAAGTTTACTTTAATTTTGAAATTAAAGTCCATTTCATTCTGTATTCTCGTTATGTGTGGCCCAAATCTCATTGCTGGCCCAACTTCATTTCTTTTATTATAACAACTTTAGTTTCTTTCCTGACTCAATTACTTTCTTTCCATGTTATGTCACATTTTCTAGTTTTGCATGTGAACAATGTTTCGTTCATTGAGTTTAGTTAGTAACTGTTAAATAATTATTTAGACGTATTTATGTTTTATTTGCATGCGTAGTTTATTTTCTTATTTTTTTTGTCATATTTGTTATAAAAACCACTTCTCAAAATTAATTATTCTAATTCGCCTAAATTACAAATTAAGAATTACGAAAAATATATAATATTTATAGATCAATATCTCAAGTATTAAAACGATGAAATTATGCACTTGCAATTTAAATATTTATTTTTAGCACATCATTTCTCCACCTCATTTTCCAACCCACTCTCCGGCCTTTTATTCCAATCAGATGTGGACCCAGTGTGCTCATTATTAATCTCACCTTCATCTTCTTCATTAACTTTATCTGCTTGCTCCAAAATAACAAACTGGTTTGTTATGGGTGTAGCTGAAGCATTGTTTTTCTTGAGCTCAACTGCTCTAACCTGATTATCATCGGGATGAGTCATACCAGAGTCACCCAGAGCGACATGTGCATGGATTTCTTCCCATGCCTCTGTTGGCAGACAAATAGAAGAATACTACAGTTCTAATCTTTCTGGATAAACCGGAGAACTCTTATATATTAAGGAACTTGACTTCCCTACAAATGATTGCAGAGCTGTCAATATATAGCTCCATCAGTAAACTTGGTACATGAATAAGCAATAAAAAAAACTTATGGACTCCTTAATTCACTGAACTAGACATCAACAGAAATACATGAATCTAATTAGATACCAGGTCACATGAATGTTAATAATTTCAGATACATTAATCAAGTTTAACATTTAACACCCCCTCTTAAACTTGATCTTCTTTTGTAACTCTAATCCAAGCACGCAGTCTAGCAAAATCTTCAAATTTCAACGGCTTCGTAAATATATCTGCAATCTGATCATTCATCTTAACATATGTCAGCCCCACTTCTTTCTTTTGAACACAGTCCCTTATGTAGTGATATCGAGTGTCGATGTGTTTGCTGCGATCGTGAAAAACTGGATTTTTCGCCAAAGCAATGGCAGATTTGTTATCAATATATATCGATGTTGCTTCACCTTGAGGAATTTTAATCATCTTTAGAAATCTCCTTAACCATATTGCATGACAAACAGTTGACGCAGCAGAAACATACTCAGCTTCACAAGTGGAGAGAGACACAATTGGCTGTTTCTTTGAGGACCAAGTGAAAGCAGTGTCTCCCAGGAAAAATATAAAACCAGTGGTGTTCTTTCGATCATCAATATCTTTTTTCATGAAATTCAGCATCCCTACTAATAGTAATTTTCCCAGTAATGGGATTATAGAACTTGTAGCCTTTTGTACCTGGATCGTAGCCAAATAAAAACATTTTTTTCACTTTTAGATTCAAGCTTTGATCTTCTTTCATCAGGAACATGTATATAGGTAATACTTCCAAAAACACGCAAATGCGAAACAACAGGCTTTTTACCACTCCAAGCTTGTTCAGGCGTCGCACCGTGAACACTTTTTGATGCTGAAAGATTTGACAAATAAACAGCACATGCTACTGCTTCAGCCCAGAACTCCTTTGGCATATTTTTGATTTTAAGCATGTTGCGAACCATATTTAAAATAGTTCTGTTCTTGCGTTCCACAACTCCGTTTTGCTGCGGCGTTCGTGGAACAGTAAGAAAACGTCGAATTCCATTTTCTTTGCAAAATTTATTAAATTCAGTAGATGTGAATTCTCCTCCTCGATTAGTTCTCAAAGTTTTGATGAAACAACCATTCTCCTTCTCGACAAGAATTTTGAATTCTTTAAAAACACCAAAAACTTCATCTTTTGTCTTCAAAAAATAAACCCATGTCTTCCGAGAAAAATCATCAATAAAAAGCAAAAAATAATTAGCTTTACCATGTGATGAAGGTCTGATTGGTCCGCATATATCAGCATGAATATGTTCCAGTTGTATTGTTGCTCGGAAATTCACCTTTTGTGGGAAGCTTCTTCTTGCTTGTTTACCGTAAAGACATCGTTCACACATCTGATCAGGATGATTTATTCTGGGCAGTCCATACACCATATTTGCATATGATAATGACTTCAAACTTCCAAAATTAAGATGGCCAAATCTCAGGTGCCAAATCCAAGAAGTATCTTCAACACAAATTTTCAAACATTTTGGATGATCAACTTCAATATTAAGCAAAAACATTCTATTTTTCGCCATCAGAACTCTTTCAATCAGCATGTTTAAATCATTTTTCAAGGTGAGATGATTGTCTTTCATGTGAATATCATAACCTCTCTCAAGAAATTGTCCCAAACTCAATATATTTGTTTTTAAATTAGGAACATAATAAACTTCAGAAATTAAGATATGGTTTCCAGTTCTCGAACGAATAAGAACATCACCTTTTCCTCTAATTGGAGCTTTAGTGTCGTCTCCAAAAATTATATTTCCACTGACCATTTCATTGAAAGTTGAAAACAGCTCTTTGTTACCACTCATGTGATTTTCCGCACCTGTATCAAGGTACCATGTTTTCCTGTCCTTTTCTTCTCTGGTTGCCATTAACAAAAGCAATTCTTCATCCTCCTTTGCTTCCACATAGTTGGCCCGTTCATCTTTTTTATTATTCAAGCTCCTACATTCATTGGCATAATGACCATAATTTTGGCAAGCATAACACTGAATGTTTGATTTGTCATACCTTCTGCCTCCACCTCTTTTAGCAACTTGATTTCCACGTCCTCTTGAGTAGCTCATTGTCCTTTCAATATTAAAATTTTTACTTTCTGTAGATCGGCCACCACCACGACCAAAACTTCCACCTCTGCCACGGCCTCTTCCTCGTCCACGATTTTGTCCTCTTCCTTGTAATTGCTCCTGTTCTTTCTTATTATTTTCTCCAAAAGCCACCTTAGTTTGAAGAGCATGAGAATCTGGTTCTTCTTTCTTAATTAATCTTTCTGCATATGCTTGCAAAGATCCCATAAGTTGATCCACAGTCATGGTTTCTGTATCGTTTGCCTCTTCAATAGAGACTCCAACAAGCTGCAGCTTTGTGTTCAGAGATCTGAGAATTTTATCGTTAATATGCACATCATCAATGTTCTCTCCGTAGCACTTCATTTGATTGACCACAGATGATACTCTTGTAAAATAATCTTGAACTGACTCAGTTTCCCTCATATGCAATGCTTCAAATTTACTGCGTAGAGTTTGAAGACGAACCTTTTTTACTTTATCAATTCCCTTGAAATTATTCTCCAATATTTCCCAGGCCTCTTTTGCTTTTTTTGCTGAAGCAACCTTCTCAAACGTGGCTTCATCTAAGCCCATGTGAATGATGGAGAGAGCATGCTGGTCTTGCTTTCGATCTTTCGCCAAAGCATTTCTCTGGTTTTGACTTAAACCGCCTCCGGCTCCAGGTTCTTCATATCCTTTGTCAACAACTTCCCATGCCTCCTATGACCCTAGCAATGCTTTCATCCGAAGACACCAATGCCCATAATGCTTTTTCAGGTGCAGAAATTGAAAAATTGCCCAGGGTAAGAAATGAAGCTGGCAAAGCTAGATTGATTGAATCAGTTAAAACCTTCAAACCAAAACTCCCCAACTTCACAGTCAAAGTTAAAAACTCTTATCTGTATGGTGGATCCATGATAAGCATTTCAACTAAGCTAAGCTGGTTTTTGAATAGCATTTATGTTACTTTTCTTTATCTTATCTCTGGCCTTTGCAGACTTTACCACTGGAATTTATAAAGGAACACATAACCAAGGCCAGCTGCAGCGTTGCCCTTCAACTTCCAGATGGAGAAGTTTGGCCAGTTAAGTGCTACATCAAAAAGATGTGCGCCAAATTCAGTGCTGGTTGGAAGGATTTTTCATGAGATAATAATTTGGCTGAAGGTGACATTTGTGGTTTTGAGTTGGTTAAGGAAAGGTTGTTCAAGGCTGTCATCATTCGAGTTAAATCATAAGAGTTCAACTTTAATTCCTGCAGATGTTCTCCCGGTAGTAACTGGTCATAGTGGTACTTTCTCCTTTCAATATTTTGCGCTCTTCCTAGTTTCATGAATCAACAATATATGTACTATGTGATAGTTGTTGGTTTCGATGTTGTTTTTACTGTGTTTATTTGGATGATGTTGTTTTTAATACAATTGATCATGCATGAGAACCAATTGTTTTTTTTAAATATATAAATAGAACTGATTATACAGTCTGCAATAGGGTCTTCCATACTACTTGTCATTGGGGATTGGTTACTCCCACATACAACAAGACAACATGTTTACATGTATATCTAATTATTTAGCTCTGAAAATCTCAGCTGGTAACATTTTTGGATTTTACTAAACTTCCTTAAACAGTCGTCGCATATTCTGCTTGCAAATAAGCTCCAGTACTTTCTAATCAGGGTCGTCTCAAGGAGCTTCTAATATTTAATGACATCTTTCAAGTAGTTTTCTTTGTATGTTGATACAACCCACACTAAAAATAACAATGATTAACTTGACCTTCAAGAGGTGGAAGTTGATTAAGTAACCTCTAAGGATTAGCCTAAATATAGAAGACCAATCCTGAAGAGAACCACTTGAATTTATGAAAAAATAGTTTTGACATCAGGATAAAAATCAACAATTGGACCTGACGGCTACTACATAGACATGAAATGAAGTCTAAATTAAAAAGAAATGAAATGACAGCTTGCACAATATTGAAATGATTTGGTCCCTTCCTGTTCTCTTCAATACTAACGGTTTGTAGGAATATTTTGTAGAGAATCCACCTTGTAATTCCCGTCCTATATTATTGCTTCTTTATTACTGGAGCTTTCCATCTGTTCACATTGCTGACTTGTCTTTCCACCTGTATTTCTTACTAGGCCCTAGTCACAGATTGTATCAATACTCTTCCGATCAAGAGATCCTTGACCCCAAGGTTCAAACTGAGGAAACTTCTTCATGATTAGGTTTGCTGTCTCCCAGGTAGCTTCTTCTTTAGGTGTGTCTTTCCACTCTACCAGCCTTTCCACTACTACAACATTTCTTCTTGAGACTCCTGATTTCCAGAATCCTAACAGGTGTCTTCTCTGGAGTACCACCAGATGTATCATAGACCACATGGATTGTATCATCAATCTTAGTTGCTGGAGGTCCAAAGTGTGGTTTAAGCAAAGGAACATGGAATGTAGGATGGATCCTGGAGGTTGCAGGTAGTTGTAAGGTATATCCTATAGTTCATACCCTTTTTATAATTAGATAAGGACCAAAGTACGTAGGACATAACTTCTGGGATGACCTGTTGACCACTGAAATCTGTCTGTAGGTTTGTAATTTCATATACACCCAACTGCATACACTGAAACTTCTATCAGATCTCTTCCTGTCTGCCAATTGTTTCATTCTGTTCCGAGCTCTATGCAAATTGTGCTTCAATAGTTCAATCATCTTGTCTCTCAATAGCAAACTCCTATCCACTGTATCCAACTTACTAGAACCCGGTTCATATGGTGTGTGGATGGGAGGGGGTTGACTATAGAGCACCTGAAAGGCTGTTTTTTGAATAACAGAGTGGAAACTCGTATTGTACCAGAATTCTGCCAAAGATAACCATTTTTACCATTACTGAGATTTCTCATGACACATGTGTGACGCCCTCCAAACCCGGGGTACAGATTTGAGGAGTCATCCGACCAACGGAATACTATTTAACACATGCATAATATATATATAAAGACACAAATACCCCTTGACCAAGACCGCATCCAGATTATGGCAATGAACACAAGCTACTACAATCTTTTATTAATACAATACCAGTTTTATCAGAGTTATTACATCACAACCAAAGTTCCAAATCTAGACATCTAATCTAGAAAAGCAAAAAAACTACCCTGCCAATGACAATGACTCGAGGGGCTCTCATGGCTGCTGGTGAACTATCGGTCACGCTATGCCGACTCATACTCTCGCTTCACTGGAATAGGGGTTAGAAAACAACAAGCAAGAGTGAGCCAAAATTGCTCAGCAAACATCAATGAATCATTTCTATCACAGTTGTAAGGATATGAATTTATGATATCAGAATCAACAATATTTAGCTAACACATGCTTTGTATCAATAACAATTGAAGAAACGAATTAGAATTTGGCTTATACATTTTATTCAAATCAAAGGTTGTGCTGCTGGCCAGCCACGCATCAACCCCGGACTAGCTCATGACATAGTCCTCTATTGGATCCTAGGCCAATTTGGGCCTTAAGTTATTCTGACCATGAATATGGCCCGACCAATTACTGGTCCATTTTTGAAAACACATGCCAAATCTATAATAGGGTATAAACAATAACATGCTCAATAAGATAAACTGAATGTATAGTAATTGCAAAAGAGCTTCAACTGTTCAGTATCAAATGAAGATTGAGAAATAATCATGGAGTAATTTCAATGGTACGGTGTACTCATTCAATAAGGGAATCAATATTGGTAGTCGATAATCAATGACCGTAATCAATAGTCAAGATGGAAGTCAAATAATCAATGGTTGTCAATGATAATCAAAGGATGATAAACAATAACAATAGGTGGTAAACAATAATCAAGTGAATTGGAAATAAGGGTTTCCGATACAGTTCAAATCAAAGAATCAAGAATCTCTAAGGAAATGGAATCAGTTGTCCAAATGCGGTTGAAAGATTGATAATTTGAATTGTTCTGGGGATAACGGTATTCAAGTAATCAAGACAATAATAAATTTTATCACAAGTAAAGGCACAGATACTTGCCTGGTCTAAGCTGCTGTCGGATCGACTCTGCTCACTCTACTTTTCCCTTTCCCTTGCTCCGGGAACTCGATTCTATAATTAAACAACTCATCACAATAAGTCTAACTATTCTCGTTCTACTCTCGACACTTATTCAACCAATAATCACATTTAAACAAGTAACCGGTTACGTATCGGACGTCCGGTATAATTTACGATATTTAAAACTCAGATATTTGCCCTAGTACGGGCATATACAGACTATAAAACACAACACACAATTAATATGAACCATATAGCACTTATAAACATTTTTAAAACATCATACGAAACTTATTTGAATTTTAGATAAGTAACGATTAATTTTTAAATCAAAAATCGGATTTTTAAATCCAATATAAACATTTAATGCAAAATAAATCAATTAATAAAATTAATTGACACTCTTTAAATACTCAAACTATTTTTAAATAATAAAACAGGGGTGAAAATAATTAAACTGAATTTTTAATTAATTAAATCTAATTAATAATTAATTTTTAAGAATTAATCGATTAATTAAATAACCAATTAATTAATAAATTAATTATTAATTAAAAATAATTAAAATAAATTAAGTTTAATCAATTTTCGGGTTTAAAATAATAAATATAATTTATCAGAATTTTTCTGATATTAAAATCTATTTTTAAAATAAAATATGAATTTTTAAAGTTTTTAAACTATTTTCGAATTAAATTTAAAAATAAAATTCAAAAACAGTTTTCTAAAAATGAATTAGGGTTTTGAAGATTAAAACCGGGTCGAAAATCGGGTAAACGGGTCGGGAAGAACAATTCTGGATCGCCAAGAACAACCCACCGGATTCTGGGTTTTCCAGAATCCGGCCGGTCTCCGGCCGCCGGAATTCTTCGATTCCGTCCAAACATAAATCAAACCAGAGGGCTTTTGTTCGCCTTTTGAAGCCAAACAAAACCCACACATCAAAACATCTGTCTCTAGCCGGAATCGTGCCCAGAATCCGTTCAAAGAATTCTCCGGCGACGACCTCGGCCGGAAACCCGATCTACCTATTCCGTACATGAAACTCAAAGATTAATATACCAAAATGAAGATTATAACTCACACAATAAAAGCCCTTTATCAAAAACAATGTCAGATCAATATCAAGAACGTACGAATTGAAAGAAGAAATCGGGTCAAAACCCGAAATCAAAACCCGTAAAAATTCGACTCAAACATGAAATTAAACTATGGATTCTTGCTAATTAGAACCCTAGGAACATGTTAGAAGCAACCAATTGAACGGAGAATCAACAGAATGAAAATCCCCAAATCGAATCAAGAACCCTAATTATAATTCGAAACTTGTAAAATCAATATAAAATCGAATACTTACCAGATGACGATGGGGTTGGAAGATTCTGAAACTAGATTTTTGGAGCTTTGATTTGAGTATAAGAACTTCAAATTTGGACTTCAATAACCCTTAGAACGAATTGATTGAAGATCAAGAACACAAAAATAATTTTTTGGGAATTTCGGATTTTATGAATAATTGCTGCAGATTTGCTATGAGTTATGAAGTCTGATTTGTCTTTTTATATTTCTGGAAAAATAATACCCCAAATAACATTTTTGGATCGATATTGATTCGTTAGATCGTTTAAAAACCCTAATCAGGTCAAAAACACGTTTTACGAAAAATAAGGGGTTAAAAAGGTTGATGATAATCCAAATTGATATATATCATTATATAACTAATGCTCAAGAATACTAGGGCTATAACAACTTCAATATTGATATAGAACGACAAATCCGTCCCCTTAAGCAATTAGGGTTCGGAACGATTTTTCCTTTTTCGGATCAAAAATTGAAATTTATTTGCAGAATCAAATAGGTAGGGTTAAATAGAATCCCATAACCCTTTCGATAACGATTCGAATACGAAAGACGAAGAATTAAAAATGAATGTACGAAATTTCAACGGGGCCCTTGAATTATCAAAACGGCTCAAATTTGAAGAAAATTCCAAATGACGAAATTTTCGAAAGGGGCTTCTGACTCACCATTTAGCACATAATCACACACTAAATATCATATAATAATATTCCAATATTCCAAAATAAATATTTTAGATTAAATATATCATTTAATCAAATAATAAAATTCACGGATATTACAACATGCATCTGAGATAAGTTTCTAAAAATCTGTTGAGGACCTCAGACATCCCATCAGTCTGGGTTGATAAGCAGTAGATAATTTATGAGTGATTCCTTGCAACTTGAGGAAATCAGTCCAAAAATGACTTAAGAAAATTTTATCCCTATCTGAAATGACTGGGTTTAGGAAACCCATGGAGTTCATATACCTGATCCAAATAAGCTTGAGCTACCTGCAGAGCTGTAAAAGGATGTGATAAAACAATGGAATGGCCATACTTAGTCTGTCCACCACTACCATAATCACTTCCTTGACATTAGGGAAGGGTATAAGTTGGAGTAATCCATGTGAAGCCTTATGATTATACTTGCACTTTTAACAAACAAGACAGTGCCTAATGAACTCAGTTACAAAACCTTTGAGACCATGTCAGAAAAATAATTCCTTTATTTTCTTGAGGGTAACAGTATTCCCAGAGAGCCCACCTTGTCCAGAAGTATGCATCCACTGTAGGATAGTGGTTATAATCATATTGCTATCTCCCACAGTCCCACAACCAGTTTACCTTTCCTAGTCAGTCTCTTTTGGTTCCACGTATAATGAGGATGTAAGCTAGGATCCCTCTGTTCCCCTTCAATAATTTTGGCTAAATTCTGGTCCTCCTTCCAATGTGTCTGCAGATCCTCCAAAAAAGTTGAATGCACAGATGAAATGGTCAAGGTCCATAACTGGGCTCCAGGTACCCTAGAAAGAGAGCATCAGCAACTCTATATATTCTCATTCCCAACTTTATACTCTATTGCAAAATCAAACCCTGCTAATTTGGAGAGCCACTTTTGTTGAAATTGTGTAGCCATCTTTTGATCTAGTAAATACTTCAAACTCCTTTGATCAGTCCTGATTACAAAGGGATATAACCCTAGGTACTGCTGTCATTTCTAAATAGCAACAGAACAGATAACAGTTCCCTCTCATATGTAGATAACATAGAATTCTTAGTAGATAACCATTCTGGAAAGGTCTCAGAGTTTTCTACAATTTTTATGTTTTACACTTTTTCATCCGAGTTCATTTTTATACTATAAACTGTCCATCTTTCTAACTAGTTAAATCTGATTTTTATTTCCGATAGTATGATAATAAGTTTGGTATCGTGTGGTGGCATATGAACTGATAGTTTCTATGTGTTTAAATGGTATATCTAGTTGAGTATGTTATTTTATAGTTGTGAGTTCAGGTTGATTAAGTTAAGTTATAGGAATATGTTAGTTTGTAATTTGATTCTTGATTGTTGGTATTAGTTTAAAACAGGTGGATTGTTGGTATTTTCGGTAGGACTATTAAATGAATATTATTTGGAAATTGTATATGATATGATATGCTAGTTTAAATGCATACGTGAATGAAATATGTTTATGTGATAATTGTGTAGCTATTAATTTGTATAATTATAAAAGTTATCGGTCCAATCAGGTGCTATGTGTTACGTGAAGCATAAGAAATTATGTGAATTAGTTGTTTGACTTGCTATGTGATAAATGTGTACGTGATTGTTTATTTCGGGATAAAGTAACTGCAAGTCAAGGCAGAATTATTTTCTTATATGTTTACTGCAAGTCAATGCAAAATTATTTTCTTATATGTTTACTGCAAGTCAAGGTAGATGAATGAGTATTGAATAAATTGTGGATTGTTTGTGGATGATTGAGTTAGAAAATTTTGGTGTTTTAAAACAGGGCAACGTCCACTTTACGAATAGGTCATGCCCAATTTTCTGTAGAGAATACATTCGCTTAAGTTTAGAAACATTTATATTATGTAGAAGTTGAAGTACGAAGGCTAAAGTATATCTTATATTTAACTAGTGAGTAGTTGGGCAGACACGATCTCGGTAGTGCAGACTCATAGCAACCGCATATGCGCCGGAACCGAGAGTTATCAAAATAGAAATTGTGATGACATAAGACAGAAGAAGAAGATAATTGTATTACTTCGGCTTTACGTAATAGCGAAGGACCAAAGGCAAGTTTACTAACTCGTACTCTTTTGTTCGGAGTATCGTAGTAAGATTCCTGTTTTTCAATTCTTAATTCAATTACTTGTTGCATAACCAGTTCTTATTCTTATCCCGTGATTGAGACAACCTATTTATTTATAGCTTGACAATTCAATTTCGGTTCATAATTCATACCTTGCAGTATCTTGTAATTGTCAGATTTAATCCTGATTCTTTATCATTGGAAACCTAATTCATATGTACTTGTTTTAACCTAACCTAGATTGATAATCTAAATCATACAGTTGAAAGCATTAATTTGAGTTAACCAGGTAGTCGATTGTTCCGACACCTAATCTGAGTATTAGATTGGAATTGGAAGTTTTTATTAAAATGAAATGTTTTAAGGACTGCAGACGCCAGTCAGAGTGTATGAATATTATTATGTGGCCAATGTGGCCTTGGATCCAGTTCAGTATTTGGACATACCGTAGGGTATGATCCGGAGTTTTAGTGTGACTGATCATCCACTATAACTCGTTGTTATTCTAATTTAAAGTTTGACACAATTGTTGTTATTCATTTTTCCAGTTGAGCTTCTTTTCATACATTGCTATTATTGCACTATTATTTCACCCCAGTTGAGTTGAATTCTTTTCAGATATTGTTGCATCATTATTTTATCTTGTGCAGTATTATATACTTGCTGAGCTTCTTTTGCTCACTCTTACTTGTTACCCTTGATATTTCAGTAAGACGAGAGGATGTCTCCGCTCATATTTGCTGGTTTCAACTTTTTAACCCCCAGTGTAAAGTAGATTGACAGTATTTAATTGTATAACTGTGGGACGAGAAGAGTCAATATGACGTTGGGAAGACGAGTTGATGCAGAGCATTTGGATCTAGTGTAAGGTTATTTTATAAAGTTGATTTCTAGAAAATACTATATTGTATAAGATTAGTTTGCCTGGTATACTTCTTATCGAAGTTATACCAGTGTTTTAGAATTTGTGCAAAGAGTATTGTTGTAAAAGGAAGTTAAGTTTATTAAATTTTGGATTCTTGTTTCTAGTACTATGGCCTTGAAGATCTTGGTATAGTTGGGGTCGTAGATGTTATATTGTATTGGTTTAATATTTAATAGGTTGTTTTAAATTGAGATGTTAGTGTGACGACCAAATTCCCTAACCCCGGATTTGGGGGCGTCATACTGTTGAACCACATGTTGCTCTACAGAGATTTTAGTGCACTTATCTCGGGAATGTCCATACACACAATAATGCCTGCATGAAGGAGGCATCTTGGGGTATTCCACCTCAACAATAACCGTAATGAGGTACCCTGTAACATCGCTAACCACTGGAACGAAACATGTATAGTAGGGGGTTTGGGAGAATCAACAAGTTCAACACATATATGAGCATCTTTCATTGGTTCAAGGAAGGAAGTTTTTTTGTCAAATAGTATAAGGTTTCCTACAATACTGCCAACATAGCTAAGTGTTTCCCCATTACAATAGGACTGTGAAATGTTGGAGAACTTGACCCAGGCCGATAAAAGTTTAATACAGTTTTTAGCAAATTTAGTTCCTTCAATTCATAGTTGTAGGACAAACAGACGACCACCAATAGATATGGTTCTTAGGCTACGTACTACTTCTTTATCATTGAAGGATGCAAACTTAAATGTATAAAAACCTTTAGGATTGAAGAATACCTTTTGTAGACCCATGTTGCCCCATAAAAATATCATGTCAAGCTAGTAGCCCATGCTTTCTCTGATGCCCTTAAGAATTTCATTGGTGGGTCGATAGTAGCGGAACCATCAGCACCATCACTGTTCCTTTCAAAGTTCTAGTGATGGAGTTGGGTTACTAGTTACAATTGAGCTCCATGATTTATTTTTAGAGCCATTAGAGACCCTAGCTGTTGAAGGACCATTCTGAGGTTCCATAATGCAATTAATGAGGTCAGCTGGGACCAACAACAATAGCATGGAACCAATGGGGAAGGAAGAAAGAAGAGTGAGCTGGCAGAAGAAGACAAGATATCAGCTAGTGGAAAATAAAAGGGGACCAAAACACAGAAAGAGAAACTGCAGCCACATATAATTGCTATTTAATTATTACTGCAAAATTCATAAATTAATAGAATTTCCTATCTAGAGTATTGGCCAAGAAAGACTAGTATAAGAGGTCCAAGAATGTAAAAGACATGACAGTTATGAACTTATTCTCTGTTTCTCTCTCTTGTAGACATTTCATGGTTTCTAATCAGTATTTACATTTTTGAGATTTCCCTTCTTATCATTGGATAATCTCCTTAATGTTTCTGGATTTGACCTCCATTCTAGTTGTAGAATCAGGAAGAATCAGTTAATCTTTTCATTACATTATAAAGCTACTATATTGTATCAGTGGTATCAGAGCCAGATCATCCTTGGCCAACAATGGGGAGAAGCAGTAAGAGTACAGAAGGAGAAGACAATGGGACAGATCTACAGAAACTAGAGGTAATCCTTAAATCCATGCTTGATGAACAAAGTAGTCGATTAGATTCTACTTATTAGCAACAAGGGGTTACTATATCTGAGAATGCTAAGGCTATATTGGAACTGAATGATATGATAGTGGGTGTGTCTATTCAGTTGAATAAATTGATGAATGAAAATGGAAAGAGTAATAGTACAGAAGGAGGAGAGGGTTTGAATCTGGATTTAACAACCAAGAGGAATCAGGAGAGGCCTAATAATTATCACCAGTATTCTGCTAGATTAACAAAAGTAGAGTTTCCAAGGTTTGATGGTACTGAGTTGAAATCTTGGCTCTATAAGTGTTCCTAGTTTTTCGATTTAGATGGTGTGTTGGATCCTGATAGAGTTAAGCTAGCTGCCATACATTTAGAAGGCAAAGCTCTCCTATGGCATCAAACTTACATTAAAAGAAGGGGTCAAGTTTTACCGGGATGGAATAACTATGTTGAAGATATTACTGCTAGATTCGGAGATTAGTATGATGACCTCATGGATGATTTAAAGGCACTAGTGCAGAAAGGTTCTGTACAAGATTATCATGACAGTTTTGATGCTCTAGCCAGTAGGCTTAATCTAACAGAGGAATATTTACTCAGTTGCTACGTTGGGGGATTAGAAGAGGAGATTCAATTAGCAGTGAGGATGTTTAACCCCAAAACAGTTCAACAAGCTCTCTGTTTGGCCAAGTTGCAAGAAGCTGGGGTTAAAGCTAGAAAAGCCAAAACCTACTCTAAACCACCATTGTTTCCCACTCCCACATAAACAAAACTCCTTCCTTCAACCATGATTACTAAATCTAATCCCATATCCAGGAATCCAGGATTAACCACCACTAATAGAAAGACACTGACTTCTGCAGAATTTAGTGAAAAGAGGGCTAAAGGTAAATGTTTTTGGTGTGATGATAAGTACGAGGTTTGACACAAATGTAAGGGAAAGAAACCACAGTTGTATCATATGAAAGTAGAGGAGATTGATGATGTGGAAGAAATGGAAACACATGTAGAGGAAGGTGGTGCCAATCAAGAAGATTCTGAGTGTGCTCAAATTTTTGTACAAGCTTTGGATGGTATGACAGCTTTCCAAACCATGAGAGTGGAAGGGCATCATGAAAAG
The DNA here is from genome assembly GCA_030848705.1 of Heracleum sosnowskyi. NCBI lineage: Eukaryota > Viridiplantae > Streptophyta > Magnoliopsida > Apiales > Apiaceae > Heracleum > Heracleum sosnowskyi. The sequence goes on along the minus strand of CM061235.1, from coordinate 34,581,998 downwards.
AAATCCTTACAATTACTCTTGGATACAGGAAGCACCCATAACTTCATTGATGCTTCTAAAGCATTGAAATTAGATTGTAAAGTGGAACCCATTGCTCCAATGTGGGTCAAGGTAGCAGATGAAGGCCAATTACAGTGTAAATCTGTGATCAAAGGATTCACCTAGAAAATGCAAGGCTCCGAATTCTCTGCAGATGTATTGCTACTTCCATTAAGTGGCAGCGATTTGGTATTGGGAATTCAATGGTTTTCTACATTGGGCCGTGTATTATGGGACTTCAAAAATCTTACAATGGAGTTTAACAAGGGTGGAAAGAAGATCAAATTAAGGGGAGCCATCGGAAAGAAATTGAGGAGAATGCACTACAGCAAGCTCAACAAGATGATTGGAACCACTGGAGAGATATCTATGCTGCAAATCATACCCCAGGAGGCGAACTTAAAGACTGGTAATTCCAACCACTCTGATCATTTATTAATTGAATTACTGAGCTCCTATTCTTCAGTGTTTAAGGAACCTCATAAACTACCACCTAGTAGAGAGGGATTTGAGCACCAAATTCCTATAAAAGAGGGAACTAATCCTATAAATCTGAGACCTTATAGATACCCAGTAATACAGAAGAATATAATAGAGGAAACGGTGCAAGAGTTGCTTGATCATGGCATTATCAGACCTAGTAACAGTCCTTATGCTGCACCCATAGTATTAATGAAAAAGAGAGATGTGGGGTGGAGGATGTGCATAGATTATAGAAGTCTTAACAAGGCAACCATTAAAGATAAATTCCCTATCCCTATTATTGAGGAATTACTAGATGAACTCAAAGGTACAAGATATTTCTCTAAAATCGACCTCAAATCCGGTTACCACCAAATAAAAATGCACACCCCTGACATACACAAAACAGCTTTTAAAACCCACACTGGACACTTTGAGTACTTAGTGATGCCATTTGGGCTCACTAATGCACCATCTACTTTTCAAGCCCTAATGAACCATATCTTTAAGCCTCTACTAAGGAAATGTGTGTTAGTTTTTTTTATGACATATTGGTCTATAGTCCCACCTGGGAAGATCACTTGATACAATTGCAGAAGGTGTTGGAGTTATTGAAGCTTAATTCTCTGCATGCCAATCTAAAAAAAATGTTCTTTTGGCACCACTCAAATCCACTATCTAGGGCATGTCATTTCTGAAAAAGGGGTGGAAACAGAACCTGATAAAGTTCAATCTATCATACAATGGCCTCAGCATTCCAATCTAAAGCAATTGAGAGGATTTCTAGGTCTTACGAGGTACTACAGAAGGTTCATCAAGGATTATGGTAAAATCTGCAGACCTATGACTCAATTTCTCAAAAAGGATGCCTTTCAATGGAACTTAGAATCCACAAGGGCTTTCGAAGAATTAAAACAGGTAATGACTACACCTCCTGTGTTAGCTTTACCAGATTTTCATAAACCCTTTCTGCTAGAGACTGATGCTTCGGACCAATGCATGGGAGTTGTATTGATGTAGGAAGGCCATCCTGTGGCCTTTGTGAGAAAAGTTTTTTCTGAAAGAACCATGTTGCTATCAGCTTATGAAAGAGAATTAATGGTAGTTGTAATGGCTGTTGAGAAATGACAACATTATTTAATGATGCAGCCTTTTATAATCAGAACTGACCAGCAAAGTCTCAAGCACATTCTGGAGCAGAAATTGTCAACACCATTCCAACAAAAATGGTTATCTAAACTAGCTGGATTCGACTATGTGATTGAGTATAAATGTGGAGTAGAAAAAAAGGTAGCTGATGCATTATCTAGGCTACCTGGTTCACAGCTCCACACTATGATGGTCACTACTGTCCATTCTACCTTGCTGGAGGAGATCACACAATCATGGGAGGATGATCCTAACATCAGAAAAATAGTGGAGGATTTACAGAAGGATCCAACTTCTCACTCAAAATATTCATGGAGTAATGGGAAGTTGAGGAGAAAAGAGAAGTTAGTGGTGGGAAACAATAACCTGGTGAAACAGAAAATAATGGATTGGATGCACGTCTCAGCCCAAGGTGGTCATTCAGGGATTGAAGCCACTTACAAGAAAATTACGACTCTCTTTTACTGGAAAGGTATCAAACAAGCTGTCATTAATCATGTGAGGAACTGCCTCACATGTCAAAGGTGTAAATATGATAACCACGCCTACCCTGGCCTCATTCAACCACTTTCTGTCCCTACAACAGTGTGGGAATAAATAACAATGGACTTCATAGAAGGATTTCCCAAGTCACAAGGGAAGGATGTAATCATGGTGGTAATTGACAGACTAAGCAAGTACGCTCATTTCATCCCTCTCTCTCATCCCTACAGTGCACTAAAGGTGGCTCAAGGATTTCTGGATCAGGTATACAAGCTGCATGGGTTTCCCTAGTCTATAATATCTGATAGAGACAAGGTGTTCATTAGTCAATTCTGGACTGAATTCATGGAATTACAAGGGGTAAGGCACAACCTATCCACATCGTACCATCCACAAACGGATGGTCAGTCTGAAGTTCTGAATAGATGCTTGGAGTCCTACTTGAGGTGCATGTGTCATGACTCTCCTAAAGAGTGGGCCAAATGGCTCCCACTTGCTGAATTTTGGTATAACACAACCTATCATACAACCACTAGAATGACTCCCTTTGAAGTTATGTATGGTCAACCTCCCCCCGTTCATCGACCTTATCTGCCTGGCACTTGCTTAATAGATACAGTGGACAAGATCTTGCAGGAAAGAGAAAACACTTTACAGCTACTCAAGGAGAACTTGGCCAAGGCTCAAAACAGAATGGTGCAGTTGGCCAACAAGAAAAGATCTGAAAGGACTTTTGATATATGGGAATGGGTATATCTCAAACTCAGACCTTACCGATAGAAAACAGTTGAAGGCAGGCCATATCAAAAGCTAGCAACAAAATACTTTGGGCCATTTGAAGTACTTAAAAAACTGGGCAAGGTGGCATATACCTTGCAGCTCCCACCATCCTCCAAAATTCACCCAACCTTCCATGTCTCTCTACTAAAAAACATCATGGTCCTACTCCAGTACCTACAAACATGTCTATCCCTCCTTCTTGGGAAGAAGAAAAATGCAACAGGAAGGACTCCCAAGGTTGTGTTAGACAAGAGAAGTATCAAAAGAAATAACAAGGTAGTAGTTCAATGGTTAATTCTCTGGGAAAATTCTGCTGAGGAGGAAGCCACTTGGGAAGATGCTGAACTACTTCGGGAACAATTTCCTACATTTGATCCTTGGGGTCAAGGATCTTTTCAAGAAGGGAGTATTGATGCAATTAATGAGGTCGGTTGGGACCAACAGCAACAACATGGAACCAATGGGGAACCAATGGGGAAGGAAGAAAGAAGAGTGAGCTGGCAGAAGAAGACAAGATATCAGCTAGTGGAAAAGAAGAGAGGACCAAAACACAGAAAGAGAAACTGCAGCCACATATAATTGCTATTTAATTATTACTGCAAAATTCATAAATTAATAGAATTTCCTATCTAGAGTATTGGCCAAGAAATACTAGTATAAGAGGTCCAAGAATGTAAAAGACATGACCGTTATGAACTTATTCTCTGTTTCTCTCTCTTGTAGACATTTCATGGTTTCTAATCAGTAGTTACATTTTCGAGATTTCACTTCTTATCATTGGATAATCTCCTGAATGTTTCTGGATTTGACCTCCATTCTAGTTGTAGAATCAAGAAGAATCAGTTAATCTTTTCATTACCTTATAAAGCTACTATATTGTATCATTCCACTAGCGGTGGATCCTTTATCAATTTTTTGAGAACCCGTCCCTTTGGTTTCAATTGCACTATAATTGACAAAGTACCATGTGAAGGCAAATCATTTGTAAAGGTGTGGGCGGAATGCTAGATGTAATCGATTTGGAGTGAGGGAGGGGAGTGGAGGAAGAATAAGAGATTTTTGTTATCATGAATTAAGGTTATGTTAGGTTAGGTTAGGTTAGGGTAAATGGAAGGGACAGGGAAGCGGGATAGAGAGAGAATCTAAACATTGCTTTTTTACTAACCAACCATGTCAACCTACTTTAAATTTTTTTTTGTTAACTTTGCATATTTCAATTTCCTAAATGAGTCATGACAACTATATTTCTTGAGTAAGTGGTGGTGATATAATTCACGGATAGAAGACAAGATTATCTGAGAATTTATTGCTGGAGGACAAGTTTATCTGATAATTAACTAATTGTTATAAATTTGTCATAATTATAGGTCAATTTTTAGCATATTGTTCAAAAGCCACAAAAATTAAAGTTTCAAATGAAAAGGCACGTAATAACTATCAGAATAAAAGTTCATGTCTCTAACCGTAGCTTGTGTTATTGTGGTTTTGCATCTATTTAACACAACTCTTTTAATATTCACACACTTATGTTCTTAATTTAAATAAGGGGTATTTTTGTGTACTTAATTTGGATCATTTTTAACTATCGAGATCAATGAAAATTGTTAACATAAATTTATGGTTATTATTATAAAATATACATAAATAAACTTGGATTTGTTAAAATATAAAATTTTGATTGGTATAAAAGACAATGATATAGACACATAGAAGTAGTTTCATAATCTCCTGACTCTGTTATTGTATAAGTGCATACAATGATAAGTATCTACAACTTTTCTACCTTTTGATTTTGTATGTGTTAATGCTCGAAAGGTCTACAGAGTTTGTGTTAATACCCTCCCGGAAGAAGCCTCTTTGCTTGCCAGATATGACTATGTCCCGGAAGCATTCAATGGACAACTCGTCACACCATAAAATTGACTAAGGAAAATAAGTTAAGACAATATTTTTTCTTCCGGAACAAAGACACCTCCTTCCTCCAGCACATTCCACCGCTTGGGCAAAGAGTGCTCCCTCCACTACCATACCTTGTCCCATGGATTAAGGCTACTCACTTCTCCATACTCCAGGATAATGAGGTGTTCCCATGAAAACAATCACTTTGACAACAAGAAGTAAAAGGGGACAAGACATCAACTCACACTTGTTACAAAGAAAGGGACATTCTTCCGGATCAGGAGAAAAAGGAAGGTAACACTAAACATTATAAATACCCAAGTAGCCTCACATACGAGGGGTTCTAATTTGTCTACACATTTCACTCTCACACTCATACATTTGCTCTCAAAGATCAGTCACCAAGTAATAATATTTCCGATATTGTTTCTTGTATTCTCCACCACCAAGTTACTTACTCTCACGCTGGAGGTGCTTGACGGCCACCACCCCCGGTCAGGCATTATTTTGTAGACTCCCTTCCGATAGCTACACCACATCCCCGACCAAGCATAGCCGGAAGAGGGAAAAGTGCGGTAGAGTGGAGCAAGGAGCATTATCATTTGGCGCTAGAAGGAGGGAGATTAGTCATCCTTATAAGACCTTTCCTCCTTTCCAGTTTGCAAGAAGTAACTTACTTTTGGTGTTTGGGCATCCTTTGATTCCTTAGAATTGACCGACGTCCAAGCATACAAGAGAATTTTAGTCACAAATCCTTTTCCATGGGTCCATCAAAGAATACAAGGTTACAAATAAGAAACATGTAGACGGGAACAAAACAAACAACAATGAAGAACAACTTCAAGACAATCAATATGAGACGATTACCGACGCCTCTCACCATAGTGAACCCGTCATCCAAAGGATTGTAACAAGGGATGGAAACCCTCCTCTCAACTTGGACTTAACAAGTTTGGCTCCAAATCAAGTAGATTTCCTTCTCCATGTTGATGCCAATCTCCAACACCCCAACCAGCAAAATGACCTGCCTCAGTCTAAAGGGAGATGGGAACAACCTCCCCACGATCTAATTTCGGCCGGCATTTCTGTCAATCGGTAGTGCTATTAACAATGGCACCAAAAGACCAAGGACAACTAAATCCGTTTTCTCTCGTCTTGGCTCTTCCCAAAACACTCAACATATTCGTCATGAGAAGCCTCACCATCGTCCCGAGACATGGAAGGAAAATTGAAGGATACATGATTTAAGATGTCAAATCGAGGACAAAAAGGCCGAGTAGGAAAGGGAAAAACGAAGATTAGAAGATGAGTTCTACCAAGAGAAGGAGATGGACAGAACTCCTGAGCCCACCCCGGTGGGGCGTGTTGGCAGCTCTCAACCAGAACTCCTCCAAACTCTCATGGAGTTAAAACGCAAGGTTGAAGGAGAAGTTTCAGCTGGTCCAGGAGAATCTCCCTTCTCCAAGAGACTAGAAGATGATGAAGGGTTTCGTGCATGAAAACGCAACGGAAAAACGCGTAAAACAGAAAAATTAACGAAACCCTCCGCAGGATCCATGCGAAAAACGATATTTAATTCGTGAATAGAATCGTTTACCTTTTGAAGCTTTACGAACGGATGACTAATGGAGATCCTTTGATATGATCACCACGTGTCCCGCCTTGCGATACACGTCTCTAATTAGTCCACACGAACGCCCGATCGTCCAACGATCACCGGAGTTGGTACTAGCCAAGAACTGCCCTCGGAACTCTCTCTCTCTCTCTCTCTAGCCTCTCTTTGATGTAGAGCAGCTAGGGTTTTTTAAGAAAAACGTTTTTTCAATTTCTTAACCCTAAAATAATACATCTTAATGTATTTATATGGAGAGAATTCTGGGCCTATACCTAATCTGATTGGGCTTCCAAAACCCAATCTGATTATTAGTAGTATTATTTATTATATTCGAATTATTATATAATTAATCAAGTCCTACTTAATTAATCCAATAATTCAATAATAATAATAATTCAATTAAATTCGAAATTTAATTAATGCTCCGTTTAAAACATTCTTTATGTGTAACCCTTTAGGTTATTATTACGTTGGTAATAATTTTGACATCTCATAATAAAATTATAAACAATGAGCGGCATCTAGTAATACATCACTGCTACCCAAGTAATAATAATAATTGGTGATCCAATTAAACCTTTAATGAATAATGTTCCATGTAATATAATCCTTTTAACCTTATATTATAGATTAAACTCGAGGCATGGTTTATGTCATCCTCTTCAACATTTAATCCCGGTTTACTTGATCGATGAGTAGACTATTAAACAAATCACAATTTGAGCATGGCCATGCATTTCATAGTCTCACTCAATCAAGAGGCCAATAATATCACTCCTAAAATAGGAGGGTTAAATCCTATATCTATCATTCATATTTCTCATATGATTCATAATATACCCAATGTCCACCTTTATCATTATCCGGTCAAAGGTAACTTTGAGTAGAATCAAAGTATATTAATTCTCATATAGAAATATAATGATTTCAAGTCTAAGGATCATTACACCATTATCATTGTGAGAATTGCTTATGACACTTGATAACATTTACCATGAAGAATTCACACGGTGGGTCTATCCAGTGCCATGTTCTGCTAACATGCACTTATGTCTTTGACTTTAGTATCACCATACTTATAACCAGTGAGATGTGGTCATCAGTCAACAAACATACTAGTCTTAATGCATTATTATTGTCCTCAAATAATAATACTCGACTAGGGATCTTTTAGGATTATAAACACTACTCATATAATCTCATTTCTAAGTCACATACTTAGAGATATAGAATTCATGCTTATATTCCAAGGACATTTATTATTCTAATATTTATATCGTAGTTAATAAAGACATAATAAATAATTGAAAGAAAATCCATAGAACATATTTATTAATAATCAAAATGTCTTCCCTAAGAACATTATAGTATTGTCTCTAGGGCACAAGCACTAACAATCTCCCACTTGCACTAGAGCCAATCACCCATGTATCTAATACCATGGAACTAGTGTGACCTTCGTGCTTCTCCTGCGACAAAGCCTTAGTCAGTGGGTCTGCAACGTTATCATTAGTATGCACTTTACATATATGTATATCTCCCCTCCTTGTAATCTCTCGAAGTAGATGATATCGTCTAAGTATATGCTTTGCTCGGGAATGGGACCTTGGTTCCTTAGCCTGCGCAATAGCTCCATTGTTATCGCAATAAAGATCAACTGGATCTGCGATCGATGGAACTACTCCAATTCCCTCAATAAATTTCCGAAGCCAAACAGCCTCTTTGGCCGCTTCACTGGCAGCAATATACTCATCTTCCATTGTAGAATCAGCTACTGTCTCTTGCTTCGAACTCTTCCAGCTTACAGCACCTCCATTTAGACAAAATACAAACCCTGATTGAGACACAGTATCGTCTCTGTCTATTTGGAAACTAGCATCAGGGTAACCTCTTACAACTAGCTTCTCATCTCCTCCATATATCAAGAATGAATCTTTAGTTCTCTTGCGGTACTTAAGAATATTCTTGACTGCCGTCCAGTGACCTTCACCTGGATTAGACTGGTATCTGCTCGTCATGCTTAAAGCATACGAAACATCAGGTCGAGTACATATCATTGCATACATTATTGAACCAATTGCAGAAGCATATGGTACCTTTTTCATACGGTCCTTATCATCTAATGATTTAGGACAGTTTTCTTTTGAGATCACTATCCCATGAGACACAGGGACAAATCCCCTATTTGCCTCTTGCATCCCAAAACGATGCAATACTTTGTCAATGTATGTACTCTGACTTAAGCCGATTAATCTTCTAGATCTATCTCTATAGATCTTGATCCCTAATATATAGGTAGCATTGCCTAAGTCTTTCATTGAGAAACTTTTTCCCAACCAAGTCTTAACAGCCCGAAGAGAAGGTATGTCATTCCCTATTAGTAATATATCATCAACATATAATACTAGGAATGCCACTTTGCTCCCACTAACCTTCTTGTAAACACAAGGCTCATCTTCATTTTGAATAAAGCCAAACTCTTTGACTGTTATATCAAAACGAATGTTCCAACTCCTTGAGGCCTACTTCAATCCATAAATAGATCGTAGTAGCTTACAGACCATTCTAGCAAATCTCGGATCGACAAAACCTTCTGGTTGTATCATATACACATCCTCTTCTAAGCTCCCATTTAAGAAAGTGGTTTTGACATCCATTTGCCAGATTTCATAGTCATAGTAAGCTGCTATCGCAAGCAAAATCCTGATGGACTTGACCATAGCTACCGGTGAGAAAGTTTCATCATAATCAATACCATGAATTTGTTTGAAACCTTTCGCCACTAGTCTTGCTTTGTAGGTCGTTACAATACCATCCATGTCTGTTTTTTCTTGAAAACCCATTTGCACCCAATAGGTTTTACCCCTTCAGGTGGTTCAACCAAAGTCCATACTTTGTTTTCATACATGGAATCCATCTCAGATTTCATAGCTTCCAGCCATCTCTCAGAATCTGGACTATTCATAGCATCCTGATAGGTAAGAGGCTCATCTTCATCCATAAGCATTACATCGCCAGTCTGAGTTAAGAGAAATCCATAATATCTCTCAGGCTCGTGGCGAATCCTACCAGATCTACGAACAACCTGTGTTTCTTGTGCAGTAACATCTTCATGTACTTCGTGCTCATGTTCCAACTCTGGTTCAATGTCATTATGTGGTTCTCGAACTTCATCGAGATCTATCATACTCCCACTATTTTTCTTAGAGAACAGTTCTTTTCAAGAAATACAGCAGTTCGAGCAACAAACACTTTGCTCTCGGTATGATTATAGAAATAATACCCTTTAGTTTCTTTTGGGTATCCCACAAAATTACATTTGTCTGATTTCGGTCCTAGCTTGTCAGTGACTAAACGTTTCACAAACGCTTCGCATCCCCATACTTTCAAAAGGACATGCTATGACGTTTCTCAGTCCATATCTCATCATATGGTGTAGTTTGAACCGATTTAGTAGGAACTCAGTTAAGTGTGTGTGCCACCGTTTCTAGAGCATAACCCCAGAAACTAATTGGAAGATCCGCTAGACTCATCATCGATCGTACCATGTCCAACAAGGTACGATTTCTCCTTTCAGATACACCATTCCACTGTGGTGTTCCAGGAGGTGTGAGTTGTGATACAATACCACACTCCTTTAAGAAATACTTAAATTCTAAGCTTAAGTACTCACCTCCACGATCAGATCGTAGAGTTTTAATACTTCCGCCTATTTGCTTTTCCACTTCTGCCTTGTACTCTTTGAATTTTTCAAATGATTCGGATTTGTTCTTCAAAAGATACAGATATCCGTACCTACTAAAATCATCAGTAAAGGTTATGAAGTAGTAAAAGCCACCTCTTGCCATCGTATGCATTGGACCACATACATCACTATGTATAAGTTCTAATCGTTCGGTGGCCCTCTCACCAATTCCGGTAAAAGGAGCTTTAGTCATTTTTCCAATGAGACAAGGTTCGCATTCTTCGTATGATTCAAAATCAAACTTATCCAAGTATCCATCCTTATGTAACTTGGAAATGCGTTTCTCATTTATATGGCCTAAACGACAATGCCAAAGGTATGTTTTATTTGAGTCATTAGCCTTAATACGTTAATTATTTACATTATAGACAGGAATATAAAGATCAAGAACATATAAACCATTAAATAAACGTGCAACCCCATAGGTAACATTATTCAAACCAAAGGAACAACTATTGTTTTGAATTGTAAAGGAAAAACCTTTCTTGTCCAAACAAGAAACAGAAATAATGTTTCTGCAAATCGCAGGCACATAAAAACAGTTTCCAAGTTCTAAAATAAGCCCAGTGGGCAATGATAAATTATAAGTCCCTACAGCCAAAGCAGCAACCTTTGCTCCATTGCCAACACGTAGGTCGACTTCTCCTTTCGCCAAAGTCCTACTCCTTCGCAGTTCCTGCACATTTATACAAATGTGAGAACCACATCCAGTATCCAATACCCATGATGTAGAAGTAGACAAATTGACTTCTATAACATACATACCTGAATCAGAAATCTTCACTGTTGCCCAGTAATAATCTATTGTAGAAGGGGGTTGAATACAATAGTATAAGATAATCGACTTCTTAATATATATATCACAAATATGAAAGAAAGATAACAGCTTTATTAAATCTGATATAAAACTGTTACAAACTCTCTCAAGAAATTCTGATGTTCTTGAGAGCTGCTAGCTTACAAAAACTCTCTCAAGAAATTCTATGTTCTTAAGAGCTTCTATTCGATTATGTTCTCGTCTGTGTTGTCTTCATAAATCGAAACCAAAACTGTGTTTATATACTACACAGCTTCTCTATCAATAATAAGTCCTAATCAATTACAAAGATTGAAACCTATCTATAATTGATAGCTACATCCTACAAACCAGGAACCGACAGAATAAACTTCCATGTTTAACTAGACTCCAAATATAACTCGAAGTAGGAATCCTGATCAGCTTCCAGTCCTGATGATCAATCCTGATCCCAGTCCTGATATGTATCTCAATCCTGACGACCATGTAATCCTGATGACGTCAGCAATCCTGATCAGTTGAGTCTAGCTCCTGACGATCATTGAATTCTGATCTAACAATCTCCCCCAATCTCATACTTTGTGAAATAAAGTATAGATTCCTAAGATTCAATGATGTCAAAAACATATATACAAAATGTACATAATCTGCAGCAACAACTTATCTGTTTATATTCTTTGATAGAACAAATTCATCTTCAAGAAGTTGGATAACAAATTTTCTTCTTTTTCTTCAAGAATTTGAATCAGTCTTTCCTTAAGATTTCTGAGTTCTTCATCTTCCTCATTAATCTGATAGATAGCTGCTCTGAGATTCAATATGGAGTTTCTCTGAAGACTATGCTTTTCAAGCAAAAGATAAGCAATTTCCTTCCCATCAGGATTGAGAGTAAGATGAGTCATGCCAAAATTTACTTCTTTAGCAGCAGTACCCCTTTGCATTTCCACATCCTGACCTCTTTGATTTAAGTACATGGGAGTATAATTACCATTGAAATTACTGTTTCCATCCAGTCTTCTTCTTATTGTTGACAAAATCATGTCACTCCATTCTTTGCATATTTTATTCTTCGATCTCAAAAGATAATGAACATATTTTAGTTCCTGTGTAGTTTTCATCAGCAGATCTTGAATAGATAAAATCTTCATACTACCATCTTTCATGAAGTACAGAAGCTTTTCTTTCTTGTCAAAACCATCATGACAATCTATAACTATATCAACAGCTAGTAAATTGTTCAGGTTTTCAGAAGTTAAAGTACCTCCAATTTCAGTTAAGGAGTAAGGATCAACATATGACATATTTATATATTCAGCTTCCCTGTGTCCAATACCTCCTCTTGAATTACATGTCAATTGCTTCAGATTTGAAAACATCTTTAACCAGAGTGCTTTTGATCTAACCATCCCAGATAAATCAACAACACTTGAAGCGCTTGTAATAATTCCTCCAGACTGAAAATTGATAAGTGTATCACAACTTAATGTGCTAATATGTTTCCACTTCTTATCCTTTTCCTTTTCAAAGGCATAGCTTCTTTCCAGTGAAGATTCTTGTCTGCTTGGGTTCCTCCACACTCTTTTGTTTGAGAGTTAAGCCTTTGTACATAGAGATTGAAATCCCTATTTGTTGATCTTGTAATTTCTCTTCTTCTGGCTTCTTCTTCTTCATCTACTTCCTTGTTGTGAGAATCAACCACAGTCGATAAAATTATCAAGTCAATCTCTTGCAGAATTTCAGAATCATCAGGATCTTGAATATTATCAGGAACAACATCAGGATTAGATTCTTCAATTTGATTTGTATTGCAGAGAGTTGATTTTCTTGATTTTCTTCTCAATTCAGGTTCTTCTTCAATATTTCCATCATCACCAAAAGTAGATCTGTCAGGAACTACTAGAGTTTGAATAGGTTCAGGAATTTCTTAAATTCTTAACCCTCGAGACCTTGTCTGTCTAGGTATTGTTTGAGTTGAAGAACCTCTTCTACTTCTTCTAGCTCCTCTCCTACCTCTGCCTCCTCTACCTCTAGCAAGAGCAGGGTTATTAAAGCTTTCCATCATTTCTCTCTGTTGTCTTAAGAATTCTTCATGTGAGAGATCAGGATATTCTTCACTTGCTGTAGAGAGTGCTTTTCTTACATATAATTGTTGAACTCTTTTATCAGTGTGATATAGAGTAACAATTCTGCCATCTTTTGTAGAAAACTTCTGGAATAAATTTGATGCATCTTCAGGATTATCAATAAAAATATCTTCATTACCTTCAGGAATTGTAGCAAGAGTATGTCCATGACCAGGTGTCAGGATTTGTTCTTCCGTCAGGATCTGAGATTGGACCAACGTTCTTACTGTCTTAACTCCAGAATCAGAAACATGAGTTGACTGCGTTGTTTGACTTTGTGAAGTTTGAATTGTAGACTTCATAACAGCAGCATCAGAGGTTTCTCCTTGTATCACTTTGTCACAACCATCATCTCCAGTATCATCATCATTATTCCTTAATACTAGATCAGGTGTGCATTTTGTCTGACTAACCTTCTCCCCCTTTTTGACATCAGGATTTGACAATAAATTCAAAATTAAGGAAAGAGAGGCTTGAATGTCAGTTACCTTGGTATCCAGAGAATCAATCCGTCTGTTGATAGAGGTTTGTTCAGAAATAACAGATTTCACTTGGGATTCTACTACCCTTAGCTGAAAAGCAGTAGGCACCTTTGTAAAATTTTGAGAAATATCATTCCTCACCAACTCAGTTGAGTTCTTGATAGAATCAATCTCACTTTTTAGACTTTTGGATAACAAAGTTGTAGCCTTCAGATGATTCTTCAAGTCTTGATTCTCTATAGATTTCACTGCATCATAGGCATGTTCCAAAGCAGAAGAATAACTTACAGATTCAGCAGATCTGAGCCATGAATTGTTCCATTCATTCTGTCTAAGTGCCTCAGCAGGATTAAAGGAAGGAATAGAAAAATCTTGTCTCTGATCTTTCCCATTGGAAGCTTTGCCAGCCATATATGTACTTTCATTTTATCCTGTGAATCTGTGATAGGATGATCCATTGGTCTTGAACGAAGTGGCTGTATCAGGATAGGTTCAATATCAGGAGCACCACTAGCGTCAGGATGAACACCGTCAGGATTTGATATGCTTGCATCAGTATTTTCTACCAATGGTTCTTGTGGAGCTTGAGGTTCAGAAGCTTCTTCAACACTTTGAGTCAAAGGTTCTTGTGTGCTTCCCTCATTGACAGTGTCCTCGACCAATCTTTGAACTTCATCTGCACCAGAAATCCCTTGAGCATTGTCAGGAAATTTCTCAGAAACTGTAGCTTGGCCTGCATCTTCACTTTGAGAAGATGGTTCTTGTGTAACTGGAATGTCAATGTCTGCATTCTCCCTTTGAGAAAATGGTTCTTGTGGGACCATTCCACGAGCTAAGCCTTCACTCAAACTTTGATTGAGTGGTTCTTGTGTGGCTGGATCATCAGAAAGAGCTGCTGAACCACTTTGAGGTTCAGGTTCTTGTGGGCTTGATCCTTTCAGTTTCTTCTGTCTCTGATAGACTAACTCTTCTGCCTTCCTTAGCTTTTCCATTGGATGTTTTATCCCAAGATTGGAAGCAGCAGCACCATACTTCTCCCATGAAATATCAACATGTCTTTTTGTTGGAGAGTCCTGTGCTGGAGAGTCTGAAATATTAACCAGTTGACTTGGTGCAGCATCAGGAATACTAACATCAGGATTTGCTTGAGCAGTTGAAACTGATTGCTCATTCAGAATAGAAGTGTCCTGTACATCAGTATCCTGCTTCTTTTTTAAAGGAATATGATACCTGCTTTTTGATAACTTCCTTTTCTTCTGTGGTGTAGACAAATGAACCACAGCTGCAGTAGCAGTATCAGCAACTTCCTTATTCACATTCATCACAGAGGATATAGGTAAGTCATCCTCTGAATCAGTCTCATCCCTGAGTACTAACTTTCTTTTAACAGAAACAGCCTCACCTCCCTTTGCAGCTTTGTTCACCAGGACCCATTGTACACCCCCTTGTAACTTCTTTTTAGAGATAGGTGTAGAGGAAAAGTCCTTTGAACCTGATTGCCTTCCTGACACATCTGTTCTAGCTGACTTCTTTGCTTTTACAACTAAAGTCTTTTGAGAGACATTAGAGGTGGCAGTTGACTGTTTAGACTGTTTAAGATGAATGCTTGGGTTAGGAACAAGGTGTGATTGGCCTTGCCCCATAGCATTAGAAATTAAACCATAACGAGTAGGCATTTTCCTATGTAAGAAAAACCTAACCTCATCAGGAATAAAAGCATTTCCTATGAAACCATTTGCCTTATCAGGATTGAAAAACGCAAAAAAAATTAATATGAAGTAAAATAAAATTTTATTTATGAAAACAAAATTTATTTTGACAATCCTGATAAATGCTGTTTTTTTTAAAATGATTACAGAAACAAATAGCATAATACCCATGTAACCATTCTTACCAATTACCGAGGCAAAGTAATTATGAGAAACTGAACAGTCGCCTCGATAAACAAAAATGACCTGCATCCTTAACACACATTCTCTATAAAATAGAACTGTTAAGCATAATCATCATTTATCTATTAAAACACAAACCCTCTCCAGAGAAAAACTTACAAAAACCTTTCATCTTCTTTGTTTTTCAATGGCTGCCAATCAACAACAAAACAACATACCTGATGCTGAGCTCGATATTATATGGCAAGAGATGGAAGAGGCTCTAGCTGACATTGAGCCACAACCAGTTCCTGACCCTCAGGAACATGAAGCGTTTATTAACGCAATGGCCGATGTGCTGTTGCACAATTTCCAGCAGGCCAATCCTGACTGGAATCCGCTTGATAACCTCATCTATGAAGAGGATGAGGATGATGAAGAGGATGAGGATGAAGATGATGAAGAGCTCGTCCGAGAGCTTGAGAAAAGAAAGAAGAGAATCCGTGATGCTTGTATGTCATGCAAGTTGGAGGCACGGAAGCGTCCCGGTGGTCACGGTGACGATCTGCCTTCAAGTAAATCACCTCCCCTCCTTGTCCTTTAAGGATGGAACAAGAGATCTTCCAATCCTGATGGACTGTGAAGCTGCTCAGGAGCGTTCATGCTTATTTGAAGGGCACGTGTTCCTGAGTAGAAAAGTAGACTAGGAAAAGAATATGTAATTTCCATTTTCATTTGTAAAGAATCTTCAATATTTAATGAAAACTATCAATTTGCTCAATTGTTCTTGTCCTTCTTACTTTTCCTGCACAATTTGTTAGTAACACTGCATTTGACATATAAACTGACGAATAGAAAACTCTGATAAAAATATAATTGAAATTGAGAATTAAGACTGAAAACTTAATCAAAGACTAAGTAAAAATCTTATTTTTCCAGAGTTTACCAGGAGTGTTGTTGACAAATTGTCTTAGAACTTCTGGTTTTCATACCAGCTTCAATATCTGAGCATCAGGATTTGACCAGTATTTCCTCTCTGTAGCTTTCCTCAGAAATTCTCAAAGTTCATCATTCCAAGTTCATTCACCAATTTATTGAAAGTAGCTTCAGGTAGTGGCTTGGTGAATATATCAGCTAGTTGTTGATCAGTAGGAACAAAGTGAAGTTCAATTGTTCTTTCCAGAACTTGTTCTCTTATGAAGTGATATCGAATACTGATGTGTTTAGTAAGAGAATGTTGAACTGGATTTCCTGTCATTGCAATAGCACTTTGGTTATCACAATAAATAGGGATCTTTGAGTATGACAGGCCATAATCTAACAACTGATTTCTCATCCACATTATCTGAGCACAACAACTTCCTGCAACAATGTACTCAGCTTCTGCAGTTGAAGTGGAAATGGATTTTTGCTTTTTACTGAACCATGAAACTAGTCTTCCACCCAAAAACTGACAGCTTCCTGAAGTACTTTTCCTGTCTATTTTGCATCCTGCAAAATCAGCATCTGAATAACCACACAACCCAAAATCTGATTCCCTTGCATACCAAAGGCCAAGTGAAGAAGTGCCTTTGAGATATCTGAAAATTCTTTTGACTGCAATCAGATGGGGTTCTCTAGGTTTTGCTTGAAATCTTGCACACAGACAGGTTGCAAACATGATATCTGGTCTACTTGCAGTGAGATACAATAAAGAGCCAATCATTCCTCTGTAGTGAGTTACATCTACCTCAGCACCTTGATCAGGATCAAGTTTGGTAGCTGTAGTTATGGGAGTTGTAGCAGGAGAACTATCTTGCATGTTAAACCTTGTCAATAAATTCCTTGTATATTTAGACTGATTGATAAAAATCCCTTCATCAGTCTGTTTAACTTGAAGACCAAGAAAGTAACTCATTTCTCCCATCATGCTCATTTGATATCTTGACTGCATAAGCTTGGAAAACTTTTCATGAAGCGTATTGTTTGTTGACCCAAAAATGATATCATCAACATAAATCTGAACTAACAACAAGTCCTTACCATGATTCAAATAAAATAGAGTTTTATCAATAGCACCTCTTTTGAATCCACTTTACAGTAAGAATAGAGCTAAAGTTTCATACCATGCTCTTGGAGCTTGCTTTAGTCCATAAAGTGCCTTATCCAATCTGTAGACATGATCTGGATAGTTAAGATCAATGAAACCAGGAGGTTGCTCAACATAGACTTCTTCCTCCAGTTCTCCATTTAAGAAAGCACTTTTAACATCCATCTGGAACACCTTGAATTTCTTATGTGCTGCATAAGCAAGAAATATCCTGATGGCTTCTAGTCTTGCAACAGGAGCAAACGTTTCGTCATAATCAATTCCCTCTTGTTGAGAATACCCCTTTGCAACTAGTCTTGCTTTGTTTCTGATTATTACTCCATCAGAATCAGTCTTGTTCTTGAAAATCCATTTTGTACCAACAATTGATCTATTCTTTGGTCTTGGTACCAGTTTCCAGACTTCATTTCTTTCAAATTCATTCAGTTCCTCTTGCATTGCAGTAACCCAATCAGCATCTTTAAGTGCATCTTCAACTTTCTTTGGCTCCTCCTTGAATAGAAAGTTATTGTATAGACATTCATTCTGAGTTGCACTTCTTGTTTGAACACCTGCATCAGGATCCCCAATGATCAAATCAGGAGTATGACTTGCAGTCCATTTCCTTGCTGGTGTTAAATTGTTTCTTGAAGTAGATGCTCTCCCTGGATTGGTGTTATCTTGATTTGAAGAACTTGCTTGTCTTGAAGCTCCCCCTGAATTATTGCTATGTCCTCCTGATAAGTTATCAGGATCATCACTTGAATCAGTATCTGAAAAATTCTGTCCTGATGATTGTGTTGACTCTGAACTTGTAGTAGAATGATGTTGCTCCCCCTCAACATTAGCACTACTAGAAGTATCACTATTGATTGCATCATCAGTATTTGTACCATCAGCATCTGGTGTGTCATCAGGATTTGGTGACCCATCAGGATCTGATGTATGGACAGGATCTGATTCACTTTCTTCAGGTTCCTTGGTAGCTTCATTTTCAAAAATCAATCTATCATGAGAGTCTTCATTTATTCCAGTTATCTTCTTGTCATCAAAAGATACATGTATTGACTCCATGACAGTTCTTGTTCTCAAATTAAAAACTCTGAAGGCTCTTGATGCAGGATAGCCTATGAAAATTCCTTCATCAGCCTTTGTTTCAAATTTCCCAAGTTGTTCAGGGTGAGTTCTGAGAACAAAACATTTACAGCCAAACACATGCAGATGCTTCAGACTTGGTTTCTTTTCCTTGAGTGACTGATAAGGAGTAACACCATGTCTGTTTATTAATGTGAGATTTTGAGTATAGCATGCTGTGTTGACTGCTTCTGCCCAGAAATATGTAGGTAATTTTGCTTCTTCCAACATAGTTCTGCCAGCTTCAATAAGAGTTCTATTTTTCCTTTAAACTACTCCATTTTGCTGAGGTGTGCCAGGAGCAGAGAATTGTTGAATGATTCCTTTGTACTTGCAGAACTCTTCCATCTTTGAATTCTTAAATTCAGTACCATTATCACTTCTCAGTATCTTGACTTTGTACTTTGTGGTTGTCTCAATCATTCTCACATGATCCAACAGAACTTCAGGAGTCTCATCTTTTCTGTGCAGAAAATACACCCAGGTGAATCTAGAATATTCATCAACAATTACAAGAGTGTACCTTTTCTTACTGATGGACATGATGTTGACTGGACCAAATAGATCAAGATGTAGCATGTGATATGGTTCTTCAATAGAGGATTCTGATTTGCTCTGGAATGATGTCCTTCTTTGTTTTGTTTTCTGACATGCATCATAGAGTCCATCAGGAGTATATAACACTTTTGGTAATCCTCTCACTAAATCTTTCTTAACCAACTCATTGATATTGCTGAAGTTGAGATGAGAAAGTTTCTTGTGCCAATTCCAACTTTCATCTACTGAAGCTTTACTGATCAGACAGGTAGGGGAGTCATCAGTATTTGATTGAATGTTGGCTTCATATATGTTACCATGCCTGTAGCCAGTCAGTGCTATCTTGCTTGTTGCCTTACTGACTACTTCACAATGAGTGGAATAGAAGTTGACATGATAACCTCTGTCAGTGATTTGACTAATACTCAACAAGTTGTGTTTTAGTCCCTTCACTAGAGCTACTTTTTCAATGATGACATTTCCAATTATTATATTGCCATATCCCAAGGTTTGTCCAATGTTGCCATCTCCATAAGACACAGTTGGGCCAGCTTTTTCCTCATATTCTGATAACAGGGCTTTGTTTCCAGTCATGTGCACAGAACATCCACTATCCATGACTAACACATTTTTCTTTTTACCCTGCAATCAGAATAGAAACACACTAGTTAGAACATTTAGGAACCCATACTTGTTGGGTTCCTTTTCCATGCAATTTATTAAATTTCACAGCAGAAGACTTTCTGACTTTAGCAGTCCTGACAGGATTCACTCCATCGGGATTTGCTTTGTCAGTATCAGTATTAACAAAAGCATGTTCCAACTTGACATTCTTAATGCTACCAGAGTTTGCACTATTTTTATCAACTTTAGGCAATGGATCATAAAAGTTATAGTACAACTCATGATAATCTTTACAAGTATAAATAGAATGTCATATACTACCACAATGAAAACAGGACTTCTGTGGTTTATAAAATACTGATCTATTCCTAACATCAGACTTAGGAATATCAGTAATCTTCTTCTTACTCTTCTTACAATCAATAGCAAGATGATTAGAGTTACCACAGTTAAAACAACACTTTCTAGGTGCATTTGGGATATGTTAATCCCAAATGACCTAACAGAATTGTAGAAGGGGGGGGGGGTTGAATACAATTCTTGATATTTTCTTAAACTTAAAACACTTTATAAAATAAAACTGAACTGAATAAATAAAGACACAAGATATAAATAATTCAGTTGGATTGTTTGATGATCCAACTGAAGTGTTTTTATTGCGGAAATAATCTGTGATACAAAAGTACACAGCTGCTCAGTTACAGAGTTGTAGAGAAGAATGCTCTCAAAGATAGCTAATACAAACTATTTGTTTTTCTTCTCTCACTCTCTCTTAACTGCTACACTTGGTTATATATATATTCCCCAAGTTTACAATACTATTTTTGGCTACACTAAAGTACACTAAAGGTAACCGCCAATAGTTTGCTTTTCATCCCTTTGTCCAGTGGTCCTTGGAGATCCTTGCTTTTGACTTCATGCTTATTATGATCACTCCCAAGAGCCCAATTGGAAACTGGGATGTTTCCTTATTCCCCATGTCCATTTGAATGGTTTCCAATGCAAAGTACACTTCCACATCACCTTTAGATCTGTTCAGTAAACTGTCACTATCACTTTGTCAACTATTCAGAAAAGCAATAATGATTCGTTGATAGCAGGGAGATGTGTTTCGTTGATAGCTTTATTCTTCATTCCGTTGATGGTGTTTCTCCCGTTTCGTTGATGAGTAAACTCCATACCGTTGATGGTGTATCCTTGTTTCGTTGATAGAGTAATCCTCGTACCGTTGACATGTCTTCACTTAGGCAAAATTACAAGGCATAACATATTTACAATTAACCAACCTATTTTGCCTATCTGGTACTTAGTCAACATGACTTAGAAAACCTATCTAATACATACATCAAAATGCATATCAAACTGTGAAGTATTGTACAGTGCAATTGCTACAACACTCATTCCGTTGATGAGCTTCCTGTCAACGAAACACTGCAAAGCATGCCATTCCGTTGACAGTTACAAAATGACTTAATACAAAATCTACTAAGTGTTTTTATAATTATCATCAAGAACAACATATTCCTAACAGGATATATTTATAACCATTCTCTTTATTGATCCCAACTTTACCATTCCTGTTTCTCTTAACAGTAGCTTCCTTTTTCTTATCTGTCACCTCACAGATTTTATCCTTAAGCTGTTTCTGAGACAATAAACCTACATTCTTAATGACTTTATTCAAGACAGGTTTAGACTTTATGATTTTAATTCCTTGAGTAGAAGTAGATCCCTTTTCAAAAGTAGAATTGGAATCCTTACCAAAAACAAAATTAACAGGAGTAATCTTAGATTTGGTTGCATCTATAACATGTCTATAGGTCTTTGGACTGATTGTCTCATCAATGACAATTTTCTCTTTCAATTTCTTATCCTCATCTGACTTATATCCTAGACACTCTTTCCAATTCTTAGAGGTATTAATCTCATGAAATTTCCTACCAGAGTCTGTCCAGCTTCTGATTTTCTCATTAGCATTTTCAAGTTCCTTTTCAAGAGCAGTACATTTGGATTTCATCTCTAAGTACATGTGATTCACATTATCACATTCTTTTTGTACTTCTTGCATACGAGAAAATTCAGCTTCTAATATATCATTCCTTTTTCTAAGTTCAGACATCTCAGATAAGATCCTAGTATTTTCAACAGTTTGACTTCTAAAGCTAATATGTAATGACTTTAGAAAACGTCTTAACTCAGAAGCATTATCAGTATCAAAATCAAAGATAGTATTTAGTACATTATCATCAGGAGCAGCAGTTACATCAGCATTGGCCATTAGAGCATAGTTGACCACCTCAGTATCAGATTCTGAGGAAGAGTCCATCCAATCATTGCTTGATGTGATAAATGCCTTCGTCTTCTTGCACTCAGAAGCAAAGTGACCCAAACCATTGCACTTGTAGCATCTAACCTTTGACTTGTCAAATTTGCTATCTTTGCTGTCCTTTTTGATATACTTATCTTTGTTAGGATTGAAAGCCTTTTTCTGAAAGTTGCCTTGTCTTCTATTCTTCCTGAACTTCATCCTTCTGAAGTTTCTGACAATCATAGCAACCATCTCTTCCACGTCCGAGTCAGAAGAATCATCATCAGTATTGGCATCAGCATTGCCATCAGTATCTGATGAAGAGTCATCAGGATCTGACTCAACTATTCTTGTTTTACTTCTAGAGACCTCCATACCTTTTCCTTTTGATTTAGCCTCTGCTTTCAAAGCAATTGATTTTGCCTTGCTGCTTTTCTTGTTCTTTCTCTGTTGAACTTCAAGATCATGAGTTCTTAGCATCCCATAGACTTCATCAAGAGACACAGTGTTAAGATCATACTGATGTCTAATGATTGATGTCTGAGTGTCCCATTCTTCAGGTAAAGCTCTTAGAAACTTGGTGTTTGAATCTTCAGTTTCATATTCCTTGTCAACTAAAGATAAACTGTTCAATAGTGTCAGAAATCTATCATATAGATCAGTTAGGCTCTCATCGGGTCTTGCATCAAATTGTTCATATTCTTGAATCAAAAGAGCCCTTCTGCTTTTCTTGACAGATGGAGATCCCTGGCACTGAGTTTCCAAAGTATCCCAGATTTCTTTTGAAGACTTGCATGCAATCACTCTGTTTGACATGACAGCATCAAGACTACTGTGTAAGATATTCTTTATCTTTGGTTCCCTGAGTACATGAGCTTTTTCTTCTGGAGTCCATTCACTTTTAGCCTTGACCACATAATGTTCAGGTACTGTATCTGTTCGTTCTACAATTCGTGTAGGAATATATGGTCCATCACGAATCCTGTCCAAATAGTCAGGATCCATAGCCTCCAGGTACATCAGCATCTTTACCCTCCATGTTGCATATTCTGATTTCTTCAAGATGGGAATCTTCATGCTTTCATACTTGGTTGTCGACATCTTTAGATCGTATCTGATTCAGAATTAAATCAGTTTGCTCTGATACCAATTGTTGCCCAGTAATAATCTATTGTAGAAGGGGGGTTGAATACAATAGTATAAGATAATCGACTTCTTAATATATATATCACAAATATGAAAGAAAGATAACAGCTTTATTAAATCTGATATAAAACTGTTACAAACTCTCTCAAGAAATTCTGATGTTCTTGAGAGCTGCTAGCTTACAAAAACTCTCTCAAGAAATTCTATGTTCTTAAGAGCTTCTATTCGATTATGTTCTCGTATGTGTTGTCTTCATAAATCAAAACCAAAACTGTGTTTATATACTACACAGCTTCTCTATCAATAATAAGTCCTAATCAATTACAAAGATTGAAACCTATCTATAATTGATAGCTACATCCTACAAACCAGGAACCGACAGAATAAACTTCCATGTTTAACTAGACTCCAAATATAACTCGAAGTAGGAATCCTGATCAGCTTCCAGTCCTGATGATCAATCCTGATCCCAGTCCTGATATGTATCTCAATCCTGACGACCATGTAATCCTGATGACGTCAGCAATCCTGATCAGTTGAGTCTAGCTCCTGACGATCATTGAATTCTGATCTAACATTCACAGACTTCATACCCTTCAGGTTCTGATCCTCCAAATAAGCTTGACAATTACGCTTCCAATGACCCGGCTTCTTGCAAAAGTGACATACATCACCCTTTGCAGCACCTTTTGCAACACCTCCAGTAGGCTTCAAAGCCTTTTTGAAAGCAGGCTTCGGATTAGCAGATTTAGATCCAATCTTCTTCTTGCCTTTCCATTTCCCCTTTCCTTTGGCATTCCCTTTATTCACCATCATTATGGGAGCAGGGTTAGCCTTTGACATATTGGTCTCAGCAGTCCTCAATAATGCCAATAGTTCGGTAGGTGTTTTGTCTATCTCACTCATAATATAGTTTATAACAAATTGAGTGTAGTTGTTGTTCAAAGACTACAAGATCAAATTTTCTTGGAGTTCCGGTAAAACCGGGTAACCCAAATTCTCAAGGGTTTCCATATACCCTATCATCTTTAGAACATGCGGTCCAACCGGGTCACGATCTCCCTGTTTGCATGCATACAACGCTTTGCTTACATCAAACCTCTCTTGACGAGCTTGACCTTCAAACATCCTTTTGAGGTGCTCAATCATGTCATAAGCATCCATACGCTCATGTTGTTTCTGAAGCTCAGGACTCATAGTCGCTAGCATCAAACAACAGACATCCGTAGAATCATCAAGATGCTTCTGATAATCATTTTGTTGAGCCTCGGTTGCTTCAGTAGCAAGAGGTCCAGGGTGAGGAATATCAAGGACATAAAGCTTTCGCTCCTGCCTGAGGACAATCCTCAAATTCCTTTGCCAATCAAGGAAGTTAGTTCCTGTCAGCTTTTCCTTCTCAAGGACTGATCGCACAGAGAAATTGTTTGAGTTTGCCATTTAGATATCTACAATGTTAAAATGCATAAAATAAGTTAGTTGCAGATTTATTAAATTATGTTCAAGTGATTATCCATATATATTCACAATATATATCTCTCGCTATTTTTATCAAATCAATAGCCCTAACTATTAATTCGGAAGGCATTACTCTAAATCCTTCTAGTGAGCCAAGATCCATATTTCGTCATGCTTAAGGTCAGCTTTGGCTTTACTCCCAAAACTTGATTTATTTAGGTAGACAACTCTTGTCAATTATATCATATATAACTCTTGGAAAGTTTGGTAGAACAACATTTGTCCATATTTATCCAATAAATCATACCAAACTCCATGCCTCTAAGTTCACAATCTTATTGTGGTAACTTAGTTAAGTCTAACCCAATGGTCTAACAGTTAAGTGTCACATTTACTTCATCGCGCCTTACCACGATAGATTGGAGTGCTTCGCTTTGGCGAACCCACTCTTTCTCGATCTAGGTCTTGACGAGTGTTGCCCATTGGAAGGCATCTAAGTGACTTAATATTTTAAATTTAGGGATTTTACCATCATCAAGAGATTCCCAATTTTTCCTTGAACTAAGTACTTCAATTCAAAATTCATCAATGGTTTGATTTCCAGTCCAACGGAGGAGTCACAGTGGTCTCACTTAAAATCCGCCTTTCTTACAAACGCTGCTTGTATTTTTGTCAAAATCGCCCCATATCAAAAAATCGAAAAATCATACTTATTTCCGTGTTTCAGAAACACAGGAATCTCATGTTCGTTTTGTTCAATTTTAAAATCTTGAATCGTTACAAATTTTATCTTGTTTAGCAGGCATGGCATGGGTGATGTATCTAATACATACATGTTTAATCTAATTAAAACATGCATCAATATAGCTACGCATACATACCATCATCACATGCATCATATATGTAAAGTGCGTAAAGTAAACGTGTTTGGTTATGGCCCAATCCTATGCGATTTTTCCAAGCTAAGGAAAAATCAAGGTCAATCTATGGTGGTATCAAATACAACATAATAAATTACACATGTCTTCATGCTTCCTTGTAATGTCTCCTTTGATCGCCTCCTTGGCATGCCTCCATGTCTTCATATCATCAGTTACATAATATGAAAAGCTAATCTAATAAACTTACAAGAGAAACTCGAGTTACATTCGAGATTTAATCATTACAAGAATGAACGACATGCAAGTCGTATTTAAAACCAAAACCATAATCAAAAACCACTAACGTATGGGTCTTAGGGCCATAACCATACACCATGCTCAATTAACAGTTAAGAATATCACACCATATCATATTTTTCATGATCCAATCACAAAATCAAATAAAGTGTAAATCAGAAAATTAAAATCAGAATTATGAAAACAATAAACCGCTGTTTACAGACAGTAAACGACGTCAAACGCCTTACAGATGAACGAGTGACATAGTCAGTGTTGTTCAGACGCTCGTTTCCCTTTCCGAAAAGGTATTTTCGGCCAATTTCTGAGAGAGTATGCAAATTTCACCAAATCTGCGCAGCCAATCAGAAATCGTATCGAATACGATTCTCATAACAAGAACAAAAATATATCATGTATATATCAGTATACATACAGATTATATGATCATCATATGATCATCTCAATCATCATTATTATACAATTTATGTATATACATCAATACAATATTCATGTTTTCATAAAAACAACGCATCAATCATGATAGTCGCAAACATGATTTTATCATCAAAACAGTAAACATATAAACGAATTAAACACTTTTTGCAAGTAGCTCTGATGCCATTGAAGAGTTTCGTGCATGAAAACGCAACGGAAAAAAACGCGTAAAACAGAAAAATTAACGAAACCCTCCGCAGGATCCATGCGAAAAACGATATTTAATTCGTGAATAGAATCGTGTACCTTTTGAAGCTTTACGAACGGATGACTAATGGAGGTCCTTTGATATGATCACCACGTGTCCCGCCTTGCGATACACGTCTCTAATTAGTCCACACGAACGCCCGATCGTCCAACGATCACCGGAGTTGGTACTAGCCAAGAACTGCCCTCGGAACTCTCTCTCTCTCTCTCTCTCTAGCCTCTCTTTGATGTAGAGCAGCTAGGGTTTTTTTAAGAAAAACATTTTTCAATTTCTTAACCCTAAAATAATACATCTTAATGTATTTATATGGAGAGAATTCTGGGCCTATACCTAATCTGATTGGGCTTCCAAAACCCAATCTGGTTATTAGTATTATTATTTATTATATTCGAATTATTATATAATTAATCAAGTCCTACTTAATTAATCCAATAATTCAATAATAATAATAATTCAATTAAATTCGAAATTTAATTAATGCTCCGTTTAAAACATTCTTTATGTGTAACCCTTTAGGTTATTATTACGTTGGCAATAATTTTAACATCTCATAATAAAATTATAAACAATGAGCGGCATCTAGTAATACATCACTGCTACCCAAGTAATAATAATAATTGGTGATCCAATTAAACCTTTAATGAATAATGTTCCATGTAATATAATCCTTTTAACCTTATATTATAGATTAAACTCGAGGCATGGTTTATGTCATCCTCTTCAACATTTAATCCCGGTTTACTTTATCGATGAGTAGACTATTAAACAAATCACAATTTGAGCATGGCCATGCATTTCATAGTCTCACTCAATCAAGAGGCCAATAATATCACTCCTAAAATAGGAGGGTTAAATCCTATATCTATCATTCATATTTCTCATATGATTCATAATATACCCAATGTCCACCTTTATCATTACCCGGTCAAAGGTAACTTTGAGTAGAATCAAAGTATATTAATTCTCATATAGAAATATAATGATTTCAAGTCTAAGGATCATTACACCATTATCATTGTGAGAATTGCTTATGACACTTGATAACATTTACCATGAAGAATTCACACGGTGGGTCTATCCAGTGCCATGTTCTGCTAACATGCACTTATGTCTTTGACTTTAGTATCACCATACTTATAACCAGTGAGATGTGGTCATCAGTCAACAAACATACTAGTCTTAATGCATTATTATTGTCCTCAAATAATAATACTTGACTAGGGATCTTTTAGGATTATAAACACTACTCATATAATCTCATTTCTAAGTCACATACTTAGAGATATAGAATTCATGCTTATATTCCAAGGACATTTATTATTCTAATATTTATATCGTAGTTAATAAAGACATAATAAATAATTGAAAGAAAATCCATAGAACATATTTATTAATAATCAAAATGTCTTCCCTAAGAACATTATAGTATTGTCTCTAGGGCACAAGCACTAAGAGATGAGAGTAAGCAAACGCATTTGAAACACCCCAACTTGGACTCATATGATGGTAACGGAGACCCGGAAGAGCACTTAAGTTACTTTGATCAAATAGCCCTCTTTTATGGGTACCGGGACTTGACATGTTGTAGATTCTTTGCTTCCACCTTGAGAGGAAGTGCACAACGTTGGTTTTGTAGACTTCCTCCCAGGACCATTGACACAGGGGCCGAGTTCAAAAAAGCTTTTCTGAATAAGTTTAAGGCAAATCAACCACATGAAGTGCACTCTGTCTTCCTTGAGACCATAGCCCAAAAAAGTGGGGAAACACTTGAGAGTTATCTAAAGAGATTCAAGGAGGCGGTAAACAAAGTAGTATCAGTAAATGAGACGGAATCACTAGTCCATTTAAGAAGGGGTCTAGACCCTTATGATTGTGAAAGGTATATTTGCAAGCTCATGGAACACAAGCCAACTACGTTGGCCAGAGCATACGAATTGGCTTCTCACTTCATCACTGAGACAGAGGCCATGAGAGTCATGAAACAAACAAGGAATCCTCCCCAACAAAAGCCTTACTTCCAAAAGGAATGTTTCACCTTCCACCATACTCAGAGGCACATCCATGAACACCAAGTCCAAACCACCCATGGTCCTGTCGTTCCAAGGCAAAAACCTGTTTTCGACAAGTCGAGGCTCTCTTCTTCTACCTCATCAAGATCGACACGAAAACCTGAACCAGAGTGGACAACTTTGAGCATGCCTAAGGAAAATATCTTACGGGAGATACAGAACAAACCCTTCTACCAGGCACCTCAACCACTTTGGACATCCCCGGGTGAGAGAGACTCTACTAAGCATTGTGAGTATCATGCCACGCATGGACACACTACAGAGAATTGTCTCTCTCTCAAACACTTCCTCGAGAGGTTGGTCCGTCAAGGACTCATTAACCAATACCTTCCTCGACAAATTACGAACGGGAACAGCTCAAATACTCCTTCCACTTCTCAAGCCCACAAAGACAAGAACATTGTCAATGTAGTTATTGGAGGGACACAATCCCCCCCACAAGCTTCGGGGACCCAAGAAGTGTTAACTATATCAGAGAAAGACATGATTGGAGATGTTATCACTTTCTCTGACGCTGACTTGGAGGGAGTCAATCCTTATAATACTGAAGCTCTAGTGGTCACCGTAGAGACATGAGATAATGTGATCAAGAAGGTCTTGATTGATAACGGCTCCTCAGTGGATATAATATTCACACACTGTTGGGAAAGGCTAAAGCTAGAAGACAAGTTGGAAGACTGTCAGGAAGAGGCACCCCTTTACGGTTTTGGTCACAATGTAGTTCCCATAGCGGGAATAGTGAAGTTGCATATACTCTTCGGAACAGCCCCGAAGCAAGTTCGCCATTTTATCAAACTTTACGTGGTTAACACACCCTCTTCTTACAATATAATCTTGGAAAGGCCGACTTTGACTCGTTTAAGAGCAATAACCTCCATTACCCACCTGAAAATGAAGTTCCCCACCATTCCAGGAATAGGAGAAATTAAAGGAACATGAGAAGGGCGCGAACCGCTCAGCGGAGGAGAGAAAAAAGGAAGAGGCGTCTTGAACACCAACGAAACCAAAGAAAAAGGACAAGGGATGTCCAAGTAGTTGAAGCCACCAATGATCAAGACATGGAAGAACTAGAGCAACGAGTAGATGCCAATTTGAAAAAATGTTTGCAGAAAGATGAAGTGCCAATAGTTACACCCGCGGTAGAAACTGAAAAGATCGAACTTGTACTCGGAGACGGGACAAAGCGAATTAGCATTGGGGCCGGGTTCGACTCGGTATTCAAGGAAGGATTGACAAAGTTATTGCGAGAGTATGCTGACATCTTTGCTTGGAGTCCAAAAGAGATGCCCGGGCTTGATGAGTCTGTGGCCATGCATAAATTGAATGTGCACAAAGACGCTATCCCAAAAATGCAAAAGAGGAAGAACTTTGCCCCAGACAGGCAGAAAGCGATCGATGAAGAGATAGACAAAATGCTAGACGCTGATCTCATTTGTGAAGTTACCTACCCAAAATGGGTGGCTAATGTGGTCTTGGTAAAAAAAGCTAATGGTAAATGGAGGGTTTGTGTCGACTACACTGATCTTAATGCTGCATGCCCGAAGGACCCTTACCCTCTTCCAAGCATTGATCAACTAATTGATGCCACTACGGGTCATCTCATTCTAAGTTTTATGGATGCCTTTTCGGGTTATAATCAAATCAAGTTGGCACCAGAAGATAGAGAGAAAACATCATTTATCACTCATCGAGGGGTTTATTGTTACAAGGTCATGCCTTTCGGTCTCATTAATGCTGGAGCGACGTATCAAAGGATGATGAACAAAATCTTTGCTGGACAACTTGGTAGAAACATGGAGGTATATGTTGATGATATGATTGTTAAATCTTTGCTATTAGACACTTACCTTGCAGATTTGAAGGAATGTTTCGAGAAGTTACGAGCACATAACATGAAGCTCAATCCGGACAAATGTACATTTGCCTTGGAAGCAGGAAAGTTCTTAGGTTTTTTGGTGAGTCAAAGAGGAATAGAGGCTAATCCAGAGAAAATTCAAGCAATATTGGACATGCACCCTCCCAAGATAATTCGTGATGTCCAAAGGCTGACGGGACGGTTAGCCGCCTTGAGAAGATTCATATCAAAATTGGTGGAGAGATGTCTACCTTTCTTTGACACCCTAAGGGGAGCAACAACTACAAAGACTATCAAGTGGACTCCCGAATGTCAAACCGCCTTTGATGAATTGAAGGCATATCTCTCATCTCCACCTTTGCTAGCAACAGCCGCTCCATTCGAGCCCTTGGCCATTTATTTGTCGGCGTCAAATGCGGCAGTGGGAGCCATTTTGATTAAGGAAGATGATGAAGGGCAAAAACCCATCTATTATGTTAGTCAAGAATTGAAAGATGCGGAAACCCGTTACCCCCTGTAGAGAAGTTTGCCTATGCCCTTGTCACTGCAAGTAGAAAACTAAGGCATTACTTCCAAGGGAGAGAGATCAAGGTTATCACCAATCACCCTTTGAAAAAGCTTCTACACAAGTCAGGCCTGTCAGGAAGATTAATTAATTGGGCTGTGGAGTTAATTCAATTCTCTATCTCCTACGAGCCAAAGAAGGCAATCAAGGCTCAAGCTCTTTCGAATTTCATTATAGAATGTTCATTTGGTAACAAAGAAAAGATGCCCTCTCCTGAATATAGTTCACCCGCCAAAGAACTTCTCCCTCCTCCAAACCCAACATGGAAATTTTTTGTAGATGGATCTTCCACTTCGGCTAGGAGTGGAGCAGGACTTATCTTGATTAGCCCTGAAGGTTTCCAAGTGATGCAAGCCATAAGATTCGCTTTCAAGGCAACCAATAATCAAGCTGAGTATGAAGCACTCATTGCAGGTCTCAACTTGGCACGCAGTCTCCAAGTCCAACACCTCTCCATTTTTAGTGATTCCCAAATTGTGGTAAGACAAACCACTGGGGATTATGCTACAAAAGACATCATTCTCACCAAGTACCAAGCCTTGGTTAGATCTCTTCTCTCTTTCTTTTCCAGCCACGCACTTGCTCAAGTAGATAGAGGAGACAATACTATTGCAGACCTGCTTTCCAAGCTTGTAGAATCTGAAAAGGACCATTTAGATGTTTTCGTCTATTTTGAAGAACTCAAAGTGCCAGCAATTGAAGGACAACAAATTATGGAAATTGGCATGGAAGACTCAACTTGGATGACACCCATCATCGACTATTTGAATGATGGAATTTTACCTGAAGATTCCATCAAGGCCAAACAACTCCGCTCCCAAGCTGCTAAATACTTTGTTCAAGATAACACCCTCTACAAGAGAACTTTTGACTCTCCTATCCTCAAATGCATCGACCCTGACGAGGCCTTGTATTGTATGAGAGAAGTCCACGAGGGGATATGTGGAGATCATATGGGAGGAAAAGCTCTCGCTCACAAAATTCTACGACAAGGATACTTTTGGCCTACTTTGGCTAAGGATTGCAAGGTTTTCGTTAAGAAGTGTACACAATGCCAGCTTTTCAGAAATGTTCCTAAACAAGCACATGCCTTGCCCTCTTCCATCTTATCCCCCATTCCCTTTGCCATGTGGGGAATCGATATCATGGGACCTTTCCCAAAAGCTAAGAATGAATTGCAGTATGTGATGGTAGCAATTGATTACATGACTAAGTGGGTCGAAGCTAAGGCTCTAAGGACTATCACCCAGGAGGATGCTATAAAATTTGTCAATGAAAACATAGTCACAAGATTTGGAATCCCAAGGATAATGGTGTCAGACAATGGAACCCAATTTGTTGGATCAAAGTTTGTGAAATTTCTTTCCGAAAGAGGGGCGAAACACAAGAAAGCTTCGGTTTGCTACCCTCAGAGCAACGGGCAAGTGGAAGTCATAAACCGCACTATCGCGTGAGGCCTTGAGAAAAGGCTCCAGACGTCCAAGAAGAAATGGCTTGAGGAACTTCCTAATGTGTTGTGGGCTTACTGTACATCAGCTAGAAGCAGCACTAAGGAAACCCCGTACAAACTAGCCTTCAACACTAAAGCCCTTCTCCCAGTAGAAGTAGGCTCACCCTCCTACCGAGTCTTAAATTTGATGAAGAAGCTAACACGGAAGGCCTCCGTGACAACATCGAACTCCTTGATGAAGTTAGAGATGATGCGGTACAAAGAATGGATACATATAAAGAAAAAACTAAGGAATACTTCGCCAAGAAGACAAGGATCCGAAAATTTGAGGAAGGAGATTTGGTGTTGCGGGCAACGGAAGCCTCCGACCCGCGTCATACGGGGAAACTCATGCCTAAGTGGGAAGGTCCATACAAGATGAAACAAGTGCTACATCCAGGATCATACAAGTTAGAAAGGTTGGATGGAACCGAAGTAAACAACACATGGCATGGAGACAAGTTGCGAAAGTATTATACCTGAGGGTAGATTGTCCTCTACCACTACAAAGAAGTGTTGAAGGCGTAATTCTATAAACCTTCATAACACAATATCTATGTTTTATACCTAGTATCTATAATATGAAAAATCATTGTTGAAAAAAAAATGCAAATAAACAATATATAAAGTGTAGAGAAAAATGCGCCTAAGTATGTATTTAGGGAACTTATCTAAATATGTAGTTTATTTTAATGACATATTTGTAATTATTTGATTAAATTCTTCAATTACAAACATATCCCTCGTGCATTCATATTAAAAACTCTTTGTATTTCACCTAGTTTAGATGAATACGCATTTAGGATTATGAAGCTCGTGAAGAGAAATATCTCAAATTAATTAAGCATCAGACAATAAACCGAAACGACGAGCAAGGATGAAGTTTATACTGTATATCTAATATGGAGATGCTGTTGAACCGTTAGTAAGAAAAGGCCCGGGCAAATCGTGTCAAATCATGTTTTGCACTCCGAATAGATTATATTTTTATTTTTGAAGTTATGAAATTGTGCATGCCTATAGATTGTATATATTGGGTTTCGACTTGAAAACCAATAAAATTTATAAAAAAATAAGTAAAGTTAAATTAAAAGTGGATAAAATGATGGATTTATTAATATTTAATAATAAATTTGAGATAATGAAGAAAAATAATGGATATAATAGTGTTTTATATTATTATAGAATAGAGATAATTGAGAAAAGTAGTGGATGTAATAGTGTTTTATATTATTAAAATTTACTATTTTTGGAATATATAAAAATGAGAGAGTCATCCCAAAATAGAAACCGTATAGAAATGGATGGAATAGAAAGAGTAGTATTTATTGTGAGATCTATTCTTAACAACTAGCATTGGAGCCCGTGCAAGGCACAGGCTGATATACAATTTCATATTATATTGTTATTTTAAAATTATATTATTTCATTTTAATCATTCTTAAAAATTCAAGTATAATGAATGTTTGTACAAAGTTCATAAACGAAAAAAAAATACATAGTTCTTTACGTAAAAAGGTACAATTTTCACTTGAACACTTCTTAGTTAAATAATGTATTTCGCTTAAAAAATGGTAAGTGATGTTTGCTTTAAAAAAAATAAAATTAATCACTATACATACACTACTAATATCCATGTTAATAATATAGAAGGGTTGGTGGAAAACTGCCAGAGCTTAGTATGCTCTTTGTTGAACCAGTGGCATGTGAATTGAACTGTAGAAGCCTTGGAGAGATCGGTGCATGCGTTACAATGTGGTAACTGAGTTTCCATATGTAGAACTTTCTGGTTGGAGTATGGAGATAGCAAACAATTTGACCGGAGAAGAAATTGGAGGATTGTATAGACTTCTCAAAAGTCCAGGAACCGAAGCCTTGCTACCACAATACGTTTGAACATGTTCTGGAGACTCGCTTCTTTTTTCCCTATCAAATACGGAGGGGGCAAAATGCCAAAATTAGAAGTTCACAGAAATTGTTAGAAAGTGGCATTGATAGGGTTTTCCATTTGAGTTGCCTGAAAAACTGTCCGCAATTACCTCAGCCACGGAGATGATCAGGCTTGATAATGGTGAAACAAAGATATTTATTTCCTAAGGTGAAACCCAATCTTGATGATTACCGGTATAATTTCCTATTTGATGGTTATAGGCAGGGGTCTTAATTATACATTCACAATGACATTGAAGATTGAAAATAACAATTCAATAAACAAATCTAGGCACTTGCATACCTAATCATGGATGTGCTAGTAGCAGTTGTAGCCTGTAGGTCCTAAATACCTCAGCTTATGAATAAAGGGGCAATGTAGGTAACTTTGTTGTAGTATTTATTTTTAGCAGTGTGAACTTTGAAAATGGAAGTAGAATAAATTAATTTTGTTGGTTCAACTTTCAGGAAAATAAGTTAAATCAGAATACCATAAAAGCTTGAAATCTGACACAGCTTCATTGGAATTTGAGATGTGCAACTCAATAAAAAAATATGTAAACCAACTTTTTAGCATCTTACAGTAAGAATACGTTGGTGACTGAAATGTATATACATGTGCTTACATTATTGACATGAAGTCAGTTCATAAAATTATTCAAGGAAGGAACATTGAAGCCCTTGGACAGGGATAAAGCTCTACACATCTAAATGAGTAGAAACGAAGCATCAATCGTACCTGTTAGCTGAAGCACATATAGAGTGAGAACTGGTAATTGAGCACCCAAATTGGCTTGTTGGACCTACTGCAAAGGCAAAACTGAGTTTGCTAAATTAGTTCGTCAAGAGAATTTCAAAATGAAAGATGAAAGTGATTATTTCCATCATGTCTAATACTCCCACTTCAGCTGCTACAGAATTATACAAAGTTACAAAAATTCCTTAAGGTACACAACAAACACTTTTAGGCTCTATTTGTATTCTAATTAAAGTCTCTTACATGGGTAATTCATATGATACAGAGTATGAGAGGAACTGTATGTCATTTATGGTCAATTTCTTACCAAGCACTGATTCCACTGGCCAACAAGGACTTAAAGTCAACAACATAATGAAAGCTACTAAACACTTGGTGAAAAAAAAGTCGGAGAACTCATTTCCGTGAACAGAGCAAATGAAAAAAAAAAGCAAGAGGGACACACGGAATAGTTACAATTTACTCAGATCATGCTATATATTACAATGCTATTTTAGGGCATATGATATTTTACGATTTTGTAAAAAGAAGAGTTTGCATGTATCCGTGCCTTGCACCGACATCAACGACATCACACTTTGTCTTAAATCATGTACCTACGAGAGTTTAGGCCTTGATTCTCTTCATCTAGTTACATAAAGTTCTGCAATTTTAGGAAAATGTACCGAAGACATGTAACGCACTGACATGACCTCCCTGACATGACCTCCCTGACTTACATGTTGATGATCAAATTTATATTTCTATGTGGTCTGAAACTTTTTGCTACTTCAGCACACCAGAACTAAACAAATCGACAAATTCAATCAATACACACTTGTGTAAAACTTACTACAATAGTAAAATATTAGTACGACTCTAAACTTCTAAACAAAAGATTGCACGGCGGGCGCTCAAGGAATGTCGAGCCCCAAGACGGATATTAGATTTGATACCTAAAATTTTAGAGCTAAATTTATTATAGTAATACTACAATATTTATCAATACAAGAACATATAAGGGAAAACTTAAAAACAAATATAAGAATTATAGATTTTGGAGCTCATAGGTTTTTTGCTTGGATGGCTAACTATACAACAGTATTGTCGCAGCATGAGGTATGTTTTTTGAGATATGAAAAGAAAGGGGTTAAACTGAATGATTTATTAGGACTACTCTCCCATTGTCGCCTAAGTAATTTTTACAAACATGTACACTACAGAAATCTGGTTTCCAGAATGTTAGATTCAACTTAGCATGCCTACTCCGCTGTTTTAACTTTCACGTGTCCGAGTATTCGATATGCGATAGAAGAATCTGGAGAACCTGAAGGCTTGGTTAGAGCTTTGGGGACGAAGTCTCTGATCTTCTCATAAATTACTGCAACATAAATAAAAGCTGAAAATAAAAAAATATTATGATTTAACAAATACCTATTTGCTGGGAATACGATTTACTCTTCCAGCAAGATAACGTATGCATTTAGACATAACAAATATATATTTAGGTGTAATATGCTTACGATCATCTTCAAGTACCCTAATAACTAAATTAGATTTATTTGTTTCTATCTACATATGA
Source organism: Heracleum sosnowskyi (assembly GCA_030848705.1). NCBI lineage: Eukaryota > Viridiplantae > Streptophyta > Magnoliopsida > Apiales > Apiaceae > Heracleum > Heracleum sosnowskyi. The sequence continues at coordinate 34,545,194 of CM061235.1, read as the reverse complement.
TATATCCAACATTGATTAGGTACAAAGAGGCAAAACATGCAATCAAATCATACAATTTAATAATCAAACTTACAACTGAACAAAAGCCTTTTTCACTAGCACTTTATCCACCACCATCGTGCAACCGTGCTCCTATCTCAGGTCACCATCCTTTCCAGGAACCGCGAGAATCACCACATTTTGTAACAATCAATATTTCGATCTACGAATAAACACATGAAAAAGACTTAAAAACATTGATTGCAAATACAAATAAACAATGATTAATCTATCACTAAAACCCTAAGCTACCCTAAAATTGTGTAGTCAGCAGTGGCATAGTACTGCCAAAAGCAAGCATCAACTGGAAGAATGGGGATTAAATGAGCAACAACCCCTCAAATTATTATATATGGAGCATTAGATATAACAGGACACTTGAACAACATATATGTGACTTAATATAACACACAAACGTCCCATCCAACATCAAAAACGATGACAGTTATTTAGAATAAATATTGACTAGTAAGACTTATGCAAGTTAAACGTCGATCCCATAACTCGAGAAATCAATGCAAGCATCCTTTTGTATAATTTAGCTTCGCCGTTTTTTTTATCATCTCTAAAAATTTGCCACTGGGAAAAAATTATACATCCAATAGATGATATTGCCCCAAACTTTCAATTAACGTGTTTAACTAATTAAAAATCTGGAAAAATTTGAGGTTTATCATTTGTATCAACACATTTAGGATGATTAATGCTACAAAATTCTCATTCTGGCAAGTCCGTGTATCTCAAACCATTTTAAGTAATTGAAAGCAAGCTACAAGTGACGAACACAAACTCTGTATTAAATAAATGCATAAATAAAAAGTAATATGCACCTTTGTAATCTGACCGGAGGATGCCGACGACTGACAGATGTAGACAATTGAATCCCCAATTTGCAGGAAATAAGCCACGAAGAACGAAGACGAAAATAGCAAAAGAGTATCCGCGACGGTATATGTAATAACCCGAATTTTTAGTAAAATTAAAACTTTTCTTATTTTGATTAAGTGCATCAGTGAATAGTGAATTTGGTGGATGAATAGTGATTTTGAGGATTAAGAAAAAATTTCATGCCACCTATGTACGAGACGTAGTGTGGATATTCCGAACTCATATTAGTGATCTACGGAGTAAATAAGTGAATGCAAAGACAATCGGAATTCAGAAATTCCAAATTTTATTTTGGTGTAGTATTTGACCGGGCAGTGAATTATATATTATTATATTCAAGAAATGAGATATTAAATTTGAGGATTTGAGGATTTAATATTTTGGAATTTTATTATTTTATTAAAATCGATTTAAGGATTCGATTGTTGGAGTGAATAGTGAATAGTTACTATTCACTGCGAGAATCGCGTAGAGTTTTATTCGCTCTTTTTAGGAAATATTTTCGAATCGTTGCAAGAGGAACAAAAAACAAGGATGAATAGTAACATTGATGAATAGTACTCCAAGGTGAATAGTAAAATTTTATAGTCTCCGATTGATCCTATATTTCAGCAGAAGTTCAGGAATAATAAACGGTTACTAATCGCGTAGTCAGAAATCACAAACGAAAACGAGAATCAAAAATCCGTTCGAACGAGCAACTTTGGACGTATTATAACTTAGGAAATAAATAATAAGATATGTATTAAAATAAAAAGGGAAAGAAAGGAATTAGTGGATGAAGTGTGTTAAAGAAGCTTGTAAGCTTAACCAAACTTGAGGGGCTAACTTGCATTTTGTTAAAACAAAATATCTACCATTTACCACACATCCACCACACATTACACACACAAAAAGGGATCAGCCCCCCACCTCCATTTCTTGATGAAAAAACGAATGGAAGAAGAAAAAGAAGATGAAATGCTTGCTTGCTTGTTTCTCGTGTTCTACCACTCGAATCGAAGCCCTTTCCAAGCTCTTCGCATCTAAGGTACCATTTCATTTGAGGTTTATTTATTTAATGAATATTACTTTTGAATATTCATTTGAGGTTTATTTATTTAATGAATATTACTTTTGAATATTCATTTGAGGTTTATTTATTTAATGAATATTACTTTTGAATATTCATTTGAGGTTTATTTATTTAATGAATATTACTTTTGAATATTCATTTGAGGTTTATTTATTTAATAAATATTATTTTGAATATTCATTTAATCATTATTTACTTAATGAATATTATTTTCGAAGATTCGTTTAAGGTTTACTTATTTAATAAATATTATTCGATTATTTATTAAATACTTTTAACACGTTTTAAAAATGAGAAATGTTATTTAAAGTTTATCCTCGGCCTTCAATAATTACGAAGGATACTCTAAGCTGTGTAATATCCGTGAATTTTATTATTTGATTAAATGATATATTTAATATAAAAATATTTATTGTGGAGTATTGGAATATTATTAAATGATAATTATTGTGTGATTATGTGCTAAATGGTGAGTCGAAAGCCCCTTTCAAATATTTCGCCATTTGGAATTTTCTTCAAATCCGAGCCCCGTTTTGATAATTCAAGGGCCCCGTTGGAATTTCGTACATTAATTATTATCTCTTCGTCTTTCGTATTCGAATCATTATCGGGAGAGATATTCGTATCATTTCATTCCTACCTATTTGATTCTGCAAGAATAATTCGTTTTGTTCAAAAAGGGAAAAATTGTTCCGAACCCTAATTGCTTAAGGGGACGGATATATCGTTTTATATCAATATTACATTTGTTATAGACCCAGTATTCTTGAGCATTATTTATATAATGATATGTATTGATTTGGATAATTATCAATCCTTTTAGATAATTATCTTCTCGTAAAACGTATTTTTAACCTAATTAGGGTTTTTAAACGAACCAGTGGATCTATATCGATCCAAAAATGTTGTTTGGGGTATTATTTTTCCAAAAATATAAAAAGATGAATCGAACCTTAAACCTATCATAATCTGCAGCCCTAATTCTCGAAATAATAAAAATCCCCGAACCGTGTTCTTCGTGTTCTTGAAGATTAATCCATTCGTTCAAGGTGTTATTGAAATCCAAATCTGAAGTTCTTGTACTCAAATCAAAGCTCTTGACTTCTAGTTTCAGAATCTTCCAACCTCATCATCATCTGGTAAGTTTTCGATTTTATATGAATTTTTCAATATTCGAATTTAAATTAGGGTTCTTGGTCGATTTGGGGATTTTCAATCTGTTGATTCTCCGTTCAATTGGTTGCTTGTAACTTGTTCCTAGGGTTCTAATTAGCAAGAATCCATGATTTAATTTCATGTTCGAGTTCAATTTTGATGGGTTTGATTTTCGGGTTTTCGACCCGAAATTTTCTTTTACTTCGTTCGTTCTTTCTGTTGATCTGACATTAGTTATGATATGGGGCTTTGATTGTATGAGTTATAAGCTTCGTTTTGGTATATTAATCTTTGAGTTTCATGTAGAAATTAAGTAGATCGGGTTTCCGGCCGAAGTCGTCGCCGACGAGTTCTTTGAACGAATTCTGGGCACGATTCCGGCATGGGACAGTCGATATGGTGTGTTAGTTGTGTTTGTATTGAGAAGGCGAACAAAAGCCCTCTGAGTTTGTTTATGTTGGACGGAATCGAAGAATTCCGGCCGCCGGACACCGGCCGGATTCTGGAAAACCCAGAATCCGGTGGGTTGTTCTTGGCGACCCGAATTCGTTCTTCCCGGCCCGTTTACCCGTTATTTTGACCCGGTTTCAATCTGCAAAACCCTAATTCGATTTCTGAAAACTGTTTTTGAATTTTATTTTTAAAATTAATTTGAAAATAGTTTAAAAACTTTAAAAATTCATATTTTTATTTTTAAAATATATTTTAATATCAGAAAAATTCTGATAAATTATATTTATTATTTTACATCCGAAAATTGATTAAACTTAATTATTTTAATTATTTTTAATTAATAATTAATTTATTAATTAATTGGTTATTTCTTTTAATCAATTAATTCTTAAAAATTAATTATTAATTAGATTTAATTAATTAAAAATTCAGTTTAATTATTTTCAAGCCTATTTATTTATTTAAAAATAGTTTGAGTATTTAAAGAGTGTCAATTAATTTTATTAATTGATTTATTTGCATTTAAATGTTTATATTGGATTTAAAAATCCGATTTTTGATTTAAAAATTAGTAATGACTTATTTAAAATTTAATTAAGTTTCGTTTGATGTTTTAAAAATATTTATAAGTGTTATATGGTTCGTATGAGTTGTGTAATGTGTTTTATAGTTCGTATATGCCCGTACTAGGGCTAATATTTGAGTGTTAAATATCGTAAATCATACCGGACGTCCGATACGTAACCGATTACTTGTTGAAATGTGATTATTGATTGAGTAAGTGTCGAGAGTAGAACGAGAATAGTTAGACTTACTGTGATGAGTTGTTTAATTATAGAATCGAGTTCCCGGAGCAAGGGAAAGGGAAAGGTAGAGTGAGCAGAGTCGATCCGACAGCAGAGTTGATTATCATCCTTTGATTATTATTGACAACCATTGATTATTTGACTTCCATCTTGACTATTGATTACGGTCATTGATTATCGATTACCAATCTTGATTTCCTTATTGAATGAGTACACTGTACCATTGAAATTATTCCATGATTCTTTCTCGATCTTTATTTGATACTGAGCAGTTGAAGCTCTTTTGCAATTACCATACATTGAGTTTATCTTATTGAGCATGTTATTGTTTATACCCTATGATAGATTTGGCATGTTTTTTTTAAAATGGACCAGTAATTGGTCGGGCCATATTTATGGTCGGAATAACTTAAGGCCCAGTTTGGCCTAGAATCCTGTAGAGGACTATGTTGTGAGCTAGTCCGGGGTTGATGTGTGGCTGGCCAGCAGCACAACCTTTGATTTGAATAAAATGTATAAGCCAAATTCTAATTCTTTTTCTTCAATTGTTATTGATACAAAGCATGTGTTAGCTAAATATTGTTGATTCTGATATCATAAATTCATATCCTTACAACTGTGATAGAAATGATTCATATGATGTTTGCTGAGCAATTTTGGCTCACTCTTGCTTGTTGTTTTCTAACCCTATTCCAGTGAAGCGAGAGTATGAGTCGGCATAGCGTGACCGATAGTTCACCAGCAGCCAGGAGAGCCCCTCGAGTCATTGTCATTGGCAGGGTAGTTGTTGTTTTGCTTTTCTAGATTAGATATCTAGATTTGAACTTTAGTTATGATGTAATAACTCTGATAAAACTGGTATTGTATTAATAAAAGATTGTAGTAGCTTGTGTTCATTGCCATAATCTGGATGCGGTCTTGGTTAAGGGGTATTTGTGTCTTTATATATTATGCATGTGTTAAATAGTGTTCCGTTGGTCGGATGACTCCTCAAATCTGTACCCCGGGTTTGGAGGGCGTCACAGTTGGTATCAGAGCAACAGGTTATGGCATTTGAAACAAGTTAGGACTTAGGGTCCAGGATAACATAGAGAGTTAGGAATTCACTTAAGGATATTAGGAGGTCAACTAGGGATATTATGCGTAGTAATTAAATGTGGTTATAATTGTAGCCCCTAGTTCTAGTTCAGACTCAGACCCTTCCGAGGATACGATAGCAGAGATACCTACACCCGTTGAGAGAGCAGGACCGTCTCGGCCAGTGCGATACCAGCCCAGGCATCAGCATCGGGTAGTCAGGAGAGATCAGGTACCTTATCCTATTCCACTCCGACAAGTAGCCCCAACACCAGTGTCTCACGCATCAGTTTGTGGACCTTTGTACCAGTTAGGTGATCCACCAGTTCCACACCATGTGTATCAGAGGGTGAATAGAGATAGGGAGTACCTTTGTGGACAGGTTATGGAGATGGGGAAGATTCGTTCGATCGAATCAGCCGCTATCCGAGAGAGGGACAGACTTAGAGATCAGATAAGGGACATTCAGATGAGGTTTAGGGTTACGAGGACCTTGGTTGAGACTCAATTGCACGGATTAGCTTCTAGTCGAGAGGGAGAGATAGTAGCAGGGATGAGACAGATTTTGGATTATGCGATCAGTGAGATTGCAGAGATTTCAGGACCCCCGTTATGGCAGACAGGAGCAGGTGATCTGTGAGCAGGTTTAGGGGTAGACAGGTGTGACATGGATGTATGGTTTCTAGGTAGTTAGTATATAGATGCATATTGTAGTATCAGCAGTGCACCGGGTTTATAGGAACGCCTCGGGTTGTTGTTGCATTTTTGTTGTATTGCTGGTCGGCAGTTATGGTTCAGCCATGATATATTTTCTTTTGAAGCATTCTACGCTTGTACTAACTCTATCTATATATATGTATGATAAACCTCTTTTATAGAACTGTATTTATTCCCTTGTCATTCATTTCCAGCATCATAACTGTTATTCTACTTGTTGCAACGAGTGTACTCATACACCGTTGAGAAGATCTGTAAACCTTCGAGATATCAATTGTGATCCTTCCTTCTATCATATGAACTGTTTGATTAAGCCAATTATTGTTTATTCATCAGTGATATGCCTCCTAGACGACAAACCCGTTCATCTGATACCTCAGACCAAGAAGGTCAACAAAATACACCTCCCACGGGCCACATGGACCCGATGGTAATCCAGTTGTTAAATACTCTTACTCAATAGACTGCCGCATTAGCACAGAAACAACAAGCATTTCAGCAACAGCTCTTAAAACAGCAGCAACAACATCAGCATCAGCAGCATCACCAGCAAGCAGCACCGGCGGTTACGTTCAAATCTTTCTAAGCAGCAAAACCACCAGAATTTAAAGGATCAGCAGACCCTGTAGAGGCTAAGGCATGGTTGAAGGAGATGGAAAAGGCTTTTGCCTTGATAGAGGTGGCAGAGGATAAGAAGACGGAGTATGCAAGCTATTTTCTGAAGAATGAGGCCAGTTATTGGTGGGAAACGAGTAGGGCTATGGAGCCCGAGGGATTGATTACGTGGGCAAGATTTACAGAGTTGTTTTTGGAAAGGTATTTTTCGGACTACATGAGAGATCATATGGAGTTAAAGTTTTTAGAGTTAAAGTAGGGAAGCATGACGGTGCCCCAATATGAAACAAGGTTTACGGAGTTGTCAAGGTTTGTCCAACCTATGTGGATACGGAGAAGAAGAAGGCCAAGAGGTTCCAGCAGGGACTGAGGTCTTGGATTCGTAGTAAGTTAGCTATATTGGAGTTGGACACCTATGCAGCGGTGGTCCAAAAGGCAATGATTGCGGAGACAGAGAGTGATTCTTACATGAAAGAGAGGGAGAACAAGAAAAGGAAAGCAGGGATACCCGATAAGGGACAGCAACAGGGAAGTTTTCAAGGGCAAGAAAATAAGAAACCGGGATTCCAGCCCGGAAGGAATGCAAGTTTCAGGAAACCAGATACTGGGAGCGTAGGACAAGATAACCGTCTACCAGCCGGCAGTCAGCAGGGACTTTCTAGACCCCCATTACCAGAATGCAAGACATGCGAGAAGCGACATCCAGGGATATGCCATCGATTGAATGTCACATGCTTGAAATGCAATCAGAAGGGACATTATTCCCGGGATTGCAAGATAGGCATTGTGTGTCATCGGTGTAAGAAACCAGGCCACATGATTAAGGACTGCAGAGCACCAGCAACCGTGAACAATATGATTCGGGCAATGAAACCCTTAAGTGGAGTGTTGAATATAGAGATAGCTAATGAGGATCGTATAATAGTCAGTTCATATTATCCTCGTTGTGAGATAGAGATTTTGGAAAATCGTTTTTATGTTGACTTGTTACCTTTTAAGTTAGGTGAATTTGATGTGATATTAGGGATGGATTGGTTGACTGAGTATGATGCGAGTATTGACTGTAAGAATAAGAGGGTTACTTTGATTACCCTAGAAAAGAAAGAAATAATATTTAGAGGAGAGAGACAAGGAAAGAGGTTCCTGACGATGATTCAGGCTAAGAGGTTATTAAGGCAAGGTTGTGAGGCGTATTTAGCGTATGTGATAGATATAGAAAAGAAAGTTTCTAAGTTAGAAGATATTCCAGTTGTAAATGAGTTTCCAGATGTTTTCCCGGAAGAATTACCAGGTTTACCTCCAGATAGAGAGATTGAATTTACGATAGACTTAATACCAGGCGCGGAGCTAGTATCTAAGGCCCCTTACAGAATGGCACCAGTGGAGATGAAGGAGTTGGCTACTCAACTGCAAGATTTGCTAGAAAAAGGAATTGTTAGACCCAGCGTTTCGCCGTGGGGAGCACCAGTATTATTTGTCAAGAAAAAGGATGGAAGCATGAGATTGTGTATAGACTATCGGGAGTTAAACAAGCTGACCATTAAGAACAAGTATCCGTTACCTCGAATAAATGATCTGTTTGACCAGCTGAAAGGAGCGGTGCATTTTTCAAAGATTGACCTACGGTCAGGATATCACCAACTGAAGATTAAACCAGACGACATACCGAAGACGGCCTTTCGAACAAGGTATGGGCACTATGAATTCTTAGTAATGGCGTTTGGACTAACAAATGCACCCGCAGCTTTTATGGACTTAATGAACGGGATTTTCAAGAGATATTTGGACAAGTGTGTAGTGGTGTTCATCGACGACATCTTGATATACTCAAAGACAGAAGAAGAGCATGCAGACCATTTGCGGATTGTGTTGGAAACATTGAGACAAGAAAGACTATATGCGAAGTTTTCCAAGTGTGAATTCTGGTTGAGAGAAGTTCATTTCTTAGGACACGTGGTGAGCAGCGAAGGCATCGAAGTGGATCCAGCAAAGATAGAGGCAGTGAAAGATTGGGAAAGACCAAGGACACCGACTGAAGTCAGAAGTTTCTTGGGATTAGCCGGATATTACCGGAGATTTGTGCAGGATTTTACGAAGATAGCTACTGATAAGTGGATTTTTAATCCACTTGGAATGCTTCATATCGGCTTAAATTGATGACTTGAACTCAAGTATGTGGTGTGTTTAATGTGTTTTCATTAAGTTTTGCAGAACCAAGAGTTGGAGGTTAATGAGATTAAAAATCGGATTTTCCTGGTAGGTTGCGAAGCTCTCACGGTTTTGGCCATATCTGGAGTTCTACAAGTCCGATTCTGACGATTCAACAGCTCACGCGAAGCCACGGAAATGTTCTACATTTCTGGGCAAATTTCCAGGAGCTCTGAGGCGCTGCAGCGCCAGTTTCCTGCGCAAGAGCGCCTTAGGAGGCGCAAGAGCGCTAAAATCTTGAGCAAGAGCGCCTATGTGAGTCTTCAGAGTGAAAATCCAGGGAGTTGGAGGCGCAAGAGCGCCTGTTTCCTCCTGGAATGCATCGAGTCTTCATGTATTTTACTCCAAACCGGGTTAATTTGTGTTGGGCCTAATTTGTTAGGGCTCGTATCTTGGGTTTATTATGTAATATCTTATACTTTATAAACATTATTCATTAGGTTATTTTGGGGATCTATCTATCAAAAAAAACATTATTATCGGAGGAATAAGAGATCAATACCTAAGTTCAAGAGATCAAAATCAAGCTTACGGATTCACTTTGTTCTTCAATTTCCTTCGTAATCTTCTAGCGGTGGATAGTTGGTTGAATTCTATTCATAATATTTATTGTTATTACATTGAATCTTGTTTAGTTTATTAACGATGTTAACTATGGTACCTATGGTGATGATTAGTTCAATTATGAACTAATTTATTATCATGGGGTTTTACCGGATTCTTATATAATGTTTTCTGGTTGATTTCAATTATTCCTTGCATGTTCTTATATTTGATATCCTTGTATGGTTGTGCATATTCAATTATAGTTGTCTGATCAACTTCTGTGATTGTGTGTTAATCTCTATTGCAGCGACCATACTGAAAATAGAGATTTAGAACTTGCCATGCTAGCGTAGGAATTTGGTGTGTCTGATGACATGGCTTATTTGCGATATCACTCTACCCGTTTGGTATTGACTACGTGATCTTATTGATTACTTGTGTTTCAAAATCATTGTACGTTAAATCTCGCAGACCTGTTGGGACTGCCTACAATTGATTGACTATTTGACTTCTATCTTAATTGTGGATGTTCATTAGGATGGTATACGTACAAAGACCTTTGGCGTATATCAGTTTCGTGTAATCGATCAGGTGTCAGTGTAATTGCATGTTAGGAGGAAAAGGAATTAGATTGGTTAATTGCATATATGATGATGGTAAAAACCCCATGTGTTTTCTCTATTTGATAAATCATATTTGTTAATTGCTTAGTTAATTAGTATAGTGATAATTAAACCCAAACCTTGATAATTGTTTGAGAATTGAATAATATTAATTCTTGGTGCATAAATCAACGAAACAGCAACAACTAGTCTCTGTGGACGAACTCTGTTTTACAGACTATATTACTTGCGATCGCGTACTCTTGCGTGGAAAAGTGTGAACAAGTTTTTGGCGCCGCTGCCGGGGACTCGGTTCTTCGTTGTTTTGTTTATGTATTTGTCATCAGGGGTCATAAAATTTCAGTGACTCAGACGTTTCTCACCAATTTTCTTGGTAAATTTTTCAGGTACTTAACTTGAGAGTGTATGCAAACACGCTCTCAAGCTCGGAAGAAATTGTTTCAGAAAACGGAAGTAGAAGTTCAGTCATCTGTTGCTAAGGAAGAGACTAAACCACTTGACACTATGGGAGCACCACATGGTGAAGCAGAGGCAATCAAGGCGCTAAAGGACTATTCTCAGCCTAGCATCAATGATATTCAGTCGAGTATCACCAAGCCGGCTATCGCAGCCAACAATTTTGAGATCAAGACCGGAATCATTCAGATGCTACAGAATTCAGTACAGTTTGGGGGTCTACCTTCTGAAGACCCTAATGCTCATATCAGAAACTTCATAGAAATCTGCGATACATTCAAATTTAATGGGGTTCCTGATGATGCTATTAAATTGAGATTGTTTTCATTCTCGCTGCGAGACAAAGCTAAGAGCTGGTTACAGTCTATGCCAGCTGGGTCTATTACTACTTGGGAAGATCTGGCTCAGAAATTTTTGTCCAAATTCTTTCCTATGGCTAAAACTGCGGCTATGAGGAATGCTATTTCTCAATTCACTCAACAGACGGGTGAGTCTCTCTATGAAGCTTGGGAAAGGTACAAGGAGATGCTAAGGCTATGCCCACATCATGGGATGCCTGACTGGATGGTGATTAATGGATTCTACAATGGTTTGGGACATTCTCGAATTATGTTGGATGCTGCTTCTGGGGGAGCACTGTATGCTAAAAGCTATGAGGAAGCTTATAATCTAATAGAGATGATGGCAGCCAACGAGTATCAGAATCCTATTCAGCGTATACCACAGGCAAGAGCAGCAGGCATTCTGGACGTTGATTCTAGCACGGCGTTGGCAGCCCAGCTTCAGGCCCTAACTATGAAGGTCGAATCTTTGGCCAAGGCAAGTACACAGCAGGTAGCAATGGTTTGTGAACTATGTGCGGGCGCTCATGAGACTCATCAGTGCGCGATATCTAGCGAATCGGCGCAGTTTGTCAGTAATTTTCAGAGGTCATCTCATCCAGCTCCTAATTCGTATCATCCCAATAACAGGAATCATCCAAATTTCAGCTGGAAAGACAACCAGAATTCTATTCAGCAGCCAGCGCAGGGACAACAACAATACGGTTCTAGGTCGTATAGCCATTCTAATTATCAGCAGCAGTATGCTCCTAGAGCACCTTATGTCCCTCCTGGATTTCAGCAGCAGCATCAGGGAAATCAGCACCACTTTGTAGAAAGATCTGAGGTGGAAGAGATGAAGTTACAACAAAAGGGTATGGCTGCTTCTATGAAGAATTTGGAGATACAGATTGGACAAATAGCTAATGCACTTCTGCAGAGGCCACAGGGCCAGTTGCCAAGCGACACGGAAGCTAATCCTGGTAAGAAGGAGCCCAATCACCAGGTTCATGCAGTTACTTTGAGATCTGGTAAGAGCACACGAGAGGAAGAGGTGCTAAATCAGCCTGCTGTTGCAATTTCGGAAAAACAGCCTGTTCAGGTTGAACCGGTAGAGGAAGCCGAGATGCAGGCTGCTGAGAAAGAGAAGAAGAGCAAAGCTGTAGAGTCTCAGGGAATTTACCCTCCACCACCATTCCCTGGTCGTCTTCAAAAACAAAAGTTGGATAAGCAATTCTCTAGATTCTTGGATGTTTTCAAGAAGTTGCACATCAACATTCCATTTGCGGAGGCATTAGAGCAAATGCCGAGTTATGCCAAGTTCATGAAGGGCATTCTGTCGAGAAAATTGAACTTGGGAGGGTTAGAGACTGTGGCACTAACAGAGGAATGTAGTGCTGTTCTGCAGCAAAAGCTACCACCGAAATTGAAGGATCCCGGTAGTTTCACCATTCCTTGTACTATAGGCGCATTGTCATTTTCAAAGTGTTTATGTGATCTGGGGGCGAGCATCAATCTGATGCCGTATTCTGTATTTGTTCAACTGGGGCTACCTGAGCCCAAGCCTACTACCATGACTTTACAATTGGCTGATCGTTCGGTAACTTATCCGAGGGGGATTGTGGAAGATGTCCTGGTTAAGGTTGATAAACTTATCTTCCCTGCGGATTTTGTCATTCTAGACTTTGAGGAGGACAAAAAGATTCCCATCATTCTCGGCAGACCGTTTTTAGCTACAGGCCGGACACTTATTGATGTTCAGAAGGGAGAACTCACTATGCGGGTAAACGACCAGAATGTAACTTTTAATGTGTTTTCCGCTATGAAATTCCCTACTGAAGAGGAGCAGTGCTATCAGCTGGATATGGTTAAGTCGTCAGTGCAAGCGGGAATTGGGCATTTGTTAGAATCTGATCTATTACAGAAGGTGCTTATTGGGGATCCTGACTCAGAGATACCGGATACTGAAGAGCAACTGAATCTGTTGAATGGTACTCCTTGGGGTAAGAGGTTCACACAACCCATAGAGTCGTTGGGGTTGTCAGAGTTAAATAAGTCACATCAGCAGCTAAAGCCATCTATTGAGGAGGCACCCAAGCTGGAACTCAAGCCACTACCGGATCATCTTAGGTATGCGTTTTTAGGTGATTTATCTACTTTACCTGTGATTATCTCGGCCAAGCTTTCAGGTTCTGAAGAAGAAAAGCTGTTGCGGGTGCTGAGAGAGTATAAATCAGCTATGGGTTGGACTATTGCCGACATCAAGGGAATCAGCCCAACTTATTGTCAGCACAAAATACCTTTGGAAGACGGGAGCAAACCAACGGTGGAAAATCAGAGGAGACTCAATCCCATCATGAAAGACGTTGTGAAGAAGGAAATCATAAAGTGGCTGGACGCAGGCATAATATATCTTATATCTGACAGTTCTTGGGTGAGTCCTGTCCACTGTGTGCCGAAGAAGGGTGGAATGACGGTAGTTGCAAATGAAAAGAACGAACTTATTCCAACTAGAACAGTTACTGGTTGGAGAATCTGTATTGACTACCGGAAACTGAATGCGGCTACCAGGAAGGATCATTTTCCACTTCCGTTCATTGATCAGATGCTAGACAGGCTAGCCGGACACGAATATTACTGCCTTCTGGATGGGTATTCTGGGTATAATCAGATTTGTATTGCTCCTGAGGATCAGGAGAAGACTACCTTTACTTGTCCTTTCGGTACATTTGCATTCCGTCGGGTTTCTTTTGGTCTCTGTGGTGCACCTGGCACTTTTCAGCGGTGTATGACAGCTATTTTCTCTGACATGATTGGAACGCTTGTGGAAGTATTCATGGATGATTTCTCTGTTTTCGGGCCTTCTTTTGATGAATGCTTGGATAATCTGGCTATGGTACTTCGGCGATGTGTGGAGACCAATTTGGTGCTCAACTGGGAAAAATGCCATTTCATGGTTGAGGAAGGAATAATTCTGGGCCACAAGGTTTCAAGCCGAGGCATAGAGGTAGACAAGGCGAAGGTAGAGGCAATTGAGAATCTTCCCCCACCTATTTCTGTAAAAGGTGTTCGAAGTTTTCTGGGGCACGCTGGTTTTTATAGGCGCTTTATCAAGGATTTCTCAAAAATATCTAAGCCACTATGCAACTTGCTAGAGAAGGAGGTCCAGTTCAAATTCGATGCAGAGTGCCTGACAGCGTTTGAGACGCTTAAAAAGAAGTTGATATCAGCTCCAGTGATTATTGCTCCTGATTGGGAGGAGCCGTTTGTGATGATGTGCGACGCCAGTGATTTTGCGGTTGGGGCCGTTCTTGGCCAAAAGAAAAGTAAAGTTTTCCATGTCATTTATTATGCCAGCAAGACACTAAATGAGGCACAGATGAATTACACAACTACTGAGAAGGAGCTTTTAGCCATTGTTTTTGGCTTTGAAAAATTCAGGTCGTACTTGCTCGGGCCTAAGGTGGTTGTTTACACGGATCATGCTGCGATCCGCTATCTGCTGGCAAAGAAAGACTCCAAACCACGCCTTATCAGATGGATTCTGCTATTACAAGAATTTGATGTTGAGATCAAGGACCGCAAGGGCACGGAAAATCAGGTAGCGGACCATTTGTCGAGGTTAGAAGATTATGGGAAAACTCCAACCACCAACACATTAATCAACGAGTTCTTTCCTGATGAACAACTCTTTGCAATCCAAAATGAAGAGCCATGGTACGCAGATATAGTGAATTTTCTGGTGAGTAAGGTTATTCCGCAAGAGTTTTCATGGGCTCAAAAGAAGAAGTTTCTCCACGATGTAAAGAGGTATATCTGGGATGAGCCGTTCTTATTCAAGCAAGGCGTTGATCAGATTTTGAGAAGATGTGTTCCGTATGGAGAGACAGCGGAAGTCCTGAGAAGCTACCATGCCACCACCTACGGTGGGCATTATGCAGGGGACAAGACTGCTAAGCGGGTTCTACAGGCTGGGTTTTATTGGCCGACTCTTTTCAAGGATGCATTCCGGTTTGTTGCTAGTTGTGATCGTTGCCAGAGGACTGGCAACATATCAAGGAGAGAAGAGATGCCTCTCAATGTAATGCTCGAGGTAGAAATATTTGATGTGTGGGGAATCGATTTCATGGGACCGTTTATATCTTCATGCAACAACCAGTACATCTTACTGGCGGTTGACTATGTCTCTAAGTGGGTTGAGGTGAAGGCTCTACCTACTAACGATGCAAGCGCGGTCATAAGTTTTCTCCACAAGAATATCTTCACTAGGTTCGGAACACCCCGAGTGATCATCAGCGACGAAGGATCTCATTTTTTAAACAAGAAGATCGAAAAGCTTATGGCTCGTTACAACATTAATCATAGGGTGGCCACTGCTTACCATCCTCAGACGAATGGCCAAGCGGAAGTGTCAAACAGAGAGATCAAGCGAATTCTCGAGAAGGTTGTTAATCCTTCTAGGAAAGACTGGTCTTTGCATTTGGATGAAGCAGCATGGGCCTATAGAACGGCATTCAAAACGCCGTTGGGAATGTCGCCATATCATCTCATCTTTGGAAAAGCATGCCACTTACCTGCAGATCTGGAGCACAAGGCGTATTGGGCCCTGAAAAAGTTGAACTTCGACTTGATACTAGCAGGGGAAAAGCAAATGGTCCAAATCAATGAAATGGATGAGTTTCGGTTACAGGCATACGAGAATAACAAGCTTTACAAGGAGAAAGTGAAGCGATTGCACGACAAGCGACTGGTAAACAAGGTATTTGTTCCTGGCCAGTCCGTTTTATTATTTAATTCTCGTCTGCGTCTTTTTCCAGGCAAACTGAAGTCGCGATGGTATGGACCATTCATTGTCAAGACGGTTTTTCCACACGGAGCAGTGGAAATCTATGAAAAGACACCTGAGGAATCGTTCAAGGTGAATGGACAACGGTTGAAGCCGTACTTTGGAGAGATTGTGAATCGTGAGGTTGGCACCGCGATTCTAACAAATGCTGGATAAACATCGAAAGCAATGTCGAGCTATCGACTTTAAAAAAAAATCGCTTCGTGGGAGGCAACCCACGCTGATTGGCTCGTTGTTTTTATGAAAAAAAAAACAAAACAAAAAAAAAAAAAAAAAAAAAGAGAAAAAATATTTTTTTTTGAAAAACCAGGGGATCACACGCGTTGTTGCGCTTCAAACCCGCGCTGTTGCGCCTTCAACCCGCTGCCAGGGTCATTTTTTGGGTACTTATAACATCAAGTGCCCATTTGTTGTAAACTTATTTCTCATATTGCTCCATTTCCATCTCCTAAATCCTAAAGCTATCCCTAAATTCATATCAAGTTAAACCTTCCCAATCCCACTTCATCTCATATCCTACCTAATAGTTATTCACCCATCTATACATACACATATACACACATATCCCAAACCCCCATTTCAAGGATGTCCAACTTAATTCTAATTTGAAGGCTTCAAGATTCAAGTTTGGTGGAGTCTACTTGCAAGTGCACCTATCGGATTGGGTATATTATTCTTCACTCTTGTTTATTTACGAATTGAGCTCTTGAAATTTGTGGAGAATTTGGTTATTGGTGGGTTTTGGGGAATTTGCTTGGTTAATGATTTTTAGTGGATATTGGTGAAATTGTAATTGTGGGTATTGTTGTTATGGCTCCTAAGAGGGTACGGATTGTGAGTAGTAGTAGTTCGGAGGAGGAGGTGGATGTGGATTATGATGTGGACAAATTTGTGTCTAAGGCGACTCAAGTGGAGTTTGATAATTTATCGACAAAAGGAGTTGTCAAAGAACGGGGTTTCGCTCCTTCGGCCGAGGATGGAGAATTGGAAGCTATGGTTACGGAGTTAGGGTGGTCGGCGTTTTGTGCAACACCTTTGGCGGTTCCATTGAGTGTAGTACGGGAGTTCTATGCAAATGCCAAGATGCAGAAAAATGGGATCACTATGGTGAGGGGCCGGGCAGTGGCTTACAAACCTGGGTATATACGTCGCATTTTGTATCAACCAGCGAAGCCCAGAGGGGTTGAGGATTGGGTGCAGAAGACTCGGGATGACGTAGACTTAGACGTTATTGTAGCAGGGATGTGTATACCGGGCACGTTGTGGAAGTGCAAGGCCGGTACGACTACGAAGCGTACTTTTCCTGCAGCTGCATTGACCAGGTATGCTCGAGCTTGGTTCCTTTTTATGTGTGCCCGCATATCACCAACTTCGCATGTTACTGAGGTTACTGTTGAGCGTGCTATAATTTTGTGGGGTATTCTGAACGGGAAGTACATTGATCTCGGGTATCTAGTCTATCAGAACATCATGAAATTCTTAGGTGGTAGCACTACAGGCGGGATTCCCCATGCTGTGATTGTTGCTGAGTTGTGTTTTCATGTTGGTGTTCGCTGGCATAATGATGAGACTTTGCACAGGCCAATTGGTGATCTTGATCACCAGGCGATTAAGAGGCTGGCGGAGTGGCCGGGCGGCACTCCCCACCCTAGGGGCCGTGGTTATGTTGTTATTGATGAGAGAGGTGGTAATCCGCCACCGGTGGAGAGAGTGCCTTGGCCGGCAGACAGAGCGGGACCTTCTCACGCACAGCCGAGCCAGTCGAGTCAGGGTAATGTGGTTTTCAGTGATGCTCAGTTCCGGCGCATGATGAGGCGTTATGATACTACACATGCCATGATACATCGATTTGCTACAGACTTGACTCAGTCATTGGATGGAGTGTATCGGCAGCAGGGTTTTCAGGTCACATGGCCCATTTTTGGAGCGCACCATGTTTATCCACCACCAGACACACCACCCGAGGAGGGTGACGACTAGGGGAGTATTTCTTGCACCTTTAATTTACCTTCAATGAGGACATTGAATATCTTAAGTTTGGGGGTGATTTGAGGATTAGAGTATTTGTGTCAGTGTATTCATTTAGAAATCATAATGCATGTTAGTATAATTTCATTCATATTGTTGCATAATTGTCATATAGAGCATATTTGTTTTTGTTTTGTTTGTTTATGCCATGTGAGTTCATGATTAGTTGCATTAGCATGCATAGCATAATTCATGATCCCTTAGGATTTGGCTATTTCCGTTGGTGAGTCGATGTTGATTAGAGTGTGGTAGTGATGAATAGAGGGTTGATTAAGTTCCTATGAATTGACTTGCATGCCAGAAACAATTGTAAATTCACAAGTCTCATTGGTTGCTTTTGAATTTGATCAGACCATGTTTGTTTGGAAGTTAGAATTTAACCACTTGCTTATATTTAGAATGTTTTCTATTCTCTTGAAATTCAAAGAAGCACTTAAGTCTAAGTTTGGGGGAAACCAGGGATTTCATGCTAGTTGTCAATAAAGGCTAGGCGTCAAATGGCTAGTAGCCGGCTCATTGGAAAGATGAGTAGTCTAGGGTGGGATGAGAAAAAGGCAAAGCGCACTCATTCCGGGGGAAAAAAAAAAGAAAAAAAAAAGTGTTTTGTTAGTTGTTATGCAAAATTGATCAGGTTGAGCTCTTTAATACTCGAGTAATTAAGTTCTTGGGGACTTTGTGCCTAGTGACCTAAGACTTTTCCGGTCTGGGATCCACTAACCTAACGCTCGCTACATGGGTATTATTGTATAAGCCTTTAGGGGTCTCAGCCATTGCACGGTCAAATAAGCATGCGTATTGTGTTAGTATGTTGTTTTGTAATAAAAGCATGAATTCCTGTCCAACTCGAGTGGTTATTGAGGTGTCTTTAAGTGGTTTCTTGTGTCTAGAGTGCATTTTGTTTATAAGCTTGTGGTTGTTTTGGTGAAGAATAGGATATGGTCTTGATTTAGTTTGAGAGTATATTGATGAGCATTGCACACACGCACGTTTCTGTGTTTGTATTGTTAGTATACGGGAATTTGGTTGAACTCTGTTTGAAAGATTGCATTCCTTGAGATGTTGGCTTGTTGATTGGTTATGGTTAGTTTGAGGGGATCGTTTGCATTTTCATATTAGTTGCATTCATATAGTTGCATTGTTAGTTGCATTGTTGGATGGATTTTGTGGGTACATTCGCTATAGGCCCTCACGAGACCTTACTCGTCCACTAGGGCTGCCTAGGGGTTTAAAGGGCTTGTTGCATATGCCAAATGCAACCGTGATCACCTACGGAAGTGGTACTAGTTAGTTGTATATAGTTATGTTCGTTTATGCTTGAGGACAAGCATCGGTTTAAGTTTGGGGGTGTGATAAGTGGATTTTTAATCCACTTGGAATGCTTCATATCGGCTTAAATTGATGACTTGAACTCAAGTATGTGGTGTGTTTAATGTGTTTTCATTAAGTTTTGCAGAACCAAGAGTTGGAGGTTAATGAGATTAAAAATCGGATTTTCCTGGTAGGTTGCGAAGCTCTCACGGTTTTGGCCATATCTGGAGTTCTACAAGTCCGATTCTGACGATTCAACAGCTCACGCGAAGCCACGGAAATGTTCTACATTGCTGGGCAAATTTCCAGGAGCTCTGAGGCGCTGCAGCGCCAGTTTCCTGCGCAAGAGCGCCTTAGGAGGCGCAAGAGCGCTAAAATCTTGAGCAAGAGCGCCTATGTGAGTCTTCAGAGTGAAAATCCAGGGAGTTGGAGGCGCAAGAGCGCCATTTAGAGGCGCAAGAGCGCCTGTTTCCTCCTGGAATGCATCGAGTCTTCATGTATTTTACTCCAAACCGGGTTAATTTGTGTTGGGCCTAATTTGTTAGGGCTCGTATCTTGGGTTTATTATGTAATATCTTATACTTTATAAACATTATTCATTAGGTTATTTTGGGGATCTATCTATCAAAAAAAACATTATTATCGGAGGAATAAGAGATCAATACCTAAGTTCAAGAGATCAAAATCAAGCTTACGGATTCACTTTGTTCTTCAATTTCCTTTGTAATCTTCTAGCGGTGGATAGTTGGTTGAATTCTATTCATAATATTTATTGTTATTACATTGAATCTTGTTTAGTTTATTAACGATGTTAACTATGGTACCTATGGTGATGATTAGTTCAATTATGAACTAATTTATTATCATGGGGTATTACCGGATTCTTATATAATGTTTTCTGGTTGATTTCAATTATTCCTTGCATGTTCTTATATTTGATATCCTTGTATGGTTGTGCATATTCAATTATAGTTGTCTGATCAACTTCTGTGATTGTGTGTTAATCTCTATTGCAGCGACCGTACTGAAAATAGAGATTTAGAACTTGCCATGCTAGCGTAGGAATTTGGTGTGTCTGATGACATGGCTTATTTGCGATATCACTCTACCCGTTTGGTATTGACTACGTGATCTTATTGATTACTTGTGTTTCAAAATCATTGTACGTTAAATCTCGCAGACCTGTTGGGACTGCCTACAATTGATTGACTATTTGACTTCTATCTTAATTGTGGATGTTTATTAGGATGGTATACGTACAAAGACCTTTGGCGTATATCAGTTTCGTGTAATCGATCAGGTGTCAGTGTAATTGCATGTTAGGAGGAAAAGGAATTAGATTGGTTAATTGCATATATGATGATGGTAAAAACCCCATGTGTTTTCTCTATTTGATAAATCATATTTGTTAATTTCTTAGTTAATTAGTATAGTGATAATTAAACCCAAACCTTGATAATTGTTTGAGAATTGAATAATATTAATTCTTGGTGCATAAATCAACGAAACAGCAACAACTAGTCTCTGTGGACGAACTCTGTTTTACAGACTATATTACTTGCGATCGCGTACTCTTGCGTGGAAAAGTGTGAACAGCTACTCCAATGACCAAGCTGACACGGAAAAGCGAGCGATTCATATGGAATGATAAGTGCGAAGAAAGCTTCCAAGAGTTAAAGAAGAGACTAACTACGGCACCGGTATTGATGCTACCAGATGATCAAGGTCATTTCGTAATCTATAGTGATGCGTCGTACAAAGGATTGGGATGCATACTTATGCAACATGACAAGGTGATTGCTTATGCGTCAAGACAGTTGAGGCCCCACGAACAGAAGTATCCTACACATGATTTGGAGTTAGCAGTGATTGTGTTTTCTTTGAAGATATGGAGACACTACTTGTATGGAGAGAGATGTGAAATTTACACCGATCATAAGAGTTTGAAGTATATCTTTACTCAGAAAGAGCTGAACATGAGGCAACGAAGATGGTTAGAACTAATCAAGGACTACGACGTTTCTATCAACTATCATCCCGTCAAGGCAAATGTGGTAGCAGATGCACTGAGCAGAAAAGAGAGATTAAATAACTGACGATGGCCAAAGAATTATACAAGGAATTTGAGAAGTTAGAGATCGAAGTAAGTATTCTGAAGGATGCGACAGAAGTGATTTATACCATGACGTTTCAACCTGAATTGTTGAAGAAGATACGGAAGTGCCAAGAGCAAGTTATGAATGATGATGTGAGCAAGATGACAGGTGAGGAAATATGTAGTCAACCGGACGACAAAGGGATCTTGAGATTTGCTTCTCGGATATGGGTACCTAATGTAGCGGAACTGAAAAGTGAAATTTTGCACGAAGCGCATAACTCGAAGTATTCAATTCATCCAGGGAGTACGAAGATGTATCGAGATCTTAAGACGAACTTTTGGTGGCCAGATATGAAAAGGGAGATTGCTGAATGGGTGAGCAAATGTTTTACATGCCAAAGAGTCAAGGCGGAACACCAGAGACCAAGTCGATTACTTCAACCATTGGAAATTCCTGAATGGAAGTGGGAACACATTGCGATGGACTTTGTGGTAGGATTACCTAGAACGAAGGCTAACCATGATGCCATCTGGGTTATTGTGGATCGGTTGACGAAATCTGTGCATTTTCTTCCGATTAACGAGAGATTCTCGCTAGATAAGTTAGTTCATATTTACATAAAGGAAATCGTAGTATGGCATGGAGTTCCAGTATCGATAGTGTCTGATCGAGACCCTCGATTCAATTCAAGATTTTGGAGGAGTTTTCAAGAGTGTTTAGGCACCGAGTTAAGAATGAGTACGGCTTATCATCCGCAGACGGACGGTCAAAGCGAAAGAACAATTCAGACCATTGAAGATATGCTTAGGACATGTGCACTTGACTTTAAAGGTAGTTGGGACGATCATCTACCCTTGGTGGAATTTTCATATAATAATAGTTTTCACGCGAGCATCGGAATGCCACCTTACGAAGCTTTGTATGGACAAAAGTGTCGATCTCCAGTGTATTGGGAAGAAGTTGGTGAACGGAAGATGATAGGACCAGAACTAGTGCAACAAACAAAGGAAGTGATTCAATTGATTCAAAGAAGATTGATAACAGCTCGGGACCGACAGAAAAAGTATGCGGATCTAGCCAGAAAGGATGTGGGATTCGAAGAAGGAGAGCAAGTGTTACTAAAGGTTTCACCGTGGAAAGGATTAGTTAGGTTTGGAAAGAAAGGGAAGTTGAGTCCGAGATATGTTGGACCTTTTGAGATTTTGAAGAAAGTGGGCAAGGTAGCTTACGAGTTAGCATTGCCGCCGCATATGCAGCACGTTCATAATTTATTTCATGTATCTATGCTTAAGAGGTATCGACCAGATTCGAATCATGTAATAGAGTATGAACCCATAGAGGTCCAGGCAGATTTATCTTATGTAGAACGGCCGATCCAGATATTGGACCGTAAGGAGAAAGTACTAAGGAATAAGACAGTAGCGTTAGTGAGAGTTTTGTGGAGGAATCCTAAAGTAGAAGAGTCTACCTGGGAGTTAGAGAGTGAGATGTTAGAGAAGTATCCCCAGTTGTTTCCTTGATCTGATTCTGAGGACAGAATCCTATTAAGGGGGGAAGGATGTAATATCCGTGAATTTTATTATTTGATTAAATGATATATTTAATATAAAAATATTTATTGTGGAGTATTGGAATATTATTAAATGATAATTATTGTGTGATTATGTGCTAAATGGTGAGTCGAAAGCCCCTTTTAAATATTTCGTCATTTGGAATTTTCTTCAAATCTAAGCCCCGTTTTGAAAATTCAAGGGCCCCGTTGGAATTTCGTACATTAATTATTATCTCTTCGTCTTTCGTATTCGAATCATTATCGGGAGAGATATTCGTATCATTTCATTCCTACCTATTTGATTCTGCAAGAATAATTCGTTTTGTTCAAAAAGGGAAAAATTGTTCCGAACCCTAATTACTTAAGGGGACGGATATATCGTTTTATATCAATATTACATTTGTTATAGCCCCAGTATTCTTGAGCATTAGTTATATAATGATATGTATTGATTTGGATAATTATCAATCCTTGTAGATAATTATCTTCTCGTAAAACGTATTTTTAACCTAATTAGGGTTTTTAAACGAACCAGTGGATCTATATCGATCCAAAAATGTTGTTTGGGGTATTATTTTTCCAAAAATATAAAAAGACGAATCGAACCTTAAACCTATCATAATCTGCAGCCCTAATTCTCGAAATAATAAAAATCCCCGAACCGTGTTCTTCGTGTTCTTCGTGTTCTTGAAGATTAATCCATTCGTTCAAGGTGTTATTGAAATCCAAATCTGAAGTTCTTGTACTTAAATCAAAGCTCTTGACTTCTAGTTTCAGAATCTTCCAACCTCATCATCATCTGGTAAGTTTTCGATTTTATATGAATTTTTCAATATTCGAATTTAAATTAGGGTTCTTGGTCGATTTGGGGATTTTCAATCTGTTGATTCTCCGTTCAATTGGTTGCTTCTAACTTGTTCCTAGGGTTCTAAATAACAAGAATCCAGGATTTAATTTCATGTTCGAGTTCAATTTTGATGGGTTTGATTTTCGGGTTTTCGACCCGAAATTTTCTTTTACTTCGTTCGTTCTTTCTGTTGATCTGACATTAGTTATGATATGGGGCTTTGATTGTATGAGTTATAAGCTTCGTTTTGGTATATTAATCTTTGAGTTTCATGTAGAAATTAAGTAGATCGGGTTTCCGGCCGAAGTCGTCGCCGACGAGTTCTTTGAACGAATTCTAGGCACGATTCCGGCATGGGACAGACGATATGGTGTGTTGGCTGTGTTTGTATTGAGAAGGCGAACAAAAGCCCTCTGAGTTTGTTTATGTTGGACGGAATGGAAGAATTCCGGCCGCCGGACACCGGCCGGATTCTGGAAAACCCAGAATCCGGTGGGTTGTTCTTGGCGACCCGAATTCGTTCTTCCCGACCCGTTTACCCGTTATTTTGACCCAGTTTCATTCTTCAAAACCGTAATTCGATTTCTGAAAACTATTTTTGAATTTTATTTTTAAAATTAATTCGAAAATAGTTTAAAAACTTTTAAAATTCATATTTTTATTTTTAAAATATATTTTAATATCAGAAAAATTCTGATAAATTATATTTATTATTTTAAATCCGAAAATTGATTAAACTTAATTATTTTAATTATTTTTAATTAATAATTAATTTATTAATTAATTGGTTATTTCTTTTAATCAATTAATTCTTAAAAATTAATTATTAATTAGATTTAATTAATTAAAAATTCAGTTTAATTATTTTCAAGCCTATTTATTTATTTAAAAATAGTTTGAGTATTTAAAGAGTGTCAATTAATTTTATTAATTGATTTATTTGCATTTAAATGTTTATATTGGATTTAAAAATCCGATTTTTGATTTAAAAATTAGTAATGACTTATTTAAAATTCAAATAAGTTTCGTTTGATGTTTTAAAAATATTTATAAGTGCTATATGGTTCGTATGAGTTATGTAATGTGTTTTATAGTTCGTATATGCCCGTACTAGGGCTAATATTTGAGTTTTAAATATCGTAAATCATACCGGACGTCCGATACGTAACCGGTTACTTGTTTAAATGTGATTATTGATTGAATAAGTGTCGAGAGTATAACGAGAATAGTTAGACTTACTGTGATGAGTTGTTTAATTATAGAATCGAGTTCCCGAAGCAAGGGAAAGGGAAAGGTAGAGTGAGCAGAGTCGATCCGACAACAGCTTAGACCAGGCAAGTATCTGTGCCTTTACTTGTTATAAAATTTATTATTGTCTTGATTACTTGAATACCGTTATCCCCAGAACAATTCAAATTATCAATCTTTTAACCGCATTTGAACAACTGATTCCATTTTCTTAGAGATTCTTGATTCTTTGATTTGATCTGCATCGAAAACCCTTATTTCCAATTCACTTGATTATTGTTTACCACCATTTATTATTGATTATCATCCTTTGATTATTATTGACAACCATTTATTATTTGACTTCCATCTTGACTATTGATTAAGGTCATTGATTATCGATTACCAATCTTGATTTCCTTATTGAATGAGTACACTGTACCATTGAAATTATTCCATGATTCTTTCTCGATCTTCATTTGAAACTGAGCAGTTGAAGCTCTTTTACAATTACCATACATTGAGTTTATCTTATTGAGCATGTTATTGTTTATACCCTATGATAGATTTGGCATGTTTTTTTTAAAATGGACCAGTAATTGGCCGGGCCATATTTATGGTCGGAATAACTTAAGGCCCAGTTTGGCCTAGGATCCAGTAGAGGACTATGCTGTGAGCTAGTCCGGGGTTGATGCGTGGCTGGCCAGCAGCACAACCTTTGATTTGAATAAAATGTATAAGCCAAATTCTAATTCTTTTTCTTCAATTGTTATTGATACAAAGCATGTGTTAGCTAAATATTGTTGATTCTGATATCATAAATTCATATCCTTACAATTGTGATAGAAATGATTCATATGATGTTTGCTGAGCAAATTTGGCTCACTCTCGCTTGTTGTTTTCTAACCCTATTCCAGTGAAGCGAGAGTATGAGTCGGCATAGCGTGACCGATAGTTCACCAGCAGCCAGGAGAGCCCCTCGAGTCATTGTCATTGGCAGGGTAGTTGTTGTTTTGCTTTTATAGATTAGATGTCTAGATTTGAACTTTAGTTGTGATGTAATAACTCTGATAAAACTAGTATTGTATTAATAAAAGATTGTAGTAGCTTGTGTTCATTGCCATAATCTGGATGCGGTCTTGGTTAAGGGGTATTTGTGTCTTTATATATTATGCATGTGTTAAATAGTGTTCCGTTGGTCGGATGACTCCTCAAATCTTCCTTTCCAACCTAGATATAACTACTTTGTGGAGTCGTATCAACAAGTATTACACTTGGGGAAAGGAGGACGATCTTTACCTTTCAGAGTCATGGATTTCATCGGAACTAGGAGTGGTGTAAGTGGTCTAGTTGCGCCGACCCATCCAAATTATTGCCCCAAATGGGCCGGGAGATCCGGAAAGGCGGTAGACAATGTCAGGCTGTCGTTATTCTTCCATCTACATGTAAAGAACATATTTTTGTTGTACGACCTGCTACTGATCATAGTAAGGTTGGTACGACGGGCGCGGTAGCAACTCCCGTATTAGTTAATCATCCATTTTGGATAATTCTGCAACATGTATTGAAAGGGACTACGGATGACATCTTTGGTACAGGTTTACCGATCATGTTGGCAGGTAGATTCTGCAACATGTATTGAAAGGGACCAAGGATGACACCCGTGGTACAGGTTTACCGATCATGTTGGCAGGGGGTCGAAAAGTGTTCAAAATTGAAGTTACAATAAATCCTTGTAACTTCATCTTTTATTTTATGAGTATGACTCTGATAAAACCTTACTCAGATTATATATGCATAAGTGGATTTTGGGTTACGGAACGTTATATGAAATTTTCCTCGTAACTTCATCTTTTATATCATATGACTCTGTGGATACCTTACATAACATGAGTTATGATAAGGGAGTTGTTTATACTGAATCACCTTATAACTTCATCTTTTAAGTTATATGTTGATATTCTACTTACATAGCAGATATTTTCAGAAAGGTTATATTGGTTTACTTTGAAACCTCACCTTTTATATTATACTAGAACTTTGTTCATAATATAGCAAAAGTTTGCAGAAATATTATGAAAATGATATTTGAAATACAACAAGGGTACTGTTTTTGGAATACATTCCGATAAGGAAATAATTTCAGTATCGAGATATTTTGACAAATTATTGTCTTATACCCGCTTTATTCTGGGTTGAGTTGAAGGCAGGATTATGCCATACTTTTATTACCTTGCTGAGCTATCGCTCACTCTTGCTATTGTTTTAGGAATATTATATAGCAGCAAAGTAGGATACCAAGGATTCGGTGCACATCCCTCAAGTGAGTGGTAAGTGCAAGGCATTCTCATGAGCAGTTTCTAGCAGTGATCCTGGAAGTAGTGTGAACTAGTCAGATCAAGCTGGAGCTTTTGGTATTCATCTTATGTATAGATATGAATGGTATGAGAGGGTGGTGAGTATTACAAGGCTAAGTTGGTAATGTACCATTACTTGGGAGTTGTATCAGTAGCAAATTCAAAAGACATTTGGGTATTGTAATAAAGATTATTTATTCTGCAATGGTTGTATTTGTGTCGTTTCTGAGACTCTAACCTGTGTGTGTGTGTGTGAGAGAGATATATACATTGTGGGGTCATAAGCAGATGAATTGTGTCTATTGTGAGTAAAGCAGGCAAGACAAGAAGTAAGTGGATCGTGACTACTCTAAATCCCTGACCCCAGATTTGGGGCTGTTACAGAAATGGTATCAGAGAGTTAGGTTACAGTCCTCAGAAACGATAGGAGATCGAGTCTTACAATACCCTTAATAATGATAAGAACATCGAGAGCTCAAATTGAGTTCGTAGTCGAGTTATAGGACATGACCCTGACTGTTTAAGATGAAGCCCGAGAGGGGACTTCTTCTGGGAAACTGTACTTAGGACTTCATGGTTAGTCACCTCGATTCGTATGAGTTATAGATTGAAGGGATTCTGAGATACCAGACCCTGAGGCCTTCGAGTAGGCAGTTGATGATACGTTCCTTGAAATGAACGGAGACCCGATAAAGGAAGATCCATAGGAGGATCTAGAGGAAGACCCCATAGTGGGTCAAGGAAAGAACCTTGTAGAGAACGTGTTGATTGATAAAGATGTGGTATGTTACTTGAGGTCGTACAATTGGACCGGACGAACCTTCAGAGGTCAAATAAGTGTCGATATGAGAGTTTAGAATCGTTATGATTCAACGAGAGATATGACGAAGTAATGGGGTAGAGTCTCCAAAGAAGACGAGGTAGAGGCAGAATAACCAATACCGGTGGAAAGATTCGACTTGAACGAGGCCCGTTACTCGTAGTCTGTTGCAGTGCCTAGGGAGGCAGCATACGTAAGAACTAACACGTTCAAACTTCATCTATGATTAAGGGTACTTAGTGACCTTAACTAGTAGAGGCATTATCTTATTTATGGGGTTTAACTCCCCACGATCAGCGATTCCACCAAAGAAGGTGTTTACTACGGTACTGAGGCATTTTATTACCTCGAGCAAGATTTTTGTATGTACGTACTACGCAAGGTGTCATTGTAACACGAGTGCACCAAAACGAGATTTATTTAAAGAATCAAGACGGACTAAGAAAGTCTGGGAAAGACTTAAATAAAAAGGCCGTTATGCCACCAGTGTTATGCTTATGTAGCATTCGGGATTGATACAAGAAGGGAAATGTTTGGTATGAAAACGGTTATAATAGTAATTGGGTTTAAGCCTGTAGATTCTAACGATCTTCCGGAGTACCGCCCAGTTGACATATGGAATTCGTTGTTGCTATGGGAGACACCGGTATCGAAGTCCTCTTACGATAGAACGCTTGCTTGAGATGCTTGCGCCGAGTCGAATAGAACTCCCTGCGATTGCAAATGTTGATGGCTGAATTCTTAGCGACTATTATAAGTCGACAATGACGTAAGTATCGAACACCTTAAGGTGCGTGGAAAAGAAAAGCTTTGGAATTGAACGATTATCCATTAGAGGAGCCGACATAAAAGGCATCCGTAGAGACCTTGGTAGTACCCTCCCCATTTGCAAATTATGTGGGGTACTTCCCCAATCTATGATCTATCTTGACCTCTTTCCAAGAAAGAATTCTGATAAAGGGTATATTCCCTCTTCGAAGTTATTTTATAACAACTTGTGTTAAATCATATTTAATTTCAATTGTGTTAGAGGCTGTCATGATGCCTACTTTCAGGTTTTCGAAGCCCTGTCAAATGATGTTATTCAAGCTTCCACTTTTCTTCAAATAATGAATAACCCTATGATGATACCTCACCATTTGTTTGTTAAGTACCAGTATCTTTTTGGTTATTCTTTTCTTTGGAAACCGCACCTTTGGAATCTGTTCAATTTTAATCCAAGGTGTTCCTTTGAGAAATATTGTCGAAAGGCGATAATCATTAAATTGATCTCGAATTGCTTTCATACTTTTCAACTTCCACTGAGACGAACAACCCTATACTTATAGGGCTACAAGGACTATCTGTCTATGTGACAGAAGTCGGATGGGACGCCATCACTTGTGAGTTGTGAAATACAAGAAGGCTAATTACCTTTAGTAATGTCTCAATCGAGGCACACAACGTTGAGTTCTTATGATCATGTTGATCTCTTGGTAAATTCTCTTACCTCCAATAAGGTTACCTTAAAACTCATAACCTTATGATCACCAGTGTGTGACGTTTTCCTTGATATGGGAGCTATCTTTTCAAGGCCCCATAATTTTTGTTATCCTCATTGAATTCCAAGGGGAGGCCAACCAGGTCAAATAAGTCAAAATTCGCTGATAGGAATTAGATTCGCAACGAAATCGCCTATGACAGGAGCGAATCCCTAAGACGAATAGAATATTAGTGACATATCAATGAAATTGGTTTATTCTCCCAAGGATATTATGATAATGGAAAGGGGGTCAATCGATATATGTGAAAGGAATAGCGATGTGCCGTGAACTCCAGTGACAACGGTGTTAGATAGATGCCCTATAGTGGAATTGAGATTTTGGATGAGTTGTTTACGAATGGACACTACCTCTGGGTTAGCAAGATAAGTACTGGAGATGGAGTCAGAGGGAGCTGGTATTGTGACTTAGGAGAGGTGCATCGTGTTGTTTTTAGAGAAATAATTTTCAAAAATATATGGAGACCCGGATGAAAATAAAAGTTAAAGAGTTAAAACAAGAAACCATGTCTGTGACAGAGTATGAGGCCAAGTTTTCCGAATTATTGAGGTTTGTTCCGGAGTTTATGAACACAGAAGAAAAGAAAGCCAATATGTTTCAACCAGGGCTACCTCCAACAAGCAACCCACTGTCAGGACCTTTAAATAGCAGGTACCCATCTATACTATTTAGACAGAGCTAATGTATCGTTGTATATCAAGAAGTTGCATGACAATTAAACCTTAAGGCCGAGCCGCTAAGGGAATAATTACAAGTAGAAATAGTCAATCGAGTGATTTTCCCATAAGACTGGTACATCCATGTTGTGAACTAGAAATATGAGGTCGACATTTTTGATAGACCTGATCCCTTTCAAGTTGGGAGAAGTTGATATTTTAATAATAATGGGTTGGTTGACACCCAATGGAGCCCAAACTGATTGTAAGGGAGAGAAAGTAATAAATAAAGGATGGAGACAGATTCAGAGATTCTTGAATATAGTTCAGACTAAGAAACTATTACGCCAGAGATACGAGGCTTAATTAGCTCTTATGGTTGACGCCAAGAAAAGAGACACCAAGTATAAAGGATACTACAGTGGTTTTGGGAGGCCGTACAAGATCTTAATGCGCTAACAAATATCGATTGGGATGCCATGAGAATGAATAACGAGTATTCAGGTTATAGTGCCGCATCTCCTGTTAGCCTCAGTGGAAATGAAAGAGTTAGCGACTCAGTTACGAGAATGGCTGGGCAAGAATATGATAAGACCCAGTGTACCACCGTGGAGAGCCCGGTGTTGTTGTAAGAAAGAAAGATGTTAACACAAGATTATGCATCGAACCTCGAGAGTTGTAGGAGTTCGAGATGGAGAATAGGCACCCTTGTAAATGATTGTTTGATCAGCGGAAGAACGCTGTGTATTTCCAAATTTATTCAAGAACTGGATATCACCAGTTGGAAGTTAAATCCGAGGATATACCCAAGACTGCGATTCGAACTAGGAATAGACACTTCGAGTTTTCAGCGAGGTTATTTTGGGTTGACTAATGCACCCACAAATTTTTATGGAATGTAATGAATTGGCTTTGAATTATCCGTGATAGTAGATAACATGAGATGGAGAAATGGCTAGAATTGACCTAGGATTATGACTGTGAGATACACTACCATCCGGGGAAGGCCAATGTGGTGGCTGATACCCTTAATTAAAATGAGCCAGAAATGGATTCCGAATGATCGAGAATTAAAGGATGAGATTTTACACAAAACCCAAGTTAGTCCAACAAACTAGAAAGACAAAAGATTTCACCAACAAGCGGCTAGTGACAGCCAAGACAGACAGAGAAAGTATGCAGACTAAGCCCGCGAGTATAGAGATAGTACTTCTATTGATAAGCTAAATGGCATGTTGATGAATGACAAGCAAGTTTATGTTGGTGTACTTTCTGTACAAACAAGATAGATAATATGAGGTTAGAGATTCGTGATGCTAAAAATATCCTCGTGGAAGGAATTAATGAGATTTGGAAAGAAAGGGAAGTTGAGCCCGAGATTCATTGGGCCATCTGAGATTTTAAAACGCGTCAGGAAGGTGGCCTACGAGCCAGCCTTACCCCCCCCCCCCCAAACTTGTAGAATGGTCATAACGGGGTTCATGTGTCAATGCTACGTCAGTATGCTATAGATGCCCGGCATATGTTAGAGTACGAGCAGGTAGATATACAACCTGGTCTGACTTACAAAGAACAACCTGTGGAAATCACGGATAGAAAAGAGCAAGTGCTAAGAGACAAGGTTGCCAAGCTAGTGAGAGGTTTGTGGAAAATCAAGAAGTGGAAGAATCCACTTGGGAGTTAGAAAGTGCAATGAGAGAGAAGTACCCCCCCCCCCAGTTATTCCTAAGCTGATTCCGGGACGGAATCCTTTTAAGGAGGGGGGACTGTAATAACCCGAATTTTTGGTAAAATTAAAACTTTTCTTATTTTGATTAAGTGCATCAGTGAATAGTGAATTTGGTGGATGCGTAGTGATTTTGAGGATTAAGAAAATTTTTCATGCCACCTATGTACGAGACGTAGTGTGGATATTCCGAAGTCATATTAGTGATCTACGGAGTAAATAAGTGAATGCAAAGACGATCGGAATTCAGAAATTCTAAATTTTATTTTGGTGTAGTATTTGACCGGGCAGTGAATTATATATTATTATATTCAAGAAATGAGATATTAAATTTGAGGATTTGAGGATTTAATATTTTGGAATTTTATTATTTTATTAAAGTCGATTTAAGGATTCGATTGTTGGAGTGAATAGTTACTATTCACTGCGAGAATCGCGTAGAGTTTTATTCGCTCTTTTTAGGAAATATTTTCGAATCGTTGCAAGAGGAACAAAAAACAAGGATGAATAGTAACATTGATGAATAGTACTCTAAGGTGAATAGTAAAATTTTATAGTCTCCGATTGATCCTATATTTCAGCGGAAGTTCAGGAATAATAAACGGTTACTAATCGCGTAGTCAGAAATCGCAAACGAAAACGAGAATCGAAAATCCGTTCGAAGGAGCAACTTTGGACGTATTATAACTTAGGAAATAAAGAATAAGATATGTATTAAAATAAAAAGGGAAAGAAAGGAATTAGTGGAGGAAGTGTGTTAAAGAAGCTTGTAAGCTTAACCAAACTTGAGGGGCTAACTTGCATTTTGTTAAAACAAAATATCTACCATTTACCACACCTCCACCACACATTACACACACAAAAATGGATCAGCCCCCCACCTCCATTTCTTGATGAAAAAAACTAATGGAAGAAGAAAAAGAAGATGGAATGCTTGCTTGCTTGTTTCTCGTGTTATACCACTCGAATCGAAGCCCTTTCCAAGCTCTTCGCATCTAAGGTAACATCTCCAACACCCACCATCTCTAGCATGATCTTTTCTTGAGTTTAAGAAAATGATGAATAGTGTTTTCAAAAAGTTTTGTGTTTATAATTTAAGTTTGAAAGCATGTATGTGTAGTATATGTCATGGGTTGATGTTTTAAATGATTAGATGAATTGTTGGTTGAGTTTGGAGGATGGGTTATGAAATTATCTTGAATATTTATGGAGGATTTGACTGAGTGGAGGGAGTATAAGGTGGATGGTGAGTTTGGGATTGATTGGTATTGATTTGGTTGTGTTTTGAAAATGGAGAATGTTAAGTTTTAAGCCGTCGTAATGCCCGATTCTCGTTAACTCTAAAAACTGCCTAGAATCCGAAACCTAACTGCCTCTTTTGGTTCAGTGATGAATATTTGTGTGTAGAGCTTTGTTTCTAGTTTACGTAAGCGCAAGAATCATATCATTACGATTTACGGTTTATGAGATATGACCATTTTAGTGAAAGTGGTTCAAGGAATGAAATTGCAGAAACACATCAACTTCATGACTGTGTTTGAGACCCTTACAAGTGATTATAAAATATGAGATTTCGTGGTAAAGTGCTAAGGTCAGTTATCAAGAGGTGTGCGAAGGTTTCAAGTCCAAAAGATTATTTTTCGATTTTATAAAAATGCGACAGCAGAGGTTGCGCAAGTGAAAACCACTAAGAACATGACTTAGAAACCAATGTTGTAAATGGTTAAGTATAACTTGTATTAGAGGATCGATTTCGGACTAAACCTACGACTTAAGTAATTGTCGAGTAACATGGACTTGGTATGAGCCTATAACGAGCTAGTAATGCCTTGGTTGTGTTTCGCTTACGTGTTTAAGCATTTAGTACAAGTGGATTATCCAGGGGATTAATCATGCGTTTTCTTTGACTTTGTCTAGATTGTCCGACATCGTCGCGAACCCCTATCACTTCTCGAGCATCAGACAAGTTTCTAAATCTATACTTTGAAGTATTGACTATATAATACTATTTTTGCCATGTATAAAGTTAGACAGTTTTGCGATATATCTTATTTCTTGTTGAAATGGATTTGACCTTTGGATTATATAAAATCTTTTGAGTTAAGTAGTTATGAACCGGTTTACCTGGTAGCTCTAAATATAAGAGCATATTCATTGTTTTCGACTCTAAATCGGGAGTCGGTATTTTGAGATATGTAGATAGCCGTGGAAACCCGGAGGGATTCCATCGGCAGAGTACTATGTATTTTGAGGATTGTTATTCGAGTATGATATCATTCGAGGAATGATACTTGCTTACTATATCTTTCAAGGAATGTTATTTGAGTATTATCTCAGTCGAGAAATACTATTTGAATACTATTTCAGTTACATATGCTAATGGAAGGCATAACTGTTTTCGAAAGTATATTGTGATACTTGCTTTATGATTTGATTATGGGCTTCTAAGCTAGATATGAGATATTAGTTAGAAGCCAGGTTTTTTTATAAATGCCCTGGATAAGGGCGTGTGATTTTCTTTAGATCAGAAGTAATTATATTTTCTGTATATATTAAAGATTATTTTTCCGATAAAGATATCGGGCAACTATTATTCAGTGATTATTTATTTATTGAATATTACTTTTGAATATTCATTTGAGGTTTATTTATTTAATGAATATTACTTTTGAATATTCATTTGAGGTTTATTTATTTAATGAATATTACTTTTGAATATTCATTTGAGGTTTATTTATTTAATGAATATTACTTTTGAATATTCATTTGAGGTTTATTTATTTAATAAATATTATTTTGAATATTCATTTAATCATTATTTACTTAATGAATATTATTTTCGAAGATTCGTTTAAGGTTTACTTATTTAATAAATATTATTCGATTATTTATTAAATACTTTTAACACGTTTTAAAAATGAGAAATGTTATTTAAAGTTTATCCTCGACCTTCAATAATTACGAAGGATACTCTAAGCTGTATTATTAATTATTTTTAAATCAAAAAGAGGTTCCCAAAACTCTGTTTTCCCATTTAAATCTGTCTTTTAAGAGGATTTAAATGCTCGCTCAACTATCAAAAATATGGGAAACCTGATTTAAGTGACTGCTATTCTTTTTAAACTCTCAACTCAAAACTGTCAAGGGACAGATATTTTCTCGAAGCAATTTAGTTGCTGCAAGTCAAATATCTGTGCCTTTACTTGTGATAAAATTTATTATTGTCTTGATTACTTGAATACCGTTATCCCCAGAACAATTCAAATTATCAATCTTTTAACCGCATTTGGACAACTGATTCCATTTTCTTAGAGATTCTTGATTCTTTGATTTGATCTGCATCGGAAACCCTTATTTCCAATTCACTTGATTATTGTTTACCACCATTTATTATTGATTATCATCCTTTGATTATTATTGACAACCATTTATTATTTGACTTCCATCTTGACTATTGATTACAGTCATTGATTATCGATTACCAATCTTGATTTCCTTATTGAATGAGTACACTGTACCATTGAAATTATTCCATGATTCTTTCTCGATCTTCATTTGATACTGAGCAGTTGAAGGTCTTTTGTAATTACCATACATTGAGTTTATCTTATTGAGCATGTTATTGTTTATACCCTATGATAGATTTGGCATGCTTTTTTTAAAATGGACCAGTAATTGGTCGGGCCATATTTATGGTCGGAATAACTTAAGGCCCAGTTTGGCCTAGGATCCAGTAGAGGACTATGCTGTGAGCTAGTCCGGGGTTGATGCGTGGCTGGCCAGCAGCACAACCTTTGATTTGAATAAAATGTATAAGCCAAATTCTAATTCTTTTTCTTCAATTGTTATTGATACAAAGCATGTGTTAGCTAAATATTGTTGATTCTGATATCATAAATTCATATCCTTACAACTGTGATAGAAATGATTCATATGATGTTTGCTGAGCAATTTTGGCTCACTCTTGCTTGTTGTTTTCTAACCCTATTCTAGTGAAGCGAGAGTATGAGTCGGCATAGCGTGACCGATAGTTCACCAACAGCCAGGAGAGCCCCTCGAGTCATTGTCATTGGCAGGGTAGTTGTTGTTTTGCTTTTCTAGATTAGATGTCTAGATTTGAACTTTAGTTGTGATGTAATAACTCTGATAAAAATGGTATTGTATTAATAAAAGATTGTAGTAGCTTGTGTTCATTGCCATAATCTGGATGCGGTCTTGGTTAAGGGGTATTTGTGTCTTTATATATTATGCATGTGTTAAATAGTGTTCCGTTGGTCGGATGACTCCTCAAATCTTCATTTCCAACCTAGATATAACTACTTTGTGGAGTCGTATCAACAAGTATTACACTTGGGGAAAGGAGGACGATCTTTACGTTTCAGAGTCATGGATTTCATCGGAACTAGGAGTGGTGTAAGTGGTCCAGTTGCGCCGACCCATCCAAATTATTGCCCCAAATGGGCCGGGAGATCCGGAAAGGCGGTAGACAATGTCAGGCTGTCGTTATTCTTCCATCTACATGTAGAGAACATATTTTTGTTGTACGACCTGCTACTGATCATAGTAAGGTTGGTACGACAGGCGCGGTAGCAACTCCCGTATTAGTTCATCATCCATTTTGGATAATTCTGCAACATGTATTGAAAGGGACCAAGGATGACACTCATGGTACAGGTTTACCGATCATGTTGGCAGGGGGTCGAAAAGTGTTCAAAATTGAAGTTACAATAAATCCTTGTAACTTCATCTTTTATTTTATGAGTATGACTCTGATAAAACCTTACTCAGATTATATATGCATAAGTGGATTTTGGGTTACGGAACGTTATATGAAATTTTCCTCGTAACTTCATCTTTTATATCATATGACTCTGTGGATACCTTACATAACATGAGTTATGGTAATGGAGTTGTTTATACTGAATCACCTTATAACTTCATCTTTTAAGTTATATGTTGATATTCTACTTACATAGCAAATATTTTCGGAAAGGTTATATTGGTTTACTTTGAAACCTCACCTTTTATATTATACTAGAACTTTGTTCATAATATAGCAAAAGTTTGTAGAAATATTATGAAAATGATATTTGAAATACAACAAGGGTACTGTTTTTGGAATACATTCCGATAAGGAAATAATTTCAGTATCGAGATATTTTGACAAATTATTGTCTTATACCCGCTTTATTCTGGGTTGAGTTGAAGGCAGGATTATGTCATACTTTTATTACCTTGCTGAGCTATCGCTCACTCTTGCTATTGTTTTATGAATATTATATAGCAGCAAAGTAGGATACCAAGGATTCGGTGCACATCCCTCAAGTGAGTGGTAAGCGCAAGGCATTCTCATGAGCAGTTTCTAGAAGTGATCCTGGAAGTAGTGTGAACCAGTCAGATCAAGCTGGAGCTTTTGGTATTCATCTTATGTATAGATATGAATGGTATGAGAGGGTGGTGAGTATTACAAGGCTAAATTGGTAATGTACCATTACTTAGGAGTTGTATCAGTAACAAATTCAAAAGACATTTGGGTATTGTAATAAAGATTATTTATTCCGCAATGGTTGTATTTGTGTCGTTTCTGAGACTCTAACCTGTGTGTGTGTGTGAGAGAGATATATACATTGTGGGGTTATAAGCAGATGAATTGTGTCTATTGTGAGTAAAGCAGACAAGGCAAGAAGTAAGTGGATCGTGACTACTCTAAATCCCTGACCCCGGATTTTGGACTGTTACAGTATAATCATTTTCTGTATGCTAGTTCGTGGGTAAGGGTAACCGTGAGAAGCTGCAGGGATGTGTACGTGTATGTATCCGTAGAGGTGTATATTGTGTGTATGTATTGTGTGTGTGGGGGTAATTTATATGCTAGGCTTAATTAGCAGGCTCGGGAAGTAGGTTCGGAAATATCGAACCAAATAATTAATTTGCTCAGGTTTGAAAGAGGTGTTCTCGTATAATAAATATAGTAGATTATATATAATCAAATTATATCCAATACATAAATTTATATTTTATATAAAATAATTGTTAGTTGAATTAATTATATCCTATA
The DNA here is from genome assembly GCA_030848705.1 of Heracleum sosnowskyi. Lineage (NCBI taxonomy): Eukaryota > Viridiplantae > Streptophyta > Magnoliopsida > Apiales > Apiaceae > Heracleum > Heracleum sosnowskyi. The sequence goes on along the minus strand of CM061235.1, from coordinate 34,507,151 downwards.
TTAAATTATATTTTATATAAAATAAGTGTTAGTCTATAGTCTGATTAGTTATTAGTTAGGGTTTGATACTTTCAATAACATACTCCCTCCGTCCCATCAAATTATATATATTGGGAGACGGAGTCTCGACACGTATTTTAAGATTTCTATAAAGTATATTTCCATAAATTATTTTTCATTTTTTTTTCTAAATTAAAATTTAACGTTTAAATTTTTATTCAGACAAAAAAATAATTTTAAAATAAATTATAAAAATATACTTTATATACATCTCGGAAGTATTCAAATTGTAACTCTAAATAGCACACTAAGTAGTAAATACACGAATCCTCCTATAGCTCAACTAATGAGAGTCGACCCCCTGCCACCATAGTCGCCGCCCTCCCCCTTCTTCTTCATCTACAGCTTCGTTTCCCCCATCAATCCATTCTCCAATCCTCCTCTCAATTATCTAAACCTTTTGTTCCAGTTTTTGTTCAATAAAAATCGAACCAAAACCAAACATCTGGAATTTATTTCTCAGATCTATCTTGATTTTGAGTCCGATTCTGCAAATAAAAAATACCTTTAGATTCAAATTCTCCTCCTTAACATCATACCAAAATTTGGTGTCATTCTGAGGTCTTTGAATTTTTGGTGTTAGTCTCGCCTATTGGCGTGTGTCCGCCTATTGGCGTGTGTCTGGCTTGTTACCCTTTTATTGGGATGTTAAGGTATGTTCTTTTGATGTTGGTATGTGTTTTGTTCCTCGTTACTTTGAAAATGATTTATGTGGTTTTGTGGGAGATCTGTAATTCGTGCATTGGATTTGGACTGGTGTCGGATATTGCAAGAGCTTACTTTTCACAACTAAAATTTGTTCATCTTATGAGATCTTTCACCTGCGGCATGTCTATAGCTGGTTTTCGGCATGTAGATAGCTGGGGTGTGTCTGAACATTGGGCTACAGGTGGTGCGTATGTGAAGGTCATTTGTGATATTACTAGTTCCAGGATTGGTGCAGGGTTGATAGATCGGGAAGCCATTTTAATCTTTTCTAGCTCAAAGAATTTAGAAATTCATGATGTTAAACAGTCTGAAAACATAAGCGGTTATTTGTTTAGCTCGTTTATTTGTTTCTATTCAGGTTGTAGTGTCAGTTCAGGGGTTTGTCTTGGCTGTGATTCCGTTAATGCAAGTTAATAAAATCTCTTTGTTTGTAAAAAAAAAAGTAGTAAATAAATTTGTAGTTCATATGTTATCAACCACGTGTACAATCTATTTATTAACTCCTATCTCTAATATTTATTATGGGTCCTGATCATTGTCGAGATCATTTAGACAATAATCATCTTCTCAGTCGATGAAAGATTTCAATGACTAAAATTAAAAAAACAAAATTGACTATCCGCTAATTTTTCACGGTAGATTGTCTATTCTTTATAATTTTTTGCGGAGAAGCAAAATCACACTCCAAGCCTATCCGCGAAAAATTAGAACAAATCCAATATTATCTTAGTGTTTTACTTATAAATATAATAAAATAAACAGTCTTAAATAAATTTTTCATTGATAAAAATGAAATAGGTAATGACTAGTGTTTACCTAAAAATAAATAATGAGAACAATGTCGTAGTATTTTAAGTAATGAATAGGACACTGTTGAAGCACTTTTTTGTGTCAAATTTTTTAAATTTTGACTTAGAACATGAAATAGGTAAGCCGTTAGACTTATCTGCGAGAACATGTTTGTTTTACTGAGAAAATCTATTCACATTAAAAAGACTATAACACCCCTCCAAGCCTAATTCCAAACCGCGCCCTCAATTGCTCATCTCCTCGGCTTGTCTAATCGGTGTCCTCATTCTGAGCTAATCCAACCAGTGTGAACTATTACCATCATCTTCATAAGTGAATGGTGTTTGGTGGCTGCGATCCTTTATCTTACGTACATGCTTATATGAATAGGAATGCATACTTATGCTTGCCCACAACTCATTTCTACACTTCCCTCCATTTTTTTTAAACATTTTAATCTCATTCATGCTTTGGTTCTTAAAGATGGGTCGTTCAAAATTCACATTTTCAGCTAAACAAATCAGTCTTGGATGTTTTTTTTGTCTGCTCGCAACCTGTCTGATAAAACGTCTGAACGAAATGAATTCCATTTATTAGGGGCTATTGTCAGTAAGCCATACTTCTGTAAAGAAACATGCATTATTGCCTGATGATTATACTTTCCCGTTTCTTAAGGGTTTGATTGCTATTAGAGATATGATGGTTTTTGGGGTTCCACCAAATGCTGTTAAATTAGTGAGTGTTCTTCCTGCTTGTGCTTGTGTGTAGTTTTTGAATTTAGAGAAGTTCATTTATGCTTATAGTTGATTGCTTTATATCGCCATGTTCATATCGCTTGATCTTTGTTTGATCGGATGGATATCCGGAGTGTGGTCTCGTGAAATGCAATTATCGTTGCTTACGAACAAAATAAAGCTGGTGTGTAGATGCCAGTATGCTCTTTTATAGGATGCCACAGCAGCAAATATATTCGAGTTGAAAATTCTATAATACCCTCGTGACTTTATAAATATAAACATTTATAAATATAACCTGTATACACTGTGTTATTGAACATGGAAGAGGCAGCTTGGTGGAAGAAGAGATGAGTTAAATCTTTCATTTGCTTTATCCGGTCCTTCATTTCTTTGCTTCTCAGCCCATCTCTTCTTCATGTTTGTTGCTTTAGATATATGCATCACATTTATATATATACACACACAATGACTGCTCCACCTTGATGAATTATCTAACTTCTATATTTGAATTTGTTAGAATAACACCATTTTATTATTTAACTGTCATGTTTGTATTCACGGTGCTCAGATGTTCAATTTCTTTAATCATGCCAAGGGCTTTTGAATTTGTAATCATAAAAAGTGAAATTAGGGAAATCAGTCATCTAATTTCTAATCATAAGAACAACAATTAGATGAAGGAGATAGCCATCGTGGTGGATCCGAAATGGGTTCAAAAGATATTACAAATCTAGGCATGTCATTCACAGAGCTCACAATCACACCTCCAGCGCCACCTACACTTTTTGGTTAGGTTGCCTCTTACTTTTGGTATTCCAACACAATCCTGTGTACAATTACATAATTTTATAATTTATTATAGTTACGAATTTTTGGCTTATCTAACTTTGTTGCAACAAGTACTTGTTATTGAGCAATGATGTTCTTTTAGCATAATGAGGACCCTATGCATTTTATTTGTCAATTTCATGATGAAATTATAGACCTGGATCATGAGTGTAATATTTGAGGTGATTTAATATTTCTAAATTTTTGGGAGGGATTTAATCTTAAAAGTTCAGCGGCTTTGTTATGCTGATTCCCTTTTCTAATTTGTTGTAAATGTTGATTTTGGAAAAATCAGGGGGCCTTAACTCACCGAGAAGTAGGAAGCAACATCCGGATGGAGGAAGCCTGTGTAGTTTTCAGTGTTATGGAGATTAATCGTATGTCAAATTTTATTATATATTAAAAACAATGCATTTAGACTTCTTTAGAAATGGTTCGCATCTGTATTCTAGTGTTCTTTGTTATAGCTCAATAAAGACAGTTTCACGTCTCGGGTTTGAATGAACAAAAGTTATACATAAATTAGACTTTGCCTAATCCAAGTTGTAAAGTATCTGTAAGTTATAAATGCTAAATTTTAGAAGCAATTTGCTCCTTCTACATTAGCCATTCCATATTTTAACTGATGCTTGCCCTATTCTTGAATCTTTCTTGATTAGTGATGAAACCTTTCACATTAAGATCTGGCATCATATTCTCTTAAGTGATGGTTGTGTTTGTATGATAAGTGTGCCACTGCTTATTTATATGAACGATATTAACATCCGTCATTGGAATATATTCTACATAAATAGTTAATTCTTGCCCCTGCCACTTGCATGAATGTAGCAACTAGGCTAGCTTGATATGCAGCAGTCAAGAAAGCTGCTTCTTAGGATACAAACTAAAACAATCTAGGAGAAACTGTGATGCTCACTGAAAGTGCACCTTCATATATGCTTAAATTGTACCCTTTGTACGTATGGTTAATACTGTTAAGCCAATCAATCCCAAGTTATGCACCACTTTAAGTCTTTGAGTCATTTTGTAGTCGTTGTATTAATTTGATTTCTAATCTTTGTATAATTTTGGTGCTGAATTATACTTGTTATAAGTTAAAAGTAGTAAAATATTTGTTTTAATTTTTTGTTCAAGTGTTAATTAAGGGTTTCTTCTATACAAAGAGTTATTTATCAGATCTTACACTAATTTATAGTTTGTGCAAAGAAAATATTATATATGTCGACTGCTTTCCTTGCTAATTTATTTTTGGCCTGTAGGCAAGGGTTTTAATTATTGCCAAACAAAGGTGTCACGTTGACACCTTTTCGAGAACTATTGGCAGTTCAGGATAATTTCGAGAAGAAATGCAAAGGAGATTGAATACCCGCGACTACAAATGTAAGAGCTAAACCGTATGGTAAGCATTGTAAATTAAAATGTGAATTTTAAGTGATGTGTGACTATTACAATTTAGGTAAATATATTTAAAAGTCTTATTTGTGCTGACATTACTTGATGCTCATGCTAAATGTTTATTAAATTTTTGGGCTACAACTCTGATGTCAAAAATTGTGGATTTTGTTTTAATTTATGTTTGCAGCTTATTAACAAACATTAACAAGTTGAGAAAGCTACACCTAAAAATGCTAATGTTGCGCACTATTTGGAACCAAGAAAGTAAGAAAGATCTCTTTTCTACCCTTGCTTCCGATTCGAATGATAAAAAGAATCTTACATCGTGACTATGAGGCTCAAACAATTGCAGAAGGAAAGTTGAGCCTGACTGAGCAAGCACCCCTTTGCTGCAACCTTAAGTGTACAATTCCTTTTTGTTTTGTACATCTATTAGTGCCTGGGCCCTGTAGTACTAGCAGAAATTGGCGTTAGAACTTGTGGTATGTGTATATATATACCTATATTATATTTAGTGTAGAGGTCTGCTTCACCATAATACAGGTTTCTATAGAAAGATTGTTAGAGGTAAAAATCTAGAGGATATTAGTTGCAATTTATATTTGTCACCGATGCTTTAAAATAATGTGTTTTAACCTGTTTCTTACATGTATTGGTAACAATTGTCTCATAGTCAGCAAATTGTTGTGCATTTCACTTGTTTGCAGGTGCAAGAATGTTGTTGTGTAGAAGATATCTATGGAGCTTATGATCACTTTCCGCGTACTACACATGTTATCATTTTCTTATCATAACCTTTTTGGGTTGTCTAGCAGCAATTCGTTCACAATGCTACTACTTTTTTACTTTGTCTATTTCGACTTCTGCTGAGATTTCTTTACAAGAAAAACTGATGAGCTTATATAGACTTGACACATTGAAGTGAACTTTATATTAGAAATGGGTTAATGATCACGTGAGTCACTAAAGTGGGCTTAATGTATCAAGTTGATCACTGAACTGAAAACGGTATCAATAAGGTCATTAAACTGGGTTACGGGTACATTTGATTAATTTTGCTAAATTTTTGTTAACGATAAATGATGATGTGTTTAGTATAATCCGATATGTTTAGTATAATCTGATGTGACAAGCATCTGAAATCCTGCATCAGATTATACTAAACACATCATCATTTGCTGTTAACAAAAATTTAGCAGAATTAATCAAATGTACCCGTAACCCACTTTAATGACCTTATTGATACCGTTTTCAGTTCGGTGACCAACTTGATACATTGAGCCCACTTTAGTGACTAACTTGATTATTAACCCTATTAAAAATGAAGGGAATCAATTACAAGGTTTTTACCAAGGAGAGTACTAGTATCTAGACCCAAATCAGTCGTGTCGTGTAATTTCGTGTTTCGTGTACTTTTTGGCTATACACGAAAATGACACGAACTCAAATCGTGTACCCAAAACTGTGACACGAACAAGACACGAGTGATACATGACTTGACACGACACGAGATACACGAAAAAATTCGTGTACACGAAACGAAACAAAATAGACACGAATAGCAACGAAAACACGAATATTTCCACGAAATTTCTTAAAGTTGTGCGGCTGACCTAACCCTAAAATCCTAAATTGTATTGATATTTTATAAAATATCAATTAACATTTATACTATATATATAATATATATTTTTAATTATTTATATATTTATTTATGTTGTGTACTTCATGTCGTGTATTTGAAGAATAAATCCAAAAACGACACTAAATTAGTATTTGAGGAGAAACGAGGCAGGGAGCGGCGGCAGAAGCACAACAGGCGGCTGATCAAATGCATGGGCATTCAACGATGTTGGTAAGGTGAGAGATGAGGAGGTTATGGTCATGGAGTGTAAAGAGACACGCCATTGTAAGATGCAGTAAGCCTTTTGTTTCAAATATTCCTTTAAAAGTACTTGCATACAGGGGCGGACCCAGAAGTCTGAAGTCCCCTGGGCTGAAATTTTTTTTCTCCTGATAATGCAAGAATGTTACAAAAATAAAATAAAATTAATAGCATTGCATTTTTAGTAAAAATAAGATGAAATATACATTTGAGTGTAACAACTACTCCGTACAGTCTTAGAGAAACATAAAAAAGTTTAAAAAATTACTAGTTTTATAAAATTAGCTATTAAAAGATGAGCATGAGGATCTAAGGTTAATCTTAGGATATTTTTTCTAAGGTTATATAGAATACATGTAAATGAACACATTTAATCATTTATTATTGAATTTTCACTTACCATATATTTTAATTGTATATAAATTAGGTAAGTAAATAATTAGGTAATCTATATAATACCCTAAGGCAATCAGAGAAAAATCGCCTAAGGTCTATCTCAGGGTCCTTTTTCTCTTAAAAGATATTCTAAAACTCTCGAATTTTACAATTACTTGTATACACGAGGAATCGCTCAAACAAAGTTTTCTTTCATATCTATATTAAACTAAATTATAATAAACAAAATATAGTATAATTTATATTTTGGTGTACACGGTCTTTTTTGGTTAATACATTTCTTTTTGGTATTTTTTTATTATTACACTAATTTTAAATAAAAAGTAAAAATTAATAATAATTAAATAGCTATATACATGTTACCAATATACAGAGATTTAATGTTCGAATTCCAATCCGTAATTTGCATAGATTATAAAATAGTAAAAATAATAAAAAGAATCAATAATAAAATTATAATTATATAAATTAGAAAAGTTTAATAAGACGAGAGTATTAAAAAAGATGAAATATGAGATGCAATGTATTAGAAAAAAATGTATAAAGAGATGCAATGTATTAGAAAGAAATGTATACAGACAGCTGTCAAAGAAAGTACCGACAACAAACTGAAGGATAATTGCAAGTTTTCAGCTTCAAGGGATGGGTTAAGATAATTATGAACCGGGCTGAAACCAATTTAAACTCACATCTTAATGTTAAATTTTGAGAGAAAAATGAAATGACCCGGACTGAGACCCACCCCAGCCCATCCTTGCGTCCGGCCCTGCTTGCATAAAAAGACATCAAGGTTTATGAAAAATTATTTTTAAGCAATCCCAACTCCCATACTTGTTCTTGATATCCCGAATCGTGAATAAATGAAATATTAAGGTTCTGTTTGGGATTGCTGTTAAAAATTGCTGTGCTGTTGAAAAAAGTGCTGTTAAAATAAGTGATGTTGTGAAAATCAGATAACTGTTTGGTAATATTTTTGATATGTGCATGTTTTGGTGTATAATATAAAAAATTAATGTTTTTGGTGAGTTTTGATTTTGAAACCAGTAGCTGCTTTCTCTAAAAGCAACTTTTGAGCCAAAAGCGCTTTTCAGAAAAGCAGCTTTTAAATTTTACCAAACACTTTTTTAGCTGTTTTTCAGAAAAAATCTGTTGTTGCTGTCTGCAACAGCAATGTCAAACGGATCCTAAGTACTGGACCTGGTATATAATTAAACAATTATCATTTAGCTAGAGGTTTGTGATGGCACTTATTTCTATAATTACAAAGTTAGCATTGTATCCATCAATTGTGTGATGAGATACTAGGTAAATTAACATTATTTTTAGCTATTAGTGTTTATCAGTTTTGAGGTGCATATTTGCATGTCTTGGTAATTATTCCTTATATCAACTAATATGTGAGATTGTAGCAACTAGCAAGAAGCTTATCGCAGCATTACATATTTTCAATGTTAGAGAACTATCTATCAGAATTAAATAGTTATAGTTGATCTTATAGAATTTCGTTACTTATTTATCAACTGGTTTTGTGTATCTCGTCGCCGTAAATTGTGCACAAGAATATTTGTATTATAAGATACCTCAACGGCTGTATACTCCGCTATTTAATAGAAAACTAGCTTATAGCCCGTGCTATAATATAATATTTTAATTTATTTTAATGTAATTTTTATTTTATTAATAATTTTAGTAAAAAAATAATAAATGTTAGTTTTACTATGTTTTTGATAAATATTAATTTAATATGTAGTTGGAGGAAAGTAACATATATTTTGAAAATTATTTTTTTATTAAATTCTTCATTCAAAATTAATCATTAAAGAATACCCTTTTTTTGAAACGTAAATAATTCATTAATCAAAAGTCATACGACATCTACAAAAATAATCAAAATTGAACAAACATATATTCAAATAGATCAAATCAGAGTCTCCTTCATCCAAACTACGATCGTTGAGCAGATCTTCAAGTGTGGTACATCTCTTGTTGATATCGCTGAAATTTATAGCCTTTTTGAAGAGATAATTTAACAATTTAACAATCTGTTGTATCTGTGACGAATATATATAATTGATTTGTCAAAACATATTCGAACAACCGACCATGATTGTGATTTCAAACAACCCAAATGAATGAACCAATACATAAACTCTTGCAGATCTACGATCCCGCTAAAACAAACTGACTCTCACAAAGAGAGAAACAAATCCATGGGTAGAAAAAATCCATCAACGGGGTACTAAAACTCTCATAAAAGAGAGAATTATATTGAAAAGAAAGTAAGATTGGAAAAAACAATGAAAAGGGGGACTTATCATACAACCCCTAAAGGAAAAAAATAATTTTAGGGTTCTCGTGGAGAGAAGAGAGTAAGAGAGAGACAATCATTAAAGAATACATAAAAGAGAAGGTGCGAATAAAAAATGAAAGTGATATATACTTTTTTGTTTTGAATATCAAAATTCAAATTCTAGAGCACTAACGAATGAGTTTCTAAAATCTCATATCGTTTTTCCTGTTTGCAGTATTAATAACCGTTAGCACTGGAAAACAGTTGACACGAATTGAAGTTGTTGATCTAAAAACACTAATCAACATGCAATTTATACTTTTTTTTCTCTCCGTAATATGTGAGAGTTAGTTTTTCTCTCTACTTTTCTTCTATCAGTAAGGGAAGGTTATGAGAGTCTTGTCTAAGATGGCGAGATATCAAGATGTTGAAGCTCAACTAGAAGGGCTGGATATTAATGATCAAGAGAATGAGGAGATTGTCTTCGAGGATGATGTTCTGGAGGGAATTAATAAGTATGACCTATGTCTAGTAGGTCGATATCTTACGGAGAAAAGCATAAATGTAAGGGCGATGAAGACTAAAATGGCAGATGTATGGAAGCCTGCCATGGGAATTAGCATTAAGGAGCTTGAAACTGGTATTTTCCTTTTTCAGTTCTATCATAAAGAGGATCAACAATGGGTGCTAAATGGAGGGCCGTGGTCGTTCGATAACGCAATGTTGATAGTGGCTGGTATTCCTCCTGGAGCTGAACCTTTGAGTGTACCTCTTTGGCATCTGAATTTTTGGATCCAAATCCATGATTTGCCTACTGGGTTTATGTCAGAATCGGTGGGGAAGCAGCTTGGGAATTTCTTCGGGGAGTTTCAGCTATATGATCCCAAGAATAATTCTAGCATCTGGAGGGAATGTATGAGAGTAAGGATAAGACTTGATGTGAGGAAGCCACTCAAACGTCGAAAGAAAATTACCAGGAAGAATGGCTCGGAGTTTATTGTTACCTGCAAATATGAAAGGTTGGGGGAGTTCTGCTTTTCTTGTGGTCTAATGTCGCATACTGAGAGATTTTGTAGAAGGTTCATGGATAAACGGAATACTGAGGAAGTGAAGGAATGGGGAAATTGGTTGAGGGCACCAACGCGAAGGGCGGCCGGACAACAGTCGAGTAAGTGGCTTCGCGAGGAGAATGACGTGGATTGGGAAACGAGGATTGGGAGGAGTAACAACTTTCCATCATTCACGAAGGAAGGTGGAGCAATACCAGGAAAGGAGTTAATGATAAGGCAAAATTATAGGGGTATGGTGCAACAGGATATTTTCAAAGCTGGTACATCCGGAAATAGTAAACACATTTCCATATCTAAGGATGGGCCTAAAACTGACAGTTTCTTAGTTGGGCCTCATGAGGATGAATTGGATGGGCTTAATTTAGAAGAACGTAAAAGAAGGAGGAGTGACTATGGTGAGAATAATTCTAATATGGAAGCTGATATTTCTGCAATGGATTTTTCAGTATCCCCCGGCTCTGTTTTGGCTAAGCTTGCTCCGCAAGCTAGCCAGTTGAAATGAATTTCTTAAGTTGGAATTGCCGGGGGTTGGGGAACTCCCGAGCAATTCGAGCCCTTGGAGATTTAATTAAATCTTCAAACCCGGATTTTTTATTTCTTTCTGAAACTAAGGCGATTGGCAGTAGAATTGAGGAGTTATGTAAGAAATTCAAGTTCTATCAGTATTTTGTAGTGGATTGTAGAGGACGTGCAGGTGGCCTAGCCATTTTCTGGAAACGTAGTGTGGTGTGTACAGTAGTTGAGTCTTCGTTTAATCATATTGATGTAGTTATGTTAAATAATAATGTGCATTCTTGGCGTTTAACTTGCTTTTACGGGTTCCCAGAGAGGAACAGAAGGAGAGAGTCCTGGGATTTCATTCGAGGGTTAGCTTCAAGGTCATCGTTACCATGGATAATTTATGGTGATTTTAATGACATGCTGAGTAGTGCAGATAAGAGGGGCACTCATCCCCATCCGCAGTCGCTGTTGGATGGTTTTCGTACTGCGATCGAAGATAGTGCTTTGATAGAGGTAGAGTTGACTGGTGGGAATTATACTTGGGAGAAAAGTAGAGGCACGGTAGACTGGGTTCGGGAGAGACTTGATAGGGCTTTTGCTACGTCTAGTTGGTGGAATAAATTTCCTCTTTGCAAGTTGTCTGTGAAGCATACGATCCATTCTGATCACGACCCTATTTATCTTGAGCTTATGAATGTAACTTTCTCAAAGAAACAGTTTCGCTTCAGGTTTGAGAACACGTGGCTGAAGGAGGCGAATTTTAAAAAGGAGGTTTGTTCTTATTGGGAAGGGCTTCCAGCGATTCACTTACTCCCAAAACTTATCTCTGTTTCGTCTTTTATGTCGAAATGGGGACGAAATTTCTTTCACAAGTTCCGTGATAAAATTAAGAAGCAGAAATCTGTTGTTGATGGCTTGGTAAATCGGTATGATGAGGAGAGTGTTCGTAGATACTTTGAAGAGAAGAACAAATTAGATGAATTGATGGTGCACGAGGAAGAGTACTGGAGACAGAGAGCGAAAATGTTTTGGTTAGAAGAAGGGGATACAAACTCGAAGTTCTTTCACGCCTCTGCGTCGACTAGGAAGAAATTAAATCATATAAGCTATCTAAAAACAGAAGATGGGGAGGTAGTAGACACTGAGCAGGGAATGTGCTCGATTGTTAAAGAGTATTTCACAAATGTGTTCGCTGGGTCGAGTGATAATACGCAGCTGGGACGGGATACTGAGGGTAGAGTGATTACTGATGATCAGAATAAGATGTTAACAGATGATGTTTCGTTTGAGGAGTTCACGGTGGCTGTGAAACAAATGCATCCCGATAAGTCATCGGGTCCGGATGGACTTAACCCTGCATTTTTCCAACACTTTTGGGCGTTGTTGGGGAAAGAAGTGTTCAGATGTTGCAAATCTTGGCTTACTGAGTTCTCTTTTCCAGCGGAGGTTAACGATACAAATGTGGTCCTTATTCCAAAAAAAGAAAATGCAGATACAATGAAGGATTTAAGACCAATAGCATTGTGTAATGTTCTATATAAGATTCTTGCTAAAGTTTTGTCGAATCGGTTAAAACAGGTTTTGCCATCGATCATTTCTGAGCAACAATCAGCTTTTGTACCTGGGAGATACATCACAGATAATGTCCTTGTGGCCTTTGAAGTTATTCATCATATGAGGAAGAAGAAGCGTGGGTCTGATGGGGAGGTGGCTCTCAAACTGGATGTTAGCAAGGCATATGATAGAGTCGATTGGAACTTTCTCCAAAATCGCATGGTTATGATGGGTTTCGACTTGAAATGGGTGAGGTGGATTATGTTATGTGTGACTACTGTCTCATACTCTATCTGTTTTAATAATATGTCTGTTGGCCCAATTTCTCCGAAGCGTGGACTGCGTCAAGGTGATCCACTTTCACCGTATTTGTTCCTTTTATGTGTAGAAGGATTGTCTAAATCCCTGTCAAGTGCAGCGGATAGTGGTCGTATAACGGGATGTAGAATCAATTCCAATGCTCCAGCTGTGACGCATCTGCTCTTTGCAGATGACAGCTTTTTGTTCTTCAAAGCTACGAAGGATGAGACAGAGGTGGTGAAATCGCTTTTGAATTCGTATGAGCGATTGTCTGGACAGTCGATTAACTTTCAGAAATCGGGTATTATGTTCAGTGCGAATGTCAGAACTGATAAGCAGCAGGAACTCTCTGGCATTTTGGGTGTCACGAATGATCTACGGTTGAGTAATTATTTGGGCCTCCCATCACTCATTGGGAGATCGAAGAATTCAGTTTTTAGTTTTCTGAAGGAAAGGGTGTGGAAGAGGATTCAGGGGTGGAGTGCTAAATTACTGTCGAAGGCGGGGAAGGCTGTTCTCCTTAGGAACGTTGCTCAAGCGATCCCTTCATATTGCATGAGTTGCTTTCTAATTCCTAAGAAACTTTGTCAAGAGATCGAAACCATGATGAATGGCTATTGGTGGCAGACAAATTCCTCTACTGGCAGAGGTATAAGGTGGGCTTCTTGGGGCAACATGAGCATGGCAAAGAGTAAAGGGGGGTTGGGTTTTCGCGATCTCCACGGTTTCAACTTGGCTCTATTAGGTAAGCACATCTGGAACTTTATAAGTAATCCACAATCTCTGGTTGCAAGGGTGTATAAGGCGAGGTATTTTCCGAACTCTAATATTTTTCAAGCAAGTAGAGGAGGAGGGGATAGCTTTATTTGGTCGGGTATTTGGCAGGCTAAGGAAGCTCTTAAGAAAGGTTTTAGGTGGGTTGTGGGGAACGGGGAGGATATTAGTGCATTTCAAGATCCTTGGTTGAGACTGAAAAAGGATTTCTGTGTCGAGGATGCTCCAACAAATGGCCATAGGAATGAGAAAGTTAAGGACTTTTTCTTGGCAGGTTCGAAATGTTGGGATGAACACAAGGTTCGTAGCTCCTTCCATTAGGGTGATGTGCATTTGATTCTCAATACTCTGATTCCTCAAAACCAAGTAAAGGATCGAGTGGCTTGGGCGGCTTCGAATGATGGCAAGTATAATGTAAAAACTGGGTATAAGTATTGGCAGGATCGATTTGCAGAGAATACACATGTTGTCTCGTCTGGTGGGTGGAGTAGAATCTGGAGGGTGGAGTTGCCGCACAAGATCAGAGTTTTTCTTTGGAGATTTTGCCGTAACAACGTCCCAGTACGGTTTCGGTTGCGTCACAAGGGAGTTAATGTTCCTAGTCTATGCTCGTTTTGCAATGATGATGAACACCTTATCCATGTTTTCTGTGAATGTGAGTTTGCACAACAGTGTTGGCAATATATGGGATGCAACGTTGCAATGGGCACTGCAGATTCGGGGTCTACTTGGCTGCTACAGAAGTTGAGCACGGAAGGGAATGAGGAAATTAGCAAAATAGCTACAGGCCTCTGGGGTATCTGGAATGCACGTAACATGAAAGTGTGGGATAATAAGAACATTACACCAGCTATGGCGATGGAATGGAGTAAAAAACAGGTGCTAGAGTGGCGTGAGGCGAGAAGGAAGCATTGTGCTCAACAGGAGACTACAAAGACTAATGATCAACCTGCAGTTAAGAGATGGAAGGCACCCCAGGAGGGGACATTCAAGTTAAATGTTGATGCAGCTATCACGGAGGGGGCTTCTTCATTTTCAGTAGGGATGGTAATCAGGGACAATGTTGGTCAGTTTGTTAGAGGAAGGAGTGTGCGTCTTGCAGGGGCTGTATCTGTTTTCGAAGCTGAGGCGGTGGGGGTTCTTGAAGCTCTGTCCTGGCTCTATGCACTGCCAGATATGAAGGTCGCAATTGAGTGTGACTCCCTTAACACTGTGGAGGCAATTCGTAGGGGCTCTGAGTATCAAGTGGAAATAGGACATATCCTTAAGGAATGTCGTACGTTGTTAGCAGCTAGAGATAATATCTCGATGCATTTTATTAGAAGGCAAGCGAATAAGGTAGCTCACCTAATGGCACGTGTACCTTGTTCTCTTAATTGCCACAATGATTTTATGTCTCCTCCCATTTCGTTGTTGGAGACTATTGTAAGCGAAGCTATGAGTTTTTAATGAAAGTGGTCTTTCTTTTCAAAAAAAAAAAAAAAAAATGAAAGTGATTAGTTATTGAAATTGTAAAAAGCTATTAGCGCCAAATATTGTTGTTTTTTCAATACTTGTTTGTTATTTATGTTTTATTTAAGATTAATTAAAATAAAAGGATAATAAAATGAGGAAATTGTTAACCAAATTAGGAAGGTATTGACCAAATTACAAATTATCCTATAATTTGGTTATTATAGTTTAGTATAGATATAAATTGGTATTAGATATTAGTATGTTATTGATGATATTCAATTTTTAACAAAATATTAGTAATTTTGGAGTTATAAATGTGTCACCCTTTGTACGATACAATATTCTGATTATAGAAATTAAGTCCAAACACTCGAATAATATTTCACAACCTAATTTAAATATTACATGCAGCAAAACAATAATCTTCTTAGAAATTATATAAACATAGTCTTGTCCAAAATATTATTAGACAATATTCAGAAAACATTACACACAACGATAAAAAACTTAATTATTTTTATATCTGTATAAATGCTTAAGGTGAGAAGGAGTGAGTGTGACACTAGTACAGAATGGGTCTATAGCGTCGGTCAAAAAGAGCTATAGCGTCGGTCAAAAGGCGTAGTATATGTAGGGGACGCTATAGGTATATACCTACAGCGTCGGTCAAAACAGCGTCGCTAAAACCTCTTTGGCGTCAGTTAAACAACCAACGCAGAATGTACAATAACCGACGCTATTGGTACTAACATTAGCGTCGGTTGTCTGGAATGCCGACGCTATTGGTCCTGACAATAGCGTCGGTTGTCTGGAATGCCGACGCTATTGGTTTTGAATTTCGCGTCGGTTTTCTGTAATGCCGACGCTATTGGTCCTGACAATAGCGTCGGTTGTATGGAATGCCGACGCTATTGGTTTTAACTTTGGCGTCGGTTTTCTGTAATGCCGACGCTATTGGTTGATCCCTGTAGCGTCGGTTGTCTTAAATGCCGACGCATTAGGTGTAACACAATAGCGTCGCATTGATTTAACCGACGCCTAAAGTCTTAAAAAAATTAAAAAATCCTGGTCATTTTTTTATATTATTTAACCTGATTTATTAGTATAAATTTCAACCTGCTTCACGCTTAAATACAATGGTACAACCACGTTAACAAACATGAACTAGCGTGTATATACAAGAGAATCATTTGACAACAAACAACATTTTATAATTATCAATAATATACAATTTCTTAGAGAAGTAAATAGTTTTGGCATAACTTTTTATCAACTATTTAAAAGAAAGAAAAGTAACCAACTCTGCAACTTGTAGGTGCTTAGCATGGATATAAGCATTACCAACTTCCAAGCAAATGGATAAAAAAAAATCCTGATATCTGATTCCTACTGTAAAAGTTACAGAACACAATATTTTATGTAAATCTTGGACAATATACATAATAAAATGGCTGCTGCGATGTTCTATCAGGTTCCCCCTGCATTTCTTGGATGTGAAGTCGGCAGCAGAGCAACTCCTAAAAAAAGAATCATGTAGCCACTTTCTCGAGAACAAAAACTCCTTTTCCAAGACCACGCATTGGGGCAACCACGATCTACAAAAAGGCTGGTACCTGGTTGAAATTATAAGAAGTAATCAGGAGTTCAATCTTCCGAGGTGCTGGGTCAAACTGTTAGTTAATTTCAGATAGTTAATTTCAGATTGTTGTTTCTAATATAAAATTCATTCTAACAGGCAAACTACTCTACTATTAGCCTCAAAATTTGCAAGTATGGTAACAATAATGGCACCAGCTGAAACAAGGCTTAAGATTACGCATTGACAAATAGATGCAGTGAACTATTGCTCTTTAAGCCAATAGATGCCGTACCTGATTATAGACATTCTCGGATAAAAAATTTTGCCCACAGCTCTCGTATCTCATTAATTTCCTTTTTGCTATAGCTTCTTGAACCAAGACCCTTCAAAATATAGAAGATAACATATTTTAAACAAAAATCTTTAGTCCGATATATTTGTAAAACATTGCTAACTAGTTTTGTCTCTTACCACTTTCCAATTCATATCCGGTGTTTTTTGAGAATGCATGATAATGTCATACATGTACCTCATAACAAAAAAACCACACTCCGTACCTCCTTTTTGTTGAGGACACTACGAAGAAACCAACAGTATTTAAGTACAAAAAATAAATAAGCGGAGGAATTTAAATGTATATTTCAAGTAGGGTTATACCTGAACCTCGGTGTGAATAATGAGAAATTCTTTTCTATTATTCCTCAGTCCACCTTGTGGTGTGTATAATTTAAATGCCCTGTGAAATAAGTAAATATACGTCACAATTCACATATCTTACGAAGGTGGACTCCATTAAATTCATATTTAACTTACCTCTGCACAGGTGTCCTCAAGCGTATATCCCTTGCTTGTTTCAATGAGTCAAACACGTAAATAATAGCTTCTTTGAGACTAAAAAGGAGCATCATCCAGTGGTTGCTACAAACAATACACACATATATACATTAAAGTAAAATATTAATGCTAGTAAATGCTTTGATAATTTAAATTTGCTCTTACTCTTGGATGAAAGGTGCTAGGATAAAATGCCTCTCTTTATTGGCAGTCAGAATTGTTGTCATGTAATCAGCTGCTTCATTGATACGTTCATAGTCACGCTTACTCGATATTGCCAATCTAGATGGAAACATGAATGCAAATCTGTTTTCATTCAACTCAGTGCATAGCGTCCCAACGTACCTACAAAAATAACTTGTCACAATAAACACGTGTATGTGAATGACTTTAAAGTTAATTGAGCGAAAAAGACTAGTCTTACTTGATAAAAATTTCCAAAATGGATACGTTTAAGTCACTCATTTTCAGAAATTGATCAACATCTTCAGGGGTTACATATATCATTTGTTCTCCAATTTCTTCAAACTTGAAGACCTCATCTTTTGCAATAGAGGTCCTCTTATTAAGCAAGAAACGTAAAGATCGACAATGCTCACTTAAACTTGTATCATCACCAATTACTGCCAGTGGTGTTCGTGTTCTCTTGATAGGAGTCACTGAACCTTTGCTTTCAACTGTTCTAGGGAGCCTAGTAACATTTTTTGGTGTCCTCTCATGAACTATATTCTTCTCCAAGGGATCCTAATCAAACACAACTAGCCACATGATATATTGCTATTAAATCAGAAAAAAGAATTTCAACACTACAATAACAAAAACGATACCTGTCCTAACGTGACAAGGTCCTTTGGCCATTGAACAAAACTACCCGCTGCACTTCCTACCGTCTCATGCTCGTCAGATGGCACTGGAAGTTGAGTAAGCTGGTATTCAGTTGGAACATCATCAATTGATACTCTTACATTATCAGAAGCAATTGGATTATTATGAATCATATTATCACTCTGAATTGCCGGGAAAACAGTCCCCCGTGCCACGACAACTCTTTCTTTAGCCTGATCTACCACCCAAAGATGACATGGGGTCGGACCCTACAATATAAATTAGAAAATTGATGAGTATACTAGAAAATTGATGAGTATACTAATCAATTCCAGTAGTATACAAAAAATTATATTTATATTACAGTACCTTGAGATTCGATAAATGATCTTGTCGATCAACAGACTGGCAACTGCTTCGAAGAGTTTGCGGGGTACCAATATCATTCACAAAATTACCATCTGGCAATGACACACCAATCTGCTTCAATTGATTGAAGATGCCTTCTATTTTCAAATTCATCATTTGATTCATCCTGTCATTGCACTCTTTCTGAACTTTCTTGGTAATTTCTTGCGTGAGTGTAGCCAATTGATCCGCCGATATTACCCCACTAAGTTTGTTGTTCGTTCCGAATACTTCTTTAATTTTAACTCCCCCCCCAACTCCTCTAACACGCCCTCCATGCTCCTTACGGCCCAGTGCACGTGACAGTATGTCATCATGGCCTTCTGGAGACCAGGAACCATCTAAAACTTGCGTCTGCAACTCTCCCTGTTCAGAGGCAATAATAGCGATAAAAAAAGTCTAACATAAACAGCCTTACAAAAATGACCAAATATCATAGAACAAGACCAATAAAACTTTAGAAAATTTGGAATTTAAAATAATAAAGATAAGGAATTTACCATTTTCTCAAACACTTTCCTAGTCTGTTCATTTGGGAAATAATAACTTCCGTCCTTATTTTTTTTTGCTCGTGCTCTAATCCAATCAAAACTACGTCCGGTACGATCACTGGATAAAATTGATGGATTAACTGATTCAGAAGCATCCAATGCAGTGATGGGGTCAGCAACAATCCAATCCACTTTTTTCCCGTCATATCCACTAGGCCCTAGAAAATGTACTTGGTCATTATGTTTCTGACTTTCTTGTGCTTTGATACTTATTGCCTGTTTACAGATAAAGATGAGAACAAGGGAAAAATAATTACTAAACCAATCAGTTTTATGCTATAAAGATGAGAACAGTAATAGAATAGACCAAAATGTTTCACAAATTATTGAATATTTACCTTAAACTCTTCAGTTTCGCGTCTCTTTTTAAATGATTCCCACTGCTCCTTCGTCAGGTAAGGATAACGTTCACAAGGATCCTTCCCTTCGCGCAAAAATTTCTTTGTCAACTTACCCTTAAAATCCCTCCATTGCTTTCCTGCTCTTTCTAACACGTTCTTTTTTCGTGAATCATCAAGTTTCCAACGATTCTGAAAATAGTGTAAAAATTCAGCATATTTGTCAATAAGTTTTAAGTTATATAACAATAAATCTGGTGCTATACACAGATTAGGTATCTACTACATACTCATGATCATATAAGCCATGATCATCCAGTCACAGAAAATGAATATTACTCAAAGGGTAAGCAAACAATTCAAATTCTTGATTATAAAATCAGCAACTTGATCTTTATCACATAAATTTAAGTACATGTCAACACTAAACAGAGTACAAAACAAGTTATACCTTCTTGGTAGATATGGGTAGTGTGGTGGTAATACCTTCTTGGTTATACCTTTCTAGTTAAGACGTAGCTCTGCTAATGAATTCTGTTTCTAGGATATGTTGCTTTTTCTGGTCCCTATTCGTGGCTTGTTAACGGGAACCCTGCATTGTATGTTTAACATAACAATCTTTCTATATTAACTACCGGTTTGGATTTGTTTGTTGTTAATTACTTGGCAGTAACTTTTTTTCCCAATGATTTATTGCTTTATCTTTTGATATCTGCATCTCATCTGTTCCCTGCTAAAACTTTGATATCCAAGTGTAAATGTTGTGATAATTTTTCTCTCTGTGTTAGAGTATTTCCATATGATTTATTGTGAGGGATTGTAGAAAGTTTGCAGGGTGGGTTGTAGAAAGTTAACGTGTTCTATACAAAACCTTTATATATAGAGTAAATATTTCATTTATTTCACTGATATTCCAGAAAAGATTGTCGTGGTCAGATATATTACATTTTTCCATTTAAATTACAAGACGTTTTGAGAACTCAAGTAAGTCCTCTTCTATTTTTCATAATTTTTATGTTATTATTTTACTTATATATACTTAGATAATAATCCAAGAAATTTATTCAAATTCATCATTAATTTAATATTTTGATTGATATTAAAATTTAATATTATTATGTATTAGAATATTAATATTATTAACAATATTAAACCCTCAAACTTATTTTTGTTACAATTATAATATTTTATGATACATAAATAATTAATTAAAATTTTCAAACATTTTTTAAATGTCTCTGCCTCAAAAAGAACTGACGACGTTTTGTTAAATGTCTTGGCTCTTGTGTTATTAACAGCTGCATATATCTGTTAATTTTCCAATCTCACAGCTCTATGTAGTTGGGTTGATAGGCTGTTGACAGTTAAGTGTCAGGTTTCTTGATGACAGTTAATTATGTTTCAACCCTTTGACTATTTCATGAAGTTTTTTTCTTTTTTGTATTACATAGTTTGCATTCTATGGATTTGTCTCTGTTACCAATCTACCATTGTCTGCATTTTCTCTTCTAATTATTGTTGTAATTTGTTGGGGGAGACCATTGCTTGGGACTGCTTTTGAAGCTTTAAATTATGACAATAACCACTGGAACCAGGATTATAAAAGCTTGAAACAAAATTCATGACTGGAAAGCATCTAGCAAGTATAAAAAGAAAATGGTAGAGAGGTTCTTCTGTTTTCTTTCCTAAGTACAGTTGCTAATGTCCTAATTCTCTAACTTAGCATGTTCTGATTAATTTAACAAATGTTGACAAACAATCAGCCCACATGCTATCAGTAAATTTTGACAGAAATTTTGACACAAACAGTATTTTATGATATATCAGATAAAGGCCCGAGATTAAGAACAATCCAGTCACAGAAAGTAGTACAGAAAATGCAGTGACTATCAACGCAATTGCTCCCATAAGCAAAATAATGGAAGAGCGCCAAGAAAGCAGCAACTGCGATTAAGGATAATGGAAGGGGAACATGCATTAATTTGAATTTGTTTTTTGACAGCAGCTTTTACAAAGTTTGTTACGGGTGACAGCATGTATCATTAAGATTTAAAACCGGTAAATTTAAAAAGCAAAATGGGGACAGTGGTGTATCATTAAGAGTAGTCTGATGAATAATATGCAAATATTCGTACCTTAATATCATCCCAGATTGCATCTTTTAATCCTTGGTTAACTAGATCCCAACTTTCGATATTAATATCAACTTGGCATCGAACAACTGATCCTAAATAAATCCTGAAATCTTTAAGCATATCTCCAATTGGGCGACCAAACTCATTGAAAGAAATGCTACACTCCAAATTCTGGTTTGTAATCCTTTTTTTCAATTTTTTGCACAAGGTTGGACCTCTAGTCCTTTTCCTGGATACTTCACTAGAACTTGGCTGTGTGTTACCACTGTTTTCATCCATGGGAAAAGATTCCTACAATAGAAGAAAAATGGATCAGAACATTATATAACTCTGAAAATTTCAATGCAAGATATTTAAGAATTCCTAAAATAACACAAAACTACAAACAATGAGGTAAAAATATGCATTTAGAAAAGCACAAAATCTCGAATAAGTACATAAGCATACAACATCTATACAATTGATAAGTTATTACTTTTAAATATAATCTCTCTGAATAAACTAGGTGTAAAAGTAGGTTATAAGCTCTTCAGTTCATACTTTTATAAATTACCACATTAATTCAAACTTACATTTAGGTTATCATCATGCAAATTCCATATTTTTATAAATTACCTTTTATTGGAAAGAAGCCTACAAGTCATACTTGACCATCAATCCATAGCCCTTCCTGATGGTCACTACGTGCATAATTTATATCTATGTTGTCATCCCTCAATCTGGTAGGTAGACCAATTGAGAACGGGGGATTTTCATCAAATTGATTATACTCGTCCTCATCTTCAACATTATCAATTCCAAGAATCCGTCGCTTGCTTTGAAGAACAATGGACCACCTAGAATCAGCAGGGTCTCGAATATAGAAAACCTGGTTGACTTGTGTAGCAAAAATGAATGGGTCATCTACATGACCAAATCTACTAAAGTCAACCAAAGTGAAGCCTGACTCATCCACTCGAACACCACGTCCATCATCGAACCATTTACATCTGAAGAGAGTAACTTTAAAATCTTTGTAGTCGAGCTCCCAAATTTCTTCAATCACCCCATAATACGACTTTTTTATATCCCGTGATGTAATGGACTTGCCTCTATCAAACTCTGTTGAAGAAGCTTCTACACATACTCCGCTATTCTGTACGGTGCTCTTGTTATCTTGACATTGTGTATAGAAAGTATACCCGTTAACATCATATCCTTCATAAGATGTCACTGGTATGTCGGGGCCATATGCTAACCATTTTAGTGTATTAGAAATGGTGGTAGGACTTTCTGAATATTGGGACATTACTCGATCTTTAAACCATTTAACAAATGTGCGATTGTGTTCATTTGTAATCCACTTGCCACTCTTAGAGGGATGCATTTGTCGAATCAGGCCTATGTGTTCTTGTAAGTAATGATTAACTTCTGTCATGTGTTGCAATACAAATAGATGGGCTCTTTCACATATTTCAGCGCTAGGAGAGATCATTTTATGTCCCAATGTACCTTGACCTTCAAGCCTTCCTTCATGACGAGATCTTGGAATTCCAACGGGATCGACAGATGCTAAATAATCTGTGCAAAATTCAATAGTCTCTTCAACCGAATACCCTTCAACTATGCTTGCTTCAGGTAGACGTCGATTTCTTACATATGCTTTTAAGATACACAAGAATCTCTCAAAAGGATACATATTTCTCATATATAATGGACCACAAATTTTAATCTCCCTAACTAGGTGAATCACTAAATGCACCATAATGTCAAACAATGAATGAACAAAGTACATTTCAAATTCACAAAGTGTCTCAATAATATCAGCTTGTAATTTATCTAGTGTCATGGGATCAATCACCTTACTGCATATAGCATTAAAGAAAAGACACAATTTGGTGATAACCAATCTCACGTGCTTTGGCAATATGCCCCGAATTGCAACCGGTAGTAGATGTTGCATTAACATATGACAATCATGCGACTTCATCCCTACCAGCTTCAAATCTTTCATTGAAACAATGTTTTTTGGGTTTGAGGAATAGCCAGTTGGAACTTTCACACTAGATAAACACTCACAAAAGCTGATTTTCTCTTTTCTAGACAAAGTAAAACAAGCAGGAGGTAGATATGCACGTTTACCAGATTGTTGAGGCGCTAACTCTACCCGTATACCCATCTCTTGCATGTCTTTTCTGGCTTTGATCCCATCCTTTGTCTTACCCAGAATATTCAAAAGTGTCCCAACAATGCTTTCACATACATTTTTTTCAATATGCATAAAATCAAGACAGTGTCTAACTTGCAAGTGTTCCCAGTATGGAAGATCCCAAAATATAGATCTCTTCTTCCAAAGACTATTGAGAGTTGGCTTTTTATACAACTTTCCAAGTACAACATTAATATCTTTAACTCGTTCAAAAACTTCCTTCCCGGTCAAAGGCAAACGAGCTACTCGAGTTTCGATTGTCCCATCGAAAGACTTTTTCCTCTTACGATAAGGGTGATTACGGTGAAGAAATGTACGATGACCCATATATACGTTTTTTTGCAATTGTTTAAACGAAGGTCAATCGTAGAATCTTCACAAATCGGACAAGCTTTAGCTCCTTTGATAGTGTACCCTGAAAGGTTTCCATAGCCAGGAAAATCGCTTATAGTGCAAAAAATCATGGCACGCAAAGTGAAATTTGTTTGGCTGTATGCATCATATATCATCTGACCTTCATCCCACAATAACTTCAGATCCTCAATAAGTGGCTGAAGATAAACATCTATGTTATTTCCGGCTTCTTTAGGACCGGGGATTAACAATGTCAACATGATATACTTGCGCTTCATGCATAACCAAGGAGGTAGGTTATAAATCGTTAGAAGAACCGGCCAAGTGCTATGTGAAGAGCTGAGAGTACGATACGGATTCATGCCATCCGCACAAAGTCCAAGTCGCAGGTTTCTTACTTCACCACCGAAATCCGGGAACTTTCCGTCAATGGTTCTCCACTGTGGAGAGTCTGCAGGGTGTCTGAGCATCCCATCTGATTTTCTCCCTTCCACATGCCACCTCAGAAGCTTTGCTTCATTGACATTTGCAAAGAGGCGTTTGAATCGTTCCATTATGGGTAAATACCGCAACACCTTGGCAGGAGGCCTTTTCTTGTCACCACTTGAACAATTATTTCCCTCCCGCTTATACCTACAGGCTCCACACTTTGGACATCTGTCTAGATGTTCATACTCATTGTGAAACAGCACACAATCATATGGACAAGCATGTATCTTCTTTACATTCATACCCATGGGACACAATATCTTCTTCGCCTCATAGGTGGAAATTGGAAGCTCGTTATCTGAAGGAAGTATGTCTGATACAAGTTTCAACAATTCTGTGAAACTCTTGTCACTCCACCCGCTCTTTACTTTGAGCTTACATAACTTCAAGGTTGTTGATAACCTAGTAAACTCATCGTTGCACCCTGGATACAGAAGTTTTTTAGAATCGTCAACCAAGTTCTCAAGAATTTTCGGTTGGTGCACTAGGAGATCTTCAACATCTTCGATCATCTCATTGATCTTATCATTTTCTGCATCATCTTCTTTATTCGTAGGCATACTATCTTCATTACTTCTACGATTCCCATCAGATGTCCTTGTCTTTTCAGAATGTATTCCTTCGCCATGCCATATCCACTTAGTGTAACCAGCCATAAAACCACGACGAAATAAATGTTCACGAATTGTCGCAACACTAGAATACTTCTTCAAATTATAACAATCATGACATGGACATGTGATCCTATCTTCTTTACCATGTTCCTTTTTCTTCTTTAGGTTTTCCTCTGCACACTGAATAAACTTTTCAACTCCATCAATATATTCTTGTGTTGCACGTGATATTTTGTACATCCACGTATGGCGATCCATGTTATATTTCTACAGAATATATAAAAGGGAAGATCAACAAATGTGCTGATACATTATTCTCTTATATCTATACCTCAATTTAGATGTCTCTACCTTAAATAGAGATTCTAAATCTATACCGCTGCCAGTTGACCAGTTACTGTGAAACCATAAACATACATACAACCTTCCCAAATTCAAGTGCCTTAATGTTCCCTCTTCAAATCAAATTTTCAGAGTACAATTTTGAGAATAAACTTGGCTGATCATTGTATTGAAAGACAAAGATCTTATAAGTTTATAACTTCCGACAGCAGAAACTTTTATTGTTCTGAAATTTACATTTATGCAAATGATAAGTTTCATCCGTTCTGGTATTTTATTAAACTAGAAGTTTTTTTTTTGAAGTTCGTATAACAAAAACTATACAACAATACTCTTCACCAATAGAATCAGTTTAAGTTTCCAGAATTATCACCACTGAATCCAATACCAGAAACATAATTGGCTAATTGATAGTTAAATTATGTAAACAGTAATCATTTATATACAACTTTATTGATACTGAATGCTAGTAATACAGAAACTGTGTTTGTACAAGCACAAAATAGGAGACGAAAGTATAACTGAATGACATTCCTTACTAAAAGTAGGGATTGACACACTTGAAAGTTTTTAAAGTTTTGTTAGCTCAGTTAATTAAAGCTCATATAATTTAAAGCTCGCATATAATATTTACAACTTCATTCTAATAAGCACTCTGTTCCATGAAAATGGATATAATTAGCTATCGCTTAATAGCTAAGACAATACAATACAAGTTATATAACAAACTAATTGTTTAATACAGAAGAAATAATTGTCAAATTATTCGAGTATTATTTAATTTTAAATTTATCATAGTCTGAAATTCGATTTTCTGCTGAACCTAAATTCGAGGAAGAATTAAATTACTTATGAATCAGAATCTGACAAAAACATACATATCTATTTAGAAGCTTATTACTTCCCATAGTCTGGGATAGCTAAAAGTAATCGTAATTATGGGGCATTGTGGTGTCGGATACTCCTCGGACATTTGTTTGTAATCAACCTTCAAAGACCTAAGAATGACCAAGCAGATTCAGTATAAAACTTTTAAAATCAGATACAGCATATGCTATGAACACAGCTCAAAATATGTTTGAAGCTAATTTTTTAAGTTACACAAGTCTGATCCCTATTTTGTTGGCGCCAGAGAGACCAAGAGCCTGAGACTTCTGCTGAGTATTTACTTTTTTATTTGATTTGAAATTAGTTTTAATTTTTAGTTTTCTATTAAACTTTAAATTTTATTTGAAGTTGGATTTAGTAAAAAAAAAATGTAACGTGAGATGCTACAATTTTTTTTTACCTTGCAAGTGCAAGTCACCAACTCGTGAACAATCATTTGGCTCCAAGTACTGCTAGGTTTACAAAACTAAAGGATCTAACATACTCCCCCAGCTTACCAGAGTGATACTACGTTATAAAAAACTAATTCAAGTAATACAGTTATATAACAAACTAATTGTTACCAGCTAATAGCCAAAGCTAATAGTCAAGACAGAAGAAAGACAATACAATACAGTTATATAACAAACTAATTGTTTAATGGAATTACTCATAAACTCATTACACACAATTACATACACACATATACAAATTATACACACACAAGCGGACATACTCAAATCCAAGTTCACCCAAATACATAAATAATTGAAGAATACCTGTACAGAGTTGAATCCCCAAATTGAGTTGAATCGAATCCAGCAAACCCTAATCGAATATCAGAGGTGAATACAGAGGCGGAAGTAAAAAGGGGAACCCGAATCGAATATTGAGAGTACAGAACCCTAATCGAATGTTGAGGGGGAAGGGTGGAGTGTTGAGGGGGGAACGGGGGAGTTCAGATTGAGGGGGGAGTTCAGATTGAGGGGGGAGTTCGACTAGAAATTAGATCACTGTGACAAAACCCAAAACCCCAGCCCATTACAATTTACAAGTTACAACCCCTTATTTCATAATTAAAAATTAAATTCAAAAAAATAATTTCAGAATAAATATAAAATTTCTTAATTTTAAAAAGTGTGAAGAAATTTAACATATTTAAGTTACAATAGTAATATAATTTTATGTTAATAATATAGTAATTACACAATATATAAAAACACTGTTTATGTTACATAATTAAATAAAATTTTATATTAAAAAACTTTTTATTTTTATCATCGATCAAAATATTAAAAAATTATTTACAAAACATATATGTATAAAATTATTAATTTTAATATTTTTGAATATAAATCTTATTTGTATAATTACATAATATAGAATATTATATTATTTGTACAATATTACTTTATTTAACAATTTTTCATGTAAATACTACAGGGTCATTTAAAACACGCAAAAAACTCTTTAGGCGTCGGTTCTAAGCTGCCCGACGCTATAAAGGATACACTATTGCAATGGTTTTCTGACAACCGACGCAAAAAATACATTCTAGGCGTCGGCATTTTAAAAGCCGACGCAAAAAATACCTTTTAGGCGTCGGCATTTTAAAAGCCGACGCAAAAAATACCTTTTAGGCGTCGGCATTTTAAAAGCCGACGCAAAAAATACCTTTTAGGCGTCGGTTAATGTAAAACACCGACGCCATTGATTCTGTCGGCATTCAATAAGCGTCGGTTATTGTTAGAACCGACGCCATAGGAACGAATAGGCGACGGTTTTCTGATTAACCGACGCTAAAAGTGCGACGCTATAGATCATTTCTGTACTAGTGTGAATTACCAGCTCGCCGACTTGTGACTTGACCTTTTATTTACAACTCCAAATTTGATAAATACAATGCACAGGCTTTTTTTAAATGTCTATATTTTTAGATTCATGAATTTACTTTACTATTTATAATTTAGTTTATAAACTTTATTTATATCTTTTTTTTCTATATAACTTTATTAATAACATTAATTTTAATAAATATTATTTTTTTATTTGATTTGAACTATGAAAATTTAATAAAATAATTCACTTATTATAATATTAAATATTTTTTTAATAATAAATCTAACAATTATCATCTATTTATTTGAACATCTAACAATTTTTATTCATACTGATGCCAAACGAAGAATTAGAATATTAATCTGCATTTATTTTATATTATTTATTTTATATTATTTATTTTATATTATTAGTTAGGAAGATATTTAATTGTAATATATCTATGGTTATATATATTAGTAGGATTATTCTAGTAGATATGGTAGAGAATAAGAGAAGGATTTGTTTCCTTTATTAAGAAGATTTTACTTGATGACTAAGTTTTAGGTTTATTATATAAACAATTGTAATCTTCTTATTTGAAAAGACTTTGATTGATATTAAATTGAGATTGTTCTATCTTGTTATGGGTTGCGATCCATTGCGAATCTTCCGCGGTTGAGAAATCCCAGGGGTACTGATTCTTCTTCGGTTGGATCACCTTAGGCGTGGGTTTTCTTCGATTAATCCACAAATATCTATCCTTTTATCGTTTTTAATAATTGTCCTGCATCAAGTGGTATCAAGAGCCACTGTTCCTTCACCTAAACCATTTATCAAACACCTTCCCTACAAAAAAAAACTCCCACAGCCAACACCAGCAGCCACCACCAACCGCCAACAACCACCGGAAGCAGCTTATACCTATCACCGGTAGAGTCCCTAGTCCCTGCAGTTTTAGAACTTACACAACAAGCCAAAGTTCCTGATTTTCTTGCAGAAAATAATTATGAAAACCACCAAAACAATTGATTTTGAGATAACTTGTGCTGAGACAAATCGTTTAGCCTTTTCTATTTCACTTTCATTATTGGATCCATACAGCTCTGATTATACAAGATCATACGAGAAGTGGCAATACTATGATGATTTAATTTCACATCTAAAATATGAACGTGAAAGATCATTAATAGGGCAAATATTGAAGGCATCAAAGGACATGAGTGCTAGCTTGGAAAGAATGCAGAAAACTTGTGATTCTATCATTTCCAAGGCTTTACGAAAAAGCACAATTGTAAAGTTAAAATTAGAGCCTATTGAAGTTGTAAAGAAAGTTGAAACTGAGCCACAAATCGAGCATGACGAGCATGTTGAAACTGAGCCACAAGTGCAAATGAGTTCGTTTGTGAAAAAGAAGTGGTAGAGGAGCCTATTAAAAGTGAAGAAGTTTTAAGCATTGTCACGTTGAAACATATTGATTATCTAGGAGTTGACGAGATATTGGCAGCGACTAACACATCAAAATTTCTTATTCAGCGTGTGTTGTTTCCGAAGATCTTGCTTATGGAGTTGAAATTGGATGTTCTCGAGTGCTATTGCAAATCATCTCTTTGTTCGTTAATTCTCAAATTTTATAAAACTCGTGGACGAGTTTTTTTTAAAGGCGAGGTGAATGATGTGCCAAACGAAGAATTAGAATATTAATCTGCATTTATTTTATATTATTAGTTAGGAAGAAATTTAATTGTAATACATCTATGGTTATATATATATATATATTAGTAGGATTATTCTAGTAGAGAATAAGAGAAGGATTTTTTTACTTTATTAAGAAGATCTTTACTTGATGACTAAGTTTTAGGTTTATTATATAAACAATTGTAATTTTCTTATTTGAAAAGACTTTGATTGATATTAAATTGAGATTGTTCTCTCTTGTTATGGGTTGCGATCCATTGCGAATCCTTCTCTTCCGCGGTTGAGAATGTAGAGTGGGTGTCAACCCAAGTCCCACATCGATAAGATAAAGAAGAATTATCTTGAATATAAGCAGCCAAAAACAACTCCATTAGTATGAGGCCTTTTGAGAGGAGCCCAAAAACAAATCAGTGCGGGCGTGACCATGACCCAGAGCGGACAATATCATACTAATGTGGAGTTAACGGGTGTTGCGCGGCCCAAAAACTTGTATCAAGAGCTTAGGTTCGAGAAGTAGATCTAGCGTTAAAGAGAAGGCAATCACGAAGTAATTACAAAAATTCGCAGGGATTTTCTTGTCTGCGAAACTGTTGAAGAATTGACGATTGGGAAGTCACGTGAGTTGATCTTTTCTTGGCTTGATGGAAGATCTAAAGTCGTTAAGGATTGATGCACCCAATTATG
Organism: Heracleum sosnowskyi; assembly: GCA_030848705.1. NCBI lineage: Eukaryota > Viridiplantae > Streptophyta > Magnoliopsida > Apiales > Apiaceae > Heracleum > Heracleum sosnowskyi. The sequence goes on along the minus strand of CM061235.1, from coordinate 34,476,685 downwards.
ATGGAAAGACGGATTTCACTATGTGGCAATTAACCGTCAATGATGTGTTAATTCAACAAGGACTTGATGATGCCTTGGAGAAGGCGAAGCCAAAAGAGATGAGTGATGCAGATTGGGCGAAGATCCAGAAGAGAGCGGCGAGTACAATCAGGCTGGCACTTGCACCCGATGTGAGATATAATGTGTTGAAGGAGTCGACACCAAAGGAGATATGGGACAAGTTAGCAAGCATATACGCTTCGAAGTCGTTGACCAACCGACTTAATTTGAAGATGGAGTTGTACTCTTTAAAACTGGATGAAGAAAGTAGTCTCCATGATCACATTAGTTGTTTTAATCAGCTAGTATGTCATCTGGCTAATGTTGATGAGCCGATGAAAGACGAGGAACAAGCTTTGGTGTTGTTGTCATCGTGAGATAATGAAATGAGTTAATTAAATTGAAGTGGAATTAATAAATACTAGAGTCAAAATGTTACATTCATTTAGGAGGTTCTCTCCTTTAACTATTTTTCCAACCTCTTCTAATGAGGGGGTTTGGGGGTATTTATAGGGGAAGTTTACAAGTGGGCTTCTTTACAAATGGGCTTATTTCTGAGTGGGCTTATTTACAAAGGGGCCTATATACAAACTATTATTTAAGCCTTCTTCTCATGGGCTTTGGCCCAACATTTGTCCCCCCCCCCTTGTTGGAAACAATATCTTTAGATTTGCATGGGCCCTGAAATACAATACAAAACATGTAAAATAGTTGAGTCAGCGTAATGAGATTATTAAAAAAAATCAAGAGTCGATTTCCTTTTTTGTCTTTTTTTTTTCTTTTTTCTTTTTTTATATTACCTTATTTATTATTATTGTCCGAGTTCGTTGCACTCAATGTAACGGTATTATGTTATATTGCATTTAAGAAGTTAGACAATGGACATTTTGATTTCATATGTTGTGTGAATTCCTTTTTCACAACGGTTTGTTCAGGACAACTTGTTGTTTAAATTTGTTTTCAACAATGGTCTTTTTGGTGGTGATGGATGTGTTTTTGTTTTCTAGACAACGTTTTAGTAACCATTCTTTTGTTCCTTAAGTTGTGACACAATGGTCTTTAGATTTGTAAAGTGTTGTCTGAATATCTACACACAAGTTATTGTAATTTGATTTTTTTTCATTTTTGTGTTGTATGAGCTTTATTTTACAATGGTTTGGTTATAAAAGTATTGTATTAGTATAAACCACATGATGCTTTTGTGCAGCGTGGGTATTGTCTATATGTGTATTAAACAATTGTTAGGCTCAAGACATGTCTGAATACCACTATTAACAAGCCTACACTGTGTGACTATGTCACATTACATGACCTAGTGAGTTCTATCACTGGGATATAGTATAGGTCTCTAAATGTACTTGTCTTGTTCTCATGAACATTAGCTTGATCATGTATGCTCAAAGTTATAATGAGCTTAGTAAAGTTTCTTGCATCTAGATTGTATATAGGCCATTGAATAATTGTCCTGGTAGAAGTTCAGAAGTGTTCATGCAGCAGGATAGAGATAAATAAGGCTATGAAGAAATAAGTTGCAGAAATTTGTCTAAGGCATTATATAGCAAAGTCAGAAGAAAGCTATGTCGTGAAGTCACCAATATCCATGTCGTGAAGTACTATATCGCATAGTCCATTTTGTACTATGTCGAGAAGTCCTCAAGACACATGTCGTGAAGTGTTGAAGTCAGCAAAGTCAAAGAAGCCTAGATCGTGAAGTCCTCAGAAGCCCTATGTCGCATAGTCTTCAAATAACCTATGTCGCATAGTCTTCAAATGACCTATGTCGCATAGTCTTCAAATGACCTATGTCGCATAGTCTTCAAATGACCTATGTCGCATAGTCTTCAAATGACCTATGTCGCATAGTCTTCAAATGATCTATGTCGCATAGTCTTCAAATGACCTATGTCGCAAAGTCTTCAAAGGCTATATCGCGAAGTCCTCACAAGTGAGATCGCGAAGTCAGGAATGAAGTGGAGTTCACGATATCAACACTTAGCCGTTTACAACAAGACAAATCAAGGTACAGAATCAAGAATCAAAAGAGACAAATACTGAAGCATTTGTTCTGGCAAGGTGGTCCAAAGAACAGATGGTAAATCTACAGCTAAACTTGGAGAGAAAGATAAGAGACAAGCAGCTACAGAAACGGGAAAGACTCCGAAAAGCAGGTGGTCCTTCCTGACACAGTTAACGTCTTATGGCAGGACAAGTTGGACTTTCAGCAAGGGGTAACTGTGTAAAAATAGGTGTGTGCACTAGTTTGTATAGGGCTTATATATATCATGCACATCCTATTGTTAGCTGTAAGAGAGATACACATAGTCTTTATCTTAAGCTCTTTTCTCTGTAAGCAAGCAAGTTCAAACTGTTCTTGTTTAGAAGCCAGGAATTCGATTGTGAATTTCTTGGAAAGCTGTAGTATTTAATTTGCTTATACAAAGTAGATTAAAGTGATTGTGTGTGTTATTTACTTTCTTCATATTACATATCATAATCATATACAGTCTGTTACTTAGTTTTCAAGAATCGAAAAATATATCAAACTATCCATTCACCCCCCCTCTGTCTAGTTTCTAGTAGTATTCATTTCTAACAAGTGGTATCAGAGCGTAGGCTGTTAACGTACAAACAGGAAAAGATCAAGAATGAGTTCACAGAAACTAAGCAGTATCAAGATCCCCCCTTTAACAAGGAGCACTACAGTTTATGGAAAAAGAAGATGTTGCTTTTCATCAAAGCTTCTAACCCCATGTATTTAGATATTCTAAAGCATGGTCCCTTCATTCCAATGATCGAGATTGGTGAAACAACCAATGACACTGAGATTGTACCAGCTAAACATGTGCCCAAAGATCCCTCAAAATACACTGATCCTGAAAAGGAAAAAGTAGCACTGGATGGACATCTTCAACTTATCATTTGTGAATCTATGGACTTCAACATGTATGGCACTGTTGCTCATTGTACTAGTGCCAAGAAGATGTGGGATCTTATAGAAGTGCTCTGTGAAGGAACTACTGAAGTAAGAAAGAACAAGAAACATATTCTTGTTTCATAGTATGAAGCCTTCATGGCTCAGCCAAAAGAGGGAATCACAGAAGTGTTTGAGAGATTCAACAAGCTGATAAACGAGCTCAAACTCTATGACAAACACTATGAAACAGAAGAGCTCAATATGAAGTTTCTACTAACTCTTCCAGATCACTTGGAACCAAGAATCTCTTCCCTAAAAGAAAGAGATCTAACAAAGATTGGTTTTGATGTGTTATATGGTGTTTTGAAGACATATGAGTTGGAGCTGTTTCGAAAGAGATCTATTCAAGAAAAGCAAGGATTAGTGGCTAATACCTCCTGTGCACTTATTGCTGACAACCTAAGTCAAAGAATGGACTCTCTTAAAATCTGTCAGGTCAAGATTGAGGAACTGGAAGTTGAAGACACTGGTGATGAGGCCCAGATTGTCTATGATTTGCCTGTGGATGATGAGTTTTACAGCATGGAGGAACTGGATAAAATGGAAAACAAATCTTTTGCTTATATGGCTAGGAGGTATCCTAACATAAGGTTTAAAAGAAAGCAGCCATTCAGGTCCAAGTTCAATACTGGAAACACTGGTGGATCTAGTGGCTCAAACACCTTCAATAAAGGAAAAGGGATTGCTGGTGCTGCTAAGGGTGGATACAAGACATGAAGTGTGGATAGGACAAAAATAAGATGCTATAACTGCAATGAACTTGGGTATTTTGCCACTGAGTGCAAAAAGCCTAAACAAGTCAAGAAGGACAAAGCATACTTAGAGCTTGAAGCTAAGTATGAGGCTCTACTCAAGAAACAACAGGGCAAAGCTTTTATTGCTGAGGGAAAATGCTGGGATGACTCTGATGAAGAAGAAGAACAAGAGTACTCAAACTATGCCTTGATGGCATTTTCTGATGATGGTGATTCAAGTCAGGTACCCATTCTTACTTCTCTTGATATGACTCCCCTTCAATATAAGCAAACTGTTGAAGATATGAGCACTGAGATGTTTAATATTCATACTAGCATGTTAGTAGCTAATGAAGAAATTGATAGACTAACTGCTAAGAATGTTGAGCTTACAAAAAAGAATGAGAAACTTGAGTTAATGGCTGTGAACCTGGATGGTTTGAAAAAGGAGGTTGAGTATCTTAAAAACAAAGTGATTTGTGCTGAGCAGATAGAGAAAGCCCTTAGGGAACAAATTGCTGAAACTGAACTAAAACTAAGAAGCTTCAAAAACTGCTCTGAACTTATTCAAACCTATCACAAGGAACACACTGAAGACTGCAAGGTTGGAGTTGGTTTTGACTATGATAATGACAAGGGAAGGAAGAAGGTCAAGGGCAAAGGAAAGGAAACTTTTACAAACAAAAATGCCCCAACCATACTGTCAAGTGTTGAACAGCCCATCTTCAGAAAGAGTGCTGTTGAGTTTGATGAGGAACTACTGATCATCAAGCAACAACTACTTGAAGAAGATGAGGCTGCTAAGAACACTTCTTCCTTTCCTGAACTTGTCAATCAGAAAGAGACCAAAGACAATCTTGTCAAGAGTCCTAAAGCAAAGAAAGAAGTTGTTAAGAAAAGGAAACAAAACAGAAATGGTAAAGTGGGTGTTAACAAGGGAAACAACTATGCTTATGTGCCAAATGCTCCCAGGAAACAATGTCAAAAATGCCTATATGTTAATCATTTGACTCATAAGTGTAGTAAGCCTGATATTGTTGAAGTTGACAACCTGAGTAACCATTCTGCCAGCATAAATTCTAGTCATGATTCTTTCTGTGGTAAGCCAAACTGCATGACATGCTATGTGACTGTGATTGCTAACTGTTTATCTCTTAAACATAAACTTGACTCTGCACAATCTGGTGAATCACACACACATATGCATTCTCATAGGACAGGGTCCCCAATCAGGGTTGAAAGGGTGAAAACTTCATGTGAGCCTAAGAGTGTAAACTCCAAAGCCATAGAAAAAGTGAAGTCTCCTACTATGAGAAATGCAATTTATGACAGAAGAATTATTAATCAAAATGTTTCTAAATCAACTGGACCCTACCAAGTGTGGGTACCAAAAACAACTTAGTCATTTTGTGAATGCAGGGCAACAGGAATAAAAGAGTCATATGGATCTTGGACAGTGGATGCTCAAGTCACATGACTGGTGATATAGCCCTGCTATCACATTTTGAGGAAAAGGCTGGCCCATCAGTAACCTTTGGAAATGACAACATTGGTTATACAATGGGATATGGCAGTGTTAAATCTGGAAATGTCATTATTGAAGATGTAGCATTTGTTGAAGGACTGAAGCATAATCTCTTGAGTATTGGACAATTTACCAACAGAGGTTTCAAAGTGGAATTTGATGAAGACCTTTGTTCAATCTCAAAAAGGGAAAGTGGTGAAGTTGTTCTAACTGGTGTAAAGAAAGGAAGCTTGTTTGTAGCTAATCTCAAGGCTGCAGATAAGGGAGAAATCTGCTGTTTCTACACTAAAGCCACAAATGAGGAATTCTGGCTATGGCACAAGAAGCTGTCTCACTTGAATGTTCAGGCAATGAACTCTCTAACCAAGAGAGAACTTATCAGGGATTTGCCTGCCTTGGAGTTTGTGCAAGATGGAGCATGTGAAGCTTGTCAGAAAGGAAAAATTAAAAGATCCAGTCACAAGAACAAGTTGCTCAATACAAACTCAAAACCTCTGCAGCTAATTCACATGGACTTATTTGGCCCTGTGAATGTAATGTCCCTCTCCAAATAGAAATATGCTCTAGTGATGGTAGATGACTATTCAAGATATACTTGGGTGGAATTCCTATTCTCCAAGGATGAAGCACCCCAAGTCATAATAGAGCATATCAAGAGAGTTGATAAAGAAGCACAAAGCACTGGTTCCTCTGTAGTTGCCTTGAGAAGTGATAATGGGACTGAGTTCAGAAATTCAACATTGTATGAGTTTTGCAAAGATAAAGGAATTTCTCAACAATTCTCAGCTCCTAGAACACCTCAACAAAATGGAGTAGTTGAGAGAAAGAATAGAACTCTCATTGAAGCTGCAAGGACAATGCTGCTGGATGCAAAGTTACCCACTAGCTTTTGGGCTGATGCTGTTAACACAGCATGCTATGTGCAAAATAGAACATTAATCAATAAGAAGTCTGGCAAAACTCCTTACTCATTAATGACTGGAAAAAGAGCATCTTTCAAGCACCTGCATGTGTTTGGAAGCAAGTGCTTTGTGATGAAAGATACCTCTGAGCATGTTGGAAAATTTGATGCAAAAGCATTTGAAGGTATCTTCATTGGATACTCTCTGGAAAGGACAGCATACAGAGTATTTGTACCTGAGCAACACAAAGTCATGGAAAGCATGGATGTTACCTTTGATGACAAGAAGACTCCTGGACTTAAAACAAGTGATCAAGACAGTGTGCCATTGAGATTTGAGAATCAAGGTTATCTTGAGGATTCTGAAAGTGAAGATGAACCCCCTGTTCAAACTGTTCTAGAGAATGAAATCCTTGAAGTTGACAATCTTCTTCAAACACCTGTACAAGGGTTCACAAATACAGGGGGAGAAGAAGAGTATGCACCTGTCAACCAAAATGAGCTTGGAACAGATCAAGGAAGTGAACAGGGGCACACAAGGAAATGGGACAGAGCCCACACTAGGGATCAAATCATTGGAGATCCTAGTAAGGGAGTTAGAACAAGAAGGGCAACTTTAAATACATGTCTGTATAGCTGCTTTCTGTCACAAGAGGAACCTAAATTAATTGAAGAAGCTTTGAAGATTTCTGATTGGATTGTTGCCATGCAAGAAGAGTTGAATCAATTTGAGAAAAACAAAGTATGGGAACTAGTATCTCCTCCAAAAGGAAAGAATGTTATTGACACCAAATGGGTGTTCAGAAACAAGATGGATGAAGAAGGAGTGGTAATAAGAAACAAAGCAAGGTTGGTTGCCAAAGGATATTATCAGCAAGAAGGCATTGACTATGATGAGACATTTGCACCTGTAGCTAGACTGGAAGCCATCAGAATCATCCTGGCTTTTGCAGCTCACTCAGATTTTAAGGTGTATCAAATGGATGTGAAAAGTGCATTTCTCAATGGTGTTCTTGCTGAAGAAGTTTATGTGTCTCAACCACCTGGCTTTGAAAGTGAAGACTTCCCAAACTTTGTGTATAGACTGCTCAAGGCACTCTATGGACTCAAACAGGCACCAAGAGCCTGGTATGAGACTCTATCTCAATTCCTTCTTGAGCATCAATTCACCAGGGGTACAATTGACAAAACCCTATTCTTCAAGAAGCATGGAAATGATATCATTCTTGTTCAAATCTATGTGGATGATATCATCTTTGGCTCTTCAAATGAAAAACTCTGTGAAAGGTTCTCTAAGTTGATGCAAAGTAAATATGAGATGAGTATGATGGGAGAGTTAACCTACTTTCTAGGCCTGCAAGTACATCAAAGGGAGGATGGCATCTTTATAAACCAATCTAAGTATGTCAAGGATCTTTTAAAGAAATATGGTTTAGAAGAGTCATCCCCAGCTAAAACTCCTATGTCTACTGCAATCAAGCTGGATGAAGACAAGAAAGGCAAGAGAGTTGATATCAAGGTCTATAGAGGAATGGTTGGATCCCTACTCTATCTCACAGCTAGCAGGCCAGACATCATGTTTGCCACATGCCTTTGTGCAAGGTTCCAGTCTGATCCCAAGGAATCTCACATGATGGCTATCAAAAGAATCTTCAAGTATCTGAAGGGGACTCCTAATCTTGGGCTATGGTATCCAAAGGGCACTGGGTTCAACCTGGTTGGTTACACAGATTCTGATTATGCTGGATGCAGAATTGACAGAAAGAGCACCTCTGGAAGTTGTCAATTCCTAGGTCAAAGGTTAGTGTCCTGGTTTAGTAAGAAACAACAGTCCACAGCAACATCCACAGCTGAGGCTGAATATATTGCTGCTGGAAGTTGCTGTGCTCAATTGCTTTGTATTAGAAATCAACTCATGGATTATGGGCTAGTGTTAGAACACATTCCTCTAATGTGTGATAATACTAGTGCCATATCCATCGTTGCCAATCAAGTTAATCATTCTACTACAAAGCACATTGAGATCAGGTACCATTTCATTAGGGAACATGCTGCAAATGGTACCATAGAAGTCTCTTATGTTCCAACTGAGAAACAATTAGCTGACATATTTACTAAACCTCTGAATGAAGCAGTCTTCAACAGACTTGTGAGTGAAATTGGAATGCTCAATCCTTCATTTAGTTGCTCTAAGTAAGTATACCAGTAAATTGTTGCAGCAGTAAATTTTCACTGTATTTAAATGCTCTATTTGTTTGGAGTGAAAATTAGCTGAGATATGATTTATAAATATTTCAGTATTTTACTGCATATTTTTCAAAATCACATTTGTTAGTAAAGTTGTGAGCTTTTGAGACATCTCGATATAGATGATTTTCAGAGTTCACGACACAGTTCAAATAAAACAGACTTATACCGCAAACTGTTGAGATTGTGAGACTTCGCGACATAGTTAATTTCATGAGTTTGCGACATAGTTCATTTTATGACTTCGCGACTCAGAATAACTATATCGACAAGTCTCCACATTTGACAGAATTTTGATTTAAATTTATTTTATTTCAAAATTTGATAAAAGTCTGACAATTTGCTTAAAATTCCTAAAAGAGAGCTTTAGACAGGGTATTTCTACTATATCGCAAAGTCTCCCCGATCCTTTCATCTTGAGGACTTTGCGACATAGTTCATTTCTGAGACTATGCGATATACTGTGCAAGACTTTGCGGTACAGGCCATTTTTGACTTCGCGACATACAAATAGACTGTACACATTCATAACTCCATATCGCAGTGTCTCTATCATATAAATACCTTTTCTAACCGTTCACAACTTTTCATCTTGTCTATTGCTCTCAAACTCTCAAACCTAAGCACAAATTCTCTACTCTCTCTTTCACTCTCTCTCTCGAAATGGCACCCAAATCTCAAACAGTATCAACCTCTATCCCTTTAACCATTCCCAAAGAAACCAATCTTCTCACCATTCCCTCTGAGGCTGAGGCTAACCCAAGGTACAAGTGTTTTGTCCGGTTCTTGAACACTTCCTACCTATGCCAAGCCCTAACCCTGAACCCTACCTTGTATGTCGATGTGTTGGAAGGATTCTGGAGAACGGCGTTGGTATCAACAATGGCTAGGGAAGATGGAACCTCATTCCAGGAGGTTAGTTGTTCAATTGGAGGCAAACACTTTCAGTTTGGTGAAAGGGAAATCAATGAAGCTTTGGGGTTCAAGGTGGAGGGTCATGACCAAGAAGCTACAGATGCTCAAATCGTAGATTTCATGACCTTCATTCGGTATGCTGAAGAGATAGATACCGGAAAGCTAAATAAGAAGTTTGTGAGAAGGGAGTGGTCATTTCTGTTTGACGCACTCCAGAAGGTGTTTCTCTGCAGGAAGACATGATGGGACCATATCAGTCACATTGCTGTGAAGCTAGCCTACTCCTTGGCCAACAACCAGGAGATCAATGTGGGAGCCATAATTCTCAAAGAATTGGCTCAGAGGCTAGGCAGGACTGTTCGTGGTAGAGGTAATGACATCTTTTACCCTCATTTCCTTCAAGTAATTTTAAATTTTCTTGATGCAAATGTCCATGAATTGGAGGGTATAGATAAAACTAAAATGGTTTATTCCAAGTCCATGTCCAAAGTTCTATTTGGCTCATTGGACACAGTCTAACCCCAGCCTTCCCATCCCATACAGCAACCCCACTGTAAACAGTACCATAGAAGTTATGCAGCCAAGTGCATCAATCTCTCAAAAGATTGGTGTTACTAAAAAGAAGTCAAAGAAGAGAGCCCTAGCAGTGATAAATGAATCTGTACAGATAGCTAGTGAGAATCCTGAGTCACCTCTCACTAGACAAAGTAAGAAATCCAAATCCAAACCTACCACTGGATCCTCCCAACAGGATTCAGATGTGGAAAAAGGGGTACACCTGTTACTGTCCATGGCCTCTCAACAGGTCATTGGCATTGAAAAGAGCAGCCTCCCCACTGCACCCTGTACAGAGTCTGCAAAGGGTCAAGACCTCACTCTTGACCCTAGGAGTGATAAGGCTGATCATACACAGAGTGGAGAGCACATCACTGTTGAAACTCCTCCTATTTCTCAGGGGGAGTTGCCACAATCTAATCTAAACCCCACTTCTCTCTCAGATTCTTCCATAAAAATTTCTTCTGAACAAGAGAGTCATTCCAATGACAATCTTGCCTTTGATCAATCACAATTCTCTCCTGTGATTGAGCCAATTTCAAGTGACATGGTGCATGACACTATGCTCACCACCCAGGACCCACATCTAGTTGGTCAGGGAATGCATGCTGGGGCATATCCTAATGACACCAACAAAAACATGGAGGATTCACCAGTTTTCACAAGAGACTCTATGCCAAATTCTCCCATCCTTAGGGATGTGGAACTGTCTTCACAGACAAATAGGGCTGATGTTGTAACACATCCCATTTCAATGGAGACAACATCAGACCCTACAGCCATTCCAAGGCTGGAGTAGACTCAAAATCCTACATCTCATGAAGTGCCTAGCACTAGCTCTCACTTGGCTCAGGCCACTATGTCAGAATGGCTGAAGCCTGTGCACCATGACAGGCCTTCAGGATCATCATCTGTGCCTTCCAAAATGACAGAAGAAGCCATACAAGATCTCCATGTGGCACAGATTGATGAGTTCTCAAAGATAGCTCAACATCTCCTCACCTCAAATCTCCCAAATGCTGATTATGAAGCCATTTTACTCTGCCACAAGGAGGATGTTGAAGCTCAGCAGGAGAAGATAGTGGATGCAGCTGAACCAGAGGGAAATGTGGATGCCTGGTTGGATGCTAAGAGGACTCTCAAGCTCAAGGATGCCCTAGCTTTTCTAAGAGAAGAATACCTAACTTCTCTGGGCTCCAATGCAAAGGATCTCTCTCCTGCTGCCATCTATGATGCTGTTAATGATGTCTACAGGAATCAATTAAAGGCTCTGCACTATCTTGGGAAAGGGCTTCAATCAGAGATTTCTTCTATCCAGGAGGCGACAGACAGATCCCTCACTCAGCTCAGAAACTCATATCTCTCTGATTTTCCCAAGGTGGAAGGCATCCTTAAAGAAATCCAGAAGACAAACTCTACTGTAAGCATGATGGACCTCTCTCTGGCCATGGTCATAGACAACATCAGGAAGCTGGCTACAACCCTGGAAAATCAAGTCAAGGCCAATATCAACTCAAATGCAATGCTGAATGTAATTTGGAAGAATCAATATGGTGACAAATTGGTGGATGAGGTCCCTCTGTCAAACATCTCCAAATTTGACTTTGCCAAGCTCAAGGAGCAATCTCTCAATTCTTTCAAGTCTCAACAGCTATTCTCAAAGGTGGATGGTCTTGAAAGAGAAGTGGCCTCTCTGAAAGATGAAAACAAGGAGCTTGCCAACTCTCTAAAACAGCTCAATGACAAACTGGATGACCAAGGCAACAACACCTCCAATATCCTGTTGGTGCAACAACAGATGCTGACTTCAATGATGAAACAAATGAACCTGCCTATCCCTGGGGAAGCTCATGACATCTTGTCTGATCCCAAGCCTAAGGGGGAGAAACAAAAGGAGGTCATTCTGAAACAAAGAGGGGGAGTACCTGCCAAGCAGTCAAAGCATAAGGGCAAGGGCATACTCATTGAAGAAACCATAAAGCCAATCATTCTTCCCCCTGTAGAGGTCATAAGTGCAGAAGGTCAAAAGAGCACAATCTCAACCACCTACTATCCATCAACAATGCCTAAAGATATCTCAAATCCTCAACCTACTCAACCTACTTCCAATGTTAAACCTGTCAAAGCTGATATTATCACAGAGGCCAAGCTACAGGAAGTTGCCAACTCAAACATCTATCATGATGAGGCCTTCCTGGAGTTTCTGAAAGCCATCTACAGCAGTGCTCAAGGAGATGCAAGGATGTACAGACAGAAGATCAAGGAAAGCATCAAGTATTTCACAGTGGCAGTAAGGAAAATCAAGGATGTCCATCTAAGAGAGATAATCATGGTGTGCAAGGACAACTGCTTGTGGCACCTAGATTTTCAAACTCTAGAGAAACTGAGATTTACTGAGCTGTCAATCATTCTGGAGTTGATTGAAAAGCATGGGATGAACAATGAAAGTCTTTATAATGACTTGAAGATGGACCAGAATAAAAGATTGCCTGAGGTTATATCCAAGCCAAGGACAATAATTTACCAAAGCCTATCTCAAGACAGTAGTATTGACCAACTAGTAATTCCCTCAGACCTTTTAATGAAGACCAATGCAAAGATCAACCAGGTGCTGCAAATGCTGAGAGCTAAGAGAGGAGCTAGGACAGCTGAGGAACTAGAGATGATTCGAACTCTACAATCTTTTCTGATTCATGGAGTCATTCCTGAATCTGTCAAAGAAAAGAGCAAAAAGAAGGATGGGGAGGATGATGATGAGGAGAAAACCTATGAAAGGAGATCTCAGACAAGGAGAAATAAGGATGGATCTAGTGAGAGCAGCAGGAGCAAATATCCAAAGAAATCAAAAGATGTTGGTGATGACAAGAGGGACTCAAAAGGAACAAAGGAAACAACCAGGAAAACAAGAAGTGGAATTCAGCAAGTCAAGGACATTGCTAGCAATACTTTAACCACAACACAAGACTCTAAGTCTAGGGTGGGTACTGTTAGTAATGATCCTCCAAAATCATTATCTAAGACTTCTGAACCTGAATTGCCACAGAAGAAAGAAGAAGCCACAAAAGAAACCTCAAAAAGACACTTCCACAAAGTCACAGCTAGTGGAGTGTTACAGTGGATGAAGGGAAAAGGAATGAAGCTTCTTCTAAGTGATGTGGCACTGAAGACTGATTCTCCTTGTTCCAGAAAGGTGTCTCTTGTGAAACATTTGAAGATCAAGAGTGTACCCAGAAGGATAAGGATAACAAAGAAGACTGGAAAACTCACTAATGTTATTGGCATCAATGTGCTTCCACTAGATGAGGACTATGATGAAGATGCCCTAGCATTTTTGAGGGCTCAAAGGATCTTTGAAGTCAAAGTGAAGTTGGATCATCTAGAGATCAAGTACACTGATGGAAGAGAAAGAATAATGAAGCAAGGGGGATGGCAACATTTTGACACCTATGAGCAAGAAAGAATCAATGCCTTGTTAAATTTTGAAGAAAAGGAAGAAAGGGTGTGGAAAATAGAGATTTCCAGATTCATGAAGATGCACTCTGACTATGAAGAAAATCTAAAGAAGCTGAATGAAGAAAGGAGGCATGAGAAAGAAAAGGAGATGGCTGAGATGGAAGAAAGAGCAAAGGAGCTAAGGAAGAAAGGGCTGTGCAGGGTAAAGCAAAATCCTTATACTGTTGAGTACAAAAATCATTATGGAGGAATAAGCAAGATAAGGATGGAGTTCATACATTCATATGTGGAAAGTGCCCTCAGAACAGCAGCTGAAGATCTAAAAGATTCTCCTCTCTTTGAAGAACTGATTGCAAGGGATGAAATTTTACTGGCCATCTCTGAAATAAAGAAGAATGAAGAAATGAGGAAGAAGAAAGTATATGATGATTTCTTAGAGAAACAATTGGAAACTGAAGCTATGTAGCTCAAGGAGAATTTCTGTAAGACTAAATTTCCAAGTTGTTATCAAATTCTGTTCTTAACTTTATCTTCTTTATACTTGTTCTTTTTATGTTAGTTAGGCTTGTTATCAGACATGAAATTGTGCCTAAGGGTCTTACTCACAATTTGGGGGAGATTGTTAGGCTCAAGACATGTCTGAATACCACTATTAACAAGCCTACACTGTGTGACTATGTCACATTACATGACCTAGTGAGTTCTATCACTGGGATATAGTATAGGTCTCTAAATGTACTTGTCTTGTTCTCATGAACATTAGCTTGATCATGTATGCTCAAAGTTATAATGAGCTTAGTAAAGTTTCTTGCATCTAGATTGTATATAGGCCATTGAATAATTGTCCTGGTAGAAGTTCAGAAGTGTTCATGCAGCAGGATAGAGATAAATAAGGCTATGAAGAAATAAGTTGCAGAAATTTGTCTAAGGCATTATATAGCAAAGTCAGAAGAAAGTTATGTCGTGAAGTCACCAATATCCATGTCGTGAAGTACTATATCGCATAGTCCATTTTGTACTATGTCGAGAAGTCCTCAAGACACATGTCGTGAAGTGTTGAAGTCAGCAAAGTCAAAGAAGCCTAGATCGTGAAGTCCTCAGAAGCCCTATGTCGCATAGTCTTCAAATAACCTATGTCGCATAGTCTTCAAATGACCTATGTCGCATAGTCTTCAAATGACCTATGTCGCATAGTCTTCAAATGACCTATGTCGCATAGTCTTCAAATGACCTATGTCGCATAGTCTTCAAATGATCTATGTCGCATAGTCTTCAAATGACCTATGTCGCAAAGTCTTCAAAGGCTATATCGCGAAGTCCTCACAAGTGAGATCACGAAGTCAGGAATGAAGTGGAGTTCACGATATCAACACTTAGCCGTTTACAACAAGACAAATCAAGGTACAGAATCAAGAATCAAAAGAGACAAATACTGAAGCATTTGTTCTAGCAAGGTGGTCCAAAGAACAGATGGCAAATCTACAGCTAAACTTGGAGAGAAAGATAAGAGACAAGCAGCTACAGAAACGGGAAAGACTCCGAAAAGCAGGTGGTCCTTCCTGACACAGTTAACGTCTTATGGCAGGACAAGTTGGACTTTCAGCAAGGGGTAATTGTGTAAAAATAGGTGTGTGCACTAGTTTGTATAGGGCTTATATATATCATGCACATCCTATTGTTAGCTGTAAGAGAGATACACATAGTCTTTATCTTAAGCTCTTTTCACTGTAAGCAAGCAAGTTCAAACTGTTCTTGTTTAGAAGCCAGGAATTCGATTGTGAATTTCTTGGAAAGCTGTAGTATTTAATTTGCTTATACAAAGTAGATTAAAGTGATTGTGTGTGTTATTTACTTTCTGCATATTACATATCATAATCATATACAGTCTGTTACTTAGTTTTCAAGAATCGAAAAATATATCAAACTATCCATTCACCCCCCCTCTGTCTAGTTTCTAGTAGTATTCATTTCTAACAAGAATGGTTTTGTATCTACACACAAAACATGGCAAAAATATTTGATCAACAACCATTACAATCAACAACCAATACAAAACAACTAAACCGAGGAACCATTGCATTACAACCAAAGTAAGTTCTAACCAAACCATACCAACACAATCAAAATAATCCATTGATGCCAATACATCCAGAAGTCAGGGTAACGACAAACATAGGACATTCACAAAAGACTGTTTTCAATGGCAGCAACATATTTTTGGATGAACATATCCACAAAAGATAAACTGACTCACTTAAAGTTATAATATATGTGCATATGTACGCTAAACTACCATTGGAAATCCCAAACATATGTTCATTTCAAAATACCCATTTATATATAGGACAAAGTTCAACGCACATGATTCTTCATAAAATACTTTGCCCATTCAACCCTTATCTCATTGAGGTGATCGATGTCATACTCTAAATTGGACCTCCGTTGCCATTGGAAAAAGGGACAATAATAGTACAAGTTACATATCTTCATCAAAGAACACAAGGACATCATCAATTTATTTAAAAAATTGCAAATTTTACCTTCACAGAAAATTTGAGTTCCTTATCTAGACATATATCTTTCATGTAGCACATCACAAATAAACCATAGTCCTTGCTCCCAGATTGGACAGGAACACCCTGAAGAACATTAAAAAAATTATATATGTCTACACAACTAACGGAAATCAGAGAAACTGATGAATATATGAAAGATATATTATCGCTAGATTCTCCCACACTATTTTCTGTAACTTAGACAATAATGTTGTTAGGCTCAAGACATGTCTGAATACCACTATTAACAAGCCTACACTATGTGACTATGTCACATTACATGACCTAGTGAATTCTATCACTGGGGTATAGTATAGGTCTCTAAATGTACTTGTCTTGTTCTCATGAACATTAGCTTGATCATGTATGCTCAAAGTTATAATGAGCTTAGTAAGGTTTCTTGCATCTAGATTGTATATAGGCCATTGAATAATTATCCTGGTAGAAGTTCAGAAGTGTTCATGCAGCAGGATAGAGATGAATAAGGCTATGAAGAAATAAGTTGCAGAAATTTGTCTAAGGCATTATATAGCAAAGTCAGAAGAAAGCTATGTCGTGAAGTCACCAATATCTATGTCGTGAAGTACTATATCGCATAGTCCATTTTGTACTATGTCGAGAAGTCCTCAAGACACATGTCGTGAAGTGTTGAAGTCAGCAAAGTCAAAGGAGCCTAGATCGTGAAGTCCTCAGAAGCATTATGTCGCATAGTCATCAAATGACCTATGTCGCATAGTCATCAAATGACCTATGTCGCATAGTCGTCAAATGACCTATGTCGCATAGTCGTCAAATGACCTATGTCGCATAGTAATCAAATGACCTATGTCGCAAAGTCTTCAAAGGCTATATCGCGTACTCCTCACAAGTGAGATCGCGAAGTCAGGAATGAAGTGGAGTTCATGATATCAACACTTAGCCGTTTACAACAAGACAAATCAAGGTACATAATCAAGAATCAAAAGAGACAAATACTGAAGCATTTGTTCTGGCAAGGTGGTCCAAAGAACAGATGGCAAATCTACAGCTAAACTTGGAGAGAAAGATAAGAGACAAGCAGCTACAGAAACGGGAAAGACTCCGAAAAGCAGGTGGTCCTTCCTGACACAGTTAACGTCTTATGGCAGGACAAGTTGGACTTTCAGCAAGGGGTAACTGTGTAAAAATAGGTGTGTGCACTAGTTTGTATAGGGCTTATATATATCATGCACATCCTATTGTTAGCTGTAAGAGAGATACACATAGTTTTTATCTTAAGCTCTTTTCTCTGTAAGCAAGCAAGTTCAAACTGTTCTTGTTTAGAAGCCAGAAATTCGTTTGTGAATTTCCTGGAAAGCTGTAGTATTTAATTTGCTTATACAAAGTAGATTAAAGTGATTGGGTGTGTTGTTTACTTTCCGCATATTGCATAACATAATCATATACAGTCTTTTACTTAGTTTTCAAGAATCGAAAAATACATCAAACTATCCATTCACCCCCCTCTGTCTAGTTTCTAGGTGATATTCATTGCTAACAAGTGGTATCAGAGAGTAGGCTGTTAACGTACAAACAGGAAAAGATCAAGAATGAGTTCACAGAAACTAAGCAGTATCAAGATTCCTCCCTTTAACAAGGAGCACTACAGTTTATGGAAGAAGAAGATGTTGCTTTTCATCAAAGCTTCTAATCCTATGTATTTAGACATACTAAAGCATGGTCCCTTTGTTCCATTGATTGAGATTGGTGAAACAACAGTAGGCACTGAGATAATACCAGCAAGGCATGTTCCTAAAGATCCCTCAAAATACACTGATCCTGAAAAGGAGAAAGTAGCACTGGATGGACATCTCCAACTTATCATCTGTGAATCCATGGATTTCAACATGTATGGCACTGTTGCTCACTGCAGTAGTGCAAAGAAGATGTGGGATCTCATAGAAGTGCTCTGTGAAGGAACTACTGAAGTAAGAAAGAACAAGAAGCAGATTCTTGTCTCACAATATGAAGCCTTCATGGCACAGCCAAAGGAGGGAATCACAGAAGTGTTTGAGAGGTTCAACAAGCTGATAAATGAGCTCAAACTCTATGACAAGCACTATGAGACAGAAGAGCTTAACATGAAGTTCTTACTAACTCTGCCAGACCATTTAGAACCAAGAATATCTTCCCTCAAAGAAAGAGATCTAACAAAGATTGGTTTTGATGTCTTGTATGGTGTGTTGAAGACATATGAGCTAGAGCTGTTTCAGAAGAGATCTATTCAAGCAAAACAAGGATTAATGGCCAATACCTCTTGTGCCCTTATTGCTAACAATCTAGGCCAAAGAATGGAATCTCTGAAAGTCAGTCAAGTCAAAATTGAGGAACTGGAAAATGATGACACTGGTGATGAAACTCAGATTGTTTGTGATTTGCCTGAGGAGGATGAGTTCTACAGCATAGATGAGCTGGACAAGATGGAAAATAAATCTTTTGCTTATATGGCTAGGAGATATCCTAACATTAGGTTCAAGAGGAAGCATCCATTCAAGTCTAGATTCAATGGTGGGAATGCTGGTGGTTCAGGTAGCTCAAACTCCTTCAACAAGGGAAAAGGGATTGCTGGTGCAGGTAAAGGAGGATACAAATCTGGGAGTGTGGATAGGTCCAAAATAAGATGCTATAACTGCAATGAACTTGGGCATTTTGCCACTGAGTGCAAAAAGCCTAAACAAGTCAAGAAGGACAAAGCATACTTAGAACTTGAAGCTAAGTATGAGGCTCTACTCAAGAAACAACAGGGCAAAGCTTTTATTGCTGAGGGAAAATGTTGGGATGACTCTGATGAAGAAGAAGAACAAGAGTACTCAAACTATGCCTTGATGGCATTTTCTGATGATGGTGATTCAAGTCAGGTACCTATTCTTACTTCTCTTGATATGACTCCCCTTCAATATAAGCAAACTGTTGAAGATATGAGCACTGAGATGTTTAATATTCATACTAGCATGTTAGTAGCTAATGAAGAAATTGATAGACTAACTGCTAAGAATGTTGAGCTTACAGAAAAGAATGAGAAACTTGAGTTAATGGTTGTGAACCTGGATGGTTTGAAAAAGGAGGTTGAGTATCTTAAAAACAAAGTGATTTGTGCTGAACAGATAGAGAAAGCCCTTAGGGAACAAATTGCTGAAACTGAACTGAAACTAAGAAGCTTTAAAAACTCCTCTGAACTTATTCAGACCTATCACAAGGAACACACTGGAGACTGCAAGGTTGGAGTTGGTTTTGACTATGATAATGACAAGGGAAGGAAGAAGGTCAAGGGCAAAGGAAAGGAAACTTTTACAAACAAAAATGCCCCAACCATTCTGTCAAGTGTTGAACAGCCCATCTTCAGAAAGAGTGCTGTTGAGTTTGATGAGGAACTACTGATCATCAAGCAACAGCTACTTGAAGAAGATGAGGCTGCTAAAAACACTTCTTCTTTTCCTGAACTTGTCAATCAGAAAGAGACCAAAGACAATCTTGTCAAGAGTCCTAAAGCAAAGAAAGAAGCTGTTAAGAAAAAGAAACAAAACAGAAATGGTAAAGTTGGTGTTAGCAAGGGAAACAACTATGCTTATGTGCCAAATGCTCCCAGGAAACAATGTCAAAAATGCCTATCTGTTAATCATTTGACTCATAAGTGTAGTAAGCCTGAAATTGTTGAAGTTGACAACCTGAGTAACCATTCTGCCAGCATAAATTCTAGTCATGATTCTTTCTGTGGTAAGCCAAACTGCATGACATGTTATGTGACTGTGATGGCTAATTGTTTATCTCTTAAACATAAACTTGACTCTGCACAATCTGGTGAATCACACACACATATGCATTCTCACAGGACAGGGTCCCCAATCAAGGTTGAGAGGGTAAAAACTTCATGTGAGCCTAAGAGTGTAAACTCCAAAGCCACAGAAAAAGTGAAGTCTCCTACTATGAGAAATTCAATTTATGACAGAAGAATTGTTAATCAAAATGTTTCTAAATCAACTGGACCCTACCAAGTGTGGGTACCAAAAACAACTTAGTCATTTTGTGAATGCAGGGCAACAGGAATAAAAGAGTCATATGGATCTTGGACAGTGGATGCTCAAGTCACATGACTGGTGATATAGCCCTGCTATCACATTTTGAGGAAAAGGCTGGCCCATCAGTAACCTTTGGAAATGACAACATTGGTTATACAATGGGATATGGCAGTGTTAAATCTGGAAATGTCATTATTGAAGATGTAGCATTTGTTGAAGGACTGAAGCATAATCTCTTGAGTATTGGACAATTTACCAACAGAGGTTTCAAAGTGGAATTTGATGAAGACCTTTGTTCAATCTCAAAAAGGGAAAGTGGTGAAGTTGTTCTAACTGGTGTGAAGAAAGGAAGCTTGTTTGTAGCTAATCTCAAGGCTGCAGATAAGGGAGAAATTTGCTGTTTCTACACTAAAGCCAGGAATGAGGAATTCTGGCTATGGCACAAGAAGCTGTCTCACTTGAATGTTCAGGCAATGAACTCTCTAACCAAGAGAGAACTTATCAGGGATTTGCCTGCCTTGGAGTTTGTGCAAGATGGAGCATGTGAAGCTTGTCAGAAAGGAAAAATTAAAAGATCCAGTCACAAGAACAAGTTGCTCAATACAAACTCAAAACCTCTGCAGCTAATTCACATGGACTTATTTGGCCCTGTGAATGTAATGTCCCTCTCCAAAAAGAAATATGCTCTAGTGATGGTAGATGACTATTCAAGATATACTTGGGTGGAATTCCTATTCTCCAAGGATGAAGCACCCCAAGTCATAATAGAGCATATCAAGAGAGTTGATAAAGAAGCACAAAGCACTGGTTCCTCTGTAGTTGCTTTGAGAAGTGATAATGGGACTGAATTCAGAAATTCAACATTGTATGAGTTTTTCAAAGATAAAGGAATTTCTCAACAATTCTCAGCTCCTAGAACACCTCAACAAAATGGAGTAGTTGAGAGAAAGAATAGAACTCTCATTGAAGCTGCAAGGACAATGCTGCTGGATGCAAAGCTACCCACTAGCTTTTGGGCTGATGCTGTTAACACAGCATGCTATGTGCAAAATAGAACATTAATCAATAAGAAGTCTGGCAAAACTCCTTACTCATTAATGACTGGAAAAAGAGCATCCTTCAAGCACCTGCATGTGTTTGGAAGCAAGTGCTTTGTGATGAAAGATACCTCTGAGCATGTTGGAAAATTTGATGCTAAGGCATTTGAAGGTATCTTCATTGGATACTCTCTGGAAAGGACAACATACAGAGTGTTTGTACCTGAGCAACACAAAGTTATGGAAAGCATGGATGTTACTTTTGATGACAAGAAGACTCCTGGACTGAAAATGACAAGGTTGTCGCGTGCCTATCAAATTATAATAATATCTAACAAATCCTTCTAACTATGTAGTAGGGCAAGTCAGAGTCGATCCCACAGAGACAAACGTATCAATCACTACTTATTCTTGATTCAATTCAACTAAGCAGGTAACACAATAAATTATTGAGAGATTTTTAAACTAATATTATACTAAGGCAAATTGTATTGTATTATCAATTAACTAAAAACATCTAGAATTAAGTATCCCCACTAGCATGAATCAATGCAATCATGATTTTCCACCCCAATTAATCATACGCTACTCAAGAGGAAAGACACGCCCTATAAAATACCAATAACCTCTCTCGAGTATTAATGGCTTCTCTAAAATACACTCAAGCCTATTTTCATGGTATCATGCAATTTAGAGACATTAAACACAGCATCCTAACTTCCTAACAATCCGTTCTACCTATTTTCATGGAGAAGTTCATGTCCTTATTGGATAAATCACAACCATCTAAGTCCAACTTTCGATGATAAATAGATATTAGGTTCAAATAATATGCATAATCACGTCTGACATGTTATTGTTAATTAAGCACAACTCAATAAGCAAGAGCATACAACATAACTAAACTGGGGGGTTATGGAAAATCATACATCAATCATAACTAGGGTTCAACTTAACCCTAGATTAAATAACTACTCACTCATAATTAAACTAACAAAACACATAATATAATAAGAACACATGATAATATTAAGAACAGAGAATAAAAACCTTTAATCTTTCTCCAAGAAGAAAAGTACAAGTCCCCCTCTTTTGTATCTATGTATCTATGTATCTCTGTCTATATGTATATATGTATCTCTGTCTCTCTCAGATCTGATGTTTATATACATATTCTCAAATATTTTAATGCCTTGAGGAAAGTACAAGTACGTTTCCTAAACTGATTCTGTTTTACAAGGAAAATTCGTAGCTGACTTTTCTTCAATAAATCTGGACCGTTCCTGGAGTAATTTGATATTTGGACCACTTTAGAATAAAAGAGATTTCCATTATCTTCGCGTGGGCTGTTAAATCGTCCAATTCTGACTTCTAGAACTCAAGATATGACCCAAACAGTGAATTATGTGCAGGCAGCCCAACAAATCCGAATTTCCTTCTAATAAATCTCCAAATTAAACTCTTTATTCTCCAATCCTTCCAAGTTTAGGATTTCCTTGCTTCCTACAATAAAACATTAAAATTTATTAAATAAAAATCCAATTAAATGCAAAATATAATAAATATGAGAAATAAAATCATATAAAATATATATAAATATATACTCTATCAAACATCCCCACACTTAGCATTTTGCACGTCCTCGGGCAAATAAAGAAATAAAAATAATACTAACTAATAGGACCACCACTTTCGTAGATGACACGATTGCATTGAGCATATGCAACAAGCCGTTAAACCCCTAGGCAGCCCTAGTAGGACGAGTTTTGTCTCGTGAGGGTTTATAGAAGATATACCCACAAAATCAAATATTTTTAACCACCAAGTCTCTCAAACATGCAACATATCATAGTACTCCACACATTGTAAATCTCAATCACATAACAACATGGAAGTGTTTGAAAGTACAAGTACTCTCACTTTAAGCATCATTAACACAAAATAATCCAAGTATGCACACAATGTCTAGATAGACAAAAATATCATGAGATAGACATCAAAATCGCATTCAACAAGTAAGCATGCTATGGATAAATATCTCACATTGCTCTCAATTCACACAAGTGTATGGGTATAAGTGTATCGCTCAAGTTCAATCAATGTACTCATGTGCTACCATATGCTTGGTTGTCCACCAAATCTCCACCACCTCGTATATATGCATACATGAATCAAAAGGTCTTCGTTAAAGGTTGTAACGAGGCTTAGGTACGGGGTAGGATATCAAAGAAACAGGCTAACAAGTGGCTAAACTTGATAACTGATAGAGAATAATGTTCACTTTTAATTAAAGCACCCAACATGAAACTTAGATCATGTAAAAGTTGATCAAGCTTTCACAAGCATTAAACTTCAAAGCACATATACCCCATGTACTTTCCCACTTTCACATTGTATCAATCAAATGAACACACTCTACTTTATTTTCCTCTTGCTCATAACTTATTTTTTTTCTTTTTCTTTTTTTTTTTTCAAAAGTCAAGTCATTCTCCAGTAACCAAGGACAGTGAAAAGTCACCAAGAATGTACTTAATACCAGCACACATGGATCGTCCCTTTCATATGACATTGCACTTGCTACCCATTGATCTCAAAGGAGTACTTGATACTTGTTTGCAATTCCATACCATATTGTATCCCACCAAAATGCAACACTTTAACCAAAAGAAACCCCACACTAAATATTCACCAACCCTTGAATTGAATCAATATGCTCTACCAGTAAATCAAGACAAGAATAAATAAGTAGGCTCAAAAAATTTTAGATTGGTGATATACGAAAGAAACAGATATAAGCTCAAGGGGTTCACTAAGGATTATTTTTCATATGGGTACTGTTTGGGTAAATGAGGTTAATCCTAGTGCCTTTATCATACTCATGCATACACATATCATGTAGTCTCAAAACGGTTTAAAACAAGTTCTAGAGCAACAAGAATCATGATGAACAACACACAACAAAAAAATGGATTGATAAAAAATCTATCAATCATAAATTAGGCTCAAATCCTCACATGGTGAAAGCATGCTTAACTCACTAAAATTGACCAAGAAGCATCTCAAGTTTTTAAATGTTCGCAAGTACACACAAGGAATTATCAAGCATCAAATGATTTTTCATGAATATGACACTCAAAATTAATCATGCGAAATTAATCTACACAATGGGTACTTATCCATGCTAACATGCTTTTGAGACAAGGCAATTATATACAAAAAGTTTTTAAATTTTTTAAATTTTTTTGAATTTTTATAATATATAATTTTTTTGGGTTTTTTACGTCATTGAGAACTCATCCCCACACTTAAGTGGTTCATTGTCCTCAATGAATAATATATATAAATATACAAAACTAACAAGATCCTAAAAGAAATACAAAAAGAATAAGAGTGAAAAATTATACAAAGAAAGGTTAGAAATACTCCCCTAGTGCATGAAGTCCCGGTTGGAAAATGTGGGAGAGTGTTCCTCCTCCAAAATCTTGGGTTGCCTCCCAAGAAGCGCTTTTTTAAGGTCATTAGCTTGACCTTCTTGTTAATCAACCTGGTGAATGGATCGAAAGTGGAGCATCTACTTTCTCAACATATTTTCTTATGATCTCTCCCAAAAACTTATAAGTTTCATCCAAAGCTTTATCCAATAATACAACTCTTCTATCTCGAGCAAACTTTAAGAGTGCAACAACTATCCTTGACGTTTCATCTCGTGAGACAAACTTAAAAAGAAATTTAATAAGTAAGTCTTCCCAAGTGGTAATGGAATTTGAGGGTAACGAAAATAACCAATTTTTAGCTACATCCCTTAAAGATAAAGGAAATAATCGAAGTCGAATGGCCTCATCAGAAACTCCATCACACTTGATAGTATCACAAATCTTCAAAAAGTTTTCAATATGAGCATCAGGATCTTCAACAGATAATCCACCAAACTGAATTTCACCAATCGATTTCATTGTTGAAGGCTTTAAATCAACATTAGTGACATGTAAATCTCTCACCAAAATTGTAGGAGGTTCAGAGAGAAAAATATCAGCCTTCATATCTTGATCTTCACCCAAGGTCTTAACCATAAGAACAGCTTCATTACTCTTTTCAAGATCACTCTTCTTTAGAGAAGGGCTAAGCGAAGAGTTGGAAAATTTAAATTCCAATTTCTCAACTCCAACTTCAAAAGAAATTTTTCCTTGCATCGTATCAACTTTTGCACCAGCTGTAGCTAAGAAAGGTCTTCCGAGAATAATAGAATTTTGTACATCTTCCTCCATCTCCATGACAACAAAATCACATGGAATAAAAAACTTTCCTACCTTGACAGGAACATCTTCAAGTATTCCAAGTGGAAATTTTACACTTCTATCTGCAAGTTGTAAAGATATACGTGTGGGTTTGAGTTCACCCATCTGAAGCTTATTGCAGATTGATATGGGCATCAGACTTACACTTGCCCCAAGATCACATAAAGCTCTTTTGATTTCAAAATTTCCAAGTTTCACAGGAATAGAGTAGCTACCTGGATCAATTAGCTTTTTAGGAAGACTATTCTGCAAGATAGCACTGCACTCTGTCGTTAATGAGATAGTAGAACTTTCTTCAATCTTCCATTTGTTTGACAATAATTCCCTAAGAAACTTCCCATAAGAAGGCATCTCTTTGATAACATCTAAGAAAGGAATATTAAGTTCTAACCTCTTCAAGATATCCATAAACTTCATAAACTTCTCTCCAAGCCTAGCTTGCACCAATCTTTGAGGAAACGGAACAGGTGGTATGTAAGGTCTGACTAGAGCAACTGTGGGTTCCTTCTTCTCTTCTTCAATCGCTTCTTGCACAACCACATTTTCAAATTGAATTTTTTTCCTATCTTCTTCAATAGTCAAATTATCACTACTCATCTTCATCTCTGGCCCTTGCAATTCCTTACCACTTCTTAATGTTATAGCATTCACGTGGGCTCTATGTGATTGTTCAGTTTGGCAAGGAAGTTGGCCTGAAGACTTGTTAAGTTGATTCAACTGTTGAGCAATTTGAGTGATTGAATTCTCCATCAACTTGTTATGAGCCTTTATCTCATTGATACTTGATTCAAAGTAATCATTCTTCTTTGTCTGTGTAGAGATAAATCCTTCCAAAAGATTTTCCAAGTTAGATTTTTGTGGCTGAGCTGGTTGAAAACCTGACGGCTGAGAAAAATTATTTTGTGGAGGTTGAGCTTGAGCCTGGCTATTTCTGTAGGAGAAATTAGGATGATCTCTCCAACCTGGATTGTATGTGTTGGAGTAAGGATTATATTGTGGCCTTTGATTTTGGTTGTAGAGGGCATTTGCTTGTTCCATTGTTGTTCTAGAGGGATTGTATTGACAAACATGTTGAGTGTGTCCAACTACACCACATATTTCACATGAGGCAACTGTAGATGAAGATCTAGAATCCAATTGCTCAATCTTCTTAACCATTGCCTGCATAGTAGCATTCAACATGGTTAGAGCATCAACATCATACTTACCACCCTTCTTAGGATGATTTCTATCACTGTAAGGATAATTATCATTAGACGCCATCTCGTCTAACAAAGTTTTCGCATCCTCAGTACTCTTTTTCATAATAGATCCACCAGAAGAAGCATCAACAAAGTTTCGAAACTCTTGTGTTAAACCATTGTAGAATGTTTGGATCAACAACCAGTCAGGAATTCCATGGTGAGGGCATTGTCTCTGAAGTCGTTTGAATTTTCTCCAAGCATCATGAAGTGACTCGTCATCATCTTGACGAAAGTTAGATATTTCATTCCTGAGCTTTGAAGTCTTCTTTTGACTGAAGAATTTAAGTAGAAACGCCTTTGCTAGACTATCCCAAGTAGTGAATGTGTTTGGTCCTTCATCCTTCAACCAATCTTTTGCTACATCTCGGAGAGAAAAAGGAAATAAGCGCAGCTTTATTGCATCATCACTAACATTGGTCAGCTTTATAGTATCACACTTTTCCAGAAAACTCTCAAGATGATCAACAGGATTTTCAGTGGACAATCCTGCGAAAGAATCATTGGAGATGAATTGTATGAATTGTGGCTTGAGTTCAAAGTGGGTAGCCGTGATTATTGGTCTGACAATACTTGAGAGTACGTCTGTAGCGTCTGGCATACCATGCTCCCTGAGAGCTTTAGCTGCTGTCTCACCCATAACTTTCTTGTCTTTATTTTTCCTTCGTAGTCCTGCTTGTCTTCTTGTTGTAGCTTCAATTTCAGGATCAAGAGCAATCAAATTTTCTGTACCTGAACTTCGAGTGTGCATGCAACAAGAAAACTAGAAACAAAGATCAAATAACAAGGGAATAATAGCCGAAGCAACACAACAAAAAGACTTAGCTAAACAAACTCAAAAATTAACTAATCTAATACCGCTTTGTCCCCGGCAGCGGCGCCAAAAATTTGACAAGGTTGTCGCGTGCCTATCAAATTATAATAATATCTAACAAATCCTTCTAACTATGTAGTAGGGCAAGTCAGAGTCGATCCCACAGAGACAAACGTATCAATCACTACTTATTCTTGATTCAATTCAACTAAGCAGGTAACACAATAAATTATTGAGAGATTTTTAAACTAATATTATACTAAGGCAAATTGTATTGTATTATCAATTAACTAAAAACATCTAGAATTAAGTATCCCCACTAGCATGAATCAATGCAATCATGATTTTCCACCCCAATTAATCATACGCTACTCAAGAGGAAAGACACGCCCTATAAAATACCAATAACCTCTCTCGAGTATTAATGGCTTCTCTAAAATACACTCAAGCCTATTTTCATGGTATCATGCAATTTAGAGACATTAAACACAGCATCCTAACTTCCTAACAATCCGTTCTACCTATTTTCATGGAGAAGTTCATGTCCTTATTGGATAAATCACAACCATCTAAGTCCAACTTTCGATGATAAATAGATATTAGGTTCAAATAATATGCATAATCACGTCTGACATGTTATTGTTAATTAAGCACAACTCAATAAGCAAGAGCATACAACATAACTAAACTGGGGGGTTATGGAAAATCATACATCAATCATAACTAGGGTTCAACTTAACCCTAGATTAAATAACTACTCACTCATAATTAAACTAACAAAACACATAATATAATAAGAACACATGATAATATTAAGAACAGAGAATAAAAACCTTTAATCTTTCTCCAAGAAGAAAAGTACAAGTCCCCCTCTTTTGTATCTATGTATCTATGTATCTCTGTCTATATGTATATATGTATCTCTGTCTCTCTCAGATCTGATGTTTATATACATATTCTCAAATATTTTAATGCCTTGAGGAAAGTACAAGTACGTTTCCTAAACTGATTCTGTTTTACAAGGAAAATTCGTAGCTGACTTTTCTTCAATAAATCTGGACCGTTCCTGGAGTAATTTGATATTTGGACCACTTTAGAATAAAAGAGATTTCCATTATCTTCGCGTGGGCTGTTAAATCGTCCAATTCTGACTTCTAGAACTCAAGATATGACCCAAACAGTGAATTATGTGCAGGCAGCCCAACAAATCCGAATTTCCTTCTAATAAATCTCCAAATTAAACTCTTTATTCTCCAATCCTTCCAAGTTTAGGATTTCCTTGCTTCCTACAATAAAACATTAAAATTTATTAAATAAAAATCCAATTAAATGCAAAATATAATAAATATGAGAAATAAAATCATATAAAATATATATAAATATATACTCTATCAGAAAACAAGTGATCAAGACAGTGTGCCATTGAGATTTGAGAATCAAGGTTATCTAGAGGATTCTGAAAGTGAAGATGAACCCCCTGTTCAAACTGTTCTAGAGAATGAAATCCTTGAAGTTGACTGTTGCCCAGTAATAATCTATTGTAGAAGGGGGGTTGAATACAATAGTGTAAGATAATCGACTTCTTAATGTATATATCACAAATATGAAAAGAAAGATAACAGCTTTATTAAATCTGATATAAAACTGTTACAAACTCTCTCAAGAAATTCTGATGTTCTTGAGAGCTGCTAGTTTACAAAAACTCTCTCAAGAAATTCTGTTCTTAAGAGCTTCTCTTCGATTATGATCTCTCTCGAATGAATACATAAATCGAAACCAAGACTGTGTTTATATAGTGCACACAGCTTCTCTATCAATAACAAGATAAGTCCTAATCAATAACAAAGATAGAAACCTATCCTTAATCGATAGCTACATTCTACAAACCAGGAACAGATAGAATAAACTTCCATGTTTATCTAGACTCCAAATATAACTCGAAGTAGGAATCCTGATCAGCTTCAAGTTCTGATGATCAATCCTGATCATAGTCTGAGTAGGAATCCTGATGATCAATAAGATACTGACGCTTGATCAAATACTGATGACCATGCAATACTGATGACGTCAGCAATCCTGATCAGTTGAGTCTAGCTTCTGACGATCATTGAATTCTGATCTAACAATCTCCCCCAATCTCATACTTTGTGAAATAAAGTATAGATTCCAAATATTCAATGATGTCAAAAACATGTATCAAAATGTACAAGTATCTTTAGAAACAACTTATCTGTTTAAGCTTTTTGATAGAACAGATTCATCTTCAAGAAGTTGGATAATAAACTTTCTTCTTTTTCTTCAAGAATTTGAATCAGTCTTTCCTTAAGATTTCTGAGTTCTTCATCTTCCTCATTAATCTGGTAGATAGCTGCTCTGAGATTCTGTATGGAACTTTTCTGTAGACTGTGCTCTTCAAGCAAAAGATAAACAATTTCTTTCCCATTAGGATTGAGAGTAAGTTGGGTCATACCAAAAGTTACTTCTTTAACAACAGTACCTCTTTGCATTTCCACATCCTGACCTCTTTGATTTAAGTACATGGGAATATAATTACCATCGAAATTACTGTTTCCATCCAGTCTTCTTCTTATAGTTGACAAAATCATGTCAGCCCATACTTTGTACACTTGGTTCTTCCATCTTAACAGATAGTGAACATATTTCAGTTCCTGTGTAGTTTTTATCAGCAGATCTTGAATAGATAGAATCTTCACACTACCATCTTTCATGAAGTACAGAAGCTTTTCTTTCTTTTCAAAACCATCATGACAATCTATAACTATATCAACAGCTAATAAATTGTTCAGGTTTTCAGAAGTTAAAGTACCTCCAATTTCAGTTAAGGAGTAAGGATCAACATAAGTCATGTTTAGAAATTCAGCATCCCTGTGTCCAATACCTCCTCTTGTGTAACTTGACATTTGCTTCAGATTCGAAAACATCTTTAACCAGAGTGCTTTTGATCTAGCCATATCAGACAAATCAACAACACTTGAAGCACTTGTTATAATTCCACCAGACTGAAAATTGATAAGTTTATCACAACTTAATGTGCTAATATGTTTCCACTTCTTATCCTTTTCCCTTTCAAAGGCATAGCTTCTTTCCAGTAAAGATTTTTGTCTGCTTGAATTTCTCCATTGTCTTTCATTTGAAATTTTAAGCCTTTGTAGATAGAGATTGAAATCTTCATTTGTTCTCTTTGTAATATCTCTTCTTATGGCTTCTTCTTCTTCATCTACTTCTTTGTTGTGACAATCAACAACAGTAGATAAGATTATCAAATCAACCTCTTGCAGAATTTCAGATTCGTCAGGATCTTGAATATTGTCAGGATTAGAATCTTCAATTTGATTTGTATTGCTGAGAGTTGATTTACTTGATTTTCTTCTCAATTCAGGTTCTTCTTCAACAAATTCCTTGTCTTCTTTCTCCATGATATCCTTGATAACAGGATCTGTTAGATTTTGTGAAGCTTCAGGAATTTCTTCAATTCTTAACCCTCTAGACCTTGTCTGTCTAGGTACTGTGTGAGTTGAAGAACCTCTTTTACTTCTTCTAGCACCTCTCCTACCTCTGCTTCCTCTACCTCTAGCAGGAGCAGTATAGCTTTCCATTGTCTCTCTTTGTAGTCTCAAGAATTCTTCATGTGAGAGATCTGGATATTCTTCACTTGCTGTAGAGAGTGCTTTTCTTGCATATAATTGTTGAACTCTTTTATCAGTGTGATATAGAGTAACAATTCTGCCATCTTTTGTAGAAAACTTCTGGAATAAATTTGATGCATCTTCAGGATTATCAATAATTACATCTTCATCACCTTCAGGAATTGTAGCAAGAATGTGTCCATGACCAGGTGTCAGGATTTGATCTTCCGTCAGGATCTGAGATTGCACCAATGTTCTTACTGTCTTAACTCCAGAATCAGAAACATGAGTTGACTACGTTGTTTGACTTTGAGAAGTTTGGATTGTCTTCATAACAACAGCATCAGAGGTTTCTCCTTGTATCACTTTGTCACCACCATCATCTCCAGTATCATCATCATTATTTCTTAATACTAGATCAGGTGTACATTTTGTCTGAATAACCTTCTCCCCCTTTTTGACATCAGGATTTGACAATAATTGCAAAATTAAGGAAAGAGAGGCTTGAATTTCAGTTACCTTAGTATCCAGAGAATCAATTCTTTGATTGATTGAGGTTTGTTCTGAAACAACATATTTCACTTGGGATTCTACTACCCTCAATTGTAAAGTAGTAGGCACCTTTGTAAAATTATTAAAGATATCAGTCCTCACTTTTTCAGTTGAGCCCTTGATAGAATCAATCTCACTTTTCAGGCTTTTGGATAATAGAGTAGTAGCCTTCAGATGATTCTTCAAGTCTTGATTCTCAATAGATTTCACTGCATTATAGGCATGTTCAATAGCAGAAGAAAAACTGATAGATTCATCAGAATTGTGCCATGAATTATTCCATTCATTCTGTCTAAATGCCTCTGCAGGATCAAAGGAAGGAGTAAAAAAATCTTGTCTCTGATCTTTCCCAGTGAAAGCATTGCTAGCCATATATGTACTTGATGAACCAAAATTAGTTCCAAGACTAATTTTGAGAGCTGTAGCAAGCTGTTCCTTCTCTTTTCGATTCTCATTATCATCATCACTATCATCAGAAGTATCATCATCAGTACCATGAGTAATATCAGGATCAGGAATAGCAATACCTTTCTGTTTATCCTGTGGTTCTGAGATAGGATGATCCATTGGTCTTGAACGAAGTGGCTGTATCAAAATAGGTTCATTATCAGGAGCACCACTAGCGTCAGGATGAACATCGTCAGGATTTGATATGCTTGCATCAGTATTTGCTACCAATGGTTCTTGTGGAGCTTGAGGTTCAGAAGCTGCTTCAACACTTTGAGTTAAAGGTTCTTGTGTGCTTCCCTCATTGACAATGTTCTCGACCAATCTTTCAACAAAAGCTGTAGCTTTGCCTGCATCTTCACTTTGAGAAGATGGTTCTTGTGTAGCTGGAATGTTGATGTCTTCATTCTCCCTTTGAGAAAATAGTTCTTGTGTGACCATTCCACTAGCTAAGCCTTCACCCAAACTTTGATTGAGTGGTTCTTGTGTGGCAGGATCAACAGTAGCTGCTGAATTACTCTAAAATTCAGGTTCTTGTGGGCTTGATCCTTTCAGCTTCTTCTGTCTCTGATAGACTAACTCTTCTGCATTCCTCTTTTTCTTTGATGTAGGTGTAAGACCAACCAAGGAAGCAGTTGTAGAAACCTTCTCCCAAGAAATTTCTCTAATCTGAGATGGAGAGGCTGGAGAGTCTGATATAGAGACAACTTTTGTTGTTGCATCAGGAATACTAACATCGGGATTTGCTAGAGCATCAGGAGTAGATGACTCATCAGGATTTGATGTCTGAATATCAGTATCCTTCATTTGCACTGTCAAAGGAATATGATACCTGCTCTTTGATAATTTCCTTGTCTTTTGTGGTTTTGATGAAGGTACCACAGCTTTAGTAGCAGTATCAGCAACTTCCTTGTTCACATTCATCACAGAGGATATAGGTAAGTCATCCTCTGAATCACTTTCATCAATCAACCTTAACTTCCTTTTCACAGGAACATTCTTAACAACCTTATCAGCTTTCTTGACCAGGACCCCTTGTACACCCCCTTGTATCTTCTTTTTAGTGAGTGGTGTAGAGGAAAAATCCTTTGAACCTGATTGCCTTCCAGACACATCAGTTCTAGTTGATTTCTTTGATTTTACAACTAAAGTCTTTTGAGAGACAGTAGAGGTGGTTGTTAACTGTTTAGACTGTTTAGGTTGCATGCTTGTGTCAGGAACAAGGTGAGTTGGGCCTTGCCTCATAGCATTAGAAAGTAGTCCATAACGAGTAGGCATTTTCTGATGTAAGAAAAACCTAACCTCATCAGGAATAAAAGCATTTCCGCACAAAATATTTTGCCATATCAGGATTGAAAAAAAAATATTCAATAAGATTAAAATAAAATTTTATTTAAGAAAACAAAATTTATTTTAACAATCCTGAATAGCGTTTTGGTTTAAAAAAAATAACCAAATTAATGGTCATAGAAGTAAAACACGCTTACCAGCAAACGAGGCAAAAATATTTATGGAAAACCGAACCGTCTCATCGAGATTGTAGAAATGACCAGGAGTGTTGATGACAAATTAACATAGAACCTCTGGTTTTCATACCAGCTTCAATATCTGAGCATCAGGATTTGACCAATTGATTTCCTGTCAGGATTGAGTCCTATCAGGATTTGATCAAAGATACATACCTTTCTGAATAACCATCAGGATTTCCTCTCTGTAGCTTTTCCTCAGAAATTCTCAAAATTCATCATTCCAAGTTCATTCACCAACTTATTGAAAGTAGCTTCAGGCAGTGGCTTGGTGAATATATCAGCTAGTTGTTGATCAGTAGGAACAAAGTGAAGTTCAATTGTTCCTTCCAGAACCTGTTCTCTTATAAAGTGATATCTGATACTGATGTGTTTAGTAAGAGAATGCTGAACTGGATTTCCTGTCATTGCAATAGCACTTTGATTATCACAATAAATAGGGATTTTTGAGTATGACAGGCCATAATCTAACAACTGATTTCTCATCCACATTATCTGAGCACAACAACTTCCTGCAGCAATGTACTCAGCTTCTGCAGTTGAAGTGGAAATAGATTTTTGCTTTTTACTGAACCATGAAACTAGTCTTCCACCCAAAAACTGACAACTTCCTGAAGTACTTTTCCTGTCTATTTTGCATCCTGCAAAATCAACATCTGAATAACCACACAACCCAAAATCTGATTCCCTTGCATACCAAAGGCCAAGTGAAGGAGTGCCTTTGAGATATCTGAAAATTCTTTTGACTGCAATCAGATGTGGTTCTCTAGGTTTTGCTTGAAATCTTGCACATAGACAGGTTGCAAACATGATATCTGGTCTACTGGCAGTGAGATACAATAAAGAGCCAATCATTCCTCTGTAGTGAGTTACATCTACCTCTTCACCTTGATCAGGATCAAGTTTGGTAGCTGTAGCTATGGGAGTTGAAGCAGGAGTACTGTCTTGCATGTTAAACCTTGTCAGTAAATTCCTTGTGTATTTAGACTGATTAATAAAAATCCCTTCATCAGTCTGTTTAACTTGAAGACCCAGAAAGTAACTCATTTCTCCCATCATGCTCATTTGATATCTTGACTGCATAAGCTTGGAAAACTTTTCACACAGCTTATTGTTTGTTGACCCAAAAATGATATCATCAACATAAATCTGAACTAACAACAACTCCTTACCATGATTCAAATAAAATAGAGTTTTATCAATTGCACCTCTTTTGAATCCACTTTCCAGTAAGAATTGAGCTAAGGTTTCATACCATGCTCTTGGAGCTTGCTTTAGTCCATAAAGTGCCTTATCCAGTCTGAAGACATGATCTGGATATTTAGGATCAATGAAACCAGGAGGTTGTTCAACATAAACTTCTTCCTCCAGTTCACCATTTAAGAAAGCACTTTTAACATCCATCTGGAAAACCTTGAATTTCTTATGTGCTGCATAAGCAAGAAATATCCTGATGGCTTCTAGTCTTGCAACAGGAGCAAAAGTTTCATCATAGTCAATTCCCTCTTGTTGGGAATACCCCTTTGCAACTAGTCTAGCTTTGTTTCTGATAATGACTCCATCAGAATCAGTCTTGTTCTTGAAAATCCACTTTGTACCAACAATTGATCTATTCTTTGGTCTTGGTACCAGTTTCCAGACTTCATTCCTTTCAAATTCATTCAGTTCTTCTTGCATTGCAGTAACCCAATCAGCATCTTTAAGTGCATCTTCAACTTTCTTAGGCTCCTCCTTGGATAGAAAGTTATTATATAAACATTCATTCTGAGTTGCACTTCTTGTTTGAACACCTGCATCAGGATCTCCAATTATCAAATCAGGAGAATGATCTTTTGTCCATTTCCTTGCTGGTGTCAAATTGTTTCTTGAAGTAGATGCTCCCCCTGGATTGGTGTTATCTTGATTGAAATAATTTGATTGATTTGAAGCTCTCCCTGAATTATTGTTATGCCCTCCTGATGTGTTATCAGGATCTTCACTTGAATCAGTATCTGAAGAATTCTGTCCTGATGATTGAGTTGACTCTGAACTTGTAGTTGAATGCCGTTGCTCCCCCTCAACATTAGCACTACTAGTTGTATTACTGTTGTTTGCATCATCAGTATTAGCACCATCAGTACCTGGTGAGTCATCAGGATTTGGTGACCCATCAGTATCTGATGAATTGACAGGATCTGATTCAATTTCTTCAGGTTCCTTGGAAGCTTCATTTTCAAATAACAATCTATCATGCGAGTCTTCAATGATTCCAGTTATCTTCTTATCATCAAAAGATACATGAATTGACTCCATGACAGTTCTTGTTCTCAAATTAAAAACTCTGAAGGCTCTTGATGTAGGATAACCTATGAATATTCCTTCATCAGCCTTTGTTTCAAATTTCCCTAGCTGTTCAGGATGAGTTCTGAGAACAAAACATTTACAGCCAAACACATGCAAATGCTTCAGACTTGGTTTCTTCTCCTTGAGTGACTGATAAGGAGTGACACCATGCCTGTTTATCAATGTGAGATTTTGTGTATAGCATGCTGTGTTGACTGCTTCTGCCCAGAAATATGTAGGTAATTTAGCTTCTTCCAACATAGTTCTGCCAGCTTCAATAAGAGTTCTATTCTTCCTTTCTACTACTCCATTTTGCTGAGGTGTGCCAGGAGCAGAGAATTGTTGAATGATTCCTTTGTATTTGTAGAACTCTTCCATCTTCGAATTCTTAAATTCAGTACCATTATCACTTCTCAGAATCTTGACTTTGTACTTTGTGGTTGTCTCAATCATTCTCACATGATCCAACAGAACTTCAGGAGTCTCATCTTTTCTGTGCAGAAAATACACCCAGGTGAATCTAGAATATTCATCAACAATTACAAGAGTGTACCTTTTCTTACTGATGGACATGATGTTGACTGGACCAAACAGATCAAGATGTAGCATGTGATATGGTTCTTCAATAGAGGATTCTGATTTACTCTGGAATGATGTCCTTCTTTGTTTTGCTTTTTGGCATGCATCACAGAGTCCATCAGGTGTATATAAGACATTAGGTAATCCTCTTACTAACTCTTTCTTAACCAACTCATTGATGTTGCTGAAGTTGAGATGAGAAAGCTTCTTGTGCCAATTCCAACTTTCATCTACTGAAGCTTTACTGATGAAACATGTAGGGGAGCCATCAGTATCTGAGTGAATGTTGGCTTCATATATGTTACCATGCCTGTAGCCAGTTAGTGCTATTTTCCCTGTTGCTTTACTGACTACTTCACAATGTGTGGAATAGAAATTGACATGATAACCTCTGTCAGTGATTTGACTAATACTCAACAAGTTGTGTTTTAGTCCCTTCACTAGAGCTACTTTTTCAATGATGACATTTCCAATGATTATATTGCCATATCCCAAGGTTTGTCCAATGTTGCCATCTCCATAAGACACAGTTGGGCCAGCTTTTTCCTCATATTCTGATAACAGGGCTTTGTTTCCAGTCATGTGCACAGAACATCCACTATCCATGACTAACACATTTTTCTTTTTACCCTGCATCAGAATAGTAAAACACTAGTCAGAATGTTTAGGAACCCACACTTGTTGGATTTCTTGTTCATGCATTTTATTAAATTTAACAGCAGAAGACTTTTTGACTTTAGCAGTCCTGACAGGATTTACTCCATCAGGATTTGCTTTGTCAGTATCAGTATTAACAAAAGCATGCTTCACTATGACATTTTTAGTTCTATCAGACTTTGTACTACTTTCAAATTTAGGCAATGGATCATAAAAGTTATAGTACAAATCATGATACTCTTTACAGGTATAAATAGAATGCCATAGACTACCACAATGAAAACAAGAATTCTGTGGTTTGTAAAATACTGATCTATTCCTATCATCAGACTTAGGAATTTCAGCAATTTTCTTCTTACTCTTTTTACAATCAATAGCAAGATTATTAGAGTTACCACAGTTAAAACAACTCTTTCTAGGTGCATTTGGGATATACTTATAACCATTTTCTTTATTGATCCCAATTTTACCATTCCTGTTTCTCTTAACAGTAGCTTCCTTTTTCTTATCTGTAACCTCACAGATTTTATCCTTAAGCTGTTTCTGAGACAATAGACCTACATTCTTAATGACTTTATTCAAGACAGGTTTAGACTTAACGATTTTAATTCCTTGAGTAGAAGAAGATCCCTTTTCAAAAGTAGAATTGGAATCCTTACCAAAAACAAAATTAACAGGAGTAATCTTAGATTTGGTTGAGTCTACAACATGTCTATAGGTCTTTGGACTGACTGTCTCATCAATGACAATTTTCTCTGCTAATTTCTTATCTTCATCTGACTTATATCCTAGACACTCTTTCCAATTCTTAGAGGTATTAATCTCATGAAATTTCCTACCAGAGTCTGTCCAGGTTCTGATTTTCTCATTAGCATATTCAAGTTCTTTTTCAAGGGAAGTACATTTAGATGTCATCTCTAAGTGCATGTGTTTAGCATTATCACATTCTTTTTGTACTTCTTGCATACGAGAAAATTCAGCTTCTAATATCTCATTCCTCTTTCTAAGGTCAGACATCTCAGATAAGATTCTAGTATTCTCAGAAGTTTGACTTCTAAAGCTAATATGTAATGACTTTAGAAAACGTCTTAACTTAGAAGCATTGTCAGTATCAAAATCAAAGATAGTATTTAGTACCTTATCATCAGGAGCAGCAGTTACATCAGCATTGGCCATTAACGCATAATTGACTACCTCAGTATCAGATTCTGAGGAAGAGTCCATCCAATCCTTGCTTGATGTGATGAGTGCCTTTGTCTTGTTGCATTCAGAAGCAAAGTGACCCATACCATTACACTTGTAGCATCTAACCTTTGACTTGTCAAATTTGCTACCCTTGCTGTCCTTTTTGATATACTTGTCTTTGTCTGCTTTGAAGGTCTTTTTCTGAAAGTTGCCTTGTCTTCTATTCTTCCTGAACTTCATCCTTCTGAAGTTTTTGACAATCATAGCAACCATCTCTTCCATGTCTGAGTCAGAAGAATCATCACCAGTATTGGCATCAGGATTGCCATCAGTATCTGATGAAGAGTCGTCAGGATCTGATTCAGCTACTCTTGCTTTTCTTCTAGAGACCTCCATAGCTTTCCCTTTTGATTTTGCTTCTACATTCAAAGCAATTGACTTTGCCTTTCTGCTTTTCTTGTTCTTCCTCTGTTGAACTTCAAGATCATGAGTTCTTAGCATCCCATAGATCTCATCAAGAGACACAATGTTCAGATCATACTGGTGTCTAATGATTGAGGTCTGCGTATCCCATTCTTCAGGTAAAGCTCTAAGAAATTTGGTGTTTGAATCTTCAGTTTCATATACTTTGTCAACTAAGGATAAGCTATTCAATAGTGTCAGGAATCTATCATATAGATCAGTCAGGCTCTCTTCAGGTCTTGCATCGAATTGTTCATATTCTTGAATCAATAGAGCCCTTCTGTTTTTCTTGACAGATGCAGATCCCTGGCACTGAGTTTCCAAAGTATCCCAGATTTCTTTTGAAGACTTGCATGCAATCACTCTGTTTGACATGACAGCATCAAGGCTATTATGCAAGATATTCTTTATCTTTGGTTCCCTGAGTACATGAGCTTTTTCTTCTGGAGTCCATTCTGCTTTAGCTTTGACCACATAATGTTCTGGTACTGTATCTGTTCGTTCTACGAACTTTGTTGGTATATATGGTCCATCACGAATCCTGTCCAAGTAGTCAGGATCCATAGCCTCCAGGTACATCAGCATCTTTACCCTCCATGTAGGATATTCTGATATCTTTAAGATGGGAATCTTCATGCTTTCATACTTGGTTGTCGACATCTTTAGATCGTATCTGATTCAGAATTAAATCAGTTTGCTCTGATACCAATTGTTGCCCAGTAATAATCTATTGTAGAAGGGGGGTTGAATACAATAGTGTAAGATAATCGACTTCTTAATGTATATATCACAAATATGAAAAGAAAGATAACAGCTTTATTAAATCTGATATAAAACTGTTACAAACTCTCTCAAGAAATTCTGATGTTCTTGAGAGCTGCTAGTTTACAAAAACTCTCTCAAGAAATTCTGTTCTTAAGAGCTTCTCTTCGATTATGATCTCTCTCAAATGAATACATAAATCGAAACCAAGACTGTGTTTATATAGTGCACACAGCTTCTCTATCAATAACAAGATAAGTCCTAATCAATAACAAAGATAGAAACCTATCCTTAATCGATAGCTACATTCTACAAACCAGGAACAGATAGAATAAACTTCCATGTTTATCTAGACTCCAAATATAACTCGAAATAGGAATCCTGATCAGCTTCAAGTTCTGATGATCAATCCTGATCATAGTCTGAGTAGGAATCCTGATGATCAATAAGATACTGACGCTTGATCAAATACTGATGACCATGCAATACTGATGACGTCAGCAATCCTGATCAGTTGAGTCTAGCTTCTGACGATCATTGAATTCTGATCTAACAATCTCCCCCAATCTCATACTTTGTGAAATAAAGTATAGATTCCAATCTGGGGTCATGATCGGGGAGTCACTACAACCTCTATACATATTAAACCCATAAACAATATAATAAAAGCATGCAGACTTGACCCCAACTCTACCCTGGATCTTTAACAGTTGATGGTGTGAAACAAGCATCCACTATCTAATTCATTAATACATAAGTCTCAAAAGTTATTACATCCATGACTTAAAAGTTCTACGTTCTCTATTACAAAACACCTTCTAGATATGGCCATCACCTACCTGAGCTGGCATCCCAAAAACAACCCTATAGGAAGACTTCCTAGCTGTCTGAAAAGTGCGTACCATCTTCTCGTTTAACTGTGGGTTAGAATAGGGAAAAAGAATGAGCCAAATGCCCAGCAAGTAATAATAATATGACCATACAGTTATCCACTGGGAAACAGTTCCAATATTAATATGTATGACATGGGTATAGCAAAATCCGTATCAAGGGGATTATCAAAACAATGAATTGAATATATACAGTTTCAAAACAGTTTCCAATATCAATATATATGGCATGGTTTTAGCAGAATCCACATTAAGGATATATCGGAACAATGGCATAAATATGCAATTTCAAAGGGTAAACCAATTTCATTTTCAAAATATCCGTTTCAAAAACAATAAGTAATTTTGGAGATTTTTCACAACGCACCGGACAATACGGGTGATCAGCCACGTAAAGTCCCCATACCGGACACACAGTCCCTCTGGTCCTTGTATTGGGTCCCATTAGGCAACACATTGGCCTTTAGACTAGTCCATCCCTAGTCCATTTATTATAATTAAAAAGTGCTGGACCGGCGTTACTCGGCCTCTTACGCCTCCAATCTTAGGAATCCGTGGAAACCATAAATCAGAGTTTAAATGAGTTCAAACCTTATTCCTTTTTAAAACATTTTCAGATATAAAGAAGTCCTTTGGAAATCAGATAAGTTCAATCAAAACACTTTGATTTCTATTAGTGGAATATAAGAAATATTTATCATCGGGTATGTTCTGGGAATGTACTAGAATGAGAGTTAGGTGTATTCACTTTCAGGTATAAAAAGGGAATGCATAAGTATATGATCAACGTCAGGTTATAGAATCATAGGTCATTAGGTTTCAATTCATGGATATGAACATGGTATAAAGGTTTAAGGATAAAGAACTAAACAAAGCATGGTATACAGTTCAACATGGTATATATGAACAAAGGTAAGGGTTATCAATGAACAATAAGTGTTTTCGGAATTAAAGGTATATCAAGATAAGGTAACAATTCATATATGTCAAAATGAAACAATGGAATCGAAATACGAAAGCAAGTTTGGATTACTTGCCTTAAGTAGCTAAAAAGGGTAATGAACAATCACTGATTCTCCACCTTAGTCTTTCCTTTGTCTCTAAGTTCCACTTCCTTGAACTCTCTAAGTTCCACTTCCTTGAACTCTCTAAGTTCCACTTCCTTGGACTCTACAAAAGAGTATATTCTATCTTAGAATGCTTCTCTAAGATTCTAATCCTTTATTCTAAACTACCCAACGCATCCTAAACGCGTAAACACATAATAGTTATACCTCAAAACAATTATAACCACGTAATAGGCAATCAACCAAATAACTCACATCGTCATCTAAATACACATAACATGCTCCTTATACATATATACATATAATAATATACCTTTCAAATCATACCACACTTGGTATCCCTTAAATCAATTTGGTCGTGCCAACCATATCCTTAACTCTTTATAACAATGTTTCATCTCAAAAAGCAGAAAAATCAACTGCGCATACTTTACTAAAACATTTTTCATAAATCCAAATATAATCAAACAATTACCAAATTTGACAGGCTACTTCCGGATTACTAACTCAACTTAGCATAAAAGTTTCAACTTCAGAACACTTCATTTAGATTAAAAACGAACTGTATAAACTAGGTACTAAAGCACAGAAAATCCCTGCTGCGCAACTTTTAGTAAAACAAGTATAACTTTTTATTCGCAATCCCTATCGATACAAGGTTAGCGCGTGCACAAACTAGATTCAATTTAGAACAGTTAGCTCCTAGACTCTCTGTCTAAAACAGGCAGCAACATTATGCAATCAGTCAAAACAGAACAGGGCAGACAGTTTTTCTGGAATTTCAGCATGATGTATGTCAACATAACACCATTCCACCATTATAATCCCTACCACAACTAATCATCAATTAATCACACCCAACACTAACAAATCAGAACCTTAAGGAAGAGTACTCAAGAAATTTCTCAAAACTTATACATGCAA
Organism: Heracleum sosnowskyi; assembly: GCA_030848705.1. Lineage (NCBI taxonomy): Eukaryota > Viridiplantae > Streptophyta > Magnoliopsida > Apiales > Apiaceae > Heracleum > Heracleum sosnowskyi. The sequence goes on along the minus strand of CM061235.1, from coordinate 34,434,346 downwards.
TTAGAAAATACCACAACTAACAATACCTATACTTTGAATTTCACAACAATCTCCAAATCAAAACCTTTAACATCAAAATTTCAAACTAACCAAACTTAACACCATTAATTCGACATGCATTCACTATAAACCGAGATTAACAATCAAACATCACATAACCAAGTTTTCAAACCGAATTTATAAAAAGGGGAAAAATCGAAATAGGCACATGCAATTCGATTTCTCAACATGCAATCAAAATCTTAACTAAACATAGCTATTAATACAATAATCGGACTCAAAAGTATCATCATCGTCCCCGTCGGCTCACCGGAGCTCATTGCCGACGGCGGCATGGTCGGAGGTGCCCGGAAAAATCGGGTTTCCTTCACAACCTCACCAATAATAATCTAAACAATCTCTTTAACACCCAAACATCACAAAACAAAGGTTTCGGAGTTGAATGAAATCAAAATCGCCAAACCCCTTTTTGCATGCAACTGATACACACACGAACACACACACACACACGGCCATACACATACATACACACACGATTACATATATATATGTATGTATATTCATAATCATCAATAAAATCGAGAGAATGAGAGAGATTTTTACAGAGACAATCGAGAGAGATATAGCCGAGAGAGAAAAGAGAGAAGAGAGAGTGATGAACGGCAAAGTGGAGAAAGGGGAAAATGGGTGCAGGGTTTTATAAGCCCAGGGGTATTTTAGTAACTTGCTAATTCCAAAATCTGATTTTTAATAACTAAAACAAACGTAAATGCCTTTCTATAATTCGAAATAAAATGAAGATAATGTTTAAAAATCACAATTTTATTTTTAAAACAAAGAATACGAATTTACAAGCTCACACATATTTTTAAAATATTTTTATGATCAAAATTGAATTAAATATGAATTTTCAAAGTTTTGATCACTTAAATGACATTTAACTCATAAAATCGTTTTTAAATCCTTAAGGCCAAAAATAAATTCCTCCATTAATTTTAGAAAATACTAGAATATAAACTAAAGGTTGTGAAAAAGATTTCACAATAAAAAGAGTCTCCGTTGATTTTATAAAATTCCCGGAAGGTCAAAAAGAACTAATTTTTAATAAGAAATTCATTTAAAATGCACTTAAAAGCATACACAAGTATTTTAATCCATACCATTTACCAAGTAAACATCTAATTATCACATTTTCACATATCCACCTTTCACACAATACTCACATATCATAGAACTCAAATATTATTAAATATTACTATTGTACAAGCGTTTTTCTGAGTCGTTATAACCTTCCCCCCTTAAAAATGATTCTGTCCTCAGAATCTAACCTTATGAAAATAGATGCGGATACTTTTCAAGCATCTCGCTCTCAAGTTCCCAAGTCGATTCTTCAACTTTAGGATTCCTCCACAAAACCTTAACTAGCTTAACAATCTTATTCCTTAATTTCCTATCCATATGATCCTGAATCTCTACAGGTTGTTCTACATAAGACAAATCAGGTTGAATCTCAAAAGGTTCATATTCGATCACTTGATTTGCATCAGGATGAAATCTCTTAAGCATCGAAACATGAAAAACGTTATGAATATGCTCCATGTGCGGTGGTAACGCTAACTCATAGGCAACTTTTCCAATACATCTCAGTATCTCAAACGGTCCTACGTATCTCGGGCTAAGTTTCCCTTTCTTGCCAAATCTCGTAACTCCTTTCCATGGCGACACTTTTAGCAACACTTGATCTCCTTCTTCAAAGCTTATATCCTTCCTGTCTTGGTCCGCGTACTTCCGTTGTCTGTCTTGTGCCGTAACTAGCCTTTTCTGAATGATTTCAACCTTTTCCTTCGTTTGTTGTACTAGCTCGGGTCCTAAACCTTTTTGTTCTCCAACTTCTTCCCAATACACAGGCGATCTACATTTCCTTCCATACAAGGCTTCATACGGGGGCATTCCAATACTCGCGTGATAACTGTTGTTGTACGAAAACTCTACTAACGGTAAATGCTCATCCCAACTTCCTTTAAAATCCAGTGCACAGGCTCTAAGCATGTCTTCAATGGTTTGAATTGTTCATTCACTTTGGCCATCAGTTTGTGGATGATAAGCGGTACTCATCTTAAGCTTGGTACCCAGACATTCTTGAAATTGTCTCCAAAATCGGGAGTTAAACCTTGGATCACGATCCGACACAATGGTTACTGGAACTCCGTGGCGTGTCACAACTTCCTTCAAATATAGCTGTACTAGCCTATCCAGTGAAAATCTTTCATTGATTGGGAGAAAATGTGCAGACTTGGTCAGACGGTCTATAATTACCCATATGGCATCATGATTAGCTTTTGTCCTCGGTAGTCCAACAATAAAATCCATGGCAAGATGTTCCCACTTCCATTCAGGAATATCCAATGGTTGCAATAGTCCGCTCGGCTTTTGATGTTCGGCTTTGACTCATTGACAGGTATAACACTTACTTATCCATTCGGCAATTTCTCTTTTCATATCCGGCCACCAGAAGTGTTCCTTCAAATCTCGATACATTTTCGTGCTACCAGGGTGAATTGAGTACTGTGAACTATGGGCTTCCCGCAAGATTTCATTCTTCAATTCTGTCACATTTGGAATCCATATCCTCGAAGAAAATCTCAAAATTCCTTTGTCGTCCCTTTGGGTGCTGATCTCTTCACCAGTCAATGTGTTCATCTCTTGATTCATAACCTCCTCCTGACATCTTCGTATCTTTTCTAACAACTCCGGTTGAAACGTCATAGCGTTGAGAACTTCGTCAGTAACTTCCGAATCATAAACTTCTAGTTTCAACTTCTCAAAGTCTTGAAGCAATTCCTTAGGTATTGTGAACAAATTCAATCTCTCCTTTCGACTTAACGCATCCGCCACAACATTCGCTTTTCCCGGGTGATAGTTAATACTACAATCATAGTCCTTAATTAGCTCCAACCATCTTCGTTGCCTCATGTTCAATTCCTTCTGAGTGAATATATACTTTAAGCTCTTATGATCCGTGTAGATTTCACACTTTTCTCCGTATAGATAATGTCTCCAAATTTTCAGTGCGAACACAATAGCTGCTAATTCCAAATCATGAGTTGGGTACTTTCGTTCGTGCGGTTTGAGTTGTCGTGAAGCATACGCGATCACTTTTCCATGTTGCATTAAAACACATCCCAATCCTTTGTGTGAAGCATCACTGTAGATAACGAAATTTCCTTGATCATCTGGTAAGACTAACACTGGTGCAGTCACTAATCTTCCTTTCAGCTCTTGGAAACTTTCCTCACATTTCTCAGTCCAAACAAACTTCTCATTCTTCCGAGTCAGTGCAGTTAACGGTGTAGCTATCTTTGAAAAATCTTGAACAAATCTCCGATAGTATCCAGCTAATCCGAGAAAACTTCTCACTTCAGTAGGGGTCTTTGGTCTTTCCCAATTAACCACAGCTTCAATCTTGGCAGGGTCCACTCTCACTCCTTCTCGACTAATAACGTGTCCAAGAAATTGTACTTCCTCTAACCAGAATTCACACTTCGAAAACTTTGCATATAACTTTTCCTTTCTCAGGACTTCCAACGCGATCCTTAGATGTTCCGCATGATCTTCCGAAGACTTTGAATATATCAAGACGTCATCAATAAATACGATCACAAACTTATCCAAATACGTTCGGAACACTCGGTTCATCAAATCCATAAACACAGCCGGGGCATTGGTTAATCCAAATGGCATCACTAAAAATTCGTAATGTCCATATCTCGTGCGAAAAGCAGTCTTCGAAACGTCTTCAGGTTTGATCTTCAGTTGATGATATCCAGATCTTAAATCAATCTTTGAAAAATATGCTGCTCCTTTGAGTTGATCAAATAAATCATCGATCCGCGGTAACGGGTACTTATTCTTTATAGTCAACTGGTTGAGTTCTCGATAATCTATACACAATCTCATACTCCCGTCTTTCTTCTTGACAAATAAAATTGGCGCTCCCCACGGCGATACACTAGGCCTTATAACTCCTTTATCCAAAAGATCTTGTAGCTGCGTAGCCAATTCCTTCATTTCTGCCGGTGCCATTCTGTAAGGTGCCTTTGATACTGGTTCCGTTCCAGGTGCCAAATCAATCGTAAATTCTACTTCTCGATCTGGAGGTAATCCGGGTAGTTCGTCAGGAAAAACTTCAGGGAACTCATTTACAACTGGTATCTCCTCCATTTTCAATACTTGCTTCTCCACATCTATAACATGAGCCAAATAAGCTTCACAACCTTGTCGAAGTAGTCGTGTCGTTTGCATAAACGTTAAGAACTTCCTAGTTTGTCTTTGACCTTGAAACACCACTTCTTGATCTTCGTTCACACGCAATCTTACTTGCTTTTTCCTACATTCAATCTGTGCATCGCAATCTACTAACCAATCCATTCCTAGGATAACATCGAATTCTCCCATTTTGAACGGTATCAAATCCGCATGAAAAAGATATCCACCGATCTCGATTTTACAATTAGGACACACTTGGTTTACGGGAACTCTATCCTGGTTAGCCACTTCTATTACTAACGTCTTTTCCAATGGTTTTATCTCACATTTCAATTTATCAAGGAATCTTTCAGATATAAAAGATCTAGTTGCTCCAGAATCAATTAACACTTTAGCTTTAACAGAATTCACAGGAAGCGTACCTGCTACTACATCTCTGTCCTGAACCGCTTCATTGATTGACATATTAAAAGTTCTTGCTCGAGGTTGAGATGACTGTGACCGTGTTGGCGGTGCAGTGAGTCTAAGTACATTAGCAGATTGGACCGGTTCCTTACATTCTCGCGCAAAATGTCCCGCTTTTCCACACTTAAAACATGTTAGTCCTCCGGGTTTTGAACTTGGACATCCATCAACATAGTGTCCCTTTTTGTTGCATTTAAAACATGTGATGTTCAACTTGTTACAGATTCCCGAATGTCTTTTACCACACGTCTTGCACTCTGGTATAGACGGATTTCCCGTGATAGTTGGCGGCTTTCCTCCTTGAGGTTTCTTGTCTGAACTTCCAAATCCACTCCTCTGTTTCTGAAAATTCCTATCTCCTCCTGATTGATTTCCAAACCTTTTCCTTTTCTGAGAACTTCCTTGTCCTTCATCACCTTGGCTCCTTTCAGATCCTCCAAACTTTCGTTTCTTTCCAAATTTCTCCTTTTGAACTAAATCGCTTTCGCCCTCAATGATCATCGCTTTCTGTACTACCGCAGTATAATTTCTCAACTCAAAAGCTGCAACTCTACTCCTTAACCATGGCTTTAATCCGTGCTGAAACTTTCTAGCCTTACTGACATCATCTCCTACGTACCTAGGTGCAAATCTTGCCAATTCAGTAAATTTGGCTTCGTATTCCGCCACACTCATTCCTTCTTGTTTTAATTCTAAGAACTAAACTTCCAACTGATCTTGTAGGTACCTTGGTAAATACTTCTCCTGAAATAGTTCTGTAAATCTTTGCCAAGTAATTTCTCCTTCTCCTAGCTTCACAGATTCCCACCAAAAATTAGCTTCTGCCTTCAAGTAGTAACTAGCAAATTCAGTTTTCTGATCCTCCCCAACCTTAACTAACGCAAACGCTTTCTCAATGTCGATTAACCATGATTTCGCCTCAACAGGGTTTAGAGTACCTTTGAATTCAGGTGGGTGTACAGCTTGAAATGATTTAAAGGTTGTCAAAGGTTGAACAATTTGTTGTTGTTGTTGTTGAGTCAAGGCAGCAGTTTGTTGTTGGAGTAATTGAAGTATCTGAGTTATAGTTGGGTCTACCGGGTTTTGGGCCTCGGTATCAGTTGTTTGTTGAGTAGAAGCAGTAGTCTTTTTCTTTGGTGGCATTTTTCTGATAAGAGATAAGCAATTTATGAAACAATATGCATATATATACCATAGTGTAAACTCTTTTTGAAATATTTATAAAACTGTATGCAACATAAAGAAAATTTAAAACTTTTAGCCATATTGTTAGATAACTTGCTCGTCTCCGTAACAGGGTAAACAGGGTAAACATAGGTATTATAGGAACAGGTTAACAATAAATGGTATAACAGTTTAAAGCAAGGTATAAGAAAAGTGCGTGCATAACGTAAAGATAAAAGTCAGGTACAATAGGTGATAGGGTACATGATCACCCCAAAAATCAGAACAGAGTCAATGTCAAAGCAGATAATATCATAATGTCTATTAGGAAAAAGGGAAAATATCCTAATAGCGAGTAGTCAAACGTGCAAATGATCAGTACTAAAACCCATGGGCTCTAACAGATGTCCCACTCTCAGAATCCAACCATAGCTAGTCTCGTCCACCACGAACAGCTCTCAGCTCACACAGCATCCAGCTAACAATCCTAGTCACTCTCCTGGCCTCCTCTAAAGCATCAACAGTGACTGGTCCCTCAGCTAGGCGCTTTCGCGCTGACTCCTCTACAGTACGAATCCTATCTTGCCACTCCGCCTCAGTAACAGCAACACGACGGTCCGCCTCATCAGACATCTGGTCTACAAGGGTCTGAAGCTCGGCATTCTGTCCGGAAAGGGTCTCTAGGTCTCTAGCAAGGTCTACATGAGCATGAAGAAACATAGGTGCAGGACCTCCCAAAACTGAAATACGAGAATCAACAGATGCTGCTCTCCAAGGGATAGTAGTCTGAACAGGTACAGGTGCAAATGGTAGCTCAACGGGCTGAACACTAGGACTACCTATCTCCACTGGATCCTCCTCACGATCAGATAAAGTATGCATAGGGTCAGATGATGTGATAGATGGGTGAGGGGGTGTGTCTCCACCGACAACGTCCATCTCCTGCGATAACAATATAGATATAGATACTTATATAATAACAGGTTATCTTAATCCTAAAAACTTAACTTAAAAGAGAGTACTTACGCCTACCGTGGCTACTTAGCATCTATCAATCTAATATCCTAGCAGATTCCTACTCCTTTCATAACTATCTTAATCATCTTATTATTAATAGGGATCCTAATCTTGGCTTGTTTCAGTGACCAAAAACTGACAGCTCTGATACCAACCTGTGACGCCCTCCCAATCTGGGGTCATGATCGGGGAGTCACTACAACCTCTATACATATTAAACCCATAAACAATATAATAAAAGCATGCAGACTTGACCCCAACTCTACCCTGGATCTTTAACAGTTGATGGTGTGAAACAAGCATCCACTATCTAATTCATTAATACATAAGTCTCAAAAGTTATTACATCCATGACTTAAAAGTTCTACGTTCTCTATTACAAAACACCTTCTAGATATGGCCATCACCTACCTGAGCTGGCATCCCAAAAACAACCCTATAGGAAGACTTCCTAGCTGTCTGAAAAGTGCGTACCATCTTCTCGTTTAACTGTGGGTTAGAATAGGGAAAAAGAATGAGCCAAATGCCCAGCAAGTAATAATAATATGACCATACAGTTATCCACTGGGAAACAGTTCCAATATTAATATGTATGACATGGGTATAGCAAAATCTGTATCAAGGGGATTATCAAAACAATGAATTGAATATATACAGTTTCAAAACAGTTTCCAATATCAATATATATGGCATGGTTTTAGCAGAATCCACATTAAGGATATATCGGAACAATGGCATAAATATGCAATTTCAAAGGGTAAACCAATTTCATTTTCAAAATATCCGTTTCAAAAACAATAAGTAATTTTGGAGATTTTTCACAACGCACCGAACAATACGGGTGATCAGCCACGTAAAGTCCCCATACCGGACACACAGTCCCTCTGGTCCTTGTATTGGGTCCCATTAGGCAACACATTGGCCTTTAGACTAGTCCATCCCTAGTCCATTTATTATAATTAAAAAGTGCTGGACCGGCGTTACTCGGCCTCTTACGCCTCCAATCTTAGGAATCCGTGGAAACCATAAATCAGAGTTTAAATGAGTTCAAACCTTATTCCTTTTTAAAACATTTTCAGATATAAAGAAGTCCTTTGGAAATCAGATAAGTTCAATCAAAACACTTTGATTTCTATTAGTGGAATATAAGAAATATTTATCATCGGGTATGTTCTGGGAATGTACTAGAATGAGAGTTAGGTGTATTCACTTTCAGGTATAAAAAGGGAATGCATAAGTATATGATCAACGTCAGGTTATAGAATCATAGGTCATTAGGTTTCAATTCATGGATATGAACATGGTATAAAGGTTTAAGGATAAAGAACTAAACAAAGCATGGTATACAGTTCAACATGGTATATATGAACAAAGGTAAGGGTTATCAATGAACAATAAGTGTTTTCGGAATTAAAGGTATATCAAGATAAGGTAACAATTCATATATGTCAAAATGAAACAATGGAATCGAAATACGAAAGCAAGTTTGGATTACTTGCCTTAAGTAGCTAAAAAGGGTAATGAACAATCACTGATTCTCCACCTTAGTCTTTCCTTTGTCTCTAAGTTCCACTTCCTTGAACTCTCTAAGTTCCACTTCCTTGAACTCTCTAAGTTCCACTTCCTTGGACTCTACAAAAGAGTATATTCTATCTTAGAATGCTTCTCTAAGATTCTAATCCTTTATTCTAAACTACCCAACGCATCCTAAACGCGTAAACACATAATAGTTATACCTCAAAACAATTATAACCACGTAATAGGCAATCAACCAAATAACTCACATCGTCATCTAAATACACATAACATGCTCCTTATACATATATACATATAATAATATACCTTTCAAATCATACCACACTTGGTATCCCTTAAATCAATTTGGTCGTGCCAACTATATCCTTAACTCTTTATAACAATGTTTCATCTCAAAAAGCAGAAAAATCAACTGCGCATACTTTACTAAAACATTTTTCATAAATCCAAATATAATCAAACAATTACCAAATTTGACAGGCTACTTCCGGATTACTAACTCAACTTAGCATAAAAGTTTCAACTTCAGAACACTTCATTTAGATTAAAAACGAACTATATAAACTAGGTACTAAAGCACAGAAAATCCCTGCTGCGCAACTTTTAGTAAAACAAGTATAACTTTTTATTCGCAATACCTATCGATACAAGGTTAGCGCGTGCACAAACTAGATTCAATTTAGAACAGTTAGCTCCTAGACTCTCTGTCTAAAACAGGCAGCAACATTATGCAATCAGTCAAAACAGAACAGGGCAGACAGTTTTTCTGGAATTTCAGCATGATGTATGTCAACATAACACCATTCCACCATTATAATCCCTACCACAACTAATCATCAATTAATCACACCCAACACTAACAAATCAGAACCTTAAGGAAGAGTACTCAAGAAATTTCTCAAAACTTATACATGCAATTAGAAAATACCACAACTAACAATACCTATACTTTGAATTTCACAACAATCTCCAAATCAAAACCTTTAACATCAAAATTTCAAACTAACCAAACTTAACACCATTAATTCGACATGCATTCACTATAAACCGAGATTAACAATCAAACATCACATAACCAAGTTTTCAAACCGAATTTATAAAAAGGGGAAAAATCGAAATAGGCACATGCAATTCGATTTCTCAACATGCAATCAAAATCTTAACTAAACATAGCTATTAATACAATAATCGGACTCAAAAGTATCATCATCGTCCCCGTCGGCTCGCCGGAGCTCATTGTCGACGGCGGCATGGTCGGAGGTGCCCGGAAAAATCGGGTTTCCTTCACAACCTCACCAATAATAATCTAAACAATCTCTTTAACACCCAAACATCACAAAACAAAGGTTTCGGAGTTGAATGAAATCAAAATCGCCAAACCCCTTTTTGCATGCAACTGATACACACACGAACACACACACACGCACGGCCATACACATACATACACACACGATTACATATATATATGTATGTATATTCATAATCATCAATAAAATCGAGAGAATGAGAGAGATTTTTACAGAGACAATCGAGAGAGATATAGCCGAGAGAGAAAAGAGAGAAGAGAGAGTGATGAACGGCAAAGTGGAGAAAGGGGAAAATGGGTGCAGGGTTTTATAAGCCCAGGGGTATTTTAGTAACTTGCTAATTCCAAAATCTGATTTTTAATAACTAAAACAAACGTAAATGCCTTTCTATAATTCGAAATAAAATGAAGATAATGTTTAAAAATCACAATTTTATTTTTAAAACAAATAATACGAATTTACAAGCTCACACATATATTTAAAATATTTTTATGATCAAAATTGAATTAAATATGAATTTTCAAAGTTTTGATCACTTAAATGACATTTAACTCATAAAATCGTTTTTAAATCCTTAAGGCCAAAAATAAATTCCTCCATTAATTTTAGAAAATACTAGAATATAAACTAAAGGTTGTGAAAAAGATTTCACAATAAAAAGAATCTCCGTTGATTTTATAAAATTCCCGGAAGGTCAAAAAGAACTAATTTTTAATAAGAAATTCATTTAAAATGCACTTAAAAGCATACACAAGTATTTTAATCCATACCATTCACCAAGTAAACATCTAATTATCACATTTTCACATATCCACCTTTCACACAATACTCACATATCATAGAACTCAAATATTATTAAATATTACTATTGTACAAGCGTTTTTCTGAGTCGTTATAATGAGACATTTGCACCTGTAGCTAGACTGGAAGCCATCAGAATCTTCCTGGCTTTTGCAGCTCACTCAGATTTTAAGGTGTATCAAATGATTGTGAAAAGTGCATTTCTCAATGGTGATCTTGCTGAAGAAGTTTATGTGTCTCAACCACCTGGCTTTGAAAGTGAAGACTTCCCAAACTTTGTGTATAGACTGCTCAAGGCACTCTATGGACTCAAGCAGGCACCAAGAGCCTGGTATGAAACTCTATCTCAATTCCTTCTTGAGCATCAATTTACCAGGGGTACAATTGACAAAACCCTATTCTTCAAGAAGCATGGAAATGATATCATTCTTGTTCAAATCTATGTGGATGATATCATCTTTGGCTCTTCAAATGAAAAACTCTGTGAAAGGTTCTCTAAGTTGATGCAAAGCAAATATGAGATGAGTATGATGGGAGAGTTAACCTACTTTCTAGGCCTGCAAGTACATCAAAGGGAGGATGGCATCTTTATAAACCAATCTAAGTATGTCAAGGATCTTTTAAAGAAATATGGTTTAGAAGAGTCATCCCCAGCTAAAACTCCTATGTCTACTGCAATCAAGCTGGATGAAGACAAGAAAGGCAAGAGAGTTGATATCAAGGTCTATAGAGGAATGGTTGGATCCCTGCTCTATCTCACAGCTAGCAGGCCAGACATCATGTTTGCCACATGCCTCTGTGCAAGGTTCCAGTCTGATCCCAAGGAATCTCACATGATGGCCATCAAAAGGATTTTCAAATATCTGAAGGGGACTCCTAATCTTGGGCTATGGTATCCAAAGGGCACTGGGTTCAACCTGGTTGGTTACACAGATTCTGATTATGCTGGATGCAGAATTGACAGGAAGAGCACCTCTGGAAGCTGTCAATTCTTAGGTCAAAGGTTAGTGTCTTGGTTTAGTAAGAAACAACAGTCCACAGCAACATCCACAGCTGAGGCTGAATATATTGCTGCTGGAAGTTGTTGTGCTCAATTGCTGTGGATTAGAAATCAACTCATGGATTATGGGCTAGTGTTAGAACACATTCCTCTAATGTGTGATAATACTAGTGCAATATCCATAGTTGCCAATCCTGTTAATCATTCTACTACAAAGCACATTGAGATCAGGTACCATTTCATTAGGGAACATGCTGCAAATGGTACCATAGAAGTCTCTTATGTTCCGACTGAGAAACAACTAGCTGACATATTTACTAAACCTCTGAATGAAGCAGTCTTCAACAGACTTGTGAGTGAAATTGGAATGCTCAATCCTTCATTTAGTTGCTCTAAGTAAGTATGCCAGTAAATTGTTGCAGCAATAAATTTTCACTGTATTTAAATGCTCTATTCATATGGAGTGAAAATTAGCTGAGATATGATTTATAAATATTTCATTACTTTACTGCATATTTCTTAAAATCATTTGGTGATGAAGTTGTGAGCTTTTGAGACATCTCGATATAGATGATTTTCAGAGTTCACGACACAGTTCAAATCAAACAGACTTATATCGCAAACTGTTGAGATTGTGAGACTTCGCGACATAGTTCATTTCATGAGTTTGCGACATAGTTCATTTTATGACTTCGCGACTTAGAATAACTATATCGACAAGTCTCCACATTTGACAGAATTTTGATTTAAATTAATTTTATTTCAAAATTTGATAAAAGTCTGACAATTTGCTTAAAATTCCTAAAAGAGAGCTTTAGACAGGGTATTTCTACTATATCGCAAAGTCTCCCCGATCCTGTTCAATTTGGGACTTTGCGACATAGTTCATTTCTTAAGACTATGCGATATACTGTGCAAGACTTTGCGGTACAGGCCATTTTTGACTTCGCGACATAAAAATAGACTATACAAATTCATAACTCCATATCGCAGTGTCTCTATCATATAAATACCCTTTTCTAACCGTTCACAACTTTTCATCTTGTCTATTGCTCTCAAACTCTCAAACTCTAAAACTCTCAAACCTAAGCAAAAATTCTCTACTCTCTTCTTCACTCTCTCTTTTGAAATGGCACCCAAATCTCAAACAGTATCATCCTCAATTCCGTTAACCATTCCCAAAGAAACAAATCTTCTCACCATTCCCTCTGAGGCTGAGGCTAACCCAAGGTACAAGTGTTTTGTACGGTTCTTGAACACTTCCTACCTACGCCAAGCCCTAACCCTGAACCCTACCTTGTATGTGGACGTGTTGGAAGGATTCTGGAGAACGGCGTTGGTATCAACAATGGCTAGGGAAGATGGAACCTCATTCCAGGAGGTTAGTTGTTCAATTGGAGGCAAACACTTTCAGTTTGGTGAAAGGGAAATCAATGAAGCTTTGGGGTTCAAGGTGGAGGGTCATGACCAAGAAGCTACTGATGCTCAAATTGTAGACTTCATGACCTTCATTCGGTATGCAGATGAGATAGATACTGGAAAGCTAAACAAGAAGTTTGTAAGAAGGGAGTGGTCATTTCTGTTTGACGCACTCCAGAAGGTGTTTCTCTGCAGGAAGACAGGATGGGACCATATCAGTCACATTGATGTGAAGCTAGCCTACTCCCTGGCCAACAACCAGGAGATCAATGTGGGAGCCATAATTCTCAAAGAATTGGCTCAGAGGCTAGGCAGGACCGTTCGTGGTAGAGGTAATGACATCTTTTACCCTCGTTTCCTTCAAGTTATTTTAAATTTTCTTGATGCAAACATCCATGAATTGGAGGGTATAGATAAAACTAAAATGGCTTATTCCAAGTCCATGTCCAAAGTACTATTTGGTTCATTGGACACAAGGAATCAAGTGGATGTGATTCTAAGTGTGACCAAGCATATGCAGGACACATTTGAGTCTTATCCACTTGATAAGCCCATATACCATGAACTTTCCTGGACAGGGAAGGCTAAGACTGAAGGTGCTACACAGTCTAACCCCAGCCTTCCTATCCCATCCAGCAATCCTACTGAAAACACCACTGTAGAGGTTAGGCAGCCAAGTGCATCAATCTCTCAAAAGGTTGATGTTACTAAAAAGAAGACAAAGAAGAGAGCCCTAACAGTGATCAATGAATCTGTAGAGATAGAAAGTGAGAATCCTGAGTCACCTCTCACCAGACAAAAGAAGAAGTCAAAATCTATAGCCACCACTGCATCCTCCCAACAGGATTCAGATGTGGAAAAAGGGGTACACCTGTTACTGTCTATGGCCTCTCAACAGGTCATTGGCATTGAAAAGAGCAGCCTCCCCACTGCACCCTGTACAGAGTCTGCACAGGGTCAAGACCTCACTCTTGACCCTAGGAGTGATAAGGCTGATCATACACAGAGTGGAGAGCACATCACTGTTGAAACTCCTCCTATTTCTCAGGGGGAGTTGCCAAACTCTAATCTAAACCCCACTTCTCTCTCAGATTCTTCCATTAAAATTTCTTCTGAACAAGAGAGTCATTCCAATGACAATCTTGCCTTTGATCAATCACAATTCTCTCCTGTGATTGAGCCAATTTCAAGTGACATGGTGCATGACACTATGCTCACCACCCAGGAACCACATCTAGTTGGTCAGGGAATGCATGATGGGGCATATCCTAATGACACCAACACAAACATGGAGGATTCACCAGTTTTCACTGGAGACTCTATGCCAAATTCTCCCATCCTTCAGGATGTGGAACTGTCTTCACAGACAAATAGGGCTGATGTTGTAACACATCCCATTTCAATGGAGACAACATCAGACCCTACAGCCATTCCAAGGCTGGAGGAGACTCAAAATCCTACATCTCATGAAGTGCCTAGCACTAGCTCTCACTTGGCTCAGGCCACTATGTCAGAATGGCTGAAGCCTGTGCACCATGACGGGCCTTCAGGATCATCATCTGTGCCTTCCAAAATGACAGAGGAAGCCATACAAGATCTCCATGTTGCACAGATTGATGAGTTCTCAAAGATAGCTCAACATCTCCTCACCTCAAATCTCCCAAATGCTGATTATGAAGCCATTTTACTCTGCCACAAGGAGGATGTTGAAGCTCAGCAGGAGAAGATAGTGGATGCAGCTGAACCAGAGGGAAATGTGGATGCCTGGTTGGATGCTAAGAGGACTCTCAAGCTCAAGGATGCCCTAGCTTTTCTAAGAGAAGACTGCCTCACTTCTCTGGGCTCCAATGCAAAGGATCTTTCTCCTGCTGCCATCTATGATGCTGTTAATGATGTCTACAGGAATCAATTAAAGGCTCTGCACTATCTTGGGAAAGGGCTTCAATCAGAGATTTCTTCAATCCAGGAGGAGACAGACAGATCCCTCACTAAGCTCAGAAACTCATATCTCTCTGATTTGCCCAAGGTGGATGGCATCCTTAAAGAAATCCAGAAGACAAACTCTACTGTAAGCATGATGGACATCTCTCTGGCCATGGTCACAGACAACATCAGGAAGCTGGCTACAACCCTGGAAAATCAAATCAAGGCCAATATCAACTCAAATGCAATGCTGAATGTCATTTGGAAGAATCAATATGGTGACAAATTGGTGGATGAGGTCCCTCTGTCAAACATCTCCAAATTTGACTTTGCCAAGATCAAGGATCAATCTCTCAATTCTTTCAAGTCTCAACAGCTATTCTCAAAGGTGGATGGTCTTGAAAGAGAAGTGGTCTCTCTGAAAGATGAAAACAGGGTGCTTGTCAATTCCCTAAAACAGCTCAATGACAAGCTGGATGATCAAGGCAACAACACCTCCAATATCCTGCTGGTGCAACAACAGATGCTGACTTCAATGATGAAACAAATGAACCTGCCTATCCCTGGGGAAGCTCAAGACATCTTGTCTGATCCCAAGCCTAAGGGGGAGAAACAAAAGGAGGTCATTCTGAAACAGAGAGGGGGAGTACCTGCCAAGCAGCCAAAGCATAAGGGCAAGGGCAAACTCATTGAAGAAACCATAAAGCCAATCATTCTTCCCCCTGTAGAGGTCATAAGTGCAGAAGGTCAGAAGAGCACAATCTCATCCACCTACTATCCATCCACAATGCCTAAAGATATCTCAACTCCTCAACCAGCTCAACCTACTCCCAATGCTCAACCTGTCAAAGCTACAACAATCACAGAGGCCAAGCTACAGGAAGTTGCCAATTCAAACATCTATCATGATGAGGCCTTCCTGGAGTTTCTGAAAGTCATCTACAGTAGTGCTCAAGGAGATGCAAGGATGTACAGACAGAAGATCAAGGAAAGCATCAAATATTTCACAGTGGCAGTAAGGAAAATCAAGGATGTCCATCTAAGAGAGATAATCATGGTGTGCAAGGACAACTGCTTGTGGCACCTAGCTTTTCAAACTCTAGAGAAACTGAGATTTACTGAGCTGTCAATCATTCTGGATTTGATTGAAAAGCATGGGATGAACAATGAAAGTCTTTATAATGACTTGAAGATGGACCAGAATAAAAGATTGCCTGAGGTTATATCCAAGCCAAGGACAATAATTTACCAAAGCCTATCTCAAGACAGTATTATTGACCAACTAGTAATTCCCTCAGACCTTTTAATAAAGAACAATGCAAAGATCAACCAGGTGCTGCAAATGCTGAGAGCTAAGAGAGGAGCTAGGACAGTTGAGGAGCTAGAGATGATTCACACTATACAATCTTTTCTGATTCATGGAGTTATTCCTGAATCTGTCAAAGAAAAGAGCAAGAAGAAGGATAGTGAGGATGATGATGAGGAGAAAACCTACAGAAGGAGATCTCTTTCTAGGAGTAATAAGGATGGACCAAGTGACAGCAGCAAAAGCAAATTCTCAAAGAAGACAAAAGATGCTGATGATAGCAAGAGGGATTACAAGGGGACAAAAGAATCAGCAAAGAGATCAAGAAGTGGAATTCAGCAAGTCAAGGACATTTCTAATAGTACTTTAACCATAACACAAGACTCTAAGTCTAGGGTGGGTACTGTTAGTAATGATCCTCCAAAATCATTATCTAAGACTTCTGAACCTGAATTGCCACAGAAGAAAGATGAAGCCACAAAAGGAATATCAAGAAAACACTTCCACAAAGTTACAGCTAGTGGAGTGTTACAGTGGATGAAGGGGAAGGGAATGAAGCTACTTCCAAGTGATGTGGCACTGAAGACTAATTCTCCTTGTTCCAGAAAGGTATCTCTTGTGAAGCATTTGAAGATCAAGAGTGTACCCAGAAGGATAAGGATAACAAAGAAGACTGGAAAACTCACAAATGTTATTGGCATCAATGTGCTTCCACTAGATGAGGACTATGATGAAGATGCCCTAGCATTTTTGAGGGCTCAAAGGATCTTTGAAGTCAAAGTGAAGTTGGATCATCTAGAGATCAAGTACACTGATGGAAGAGAAAGGATAATGAAGCAAGGAAGCTGGCAATATTTCTATAAGTATGAGCTTGAAAGGATAAATGCCTTACTGAATTTTGAAGAAAAAGAAGAAAGAACATGGAAGATAGATATTGCCAGGTACTTGAAGATGCATGCTGATTATGAAGAAAACATGAGGAAAGAGAATGAAGAGAAAAACATACAGAGGGAGAAAGAAATGGCTGAGATGGAGAAGAGGGCTAAGGAGCTAAGGTAGAAAGGGATGTGCAGGGTCAAACAAAATCCTTACATTGTGGAGTACAAAAACTCAAATGGAGGTCAAAGCAAAATAAGGATGGAGTTTCTTGACTCCTATGTAGAAAGTGCACTCAAGGCTGCAATTGATGACTTGAAAGGCTCACCTCTCATTGAAGAACTGATTGCAAGAGAAGAACTTCAAGAAGCCATCATAGACATGAAGAGAAGAGAAGAGATAAGGAAAAAGAAGATATATGATGATTTACTAGAGAAGCAATTGGAAGCTGAAGCT
The DNA here is from genome assembly GCA_030848705.1 of Heracleum sosnowskyi. NCBI lineage: Eukaryota > Viridiplantae > Streptophyta > Magnoliopsida > Apiales > Apiaceae > Heracleum > Heracleum sosnowskyi. Next base: position 34,416,810 of record CM061235.1, on the reverse strand, counting down.
GCTGAGCAACAAAAGTAATCTGTAAGCTTTCAATTTTTCTATGTAATCAAATTTCTGATCTCAATGTTCATGAATTGTCCTCTCTGTTACTGAATTTCCTTTTATGTAAGTTAGGCTTGTTATCAGACATGAAATTGTGCCTAAGGGTCTTACTCACAATTTGGGGGAGATTGTTAGGCTCAAGACATGTCTGAATACCACTATTAACAAGCCTACACTATGTGACTATGTCACATTACATGACCTAGTGAATTCTATCACTGGGGTATAGTATAGGTCTCTAAATGTACTTGTCTTGTTCTCATGAACATTAGCTTGATCATGTATGCTCAAAGTTATAATGAGCTTAGTAAGGTTTCTTGCATCTAGATTGTATATAGGCCATTGAATAATTATCCTGGTAGAAGTTCAGAAGTGTTCATGCAGCAGGATAGAGATGAATAAGGCTATGAAGAAATAAGTTGCAGAAATTTGTCTAAGGCATTATATAGCAAAGTCAGAAGAAAGCTATGTCGTGAAGTCACCAATATCTATGTCGTGAAGTACTATATCGCATAGTCCATTTTGTACTATGTCGAGAAGTCCTCAAGACACATGTCGTGAAGTGTTGAAGTCAGCAAAGTCAAAGGAGCCTAGATCGTGAAGTCCTCAGAAGCATTATGTCGCATAGTCATCAAATGACCTATGTCGCATAGTCATCAAATGACCTATGTCGCATAGTCATCAAATGACCTATGTCGCATAGTCGTCAAATGACCTATGTCGCATAGTTGTCAAATGACCTATGTCGCATAGTAATCAAATGACCTATGTCGCAAAGTCTTCAAAGGCTATATCGCGTAGTCCTCACAAGTGAGATCGCGAAGTCAGGAATGAAGTGGAGTTCACGATATCAACACTTAGCCGTTTACAACAAGACAAATCAAGGTACAGAATCAAGAATCAAAAGAGACAAATACTGAAGCATTTGTTCTGGCAAGGTGGTCCAAAGAACAGATGGCAAATCTACAGCTAAACTTGGAGAGAAAGATAAGAGACAAGCAGCTACAGAAACGGGAAAGACTCCGAAAAGCAGGTGGTCCTTCTTGACACAGTTAACGTCTTATGGCAGGACAAGTTGGACTTTCAGCAAGGGGTAACTGTGTAAAAATAGGTGTGTGCACTAGTTTGTATAGGGCTTATATATATCATGCACATCCTATTGTTAGCTGTAAGAGAGATACACATAGTTTTTATCTTAAGCTCTTTTCTCTGTAAGCAAGCAAGTTCAAACTGTTCTTGTTTAGAAGCCAGAAATTCGTTTGTGAATTTCCTGGAAAGCTGTAGTATTTAATTTGCTTATACAAAGTAGATTAAAGTGATTGTGTGTGTTGTTTACTTTCCGCATATTGCATAACATAATCATATACAGTCTTTTACTTAGTTTTCAAGAATCGAAAAATACATCAAACTATCCATTCACCCCCCCCCCCCCTCTGTCTAGTTTCTAGGTGATATTCATTGCTAACAAATGTCATCATGATTAACCAACATTTCTGTAACTTAGACAACCTTGATGTTATCGATCGTTATTAAGATACAATTATCGAAATTATATTGACAAATATAAAGATTTACAAGTGTAAAATATTACAAATATATATGATTCAATGTATGGCTCAAATGGTTGTAATGAGTATTATATCCCAACATATACGTCTATCATTTACGTGTACGACATTTATGTCACGCACATATTATTAGTAATATTTTTTATATACCGATAATTTTAGCGATTCATCTAAGTAAAATTCGAAAGAAGATTAATGATTATAAAGATTTTTATACTTATATGTTTATATTTTATCTTAATATAACTTACATTTCCAAAAAATACAAAAAATGAAATTAAACATGATAAACCAAATACAACGGTTCGTTACAAAACATCATTGTTGCACAATAAATCCGATAACAGAATTTCTGAAGAAACCATTGTCTCATTCATACAACACTTTTCCGTTTTTCAATGTTGTAGTAAATGCTTTCTTACAACGATTTGTTATGTTAGCAGACCGTTGTATGAATCATATCTCAAAATTATTGACTATATCTTTCTCAGAATTTAATGATTATATCTTTGTCGGGACTAAATTATCTCAAAATTTTCAACTCCCCCTCAGAAGTTTTCATCTCCCCATCAAAAGTTTTCCTCGAAATTTTATATCCCCCTCAAAAGTTTTCCTCCAAATTTTATCTCCCCTCAAAAGTTTTCCTCCAAATTCATCTCCCCCTCAAGAGTTTCCAATTTCATCTCCCCCAAATTTCTCCAAATTCCATCTCCCCCAAATTTCTTCAAGTTGTGGTGAATTACTCTGAAGTTGCAGTGAATTGCTCTGAAGTTGCTCTAATTTGCAGTGAATTGAAGTGAATTGCTCTAAGTTGCTCTGAATTCCTCCAAAATTAGGTATTTAATTGCTCTAAATTTAGGGTTCACTGAATTGCTCTTAGTTCTTCATTTGTTTGTTTGTTTTGCTCTAAATTTAGGGTTCACTGAAATGTTACTAAATTTAATTCTTTAATCAAATACTAATTACTTATAATTATTAACGGTTCTTTAAATAATAGTTGTTTGAATTGCCTCAATTTATAAGTATGAGTTCTTCATTTGTTTTTTTGTTGTCTTATAATTATTAAGACATTTGCTGCCACTGTAAAAGATGGTGTGCTATTAAGACATTTTTTTTTGACATTAAGACATTTGCATTTGCTGTAAAATGAAGAGTGTTGCCTCTGTAAATACTAATTGAGCGTATTTTGTTTAAACGATGGATAGGGATTGGTTGACGGCTGACAGACGATCAAAACAGTTTCAAAATGGAGTGGAAGAATTATTGTTGTTTGCATTCGAGAACGGATTTGATGAAAATAAAATTAGTTGTCCATGTGTGAAATGCGCACATAGTAAATCATGGAATGCTCGGATAGTGAAAGATCATCTTTTCCTTAATGGTATCGATGAGACCTACAAATGTTGGATTTGGCGTGGAGAAAGTGCAGGAGGAAGTCAGTCTCCGGAAGAGACCGGTAGTTCCCGATCTGTGGATCAAATCCCGATGGAAACAGAGAATGTTGATGGTAATGTTCTGATAGATTCCTCAGATTTATTTAACCATATTCAATCTGAACATGAACCCCTTTATCCGAGATGTGACCGATTTACAAAGATGAAGGCTTTAGTAAAGTTATACAACATCAAAGCAAAATATCAAATATCCGACTGAGGCTTCTATGAAATTCTACTTTTGGTTGGGTCTATGCTCTCGGAAGGCAACACTTTTCCTTCTTCATTCAGTGAAGCCAAGAAAAGCTTATGTGTTTTAGGAATGGAGTATGAGAAAATACATGTGTGCCCAAATGATTGTCTATTATACCGCGGAGAGAGAGAGATGAAGATGAGATGAGTTGCCGCATTTGTCAAGCCTCTAGATGGAAATTGAACAAAAAAGGAGATGAACTGGAAGGGGTTCCTGCCAAGGTTCTGTGGTATTTTCCATTAATACCACGTTTAAGGAATTTGTTCAGTTCACCTCAAACAGCCAAGGATTTGACTTGGCATGATTCAGAGAGATTAAAGGATGATAAAATGAGACATTCGGTAGATTCACAAACGTGGAAGGAAGTCGATGCAAAATGGCCAGATTTTTCTTCAGATTCTAGAAACCTTCGGTTAGCTTTATCCTCGGATGGATTTAATCCGTTTTATAGCACAAATATTGATTACTCTTGTTGGCCAGTTTTGATGTCAATCTACAATCTTCCACCTTGGCTTTGTATGAAGAGAAAGTACATTATGCTATGTTTGTTGATATCTGGACCAAAAGAACCCGGCAATGATATTGATGTGTTTCTTCAACCACTTATACAAGATCTACAAAAGTTGTGGAGGGGAACACAAGTTTATGACGCATACAAAAAAGAGTACTTTTCACTTAGATGCATTTTGTTGTGGACAATTAGTGACTATCCAGCCTATGGTAACTTATCGGGCAACATTGTCAAAGGATAAAACGGATGTCCTATTTGTGTTGATGAAACAAAAGCAACAAGGCTGGTTAATTATCGTAAGTGTGTGGTCATGAGGCATCGGAGGTGGTTGGCCCGTGATCATCTGTATCGCAGGCAGAAGAAAGATTTTGATAACACTATAGAAAAGGATATTGCTCCAGTTCCATTAACTGGAGAGGAGGTGTTTGAAAGAGTACAACATTTGAAGGGCCATATCTATGGTAAGACACAACACCAACCTCGCTTCAAGAAACGCGATCCTCGACCAATTTGGAAGAAATTTTCTATATTCTTTGAACTTGAGTATTGGAAGTTTTTGCCCGTTAGGCATGTTCTCGATGTTATGCACATCGAGAAAAATATATGTGAAGCTTTACTTGGTACCTTGCTTAATATACCAAAGAAGATCAAAGACAAGGAAATTGTCCATCTTGACATGGCAGTGATGGGAATAAGAATGGAGCTGAGACCAAAAGTTGCGGGAAAGAAGGAGAAGTTACCGTTAGCGTCTTGGAATTTAAGTCATGCCGAAAAAAAAGTTGTTTGCTCATCGTTTCTTGGAATGAAGTTGCCTGATGGTTTTTGTTCTAACATTAGGAGTCTTGTATCAATGGAAACTCTTCGGCTTACTGGATTGAAATCTCATGACTGTCATATGATTTTGCATCACCTGCTCCCAATTGCAATTCGGTCGTCACTGTAAAAACAGGTCAGGAACACTGTTATTCGGTTTTGTCTCTTATTCAAGGCCATTTGCAGTAAAGTTATTGGGGTTGATAAGTTGGAGAAAATGCAATCTCGGTTAGTAGAAACCTTATGCCAACTTGAAAAATACTTCCCCCATTTCTTGTTTGATTTAATGTTTCATCTCTCGGTCCATCTTCTACGAGAAGTTGAGCTTTGCGGGCCAATTTTCCTTAGATGGATGTATCCTTTTGAAAGGTATATGAAGACATTCAAGGGATATATAAGGAATCGGGCTCGTGCAGAAGGTTGCATTGCTGAGGCTTATATTACGGAAGAGGCGGTTGAGTGTTTGGTGAACCATGAAGAAGCGACTATTGGGGTACCGAAAAATGGTAGGCATACCAAGGATGACATTTGCAGGCCATTATCTAGTGCAACGATGATAAACCCGAGCAGCACAGATTTGCACATAGCACATTTATGTGTTCTACAAAATACAACTACTATCAGGCCATATTTTGAGTAAGTCATGAAATTATATTCACTTATATAATTGGTTGCATATTTATATTATCTACTGTGATTACATGCAGTGAACACATGTCAATTTTAATGACTAACAATCGGGATCATGAAAATGACGAAATGTGGCTGAAAAACAAGCAAAACGAGACATTCCCAAAATGGTTCAAAGATAAGGTACTATGTGCATTTCATAATAGTTTTGTGCTTTTTTTTTACAACTGCGTAGATCACATATGTATCATTTTACAACTTGACAGATTGCTTCCGATTTGTTTGATGGAAAAGAGGTATCGCATGAGATAAGATGGATTGCAGATGGGCCCAACAACGATGTTCCTGCATTTAGTGGCTATAAAATAGATGGTGTTACCTACACTACAAGAAAACTGGGCAATTATGACGGAAAACTTATGACGGAATGTTGGGCGCACCTTACTTACGACGGAAATGAACCTTTCGTCACAAATACTTATGACGGAAAAAACATTTCGTCGCAAGTTGAATATTTTATTATTTTTTCGAAATTAAAAAAAAAGGAAAAACAGTGCGCCAACTAAAACGACGACGTATACTCTTATGACGGATTTGCAATTCCGTCGGAAGTTGAATATTTTATTATTTTTTCGAAATTAAATTTAATTATAAAAGAGATAACTTTTGTGTAGGAGAAGACGACGTCGTTTGCTAAACTGAATATACGACGAAAATTTCGTCATAAGTATACTTACGACGGAAATTTCGTCGTAACTATACTTATGACGGAAGTTTGTTCTGTCGTAACTTAGCCTGTATAAAATTCACCTCCCATTTCTTATCCTATTATCAGTTTTACAAAATTAGTCGTTTAAAATAAGATTTTTAAATAAATATACGACGATTTTTCCGTCATAAATGAGTTGTTGGGGTGGTAAATTCAAAAATTTCCCAAAAACATTTGGCGGTAAATTAAAAATTTTCCCAAAAAAATAGGCGGGAAATTCAAATTTTTGGAGTCCAATAACTTATGACGGATTCCGTCGTAAGTTAACACATGTTTTTTTCGTGTTTCAATTTTTTTAAAAATATTTCTCGATGATCTAACTCTATGGATATCAAGAGTTATATGTTTGAGTGATATTCCAAAAATGTTAGAAAAAACAAATTTATTTGTTTCGAGATTATAGTAGTCAACTAGTGATTTGACTATTACTTCGAACTAGTGTTTAGTCTCGGATTGGTGTTTTGATTTTTTAAAAAATATTTCCCGAAGATCTAACCATGTGGATATCAAGATTTATATGTTTGAGCGATATTCCAAAAATATTAGAAAAAAAAATAAATTTATTTGGTTTGAGATGATAATAGTCACTAGTTATTTGACTAGTACTTCTAATAAGTGTTTAGACCCATATTTGTATTTTGATTTTTTTAAAATTATTTACTGATGATCCAACCGTATGGATGTCAAGATTAATATATTTGAGTGATATTCCAAAAATATTAAAAAATATAAATTTATTTGTTTCGAGATTATAGTAGTCAACTAGTGATTTGACTATTACTTCTAACTGGTGTTTAGTCCCGGATTGATGTTTTAATTTATTTTTGAAAACGTTTTTCAATGATTCAACCATATGGATGTCAAGATTCCCCGATTTAATTAAAAAATAATATTAAAAAAGGTGGACCCCACAGAAAAAAGTGGGCCCCATTAATTTTTCTAATTTTTAACTCTAAACCCTAAACCCGAACCCTAAACCCGATTAATTTTTTAATTGATTTATTCCACGATCCAACCGTACGGATGTTAATCGGTACTCATTCTAGTATTGGGAAAAAATAATCAAAAAATAACAAGGTCCGGTTGTGCCGCATCTTTTTAAAAACATTGTAAAATGTTTCCCCCTTAAACGAAAATTATTACGAGCACCCTTTGCCCCCTTAATTAATTTTTCTCTCGCATTCACTCTTCTATATTAATTTTCAATTAGGGTTTCGATTGGTTCGGGATTTCAATTATTACAGTCAACTAGTGATTTGACTAGTAATTCTAACCAATGATTTTATCTACCTTAATTACACACAATATTTATTCATTTTCTAGGAACTTTGGGTTATCTACCGTAATTACACACAATTATTTTTTTCACATAAAATACATTTTTTTCTACCGTAATTCACGGGCAATTACCTTTTTTAACTAAAACATGTTAGTTTTTCTATTTTTCCTTAATAAAACCCTCCTTTTCGAAAAATATTCTGGACAAACCTTTAATTATTTATTTTTAAACATATTTTAATATTATAATTGTTTTTTAAAAATTACCTATTTTAACAAGCCTACTTATTTTTTTAACAAATGCAATTATTAAAAATATTAAAAATATAAATGATCAAATACCTATTTATAACCAATTACCTTTTTAGCTAAAACACATTATAGATTGTTTCTAACAAAGTCCCTCATTTTCTAAATATATCACGGAAAATTACCTTTTTCAACTTACTTTTTTCTATTTTTCTCACTAAAATTCATTCTTTTTCTAAAAATATCATGGACAAACCCTTTACGTATTTATTTTAAAACGTATTTAAATAATTTTAATTATTAAATTTTAAAACCTCAATTTTCAAAAATATTTTAAAACGTATTTAAAAATTTAAAATAATAAAATAAAAATAAAAACACTATACTCTCCACTCCCTCCCATTATTCTCCTCCTGAAAAATTTAGGCGGCTAAATCCCCGCTTATTGTTTTCACCTCACCGCTCATCCACCGCCCATTTCCCCCTTGTGAATTATTTCCTCCCGCTCAAGACATCAAGTACTTGACTCCCATCTCTCATTTACACTATCCCACATATCACATCTCAAATCTCATATCTTAATTTAAAAAACCAAGCCTTTAATTTGGGACACTGTTTAATTGAAGTGTGTATATACATATATTATTTTTTAATTCCGGGCTTCTCATTTAGAGCTTTTAATCTTTGATTTTGCAGGTGATTTAGGGATTCTAATTGAGAGATTTTGCTTTGTAGTGTCACAGATACTTGGGGGATTCAATTTTTTATTCAGGTACTTTTTTAGGGTTTAAATGTTCATATGATTTTGGTATTTTGTGTTCCGGGGGTTTCTATATTTACAATGGGGATCTATTTAATAGGTTTTGGATGTTTATATGTGGGGATTAAGTGTGTATTCTTACAAATTTTGGTTTCTAGGTTTTCAAAGAGATTGATAAATGTTGGGGGATTTTTGTTTAGGAATCAGTTTTTGGTGGCTTTGGTTTGCTGATTGTTTTTGTTGTTGTTTCAGCCGAATGGACGGTTTGAAACCCAAACAAAGATATGCTTGAGTATCAAACATAGACCATCAAACAATGCTGGCTATGGTACGAGTACGTTGCTTACTTATGTTCAACTTTATCTAATTCATCACTTGTCCATTGTGCTAGCTTAAACTTGAACTACACTGATAGTCTGATACCCATCTTTGTTGTTTGATAGTCACTAGTGAAGGTTATGGCTATAACCCAAATGTCAGCTACGCATATCCCATGCTGGTCGTCCCAAACCCAGGATATACACCTGTTGTTCAAGGCAGCTATGGTGCAGGGAGCAGCGGTGGTGGTCAGTGGTATGGTGGCTTCTATGGCTAATACCATATCAAGTGCCTGGTATTATTTTATTTATCTATATAGCTTCTACTGTCCTGTGATCATGTCCTCTGCTGCTCAATGCTTTATTGCACTCTATTCTTTTTTTCAATATTGCATATTACAATGTTGACATTGAATTTGAAAATTAATATAGATAGAATTGAACTGTTATATCTAATGCCTAATAGTATACATGCATTTATAGTTTTTTACTGATATGAGACTGGCAAAAGCACATTGTTTGTAGATAGCTAGTATGATATTTTTAAACATATTTGGGTAATTCTGTGAGAATTGGTCCAAGAACTGCCACTTTGAAAAGGACCTGATCTAAATAGATGTATATATATGGTTTGGATCATGTGTTTTGCATGTAAAGGAGGCTTGCAAAGCAGCCTTGCTGTCCATGCCTGAGAAAGTCGATTCTGACTCACAGTAAACATTTATAGCCAACTTGAAGTTCCATTGCACTCTTGGGGTTTGGACTGCATGGACTCAATACAGAGCCACAGGGCAATTTTCATCTAATACTTGTGCAATTGAATTAAACTTTGTTTTGATGTGACAGTCCCAAAAGCAAATAAATTGAACGGGAAAGTACAATATTGCTGAAAACTATGAGGATATTCTGATTATGAACTTGTTAAGTATTGTTGTTACTGAATGTGTTTGCCTAAATCAGGAAGTGATACGTCACCCAGCTATTACTTGGCTTGATACAATGATATGCCAACTAACTATACCCTAATTCAGTACAAAGAGTATCTTAGCTCTTGGTTTGTAAACTGTAAACCTTCAATATGGTTTCATAACATACAAATGACGTGCCTCGTGTACTTTTAGATACTTGCATACAAGTATCTAAATTATAATGCAATAAACTTTCCTGCATATGTTCAACCTGGACATGAGTCATGACCAATAATAGTAAGGTAGCTGCAGTAGGTTAGAATCAATGGCGATCAGTTTATCAAACTCCCCTTCTCTTCCTTCCGAAACAAAAGGATCACATTGATTAAATCTCGACTTTCAATACATGACTACCATATTTTGCACATGCTTAAAATCCAATTATTCAGTGTTTCAACTAGCTAGGCCATAAAAGGTTTTTTAAAGCAAAATTAACCTGAAGTCATTGGCAACACTTGCCATAGTTGTGACTTCGTTAGTTATTAATATTTGCAGTTGCAACTGTAAAGTCGTGCAGTTCATCTATGGGGACTCCTTGTTAGATGTTGGTAATTGTCGTATACACTAAGTTGCCTATGTATGCAGGGGATAAAACAGGGCTTTTAAGGCATACAGAGCTTTTAGGTTGCCTATGATAGCATTTCTTGTAAAAGAGAGTGGAATATGCCTCTGGAGGTGGTGGAATCTTGAATGAAACAGGTGGTTTGTTTGTAGGTTAAAGAATGAAATATATTCAAGTGACACTGTAAAGTTGTAGCTAAAAATACGTGACACAAAATAATGATGCCTACTTATCGTGATTCATGGACATATAATGATGAAGGTTTCATCGATTATCTACCGGAAACACTTGGAACATGGTTAAAGGTAAGCCGACTCCTGAGAGCTTTTTTTTTTAATTTTTTGCATTTCTAAATTATAGATTTTGTAACCAAACAGTAATATTAAACAACAATTAAAAGTAATTAAACTCAAAAACTGAAGAAAAATACTGGAATTGATAAAGGTACTGAATGGAAATGTTCAAGTACAGAGAAATAAAAGAGAATACAAAAGTAAACACATGATCCAAGCTGAGCTCTTCTCACGCCTCTCTCCTGCTTAGATCTCCATTATTTTAAGCATGTATAATTATTATTTAGGCATTTTAGTTGCTGGAGTCCAAGTCTTGTACTTTGTATAGAACTGATTAAGTATTAAGTGTGTGTGAACTCTTTATTACAAATTGATTGTCTTTGTCATCCGTTTAATTGATTTAGTATGAATGTACGTGACATCCATTATTTGTTGTACATTGTAGGGGAAGGCACTGGCCGATGATGATGACGATTTCGATGTTGGCGACCCTAGTGACGAGTACTGAATCTAATGATGACTGTGATTTGAGTGTCATGCCTCACATGTCTCATGGTGGTCCTAGAATCAGGGGTTGAGTATTCTGAAGTTAATTTAGACTATGAATGTTGTAAGATAATCTAAGTTATGTTTTAAGATAATCTATGTTATGTTGTGAACTAAAGTTGGCGTGTAGAAGTATGATAGTTTAAATTTTTGTGTGGTCGGATATGATAATATTTATGTAACTTTTGTACTTTTATATTTGGATTTGTTTTAATTGCGTGGATTCTTGTTACAAATTTTCATGTTTGATTGTGGTGTTGTATTGCATATAGATTGTGTGGTGTTGGATTGTAGGTAGATTGAGATTTAATTTGGAAGACAAAAATGGCTGGAACCTGAAAAAGCAGCATAATGCTGTTTCTGGTCCGTCGAACTTATGACGAATTTCTGGGTAATTTCCGACGGATGTTCATCTTTTTTTTATTAATTTTTATTTTTTCCGCGAATAAAATATTGGTAGCAGGTGGGCTCCATTCTTTAACTTCCAACAGATTTTCCGTCGTAAAATATGAATTTATGACAGTATATTTCGTCGTAAGTTCATTTATTAATTTATTAAAAAAAGTGGGTCCCAAACAGGAACTTATGACGAAAATGTATACTTGTGACGAAAACTATACTTATGACGAAAACTATTCTTGTGACGAAACTGCTACTTATGACGAAAAACATACTTGTGACGAGAATGACATTTGTGACGAAAATGCGAACTTAAGACTTGAGCAAAAATGACGAAAATTTTCCGTCGTAATTGGACCAATTGCGACGATTTCAGTGTAAATTTTTCGTCATAATTGCCCGTTTTTCTTGTAGTGCTATAGTACCAAGGATCGTGATGATACACGTCAAGTTCAATGTAGTGGTGTGTGTGTACAAGCCGATACAATGGTTGTGGAGGGTAAAGATCAAAATATTGAGCATATGTCGCATACATTTTACGGAGTCATAATTGATATATGAGAGTTGGACTATAGCAACTTTAGGATCCCACTTTTTCGTTGTAAGTGGGTAGATATGAACAAAGGGGTTAAGGTCGATGACTTGGGCTATACATTGGTTAATTTTAATAGGTTGGGGTATTTGAATGATCCATTTGTTTTAGCAAAACATGTTAAGCAAGTTTGTTACATCGATGATCCTCTTGATAAATTATGGTCCATTGTGTTAAAATTACCCGATAAAAAGTACCATGAAGACAATGAGGATGAAAGTGAGGGATCCGTGGAAGTGGAACTTGAGAATGACTTTTTTCTACCCAATTTGCCGGATGTTGATGAGGAGGACGTGGCTAGTTACATTCGAGATGACATAGATGAACTAATAGAACTTTCGTGATGTAATTTAATTTGTGTTCTTTGAATTTGTAACGATGATTCTTGACACTTGGTTGGTTTGTTTCTGTTAAGTTTCTTCATGTTTGGTTTGTTAGCTAATTTGGTCTTGGTTTGTTGGATTCATATGATGCCTCTATTTTGATGGCAGGTTAGCTGAAATTCCATTTATATTTTTTTTCTGTACTGAAAATTAGACAACAATTTTAACATTTATATATAAACCGTTGTATGTTGGTTCCGGGTCAGACAACAGTAATATAAATAGTTGTTTGAAACTATATTAAACAACACAACTTAGAAAACTCTTGTCTCATTACAACAACGGTTTGTTGCACCGTTGTATCAAGATTCTTCACACAATACGTTAATGAAAACTGTTGTATTATTACAACAACGGTTTATGAGACATTGTCTTAGATTATTTCACACAATATCTCTGAAAACTGTTGTCTATTTGTCACGTTTAGGCAACAACACTTCCAAAATATCCTTGTCTGATTCAGTTTTGTAGAGGATGGTTTTTAAACCGTTGTAAGGACTCCGGGTAAGACAATGTTTTTTCGAGGATGAAAAATAACCGTTGTGTGTTAATTCTGGGCAACACTTTTTCCACCGAGCGTTGTCTGATTGCATTTTTCTTGTAGTGCAATGAAGTATCATGTTCCTGTCTCACACCCTACTCTTGTGAATTTGCATTCTGGATAACCAATTGAGCATTGCACTGTAATCAGTGGTGGACTTGTGTTGGGTTAGCGAGGTAGAGGCAGACCTAGGAAAAATGTAAAAGTAGACTCTTTGACTTTGGGTACGAAGGAGATTTTTTAAAGAAACAACAGCAACAGAATCAGAATCAGAAGCAGATGTAGACTCCAGGTACTCAGAAGAGGAAGAGGAAAAACAAGAGGGACGGGGTGGATAAGGTGCACACTGGTTATGCGAGAATGCATGCTCGGGAGACTGCTAGAGATCATACTCGATTGGACATTAGCGAACATCAACTTGACCAAATACGTGACTTGGATGCTTAAAAACTAGATAACAAAAGAAAGTAGGAAAAAGAGCTACGAAGAAGGCTCCCATTGTGAACTGGAAGCTTATGACCATGAAGAGGAAGCCTATGAGACTACATTGACCATCCTTATTTTAGTTTATTTCAGCTTTGTTTAAACTTTACTTATGCTTGTAAACCTGTTGTTTTGCTAACTTTGCCTGTGATTGTAATATTGTGAACTTGTTTCTTAGGGAGCCGGATCTCCGTAATGAATTCTCCCTTTTCTCTTTACCTATAAATTAGAAACGGCTAACTAAAAAATATATGTATTTGCTTGGATTTAAGTACCTTAAGTTAATTACATATTAAGCAGTGCCAAAGGCCTTTTATTTCTGTAACTATGATCAGGTATAATGCAGTTCTTTTATCTTTTTAGCATAAAAGGAAATACATATGCAACATAACTTTGCATGGTGCACTTTGAAAAAAGAAGCATATATACTCCCAAGTCCCAAATACTTTAGTTCATGCAACTTAAAGAAACCAAGCCACTTGCCTGTTGCTCTATCTTTAACTTTTGTTTCTTGTTTTTTAACTTCCCCAAGTCCCTTTATCTCTCTTAATTTAATTTTTAGACATTTAAGTCCCTTTATATATATCTCAATCACCCCACTGTCTATTACATTTTAAAGTTCCAGATTTATCCAACCTTTTGTTCTCAACCCTGTAGGTATAAATTAGGGTTTTGTTAGAAAAAATATTTGGTCTTTAAAAGTATTCTTTGCAAAAATGCTACTTCTTTAAAGATTTTTAATAAATATAATATGTATATGCAAAAGTTAGTACAATCTTTTCAACTAATACCACCAAAATTCAAATTTTTGGTAACAATTATCAATCTACAATATTTTGTTCTAAACAAAGTTTGGAGTTGGGGCAGGAAAAAAGTCAATACAGTTAGTAAAATAAACCATAGTTCCCTTCTTTATACATATATATATAATTCCCTGTTTGAGGTGAGCATTTGATAGTTCTTACTCTAATATTATTAATATTAATTAAGGACGATCGATTAAAGATTTGTTATAAATACTAGTTTATAGCCCGTGCGATGCACGGTTACTTAAATTTTATTTATAATTATTCTGTTTATAATTATATTTTTATTACGATGCAACACACGATTGTTTTTTTAATATTTATAATTATATTTATTTATGAATATTTTAATATTTAAAAGTTATTAGTTTACATGATTAAATTATTGTTAAAAAAGATTTAGCCAAAAAAAATTATAGTTAAAAAATTGATATTTATTATATTTTACACGCTCAATTTAATATTTGTTTATATTGAGTTATAAAAGTTAGATTTGGCCAATTTTACGGTTCACATGAAATTCACAAAATAATCTTTAATTTAGTTATTGTTTAATAGTTCTTTTTCAATTAAAAACTATTCTAAAACTAAAAAGAGAATAAAGTGACGAAATTTAATGTTGAGAATTCTATTCGATTTAGGAAATCTACTTAACTTATATTAACTTATATGTAGTTTAGATTATTAGAATAAGTTTTATTAACCAAATACATGTTTTAAAGTTAAATCTAACGGTTTTCACATATCTATTTAAGATTAAACGATTTTTATTATTTTGGTTATAAATGGGTTTCCTTATTTAATTACAACTATTTTTATGTTTTAACTTTTTGGAAAATCCAATCCTAATATAATATCTTTTCACTTATATCATTTTTAGATAATAATTTCTTTTTATTTGATATAATCTTGATCATCTATTTTTAAAAGTATTGGATCTAACGGTTGAGAATGTTTTGGTGGTATTTAGGACCAAATTATCAGGATAACATCATTAATTTTTCTTAATATTTATAATTTTTTTATTTTTTATTTTTTTTAAATATTTATTGCTAAAATATAATATACTCTTTTTTGTAATATGTTAATGATGCGGGAACTTTGAACTTTTGAGAAAATAAATTATCAATTAAAATATTTTTTTTGTAATAGTTCTTCTTTTAAAGTAGTACACCGTGACGATCAAAATTCTCTATAAAATTCATTTTTTTTTATAGTATATCCCGTAAATATCTATGTTATTATATTAAAAACTAAATAATGAAAGCATTCTTATAAGTGTGGTCGCTTTGTTTGATCACTCAATCCATAATCGTTGGATCTTTCAAATTAAATTGTTGAGAAACGTTACATATAACAGTAAAATTATCATGCAGAATGATCTAAGATTTGAATCTACCAACAACATATTAAAATTTACAGGTTTTTTTTTGAATTTTTTTTTTGAATTTTTTTTCTTTCAGACATAGGTTATTTGATAATATTTTTTGTAAAATACGATTTTTCAGAAAAGTACTATACTAATTGATTAACAAACTTTTAAAGTTTCGAATTTAATAATTTACAATGTATATAGGTTAAAAAAGTTAGGTCTGTTCTGTAGGTGAGTCTACAATTTCAAAATACGGTTTTTTTAATATAAATATAGTCCTGCTAACAATGAAATTAGGTCTCGAGTGCTTATAAAACAAAATCACCATTTGCGTATACTTTACTATTTAATAATAAATTATATTTGATTAGTTATGATCTATAACTTAATAAAATAGGATAAAAAATATGCACAATTTTATAAAATTTTATCCTCGTATTATTATATTCTTTGTTGATTTAATTTTTCTTAGATTGATTTTAATTTTTGAACATAGATTTCTAAATTTAAAATAGTTAGAAAAAAGTAATTAAATTGGCGTTAAAATAATGATGACATAATAATCATTATTAAAATTTAAATACTCACTTTACTGATTTGGGCTTTATCTTGTGTTTTAAAAATCAGATTTTGACGATTTTACACCCCGCGTGAAGATAATTAAATTATTTTTAATTAAAAGATGGTTTAACAATTTTTATCTAACTGGAATTGTCCATGGAAGAGAAAAGAAAGTCACGAATTTTTTACAGGGAGAATTCTATTTAATATAGAAAACTTATTTATATTTGGTATATTTGGTTTAAATTATCAAAATACACTTTTTAGAATTTAAATATAATCCTATTATAAATAAAATACACTTTTTTAATATTTGATCAAACGATTTTTATTTATCTAGTTAAGATCTAATAGTCCTTATTAATTTGGTTGTCACGATCAAAATTTTGGATAAATCCCTATTATGCTTATTATATAAAAGAGTTTAATATAATAAGTATATCAAGTACATACTGATATAAGTATCTTACCAACTGCTTTTACTTTTAATGTTTCGGTTTTATTTATAGTGTATATAAAATTTTAAAATACATTATTACTTTAAAATTATTAAACAGTATAAAAATTATGTTATGATTATATAAAATTTTATTCTCATATTATTATAGTCTTTATCGATTTGAATTTGTTCTTAATTTATTTTAATACTTTATTGAAAGAAAGATAAAATTTCTATATTTAAAAGAATTAGTGGAAAAATAAATAAATTGGTGCTACAATTATAAAAAAAATATTTATTAAAATTTAGATACTCACTTTACTATTTGGGTTCTATCCTGAGTTTTAGAAATTGAATTTTGACGATTTTACAACCCATGTGAAACTAACGAAATTATCTTTAATTTAATTTAATGATGATTTAATAATTATTATCTAACTTGACCAGTGACCTACCCATAAACCGAAAAGAAAAGATGGTTAAGTATTATATTCAAAATTATTGTTTATGAATATGAAACCCTCAATATTTTAATAATATTTTGATATTATCCTTTTATGTTTGTTATATGTAAAATAATATAATTATAATTTTGATTAATCAAATTGTTATGTTCCTTCAGAAAAAAATGTTTAAATTCATAAGTCTCTTATAACGCACAGGGTCCACATGTATCATTGTTATATGATATACATGAGCATTATATTGATAATTTTTAATATTGTAATCGATATAAATTGTTATCTGATATTTGGTTTAACAATTATTATCTAACTCGAACTATACATAAATTAAAGAGAAAAGATATTTAAGAATTTTTACATAGAAATTTTTTAAATTATATCAAAATACTCTTTTTAGTATTTAAATATAATTCTATTATTAATCAGATACACTTTTTAATATTAGATCTAACAATTCTCATCGATCTATTTAAGATCTAACTATAATAATTAATTTGGTCGTATAGTGGTCGTACACGGACCAAATCGATTTTAATTTTTTCTTAAATTGATTTTAATATTTTATTGAAATAAACATAGAATTTATAAATTTAAAAGAATTATGAAAAAAATTAAATTGGTGCTACAATAATAAAAAAATTATTAAAATTTAGATAATCACTTTACTGTTTGGGCTTTATGTATAGTTTTAGACAACAGATTTTAACAATTTTACAGCCCACGCGAAGCTAACAAAATTATATTTAATTTAATGATGATTTAATAATTATTATCTAACTGGAACTATCCATAAACTAAATAAAAAAGATAATTACGATTTTTTACATAAAGATTTCTATTCAATATAGAAAACCTATTTATAATTGGTTTAAATTATCAAAATACACCTTTTAGTATTTAAATACTATCCTATTATTAATCAAATACAATTTTTAATATTATATCTAACGGTACTCATCTATTTGAATATTTATAGTTTTATAATCCAACAGATCATATACTTTTGGTAGTACAGTAAGATCTCCCTTACGCTTATTATATATAAAGAGTTAATAAGGATTTAATATAATAAGGATATCAAGTATATACTGATATAAGTATCTTACTAACTGCTTTTACTTTTAATGTTTCGGTTTTATTTACAGTGTATATAAAATTTTAAAATACATTATTACTTAAAAATTATTAAATAGAATAAAAATTATGTTATGATTATATAAAATTTTATTCTCACATTATTATATTCTTTATCGATTTGAATTTGTTCTTAATTAATTTTAAAACTTTATTGAAAGAAACATAAAATTTCTATATTTAAAACAATTAGTGGATAAATAAATAAATTGGTGCTACAAAAATAAAAAAAATATTTATTAAAATTTAGATACTCAATTTACTATTTGGGTTCTATCTTGAGTTTTAGAAATTGAATTTTGACGATTTTACAACCCATGCGAAACTAACGAAATTATCTTTAATTTAATGATGGTTTAATAATTATTATCTAACTTGACCTGTTGACCTACCCATAAACCGAAAAGAAAAGATGGTTAAGAATTTTTACATAAAGAATTAAATTCAATATAGAAAACCAATTTATAATATGTTTAAATTATCAAAACACACTTCTTAGTATTTAAATATAATCCCTCCTTTAATCAAATACACATTTTAATATAAGTATTATATTCAAAATTATCGTTTATGAATATGAAACCCTCAATATTTTAATAATATTTTGAAATTATCCTTTTATGTTTATTATATGTAAAATAATATAATTATAATTTGGATTAATCAAAATGTTATGTTCCTTCAGAAAAAAAGTGTTTAAATTTATTTATGTACAGGAGTTCTCGTAAGTCTATGTAGGTTCATGTGTATCATTGTTAGTATGATATACATCAGCATTATATTGATAATTTTTAATATTGTAATCAATATGAATTGTTATCTTCATATTTGGTTTAATAATTATTATGTAATTGGAACTATACATAAATTCAAGAGAAAAGATATTTAAGAATTTTTACATAGAAAACTTTTAAATTATCAAAATACACTTTTTAGTATTTAAATATAATTCTATTATTAATCAGATACACTTTTTAATATTACATCTAACAATTCTCATCGATCTATTTAAGATCTAACTGTAATTATTAATTTGGTCGTATAGTGATCGTACACGGACTAGATCGATTTTAATATTTTCTTAAATTGATTTTAATATTTTATTGAAATAAAAATAGAATTTATAAATTTAAAAGAATTAGGAAAAAAATTAAATTGGTGCTACAATAAAAGAAAAAAATTATTAAAATTTAGATAATCACTTTACTGTTTGGGCTATATCTTGAGTTTTAGACAACAGATTTTAACGACATGCGAAGCTAACAAAATTATCTTTAATTTAATTATGATTTAATAATTTTTATCTAACTGGAACTATCCATAAACAAAAGAGGAAAGATAATTACGAATTTTTACATAAAGATTTCTATTCAATATAGAAAACCAATTTATAATTGGTTTAAATTATCAAAATACATCTTTTAGTATTTAAATACTATCCTATTATTAATCAAATACAATTTTTAATATTATATCTAACGGTCCTAATCTATTTGAATATTTATAGTTTGATAATCCAACGGATCATATACTTTTGGTAGTACAGTAACCGACCAAAGTTTTGGATAAGATCTCTCTTACGCTTATATATTTATACTAGCTTATAGCCCGTGCGATGCACAGTTACTTAAATTTTATTTATAATTATTTTGTTTATAATTATAATTTTATTACTCATGCAACACACGATTGTTTTTTTAATATTTATAATTATATTTATTTATGAATATTTTAATATTTAAAAGTTATTAGTTTACATGATTAAATTATTATTAAAAAAGATTTAGCCAAAAAAATTATAGTTAAAAATTTGATATTTATTATATCTTACACGCTCAATTTAATATTTGTTTATATTGAGTTATAAAAATTAGATTTTGCCAATTTTATAGTCCACGTGAAATTCATAAAATAATCTTTAATTTACTTGTGGTTTAATAGTTCTTTTTCAATTAAAAACTATTCTAAAACTAAAAAGAGAATAAAGTGACGAAATTTAATGTTGAGAATTCTATTCGATTTAGGAAATCTACTTCTATGTAATTTAGATTATTAGAATACCCTTTATTAATCAAATACAGTTTTTAATGTTAAATCTAACGGTTTTCACCTATCTATTTAACATTAAACGATTTTTATTATTTTGGTATTAAATGAGTTTCCTTATTTAATTACAACTATTTTTATGTTTTGACTTTTTAGAAAATCCAATCCTAATATAATATCTTTTAACTTATATCATTTTTAGATAATAACTTCTTTTTATATGATATAATATTGATCATGTATTTTTAAAAGTATTGGATCTAACGGTTGAGAATGTTTTGGCGGTATTTATGACCAAACTACCATGATAACATCATTAATTTTTCTTAATATTTATAATTTATAATTTTTTTAAATATTTATTGCTAAAATATAATATACTCTTTTTTGTAATATGTTAAAGATGCGGGAACTTTGAACTTTTGAGAAAATAAATAATCAATTAAAATATAATTTTTTTTGTTTGTTCTTCTTTTAAATTAGTACACCGTGATCAAAATTCTGTATAAATTTCATTTTTTTATAGTATATCCTGTAAATATCTATGTTATTATATTAAAGACTAATTAATGAAAGCTTCCTTATAAGTTTGGTCGCTTTGTTTGATCACTCAATCCATAATCGTTGAATCTTTCAAATTAAATTGTTGAAAAACGTTAGATATAACAGTAAAATTATCCTGTAGAATGATCTAAGTTTTGAATCTACCAACAACATATTAAAATTTATAGGTTTTTTTGGAAAAAAAAATTCATTTTTTCTTGCAGACATGTTATTTGATAATATTTTTTGTAAAGTACTATTTTTCAGAAAAGTACTATACTAATTGATTAACAAACTTTTAAAGTTTCGAATTTAATAATTTACAATATATATAGGTTTAAAAAGTTTGGCATAGCTGAGTCTAAAATTTCAAAATAAGGTTTTTTTTAATATGAATATAGTTCTTATAAAACAAAATTACTATTTACGTATAATTTATTATTTAATAATAAATCATACTTGATTAGTTATGATATAAAACTTAATAAAATAGGATTAAAAATATGCACAATTTTATAAAATTTTATCCTCGTATTATTATATTCTTTGTTGTTTTGAATTTTTCTTAGATTGATTTTAATTTTTGAACATAGATTTCTAAATTTAAAATAGTTAGAAAAAAGTAATTAAATTGGTGTTAAAATAATGATGACATAATAATTATTATTAGAATTTAAATATTTACTTTATTAATTTGGGCTTTATCTTGTGTTTTAAAAATCAGATTTTGACGATTTTACACCCCACATGAAGATAACTAAATTATCTTTAATTAAAAGATGGTTTAACAATTTTTATCTAGGTGGAATTGTCCATGGAAGAGAAAAGAAAGTCACGAATTCTTTACATGGAGAATTCTATTCAATATAGAAAACTTATTTATATTTGGTATATTTGGTTTAAATAATCAAAATACACCTTTTAGAATTTAAATATAATCCTATTATTAATAAAAATAAATTTTTTTAATATTTGATCTAACGATTTTCATTTATCTAGTTAAGATCTAATGGTCCTTATTAATTTGGTTGTCTACGACCAAAATTTGGGATAAGATCCCTATTATGATTATATATAAGGATTTAATATAATAAGGATATCAAGTATATACTGATATAATTATCTTACTAACTGCTTTTACTTTTAATGTTTTGGTTTTATTTACGGTATAAATAAAATTTTAAAATACATTATTACTTAAAAATTATTAAATAGAATAAAAAATATGTTATGATTATATAAAATTTTATTCTCATATTATTATATTCATTATCGATTTGAATTTGGTCTTAATTAATTTTGATACTTTATTAAAAGAAACATAAAATTTCTATATTTAAAAGAATTAGTGGAAAAATAAATAAATTGGTGCTATAATAATAAAAAAATATTTATTAAAATTTAGATACTCACTTTAATATTTGGGTTATATCCTGAGTTTTAGAAATTGAATTTTGACAATTTTACAACTCATGTGAAACTAACGAAATTATCTTTAATTTAATGATGGTTTAATAATTATTATCTAACTTGACCAGTTGACCTACCCATAAAATAAAATAAACTGAAAAGAAAAGATGGTTAAGAAGTTTTACACAAAGAATTCAATTCAATAAGTTCTGTGATTCTATGAAGACCCCCGCCCCTGTATTGTACAACTATGTCTCTACTATCTGCCAAGTTGTCATCAACAATTAAAGCTGCAAATTCATGTGCATTTGTAGGTTTTGAAGTTTCCCGACCATCCGTCTCACGATTGGCCACCAAACGCAGGTTAGATGGGGTACAATCTACTGAACTAAATCTTTGACGCGCATCATGGAACATTTTCACCACTTCATTCTCACGCTCCATCATTTCAGTAAGAGTTTCGATAATTCTTACATCTAGGATGTCATCATTGTATGGAAAGTTTATTCGGCTTTCAATTTCTTGTTGATTGTCAAACATGTAGATTTGTGAATAAACAGGCTTCTCACCATCAACCGGGTACAAAGATCCTATTTGGTGATAATAATCACCAAATATACGATAGACAAAAGGACCACCACCATGATTATATCTATTATCTATTTCACCGCCAGTAGATGTGAACGAAAATGCAGTGTTGTACATCCTGTAATTTTTTTGAAACGACCTACTCAATTCATCGGTCCCATCCAATAATCTCTTCAACTCTGGTGGGGTTTCTTCCAAATAAGGAAGTTTTACTTTTCCATGACTGCATCACAGTGAGAAGCTCGAAGTGTTTGAATCTCCTTGCTTTGTTCTTTCATGCTCCCACATCATTGCACCACAATGAACACATTCTTTTTCGACTCTTCCAATATTAAGGATAGACGTTGTTTCGACTATAATAAAATAAGTTCCGAAACTAAGGATTGATAGTGTTACAGCTGGTTATGGAATATTTAGAAAATTTATGTGAAATATTTTGTGTAAGAGTTTTAAAGTTTAGGCTCACCAAACTGTTTCTTCCTTGACTGAATTCTATTTCTCATTCGTGTGCTAACTTCTTCAAACGCTATAACAATACAATCAGAGATTTAAATTAATAGAATCAAAATTGAAGTAAAAATTGAAGTAAAAATTGAAGATTGTTATCCGATCAAACAAATACACCTTTTGTTGAAGAAGCGTTTCTCTTTATCATCAGTATTGGCTTTATACTTGTATTAGAAGCTGTTGTATCTGTATAGACAAAAAGTGGAGAATTTTTATATGGTATTTATAGTCAAAAGCTATGAGTTAATAAAGTGCATCTCCGTAAAATACAGATTTTTTTTCAGCATCATAGGTATATCCCAAGGATAAAATTCAGTGATATATATATGCACTAACATATTTATAGCTCAATAAATTGCCATTATTTACTTGCTGACATTGTACATACCATTATTCTGTCCGGTTGTTTGTTCATGTGTTGTGGTTTCTTGGCTTCGTTTATCTTGTGCAGCTTTGATGTATTGTTCCCGACGTTGCTTGTACAGTTCCCGACGTCGCTTATTTTGTTCAATTCTTTGTTTTTCAATTGTATATTTGAATTCCTCAGGCAAATCGTCCATCCTACGTTGCTTGTATCGTTCCCGACGTCGCTTGTTTCGTTCAATTTTCCGTTTTTCAATTTTAGATTTGGATCCCTCAGGCAAATCGTCCATGACACGGTCTTGCAACAATTACAGTACATGTGTATTAACAAAAGATATAGTAAACGTATATGTATTAAGAAAAGTTATAGGTTGAGATGTTACCATTGTTAACTTGTTGACATACAAAAATATCAAGCTTTTGTCTAGTCCTTTGTTCACGTCTTATTTTGCTCCTTTGACTTCGTTTTTCTTCTGTAGCTTTTTCGTATCGTTCACGACGTTTGTTGTTGCGCTCAGTTTTTTGTTTTTCATTTGTAGACATTGATATGTCTGACGAATCCATTACTGGATCTATAGGTTTTATCTTTGTCTTGAAAAAGTTTTTCTACTAATTGTTTAATTTCTGTTTTTTTTTACAGATGGGATGAAAAAGTAGGAGGGGAAGATGTGAAGTATTGTTGGGTTGAAGAAATGGACTTTAGATTACCTGCAAACTGATGATTCAGCATGATGTTTTTGTGTATATAACAATGCTGATGGTTCAGCATGATGTTGTTGGGTTGATACAGTATTGTTGTTTTTATTATTATACTAATGTAATTATGTTCTATATATGATTGTATTAGGATCTCTTTTTCAATTGAGTTTAGAGGACATATATGATTGTATTAGGATTTTTCAAAATTCCTGCAGTCTTTTGTAATCAGGTGGAAAGATTGTATGCAAGCTCTCATCTTCGGCTGACTATCGTTTGGAGGATATTATATGGATGTTGTGTATAGATTTCTGGGCTTTTGAAGAACACTGAATGTAATTATATTCTAATAATGTACTAATTATATCCTATATATGATTGTATTAGTTTTTATGAATTGTATCTAGTTTTTATGTGTATATTAGGTTTTCTTTTCCAAATCTTGTTTTCTAAATGCTTGCGTTTGTAATCAGGTGGACATATTGTACGTACAGACATGTAACCTACATGTACATCTAATTTATTATATATGATTTATAATCCAAACACATTAATAAATCTAATTTACAATCCAACGGATAATATTGATAGTTTTATAATCCAACGGATCGTATGCTTTTGGTAGTACAGGGACCAACCAAAGATATGGATAAGATCTCCCTTACGCTTATTATATATAAGGATATAATATAAGGAGTTAATTTGGCACCAAGTACAGGTCAATGATAAGCCTATTATTTTTAAATCAGATAAAACAAACATATCTAATTAATAAATCACTACATAAAGTTAAAGCATAATTTAAAGTCCCGGAAACAAAAAATGTGGCCAAAAGTAAAAGCCCAAAGTTAGCTATTCCCGCTGTGCTTTAATTTGCGTCTCATTTAAGGGCATCTCTAGTATTTTTGGGGTGCCTAACTTATTCAATATATCATAAAAAATAATGTTTTATATATTTATATATTTCTATTAAATTAAATATTTTTTTAAATTTAATAATTGACACTCCAGTATTTACATGATTTTCAAGTAAATAATATATAAATTAATTATAACCGCGAGCAAGTTATAACTCCACACTAATATGATATCGCCTCTTAGCTATATTCGCACGAATTTGTTTTTGAATATATCTCAAAATGCCTCATATTAATATTTTATTTGACTGCATATATATAAGATTTTTTTTTTAATCTCTATGTGATAGTACTTGAGTTACACCACCTAAAAAAAATAACGGTTTACATTTACGAATAAATAAACAAATGTCCTCTTTCAACATCAAATTCAGGGAATGCATTATTTGACTTAATTGTTAACCTTTAACAAATTTTAAAGGTAGCATATTACAACCACTCGATATCTATACACTTTTCATGCGAATAAAGCACACAAGCATATAACAAATTTTCTTCGTCTTTTATCTTTAGCTTTTTTTTTTCAAAAATGTATTTTATCTTTAGCTTTTATTTCTTTCTTTTTCTTTGGAATTTCTCAAACAGTTCCTTTTTATCTCTTTATCTCAATCACCCCCCACCTCCGTTACACCAAAGCTCCAATTAAATCTGTTCCCTTTACTTATCTTCTCCA
Source organism: Heracleum sosnowskyi (assembly GCA_030848705.1). Taxonomy (NCBI): domain Eukaryota; kingdom Viridiplantae; phylum Streptophyta; class Magnoliopsida; order Apiales; family Apiaceae; genus Heracleum; species Heracleum sosnowskyi. Next base: position 34,390,901 of record CM061235.1, on the reverse strand, counting down.
TGACTCAAACATGCCCTATATATAACAATAATGATATAAGTATCAATATACGTAAGCTATCAAAACAAATCCACACACAACCAAATACAATTTCACGACTCACATGCAACAAAGATGGATATATTATCACAAATGTGGTCATTCTTAGGCCTCCTCACAGTGTTACAAAACATCTTACCTACTCAAATTCTTTCTCTTCTTCACTCTTTCTATGAATCTCTTCAAGACTTGTTTAGCCCTTACTCTACTTTCGAAATTCCGGAATTTAATGGCTACTGCAACGTAGACGTTAACGAACTCTACCGCCATGTTAACCTCTATCTCAATTCTGTCAATCCCTCCACCACCTGTCGTCGTCTCTCCCTCTCTCGCTCCAAGTCCTCCAACCGCATTACCTTCACTGTGGCACCTAACCACACTGTCCACGACACATTTTCTGGTCATCGATTGTCTTGGACCCACAATGTCGAGACCGTGCAAGATTCGGTGGACGAGAAGCGTAGCTTTACCCTCAAGTTACCTAAACGCCACCGCATTGTAATTTTGTCACCTTATCTTGAACATGTGACCTCACGTGCTGAGGAATTTGAGAGAGTGTCACGGGAGAGGAGGCTCTTCACTAACAGTGGACATGCTGGCTCGTTCGAGTCAGGGTGGTCAGCTGTCCCGTTCCGTCATCCTTCTACATTTGAAACCCTGGCTTTAGAGCCCAAGCTAAAAAAGCATATAACGGAGGACTTGACTGCGTTTTCACAGGGGAAAGATTTTTATCATAAAATTGGACGTGCATGGAAGCGTGGTTATTTGTTGCATGGCCCACCTGGGTCAGGCAAATCAAGCCTCATTGCTGCTATGGCGAATTATCTTTGTTATGATGTGTACGATCTTGAATTGAGCAAAGCATCGGATAATTCCGAGCTTCGATCATTGTTAATCCAGACTACAAACCGCTCAATTATTGTCATAGAAGATATCGATTGTTCTACTGATCTAACCGGAGACAGGATATCAAAAAAAGCAAAATTGTCATCAAATAAATGCCGTCAAGCAAACATGCATGACGGTGAGGATAACGGACGAGTAACGTTATCCGGGCTGTTAAATTTCACAGATGGGTTATGGTCATGTTGCGGAGAAGAGAGAATAATCGTGTTTACTACAAATTACAGAGACAATGTTGACCCTGCGCTTGTTAGATGTGGGCGCATGGATGTGCATGTTAGCTTAGGCACTTGTAATATGCATGCTTTTAAGACACTGACAAAGAACTACTTGGGAGTGGAGACTCACCCACTGTTTGATGTAGTGGAGAGTTGCATTAGGTCCGGTGGAGCCCTCGTGCCAGCTCAGGTAGGAGAAGTCTTGTTGAGGAACAGGCGTGATGCTGACGTGGCAATCAAAGGGGTGGTGTTGGCAATGCAGGCCAAGATATTGGGTGGTGACATGGAGGCGATCGAGGGTGGATTGGAATTCGATTACAATTCTGGGTCACCGGAGAGTTTGGACCGGAGGCTCATAGAGTCACCGGAAAATTCAGATGGGTCACCGGTTCGAAGTGGAGGGAAGAAGAGAAGGACAGAAGGGTCCATTAGGGACAAAAAAATTAAGTTTTTGGCTAGGCTAAAGTCACTGTCTAAATCTGATTCAGAAAGAAGAGGTGTCTGATAATCCTGTATAGGAGTGAGCGACGGACGGTTCAGAACTGAACAAAACCGAAACAGGAAAAATAAGAACCGAACTAGCATTTACTCCTGATCATGTAATTTATGTTTCATGAATTATACAATTACCTGCCACTCAATTATTTACATTTGACTTGGATTAAGGAATATAAATAAAATAAGGGAAAAAAGAAGAAGAATGAGTAAAGTAATGGAACCGTAAATATTTAAGATATAAAATAAGTAAAGTAGAAGAAAGTAGTAGAAGTAATTAATTTTTATATTATAAAATTTTATTATTTTAAAAAAAAAATGAATTAAATGGAGGGAGTATTTTCTCTATGTTTAACTCGATGGTCTAGTAAATTAGTTTTGTAATGCAAGTGTGCATCCCCGTACATAATTAACATTAGTATCTTTTTTTGGTTTAGACAATAGAGATTAATACTGAGATTATCAAGTATTAAATTAATGAGGAAAATGACCAAGTATATACTTAAGACGGAATTATATTCATATGACATGAGTATGTACTTAGTAATATCAATCTCTAAATTAATAATTAATACAATAATTAATAAAAAATTAAAAATACTAATTATTAATATAATATAAAAAAAGTGCTTGATTCTTTTTAAGAAAAAATTAATTCGGGCGAAATAATTAGTTTGTAAGATGTCATTCATGAGATATTTTCACAATTATACGGATATGGACGGACAGAAACATGAGTCATTCCCAACCCACCCGCCACGTTTCATTTGTTGACGTCTCACAAGCAAATATTGAAAATCTTAAAGAATGGTCATAATTTTTCAATCCTCATCTTAACTATTCTCAAATATTTCTCACACACCACACACACACAAACAAAAAATTCATATCTTTACGTACAAAATCCCATGAGCGTAGTCGTAATCGATGGTTCCACCGTACGTGACTTCGTTGAAGACGAAGATCATTTCAACAAAAGCATCGACGAGCGTTTCGCAGCCTTAGATCTCAACAAAGATGGTGTTTTATCTCGTTCTGAGCTTCGAAAAGCATGTGAAGATTTGCAAGTTCTTGAAACACATTTTGGGGTTGGTCCTGCATCCAGTCAGGAAGAGATTACGAAGCTGTACGATGAGATATTTGATAATTTTGATTGTGATAAAAATGGAACAATTGAAATTGAAGAGTTTAGGAGCGAGATGAAGAAGATTATGTTAGCTATTGCTGATGGACTTGGTTCGTCACCGATAACCATGGTTCTTGAAGATGGTGAGGAGAATTTGTTGAAACAGGCCGTTGATCTTGAGTTGTCCAAGCTTCATGAAGCTTCAACGTAAAAAGTAGTTTTTATTTGTTTTATTTATGTATGCATGTTTCATAAGGAAGTTTTTTATCCCAACTAATTAATATTTGGATATGGTGGATAATAGTATATTAAAATATGTGTGTTTGTATATTATCTTTGTGCATGAGGAACAGGATCGGATGGTTTAATATTATAATTGGCAGCTTTGTGTAAATTTCTTAGGGTGCGAAATCATTTTTCTTAATTTTGATAGAGATGTTTCTGTAAATTTGGATTATGGAATAGTAAAGGTTGTATATTGTACTGTTAGGTTACATATGTATTTTTCAAAATCTTGAAAAATACAATTTGTAATTAAAATGCTCAACCGTGACCCGTATCCTTTGAGATGTTTCTAAAAATCAGGTTTACAAGCTATCAAGTTCGCAACCCGCCATGTACTCCTGTCATATGAAAACAGAGGAAAATCTTTAAATGTTTCAAATACTTGAGATTTTTCTTTGAGAAAATAAATTCACATTTTGCGATTATAATCATCAATAAAAGTGAGAAAATAACGACTATCTCCGATAGAGTTGGTGCACATAGTGTGTAATATCCCCAAATTTTGTACTTATTTAAGAACCATTGATGAATAGTAACTTTTGTTAAAAACCACTGATGAATAGTAATTTTTTCGTTTAGAAAAGTTTTCAGACCACCCTATGTACGGGACGGTATAATGAACTTTCAAAATCGTATTAGTGATTTACGAGGTAAATGAAGGAATGCAAAAGCCGTCAGAATCAGAAAAATAGTATTTCTGTTTTCTCCAAAATTTCACCAATAACTGATGGATTAATCATTATTTGAAAATATTGGAGGATTTAAATTATCAATTCCATGGATATGGATTTAATAAAAGAATTAGTGATGTCAAGAACGTTTACGGTAAACTACTTGGATAGAACACTTAAGAAACCCTGCGAACATTCTACGAGATTAAGCGGTGACGAAACAACGCGACACTTACAGGATTAAATATAGGCATGGAAGTAACATGTAACAAGATTAATCCAAGAAACGCAACAATTGTATCATCCATGTGAAAAGGAACAACTAGTAAAGCTACTTTATCTCCAAACTCTTCCATTGCTTGACATGTGTCCTGATGATGAGGCAAACAAAGCTATGACTCACCATTTGACTACAAAATATCACATTCTTATCAAAAGCAACCAAGGCAAAAAGCAAGAAAAAGAAACCTCCCCCTTGAAGAAGATCCATTCGGCCCAAATAGTACATCCAAAGATACTTTTTTCAAAGATCATCTTCCAAGCTTCCATAAATCATGATGTTGGATTCAAAAGTTTCCTAATTCCTAGATTAAGGTATGCTTTAATTCCTAGCTTCATCCATGGATTGTAACATGCTTGAATCTTAGATCAAAGATAAGGGTGAATAGTGAAATAAATAGTAATCTTTTGTGTTCTTGATTTTGTTCTTAAAGATTAAGCTTGTTAAGTATAGTTTAAAGCTCAAGGAAGGATTATAAGATATTGAGAGTGTTTATAAAGAATCAAGGATGGTATAACTCTTGAAACTCTTGGTTATAATTTGATTTATATGGTTAGTTTAAGTGTAGATTAGTTAGTATGATCATAAGGATGAATGATTGATTTTGATGAAAGATTGATGTTGTTTTGGTTGGATTGATCATGTAAAGTTTATGATTAAACTTTGGAATCATTAAAACATAGCCGTTATAATGCCCGATTTTCCTTAACCTTGTTTTGTTTGTGATATTCGAACATAATGACTTCTTTCCAAGATCACCACTGCCCATTATAGTGTATGTCTTGTTTCAAGGTTCGTTTCGGTGGGAAGATCATGTGAATCCGATTTATGGTTTAGGAGAAACAAGTATTTTAGTAAAGGATGTTTCGTGAAACCAAACTATACCACTTAGCCAACTTTGAGGCAATGATCAAACCCCTTAAGCGACTTATTAGAATGTGAAACTTTGTGTTAACATGCTAGGTACGTTTAGGAAGACCCTCGAAAAGATTTCGTGTTAAAAGGATTTGATCTCTATTTTATAAAAATGCGTGAGCGAGCATGCGCGAGTGGAAGTTCTTAATGAGTTAACTTGAAAATGAACTTGTTACTTGAGATATTACATACTTAGTTTCATGAAAGTGTTAAGTGATTAATCTCGGATATTTTGACTATGTATAGATCGCCGGATTAACCAGAGGCACACTACCCCTACCTCACCACCAGGCAAGTTTTCGAAACCTATGCTTACTGTTGTTGTGATAATAAACTGCTTTCATATATGATATGCAAATGAGAAGTATACATGTTTTATTTCCAAGTACATTGCGATATATAAATTGCATGCTTGTCTTCGAACTGCTATATATAGTGATACTCGAGGTTATGATTTAATTATGGGCTTCTAAGCTAAATATGGGATATTAGTTAGAAGCCAGGTTTTTATAAATGCCCTAGGTAAAGGGCGTATGATTTTTATTCTTTAGGCCGGAAGTAGTAAAATTTTCTGTATATGTTAAAGGTTATTTTCCGATAAAGATATCGGGTAATTGTTATCCGATCATTATTTATTTAATGAATATTATTTTGAATATTCATTTAATTATTATTTATTTAATGAATATTATTTTGAATATTCATTCAAAATTTATTTATTTAATGAATATTATTTTGAATATTCATTTAATCATTATTTATTTAATGAATATTATTTTGAATATTCATTCAAAGTTTATTTATTTAATGAATATTATTTTGAATATTCATTTAATGTTTATTTATTTAATAAATATTATTTGATTATTGATTAAATACTTTTAACACGTTTTAAAATGAGTTATATTATTTAAAGTTTATCCTCGACCTTCAATAATTACGAAGGATATTCCAAGCTGTACTATTAATTATTTTAAATCAAGGGGAGGTTCACGAACACTGTTTTTCCATTTAAATCTATCTTTTAAGAGGATTTAAATACTCGCTCAACTACCAAAAATATGGGAAACCCGATTTAAGTAACTGCTACTCATTTTAAACTCTCAATTCAAAACTGTCAGGGGACATATATTTTCTCTGAGCAATTTAATTGCTGCAAGTCAAATGTTGTGTTACTACCTCAACGATCGAGGAGTAAATTGATGGAACAAGTCGATATCCATTAACAAGCAATAGCTTGGGAAATATTGGTAATTTTCCTTTCCAATTAGATACGACTACTTTGTGGAGTCCTATCAACGAGTAATATACTTGGGGAAAGGAGGACGAACTTTACGTTTCAGAGTCATGGATCTTATTCGAACTAGGAGCCGAGTAAGTGGCCGAGTGGCGTCGGTCCATCAATGGCCCAACCGTTGGCCAGGTGGTTCCAGGAGTGGTGGACAAGTAAATTCGTCGGGCGGTGGACAAGTAAATCCGTCGGTTCTTCCTTCTACATGTAGAGAAACAAATGGTGAGATGCACAACGTACGACTGATCATCGTAAAGGTTGTGGCTTCTGCGCGACAATGCTCCAGTATTAGTTCATCATCTGTTGTGGAACGAAAAGTAGGTTTAGATATTGACGGCGGTATTTAATGTAAGGTAGTGGACAAGCGTGTCTTAATGGCTGCTCTCGTGGTTCGTGACTGCACAGGTCCTCACAAGATGCCTACGTATCTCAATTACAACTGAGAATCAAGCCAAGAAAACGTCGTTCTAATGTTGAGGGGTTAGGCCCTTTATATAGGCGTCTGGAGCCCTAGAATCGTGGTAGAATTTGGTTACTTGATGGCCAAGTAACCGCCTTCGAATAGTGGATAACTCTTATCAGAATTCGTTTCCATGCTGGAGTTGGTTTCCATGTTGGACGTTGTATTGGAAGCTTCCTAGTGGTTTCCAACCACGGGACTGCATATGAACCAAGCCCATGTCTTAGTGGTTTAAAACAAGGGTTGAACCTTGGCCCAATTGTTGACTACGAATTTTATCATTACAATCATGGTTCCAGGCCTCATTAATGGGCCTCGTATTTGGACCATTTCAAGTACAATTAATGCATCATTAAATGTGTCCTTAGGGCTTTATTTTAACCCATATCATTTGCCCCATAACTTCGAGAAAACTGGTCAGGTTTTCTTGAAGTTAAGTTGACCAATTTTCAATGGCCCTCCTCGGGTATGGCCTTTTGCGGCTTAAGGTACACTAGTGTTTCACAAGTATCGTTTCTTAGCGCGAAGTGTGGAGCGACCTACACATTCACTACGATTCAGCCTTATCCGAGGCTTCTCTTTTATTGACTGAGTATATATGATAAACAAGTTATCAAGTATAGCCGATTTTTATTAGTGAAAGTTTGAGTTTTACCAAAATTTGGCTAACTCTGTAGAACGATCACTGGATATTACCCTAAGCGGGGTATTTAAACAGTTTTAAGTAACATCAAACGATGGCACTAAACGGTGTCATTTGATGAAAATTTTCTATTTAGACGGTGGCCCTCCAAGGGTCAAGCAAGTCAGCGAGAATGCTCGGGTGAAGGTGAACGCTCGGGCGCGCGGGCGCGCGGGCGTGCGGGCGCTGGTCGGCCGGGGGCCTGGTCGGCTGGCGCGCGGGCGCTGGTCGGCCGGGGGCCTGGTCGGCCGGGCGCGCGGGCGCTCGGGCGCGCGGGCGCTCGGGCGCGCGGGCGCTCGGGCGCGCGGGCGCTCGGGCTCGCGGGCGCTCGGGCGCTGGTCGTCCGGGTGCCTGGTCGGCCGGGACCTGGTCGGCTGGCGCGCGGGCGTTGGTCGGCCGGGGGCCTGGTCGGCCGGGACCTGGTCGGCTGGCGTGCGGGCGTTGGTCGGCCGGGCGCGCGGGCGCGGGCGCTGATCGGTTGGGGCTCTGATCGACCTGGAACAGAAACAAGGTCTTTGTTCCCTTTACTATATTTTTGGTTGTTTGGCGTGATTTCAACCATCTAAGCATAAAACCAAGATTTAAACATGGTTCCTGGTTGGTGCTTAACAACATGTTGGCCATTTTGGCTAAGTTAGAAAAGAGTGGTTTTAGTCACAGTAACACTTCTAGTCATCCGGGACCTTTAAAAACAAGTTACCCAAGTAAGTTAGGCAAACTATTGTACTTAATCCTTAATTAGGACTTAAATTTGGATTTTAAATCCTTCAACTGGTAGCTTTTACAGCTCCGGGCTGCATTTTCATTCGTTCTCTTCGTTCTTATTTAAAAGAGTAGAGATTTTGGTTCGAGTATACGAACTTCCTCATTCGTTTTATCACTGATTGTGACAATTAAACCTGTAGATGCGGGTCGTCTTAAAATGTGACTTGCTGCCACAGGTGACCATTTTCTATAAAAGAGTGGTGAGTGAGCTCATTTTACTCACACCTTCATTTGTAAACTTCTTCATCATATTTTTTCTCTCTAGTATTTCCTTTGATTTTAGTGTGGTTTCCAACCAGGAGATTTTCTTTGAGTCAAGTCTCCACCTTTCAACCATGGCTGATCAGCGAATATCTGGTCCCTCGTCCGCTATTGCTCAGAAGCTGACTGCAAGAGCTAGGCAAGGTAATCATCTTTCATGTGTTCCACTTGTTATAGATGAATCATTACCTACTTTGTTTGAGTTAACAAACCAAATGGGAGATGCGTTTCCAAACAATGCTGAGTTAGATTCGTTCAAGTTTCCAAGCACCCTGGGGAGGGATGATGTGAAGAAACTCAAGAAGAGGTATTCCTTCCCCTCTCATCTTAAGATAGAGGTTCCCGGGCCAGGTGATAGAACCTGTAACTGGCATCCAGAAAGGCTGTTTGTCTATAGAGGTGCTATAGAGGCCGGGCTTAGGTTCCCCCTTCATCCCTTCGTGGTGACCTTGTTAGGCGAGTTGATGATCAACCCCTGTCAACTGTATCCCAATTCTTGGAAGTTCATTTTCATCTTCATGGCCAGGTGTTTGAAAGAAGGAATTCCATTAAGTGTTCCTATCTTCAGAAGTATTTTTGTGCTAAAAAACAGCCCAGCCACCCGGAAAGGGTGGGTTTCAATTCAACATCGTTCGAATGTCAACCACATTTGTAACAACGCCTCTCTCCCCGATTCCACCCATGAATGGAGGCATCACTTCATTGTGCTTTATTGGAAGGGGGGAGATTGGGGCCAATATTTTAGGCCTAGTTTCAACCACGTGGTGGATTTTGGAAGTCATATTGGTGAGATCAAGTCCCATGAGTTCCCTGACATGGATTGGCTTATTACGGGTCACGAAAATGTTCATTATCGCTCTTTCCTGACCGAGAGGATCATGGTCGAAGTTGGAATGAGTAGATTGTCTCTAGAGGGTAACTATTATTGTTATGCCTTGTTTTGAAACACACTTATTCTTACTCCAATGTTTATGCCTTGTATTTTTCAGCTGCTGATAACATTGACAAGGAGCCGGCAAATAGTGGGCAAGTTACCAAGAGGATGGCTAAGAAAGCTGAGCTTGCTGCCAATCCTCCACCTCCCAAGGTTCCTGAGTTCCTTACTCTTTCTCAGAAGGCTGGGAAGAGATTTAGGAACTTGGAGGGGAATGTCGAAACCGCCTTTCAACCCTGATGGGGGATATGTGAGCAGGACTCTATTGCTGGGAGTTCTTCGTTGGCCATGGATTGGTCTAAGTTCTCAATTACTCCCCCTGACATGGTGAACTTACTTGCGCGTTCAGGGTTTGAAGAGACCGAACAGCTGGGGTGCCAAGCTATGTATCAGGTTAACATTACTCCTTTCATCGTAGCTACTTGTCTTACCCCATTCCTCATTTATTAACTGGTTTTTATCTTTTGTCATAGATGAATTTCTACTTCCAGACCTCCCTTCATCTAGGGAAGACTTTAAGTGATGATTTAAGGGCTTCTAATAAAGATAGAAGTCGAGCATTCAAAGAGGCGAGGGAATGGGAAGCAGAAGCTCATGCTGCCAAGGAGGATGCTTCTTCATACAAGGGAATGTATGAGGCTTTGGAGAGTAAGTCTCATCAGGGGGACCAACAGGTGGTTGATAACTACCTGAACTCTGATGGTTTCCTCGAATTCATGGACCAGCATGACAACGAAGTTCGACCCTCTATTCTTTCAGTTGGTTGGAAACAGGCGATTTTGGCTGTCCAAGAATCTTATCCAGGATTAATCAAATCCTCCCGGTTCCCCAATCCTTGGGTTCCTGCCGTTGAGGCGGGCAATGATCCAACTTCTGATTCGGGGGAGGAAGAAGCAGAAGGGGATGAGGAGGAAGAGGAAAAGGAAGAGGAGGAAGAGTCTCAATCATCCCAATCTAAGGGGAGGCACTCTGCCAGCCCTACTGTTGGAAAAGGGAAAGGTGTGGCTCGCCCTACTGAGGGGAAGCGTAGAGGAGTAATTCGTGAAGAAAAAGAGTCTTCCTCTGGTTCGAGCGGTAGCTCGTCATCTGGTCGAGGAGGGCAGTAGGTTCTCACTCGTGTTTCTAGCCTTGCAAGGCTTGCAGCCGCATGTGGCTTTTTTATTTCCGTTCATGGCCCTTCGTTGGCTTTTCAAACTTGCTTTTAATCATTTGTAACCTTAACTTGAGGATCCTTTGGGGCCTCTATTATCTCTACTCCTTGTTTTGCTTTCATAGTTTATCTCTTATTTTGTTTACTTATTTTCAGTACTGATGGTTGCACATATCGAGTGTTGGTACATAAAGCAAGACATAAGAAAATAAACATGCATTGGAAAACAAAACAAAGGCGGGTTCAACCCTTTTATTAATAATAAGCTGTAAATATGGGCTACATGCCCGGGAATGGTTTCAATGAACCTTAGGTCTATTCTTCCTACTGAACCCTAAGTTATATCCTGAAAGGATAGTTACACATAATAAATCTTGAGATTCGAGGCATGCCAAGTGCGGGGCACCTCTATCTCATTCAAAGTTTCGAGCTTGTAAGCTCCTCGCCCGAGGATCTTTTTGACTCGATACGGCCCTTCCCAATTGGGTGCCAGCTTTCCTTTCTCTCCTACTCCCGATGCTTCTATTTTTCTGAGAACTAAATCTCCTTCTCGGAAGAACCTTTCCTTAACCCTTTGGTTGTAATGGAAGGAGGTTCGTTTCTGATACTCTACATTTCGAGCATGTGCTTCATCCCTAACTTCATCAATTAAGTCGAGTGCCAACCTCATTCCTTCTTCATTAGTCTCTTGTTCAAAAGCCTCAATCCTTGGAGATACATGTGAGATCTCTAAAGGTACAACAACTTCTGCTCCATATGCAAGCATGAACGGAGTTGTTCCAGTGGTGACTTTGCAAGTGGTACGATAAGCCCAAAGTATAGGCAGTATCTCGTCCACCCAAATGTTCCTGGAACGTTCAATCCTTTTCTTCAACCCATCCAGTATGATTCGATTCGTGACCTCTGCTTGCCCATTTGCTTGAGGGTGGGCAACCGAGGTGAATCTAAGCTCAATTGTGTTCTCTTCGCAATACTTCCTGAATTCCTCATTGTTGAACGGTGGTCCATTATCTGTAACAAGGATGCGAGGTATCCCATACCTACACATGATGCTTTCCCACAGGAACTGAGCAACTTGCTTGGTGGTTATCTTAGCCAAGGGTTTGGCCTCAACCCACTTGGTGAAGTAGTCAATCGCCACTATCAGAAACTTTCGTTGTGCTGTAGCCATAGGAAAGGGACCAAGTATATCCATTCCCCACATAGCAAACGGAATTGGAGAGTTGATTGAGGTCAGCATCTCAGGTGGTTGCCTAACCACTGGTGCATGTTTTTGACAACGATCACACTTTTTAACAAAATCTTTGGCATCATTCAGCATTTTGGGCCAATAAAAGCCTAGCCTGGTTATCTTGTGAGCAAGGGCTCTGCCCCCCAAGTGTTGTCCACAAATTCCTCCATGGACTTCTTCAAGTGCTTCTCGTGCCTCTTGGGGCCTTAGACATTTTAGGTAAGGGATCACAAAAGACCTCTTATAAAGTATCCCTTCAATCAAAGTATACCTCAATGCTCTCACTGACAACTTGCGTGCCTCTTGGGCGTTATCAGGGAGCCATCCAGTTTCAAGATGAGCCTTGATCGGATCAATCCAACATCCTCTTATATCAATAGGAGCCACAAGTTTTGAATCAATAGTAGGGGCCTTCAAGACCTGAAAGTAAACACTTCCCGAGTAATTCTCGATTTCAGAAGAAGCAAATTTAGACAAGGCATCAGCCTTCATATTCTCCTCTCTGGGGATGTGTTCTACATAGCACTCATCAAACTGAGTCATAACAGCTTTCACAACTCTGCGATACTTGGCCATAGTTTCATCCCTGGTTTCAAACTCGCCATTAACTTGTGAGATAACCAACCTTGAATCTCCACATACCTTCAGGTTCTTAACCCTCAAAATTCTGGCCAAGCCTAAACCAGCTATCAAAGCTTCATATTCAGCTTCGTTGTTGGTTGTAGGGAAATCCAACTTCAAAGCGTACTCGATTGTAAACCCATCAGGGCTTTGCAAAACTAAGCCTGCACCACTTGACTTTGTTTTTGATGCTCCATCAAAATAGAGTATCCAGCGATATTTCAAGTCAAGTTCATCATCTTTGTTTTCAACTTCAAGTGCCTCATGGGGTACTATCTCTTGCCCCCCGATTTCTTGGTCGTCAATGGTACATTCAACCATGAAATCAGCCAATGCCTGAGCCTTAATGTCCGTTCGAGGCTTATATTTGATGTCGAACTCTCCTAGATCAATTGCCCATTTAATCAGCCTTCCACTGGCCTTTGGACTATGTAGAATGCTCCTCAAGGGTTGGTCCGTCAGGACTTCAATTTTGTGCGCCTGAAAGTAAGGGCGTAGCTTTCTTGAGGCCGTGATTAGTGCCAAAGCGAACTTCTCAATAACAGAATAATTTAATTCTGCTCCATGCAAAATTTTGCTTACATAGTAGACCGGTTTCTGAACCTTTTGTTCCTCCTTTACAAGGACAGCACCGAGGGCTTGATCGGAGGCTACCAAGTAGAGATAAAGAGTATCTTCCGGGCTTGGTTTGGCCAGCAACGGTGCCTCAGCCATGTACTTCTTGAGCTTTTCAAAGGCCTCTTGACTTTCTGTTGTCCATTCAAAATCCTTGACCTTCTTTAGGGCTTTTAAGAACGATAAGCAGTTGTCCCCAGACTTTGAGATAAATCTCCCTAAGGTAGCGACTCTTCCGGTCAACCTCTGAACGTCCTTAACAGAACGAGGTGGTTCCATTTCAAGGATAGCTTTTATCTTGTCGGGGTTAGCTTCAATGCCCCTCTTAGAAACCATGAGACCCAAGAACTTTCCTGATCCCACTCCAAAAGCGCACTTGGCAGGATTTAGCATCATCTTATGGTGCCTCAGCACTTCAAATGCCTCCTTAAGATGCTGGATGTGGTCGTCTTTAAACAAACTTTTAACGAGCATGTCATCGATGTAGACCTCCATGGTTTTCCCAATTAAGTGGGCAAAGATCTTGTTAACTAGGCGTTGATAGGTCGCCCCTGCATTCTTTAACCCAAAAGCCATGACAAGGTAACAAAAAACTCCAAAATCAGTAATAAACGATACCTTGGCTGTGTCGTCCTTGTGCATCTTGATTTGGTTGTACCCACTGAAACCGTCCATGAAGCTCAGCATTTCATGTCCTGCAGTAGCATCTATCAAGGTGTCAATCCTTGGTAACGGGAAGCAATCCTTGGGACAAGCATCATTCAAATTAGTGAAGTCTATGCACATCCTCCACTTCCCATTGGCTTTCTTAACCATAACCGGGTTTGCCAACCATTCTGGAAATTGGATTTCTTCGATGAATCCAGCTTCTAGGAGCTTATCAACTTCTTGTTTAATGGCTTCTTGCCTCTCTGGTGCAAAGTTCCTCTTCTTATGCTGTATCGCCTTTCTTTTTGGATCTACATTGAGCTTGTGAGTTATTAGTTGGGGATCAATCCCTGGCATGTCGGCAGCCGTCCATGCAAATACGTCACTGTTCCCTTATAGGAACGTGATCAATTCGCCCTTCAAAGGTTCTTTTAGTAGTGCTCCAATGTAAGTCACCTTTTCAGGTTCGAGGGGATCCAATGGAATAGGAACCAAATCCTCAGCTGGCTTCCCTCTATGGTCCTCATCTTCTCTAACATCCATATCTTCGATAGGGAGAACCTGCCCCCCGACTCCGTCTGGCCTTAATGCGGCTACATAACAGCTCCTGACCGTCTTTTGATCACCCCTTTCTTCTCCAACACCACTCCTGGTTGGAAACTTGACTTTTAGATGGTAAGTTGAGGCGACAGCCTTAAAAGCATGGAGTCCAGTTCTACCAAGGATGGCGTTGTAAGTCGATGATGCTTTGATTACCACAAAATTCAACATTTGAGTTACTTCTTTTGGTTCCTTACCAATAGTCATAGGCAACTAAATTGTGCCTTCAACCTTAGATTCAACCCCGTTAAACCCGTAAATGGGCATGTTCATGGGGATCAGTTGGGAATCATTATACCCCATTTTCAAGAACGTGTCATGGAAAAGGACATCAACAGAGGCTCCATTGTCCACCAGGACTCGTTTTACCTCATTGTTTCCAATCACGGGAGCTATCACTAAAGGATCATCATGGGGGAACTTCACCCCTTCGAGGTCCGAATCATCAAATCCAATTGACATCTCAGTTTTTGCACGCTTGGGCGCTTCTCCAACAATATGCATTACTTCTCGGGCATAAGCCTTCCGAGAGTTTCTAGTGGTTCCTGCGGCGGTTGGTCCTCCTGAAATCATGTTGATCACTGGTCCTCGGGACTGTGGGTTACGACCCTGATCTCGGTTCCCATCCCTTCCATCATGGTCTCTCCTAGGGGGGTTCCTGTCCCCATCTTTGGTGAATTTATTTAACTTTCCTTTTCGAATCAGGAATTCAATCTCGTCCTTGAGTTGCCTACAATCATCAGTATCATGGCCCGAATCTTTATGGTACCTACAATACTTGTTCTTGTCTCTCTTCTCAGGATCTCCCCTTAGTGGCTTCGGCCATCGGAAGTCCCTATCTTTCTCAATGTCATAAAGGATTTGACTCCTTGGAGCATTCAACCTTGCATATTCATAAAATTTCGTGCCGGAATTGTTTTTTCTTGGAGCTGAATCAGAGTCTCCAGTCATACGAGGATATTTGTCCTTGACATCATACTCTTGCTCCATCTTTCGCTTCTTCGAGCCTCCATTGTTTCCACCACCTATAGCGGGTGTGTCAACCTTCTTCATGCTTTCTTAAGCTTTGATGTATTTCCCAGCCCTTTGTTGGAGCTCAGCCATGCTCTCAGGGGGGTGTTTCGCCAATGACATCTTGAAAAAGACATCCGTGGTTCCTTGTTGAAGGGCTATCATAGCTACCTTGTTATCTAGATCAGGTATATTCAATGTCTCTTTGGTGAAACGTTTGAGATAATCTCTCAACGTCTCATTCTTTCCTTGGATCAGATTCATGAGTGAAGCAGAGCTTTTTTCATGTACTCGTCCACTGATGAACTGATTGATGAAAGCCGTGCTCAGATCTCTAAAGCAACTGATAGAGTTGGGCGGCAAACGACTATACCATCTTTGGGCCATGCCAGCCAGGGTTTGAGGAAACGCCCTACATTTAAGGGCATCGGTAACTGGTTGCAGCAACAGTGCATTCGAAAAAGTCCTCACGTGGGTTGCGGGATCACCCGTTCCGTCATATGCCTTGATAGTAGGCATCTTGAATTTCCTTGATACGTGAGCGTCCATTACTTCTTCAGTGAAGGGTGGAATAGGATCGTCTGGGTCACCCAGTTGTGTTAAAACACGGGGATCTGACTTGGGAATCTCCGTCCTTGGAGCCCTAGCTCCTTCTTGCCTCCTTGAAGGTGTTCCTAAATCAATTATGGGGACATCTCCTGCCCCTTGGTTCGAAGGCTGAGTCTGCCTCCTTTGTTGCTCTGTCTCCATGTTTTTCTTTAGTTTCTGGATCTCGGCCTCATGAGCCCTTATCCTTTCCATGGTAGTCATAGGTGCCCTTGTAGTTGCCCCCCGATTCCTTCTTCCACGGGGCTCTTGGCTGGCTCTTCTTCTTCTGGGTGCTTGATCTCGTCCTTCGTCAGACGAGTAGTCATCAGAGTAGGGCCCAGAATAATCCAAGTATCTTTGTTCAGGGACAGGTCCCAATCCTCGAATGCAGGGTGGTTCGTATGGTTCATGGATTATTGGGGCATGGCCACTCCCTCCGGCTTCATAGAGATAGTTGGGTAGTCCGTATGCTGGATTGGTGCTTATAGGAAGCACAGTTGTGGAGATCTGTGCTCCATGGGGAAGGTTACGGTCGAGGGGCGAGACAACCATCTGAAGAGGGTTCGTCTCGTTCTGAGGTATGGAAGTTTGGGGATTCGTCCCTTGTGGTTGAGAAACCACCTCTGTGGTGATGGGCAACGTCCCTAGTGGTTGAGAAACCACCTCTGTGGTGAGGGGTAACGACCCTGGCTCCGTGGTGATCGGAACAGTGGTGGTGACAGTTGATCCAGTAGCGGTTGCTGTTCTTCGTGTTATAGCCATGGTTGTTGTTGTTTTCCCACAGACGGCGCCAAATGTTGTGGAACGAAAAGTAGGTTTAGATATTGACGGCGGTATTTAATGTAAGGTAGTGGACAAGCGTGTCTTAATGGCTTCTCTCGTGGTTCGTGACTGC
Organism: Heracleum sosnowskyi; assembly: GCA_030848705.1. Classification (NCBI taxonomy): domain Eukaryota; kingdom Viridiplantae; phylum Streptophyta; class Magnoliopsida; order Apiales; family Apiaceae; genus Heracleum; species Heracleum sosnowskyi. Next base: position 34,374,217 of record CM061235.1, on the reverse strand, counting down.
ATAGGTCCTCACAAGATGCCTACGTATCTCAATTACAACTGAGAATCAAGCCAAGAAAACGTCGTTCTAATGTTGAGGGGTTAGGCCCTTTATATAGGCGTCTAGAGCCCTAGAATCGTGGTAGAATTTGGTTACTTGATTGCCAAGTAACCGCCTTCGAATAGTGGATAACTCTTATCAGAATTCGTTTCCATGCTGGAGTTGGTTTCCATGTTGGACGTTGTATTGGAAGCTTCCTAGTGGTTTCCAACCACGGGACTGCATATGAACCAAGCCCATGTCTTAGTGGTTTAAAACAAGGGTTGGACCTTGGCCCAATTGTTGACTACGAATTTTATCATTACAATCATGGTTCCAGGCCTCATTAATGGGCCTCGTATTTGGACCATTTCAAGTACATTTAATGCATTATTAAATGTGTCCTTAGGGCTTTATTTTAACCCATATCATCATCAAATTATGGATAATTCTGCAACATGTATTGAAAGGGACTAAGGATGACATCCTTGGTACAGGTTTACCGATCATGTTGGCAGGGGGTTGAAAAGTGTTCAAAAATGAAGTTACAATAAATCCTTGCAACTTCATCTTTTATTTTATGAGTTATGACTCTGATAAAACCTTACTCAGATTATATATGCATAAGTGGATTTTGAGTTACGGAAACCTTATATTGAAATTCCTCGTAACTTCATCTTTTATGTTATACTAGTATCTTATCCGTTTAATCCATAGCCTGTGGTTACAAAGATATCTTCGAACTGTATAATGTTGATCTGTCATAAACTATTTTGGTGGGCTCTATTGCTCACCCTTGCTTTATTTATTTATATCACAACAACAGCTAGAGCAGATGGCCCGCAACAGGCACACTCTGCACAAGCAGGTATCAGCCGTCAGAGATTTACCCGCTGATGTCATAGCCGCCATAGCTGAGGTAGTAGCAATCAGTAGTCTAAGCTACAACTTTTGTGTATCAGACTTATTTATATTTATGATTAATGTAAGCAACGGCAAGAACTATTAAGTGTACTCTGTAATCTTTTGGATTTGTAATGACTTATAACTTGTGGATCCTATGACTAGATACTTATTCCAATTTCATCTCTGGGACTATAACTAGTTGTGTGTGGTGTTGTTATTGCGGGGTCACAGCATGTAGTTTAATTGTTTTGATTCAAGTGCAAGTATTATTGATGGAAATTGAGACTGTAACGACCGGATCCCCGACCCCGGATCTGGGGCTGTTACAGAAATGGTATCAGAGATTGAGAGTTATAAACCCCAGAGATGATGCGACGTTACAATAATAAATTCACTAAGATAATAAGAACTCTTGCCAAGTTCGATTAAAACCCTTACGGGAACTTTAATATCATGATAGTAACATAGTTGTTATTATGTAGGCGAGCGACATCCCTGACCCTGAGGCTTTCGAGAGACAGCATGATGAGGACTTTCTCCGGACTACAGATCCATACTATGAGGATTTTGAGGAGGAGGACCCGGAGGAGGTCCAGGCAGATGAGGACACCGAGGTGGTCGATGAGGATTTTGAGGAGGAGGACCCGGAGGAGGTCCAGGCAGATGTGGACACCGAGGTTGTTGAGGATTCTGATGATGAGGATCCAGAGGAGATCCAGACCCTAGCTGATACTGAGATTATGGAGGGGGATGCTGAGGACCAGATTCCACTTCCTACTGAGAGAGCCCCTACCCCTTCACCACTGCCTTGTAAACTGTCGATGTTGACTCAGATTATGTATCTTTGGCACCTTGTATATATTTGTTTCCTTTTCAGTTGAATCCAGTCCTGTTGTGACGCGATCACAAGTTTATTATACTGCTGTCTGTCCTATTATGATTAAATTGTGATAAAATATAGGAACTGCGGGAGTCTACTTCCAATTATGTAACGACCGTACAAGAGAAAAATCTGTAACTAAGTGAATGAACCTAATATGAAATTTTCCAAATTTTCAGTAAGATGCCTCCATGAAGAATGAGAACTAGGGCTAACCCCCATGAATCTGAGGATCAAGAAAGCCACAACCAAAATAGGGAAAACCCTGAAAATGAGGAAGAGATAGATGAAGATTATAATGAGCAGGACAACTCCCAGTATGGAGAGGCAAATGAATTCTTTTTCACTGCGGAATTTGAGGCTGAAGAAGAGGAAGTTGAAGAAGAACAAGGAATAGAGAACCAGGGAGGAGACCCCATGGGTCAGTTCATGAATCTACTCAGGCAAAATTTGGACCGTTATCCCCAACCACCCCAAGGAAACAACAACACCGTGGCAAACTCTTTCAGGGCCTTTAAGTCACTCAAGCCCCCAGAATTCCAAGGATCGGCTGACCCAGTAGAGGCAAGAGCCTGGGTAAAGGAAATGGAAAAGTCCTTTGAGATTTTTAAGCACTAAGGAGGCACAGAAGACTGTTTTTGCCACTTACCTTCTGAAAGGAGAGGCCAACTATTGGTGGGAGGCCAAGAAGAACATGGAGACGGATGCTATCATAACTTGGGAAAGGTTCAAACAATTGTTTCTAGAGAAGTATTTCCCAAGGTTTATGAAGACTCAAATGGAGCTCAAGTTTTTAGAACTGAAACAGAATAACCTAACAGTGGCTGACTATGAGGCAAAATTTATCGAGCTATCAAGGTTTGTGCCAGAGTTTGTAGATACCGAAGAGAAGAATGCTAATAGGTTTCAACAAGGGTTGAAGCAATGGATTCAGAATCGCGTGGCAGTCTTGGAAATTTCAGACTATGCCACATTGGTGCAAAAGGCTTCAATCGTGGAAGCAGGGAGTGATCTGATGCAGAGGGAAAGAGAAAAAGGGGGGATAAAAAGGAAACATGCAAGTATGGGTGGAGGTTCTGCAGGAGGAAACCCCCCAAATAGGTTTAACCGCGGGGCAGTCTCCCTACCTGTAAGGAATATGGGGTTCAAGCGACCCGTGAGCGCAAGCGTAAACCAGGGCGGCAACCCATCAGGAGTGTCCCACTCCCACCAATCTCAACCCCCATTACCAGTATGTACAACTTGTGGAAGGAGACACCCCGGTGTGTGCAACCAGAAACAGGCAACCTGTTATAAGTGTGGACGAGTGGGCCATTATGCTACCTTTTGTACCGCGGATAACCCTAGCGTCAACAGAAACACCAATTGTTTCTGGTGTGGACTTCAAGGTCACCTGAGGAAGGATTGCCCCATGAACCGACCCGCAGCATCAGGGGCAAGCAAAGCTGCCTCCAACAAGCCACCAACTGCTAGGACTTTCAACATGACAGTGCAGGATGCCGTGAGGAACACGGATGTGATAGCAGGTACCTTTTCTCTGAATTCAGTTAGCGCAAATGTTTTATTTGATTCTGGAGCAACTAAATCTTTTATATCGAGGGATTTTGCGCATAAATTGAAACTTAAAACCCAACCATTAAGGGATTCCCTACAAGTAGAAATAGCTAACCATGAAATAGTCTCAGTTAATCAGATTCACCCCAACTGCAGATTGAAAATAGGGGAACAGTCTTTTTGGTGGATTTGATTCTTTTAAATTAGGAGAATTTGATGTCATTTTGGGGATGGATTGGTTGTCTCGCAATAATGCGCAGATAGATTGTAAAGGGAAAAAGGTTAGATTAAATACCCCAGGAAAGAAGGAAATAGTGTTTAAGGGAATGAAACAGACACAGAAGTTTCTAACCATGGCGCAAACCAAAAGATTGTTACGAAAGGGAAACGAGGCTTACTTAGCTTATGTTGTAGACACCCAGAGAGAGGTGCCCAGTTTACAAGACATCCCAGTAGTCAATGAGTTCGAAGATGTGTTTCCACAAGATCTTCCAGGATTACCACCCGATAGGGTAATTGAGTTTGCTATTGAGTTAGCCCCGGGGACGGCGCCAGTTTCGAAGGCCCCGTACCGGTTAGCCCCAGTAGAAATGAAAGAGCTAGCTACCCAGTTACAAGAACTGTTGGAGAAGGGTATGATAAGACCCAGTGTGTCACCGTGGGGGGCACCAGTGTTGTTTGTTAAGAAGAAAGATGGGAGTATGAGGTTATGCATCGACTACCGAGAGTTGAACAAACTAACTATAAAGAATAAGTACCCATTACCCAGAATAGACGATTTGTTCGACCAGCTAAAGGATGCTATGTACTTCTCTAAAATTGACCTGAGGACCGGATATCACCAATTGAAGATTAAACCCGAAGATATCTCAAAGACTACATTCCGTACCAGATATGGACATTATGAGTTCTTGGTGATGTCGTTTGGATTGACCAATGCCCCAGCAGCTTTCATGGATTTGATGAATAGGGTGTTCAAGAAGTATTTGGACGAGTTCGTTATAGTTTTCATCGATGATATTCTTATCTACTCAAAGACAGAGGCAGAACATGCAGAACATTTGAGGATAGCCCTAGAAATACTCCAGAAGGAACAATTGTATGCCAAATTCGCAAAGTGTGAATTCTGGCGAAATGAGGTTCAATTTTTAGGACACGTGATCAATAAGGAGGGAGTGTTGGTTGACCCCTCCAAGATAGAGGCAGTTTCAAACTGGGAACGGCCAACCACACCAACAGAGGTAAGAAGTTTCATAGGATTAGCAGGGTATTATAGAAGATTTGTTAAGGATTTTGCAAAGATCGCAGCCCCGTTAACCCGACTTACCCGTAAAACTGAGAAGTTTGAATGGACGGAAAAGTGCGAAAATAGTTTCCAAGAGCTAAAGGAGAAACTGGTGACTATCCCTGTGTTGGCATTGCCAGATGGAAAATGAGATTTTGTGATTTACAGTGATGCTTCACATAAGGGATTAGGGTGCGTGCTGATGCAACACGGTAAGGTAATCGTGTATTCGTCAAGACAATTGAAGGAATATGAGATTCGATATCCTACTCACAATCTAGAACTAGCAGCAGTAGTTTTCGCTTTAAAGATTTGGAGGCACTACTTGTATGGAGAGAAGTGCGAGATTTACACTGACCATAAGAGCCTCAAGTACATTTTTACCCAGAAGGAGCTCAACATGCGCCAGAGAAGATGGTTAGAGCTGATCAAGGATTATGACTGTGAAATTCTTTATCACCCAGGGAAAGCCAATGTGGTGGCTGATGCCCTTAGTAGGAAAGAGAGACTCAAGACGATAATGTCTTCAAAAGAGCTGATTACAGAATTTGAAAAGATGGAAATAGAAGTGAAGGAAACCGGAGACGGTACCGAAAAGCTGTTTGAGATTTCACTGCAGCCAGAGTTGTTAGAAAAGATCAGAAGATGTCAAGAAAGAATGATGAGTGAAGACAGACAGTCAATGATAGGAGAAGAGATCCACACTGTCAAGGATGATAAAGGAATAATGAGGTATACTTACCGAATTTGGGTTCCGAATGTTCGAGAACTAAAAGATGAGATTTTACACGAGAGTCACAATTCAAGGTATTCAATTCACCCAGGAAGCACCAAGATGTATGGAGATTTGAAAGAATACTGCTGGTGGCCTAACATGAAAAAGGACGTAGCAGAGTGGGTAAGTAGATGCTTGACCTGCCAACGAGCGAAAGCGGAACACCAGAGACCCAGTGGACTTTTACGACCCCTAGAGATTCCCGAATGGAAATGGGAACACCTAGACATGGACTTCGTAGTAGGCTTACCAAGGACCAAGGCCAATCATGACACCATATGGGTAATCATAGACAGACTGACGAAGTCAGATCACTTTCTTCCGATCAACGAAAGGTACACTGTCGACAAACTAGTGGATATTTACTTGAAAGAAATAGTGGTGCGACACGGAGTCCCAGTCGCCATCGTATCTGACCGAGATCCCAGATTTAACTCCAGATTTTGGAGAAGCTTCCAAGAATGTATAGGAACCCGGTTGAATATGAGTACTGCCTATCACCCACAAACAGACGGACAAAGTGAAAGGACCATCCAAACCCTAGAGGATATGTTAAGAGTCTGTGCTATAGACTTTAAAGGAAGTTGGGATGATCACCTACCCCTGATTGAGTTTTCCTACAACAATAGTTTTCATGCAAGCATAGGAATGCCGCCTTATGAGGCCCTTTATGGAACAAGATGCCGATCTCCCTTGTATTGGGATGAAGTTGGAGAGCGAAAGATGTTTGGGCCCGAAGTGGTCCAACGGACTAAGGACATAGTAGATCTAATCAGAGGACGACTGGTAGCAGCCCAAGATAGACAAAAGAAGTATGCTGATTTGGCCCGGAAGGACAAGGAATATGAAGTGGGAGACCTAGTGTTCTTAAAGGTATCTCCTTGGAAAGGTTTGATGAGGTTTGGAAGGAAAGGAAAACTGAGTCCTAGATACATTGGACCATTTGAGATCTTAAGACGTATTGGGAAGTTAGCATATGAGCTAGCATTACCCCCAAACCTGCAACAAGTGCATAATGTGTTTCATGTTTCAATGCTGAGGAAATACCACCCGGATGCTAAGCACATAGTGGAATACGAACATGTAGACATGCATCCAGACCTAACCTATGTGGAGCAACATGTGGAAATCATAGATCAAAAGGAACAAGTGCTCCGGAACAAGGTCATCAAGCTAGTCAGAGTTTTGTGGCAAAACCATAATGTGGAAGAATCAACCTGGGAACTAGGAAGTGCTATGCTGGAAAAGTACCCCCATTTGTTTTTAAACTGATTCCGGGACGGAATCCTTTTAAGGAGGGGAGACTGTAATATCCCCAAATTTTGTACTTATTTAAGAACCATTGATGAATAGTAACTTTTGTTAAAAACCACTGATGAATAGTAACTTTTTCGTTTAGAAAAGTTTTCAGACCACCCTATGTACGGGACGGTATAATGAACTTTCAAAGTCGTATTAGTGATTTACGAGGTAAATGAAGGAATGAAAAAGCCGTCAGAATCAGAAAAATAGTATTTCTGTTTTCTCCGAAATTTCACCAATAACTGATGGATTAATCATTATTTGAAAATATTGGAGAATTTAAATTATCAATTCCATGGATATGGATTTAATAAAAGAATTAGTGATGTCAAGAACGTTTACGGTAAACTACTTCGATAGAACACTTAAGAAACCCTGCGAACATTCTACGAGATTAAGCGGTGACGGAACAACACGACACGTACAGGATTAAATATAGGCATGGAAGTAACATGTAACAACATTAATCCAAGGAACGCAACAATTGTATCATCCATGTGAAAAGGAACAACCAGTAAAGCTACTTTATCCCCAAACTCTTCCATTGCTTGACATGTGTCCTGATGATGAGGCAAACAAAGCTATGACTCACCATTTGACTACAAAATATCACATTCTTATCAAAAGCAACCAAGACAAAAAGCAAGAAAAAGAAACCTCCCCTTTGAAGAACATCCATTCGGCCCAAATAGTACATCCAAAGATACTTTTTTCAAAGATCATCTTCCAAGCTTCCATAAATCATGATGTTGGATTCAAAAGTTTCCTAATTCCTAGACTAAGGTATGCTCTAATTCCTAGCTTCATCCATGGATTGTAACATGCTTGAATGTTAGATCAAAGATGAGGGTGAATAGTGAAATGAATAGTAATCTTTTGTGTTCTTGATTTTGTTCTTAAAGATTAAGCTTGTTAAGGATAGTTTAAAGCTCAAGGAAGGATTATAAGCTATTGAGGGTGTTTATAAAGCATCAAGGAAGGTTTAACTCTTGAAACCCTTGGTTATAATTAGATTTATATGGTTAGTTTAAGTGTAGATTAGTTAGTATGATCATAAGGATGAATGATTGATTTTGATGAAAGATTGATGTTGTTTTGAGGATGAATAAGTAGATGTTGGTTTTGACTATGGTTGATGATAATTATGGATTAGTAATGATGTTGAGGAATTGACTTGATGATTTGGTTGGATTGATCATGTAAAGTTTATGATTAAACTTTGGAATCATTAAAACATAGCCGTTATAATGCCCGATTTTCCTTAACCTTGTTTTGTTTGTGATATTCGAACATAATTACTTCTGTCCAAGATCACCGCTCCCCATTATAGTGTAGGTCTTGTTTCAAGGTTCGTTTCGGTGCGAAGATCATGTGAATTCGATTTATGGTTTAGGAGAAACAAGTATTTTAGTAAAGGATGTTTCGCGACACCAAACTATACCACTTAGCCAACTTTGAGGCAATGATAAAACCCCTTAAGCAGCTTATTAGAATGTGAAACTTTGTGTTAACATGCTAGGTACGTTTAGGAAGACCCTCGAAAATATTTCGTGTTAAAAGGATTTGATCTCTATTTTATAAAAATGTGTAAGCGAGCATACGCGAGTGGAAGTTCTTAAAGAGTTAACTTGAAAATGAACTTGTTACTTGAGATAGTACATACTTAGTTTCATGAAAGTGTTAAGTGATTAATCTCGGATATTTTGACTATGTATAGATCGCCGGATTAACCAGAGGCACACTACCCCTACCTCACCACCAGGCAAGTTTTCGAAACCTATGCTTACTGTTGTTGTGATAATAAAATGCTTTCATATATGATATGCAAATGAGAAGTATACATGTTTTATTCCCATGTACATTGCGATATATAAATTGCATGCTTGTCTTCGAACTGCTATATATAGTGATACTCGAGGTTATGATTTAATTATGGGCTTCTAAGCTAAATATGGGATATTAGTTAGAAGCCAGGTTTTTATAAAGGGAAAATAGATGTTTTTACTACTCAACTCTTATGTCTATTAGAAAGTAGCCACTGAACATTCAAATAATTAAAAATAGCCACTAACGTTACATGTGTTTTTGTTTTTAATCATTATGTTAAGTATATATGAAATCTCAGTTTAAATAATATTGATGTGGACTTAATCATCTAACGTGACATAATAAATGAAACTTTAGAATTTATTATATCTAATCCCTAAAAGTAAAAAATATTTTAGGTACAATATTGTCATTGTTTTTCATGCGACTAATCACTTTATTTAAGAAATAATTCAACAATATCTGCTAAATAATTATTTTTCCCCGATTTGATATTGTAAAATTTCAATTAGAATCTAATTTTTTAATCCAAAATTCTAGATTTTGATCTAAAAGAATAATTTAGATATCTGATCTTATTTTTGTGGTCAAATTTAGTTTATAAAATCTTAAAAATCAATGATATGAATCTAAAACATTTATACATACTAGCCTATAACCCGTGCAAGGCACGGGCCTTAGAAAATAATAAACTAAAACATTTAATGTGAACGGAAAATATTAAAATCAAACTAAAAATTAATATGATAAATTATAAAATGAGAAACTTAAATATTAATTGGAACGTAAAAAAAATATTAAAAAATATTAATTGATTATATTATTAATTTATTAATTAGAAAAAGTACCGAAAACCAAAAACTAACCGAAAACCAAAACTTTCAATGTTTCGGCTTTAATAATATAGTATAGATAGTATAGATAGTATAGATATTAATGTAGAATAAAACTTTCCCGAATTTTGATTATATTATTAATTTATTAATTAGAAAAAGTACCGAAAACCAAAAACTAACCGAAAATCGAAAACCGAAAACTAAAACTTTCAATGTTTCGTTTTTAATAATATAGTATAGATAGATAGTATAGATAGATAAAAGAGTAAATCTTCACACACATACTTATACACTACTAACACACTACCACTAATTTAGGATCAATTAATAACTTAATTTTATATCATTTTCAGTTCTCTTATTTTCTAACTTCTTTATTTTTTTATCTTGATTTCCTAAATTATTACTCCTAAATTCATGATAGTGTATTAGTAGTGTTTATGTATGTGTATGAAGATTTATTGTTTATAATATTAGTATTTTATGCTACTAAATGGAATAGTCCGTGATATTTTTGAGGTTTTAGTTAGGAGAAATATTAGTTAGAAAATATAAAAAAGAATATACGTTTTGGAAAAAAAAACTAATCTAGTCATTAATAATTATAATATTATTATTTTATTTTATTAAATAGAACTGTTCGTGATATTTTTGGAAAATGAGAGGTTTTATTTAGGAAAAATAGAAAAGTAGAAATTTTAGTTAGAAAATATAAAAAAGAATATACACTTTGGCTAAAAATGGTAATGCGTTAGTTATTAGAAATTATAACCTTATTATGTTATTTTATTAAATGAAACTGTCTGCGATATTTTTGGAAGATGACATGTTTTAGTTAGTAAAAATAGAAAAGATATTATATATAATAATTTTAATATTTTATCTAACGGTTCTCATATATTTGATCAGAAATATCTAACGGCTATGAATGGAGTGACCAGACTACAAAAACTTTCAGGACCAGACTACAAAACTTTCAATGTTTCGTCTTTAATATAATAGTATAGATATATAATAATATTACGTTTTTAATAAAAATATATAACTTCATAAATTTTTTTTTATCATGATAAGTTTTAAACAACTATTATTAACAAGATAAATGATTTCAATAATAATGAGTTAATTTATGAAAAAATGGAAAAAATTATAATGGTGCTATATTTATACGTGATATAATGTTTAATGGCTAATTTTTAGCAATTATGCATTATCATTGGTCTATTCAGCACATCAATATTATTTTAACAGCACAATTAACGGAATGACTAAAAACAAAAACAAATGTAACGTTAATGGTTATAATTAATTATTTAATAATTCAGTGGTTAGTTTCTAAAAGAGTCAATAGTTGAATGATAAAAAAATCTATTTTCCCTTTTATAAATGCCCTAGGTAAAGGGCGTATGATTTTTATTCTTTAGGCCGGAAGTAGTAAAATTTTCTGTATATGTTAAAGGTTATTTTCCGATAAAGATATTGGGTAATTGTTATCCGATCATTATTTATTTAATGAAAATTATTTTTAATATTCATTCAAAGTTTATTTATTTAATGAATATTATTTTGAATATTCATTTAATCAATATTTATTTAATGAATATTATTTTGAATATTCATTCAAAGTTTATTTATTTAATGAATATTATTTTGAATATTCATTTAATCATTATTTATTTAATGAATATTATTTTGAATATTCATTCAAAGTTTATTTATTAATGAATATTATTTTGAATATTCATTTAATGTTTATTTATTTAATAAATATTATTTGATTATTGATTAAATACTTTTAACACGTTTTAAAATGAGTTATATTATTTAAAGTTTATCCTCGACCTTCAATAATTACGAAGGATATTCCAAGCTGTACTATTAATTATTTTAAATCAAGGGGAGGTTCCCGAACACTGTTTTTCCATTTAAATCTATCTTTTAAGAGGATTTAAATACCCGCTCAACTACCAAAAATATGGGAAACCTGATTTAAGTAACTGCTACTCATTTTAAACTCTCAACTCAAAACTGTCAGGGGTCAGATATTTTCTCTGAGCAATTTAATTGCTGCAAGTCAAATGTTGTGTTACTACCTCAACGATCGAGGAGTAAATTGATGGAACAAGTCGATATCCATTAACAAGCAATAGCTTGGGAAATATTGGTAAAGTTTCCTTTCCAATTAGATACGACTACTTTGTGGAGTCCTATCAACGAGTAATATACTTGGGGAAAGGAGGACGAACTTTACGTTTCAGAGTCATGGATCTTATTCGAACTAGGAGCCGAGTAAGTGGCCGAGTGGCGCCGGTCCATCAATGGCCCAACCGTTGGCCAGGTGGTTCCAGGGGGCGGTGGACAAGTAAATTCGTCGGGCGGTGTACAAGTAAATCTGTCGGTTCTTCCTTCTACATGTAGAGAAATAAATGGTGAGATGCACAACGTACGACTGATCATCGTAAAGGTTGTGGCTTCTGCGCGATAATGCTCCAGTATTAGTTCATCATCTGTTGTGGAACAAAAAGTGGGTTTAGATATTGACGGCGGTATTTAATGTAAGGTAGTGGATTTTGAGTTACGGAAACCTTATATTGAAATTCCTCGTAACTTCATCTTTTATGTTATACTAGTATCTTATCCGTTTAATGCATAGCCTGTGGTTACAAAGATATCTTCGAACTGTATATAATGTTGATCTGCCATAAACTATTTTGGTGGGCTCTATTGCTCACCCTTGCTTTATTGATTTATATCACAACAACAGCTAGAGCAGATGGCCCGCAACAGGCACACTCTGCGCAAGCAGGTATCAGCCGTCAGAGATTTACCCGCTGATGTCATAGCCGCCATAGCTGAGGTAGTAGCAATCAGTAGTCTAAGCTACAACTTTTGTGTATCAGACTTATTTATATTTATGATTAATGTAAGCAACGGCAAGAACTATTAAGTGTACTCTGTAATCTTTTGGATTTGTAATGACTTATAACTTGTGGATCCTATGACTAGATACTTATTCCAATTTCATCTCTGGGACTATAACTAGTTGTGTGTGGTGTTGTTATTGCGGGGTCACAGCATGTAGTTTAATTGTTTTGATTCAAGTGCAAGTATTATTGATGGAAATTGAGACCGTAACGACCGGATCCCCGACCCCGGATCTGGGGCTGTTACAGAAATGGTATCAGAGATTGAGAGTTATAAACCCCAGAGATGATGCGACGTTACAATAATAAATTCACTAAGATAATAAGAACTCTTGCCAAGTTCGATTAAAACCCTTATGGGAACTTTAATATCTTGATAGTAACATAGTTGTTATTATGTAGGCGAGCGACATCCCTGACCCTGAGGCTTTCGAGAGACAGCATGATGAGGACTTTCTCCGGACTACAGATCCATACTATGAGGATTTTGAGGAGGAGGACCCGGAGGAGGTCCAGGCAGATGAGGACACCGAGGTCGTCGATGAGGATTTTGAGGAGGAGGACCCGGAGGAGGTCCAGGCAGATGCGGACACCGAGGTTGTTGAGGATTCTGATGATGAGGATCCAGAGGAGATCCAGACCCTAGCTGATACTGTGATTATGGAGGGGATGCTGAGGACCAGATTCCACTTCCTACTGAGAGAGCCCCTACCCCTTCACCACTGCCTTTGAGCCCTTCCCCTGATGATTTTGAGGAGCTTACCTGGGCGAGGAATTTTATTACCTGTTTATTTAATATTATTTATTGATTTAATTTAACAGTATCAGTATTTATTTGTAACAGCTCAACGAACTGGGTTAGGGTTTATATTAAATCTTGATGGACTAGTTCTTGGATTGATCCTGATGTTTGGTCAAGTACTGATGCCAATCCCGACGTACAGTAAATCCTGATGGTTGGTCAGTACTGATGACACTCCTGATGGACAGTAAATCCTGACAGTTGACTACTGATCCTGATGGCTTAGACCAGTTGATTAAATCCTGATGACAGCTGTTAATGAAATTAAATCAGAATATTTAGTATTAAATGTCATATCTTCAGTTACAATTTTCTTTTTGGTCTGTTACGTTTTATTTTGTATATTATATACAAAACTAAACGTTTGACAAAGGAGAAAAATTGTACGAAGATACATAAAACCCTAGCATCTTATTCTTCTCTGCTCTCTCTCAACACATACAGAATATACATAGGTTTTTGGGCGAACTGAGGTGCAGGTCGCTGTTGATCATTGTCATTACTGTGAGTGGATTGATCTGAGTTGTTTTATCCTGGAAGTGATATTGCTGCAACCCAACACAGAGTAAGTGGGCCAATAATCTTTTCAAGAACAGTCAAGACTTCTCGAAAGGCTTGGCCACTCAGTTGTTCTTTATCTATCAGTACTTGTTAAAAGCTACAGAGAGATAAGTAATTCTTTCTTGTCTTGTCATTTACAGTCTCTGATTATTATCTTGTTTTCGACCTTCGTGTTTGTTTTGTTACTTGGTATATTTGTCTGTTCTTGTTAATTCAAATATATATAACTGCCCTATTGTTGCTGTGAAGTTTGCTTCTGGGCGTGTTCTATCCCTAACTAGAGTGCATCATGTTCCTGATATTCGTAAAAATATAATAAGTGGAAGTAGTTTAGTTAAGAATGGTTTTGAATTTCTTTGAAATGTAATAAAGTTGTTATTACACATACTGGTGTATTTTTTTTGGCAAAGGTTACTTGTTTGATGGTTTGTTTTTAATAAATGTTGAGCCTGTTTTGGGCAATTTTATTAATGATAGTGCTGGACCTTCTGTTAATTGTGTTGAATCATCCTGTTTGTGGCATTCTAGACTTGGTCATTTAAATTTTGGCGCTCTAAAGAATATGATGAATTTAGAGTTGATTCCAAAACATGCCATTGATAAGAAATCTAAATGTCAAGTATGTGTGACTGCTAACCAAACTAGGAAACCCTTTCATAATGTTGTTAGGGATTCAGGAGTATTAGATTTAGTACACACAGACATATCTGAATTTGGTGGCATGTTGACTAAGGATAATAAATGATATTTTATTACCTTTATAGATGATTGTAGTAGATACTGTTATGTTTATTTACTTAGGCATAAAGATGAAGCACTAGAAAAATTCATTATGTTCAAAACTGAAGCAGAAACACAAACTGGTAAAGTACTTAAACGTTTGAGATCTGATAGAGGTGGTGAGTAAACTAGTACCTCGTTTAATGAATTTTACGCAAGAAATTGTATAATTCATGAGGTGACTACACCATACACACCTGAGTCTAATGAGGTGGCTGAACGAAAGAACATAACTTTTAAAGATATGATTAACAACATGCTTCTTAATTCTGGGTTGCCTAAGTACATGTGAGGAGAGGCTTTGAATACGGCTTGCCATATTCTAAATAGAGTCCCTCTGAAACATATGGACAAGACACCGTATGAATTATGGAAAAGTAGAAAGACAAGTTTAAAGTATCTTCGTGTGTGGGGCTGCCTTGCAAAGGTGCTCGTCCCTGAACACAAGAGAAAGAAACTAGGTCCGAAAACTGTTGATTGCATCTTTCTGGGCTATACTAAAACCACTACGGCTATGAGATTTTTAGTGTTAAAATTTGAAATAGACGGTATAGTGGCTAACACTATAGTTGAGTTTCGTGATGCAACATTATTTGAGGATGTGTTCCCTATGAAGACTGGCATACCTCAAGATATTTCTAATGATAATCCCACTCACACATCGAGTTCTATTCCTGATTATGTGGAAAGTATGACAAATATGGGGGAAGATCCTGCTAGTAGTTCTACTCCTGACGAAGTAGATGAACCTAGAAGGAGTAAGCGTGCAAAGGTAGTCAAGGACTTTGGAAGTGATTTTGTCACTTACAATGTCGAGGATGAACCTTTAACTTTCCGACAGGCTTCAAGACTTCTCGAAAGGCTTGGAGACTCAGCTGTTCTTTATCTATCAGTACTTGTTAAAAGCTACAGAGAGATAAGTAATTCTTTCTTGTCTTGTCATTTACAGTCTCTGATTATTATCTTGTTTTCGACCTTCGTGTTTGTTTTGTTACTTGGTATATTTGTATGTTCTTGTTAATTCTAATATATATAACTGCCCTATTATTGTTGTGTAGTTTAGTGAATTATACCCAACACATAGGTCCACATAAATCCGAATGTACCAACTCCAATGGTTTTTTTAGCTCGCCATGCCTTCTCTTTCGGAAATGAATCTCGGTGATGCTTTCCAAAAACACAATCTTCACATACTTGATCTTGCTTTTGAATATTTGGAATGCTTCTGACCATATGACCTTTACAAATCTTGGATCGAGTGTTAAAACTCAAGTGATTAAATCGAAGATGCCAAAGCCAAGACTTGTCATTCATAATATTAGCAAAACATGGAAGAGCCTCACTTCTAATTTTCAATGGAAACATTTTAGTTGATGTCATCTTGACTCTTGCAACAAGGATCCCATTTTTATCTTTGATCTCACAAAAATCATCTTTAAAATTCACATGATGCCCCTTTCTTAAAAGTTGTCCAACACTTAAAAGATTATGTTTAAGATCGGGAACATAATAAACATTAGAGATATAATTTGTACCTTGCTTTGTTCGACTTGGAACATAACCACAACCTTTGACAATGAGCCTTTTGTTGTCACCCATCTTGACTTCTCGTTGGACACTTTCATCAAAATTCACAAAGCAATTTTTCTTTCCGGTCATGTGGTTACTACAACCACTATCGATATACCAAATGTTAGATCAGGATTCAATGATCGTCAGGATCTGGACTACTGATCAGGATTGTTGACGTCATCAAGATCGCACGAGCGTCAGTATCAGGATTACTATCAGGACTGTGATCAGGATTATCATCAGGACTGGAAGCTGATCAGGATTATTATCGAGTTCAGAATATAAGGAAAGATGATTTGTCGGTTTCTAGTTTATAGGAATGTAGCTGTCGGTTAGGATATGTATCAATATTGTTTGTAATTGATTTGGTCTTATCTTGTAATCGATAGGGCAACTGTGTGTACTATATAAATACAGTTTAGGTTTTGATTTTACATCAATCGCTTACACAAGTAATATTGTAACCTAACAACTTTCAAGAACATCAGAATTTCTTGAGAGAGTTTTGTAACATTTTTATACCATAATTAATAAAGTTGTTATTATTCATATTTGTGTTTATTAAAGTCGAGAATCTTATAAAATTGTATTCAACTCCCCTTCTACAATTGTTAATTACTGGGCAACACCAAACATCATCAAAAGATTCATCTTTAACATTACTAACAAGAAGCGTACTTTCATCTTCCTCCTCAATGTCCTCATGTAGAAATTTTGAATCATCTTATTCATCATGAATTCTTTTGTAACAATCTTTTTTCATATGCCCAATTTTATGACAATAATGACATTGAAAATTAAAAGAATTACCTCTACCTCTTCCATTGTAACCTCCACGAGCTCTTCCTCTTCCTCTTTGGAATGAGCTTGAATTTTCACTTGGCACATTTCCTCTTCCTTGTCCTCGACCACGAAATGATCCTCCTTGTCCTCGACCACGAAATGATCCTCTTCTACCTCTTCCTCTAAAACCATCGCGATTAGTGTCTTGAACTTGAAAAGTGTTAGGAATCATGTTGGTTCTTGATGATAACTAAACTAACTTATTTTAAAATTTGTATAAGTAAAGTGTATCCTTCAACGGATAAAATGTTATTACAATATCGGTTGAAGGGTGGCTTATCATTTGATAAGTCTTAATGTAACATACTCTTTTTGTTCAAGTACTAGCCGTTGAAATTTAATAGTGTAGGCTGAACAAGTCATGTTGACTTACAAACAGATATGTAGAATAGGGAGGCTAATTGTAAATACTCTGTTCCTTGTAATTTTACATAAGTGAAATTGTATTTCAACGGATAGCCATTCAGCTTTCAACGGATGCACCTTGGAAAGCTTCAACGAATGCAACCACAACACTTTCAACGGATGTTAGAAGTTTAACCTCAATTGATTCTAATTCAATTATTAGCAGTTAAATTATGAAAAGGACAGTCTTGACAAGTCATATGGGTTGATGGAACAGAAAAGAGCATGAAAACCAACATTTTGGGAAACCCAGAAAAAAAAAAAGGAAACATTCTATTTCCATCTGGTCAATAGAGATGATTCTACAAGGACAATCAGCAATAAGGCAAATCATTACAAGAACCATTGGACTTAGAGTGGAAAAGCAAGCCTTTGGACTTTACCTATTGTATACTTTTATGTAGTTCAAATTAGCTTGTAAACTTGGGATATATAACCAAGTGTAGCAATGTTTTTGAAGTTAAGAAATCAGATTTAGTTTTCAAGAGCTTAAGCAATATTCCTTTGTAAATTGCTGAAGCAAAAACATTGTAATAGCAGCTATGTGTTTATTTCTAAAAATCACATATATTTCTTCAAATAAAATCTCTCAGGTGGAACAATCAATCCACCTGAATTTTTAATTCTTGTGTTATTTGTTTACTGCAAGTTTATACTTCTGTTCTAAGATTATCTTTGTCTACAAAAAGAATTAGAAATTGAAAGGATTGTATTCAACCCCCCCCCCTTTTACAATCCTGTGATTACATTGTCAGGGATTAACAATTGGTATCAGAGCAAGCTTCTAACATACAAGAAGTTTAAAGGTCAAGGACAATAAGAATCATTAGAAAGAAGGATAATGAAGTGAAGATACCTATTCTGGACAAAGATAATTAGTTTCACTAGAAAGTAAAGATGCATCTGCACCTTATGTCTATGGATGAAGGATATGTGGATTGCATTGAGAAAGGTCCTCATGTACCAATGAAGCCAAACACTACAATTGTTCAACAGGGAGAAGGAGCTCAGGACACAATTCCTAAACTGCCATCAGAATGGACATTAGAAGACATAGCTGAAATGCAAAAAGACAAAAAGGCCATGAATATTCTATTCAATGGTCTAGAAAGTGATATGTTTGACAATGTCATTAACTGTACTACAACTAAGGAAGTTTGGGATACAATTCAGACACTATGTGAAGGAACTCAGCAAGTTAGAGAAAACAATATGCAACTTCTCATACAACAGTATGAACACTTTCATTTCAAAAGTGGTGAATCTCTGAATGATACTTTTAGTAGATTTCAAAAATTATTAAATGGTTTAAAATTGTATGGAAGGGTGTATCAAATCAAGGACTCTAATCTCAAGTTTCTAAGAGCTTTTCCCAAAGAATGGAAGCCTATGACAGTCTCTTTGAGGAACACCCAAGAGTACAAGGACTTTACTCTTGAGAGGCTTTATGGAACATTAAAGACTTATGAGCTTGAAATGGAGCAAGATGAAAAAATTGAGAAGATCCAGAAGAAAGGTTGATCTGTAGCCCTAGTTGCTAGTGTGGATGAGGCTAAGGAAATGAAGAAGGAAACTACTAAAGCTACACCAAACAGTGATGTTTGTGAAGGTAGAGGTGAATCAAGCAAAGGAAAGGGAAAGATGTATGGGGAAGGTGAATCTTCCAATCAGGATGAGATGGATGAGCTAGATGAGCACTTAGCTTTTCTGTCAAGAAGATTCTCTAAGCTGAAGTTCAAGAAAAATCCTGAAGTGACCAAACCATATAAGAAAGACTTTCAACCAAACAAAAACTTTGTTGAAAGGTCCAAATTCAAGTGCTTTAACTATGGAATTGGAGGTCACTTTTCAAGTGAATGCAAGAAACCTAAAATTGATAAGAAAGACAGGAAATTTGAGCCTGTGGACTATAAAAAGAAATACTTTGAGATTCTCAGAAAGGAAAGGGCATTCATAACTCAGGACTATGACTGGGCAGTTGGAGGGAATGATTCAGATAAAGACACTGAGTATGTCAACCTTGCACTCATGGCTGATTCAACTAAGCAGGAAGCAAGTTCATCAAGCAATCAGGTAATCACTACAAACCTCACTGAGCTTTCTAAAGAGGAATGCAATAGTACCATTAATGAAATGTCTACTGAATTGTACCATTTGTGTGTAACTCTTAAATCACTTACCAAAGAGAATACTAGGATTAAAGATGTTAATATGTTCTTAAGTGATATGAATGCTGTGTTAGAATCTCAATTCATTGAGTTTGAGAAAATGAGGCTCGATTTTCAGAATGCTAAGAATGAACTGCTAGCTGTATTGAAAAGAGAAGAAATTCTCAAAAATCAGTTAGCAAAAGAACAGGAAATAATTGATACTTCGAATGATGCAAGGAATGTTGCAACCAACATTATTAAAGTTCAAGGAATGGAAACATTCTATAAAGAAACCTGGAATAAGGAGAAAAAGAAACTAGATGTTATTGTTGAGGATCTAGGAGCTGATGCTGCTTCAATGGATAGTGACCATCAGTTGAAAGATAACTCTTCAACGGATGAGAACCATCCGTTGAAACATGAAGCCCGCATCAGTAAAGAAAAACTTGAGAAATTGAACAGAAAGTATGGTCCAACCAGTAAGAACTTTTGTTGTCCAATAATTAACAATTGTATTCAACCCCCCTTCTACAATTGTTAATTACTGGGCAACAATTGGTATTAGAGAAAACTGATTTAATCTAAATCAGAAACGATCTAAGATGTTGACAACCAAGTATGAAAGCATGAAGATTCCCATCCTGAAGAAAACTGGATACCCTACATGGAGGGTAAAGATGTTGATGTACCTGGAAGCCACAGATCCTGATTATCTGGACAGGATTCGTGATGGACCATATATCCCTACGAGAATTGTTGGTCAAACAGATATTATACCTGAACACTACGTGGTCAAGGTGAAAAGTTAGTGGACTCCAGAAGAAAAGGCTCACGTTCTCAGGGATGCTAAGGTCAAGAATATACTGCATAATAGTCTTGATGTTGTCATGTCTAACAGGGTGATTGCATGTAAGTCTGCAAAGGAAATTTGGGACACCTTGGAAACTCAATGCCAAGGATCTGCATCTTTCAAGAAGAACAAAAGGGCTCTACTGATTCAAGAGTATGAACAATTCGATGCAAGACCTGATGAGAGCCTTACTGACATGTATGATAGATTCCTTACACTGCTGAATAATCTATCTCTAGTTGGCAAAGAGTATGTGACTGAGGATTCAAACACCAAGTTTTTGAGAGCTTTACCTGAAGAATGGGATACTCAAACCTCTATCATTAGGCATCAGTATGATCTAAACACTGTGTCTCTTGATGAGGTTTATGGAATGCTAAGAACCTATGATCTTGAGGTAATGGAATGGGGCCCTTTGCAACTGAGTGCAAAAGGGCTAAAGCACTCATCACATCAAGCAAGGATTGGATGGACTCTTCCTCAGAATCTGATACTGAGGTAGTCAACTATGCCCTAATGGCCAATACTGATGAGACTGTTGTTCCTGATGAAAAGGTATCTAGTACTGTTTTTGATTTTGATACAAATAATGTCTCTGAGTTAAGATGTTTTCAAAAGTCATTGCATATTAGCTTTATAAGTCAATCTACTGAAAATGCTAGGATCTTATCTGAGATGTCTGAACTTAGGAAAAGAAATGAGCATCTAGAAGCTGAATTTTCTTCTATGCAAGAAGTACAAAAAGAATGTGATAATGCTAAGCACATGAAACTTGAAATGCAATTTAAATGTACTGCTCATGAAAAAGAACTTGAATATGCTAATGAAAAAATCAGAACCTGGACAGATTCTGGAAGGAAATTTAATGAAATCAATACTTCTAAGAATTGGAAAGAGTGTCTAGGGTACAAGTCAGAAGAAGATAAAAAATTGAAAAAGAAAGTTGTTATTGATGAGAAAGTTAGTCCAATGACCTACAGACATGTTATAGATAAAACCAAATCTAAGATTAAACCTGTTGATTTTGTATTTGGTAAAGATCCTAATTCAACTTTTGAAAAGGGATCTAATTCTGCACAACCTTCCACTGATTGTAAGTCTAAATCTGTCAAGAGTAAAGGAAATAAGAATGTAGGTCTATTGTCTTAGAAACAACTTAGGGATAAAGTTTGTGATGAAACAGGTAGGCAAAAGTCACCTACTGTCAAAAGAAACAGGAATGGTAAAGTTGGGATTAATAAAGAGAATAATTATAAGTTTATCCCAAATGCACCAAGAAAATGTTATTTTACCTGTGGTAAATCTAATCATCTTGCTATTGATTGCATGAAGAGTAAAAAGGAGGTCACTGAAATTCCTAGATCTGATGTTAGGAATAGATCAGTATTTTATAAACCACAGAATTCCTGTTTTCATTGTGGCAGTAAATGGCATTCTATTTATACTTGTGAAGAATACCATAATCTGTACTACAACTTTTATGATCCTTTACCTAAGTTTAATAAAAGTTCAAATTCTGGTAAATCTAAGAATGTCAAAGTGAATCATGCATTTTTCGATACTGATACTGACAAAGCAAATCCTGATGGACACAATCCTGACAGGACTGCTAAAGTCAAAAAGTCTTCTGCTGCTAAATTTAATAAAATGCATGGAAAAAGTGCCCAACAAGTGTGGGTTATTAAATATTCTGACTAGTGTGATTTTGTCTGATTGCAGGGTAGAAAGAAAAATGTGTTAGTCATGGATAGTGGATGTTCTGTACACATGACTGGAAGCAAAGCCCTGCTGTCAGAATATGAGGAAAAAGCTGGCTCAACAGTGTCCTATGGAGATGGCAACATTGAACAAACCTTGGGATATGGCAATATAATCATTGGCAATGTCATCATTGAAAAAGTAGCTCTTGTGAAAGGACTAAAACACAACCTGTTGAGTATTAGTCAAATCACAGACAGAGGTTATCATGTCAACTTTTATTCCACTCATTGTGAAGTAGTCAGTAAATCATCAGGAAACATTGCACTTACTGGCTACAGGCATGGTAACATATATGAAGCCAACATTCAATCAAATACTGATGGCTCCTCTACTTGTCTCATCAGTAAAGCATCAGTAGATGAAAGTTGGAATTGGCACAAGAGGCTTTCTCATCTCAACTTCAGCAATATCAATGAGTTGGTTAAGAAAGATTTGGTTAAAGGATTGCCTAAAGCTCTGTATACTCCTGATGTACTCTGTGATGCATGTCAAAAGGCTAAACAAAGAAGGACATCATTCAAGATTAAATCTGAATCCTCTATTGGAGAACCATATCACATGTTACATCTTGACCTATTTGGACCAGTCAACATAATGTTCATCAGTAAGAAAATGTACACTCTTGTAATTGTTGATAAATTTTCTAGATTCACCTGGGTGTATTTTCTACACAGAAAAGATGAGACTCCAGAAATACTGTTGGGCCATGTGAGAATGATTGAGACAGGCACAAAGTATAAAGTCAAGATTCCGAGGAGTGATAATGGTACTGAATTCAAGAATTCAAAAATGGAAGAGTTCTGCAAATACAAAGGAATCATACAACAATTCTCTGCTCCTAGCACACCCCAGCAAAATGGAGTAGTTGAAAGAAAGAATAGAACTATTATTGAAGCTGGCAGAACTATGATGGAAGAAGCAAAATTGCCTACTTATTTCTGGGTAGAAGCAGTCAATACAGCATGCTATACTCAAAACCTCACACTGATAAACAGACATGGTGTAACTCCCTATCAAATGCTCAAGGAGAAGAAACCTAGTCTAAAGCATCTACATGTGTTTGGCTGTATATGTTTTGTTCTCAGAACTCATCCTGAACAGCTAGGGAAATTTGAAACTAAGGCTGATGAAGGTATCTTTATAGTCTATCCAGCCTCAAGAGCTTTTAGAGTTTTTAACTTGAGAACAAGGATTGTCATGGAGTCAATACATGTATCTTTCGATGATAAGAAGATAACTGGAATCAATGAAGACTCTCATGATAGTTTGATTTTTGAAAATGAAGCTACCAAGAATCCTGATGAACTGGAATCAGATACTGACTCACAATCAGATACTGATGGGTCACCAAATACTGATGGTGCTACTGATGATGCTACTGACAGTCCACATGTTGAGGGGGAGCAACATCAGACTGTTACTAATACTGAAACTACTCAATCATCATGACAGGATTCTTCAGATACTGATTTAAGTGATAATCCTGATAACCCATTAGGAGGAGACAACAACAGTTCAGGGGGAGCTTCTATTGATTCAAGCTCTTTTGATGACAACACCAATCTAGTGGGAGCATCTACTTCAAGGAATGATTTACCACCAGCAAGGAAATGGACTAGAAGTCATACTCCTGATTTGATAATTGGGGATCCTGATGCAGGTGTTAAGACAAGAAGTGCAACTCAAAATGAATGTCTTTATCATAACTTTCTATCTAAGGAGGAACCAAAGAAAGTTGAAGATGCACTTAAGGATGCTGATTGGGTTATTGCAATGCAAGAAGAGTTGAATGAATTTGAAAGAAATGAAGTCTGGAAACTAGTGCCAAGACCAAAGACAGATTCAGATGGAGTAATAATCAGGAACAAAGCAAGGCTAGTTGCAAAGGGGTATTCTCAACAAGAAGGGATTGACTATGATGAAACTTTTGTTCCTGTTGCAAGACTAGAAGCCATCAGGATCTTTCTGGCATATGCATCCCACAAGAAATTTAAGGTTTTTTAGATGGATGTGAAAAGTGCTTTCTTAAATGGTGAACTGGAGGAAGAAGTTTATGTTGAACAATCTCCTGGTTTCATTGATCCAAAATATCCAAATCATGTCTACAGATTGGATAAAGCACTTTATGGACTAAAGCAAGCTCCAAGAGCATGGTATGAAACCTTAGCTCAATTCTTACTGGAAAGTGGATTCAAAAGAGGTACTATTGATAAAACTCTATTTTATTTGAATCATGGTAATGATTTGCTTTTAGTTCAGATTTATGTTGATGATATCATTTTTGGGTCAACAAATAATAAGCTATGTGAAAAGTTTTCAAAACTTATGCAGTCTAGATATCAAATGAGCATGATGAGAGAAATGAGTTACTTTCTCGGTATCCAAGTTAAACAGACTGATGGTGGCATCTTTATCAATCAGTCAAAGTATACCAGGAATTTACTGAAAAGGTTTAACATGCAAGATAGTGCAACTGCAAGTACTCCCATGGCTACAGTTACCAAACTTGATCCTGATCAAGGTACTGAGGTAGATGTAACTCACTACAGGGGAATGATTGGCTCACTCTTATATCTCACTGCAAGTAGACCAGATATCATGTATGCAACCTGTATTTGTGCAAGATTTCAAGCAAATCCCAGGGAACCACATCTGATTGCAGTTAAAAGAATTTTCAGATATCTTAAAGGCACTCCTTTTCTTGGCCCTTGGTATGCTAGGGAATCATATTTTGGTTTGTGTGGTTATTCAGATGCTGATTTTGCAGGGTGCAAAATAGACAGGAAAAGCACTTCAGGAAGCTGTCAGTTTTTGGGTGGTAGACTAGTTTCTTGGTTCAGTAAAAAGCAAAAGTCTATCTCTACATCAACTGTAGAAGCTGAGTACATTGTTGCAGCAAGTTGTTGTGCTCAGATAATGTGGATGAGAAATCAGTTGTTAGATTATGGTCTGTCATACTCCAAAATCCCTATTTATTGTGATAACCAAAGTGCTATTGCAATGACAGGAAGTCCAGTTCAGCATTCTGGTACTAAACACATCAGTATCAGATATCACTTCATAAGAGAACAAGTACTGGAAGGAACAATTGAACTACATTTTGTTCCTACTGATCAACAACTAGCTGATATATTCACCAAGCCACTGCCTGAAGCTACTTTCAACAAATTGGTGAATGAACTTGGAATGATGAACTTTGAGAATTTATGAAGAAATCATCAGAGAGCAAGTCCCGATGACTGTCAAATCCCGATGGTCATTCAGTAAGGTATGTAATTTTGATCGAATCCTGATAGGACAAAATCCTGACAGGAAGTCAATTGGTCAATCCTGATGGACAGTGTTAGATCAGAATTCAATGATTGTCAGGAGCTAGACTCAACTGATCAGGATTACTGACGTCATCTGTTAGGAATATGTTGTTCTTGATGATAATTATAAAAACACTTAGTAGATTTTGTATTAAGTCATTTTGTAACTGTCAACGGAATGGCATGCTTTGCAGTGTTTCGTTGACAGGAAGCTCATCAACGGAATGAGTGTTGTAGCAATTGCACTGTACAATACTTCACAGTTTGATATGCATTTTGTTGTATGTACTAGATAGGTTTTCTAAGTCATGTTGACTAAGTAATAGATAGGCAAAATAGGTTGGTCAATTGTAAGTATATCATGCCTTGTAATTTTGCCTAAGTGAAGACATGTCAACGGTATGAAGATTACTCTATCAACGAAACGAGGGATACACCATCAACGGAATGAAGTTTACTCATCAACGAAATGGAGTTTACTCATCAACGAAATGGAGAATAAAGCTATCAACGAAACACATCTCCCTGCTATCAACGAATCATTATTGCTTTTCTGAATAGTTGACAAAGTGATAGTGACAGTTTACTGAACAGATCTAAAGGTGATGTGGAAGTGTACTTTGCATTGGAAACCATTAAAATGGACATGGGGAATAAGGAAACATCCCAGTTTCCAATTGGGCTCTTGGGAGTGATCATAATAAGCATGAAGACAAAAGCAAGGATCTCCAAGGACCACTGGACAAAGGGATGAAAAGCAAACTATTGGCGGTTACCTTTAGTGTACTTTAGTGTAGCCAAAAATAGTATTGTAAACTTGGGGAATATATAACCAAGTGTAGCAGTTAAGATAGAGATAGAGAAGAAAAACAAATAGTTTGTATTAGCTATCTTTGAGAGCATTCTTCTCTACAACTCTGTAACTGAGCAGCTGTGTACTTTTGTATCACATATTATTTCCGCAATAAAAACACTTCAGTTGGATCATCAAACAATCCAACTGAATTATTTATATCTTGTGTTTTTTTATTTATTCAGTTCAGTTTTATTTTATAAAGTGTTTTAAGTTTAAGAAAATATCAAGAATTGTATTCAACCCCCCCCCTTCTACAATTCTGTTAGGTCATTTGGGATTAACAATTGGTATCAGAGCAAGCTTCTAACATACAAGAAGTTTAAAGATCAAGACCAAAAAAAAAAAAAAAAAACAGAAGCCATGGTAAAGAAGGATGCAGGTGTGAAGATACCAGTTCTTGATAAGGACAATTACTTTCACTGGAAAGTAAAAATGCATTTACATCTCATGTCTATGGATGAGAGATATGTAGACTGCATTGAGAAAGGTCCACACGTTCCCATGAAGTTTGCATCTAGAATTGGAGTGCCAGATGATGCTCCTGATGTAGAAATTCGAAAACTTGTCTCAGAATGGACTATTGAAGATCTTGCAGAAATCCATAAAGATAAGAGAACCATGAACATTCTGTTTAATGGTTTGGTGCAAGAGATGTTTGACAATGTCATCAACTGTACAACCTCCAAAGAAGTATGGGACACTGTTAGAACTCTCTGTGAAGGTACTGAGCAAGTTAGGGAAAACAAAATGCAGCTCCTTATACAACAATATGAGCATTTTCATTTTAAAGCTGGTGAAACCCTAAATGACACGTTTAGTAGGTTTCAAAAGCTTTTGAATGGATTAAAGTTGTATGGGAGGATCTATCAAACCAAGGATTCAAACCTTAAATTTCTTAGAGCTCTTCCAAAAGAATGGAAGCCTATGACTGTTTCTCTCAGAAACACTCAAGAGTACAAAGACTACACTCTTGAAAGGCTTTATGGAACCTTGAAGACTTATGAGCTGGAAATGGAGCAAGATGAGGAAATTGAAAAGGTATAGAAGAAGGGTGGATCTATTGCATTGATTGCATCTGTGAACCAACTGGAAGATGACACTGAAGAAGCTGCAAAGGCCACAACTAGTCGAGCTAGTTGTAGAAGTGATGTTAGCAAGGGTAAAGGTAAAATGACAGAAGAAGAAGAACCAGAACCAGCCAACTTGGATGACTTAGATGAGATTGATGAACACATTGCTTTTCTGTCAAGAAAATTCTCTAAGTTCAAGTTCAAGAGAAACTCAGAAGCAAGGCCACCAAGAAGAGACTTTCAACCTAACAAATCAAACTGGATTGAAAAGTCTAAGTCAAAATGTTTCAATTGTGGAATGCTTGGTCACTTTGCTGGAGACTGCAGAAAGCCCAAGGTTGAGAAGGGCAACAGGAAATTTGAGCCTGTTGATTATAAAAAGAAATACTTTGAACTTCTCAAGCAAAAAGAAAAGGCTTTCATGTCTCAGGAGTATGATTGGGCTGGTAATGGTGAAGATTCTGATGATGATGTTGAATATGTCAACTTGGCTCTTATGGCTAACAATCATGAGCAGGAAGCAAGCTCCTCAAGCAACCAGGTAACAATTACTAATCTTTCTGAGCTTTCTAAAGAGGAATGCGATAGTGCAGTAAATGAAATGTCTACTGTATTATATAATTTGCGTGTTACTCTTAAATCACTTACCAAAGAGAATTCAAGAATTAAAGAGACTAATTTGCTCTTAAGTGATAGGAATGCAATGTTAGAAGCACAGCTCATTGAATTTGAGAAAATGAGATGTGTTAGTAGGGATGCTAAGAAGGAACTTGAGAACGTATTACAAAGGGAAGAAATTCTTAAGACACAACTTGAAATAGAACAAAGTGTGATTGCTAAATGGAAAGATGCCAGGAATGTTGCTACCAACATCATTAATGTTCAAGGTATGGAATCTTTCTGTGAACAATCATGGAAAAAGAACAAAGAGAAACTAGGGTATGTTTGTGAAACCTTAGAATCAGAAACAGAGTCAACAATCATCAATGATCATTTGTTGAAGGTTGATATGTCAACGGAATGCAATGTTCCGTTGACAGATGAACCATCAACCGATCAGGGAGTTTCGTTGACAGACAAAAGAAAAGATAAACTCACTAGACTTAATGACAAGTATGGTCCTGTCACCAAGAACTTTGTTCAAGGTGAGTCTAGTAAATCAAAGAAAGTTGAGAAGCCTGTTGAAAGAGCTAATATAGGTCACTTATCCAACAAGCAATTGAAAGATAAGTTAGAGTATGTTCAAGTTGAGGCTAAGGGAAATAAAAGGAATAACAGGAATGGCAAAGTAGGAATTAACAAACACAACAATTACACACCTGATAAATATGCTCCTAGAAAAACATGTGTTAATTGTGGAAGTGTTAGTCATTTATCTACTAACTGCAAATCTGTTAAGAAGACTGTTAAAGTGAAAATTCCCAAGCCTGCAATGAATAGTTCTATGCCTACAATGCCTGTTATGCCTAACATGTTTGCTCCATATGCACAATTTCAAAATCCATATGCCAGCATGCCATTTGTGTCTAATCCATACATGAATATGTTTAATGTGCCACAAATGCCATGGAATATGAATAACATGTTTGTTCCTCCAATTATGCATGCTAAGAATGAAAATGTGAGCAATCCTCAGAAATCAACACCAAGGATGAAGATTGATTTAAATCAATCTGAGCCCAAGGTGAAAAATGATATAAAAGGAAAAGCAAAGGCTAACAAAACAGGACCCAAGGAAACTTGGGTACCAAAATCGACTTGATTTGGTTTTATTGTGTGCAGGGAGACAAAAGGAATCTTTGGTACTTGGATAGTGGTTGTTCAAGACACATGACTGGTGATTCTACCCTGCTCACAGAGTTTCAGGAAAGAGCTGGCCCTTGTATTGCTTTTGGAGATGACAGCAAAGGCTACACTAAGGGATATGGCTTGATTTCAAAAGAGAATGTCATCATAGATGAAGTTGCATTGGTGGATGGTCTTAAGCACAATTTGCTTAGTATCAGCCAACTTTGTGACAAAGGATTTTTAGTTAATTTTTCTAAAGAAGCCTGTGTTGTTTCTAAAGGAGGAAACAACAATGTGGTAATGACTGGATTCAGAAGAGGGAATGTGTACATTGCTGACTTTAGTAGCACAAGTCCAGAAACCATCACTTGTCTTTTCAGCAAGGCAAGCAAGGATGAAAGTTGGCTATGGCACAAGAAATTATCTCATCTGAACTTTAAAGTCATGAATGATTTGGTGAGGAAAGATCTTGCTAGAGGAATTCCACAAGTGGAGTTTTCCAAGGATGGTTTGTGTGATGCCTGTCAAAAAGGGAAACAAAAGAAGGCATCATTCAAAAGCAAGACAGAGTCATCAATTGTCCATCAGCCTGAGTTGCTTCATATGGATTTGTTTGGCCCTGTAAATGTCATGTCTATTTCAAAGAAGAAATATTGTCTTGTGATTGTTGATGATTTTTCTAGATTTACATGGACTTTCTTTTTGCTCTCCAAGGATGAGGCAAGTGAAATCATTATCAATCACATCAAGATGGTAAACAATCATCCTGACTTGAAAGTAAGAAGGATTAGGAGTGACAATGGGACAGAATTCAAGAATTCAAGCATGAAGGTGTTCTATGAAGAAAATGGTATTTTGCATGAGTTTTCAGCAGCAAGGACACCACAGCAAAATGGTGTAGTTGAAAGGAAAAACAGAACACTTATTGAAGCTGCAAGGACAATGCTAGATGAATCAAAGTTACCAACTTATTTTTGGGCTGAGGCAGTTAATACAGCTTGCTTCACTCAGAATATTTCTTTGATTAATCAGGCCAAAGGAATGACCCCTTATCAGCTACTCAAAAGAAAGAAGCCACTATTGGATTTTCTTCATGTCTTTGGATGCAAGTGCTTTGTTCTGAGAAATCAAGCTGAGCATTTGGGGAAATTTGAAGCAAAGGCAGATGAAGCAATATTTGTGGGTTATGCAGCAGGGAAAGCCTACAGAGTCTACAATCTCAGAACCAACATTGTTATGGAATCTGTACATGTT
Organism: Heracleum sosnowskyi; assembly: GCA_030848705.1. Lineage (NCBI taxonomy): Eukaryota > Viridiplantae > Streptophyta > Magnoliopsida > Apiales > Apiaceae > Heracleum > Heracleum sosnowskyi. The sequence goes on along the minus strand of CM061235.1, from coordinate 34,343,907 downwards.
GTCTTTGATGATCTCAAAATTCAGGGTCTCTGTGATGAAGGTTTCCATGAAAGTCTCTCTTTTGAGAATGAGGAAGGAGAACAAATGGATCATGATAAGACTATTGAGAAACAGTCCAAAGTTGTTGTATCTAGCACACATGAAAGCAGCAGTGAAGATGAAATTGCTGCATTAAGATTGAAAAGAATAGCTGCTAGTAGGCCAAATGGTCATTCCGTTGACAGTCAGAATGAGCGTTTCGTTGACAGTCAAAATGGTCATTCCGTTGACAGTCACAGAAATGCTTCCAGGAGTGATCAATTAGGGACAACAAACTCAGGGGGAGTTTCTCAAGGACAAATATCTAATCTAGGCAATCATGATCATGAAGCTACTTCTTCAAGAGCAAATCTACCTCCCTCAAGGAAATGGACTAAAGATCATCCCTTTGAACTTATTATAGGTGATGTGTCTTCAAAAGTCCAAACTAGAAGAGCAACTCAAGAAGAATGTCTATATAGCAGCTTTCTGTCTCAAGATGAGCCAAAGAAAGTTGATGATGCACTTCTAGATCCAGATTGGGTCTTGGCTATGCAAGAAGAGCTAAACCAATTTGAAAGGAACAAAGTTTGGAAGCTGGTGCCCAAGCCTAAGGACAGGAGTGTCATAGGCACAAAATGGGTGTTCAGAAACAAGATGGATGAAAATGGCATAGTCACAAGGAACAAAGCTAGATTGGTTGCAAAAGGCTACTCACAGGAAGAAGGAATTGATTTTGATGAAACCTTTGCTCCTGTTGCAAGACTAGAAGCAATAAGGATTTTCCTAGCCTATGCAGCCCATGCCAATTTCAAGGTCTATCAAATGGATGTGAAGAGTGCTTTTCTAAATGGGGAATTGGAAGAGGAGGTGTATGTAAGTCAACCTCCTGGTTTTCAAGATGATGATTTTCCAGAATATGTATACTTCCTCCTCAAAGCACTCTATGGTTTGAAACAAGCACCTAGAGCCTGGTATGACACACTTTCACAGTTCCTCCTTGAGAATCACTTCACTAGAGGTACTGTAGATAAAACTCTTTTTCATAGGATTGTGAATGGCTCTACAATACTTGTTCAAATATATGTAGATGACATAATTTTTGGGTCTACAGATGAAAAACTTTGTCAAAAGTTTGCCAAGCTTATGCAAAGTAAGTATGAAATGAGCATGATGGGAGAGTTAACTTATTTTCTTGGTCTTCAAGTAAAGCAAGTTAATGAAGGCATTTTCATTAGTCAAACCAAGTACATTAATGATTTGTTAAAGAGGTTTAACTTAATGGAATGCTCTCCTGCCAAAACACCCATGCCTACTGCCACCAAACTTGAATTGAATACTAAGGAAAAATCTGTGGACATTTCAAGTTACAGAGGCATGGTTGGCTCACTTTTATATTTAACAGCTAGTAGACCTGACATTATGTTTGCTACATGTCTATGTGCTAGATTTCAGGCTGATCCTAGGGAATCCCATTTAGTTGCTATTAAAAGAATTTTCAGATATCTCAAAGGAACACCAAACCTTGGCATTTGGTATCCTAGAGAATCTGGTTTTGAACTAATTAATTATTCAGATGCAGATTATGCAGGATGTAAAATTGACAGGAAAAGCACAACAGGAACCTGTCAATTTCTAGGAAACAAGCTTGTATCATGGTTCAGCAAGAAACAAAACTCAGTTTCCACCTCCACAGCTGAGGCTGAGTATATTGCAGCTGGGAGTTGTTGTGCACAGATTTTATGGATGAAAAATCAACTACTTGATTATGGAATAAGAGTTGAGAAAATTCCTATTTTCTGTGACAACACTAGTGCCATTGTCATTACTGAGAATCCAGTGCAGCATTCAAGGACCAAGCACATTGACATCAAGTACCACTTTATTAGAGAACATGTTATGAATGGTACTGTGGAGTTACATTTTGTTCCAAGTGAACAACAACTTGCAGACATCTTTACCAAGCCACTTGATGAATCCACATTCTCAAGATTAGTAAGTGAGCTAGGTATGCTAAATTTCTCTTAATTATTTTGAGATTTTTGCAAGTTAAAATGCAGCCAGGAATCTGCTATGATTTTTCTGTGAATTGATTTTCTCAGGAAAAGGTGAAATTTTGTCTAAGTCAAAATTACTATGTCAACGAAACGCACCATTTCGTTGATAGTCTTAGCATTTTTCTGGGTGTTTCGTTGATAGCTCTTTTATATCAACGAAACGCAGCTTTATCAACGAAATAAGACGGGACTTTAACCGCCCAATCTGATTCGTTGATGTAGCGCTTTTTAATCTGAACCGTTGAAACTGCTCGTTCTTTATCACGATCTATGCATACACCCCTGTAAGTATAAATCGTGGTAATATTTAATTCTAACGGTTACTTTTTAAGCCAATCAGGTAATTTAGATTAATTATTGGACTTAATTTCTGAGAATTTTTGGGGGAGTATTTAAGAAATTTCAATTTCTTTATTTCTTTTCTACCTGTTCTAAAAAAAAAAAAAATTCCAAAAGTTTTTCTATCTTCTTCTCTCTAACAAGCAATACAGCTCGAAGCTTTTCCTCACTCAACAATGGCACCCATAGTCAAGCTTATGTCTGCTGGTGGGTTCATCTATGAGAAGAACAATTCCATTCCATTTGTTGTTAAGGAGAGTCCGAACAGCATCTTTTTCAAAATGATGGATTTCATGAGGAACTGTAAATTGAGCTATGCAATGTTTCACTCTACACCACTCTACAATGAAGTAATCGAGGAGATTTGGACCTCATGTGAGTATAGTGGAACAAACGGCACACTGCAATTCACTCTTCAAGGTAATGAGTACCTAGTTAATTCTGATGTTTTGCAAGCATGTTTACATATTCCTGATAATAACTGTGATGCTTTGCCTTCTAACACTGAAATAACTACCATGCTAAATTCTATAAACTACTCTTTGCCTACTGATAATCTGGGTAGAATTATTAGGAGAGGTTTGGTTAGGGAATACAGTTATTTAGCTGATGCATTCATTAAGGTCTTTTCTGGAAAGATTAGTAATTTTGATGCATTAACTAACTCTATGTTAATTCTCCTAACCATGCTTCTAAATGATAGATATTACAACTTTAGCACCCAACTTATGTATGAAATTGGTGCTAAGTTGGGTGATAAGGCAAATAGGAAGAAAAATATCTATTATGCAAGGTTTCTGATGATGCTGGCTAATCATGTTAGTCCAGCACCATTAGTTATCTCTAACCCTACTGCCAGGTTTGAGTGCTTTGTGCAAGAGAAGAGAGTATTGAAAGACATACTGAGGCTGAACCACAATGGTGATGTTCCAGTGGTGTATCTGCCAATCATTGAGGTAACTACTGCTATCCCTGTTAGTATAGCTGTTACTTCCATTGTTTCATCCAATCCAGTTGCTATGGAGTCTGTAGCTGTGACCCAACAGGCTCCTGCCCCAGCAACAAAACCAAAATCTAAGAAATCCTCCAAGCCAACCTCAGGTGCTTCTCAAAAGGCACCTGTTGTAAAAACTACCACACAACCTAAGGGGAGTGAGTCTGGAGTTGTGAGAGGTGAGGGAAGGGGTGAAAGTCAAAGAAACTCCAAGGATAAAGAAGGTGAGGTAAGTGTTTCCCAGCCTAGCCCCATTGTGTCTTCCCAACAAGGCACAATGAGTAAAACGGATTTAAGCACAAGTCTAATTGCATCCTCCCAAAAGGATGTAATTATTGAAACAAGCTCTCAACCTAGAGCACAGTCCAAAAGGGTAAGGGACACTTCAAGCCCACAGTCTACATTTTCCCAATACCAAAGGAGAGTGAAGCAAAAATCCCAGGTTTCACGGGGTGCACACACACTGGAAGCAACACTTCCAGTTTCTCAAATTCAGTTTGATGTAACCCCTATTATCACTCTGGGGTTACAGTCCCATTCTCTAAACATCAATCTTGAATTATCTCCATCAAATTCACCAACTCAATCTCTAGATGTGGACATGATCCATACATCTATTCCTGATTCTCCAACTCTAATCTTGGAGAAGCCCCACTCTGAAGTTGGTGGCCATCACTTGTTGAGTGATTTGTTGGGCCATCAACCAATTTTTCCTGAAATTGCAAGGGGATCTGTGGACCAATCTCTCAAATCAATCACCACAGACTCTACTGTAATTTCTCATTCTCAAAGTGCTTTCTTGACTTCATCAACGAAACAGTCTATTTCGTTGACAAGTGTTTCTCCATCAACGGTATCCATTCCGTTGACAGTTCAAACTACCATTCCGTTGATAGTTCACTCTGCACCTCTAATTGAAAATCAAGTTGTTTCCACAACTAGTGCAGATGATCTAGTGGTAGTTGAGACACTTCTAGGATTGAGAGGGAGTGAAACTGAGAGGCTGGCTTGCAGCCAGGCAAAAGGAGAGAATGAGAGTGAGAGGCTGGCTATTTCTTCCAGCCAGGCAAAAGGAAAGATTGAGAGTTCCACCTTAGTAGGTGAAGGTGAGGGTGTGAGAGGTGTGAGCCATGGGGAGCCCATGATGCAAGAATATAGAGGAGAGAAAGAAGGGACTACAGGAGTCATAAGGGAGGAAGCAACCATTGCTAGTGAGTCAATGGAGGTCAATGAGGGAGAAAGGGAACTTACTTTCCAAGAGCATTATCAACAAACTCTGGATAGTATTTCTCTGGATCCTGAGACCTTTACTCATCCTGTGTCAGCCTATCAAGTTTTGGCTCAACAGGGCAATGTGGAGGCAGAGAGGTCACTCCAACTAATTCATACAACTGCATCAATGCAAAGAGCAAAGGATGCCTTGACCAATCTATCTCCAGGAGCTGCAGCAAGTGGTGAGTTTGATTTCTTTGATGATGAGGACAGCTTTGGTGACAATCAGGTGGCCACTACTTCACAGACTGGGACTTCTATGGTGCCTCCTACACCAAACTGGCTTTCTCAAGATTTACAAGGAAGGATCTCCCTGGATGCTGCAATCACAAGGCAGTACAATGAGGCCTATCTGGCTCATGAGTCTGCAAATGCCAATGACAAGAAATTCTACAAGGCTATTATGGATTCACTGGAAATCCAAAGGCTACAGATGATGCAGACAAGGATTGAGGCTAGAGAAATCAAGGACTCAATTAGCAATCTCAAGGATGCTAATGAAAGGAGGCTAGATGAAAAGCTTCCTCTTCTCACTGTGTCCAAGATGAACAGGTTTTTCACTAAGGAACCTGAGGTGGCTACCTCCTTGAAGACTCTCTCTTCTAGAGTGGACAAGGTGGAAGCTACTTTATCTCAGATGCAAAAGGAACAGGAGAAGCAGACACAACTATTGGCCCAGCTAGTGGCAGCTCAAGGACTCCCAGTCATCTCTCTTGATGATAACAAAAAGGGGGAGAAATCTAAGGAGCTAGACATTCAAATCACAAAGGTTATGGTCCCAGCCATTTCCCTGCCAAAGGAGCCACTAGCTATGGGGGAGTCAGGCAAAGCTAAACTGGACAGCATTGACCTGATTCAGCAAGCATCTATGAAGCTACAGCTTGCTGAACAGATTAAAGACCACTGGTCCAGGATAGATGAAAGAATCAAGAAGTTAGCTGATCCTGCAAAGACTTCAAATCCATCAACGGATCAAGCTTCTTCTACAGAGCCATCAACGAATGCCATGGTTTTAGTGTCAACGGAATGGGAGCCACAGACCAATTCTTCATATAAGGTAGAGCCCCTTCTGCATGGAGTCACTCAAGGATCAAGGAAGGAGAAAGGACAAACTTCATGCATCAGGGATGTGGAACAAGCTACATTGCAAAGAAGCTTATCTCCCAAGTCTCCTGCTAAACCAAAGGGCAAAAACACAGAAAGGACTTTCTATCCTGCACCTTATCCAGATGAGCACAAGCTTCTTGGTCTTCTCATCACAAAAAGCAAGGAAAGCAATGATTATGAGGTAAGGAAGCAAAGGGCAATTGTCTACAGGAATGGACAACAAATCTGTGTTTGGGCTGGTCACCCAAACTTTGCTGAAGCTAAGGCTGAAGAGTCAGAAAGAGCAGCAATGCAAGCACTTGCAGTTGCTCAATCTCTTGATGAAGAAGAAAGACAGCAAGAAGAAAAAGCCAGAGAGGAAAGGAGTGCAAAGAAGAGCACAAGGCAACCAAAGGCAAGAGCTAGGAGAAATATAGCCTTTGAGAATGATGACTCTCAGAGTATTGCATCAGACTCTTCTGTACCAACTGCACCTCCAACAATTCCTGATCCAGCTCTAAGGGAAAAGTTAGCCTGTGATCCTAAACATCCTGTTAATTTCCATGATCAGCCAATTGAGCCAAAGGAAGAGCCAATTGAGTTTGATGAGGCCAACTTTCCAAAATTCCTTTTTGAGATGGATCAAAAGAAGAAATCTAAGTAAAGGGCTACCAAGGCTAAGCCAATTCTAGTAAGGAGACCACAAGCTGAAAAACCTCCTACCAACCCAGAAGACTTCATCTACATTGCTGATATCAGGGAGGAGTCTGACCTACATATCCATCTTGATGACCTAGTTGAAGTAAGAGGAATAGCAGCTTCTTACAAACTACCAGAGAGATTGGTGTTTGTCTACAAGGGTGGGAGAGAACAGGTTTGGCCTCTACATAGAATTCTAGGAGAAGACTATCAGACACTGCTATCTGTGTTCAAATGCCTGAAGAAAGATTTTGGCTTCACCAAAACAGCTAAGTCTGAAGTTGTTTCCAAAATTTGCCAAATCAAAGCTAGCTGGAACAAGCCTGGTGCACTTCCCAGAGTATTGAAGGTTCCTCAAACAGGAAAGAAAATTCATCTTCAACCTTTTTGGATGATGGAATTCAGAGACAAGGACAACTGTAGAAGATTCTTCAGAATAGAAGACCAACTGGAGAAGGCATCCAATGAAACTTTAAGATTAATGCAATCCAAGTTGGGGAATGAAGATGAAGAAGAGAAGATTTTCTATAGAAGACTTCAAGCTCAGATTGAGGAGAACAATGCAAGAAAAGGGAAGAAAACAAGACCACAGAGGCAAAGATGAAAAATCTGCTCAGTCTAGAGGAGCAACTCTGTGCACTTGTTTTGTAAGATTTTCTACTTTGAATTTTAATTAAATTCAATGAAGCTCAATGCAATTTCTACTTTTATCATGTGTAATTTGACTGAGTGTTTTTGTTATCATCAAGGCTCTTGATTTATGGCTGTTATTCTATCAGTCATAAATTGGGGGAGATTGTTAGGAATATGTTGTTCTTGATGATAATTATAAAAACACTTAGTAGATTTTGTATTAAGTCATTTTGTAACTGTCAACGGAATGGCATGCTTTGCAGTGTTTCGTTGACAGGAAGCTCATCAACGGAATGAGTGTTGTAGCAATTGCACTGTACAATACTTCACAGTTTGATATGCATTTTGTTGTATGTACTAGATAGGTTTTCTAAGTCATGTTGACTAAGTAATAGATAGGCAAAATAGGTTGGTCAATTGTAAGTATATCATGCCTTGTAATTTTGCCTAAGTGAAGACATGTCAACAGTATGAAGATTACTCTATCAACGAAACGAGGGATACACCATCAACGGAATGAAGTTTACTCATCAACGAAATGGAGTTTACTCATCAACGAAATGGAGAATAAAGCTATCAACGAAACACATCTCCCTGCTATCAACGAATCATTATTGCTTTTCTGAATAGTTGACAAAGTGATAGTGACAGTTTACTGAACAGATCTAAAGGTGATGTGGAAGTGTACTTTGCATTGGAAACCATTAAAATGGACATGGGGAATAAGGAAACATCCCAGTTTCCAATTGGGCTCTTGGGAGTGATCATAATAAGCATGAAGACAAAAGCAAGGATCTCCAAGGACCACTGGACAAAGGGATGAAAAGCAAACTATTGGCGGTTACCTTTAGTGTACTTTAGTGTAGCCAAAAATAGTATTGTAAACTTGGGGAATATATAACCAAGTGTAGCAGTTAAGATAGAGATAGAGAAGAAAAACAAATAGTTTGTATTAGCTATCTTTGAGAGCATTCTTCTCTACAACTCTGTAACTGAGCAGCTGTGTACTTTTGTATCACAGATTATTTCCGCAATAAAAACACTTCAGTTGGATCATCAAACAATCCAACTGAATTATTTATATCTTGTGTTTTTTTATTTATTCAGTTCAGTTTTATTTTATAAAGTGTTTTAAGTTTAAGAAAATATCAAGAATTGTATTCAACCCCCCCTTCTACAATTCTGTTAGGTCATTTGGGATTAACATCATCAGTATTGCATGGTCATCAGTATTTGACTAAGCGTCAGTATCTTGTTTATCATCAGGATTCCTACTCAGACTATGATCAGGTTTGATCATCAGGACTTGAAGCTGATCAGGATTCCTACTTCGAGTTATATATGGAGTCTAGTTAAACATGGAAGTTTATTTCTGTCAGTTCCTGGTTTGTAGAATGCAGCTATCGATTAAAGATATGTTTCTATCTTTGTTATTGATTAGGACTTATCTTGTAATTGATAGAGAAGCTGTGTGTAGTATATAAACACAGTCTTGGTTTCGATTTATGAATGAGAACATAATCGAATAGAAGCTCTTGAGAACATAGAATTTCTTGAGAGAGTTTTTGTAAGCTAGCAGCTCTTAAGAACATCAGAATTTCTTGAGAGAGTTTGTAACAGTTTTATATCAGAGTTAATAAAGCTGTTATTGTTATTGTTATTGTTATTGATCTTTCATATTTGTGTTATATAAAGTCGAAAATCTTATACAATTGTATTCAACCCCCTTCTACAATTGTTATTTACTGGGCAACAATTGGTATCAGAGCAAACTGGTTTATTTTTAAATCAGAGACGATCTAAGATGTCGACAGCCAAATATGAAAGCATGAAGATTCCCATCTTGAAGATATCAGAATATCCTACATGGAGGGTAAAGATGCTGATGTACCTGGAGGCTATGGATCCTGACAACTTGGACAGGATTCGTGATGGACCATATATACCAACAAAGTTCGTTGAACGAACAGATGTTGTACCTGAACATTATGTGGTCAAAGCTAAATCTGAATGGACTCCAGAAGAAAAAGCTCATGTACTCAGAGAACCAAAGATAAAGAATATCTTGCACAACAGTCTTGATGCTGTCATGTCAAACAGGGTGATTGCATGCAAGTCTTCGAAGGAAATCTGGGATACTTTGGAAACTCAGTGCCAGGGATCTGCATCTGTCAAGAAGAACAGAAGGGCTCTTTTGATTCAAGAATATGAACAATTCGATGCAAGACCTGAAGAGAGCCTGACTGATCTATATGATAGATTTCTGACACTATTGAATAGCTTATCTTTAGTTGACAAAGTATATGAACCTGAAGATTCAAACACCAAGTTTCTAAGAGCTTTACCTGAAGAATGGGATACTCAGACCTCAATCATTAGACATCAGTATGATCTGAACATTGTGTCTCTTGATGAGATCTATGGGATGCTAAGAACTCATGATCTTGAAGTTCAACAGAGAAAGAACAAGAAAAGCAGCAAGGCAAAGTCAATTGCTTTGAAGGTAGAAGCCAAATCAAAAGGAAAAGCTATGGAGGTTTCTAGAAGGAAAACTAGAGTAGCTGAATCAGATTCTGAAGACTCTTCATCAGATACTGATGGCAATCCTGATGCCAATAATGATGATGAATCTTCTGATTCAGACATGGAGGAGATGGTTGCTATGATTGTCAGAAACTTCAGAAGGATGAAGTTCAGGAAGAATAGAAGACAAGGCAACTTTCAGAAAAAGACCTTCAATGCAGACAACGACAAGTATATCAAAAAGGACAGCAAGGGTAGCAAATTTGACAAGTCAAAGGTTAGATGCTACAAGTGTAATGGTATGGGTCACTTTGCTTCTGAATGCAACAAGACAAAGGCACTCATCACATCAAGCAAGGATTGGATGGACTCTTCCTCAGAATCTGAAACTGAGGTAGTCAACTATGCACTAATGGCCAATGCTGATGTAACTGCTGCTCCTGATGATAAGGTACTAAATACTATCTTTGATTTTGATACTGATAATGCTTCTGAGTTAAGACGTTTTCTAAAGTCATTACATATTAGCTTTAGAAGTCAAACTACTGAGAATACTAGAATCTTATCTGAGATGTCTGACCTTAGAAGAAGGAATGAGATATTAGAAGCTGAATTTTCTCGTATGCAAGAAGTACAAAAAGAATGTGATAATGTTAAGCACATGCACTTAGAGATAACATCTAAATGTACTTCCCTTGAAAAAGAACTTGAATATGCTAATGAGAAAATCAGAACCTGGATAGACTCTGGTAGGAAATTTCATGAGATTAATACCTCTAAAAATTGGAAAGAGTGTCTAGGTTATAAGTCAGATGATGATAAGAAATTGAAAGAGAAAATTGTCATTGATGAGACAGTCAGTCCAAAGACCTATAGACATGTTATAGACTCAACCAAATCTAAGATTACCCCTGTTAATTTTGTTTTTGGTAAGGATTCCAATTCTACTTTTGAAAAGGGATCTACTTCTACACAAGGAATTAAAATCATAAAGTCTAAACTTGTCATGAAGAATCTAGGTCTATTGTCTCAGAAACAGCTTAAGGATAAAATCTGTGAGGTTACAGATAAGAAAAAGGAAGCTACTATTAAGAGAAACAGGAATGGTAAAATTGGGATCAATAAAGAAAATGATTACAAGTATATCCCAAATGCACCTAGGAAGAGTTGCTTTAACTGTGGAAACTCTAATCATCTTGCCATTGATTGTAAGAAGAGTAAGAAGAAAATCGCTGAAATTCCTATGTCTGATATTAGGAATAGATCAGTATTTTATAAACCACAGGATTCCTGTTTTCATTGTGGTAGTCTATGGCATTCTATCTATACCTGTAAAGAGTATCATGATTTGTACTATAACTTTTATGATCCATTGCCTAAATTTAAAAGTAGTACAAAGTCTGATAGAACTGAAAATGTCATAGTAAAGCATGCTTTTGTTAATACTGATGCTGACAAAGCAAATCCTGATGGAGTAAATCCTGTCAGGACTGCTAAAGTCAGAAAGTCTTCTGCTGCTAAAATTAATAAATTGCATGAGAAAGGAACCCAACATGTATGGGTTCCTAAGTGTTCTAACTAGTGTGTTTCTATTCTTGCAGGGTAAAAAGAAAAATGTGTTAGTCATGGATAGTGGATGTTCTGTGCACATGACTGGAAACAAAGCCCTGTTATCAGAATATGAGGAAAAAGCTGGCCCAACTGTGTCTTATGGAGATGGCAACATTGGACAAACCTTGGGATATGGCAATATAATCACTGGAAATGTCATCATTGAAAAAGTAGCTCTAGTGAAAGGACTAAAACACAACTTGTTGAGTATTAGTCAAATCACTGACAAAGGTTATCATGTCAATTTCTATTCCACACATTGTGAAGTAGTCAGTAAAGCAACAGGAAAGATAGCACTAACTGGCTACAGGCATGATAACATATATGAAGCCAACATTCTCTCAAATACTGATGGCTCCCCTACATGTCTCATCAGTAAAGCTTCAGCAGATGAAAGTTGGAATTGGCACAAGAAGCTTTCTCATCTCAACTTCAGCAACATCAATGAGTTGGTTAAGAAAGAATTAGTAAGAGGATTACCTAATGTATTATACACACCTGATGGACTCTGTGATGCATGTCAAAAAGGAAAACAAAGAAGGACATCATTCCAGAGTAAATCAGAATCCTCTATTGAAGAACCATATCACATGCTACATCTTGATCTGTTTGGTCCAGTCAACATCATGTCCATCAGTAAGAAAAGGTACACTCTTGTAATTGTTGATGAATATTCTAGATTCACCTGGGTGTATTTTCTGCACAGAAAAGATGAAACTCCTGAAGTTCTGTTGGATCATGTGAGAATGATTGAGACAACCACAAAGTACAAAGTCAAGATTCTGAGAAGTGATAATGGTACTGAATTTAAGAATTCAAAGATGGAAGAGTTCTGCAAATACAAAGGAATCATTCAACAATTCTCTGCTCCTGGCACACCTCAGCAAAATGGAGTAGTAGAAAGGAAGAATAGAACTCTTATTGAAGCTGGCAGAACTATGTTGGAAGAAGCTAAATTACCTACATACTTCTGGGCAGAAGCAGTCAACACAGCATGCTATACACAAAATCTCACATTGATAAACAGACATGGTGTTACTCCTTATCAATCTCTTAAGGAGAAGAAGCCAAGTTTGAAGCATCTGCATGTGTTTGGCTGTAAATGTTTTGTTCTCAGAACTCATCCTGAATAGCTAGGGAAATTTGAAACGAAGGCTGATGAAGGAATATTCATAGGCTATCCTGCATCAAGAGCCTTCAGAGTTTTTAATTTGAGGACAAGAACTGTCATGGAGTCAATACATGTATCTTTTGATGACAAGAAGATAACTGGAATCATTGAAGACTCACATGATAGATTACTATTTGAAAATGAAGCTTCCAAGGAACCTGAAGAAAGTGAATCAGAAGCTGTCCATTCATCCAGTACTGATGGGTCACCAAATCCTGATGACACACCAGATACTGATGGAAGTAATACTGATGATGCAAACAATAGTAATACAACTAGTAGTGCTGATGTTGGGGGGGGGAGCAACAACATTCGACTACAAGTTCGGAGTTAACTCAATCATCAGGACAGAATTCTTCAGATACTGATTCAAGTGATGATCCTGACAACACATCAGGAGGACATAGCAATAATTCAGGAAGAGCTTCATCTCAAGCAAATTCTTTCAATCAAGATAACACCAATCCAGGGGGAGCATCTACTTCAAGAAACAATTTGACACCAGCAAGGAAATGGACTAAAGATCATACTCCTGATTTGATAATTGGAGATCCTGATGCAGGTGTTCAAACAAGAAGTGCAACTCAGAATGAATGTTTATACAATAACTTTCTGTCAAAGGAGGAGCCTAGGAAAGTTGAAGATGCACTTAAAGATGCTGATTGGGTTACTGCAATGCAAGAAGAACTGAATGAATTTGAAAGGAATGAAGTCTGGAAACTGGTACCAAGACCAAAGAATAGATCAATAGTTGGTACAAAGTGGATTTTCAAGAACAAGACTGATTCTGATGGAGTCATTATCAGAAACAAAGCAAGACTAGTTGCAAAGGGGTATTCCCAACAAGAGGGAATTGATTATGATGAAACTTTTGCTCATGTTGCAAGACTAGAAACCATCAGGATATTTCTTGCTTATGCAGCACATAAGAAATTCAAGGTTTTCCAGATGGATGTTAAAAGTGCTTTCTTAAATGGTGAACTGGAGGAAGAAGTTTATGTTGAACAACCTCCTGGTTTCATTGATCCTAAATATCCAGATCATGTCTACAGACTGGATAAGGCACTTTATGGAATAAAGCAAGCTCCAAGAGCATGGTATGAAACCCACTACTAGAAAAACTGCATTAGACATCGGCTAAAAACCGATGTCTATTGAAAAAGAGAAGCGATGTCTTTGCATGTGTAGAGAAAGGTAGGGGTATTACACATCGGTTTTTAGCCGATGTCTATGTTAATCTTTAACATCGGTTTTTTAATAAGCAACAGATGTCTATGTTCCTTTTTAACATCGGTTTCTTAATAAGCAACAGATGTCTATGTTCCTTTTTAACATCGGTTTCTTAATAAGGAACTGATGTCTATGTTCCTTTTTAACATCGATTTCTTAATAAGGACCTGATGTCTATGTTTCTCTTTTACATCGGTTTCTATTCTTTAGACATAAGTGTTCTGATGTTACTTGTGATATTTTACATCTGTTTTTTGAGAAAGTGATGTAAGTTCTGTATTTTTTTAATACATGGATGCCCTATTTGACATGGCCAAAAACCAAAACAAAATGACCAAAATCAAAAAACCAAACCAAAACCAAATATCGAAATCAAAAGGCCAATATATACTAAAACCAAATATAAAATTCAATAGGGCAACTACATTATCCAATTCATATCGAAACTAACTACATAATCCAAACCATCCAAATATCAAAACTACATTCATATAGGCACATTTCCTAGTTTTTCAGGCACATTTCCTAGTTTTTGAAAACCTTGGTAATTCTTTTCTTGTGCCGCTTGCCTTAGAGCCTTTTTTAGATCTTCACAATAGGTCCCCAAGTACTGCAACTTCTGTTTTAGCTCGCCAAATGAAGATCCCATTTTAGAAACTTCAGTTAATGTTGCATCTCTAGTTGTGGTGTGGCTTTCCTTACGCTAGCAATGTGCCAAGACAAAGCCATATTCCCTTATACAAAATTGTATTCTTCACTGGTCCCTGAAATTCTACAGAACCTCCTTCTTCTAATTTATATTCTTCATTGAAATTCTTCGTTGCTGATTTTAATTCCTTGTAGTTGTAAGTAACTGGTCTCTGCAGCTCAGTTGACCCCAGTATATGACCTGGTGTGGAAGGAAATACAAATCATATCTGTAGGTCAGTCTTTATACAAAATTGTAATTATGAGTCAAGGATTCTGATAAGGTACTGAACAAGTTGTTTTGCAGAAGACACCCTTGACATGCATATTCAGAAAAGACTTATTCTTCAAAACAAATTTGGTGATGTTTTGTATTTGAAAAAAATCATGCCACTTAACCATAACTTGAGTGCACAATTACCCATCTGCAATTATTTGACGTTGCAGTGATTAAAAGAATTGTCCTTGAACCAAGTAATTATATATATCAATGACCACTTTAGAGAAAATTAATTGCAAGAGAGTCCTTGAGGAACTTGGCCAAAGTGGTCAATAATCACATTATAGATGATTCCAAGCATATGTACAAAAGAATTCTAAAACACTGACTCTGAAATAGTAAAATGGAACCACTAATAAGTAAAAAAACACTTACTACAGGCCCGTCATTCTCATCCTTTAAACTCTCAATAATTAGTGGATAATTCGCCCTGAACCACAAATATGACCAAAAGCAGATTTGCAAGTGGATCCTGTTGTCTCGGCTACAATCAAGCGCATGACCTTTTGTTGCCGCAAGTAGGGCACTTGTACTGCTTGATATGTTCAGCCCTGGCTGGGGTGATCCTGAAATAAACAGAGAACCAAGAGCTGTGAATTCTATTACTAATAATCATCAAATAAGAAAGGGGAGGACATCATTGATGAAATTTGACAAAACCTATAGCTTGCTATTCACACAATCATTCATCTACAAAAAAGATTAGATGATTGTTCACATGTGATAGCAGCAGATTTGTAACCCAGCAATCTTGGTTTCATAACAATACAAGGGTGTCCTGTAACAGTGACATGCTTGACTTGGCATACACTGTATCCAATTTAAACTATTACATAGTTAATACTCTCCTAAAAAAATTTCAGATGAGTACAAGAACCAAAGAACTTGCCAAAATCCACAATGCGCAAAGATACATGTGCTGCTGCAGTTCTATAAAATTGAATCACAAAGTGCCTAATATTTCTAGATACCATTATAAGACAAAAGGTTGGATAGATTTATATGAGTTATAATTTGTCATCTTAATTTCAAGAATTCATTTCCGTGATGGTTTGTACAAGGTACCAATTCTAGTGCTTAAATTTCTATCTAAGCAGTTATCAAGTCAGTAAGTCACACAAAGCTATTATTAGAGATATGTACAAAATGATACAAGGTCTAGCTCACTCTTGTATCAGAAATCATCCCCATCAACAGGTAGAGTTCGACAATGATAGAGTCAAAATGTTTAAAGTACAGTACATAGCAGTAACACATAATAGATCTTCTCAGAAAGACGTTAGAATCGTTTTTTACCTTGGGATTTGACTTGGATTTGCTGCTGCTATGATTTGATACACCTGACTTCTCCTTTGACTGTTTCTTACAAGCCCCCGTCACAACTTCAAATATTGATGGGAGATCGTTTATCATATTAAAAAGCTTCTTTCTGCATAAACCAAACCACAGCGTATTAGATATCACACAGATGGTTACAAAACCATACTTTATATCACCCCATAAGAGAACAAAACCAACAACTTTTAGCCATGACTGATGAACTATAAATTTTATCTATTTCTCAAGTATGTGCAGATCTAATTCATAAACATAATAGGGATATTTTTTCTTTGCTCCAAGCAGATAACTTTTTTCTTTCTAGATCAATAATGGTTATGTATATACTAATAAGCAATGAAAATAAGGGTAGGTAGGGCATTGCATTCAACGATCTGTTAATGAAGGGGAGAGGTAATTTAAATAAACTTCTGCCATACAGATTGTGGATTTAATAGGAAATTATAGTATTTTAAAGGGAATTTACTAACCTGGTTTTAATAAGTATGAAAATAAGTATTATCGAACAAAAAGTATATACAATTAACTTAAAACATACAAACATTCAATTTCAAATACATATGAGAGAGAGAAGGATATACATATATATATATATACATATATATAGAGAGGGAGAGTCATACTTGATCTGTTCCCAACCTTCAACGGCACAAACATGCCGCCAATTTGTGGAATTAGACTCTCGTAGGAAATCTCCAAGATTAGTGAATCTGTTGAAGGAACCAATAAGACTATGAACCAAAATTTGAAAATAAATTAATGTGAAATATATTAGGGTTCTTGAGAGTATGAACCAAACAACCCCAAAATTCAAAAAAATCGAACGATTTAGAGCTGTAGTTGAAAAGGGGTTAGGGTTTTCGAGAAAAATGGGGAAGAAAGAGGGGGAGTTTATTTTTATGTTTTTGTTTGTAATGTTATTTTGTTGTGAATGTTTTAATATTTTAGAAAAGGGGAAAGTTGTTATCAAAGGAGCATAACGGGAGATGAAATTTTGTTTGGGGGGGATATTTTACTAAAGGGGGGAAAACAAAAATGGAAGCACGCAACTTGTTTTTTTAAAAAGGAACTTTAGACATCATTTTTAAACGTAACTGATGTCTAGATTACTAACACACATCAGTTTTATAATTATCGATTTAAGAGATGCTTTTAACATCAGTGGCTTTTCTAACCGATGTGCTAAGTGTGATGTCTAATCCAGTTTTTCTAGTAGTGACCTTAGCTCAATTCTTACTGGAAAGTGGATTCAAAAGAGGTGCAATTGACAAAACCTTATTCTATTTGAATCATGGTAAGGATTTGCTGTTAGTTCAGATTTATGTTGATGATATCATTTTTGGGTCAACAAACAATAAGTTATGTGAGAAGTTTTCTAAGCTTATGCAGTCAAGATATCAAATGAGCATGATGGGAGAAATGAGTTACTTTCTTGGTCTTCAAGTTAAACAGACTGATGAAGGGATTTTTATCAATCAGTCTAAATACACAAGGAATTTATTGACTAGGTTTAACATGCAAGACAGTACTCCTGCTTCAACTCCCATAGCTACAGCTACCAAACTTGATCCTGATCAAGGTGCTGAGGTAGATGTAACTCTCTACAGAGGTATGATTGGCTCTTTATTGTATCTCACTGCAAGTAGACCAGATATCATGTTTGCAACCTGTCTGTGTGCAAGATTTCAAGAAAAACCAAGAGAACCTCATCTGATTGCAGTCAAAAGAATTTTCAGATATCTCAAAGGCAGTCCTACACTTGGCCTTTGGTATGCAAGGGAATCAGATTTTGAGTTGTGTGGTTATTCAGATGCTGATTTTGCAGGATGCAAAATAGACAGGAAAAGTACTTTAGGAAGTTGTCAGTTTTTGGGTGGAAGACTAGTTTCATGGTTCAGTAAAAAGCAAAAATCTATTTCCACTTCAACTGCAGAAGCTGAGTACATTGCTGCAGGAAGCTGTTGTGCTCAGATAATGTGGATGAGAAATCAGTTGTTAGATTATGGCCTGTCATACTCAAAAATCCCTATTTATTGTGATAACCAAAGTGCTATTGCAATGACAGGAAATCCAGTTCAGCATTCTCTTACTAAACACATCAGTATCAGATATCACTTTATAAGAGAACAGGTTCTGGAAGGAACAATTGAACTTCATTTTGTTCTCACTGATCAACAACTAGCTGATATATTCACCAAGCCACTGCCTGAAGCTACTTTTAATAAATTGGTGAATGAACTTGGAATGATGAATTTTGAGAATTTCTGAGGAAGGCTACAGAGAAGAAATCCTGATAACTGTCAAATCCTGATAGTTATTCAGAAAGGTATGTATCTTTGATCAAATCCTGATAGGACTCAATCCTGACAGGAAGTCAACTGGTCAATCGTGATATACAGGTCAGTATTTTCATTGCTAAATTTGTGCCTAATTTTTCGTCCGTATCTGCTAATGGACGGTTGAGTTTTAGTAGGACAACTGTATGCGCGTGTGTGTTGCACTATTATAGATATATCTATACATTCACATAAAAAGCGGTGCAGTTTTTTTTGATGACACACGTAATCTGTCCACTAATTATTTGTGCACAAATCATATTTTGCCACCTGTTATTGAGAGTAATATTTTGTTTTAACAAAATACTTTTCATTGTTCTACATATTTAATTACTCTCTCATCATCAGTTTTTCGTTTTCTATCTCTCTCTGTGCTTTCATAACCTAATTGCTTCAAATCTTAATTCTCAATTTTTCAAAAGCATTACAATGGCGTCTTCATCATTCATGAACAAACAAACAGTAATTCGTGATATTACTTTTGCCACTAATAACTTTGTAGCCATACTAGACCATCAGGAATTGCCTACTGAGTTCCATATAATTCAAGATTTTCTTACTTCGAGCCCATTGAAGTATGCTTTAACAGAGCCTGCGAGTGTTTCGTTTAAGTCTGTTATGCAGGTTTGGAACACAGTTGTTTTTGGTCAAAGTTCTACAGGAACTATTCTGATGCAGTTTGAATTCAATGGAGTAACTCATCATGTCACCCCTGCTGTTATTGAAGAGGCGTTGCATTTGCCTATTTTGGGTGATAAAGTTCCTAGTGTGATTTCAGACTCTACTCTATTTGAGTTTGTCACAAAACTGGGCTACAATGGTGAAGTAAAGAGATATGGCAATCTCTTCAGGAAAAAGCTTAAGAAGGAATGGAATTTCTTCTTTGATACAATCAGCCGCTGTTTCCTGAACAAGACATCAAATTTTGATGCTCTTCCATCAGGATCTCTCAAAATTGGGTACTCTCTTATCCATTCTACAGTGTTTGATTATGGGTCTTTTATCTTAAAAGCTTTAAGTGATAGGAAATCAGATAAGTTGGGTTCTGTCTGTTTTCTTAGATTTTTACAGTTGATATTTAATCACTTCTGTCCTAATGTTGTTTTTGAGAATGATGTAGTTCTACCAATCTGTAGAATTACTGAGAATAATATTAAGTCCTTAGTCAACAGTGATAAGGCAAATGGTTTCATAGGAAATGCTTTTATTCCTGATGAGGTTAGGTTTTTCTTACATAGGAAAATGCCTACTCGTTATGGTTTAATCTCTAATGCTATGAGGCAAGGCTCAACCCACCTTGTTCCTAACACAAGCATTCATCCTAAACAGTCTAAACAGTCAATTGCCACCTCTATTGTCTCTCACAAGACTTTAGTTGTAAAAGCAAAGAAGTCAGCTCGAACTGATGTGTCTGGAAGGCAATCAGGTTCAAAGGACTTTTCCTCTACACCACTCACTAAAAAGAAGTTACAAGGGGGTGTACAAGGGGTCCTGGTCAAGAAAGCTCCAAAGGGAGGTGAGGTTGTTTCTGTAAAAAGAAAGTTAGTTCTCAGGGATGAGACTGACTCAGAGGATGATTTACCTATATCCTCTGTGATGAATATGAACAAGGAAGTTGCTGATACTGCTACTAAAGTTGTGGTACCTTCGTCAAAACCACAAAAGAAAAGGAAATTATCAATAAGAAGGTATCATATTCCTTTGACAGTGCAAATGAAGGATACTGATATTCAGACATCAATTCCTGATGAGTCATCTACTCCTGATGCTCTAGCAAATCCTGATGTTAGTATTCCTGATGCAACAACAAAAGTGGTCTCTATATCAGACTCTCCAGCCTCTCCATCTCAGTTTAGAGAAATTTCTTGGGAGAAGGTTTCTAAAACTGCTTCCTTGGTTGGACTTACATCTCCGTCAAAGAAAAAGAGGAATGCAGAAGAGTTAGTCTATCAGAGACAAAAGAAGCTGAAAGGATCAAGCCCACAAGAACCTGAATTTCAGAGTGATTCAGCAGCTACTGTTGATCCTGCCACACAAGAACCACTCAATCAAAGTTTGGGTGAAGGCTTAGCTAGTGGAATGGTCACACAAGAACCATCTTCTCAAAGTGAAGATGCAGGCAAAGATACAGCTTCTATTGAAAGATTGGTCGAGAACATTGTCAATGAGGGAAGCACACAAGAACCTTTAGCTCAAAGTGTTGAAGCAGCTTCTGAACCTCAAGCTACACAAGAACCATTGGTAGAAAATACTGATGCAAGCATTTCAAATCCTGACGATGTTCATCCTGACGCTAGTGGTGCTCCTGATAATGAACCTATTTTGATACAGCCACTTCGTACAAGACCAATGGATCATCCTATCTCAGAATTACAGGATAAACTGAAAGTTATTGCAATTCCTGATCCTGATATATCTCATGGTTCTGATGATGATAATTCTGATGATGATAGTGATGATGATGATGAGAATCAACAAGAGAAGGACCAGATTGCTACAGCACTCAAGATTAGTCTTGGAACTAATTTTGGTTCATCAAGTACATTTATGACTGACAATGCTTATACTAGAAAAGATCAGAGACAAGATTTTTCTATTCCTTCTTTTGATCCTGCTAAGGCATTTAGACAGTATGAATGGGATAACTCATGGTACATATCAGCAGACTCTGTAAGTTATTCTTCTGCTTTGGAACATGCTTATGATGCAGTGAAGTCTATAGAGAATCAAGACTTGAAGAATCATCTGAAGGCTACAACTCTGTTATCCAAGAGCCTGAAAAGTGAGATTGATTCTATTAAGGATTCAACTGATAAAGTGAGGACTGATATTTTGAATAATTTTACAAAGGTGCCTACTGCTTTACATCTAAAGGTAGTAGAATCCCAAGTGAAATCTGTTGTTTCAGAACAAACCTCCATCAATCACAGAATTGATTCTCTGGATTCTAAGGTAACTGAAATTCAAACCTCTCTTTCCTTAATTTTGCAATTCTTGTCAAATCCTGATGTCAAAAAGGGGGAGAAGGTTATTCAGACAAAATGTACACCTGATCTAGTATTAAGGAATAATGATGATGATACTGGAGATGATGGTGGTGACAATGTGAAACAAGGAGAAACCTCTGATGCTGCGGTTTTGAAGTCTACAATTCAAACTTCTCAAAGTCAAACTACGCAGTCAACTCATGTTTCTGATTCTGGAGTTAAGACAGTAAGAACATTGATGCAGTCTCAGATCCTGACGGAAGAACAAATCCTGACACCTGGTCATGGACATACTCTTCCTACAATTCCTGAAGGTAATGAAGATGTGATTATTGATAATCCTGAAGATGCATCAAATTTATTCCAGAAGTTTTCGACAAAAGACGGTAGAATTGTTACTCTTTATCACACTGATAAAAGAGTTCAACAATTATTTTCCAGAAAAGCACTCTCTACAGCAAGTGAAGAATATCTAGATCTCTCACATGAAGAATTTTTGAGATTACAAAGAGAGACAATGGAAAGCTATACTGCCCCTGCTAGAGGTAGAGGAGGCAAAGGTAGGAGAGGTGCTAGAAGAAGTAGAAGAGGTTCTTCAACTCAAACAGTACCTAGACAGACAAGGTCTAGAGGGTTAAGAATTGAAGAAATTCCTGAACCTATTCAAACTCTAGTAGTTCCTGACAGATCTACTTTTGGTGATGATGGAATTGTTGAAGAAGAACCTGAATTGAGAAGAAAGTCAAGTAAATCAACTCTCAGCAATACAAATCAAATTGAAGATTCTAATCCTGACATCATTCAAGATCCTGATGAATCTGAAATTCTGCAAGAGGTTGATTTGATAATCTTATCTACTGTTGTTGATTGTCACAACAAAGAAGTAGATGAAGAAGAAGAAGCCAGAAGAAGAGATATTACAAAAAGAACAAATGAAGATTTCAATCTCTATCTACAAAGGCTTAAAATTTCAAATGAAAGACAATGGAGAAATTCAAGCAGACAAGAATCTTTACTTGAAAGAAGCTATGCTCATGAAAAGGAGAAATACAAGAAGTGGGAACATATAAGTACACTAAGGTGTGATAAACTTATCAATTTTCAGTCTGGTGGAATTATAACAAGTGCTTCAAGTGTTGTTGATTTGTCTGATATGGCTAGATCAAAAGCACTCTGGTTAAAGATGTTTTCGAATCTGAAGCAAATGTCAAGTTACACAAGAGGAGGTATTGGACACAGGGATGCTGAATTTCTGAACATGACTTATGTTGATCCTTACTCCTTAACTGAAATTGAAGGTACTTTAACTTCTGAACACCTGAACAATTTATTAACTGTTGATATAGTTATAGATTGTCATGATGGTTTTGAAAAGAAAGAAAAGCTTCTGTACTTCATGAAAGATGGTAGTGTGAAGATTTTATCTATTCAAGATCTGCTGATGAAAACTACAAAGGAACTGAAATATGTTCACTATCTGTTAAGATGGAAGAACAAAGTGTGCAAAGTATGGAGTGACATGATTTTGTCAACTATAAGAAGAAGACTGGATGGAAACAGTAATTTCAATGGTAATTATATTCCCATGTACTTAAATCAAAGAGGTCAGGATGTGGAAATGCAAAGGGGTACTGCTGTTAAAGAAGTAAATTTTGGCATGACTCATCTTACTCTCAATCCTGATGGGAAGGAAATTGCTTATCTTATGCTAGAAGAGCATAGTCTTCAAAGAAACTCCATATTGAATCTCAGAGCAGCTATCTACCAGATTAATGAGGAAGATGAAGAACTCAGAAATCTAAAGGAAAGACTGATTCAAATTCTTGAAGAAAAAGAAGAAAGTTTATTATCCAATTTCTTGAAGATGAATCTGTTCTATCAAAGAGTTTAAACAGATAAGTTGTTTCTGAAGATACTTGTACATTTTGATACATGTTTTTGACATCATTGAATCTTTAGAATCTATACTTTATTTCACAAAGTATGAGATTGGGGGAGATTGTTAGATCAGAATTCAATGATTGTCAGGAGCTAGACTCAACTGATCAGGATTACTGACGTCATCAGTATTGCATGGTCATCAGTATTTGACTAAGCATCAGTATCTTGTTTATCATCAGGATTCCTACTCAGACTATGACCAGGTTTGATCATCAGGACTTGAAGCTGATCAGGATTCCTACTTCGAGTTATATATGGAGTCTAGTTAAACATGGAAGTTTATTTCTGTCGGTTCCTGGTTTGTAGAATGCAGCTATCGATTAAAGATATGTTTCTATCTTTGTTATTAATTAGGACTTATCTTGTAATTGATAGAGAAGCTGTGTGTAGTATATAAACATAGTCTTGGTTTCGATTTATGAATGAGAACATAATCGAATAGAAGCTCTTGAGAACATAGAATTTCTTGAGAGAGTTTTTGTAAGCTAGCAGCTCTTAAGAACATCAGAATTTCTTGAGAGAGTTTGTAACAGTTTTATATCAGAGTTAATAAAGCTGTTATTGTTATTGTTATTGTTATTGATCTTTCATATTTGTGTTATATAAAGTCGAAAATCTTATACAATTGTATTCAACCCCCTTCTACAATTGTTATTTACTGGGCAACAGACAGGTCAGTATTTCTAATTTGTTTAATTAGTGCCTAATTTTCTGTCCGTATTTGATAGGAAACGTTTGAGTTTTAGTTGGACAAATGTATGCGCGCGTGTGTCACACTGATATAAACATACATATAGATACACATAAAAAGCAGTGCAGTTATGTTTAATTACACACGTAATTTGGTCCACTAATTATTTGCGCACGAATCATATTATGCCACCTATCACTGAGAGTAATATTTTGTTTTAACAAAATACAATTGGTTTTCTAATTTGCAAATTACTCTCACAATTCATCAGTTTTTCTATTTTCTTCTACTCTCTGTGCTTACGAACCCTAACTCTCAAATCTTAATTCTCAAAACACTTTTTCAATGGCATCTTCATCATTCATGAACAAACAGACTGTGGTTAGTGGTATTACTTTCGCTACTAACAATTTTGCTGCAGTATTAGATCATCAGGAATTGCCAACGGAGTTTCATATTATTCAGGATTTTCTTGCTTCAAGTCCATTGAAGTATGCTCTAAGAGAACCTGCAAAAGTATCTCTTAAGTCTGTGATGCAGGTATGGAACACTGTGGTATTTGGTAAAGGACCATCAGGAACTGTACTAATGAGTTTTGAATTCAATGGTGTTACACATCATGTTACCCCTGCTGTTGTTGAAGAGGCACTTCATTTGCCGATTCTGGGTGACAATGTTCCTGATACAATTACAGACTCAACTCTCTTTGAGTTTGTTACCAAGCTGGGCTACAATGGCGTGGTCAAGAGGTATGGAAGCCTCTTCAGGACAAAGCTTAAGAGTGAGTGGAACTTCTTCTTTGACACAATAAGCAGATGTTTCCTGAACAAGACATCTAATATAAGATCCGTGAACTTTATTAATTATATAAATTGGATTATATGTGTAGAATAATTATTGTGGAATATTTTGAGTTTAAATAATAAAGGTTGTTAAGTGATTATTGAAGGAATTTATGGATGAGCGGAAGCGTGATATAACAATTATTCTGTAAAAACCATGTATCGTACATATAGAAAAACATATAAAATCTAGATCGAGGGGAATCGTAATCATACCTTGAGAATCGAAGCTTTAAAACGATGGTTGCAAGCAGTTGCTCCTCAGAGTGTGAAGCACTCTACCGGTATCCACCACGAATTCTTCTTCGATGATTTCTTCAAAAAAACTCTAACACTTTTTAGAGAGAAAAGAGAGAGAGAGAGAGAGAGAGAGAGAGAGAGAGAGAGAGAGAGAGAGAGAGAGAGAGAGAGAGAGAGAGAGAGAGATGGAGGCTAGCTCCTTTTTAGGTTTTTTCACAAAATAGGATGAGCCTTAGAATGAACTATCTCATTCTATTTATAGGGCTCTTTTAGGGTTTTTAATAATAATAATATATATATATATATATATATATATATATATATTAACCCCACATTTCTAAAATGCTTTAATAATGATTAAAACTATTTTAATCATTATTTCTTTTTCTAAACTATTTAGAAAATAATTCTTCCTCTCTCATAATTTAAATCTTTTCATCAAAGAAAATATTCTTTTATGGTGTGACCCTGTAGGTTCAATATTAAGCCGGTAGTAGAAATAAATAATAATAAACTTTTATTTATTATTTATATGAATTCTAATAATTCATTAAATATAATTAACTGATTAATTATATTTATTCTACATCGTGAGTGATGCTTCTCAACATAATATGAATTCACTGCTTAGAATACCAAGAACCTGTCAGTGACTAGTTTCAGTACAATCAATTCCTTCTACCCTACAATATCCCGATTAAATACAAGGCATGGATCTCGTGTCAGGCCTATCAAATTTAATCATATGATTTCTTATTCATAATGCTAAGTTCATATTAATGCAAATTAGAAACTCCTTTCTAATTTCATACACTCTGGCCAGAGATTCCAGAACTCGCATACTAAGAATAACATAGGATATTCTCTTCCTATACTGGAAGGGGTAGATCCTCTATTGACATTAACTATCTCCATACACAAATCCCTATGCCCAGAATAGACCTAATGGATGTCCTTGAGACTAAGGACTAATCCAAAGCATAGTTCATTATATACAAGATAACTCTAACGATCTCAAGTGTAAGGACACTTGTACAACTATCACCCAGTGAATAACTATTGACATGTGAGTAAACTCCATTAGTTATTCAACTTATCGAGTCATGTTCAGTAAACTTATTCCCTAACAAGCACCTACATACTAGCTATAGTGTCACCACACAAATGCCTATGAGAACAGACATCCTCCTGACGGGAGCAAGCATAGTATGTACCAATCTTTGCAGATTCACCAACTTCCGATTAGTTATCCTATGATCAGGAACTGTTTAAGTCTAGAGTTATCATCTTCTAGATCTCACTATTATAATCTCATTATAATTTTAGAAGCTTTACTCTAAACTATGGAACATCTTATTTAAAACACTTTAAATAGATAAAGCCCGTAATAAAAACAAAACAAGTCTTTTATTAACATTAATGAAATAAAATAAGAATACAAGAAAGTTCTTCCTAACTCATCATACATGATTGGATTTAGGACAAACACTTTCAATCTCCCACTTGAACTAAAGCCAATCACACTGGTATCTAATACCCATCTTCTCTTTATGACGATCAAAGTGAATCTGAGACAATGTCTTTGTGAGTGGGTCTGCTACGTTGTTATATGTGTCAACTCTCTCAATTTTGACATCTCCTCTTTCAATGATCTCCCTAATCAAATGAAAGCGCCGCAAAACATGTTTGGTATTTTTATGAGACCTAGGTTCCTTGGCTTGTGCTATTGCTGCGTTGTTATCACAATACAACACAATAGGCTCCTCAATGCTAGGAACAACTCCCAACTCAGAAACAAATTTCCTCATCCAAACGGCTTCTTTTGCAGCCTCACTTGCAGCTATATACTCTACTTCCGCTGTGGAGTCAGCCGTTGTAGACTGTTTGGAACTCTTCCAACTAATCGCACCACCATTCAGAGTAAACACGTACCCTGACATGGATGTGCTATCATCGCTTTCTGATTGAAAACTAGAGTCAGTATAACCCTCTATTTTTCAACTCAGATCCACCAAAAACAAGAAAAATATCCTTAGTCCTTCGCAAATACTTAAGGATGTTCTTCACTGCTTTCCAGTGGTCTTCACCTGGATTGGACTGATATCTGCTCGTCACACTAATTGAATGAGCAACATCAGGCCTAGTACATAACATCGCGTACATGATAGATCCTATTGCCGAAGCATAAGGAATCTTACTCATACGCTCCCTTTCTTCAGGTGTCTTAGGAGACATCTTCTTGGAAAGGGATACTCCATGGCTAATTGGTATGAGACCTCTCTTGGAGTTTTCCATGCTGAACCTTTTAAGAACTTTCTCGATGTATGTACCCTGGGTAAGACCTATCATTCTTCTAGATCTATCTCTATAGATCTTCATACCGAGAATGTAGGATGCTTCTCCCATGTCCTTCATAGTGAAGTTCTTTGATAGCCACACTTGGACTGATTGTAGCATCGGTATATCATTTCCTATCAGAAGTATGTCATCCACATACAACACAAGAAATGTTACCATGCTCCCTCTAACCTTCTTGTAGACACATGGTTCATCTATGTTTTTGATAAAATCAAACTCTTTGATTGTCTCATCAAAACGGATGTTCCATCTACGAGAAGCTTGCCTTAATCCATATATGGTTCGTAACAGCTTACCCACTAGGTGTTCATTCCCTTTGGAAACAAAACCCTCTGGCTGTGTCATATACACTTCCTCTTCAAGTTTCCCATTGAGGAAGGCTGTTTTCACGTCCATTTGCCAGATCTCATAGTCGTAGGAAGCAGCAATCGCAAGCAAAATCCGAATCGATTTTAACAGGGCTACAGTCGAAAAAGTTTCATCAAAGTCAATCCCTTGCCTTTGTCTGGATCCTTTTTCCACGAGCCTGGCCTTATAGGTCTCCACCTGGCCATCAGCTCCAATCTTTCTCTTGTATACCCATTTGCACCCAATAGGCTTCACATCCTTGGGTGCTTCAACCAAAGTCCATACTTGGTTGGTATACATAGAATCCATTTCGGATTTCATGGCACTTTGCCATTTCTCTGAGTCAACACTACTCATAGCCTCATTATAGGTCATAGGGTCGTCATCATCAATGATTGACAACTCATTGTCATTCTCAATGACAAGGCCATAATACCTCTCAGGTTGGCGAGACACTCTCTCTGACCTACGAATGGGCTGTTCCACAGAAGGTTGTTCAGTCTGAACAGGTGTTTCCTCTTGAACCGTAGTAGTTTGTGCTTCTTGAACTTCATTAAGTTCTATTTTGCTCCCACTGTTCCCTTCAATGATAAACTGTTTTTCCAAGAAGGTAGCATGTCTGGAGACAAATACCCTATGATCGGTGTAAAAGTAATACCCTAAAGTCTCTTTAGGATATCCCACAAACTTACATTTTACGGATCGAGATTCCAGCTTATCAGGGTCAACTTTCTTGACATAAGCTGGACATCCCCAAATCTTAACGTGTTTAAGACTCAGTTTCCTTTCTTTCCATATCTCATATGGAGTTTGAGGAACAGATTTGGAAGGCACCTTATTCAGTAAATATGTTGAGGTTTCCAATGCATAACCCCAAAGGAATACTGGAAGATCTGCATAGATCATCATGGATCGAACCATGTCTAACAAAGTTCGATTTCTCCTTTCAGATACCCCATTCAACTGTGGAGTATATGGAGGAGTCCACTGAGAGACTATACCATTTTCTTTGAGATAATCTAGAAACTCTCCATTCAAGTATTCACCACCTCGATTTGATCGAAGGGTTTTAATACTATGTTTGGTTTGTTTCTCCACTTCATTCTTGTATTCTTTGAACTTTTCAAAGGCTTCAGACTTGTGTTTCATCAAATACACATATCCGAATCTAGATCGATCATCTGTGAAAGTAATGAAGTACAAAAATCCACCCATGGCATGCGTAGACATCGGTCCACATACATCTGTGTGTACCAATCCTAGCAAATCTGCAGCCCTCTCTCCATGTCCACTAAATGGAGATTTGGTCATTTTACCCAATAGACAAGACTCGCATGTAGGATATGATTCAAAATCAAAGGGTTCAAGTAACCCTTCCTTACGCAATGTACGAAGTCTATTTTCACTAATATAACCAAGTCTGCAGTGCCACAAATAGGTGAGATTTTCATCATCCATTTTCCTTTTATTAGTACGTTCAATTTGTAGTAAATTATGCTCTACGTCACATACATACAGACCATTATTTAAAATACCACTACCATAAAGAACATTATCTCTAAGAATTGAACATTCATTATTCTGAATAACAAACGAAAATCCAGCCAAGTCTAACATGGGAATAGAAATAATATTCCTCACAATCGAAGGAACAAAATAACAATTATTTAAAACAATAGTCTTGCCCGTAGGCATATGTAAATCAAATGATCCTACAACTTCAGCAGCAACTCTTGCTCTATTTCCCATCCGTAGTATCACCTCCTCTTCCTCAAGAGTCCTACTTCTCCTTAGTTCCTGCCACGAATTGCAAATGTGAGAACCACAGGCGGTATCAAATACCCAAGTAGCAATTTGATTTAATGACATATTCACTTCTATCATGAACATACCCGAATCAGAAGCGGCAGTCTCACTACCCTTCTTCTTCTTCAATTCTGCAAGGTAAACCTTGCAGTTCCTCTTCCAATGCCCCACCTTGTTACAGTGGAAGCAAACAACTTTGTTTTTGGGGTCTTCAGCTTTTGGTGGAACCGGCCTTTTCTCACCTACTTTCTTCTTCTTGGTAGGGTTCTTCTTCCTTTTCTTAGGATTGGAACCTTCACCAATTAGAAGAACAGAACTCTTCTTAGAGGGAAAATTCGATTCCGCAGTCTTCAACATGTTGTGGAGTTCAGCCAGGCTGACGTCCAACTTATTCATGTGAAAGTTCACAACAAACTGCGAAAACGAACCCGGAAGTGATTGCAAGACCAAGTCTTGACTCAGCTCCCCATCCATGTTGAAACCAAGTTGTCCAAGACGTTCAATCAAATTGATCATCTTAAGTACATGGTCATTCACAGACGATCCCTTAGACATCCTACAGCGGAACAGCTCCTTCGATATCTCATATCGAGCTGTCCTCCCCGCCACATTATACAACTCTTGTAGATGCGTTAGGATAGTGTGAGCGTCCATATGCTCATGCTGCTTCTGTAGCTCAATATTCATGGAAGCTAGCATGATACATTGAGCAACATTTGCATCATCTATCCACTTACGATACACAACATGTTCATCATCATGTGCATCATCAGCAGGTTCAGCAGGCTTAGGTGAGTTAAGCACATATTCCAGCTTCTCAACCCTGAGAACAATTTTCAGGTTTCGAAGCCAGTCAGCAAAATTAGGACCAGTCAATTTGTGAGCATCCAGTATGCTCCGGAGTGATAGTGCAGAAGACATAATGTATATAGTAAATCTGTACATGATAAACACATAACAACACTTAGCAAATATTCAATTTCATTTTAAAACACTATATGAATCGGGTCTTTATTCATAAGTGGCTCCCACTAGTTTACTTAATTTATACAACCCCTAAGTGAAAAATTAAGCATTCATAATGCTAGTGGGAATAGGGATCCTACATTCCATCACACAACCTCGGCTGTGGCACGAAATGTCATGTGATGTTCAGTAGGCAGACAACTCTTGTCAATTACATCTCATGTTATTCCCTAATAAAACTTTAGCCTCTTGAATAATTGAGTCACGGCTGTAGCATGACAAACTCAATATTCTAAGTCAAGTCTAACCCAACATTTCATACAATTGAATCAGTCTCCAACAGCCCACAGCTGTAGCACGTAACGACCATTAGATTCTAATTCATTGTACATCTCTATGTAATAGACAAGTATTTCTTATTTCGAAATCAAAGCCCTCGGCTGTAGCACGAATCGACAATGATTCAAAAATAAGAACTACTTTCTACCATGTTTGAAGGCTATGACCAACACAAGCCCGTTGTGCCATTGGCCATTTACTACTTGATATAAATTTTAATTAAGACGGATTATATTATGTTACAACCATAATCATATTACTAGGAGATTCTCTTTTTCTTGAACAAAATACAATTATGATATTTAAATGAAAAATTCCCAGTGTGTTGGAGGGGTCACATCGGTCCCGCTTAAAACCCAACGGCCTAGACAGAAATTTTCATTTTCAACATCAAAAGAGTATTTCACTCTATGTTTCATAAACATAAGAATCTCATGGTTGTACTCATAATATTATTGTTAAGGCAAGAAATGATTCCTATTCTAGATTTTCTAGAGCACGCCTTATATTGATTTAAGTTCACCTAAATCTATCATCGCATGGTAAATATAGGCATATATCTCATATATAAAAATAAATAAACAAGTAAGCATGCAATTAATATCATGTCAGACAATGATATAATGATGTATGGATTTATTATAGTATTTAAAAGCAATTAAAACAATTAGTACATGCTTTAAAACACTTCCGGGAATATAAAAAGTTCCAAACAATTAGTACATGCTTTAAAACAATTGATTGTATGTGTTGTAAGCTTCATTTTAACATAAAGAACGTCGAGTTTCATGTAGAAATAAGGGAGATCGTGTTTCCGGCCGGAGTTGTCGCCGCCGGTTTCTTTGACCGGATTTTGTGATCGATTCCGGCATGGTTCAGTTGTGTGTTTGTGTTAGTTGTGTTTGTCTTGAAAAACCGAGCAAAAGCCCTTTGGTTTGGTTTTATTTTGATCGGGAATGAAGGATTCCGGCCACCGGACGCCGGCCGGATTCTGGAAAACCCAGATTCCGGCGGGTTGTTCTTGGTGACCCGTTTCCGTTCTTCCCGACCCGTTTACCCGTTTTTCTGACCCGGTTTCAATCTTCAAAACCCTAAATTATTTTCAGAAAACTGTTTTTGGATTTTATTTTTAAAAATAATTCGAAAATAGTTTTAATATTTATAAAAATCATATTTTAATTTTAAAAATACATTTTAATTTATTTAAATTCAAATACTGATTAAATTTAATTATTTTAATTATTTTTAATTGATAATTAATTTATTTAATTAATTGATTAATTCTTTTAAACAGTTAATTATTTTTAATTAATTATTAATTAGATTTAATTAATTTAAATTAAATTTAATTATTTTCTAGCCTTATTTATTTATTTAAAAATAGTTTGAGAGCTTGGAAATTTTCAATTAATTTTATATTAATTGATTAAATTGTTTTTAAATATTTATATTGGGATTAAAAATCCGATTTTTTATTTAAAAATTGTCTGGGACTTATTTAAATTCAAATAAGCCTCGAATATTGTTTTAAAAATATTTATAAGCACTATATGGTTTATATAAGGTGGAATACTGTGTTTTGTTGTCCGTAAATGTTTTATATATGGATTAGTGTCTGAGTTGTCTATCGTAAAATAGGTCGGGCGTTCGATACACCTCGAAAATGGCCCGATAGACTATTTAGACTTAAAATGGTTACGAGTGATATATCGAGACTAGAATAAAATGATGAGATGTACTAATATGAGTTATGTATTATAGAATCGAGTTCCCGAGGCAAGGGAAAGGAGAAAGTAGAGTAGCAACGATAGAGTTTGGCTACGTCGAACCAGGCAAGTGTCTATTTCTTTCACAAATCCTTAGTTGATATTACGTTGAGTTATTATATGCATGTTGCCATCAAACCAACACCAATGATTCAATTCTTATCCTGTATTTGAGCTGATAACACTGTTTCCATGAAAAATTCTTGATTCCTTGGATTATTCACAATCTTGCTGGATATTAGGCACATCGCGAGTGACAGTTCTCCCGATGCTAGGAAACCACCCCATGTGATTGTCATTGGACGGGTAGTTGTTGTATTTTGGAAGTTAGACTAGATGTCTAGCTTTGTTTATTAAGTTATGTAATAATAATACTCTGAACTGGTTTGTAATAACAATGTTGACTTAGAAGCTTGTTTCATGCCATAATCTGGATGCGGTCTTGGATAAGGGGTATTTTATGTTGTTATGATATTATGCATGTGATATATTCAGGTATGTTGACACTACAAGAATTCCCGGAATTTGCGATGGAAAATTCCGTCGGCAGAGGCTACATACCGTCGGCAATTCATGTTCCCGACGGAATGCTCGACGGAAAATTTCGTTGGAATTTTGGCCGTAGGTAAGGGCTTCCCGACAGATTTACAATTCCGTTGGCAATCGAGCGACGGATTGACAACGGATTACTAACGAAATTTACAATATTTGATCAGCCCAAGGCAACTATTCAACGACGGATTTTCCGTCGTTAACTGCCAACGCCTTTATTCCGTTGGGAATTAGCAATGGTTTTTCTAATATCTCTCCCTCTTATTTCCGTTGTGTATCCATCTGGTATTAATTTTGTTTTATTTTAGGAGCTATTTTCCGTTGCAATTTCGTCAATATTGTCATTCTATATAATGTCATAATAAATTCATTTTTTTGTTTATTGTGTTATGATGCATGTCCGAGTTTGCTCATTCAAAATGAATCCTAATTAGAGAAGCACAAAACATTATTGAACCATAAGGAAACCATACATAAATAATTCAGAACCATTGTCAAAAGTCTGGTGCAAATTTACACATCCAAAAGTCTGGTGCAAATAACTTAGAACACTTGCCAAAAGTTTGGGTAAATTTACACATCCAAAAGGAGTTCAAAAAAGTTCATGGTAGTTTTCTAATACGCGTTAATAGTTAGAACATAAAGTTAAATATTTCCATAGTAGCTCCAGCCTCTAGCAACAAAGTAACGATCATTCTCCAACTTTCTGCATTTTCAAAGATGTAAAACCAATCAGCATGTTTTAAACAAAAAGAGAAACTAAATAGTTGCAAAGAGACAATACAACTTATACTTTTTTGGAAAGATATCAACAAGTGAATATCCCTAGTGATTCATGCAAGGTCAAAATTTGTTTACGTCAGAACTTGCATTTTTCATCCTATCCCTACTGATTCTGATTATCAGACAACCTTGCTAACAGATTTTCTATATCCTTCATCCGTTGTTGCATCGCGTCCATCTCTTTCATTCGTTCCTTCATCACTTCGAGCTCGGTTTGTAGCTTCTCATAATCTTGACTATTAGGATGGGAGGAGTTGCTGATATGAGCAATTGTGCTGCTACTTGGTGCATAAGAGAGATCATGCGAGGAGCCTATACCATATATCATGTTCCTACTATTACGACCGCCTACTGCATCATAGTACAACTGATTTTCATCAACAAGTTGAGGTGTTGATGAGCCATCAATAGGTCGGGAACGCTCAGCACGGAGGTGTTGAGGTGTTTTCGGAAATCCGTTGCAAACTTGTTGGTAGGTGTGTTGACTTTACTTCAACAGAAAAGCGTTGTTAATCCGTCGGGAATAGGCAACAGAAATCTATCCGTCGCTATTTTCCGTCGCAGTTTCCGCAAATTCTTGTAGTGTGAGTTTCGTTGGTCGAGTGACTCCCCAAATCTGTACCCCGGGTTTGAAGGGCGTCACATCTAATGTTGATGCTCTACCATCAGGATCTCTAAAGATTGGGTATTCTCTTATTTACTCTAAAGTCTTTGATTATGAGCTTTAAGTGATAGAATAGCAGATAAATTAGGTTATGTCTGTTTTATTAGATTTTTTCGATTAATATTCTGTCACTTATGTCCTGATGTGATCTTTGAAGATGATGTAATTCTGCCTATCTGTAGAATTACTGAGAATAATGTGAAGTCCTTAGTCAATAGTGATATTAGTCAATAGTGATAAGGCAAATGGTTTCCAAGGCAATGCCTTCATTCCTGATGAGGTCAGGCTTTTCTTGCAAGAGAAAATGCCTACTAAGTATGGATCAGATACTGATGCTATGGAACAAGGACAAACACACCTTGTTCCTGACACAAGCATCCAACCCAAACAGTCTAAACACTCCACAACTACCTCTACTGTCTCTCAAAAGACTTTAGTTTTAAAATCAAAGAAATCAGCTAGATCTGATGTGTCAGGAAGGCAATCAGGATCAAAGGATTTCTCCTCTACACCACTCACTAAAAAGAAGTCACAAAGGGGTGTACAAGGGGTCCTGGTTCAAAAAGCTGGTAGGGTTGAGGAGGTTGCAGTAAAAAGAAAATTGATTTTGGGTACCAGTTCTGATTCTGAGGATGATATGGTACTATCCTCCAAGTTTAAGATACAAAAGGAAGTTGTTGATACTGCTCCTGAAGCTGTGGCACAGACTGTTAAGCCACAGAAGAAAAGAAAGTTGGTAAAAAGCATGTATCATATTCCTTTAAAGGTAAAGAATACTGATGGTCAGACAACAACAAATCCTGATGAGTCATCAATTCCTGATGCTCATGGAAATCCTGACTTCAGTACTCCTGATGCATCACCAAGCAAGACTATCTTAATCTCAGATTCTCCAGCCAATGCTTCTCCAACTCCAAGGATTCTTGAAATTTCATGGGAGAAGGTTGCTGAGACTGTTTCCAAGGTTGGTCTTACACCTCCACTTCAAAAGAAAAGGAAGGCAGCTGAGATTGTCTTTAAAAGACGGAAAAAACTGAAAGGATCTAGCCCACAAGAACCTAAACCTCAAAGTGGTTCAGCAGCTACTAATGATCCAGTCACACAAGAACCACTCACTCAATGTGTGAGTGCAAACAAAGCTGAAGGAATGGTCACACAAGAACCATTTTCTTAAAGGGAGAATGAAGACATACACATTCCTGCCCCACAAGAACCATCTTCTCAAATTGAAGATGCAGGCAAAACAACTTCAGTTTCTAAGGAACTTCCTGACACTGCTCAAGGGGTTCCTGGTGCAAATGATATGGAAATATTGGTTGAGAACACTAGCACTGAGGGAAGTCCACAAGAACCTTTGACTCAAAGTGTTGAAGCAGCTTCTGAACCTCAGGCTACACAAGAACCATTGGTAGCAAATACTGATGCAAGCCAATCAAATCTTGACAGTGTTGTTCCTGATTCAAGTGGTGCTCCTGATGCTGAGCCAATCCTGATACAACCACTTGACTCAAGACCAATGACAGACTCTATCTCAGATCATGAGGATAAGCTCAAAGGTGTTACTATTACTGATCCTATTTCTAATGATGATTCTGATGATAGTGATGATGATAATGAAGATGATGTTAAGAAGGATGAACTTGCCACTGCAATTAAATCTAGTCTTGGAACTACTCATGGTTCATCAAGTACTGTTATGGCTGGCAAAGCTAGAGTTCAAGATTTTTCTGGTCCTTCTGCAACAGATGTTGTTGAGTAATTAAGAGGACATGAATGGGATAATGAATGGTACAGATATGTTGATCATGTTAGCTACCCACGTGCACTACAACATGCTTCTTATGTAGCAAGTTTGATTAATAATGAAGATATAAGGAATCACTTGAAGGCTACAACTCTTTTAATCAAGAGCCTCAAGGATGAGATTGATTCTGTTAAGGCTGCTAATTCTTTGGTAAGGGTTGATATCTCACAAAGTTTGGCAAAGGCACCTACTACTCTTCAACTCAGAGTTGTGGATTCTCATGTCAAGTCTCTTATCACTGAATAGTCTTCTATCAACAACAGAATTGACTCTTTGGATTCTAAGGTAACTAACATTGAAGCCTCTCTCTCTCTTTAATTTTAAATTTATTATCAAATCCTGATGCCAAAAAGGGGGGGAGAAGGTAAGTCAGTATTGAGAAGAAATGATTATGATAATACTGGAAATGATGGTGATGACTTGGTAAGAAAAGAAGAAACCTCTTATGCTGCTATGTTGAATTCCACAAGACAAACTTCTCAAAGTCAATCCATGCAGTCAACTTATGTTTCTGATTCTGGAGTGAGAACAGTAAGAACCTTAGTGAACTCTCAGATCCTGACGGAAGAGCAAATCCTAACAAGTGACCAAATCTTGACGCCTGGTCATGGACAAACTTTATCTACAATTCCTGAAGGTGATGAAGATGTCATTATTGAAAATCCTGAGGATGCTGCTAATCTCTTCCAGAAGTTCAAGACTAAAGTTGGTGATGTTATTACTCTTAATCATACTGATAAGAAGGTTCAACAGTTATTTGCTAGGAAAGCTCTCTCTATTTCAATAGAAGAATATCTTGATCTTTCTCAAGAAGAATTTCTGAGACAATAAAAAGAGATCATGGAAAGCTTTAATAATCCTGCTCCTATTAGAGGAAGAGGCAGAGGTAGGAGAGGAGCTAGAAGAGGAAGGAGATCAACACAAACAGTACCTAGACAAACAAGGTCTAGAGGTTTGAGGATTGAAAAAATCACTGAGGATACTCAAATTCCAAAAGTTCCTGATACTCAGATTGTTAGGACTACTTTTCATGAAGATGGTGAAGATTATGAACCACGGGTGATTTTAAGAAGAAGATCAAGACAATCAACTCTCATCAGTAATACAACTCAAATTGAAGATTCTAATCCTGACACTGTTCAAGATCCTGATGAATCTGAAATTCTACAAGAGGTTGATTTGTTAATACTTTCTACTGTGGTTGATTCTCATAATCTAGAGGTTGATGAAGAAGAATAAAGAAGAAGAAGAAGAGAGATAAAAAGAACAACAGATAGAGATTTTAATCTCTATGTGCAAAGGCTGATCAAATCAAATAGATTGTTGTTGAAAAATGACAGAAGACAACAACGCAAGCTAGTGTTGAGCTATGTTCTTGAAAAGGAGAAAGATAAGAAGTGGAAGCATATTGACACTATTCAGTGCAATAGACCTGTTAATTTTCAATTAGGTGGTATAATAACAAATCTTCCTGGTGCTGTACAAGTTATTGGTTCTCAAACATTCAAAGCACTATGGACAGAAATGTTTTCAAGCTTAAAGAAGATGCCACACAATACAAAGGGAGGCATAGGTCATAGAGATGCTAAATTATTAAACATGCCATATGTTGATCCTCATGCACTGGTTGAAATTGGAGGGATTTTGACTTCTGAACACCTGAACAATTTACAAGCTGTGCATATAGTTCTAGATTGTCATGATGGTTCTGAAAAGAAGGAGAAGCTTCTGTACTTTATGGAAGATGGAAGTGTAAAGATAATGTCTATCCAGGAGCTGCTAGTGAAAACTACAAAGGAACTGAAATATATTCATTATTTGCTCAAATGGAATAATAGAGCGTGCAAAGAATGGTCTAATATAATTCTGTCAACCATTAGACAAAGATTTGATGGAGGAAAGAATTATGTTGGCATTTATACTCCCATGTACTTAAATCTTAGAGGTCAAGAAGTTGAAATGCAGAGAGGTAGTGCTGTCAAGGAAATGTCTCTAGGCATGAAACAATTGTCTATTAATCTTGATGGGAAGGAAATTGCTTATCTCTTGGTTGAAGAATATAATCTACAGAGAAGTTCTATTCAGAATATCAGAGCAGCTATCTATCAGATTGATGAGGAAGATGAAGAACTCAGAAATCTAAACAGAAGACTGATTCAAATTCTTGAAGACAAAGAAGAAGTTTTATTATCTAACTTCTTGAAGATGAATTTGTTCTACCAGAAAATCTAAAAGATAAATTGTTGTTGATGTTTCTTGTACATTTTGTAAATATATTTTTGGCATCATTGAATCAAGGAATCTATACTTTATTTTACAAAGTATGAGATTGGGGGAGATTGTTAGATTATGATTCAATGATCACCAGTATTTGGACTACTGGTCAGGATTGAGTTGCTGACGTCATCAGGATTGCACGAGCGTCAGTATCAGGATTTCTATCAGGACTGTGATCAGGATTATCATCAGGACTGAAAGCTGATCAGTATTACTTCAAGATAACTATCAAGTCCAGAAATATAAGGAAGGTTAATTTGTCGATTCCTAATTTATAGGAATGCAGCTGTCAGTTAGGATATGTATCAATATAGTTTGTAATTGATTTAAACATATCTTGTAATTGATAGAGTATCCGTGTGCTATATAAACACAGTTTAGGTTTTGCATATTGCAATCGCTTACACGAGTATTATTTGTAACCTAGCAGATTTCAAGAACATCAGAATTTCTTGAGAGAGTATCTTCCAATCAGGATGAGATGGATGAGCTAGATGAGCACTTAGCTTTTCTGTCAAGAATATTCTCTAAGATGAAGTTCAAGAAAAATCCTGAAGTGACCAAACCATTTAAGAAAGACTTTCAACCAAACAAAAACTTTGTTGAAAGTTCCAAATTCAAGTGCTTTAACTGTGGAATTGGAGGTCACTTTGCAAGTGAATGCAAGAAACCTAAAACTGAGAAGAAAGAAAGGAAATTTGAGTCTGTGGACTACAAGAAGAAATACTTTGAGCTTCTCAGAAAGGAAAGGGCATTCATAACTTAGGACTATGATTGGGTTGTTGATGGAAAAGATTCAGATGAAGACACTAAGTATGTCAACCT
Source organism: Heracleum sosnowskyi (assembly GCA_030848705.1). Classification (NCBI taxonomy): domain Eukaryota; kingdom Viridiplantae; phylum Streptophyta; class Magnoliopsida; order Apiales; family Apiaceae; genus Heracleum; species Heracleum sosnowskyi. The sequence goes on along the minus strand of CM061235.1, from coordinate 34,304,444 downwards.
TGTTATACTCATGGCTGATTCAACTGAGCAGGAAGCAAGTTCATCAAGTAATCAGGGAAAAAGAAGGAATCTATGGTACCTAGATAGTGGTTGCTCTAGGCACATGATTGGAGATTCTACCCTGCTCACAGAGTTCAAGGAGAGAGCTGACCCTAGCATTACCTTTGGAGATGACAGCAAATGATATACAAAGGGATATGGCTTGATTGCAAAAGAAAATGTCATCATTGATGAAGTAGCACTGGTTGATGGACTCAAGCATAATTTTCTAAGTATTATTCAACTGTGTGACAGAGGTTTTTCAGTTTCATTTTAACCAGAAGCATGTGTTGTCTAAAGCAAAAAAGGACAACAATGTGGTGTTGACAGGCTACAGAAAGGAAAATGTGTACATTGCTGACTTCAATTCAACAAATAGAGATACAATCACTTATCTTTTCAGCAAAGCAAGTAAGGATGAAAGTTGGTCATGGCACAAGAAGTTGTCACATTTAAATTTCAAGCCTATGAATGACTTGGTGAAGTAATATCTGGTAAGAGGAATTCCACAATTGGAGTTTTCCAAGGATGGATTGTGTGATGCATGCCAAAAGGGGAAGCAAAAGAAGGCCTCTTTTAGAAGCAAGGCTGAGTCATCAATTGATTAACCTCTACAACTTCTACACATGGATTTATTTGGACCAGTTAATGTGATGTCAATCTCAAAGAAGAAATACTGCCTTGTGATTATGGATAATTTTTCTAAATTTACATGGACTTACTTTTTGCACTCCAAGGATGAGACAAGTGAAATCATAATCAATCACATAAATGTTGCAAACAATCATCCTGAGTACAAAGTCAGAAGAATCAGGAGTGATAATGGCATTGAGTTCAAGAATTCAAGCATGAAGCTATTTTGTGAAGAAAATGGAATTGTTCATGAATTTTCTGCAGCTAGGACACCACAACAAAATGGAGTGGTAGAAAGGAAAAATAGAACACTCATTGAAGATTCCAGAACAATGCTAGATGAATCAAGGTTACCTACTTACTTTTGGGCTGAAGGAGTTAACACTGCATGTTTCACTCAGAACATTTCCTTGATAAATCAAGTAAAAGGAATGACTCCATATCAATTGCTCAAGAAAAGGAAACCAACACTGGACTTTCTACATGTCTTTGGATGCAAGTGTTTGTTATTGAGAAACCAAGGTGAAAATCTTGGAAAATTTGAAGCAAAGGCAGATGAAGCCATTTTTGTTGAATATGCAGCTGGAAAAGCCTACAGAGTCTACAATCACAGAATCAACATTGTTATGGAATCTGTACATGTTGTTTTTGATTATGCAAAAGTTCAAGGTCTTACAGATGAGGTTTTTCATGAAACTCTCAGGGTTGAGAATGAGGTTGAGGGTCAACTGTATCATGGAGAAGATGATGAAGTCAATGATCAATAAAGTGAAGAAATTCCATCAAGAGTTAATGTTTCAACAATGGACAACTTAAAAAGTACTAGTGTCTTGGCGCCATCTGTTGAAGGGTAGCATCGGTTGAAAGACAAAATGCCATATCTGGTGAAAACCAACCTGATGCATCCGTTGAAAGTCATTTTGAGGCATCCGTTGAGGGATCACAAAACAGAATGTCAAACCCAACAAACTCAGGGGGAGCTTCACATAGTCAAAACTCAACATCAAACTTGCATGATCATAATCATGACAATGAGGCAACTTCTTCAAGACCTCCTTTGACACCTCAGAGAAAATGGACAAGAGACCACCCATTTGAACTGATAATTGGTGATGCCTCTACAAAAGTCCAAACTAGAAGAGTCACTCAAGATGAATGTTTATACATTAGCTTTCATTCAGAAGATGAACCAAAGAAAGTGGAAGATGCTCTTCTAGATCCAGATTGGGTATTAGCCATGCAGGAAGAGCTAAACCAATTTGAGAGAAACAATGTATGGAAGCTGGTACCTAAACCAAAAAATAGAAGTGTTATAGGTACAAAATGGGTATTCAGAAACAAGATGGATGAAAATGGAATTGTGACAAGGAATAAAGCTAGATTGGTTGCCAAAGGCTACTCTCAAGAGGAAGGAATTGACTATGATGAAACATTTTCTCCTGTTGCATGACTTGAAGGAATAAGGATATTCATAGCCTATGCAGCCCATGCTAATTTCAAAGTCTACCAAATGGATGTCAAAAGTGCTTTTCTGAATGGGGAATTGGAAGAGGAGGTGTATGTCAGTCAACCTCCTAGTTTTGAAGATCCAAATTATCCAGAGTTTGTCTATTTCCTACTCAAAGCACTTTATGGACTGAAGCAAGCACCTAGAGCCTGGTATGACACTCTTTCACAGTTTCTTTTAGAGAATCACATCACTAAAGGTACTGTTGATAAAACTCTCTTCTTTAGAAATGTAAATGGCTCTAGTATACTTATTCAAATTTATGTAGATGACATAATTTTTGGGTCTACAGATGAGAAACTTTGCAAAAGGTTTGCCAAACTTATGCAAAGCAAATATGAAATGAGCATGATGGGAGAACTCACATATTTCCTTGGTTTACAAGTTAAACAAGTGAAAGAGGGAATCTTTTCAAGTCAAACAAAATAAATTTATGATCTTCTAAAGAAATTAGACATAATGGATTGTTCTCCTGCAAAAACCCATGTGCCAACTGCCACTAGCTTGAATTGAACACTAAGGAAAAATCTGTGGACATTACAATCTATAGAGGCATGGTAGTCTCACTTCTATATTTGACAGCCAGTAGACCTGATATTATGTTTGCCACTTGTTTATGTACTAGAGAGTCTCATTTAATTGCTATTAAGAGAATTTTCAGATATCTCAAGGGAACACCAAACCTTGGCATTTGGTACCCTAGAGAATCTGGCTTTGATCTAATTGGTTATTCAGATGTAGACTATGCAGGTTGCAAAATTGACAGAAAAAGTACTACAGGCACCTGTCAATTTCTAGGAAACAAGCTTATTTCATGGTTCAGCAAAAAGCAGAATTCAGTCTCTACCTCAACTGTTGAGGCTGAATACATTGCAGTTGAAAGTTTGTAACATCCCCAGATCCGGGGTCAGGAATCTAGGTTGTCACGTCACCATCCAATCGTATATTACCTGTATTAACTCAATAATCCAATCAAAACACATCATAGACCCCAATCTCTTATTCACACAAGTTATAGCCTTAGAAACGTTACACAGAAAGATTAGTTATTACAGTAACCAGGATATCACACTATTAATTACAACCTCTACATGAAGTTGCATTAATAGCTAACATAGTTGAAGCCAATCCAGCTTACTTCTGTGGTATCCATCCTGAGCTGAACTATCTCAAGGGTGAATCTTCTATTTCCTTTCTCTCATGGTATGGAGCCAACTAACTATGTTCTCCTTGTACTGAAATATAATTTTTAAAAGCAAGAATGAGCGAAAGAATGCTCAGCAAGTTAATTAGTTATTAATATAAAGTTTGTCCAACAATATAATAGTAGTACAAAGATCTTTCCAATGTAAAGTATTCATACTTAATATGAAGTTTAAAATACCACCATATGAGCGACTTTAGTTCATAGTTTTTAAAGACACTATCTATGGCTTAGCACGGTCTTTAGAAATCACAAGTACGCAGTTCTAGATACTGAAAGATAAACAACACTAGTTCACAAGTTTTAAAATATCGTTTGTCTTTCGTCAAATATTTCCCACAGTTCAAGATACTGTAACAGAGAATAAACTTTTCAACCACTGCCAACATTATCGGTAACTCAGAACCTAGGCTTTTGTTACAATGTTGCAGTACAATTCCAATTGGAAGAAGAGGACATTCTGGAGCACACCACGATACACGATGATCAGTCGCTGTATCGCAAAACATTTCTTTCTACTAGTAGTGGACAATATCGTTATACGATTATCACCCTAGCCAGTTATGGGCTTTCATTAGCGTCCTGGTACCCGAAGTACCTCAGCTAAAGTTGTGTCCCGACATTCGTAGTACCTCTGCTAAGTTTGCATGTGCGTCCCGGTACTCGTAATGCCTTTGCTTATATAACACCTCCAGTCCCTTGATGAATCCTATCCTTACAACTGGAACCAAAATTAATCGCCGTTCCCCGAGCGTCATGCTAGCCCGTTGATAGGCTTAAACTCATTACCATACTTACTTCCGGAAATGTTGAGGAGTAATAACAATATGTGGATTGACTCTTGTCAACTGACAGATGATATATCATGAACTTTTAAAATCACGACCTAGGAGTTGATCAGAATTTTCTGAAATTATTGAGATTGAAATACTTCGATTGAATAGAGTAGAAATCCCAAGATATGAGTATTTTCGAGGAATAGAGAGAGTAAAATCATTTGGCTCGACCTCTTAAACTGGATTCCCAATTTTTAATGAGTTAGAAAATATTTATTCATATTTAAATATTTTAATAAACTCGGAAATAATATTTGGAAACCTCTACTATTTTTAAATAATTTTCTGAAGGTCAGAAAATATTTAAATAATTAACTAAGACCTCAAATAATTTTTAAATCATTTAAAAATATTTAATAAATATTTAAATAATATTTATTAAATAAATAAACAATTTGAAAATATTCATTTAATTAAATAAATATCCAATAATATTTAAAATATCCAAATTATATTTATTGGAATATTTTTAATCTGTATTTGAAAATAATCTGTCTCCGTCAATCTCCGGGTTTTATGACAGTGTTTATAAAATATCTTTGACTCCCGGTCCGAGTTGAAGTACGAAAATATTATCTACACCTAGAGCCTTGTATACCCCGGCTTATATCTATATCACTATATAGCATATAAACCAAACATTCATCATTTGAAAACTTGTACGATAATAAAAACAGTTCATGCATTTATAACAATTATATCACAACAACAACAGTTTAAAAATATAGCTGAATACTTAAGCTTCGGGTTTTGAACACTTGCACGATACTTGGAACAAAATTAATATATAGATATTTGAAGAACCAAGTATTATACATTTGAAAATGTACCTACTCTAAACAATAATAGAGTAAGGGTTAGTAAACTTGCCTAATGTCCACCAAGTTGTAACTGGATGTCTCTCTTCTGGTCCTGGAACCTCTATCAAGACAATATATAACCTTAATTAGTCACTTGATTGACAGTTCACCTATCCTAAGTAAACTCCACTTTACCCGACTTTCACTCTCTCGGGTTCACTTAACTTACAATCTTCTATACCGTTTACTAATTACTTCCAATCTCGTTATTCACACCATTACGTTACTAATTACTTATTTCGTGTTTTAGTCGACTCAATATTAACTTCTCACTTAACCAAAACGGTTGGTCAAAGTAGTACATCTAGAGTTGACTTTCTATAAAATCACTATTTCGTAACTCGCAGTCCAACACTTTTAATAAATCGGAAATTTAATAATTAATTACGAAACGACCTCAAGGAGCTTCTTGAGGGTTTTTAATATTTATCAAAAATATCTTGATTTGGAAAACGTGAGTTTAAATAGGTGAAACGTATTTTAAAAGTCGAGTCAACTACGGAGTTTTACTATTCGCGCTAGTTTCACTAAAACGCTCATAACGCATTAACCATTAACTCAATCAACGCACCATTTTTGCGTGCGCGATCTAGAGAATGTCTAGAATATAATCCATTAAAAGTTTGGTTCTGGACAGAGGACCTATTTTCCCGAAATTACAAAATAGGGCAGTAGTTTCTCTTATGAATAGTGTCATCGCGCAACTTTGGTTCCGACATTTTTATAAATTCGAAAACTTCATATTTTTACTTAATTCTTTTTGGTTTAACTTCCTTACTGTCTAAAATTTCTATCCTCAAATTTCATAATTTTATCAATCTGTTAAGGGGTCCGAAACCAGTTCACAACCTAGTGTCTTGTAGCAGCTTTTTGTTTCTTGAATCACTTTCACTAAAATGACCATAACTTTTAAACCATAAATCTCCTCGACATCAGCTTCATATGCATACAAACTAAACAACCAGATCTTGACATGTATGACCAGTGGTGTTTGTGAACTTGAATCGGTTTGGTCCGAATTTATGTTACAAGGCAGTCCTTAGTTCTAGTGGTCACTATAATGTTCATACATCTCATAACTTTCAAGTTTAACCAAGATACACCATCAAACAACCTTTAAATTACCAAGATGCTCATCTTTATCATATCTTGGTTCTTAAACTTCATAACCATATCATCAACATCATATCATATCATTTAACCATCAAGATTTAAGTATCTATACTCCAAACTCCTTAAACAACATGTTCTTGAACATATCTTGAAACTTAACTCATATCTTAATACAAAACAAAGTGTGGATGAGTTTTATACCTTTCTTGAAGCTTTATAAGCACTATCAAGGGCTTGTAAGCTTTAAGGGAGCCTTGATCTATACTTACCATCCTTAAACTCACAAAAGAAATCAAGAAAACAAGTTACTATTTTCGGAGTTACTATTCATGCCTCAACTTTGATCCAAGATTTGACCATATTATACTACTTGGATTGCCATGAAATTTTGAACGTACCTTGGGTATGGATTGAGGAAGCTATTTTCCAAATTTGGAGATTTGAGCATGAGTATAAATTTAGTTATGAATTTTTATTCCTCCCTTGGTCATTCTGGGCAGAATGCAGAAAATGGAGTGGGGAGAGAATACTTCTAGCTTGGTTGATAATTGTGTGTGATAAAATGAAATGTAATAATGCTACTCACATGTGTTGGCTGATTTGAGACTTCAAAGTCTTTGCCAGGTATCATTATTCGCTGAAATTGTGGATCTTGGTCTCTACTTTTCCTTAATTTAGGGAACTTGGTTCCTAACCAACACTTAGCTACTTGGTTACTCCCTTGTACTTCTAGTTAGTTGGAAAGTGTGTAATTTGCATGGGCTTTTGCATGGCTTTCATGTATTATGCTTAACTTACTTATCATCCAATGCTTATCACTTAATCCTTTATGCAAGTTCGATAATTTTTCTATAAAAGCGTTTCGTCGCGTAGTAATTTCTATAGTTGTTCTTAATGCTTAAATACGTTGGTTTAACTTAAATCCAATAAAATTCCTTGTCATGAGATTTATGTCATCTTGGGATTCTCGTATTCCTTAATATCTCGTGAATTACCAAACAATTAGTAGAAGTGAAAATCTTCGTATTTCGACGACTTTTACATTCTCTTATTTAATTCGCACAACGACACTACATTCTCGAATTCTTAAAATTCCATCACTTACATAGTGTGGGCTCAAAAGTTTTTCCTCAAACGTATTTTTACTATACACCAAGGTCTTTTAAAATGTTCCAAAATTTAGGGTTATTACAGCCTCCCCTCCTTAAAAGGATTCCGTCCCGGAATCTAAAGAAATAGCTGAGGTATCTTTCGAGATCACAATCTCTAGTTCTCAGGTTGACCCTCCAACCCTCTGGTTCTCTCACAACACTCTTACTAGTGCTACCTTATATTCTTTCAACGCGGTCTCTTTCTGGTCTATGATCTATATAAGTTGTTCAAGGTAAGGCAATTACGGTCGCATTACTATACGTTCATATTCTATCGCATTCCCAACATCCATGTTGAATCTTCGTATCATGGACACGCGAAATACATTATGGACACTTTCGAATTCGGAGGTAACACCGTCGTCTTCTTTGTTTGTTGAACTCACGCGGTTCCCGATATCCTTCTATTCGTGATAAGCTCCGTGGGATGACATCTCTATGTTCACACGGTAACTACCTTTATATGAAAATTCTATCGGCAATAAGTAGTCGCTCTGACTGCTCCGGGGAATTTGACACTGAGACGCGTAACATAACTTTAATGGTCTAGGCATTCGCTTCCTCGATTCATTGTCCAGCGGGCCGTAATTAGTGCTCGTACTTGATCTTGTCGTCAACGTTGTTGAAAACTCTTCTAGCATCTGGGATACAATTTTGGGTCTCTATATTACAAAATCGTTACGGGAACTCCACGTGCATCACTATATCGTTCGTGTACGCATTAATAACTTTTTGATTGGAGATCTCTCGTCGATAAGTCGACTTGGTTAGTCTATCGATTATAACCCAAATAATCGTCATCGTTTGACTTGATCTTCGGTAACCTACCACGGACTTCATTGTCATAACTCATATTCTCATTCAGGAATCTCTACGGCTGTAGTAGCCTACTAGGTTTCTGCGGTTCTGCTTCCATTTCCCGCGTGTCAAGCACTTACTTAATAACTGCGAATATAACTCTTCACACTCGGTCCGTAATAATAATTCCTTAATTTCTATTCATTGTTGTACCCTCGAGTGAATACGATTTCTAGAATATGGGCTCCTTTCAGAATCTCATCTTTAAATTCTTAAAGGTTGGGGATCCGCACTCTATGAGCATATTCTCGCATTCCTTTCTCATCTCTCATATTCCTTTATTCCTCTTTGTCCTTAAATCATTTTCCCCTTTCAATATTCTTCCCTTAATGTAATTTATCATTTCAGTCAATTCTGGCTGAATCCTAATTCCAATTAATTCCTCTAGTTCTTTTCTTGAAAATAATCACTTGAAGCTCTATCTTATATTAGTTGTTCGAAAAACTTAGTGTTTTTAATCTTTCATTAGTACTTATAGTATCGACCACCATATTGGCCTTTCCTGGGTGATAGTGAATCTCACGATTGTGATTCTAGATCAGTTCCAACCATATTTTCTGTCTCATATTTAGTTTCCTCCGTTTGAATATATACCTAAGACTCTTGTGGTCTGGAAAAAAAAAATTCCACTTTTCTCCATAAATTAAGTCTCTAAATTTTTTTCATTATGAAATCCTTTCTCGGCTAACTCCAAGTCAGGTGTAGGATATCCTATCTCATACTTCTTAAGTTGCTTAGACGCATCTCTATACTTCATAAAATCCATAATTATTGCTAAAACGGGACTTACTACTTATGCTTCAATCCTTCAAAACTCTATGTATTAAATCCATGAGGGCTCCTAACGTAATTGTTAATCCAATGACATCACCAAAGCTCGTAATATCTATATCGGGTGTGAAATGTCATCTTTGGTGCATCATCGAGGTTGATCTTAAGTTGGTGATACTCTATCCTCAAATAGGTTCAGTCTCATGCTACCATCCTCCTTTTAAGAACAAAACTAGTGTACTCCTAGGTGACACAACGGGTCTCATTCCCTGCGATCAAGCAGCTAATTCTTTTCATTCAACATGTGTGGATGGATACGGGCCTTGAATAACGACGCAATCCCCCTACTACTAAGTCAATGGTAAGTCTCATACCTCGATCGGATGGTAGTTCCTGGAGATCATAAAAATACGTCCATAAATTTATTTAATACTTGGATGTCCCTTATACTTGGTATCTCTCTATTTGTATCGATTCACTCGTGCTAAACAAGGCTCGCATCTTTGCTGCAACGATCTCTTTGCTTGTATGATCGTAGTAAAATTAGTAGTTCGCTTCCATCCTTAAAGGGCAACTCTCCTTTATTGGTAACTCAAATTTTCATTCTTACCCCTTCAATCAATTTGCTCTTCGTCTTTGATCAATCAATTCATTTCCTAGATTTACATCGAATTCTCTCACTTGAAAGGAAATCAAATCTATATCTAGCTTATGCCCTCGACCTTCATTTCACGGTTTACCAAAATAACTTCACAATTTGCTTCCTCTATTTTTGGTTTCATAGAATCCCCATATATGTGGCTTCCATTTCTATCACCGTCACTCCATAATCCGACGTAACATAATCAGTCCTTTCGACTATTCCGCCATTCTAATCCTCAACATACGGAACAAGCTTTGAAATTTTTTGTAAACTTCGATTTATAATTTGTCGTACCCCTCTCTTTCTATTTAGCTCTAAAACCTCAACATTATCTCTCCGATAAAATACTAAGTAAAAATACTTGCATGGTACTAAGAATATTTTGAGCAACAAAAATTCCATAAAGGAACTTCACAGGAATTCAGATGATTTAGCAATTAGCTAAACAAAATTTGACAGCTCAATTCGTCTAAGACATAACAACTAGGTAGGATAATTAGCTAGACTTTCATTATATCGTTAAAATTTCAACTAGTCAGAACAATTGCTAGTCATTCAAAATGACATAATCCACTAGTCAGTTTCAAGTTGCTAGTGTAAAATCCCAACAGCGTAGCCACTGAAGGAAACTTTGGGCTACTCAGATAACAGGTTGAAAGGAGTAAATAAATGTTCTTGGTATCGGAACAATCGATAACCTCTCATCAAATATTTGTCATGAGTACAACGTCCACCCAAAAGGGGTCTCCGTACATATCCTTTATCAAATTATTTAATAGAATTGAATCCAAAATACCAATATCAAATTGATATCCTTTCGATGATTTCAACGTTCGATGTTCAATTCTCATATTATAATAGAAGAAAAGAATTCACGAGGAATCTCTGAACAATAGATCGTCCATGTTTTAACAAATAGTTGAACATTTATGAACTTGACTGAGGAGTCCAAGTATGAAAGAAGGAATCGCATATCGAATAATTATTAAAGAATATTCGTCAAACAATTAAAGATAAATTAATTGAATATTCCTTGAATGAACAGAATTATTAGAAATAACCATTCCTTGAATAAAAGTGGCGTAAAAGCCGAAGGCAGTTAGCATCAACTACATCTCGGTTGCCTCTCGAGTGTGAATGATGTACCTCAAGACATGAATAAAGGACGTGTTCTCCAATCCTTGAGTCAACACGAAGGTTGATAACGAATAAAAGTGAAGGAACACATAGCAATACTAGTATTAAGTTTATTTTAAAATATGACACAACAGAACCTTTATGAATCAAAACAAAGTCAAATCCGGAAGGCTAGACTAATAATTGATTTCCTCTTCTGGTCATCCAGGAGCACGAACAAGGTACTCTGATAAGCAATGGTAACTTGAATGCGCATATTGAAACTTAAAGGTAATAAGAGAAGAAGAAGAAATGAGATGAAATAACCCTAACAAGTCAATGATCATTCGTAAGTTCTAACATCATCGATTCGAGGATGATTTCATCTCCTCACTCTCATAACGCAAGATGGTAACTAAATAATTCCTCAAAATCATATCATAGTCAATTAATAGATTGGGGGTTCGTAAACATATCTGTCATTCCTCTATATTCATCCCAAATTTGTGCCTCAAATGGTCGAGTAAATATGTCAACAAAAGATGGAGGTCTACTAGTTACCATATACGTAGTCTCTAACAAGAGTTGTATCGAGAGCATCCAACTCCAAACGCACTGACCTCATTTCCGATAGGTTCTAGGATCATCGTATCGCTCATTGCAACCGTATGCAATCTTCATCAAAGTCATGTCATCTCGGCCTAAGGTACGAAGCATACACATGATGTCGTCTAGCGCGCTCGTCTTACGATTGCGTTCTCGAAATACACACACGCAAAAGTTTCCTCGAGGGCAACGAAATCCCCAATTGTATAATAGACACTATCTCTGGTGGAATCATTGTTCGTGGGGTATTGAACCTCATAGACAAAATAATGCCGCTAACTAGTCTAGGTATCCAAGTAACCTTAATCGCGTAAGGAATTTAACGCCTTGGTCCTCACACTTGTTGCCCCCTTATGGGCTAATTATGAAGGGCTACGAGTAACAAAATTCGCGCCAGTCAAATCAATCCATGGTATTGGCAATCCCGCCTTTACCTCGACTACTCGTGAGACTCTGCTCCGCGTTCTATAACAATGCCTTTGATAAATTATATACATTTCTAGAATCTTTTCTCATCATTCTGATGGTCTCCAAAGATTCTATCGGTCATACTATAAGGCCTCAAGCAAATATTCCACTCTTAGCTTACTCAATGGTACTACATCCGGTAGTCCAATAACGAACTCTATATGAGCTCTCACGTTACTCCCGTACTTAGACATAATTCTTAACACTCTCGTCTCTAAGTACTATAACATATAGCTTTGATACCATTTCTGTAACACCCCCAGATCCGGGGTCAGGAATCTAGGTTGTCACGTCACCATCCAATCGTATATTATCTGTATTAACTCAATAATCCAATCAAAACACATCATAGACCCCAATCTCTTACTCACACAAGTTATAGTCTTAGAAACATTACACAGTAACATTAGTTATTACAAACCAAATGTACTAACCAGGATCTCATACTATTAATTACAAGCTCTACATGAAGTCGCATTAATAGCTAACATAGTTGAAGCCTATCCAGCTTACTTATGTGGTATCCATCCTGAGCTGAACTATCTCAAGGGTGAATCTTCTATTTCCTTTCTCTCATGGTATGGAGCCAACTGTCTATATTCTCCTTGTACTGAAATATAATTTTTAAAAGCAAGAATGAGCGAAAGAATGCTCAGCAAGTTAATTAGTTATTAATATAAAGTTTGTCCAACAATATAATAGTAGTACAAAGATCTTTCCAATGCAAAGTATTCATACTTAATATGAAGTTTAAAATACCACCATATGAGCGACTTTAGTTCATAGTTTTGAAAGACACTATCTGTGGCTTAACACGGTCTTTAGAAATCACAAGTATGCAGTTCTAGATACTGCAAGATGAACAACACTAGTTCACAAGTTTTAAAATATCGTTTGTCTTTCGTCAAACATTTCGCACAGTTCAAGATACTATAACAGAGAATAAACTTTTCAACCACTGCCAACATTATCGGTAACTCAGCACCTAGGCTTTCGTTACAATGTTGCAGTACAATTCCAATTGGAAGAAGGGGACATTCTGGAGCACACCACGATACACGATGATCAGTCGATGTATCGCAAAACATTTCTTGCTACTAGTAGTGGATGATATCGTTATAGAATTATCATCCTAGACAGCTATGGGCTTTCATTAGCGTCCTGGTACCCGAAGTACCTTGGCTAAAGTTGCGTCCCGGCATTCGTATTACCTATGCTAAGTTTGCAAGTGTGTCCCGGTACTCGTAATGCCTCTGCTTATATAACACATCCAGTCGCTTGATGAATCCTATCCTTACAACTAGAACCAAACTTAATCGTCGTTCCCCGAGCGTCATGCTAGCCCGTTGATAGGTTTAAACTCATTACCATACTTACTTCCGAAAATGTTGAGGAAGTAATAACAATATGGGAGTTAATCGGAATTTTTTGAAATTATCGAGATTGAAATACTTCGATTGAATAGAGTAGAAATCCCAAGATATGAGTATTTTCGAGGAGTAGAGAGAGTAAAATCATTTGGCTCGACCTCTTATACTGGATTCCCAATTTTTGATGAGTTAGGAAATATTTATTCGTATTTAAATATTTTAATAAACTCGGAAATGATATTTGGGAACCCCTGCTATTTTTAAATAATTATCTGAAGGTCAGAAAATATTTAAATAATTAACTAAGACCTCAAATAATTTTTAAATCATTTTAAAATATTTAATAAATATTTATTAAATAAATAAACAATTTGAAATATTTAATAAATATTTAAATAATATTTATTAAATTGTAAACAATTAAATAAATCCTTTTTAAATGAATATTCGAAAGAATATTCATTTAATTAAATAAATATCCAATAAAATTTAAAATATCCAAATTATATTTATTGCAATATTTTAAATCAGTATTTGAAAATAATCTGTCTCCGGCAATCTCTGGGTTTTTATGACAGTGTTTATAAATTATCTCTGAATCCCGGTCCGAGTTGAAATACGAAACTATGCTCTACACCTAGAGCCTTGTATACACCGGCTTATATCTATATCACTATATAACATATAAACCAAATATTCATCATTTGAAAACTTGTACGATAATCAAAACAGTTCATGCATTTATAACAATTATATCACAACAACAATATTTTAAAAACATAGCTGAATACTTAAGCTTCAGGATTTAAAAACTTGCACGATACTTGAAACAAAAGTATATATAGATATTTGAATAACCAAGTATTATACATTTGAAAATGTACATACTCTGAAAAATAGAGTAAGGGTTAGTAAACTTGCCTAATGTCCACCAAGCTGTAACTGTATGTCTCTCTTCTAGTCCTGGAACCTCTACCAAGACAATATATAACATTAATTAGTCACTTGATTGACAGTTCAGTTATCCTAAGCAAACTCCACTTTACCCGACTTTCACTTTCTCGGGTTCGCTTAACTTACAATTTTCTATACCGTTTACTAATTACTTCCAATCTCGTTATTCACACCATTACGTTACCTTGATAATCCTTAACAAGTTTCGTGTTTTAGTCGACTCAATATTACCTTCTCACTTAACCAAAATGGTTGGTCAAAGTAGTACCTCTAGAGCTGACTTTCCATAAAATCACTATTTCGCAACTCGCACTCTAACACTTTTAATAAATCGTAAATTTAATAATTAATTACGAAACCACCTCAAGGAGCTTCTTGAGGGTTTGTAATATTTATCAAAAATATCTTGATTTGGAAAACGTGAGTTTAAATAGGTGAAACGTATTTTAAAAGTCGAGTCAACTACGGAGTTTTACTATTCTAGTTTCACTAAAACGCTCATAACTCATTAACCGTTAACTCAATCAATGCACCGTTTTCGCGTGCACGATCTAGAGAATGTCTAGAATATAATCCATCAAAATTTTGGTTCTGGACAGAGGACCTATTTTCCCGAAATTACAAAACAGGGCAGTAGCTTCTCTGATGAATAGTGTCATCACGCAACTTTGGTTCCGACATTTTTATAAATTCGAAAATTTCATATTTGTACTTAATTCTTTTTGGGTTAACTTCCTTACTGTCCAAACGTTCTATCCTCGAATTTTAATAATTTTATCAAACTGTTAAGGGGTCCGAAACCAGTTCACAACCTAGTGTCTTGTAGCAGCTTTTTGTTTCTTGAATCACTTTCACTAAAATGACCATAACTTTTAAACCATAAATCTCCTCAACAGGAGCTTCATATGCATACAAACTAAACAACAAGATCTTGACATGTATGACCAGTGGTGTTTGTGAAATTGAATCGTTTTGGTCCGAATGTATGTTACAAGGCAGTCCTTAGTTCTAGTGGTCACTATAATGTTCATACATCTCATAACTTTCAAGTTTAACCAAGATACACCATCAAACAACCTTTAAATCACCAAGACTCTCATCTTTATCATATCTTGGTTCTTAAACTTCATAACCATATCATCAACATCATATAATATCATTTAACCATCAAGATTTTAGTATCTATACTCCAAACAATTTAAACAACATGTTCTTGAACATATCTTGAAACTTAACTCATATCTTAATACAAATCAAAGTGTGGATGAGTTTTATATCTTTTTTGAAAATTTATAAGCACTATCAAGGGCTTGTACGCCTTAAGGGAGCCTTGATCTATCCTTACCATCCTTAAACTCACAAAAGAAATCAAGAAAATAAGTTAGTATTTTCGGAGTTACTATTCATGCCTCAACTTTGATCCAAGATTTGACAATGTTATACTACTTGGATTGCCATGAAATTTTGAACGTACCTTGGGTATGGATTGAGGAAGCTATTTTCCAAATTTGGAGATTTGAGCATGAGTATAAATGGAGTTATGAAGTTTTCTTCCTCCCTTGGTCATGCTGGGCAGAATGCAGAAAATGGAGTGGGGAGAGAATACTTCTAGCTTGGTTGATAATTGTGTTTGATAAAATGAAATGTAATAATGCTACTCACATGTTTTGGCTGATTTGAGACTTCAAAGTCTTTGCCAAGTATCATTATTCACTGAAATTGTGGATCTTGGTCTCTACTTTTCCTTAATTTAGGGAACTTGGTTCCTAACCAACACTTAGCTACTTGGTTACTCCCTTGTACTTCTAGTTAGTTGGAAAGTGTGTAATTTGCATGGGATTTTGCATGGCTTTCATTTATTATGCTTAACTTACTTATCAACCAATGCTTGTCACTTAATCCTTTATTCGAGTTCGATAATTTTTCTATAAAAGCGCTTCGTCGCGTAGTAATTTCTATAGTTGTCCTTAATACTTAAATAAGTTGGTTTAACTTAAATCCAATAAAATTCCTTGTCATGAGATTTATGTCATCTCGGGATTCTCGTATTCCTTAATATCTCATGAATTACCAAACAATTAGTAGAAGTGAAAATCTTCGTATTCCGACGCTTTTTACATTCTCTTATTTAATTCGCACAACGACACTACATTCTCGAATACTTAAAATTCCATCACTTACATAGTGTGGGCTCAAAATTTTTTCCTCAAACGTATTTTTACTATACACCAAGGTCTTTTAAAATGTTCCAAAATTTAGGGTTATTACAAAGTTGTTGTGCACAGATTCTTTGGATGAAAAATCAACTACTTGATTATGGATTAAGAGTTGAAAAGATTCCAATTTTCTGTGACAACACAAGTGCAATTGCCATAACTAAGAATCCAGTGCAACACTCAAGGACCAAGCACATTGACAACAAATATTATTTTATCAGGGAACATGTGATGAATGGTACCGTGGAACTATATTTTGTTCCAAGTGAAAAACAGCTTGCAGATATTTTTACCAAGCCACTTGATGAATCAACAATCTCAAGGTTGGTAAGTGAGCTAGGTATGCTTAATTACTCTTAATATTCTTCTGCAAGTCTATAATGCAGCCAGTATAGTATTGATTTTCTTGAGAATTGTCATTCTCAGAAAAAGTGATAATTTTGTCTAAGTCAGAATTACTCTTTCAACCGATACCTCTATCGGTTGAAGGTCAAAAATATTACTGGGTTTTTACTTTTCAACGGATATCAGCTTTCTGTTACCTCAACGGATAAGTTGAATCTTAATAGACCTTTATCTCATCCGTTGAAAGTTGCTCTTTAATCTCAAACGTTGAAGTCACTTGTTTATCCGCTGTTATATACATACAGTCGTGTGAATATAACTATTGTAAATTTGTGGCCATTTTCTCTCTTAAATTCATTTTCAACGGTTACATATTAAACCAATCATGTAATTTCTTTTAATTACCTGAGTGTTTTATTGATTTATTTGTGGGAAGTATAAAATCATTTTTAACTCTAACAGTTCAATTTAATCATTTCCCCAAATTCACTAAACCAAAAACACTCTCTTCTCTCTCAAAGCACAAAGTTCTTCTTCTGTAACTAAGCTTTTGCAGCAATGGCACCTACAAACAAGACTCTATCTCTGACTGGTTTTACCTATGAGAGGAATAACTTCACTGCCTTAGTCGACTTTGAGAACCATCGTGAGGCGTATCACAAGATGATGAAGTTCATCAAGAATTGCAAGCTCTCATATGCCATGCTTGAGGTTCCAACTCTATACTGTGAGGTGATAGAGGAAATTTGGGACTCTTCTATCTATGATGCTCAGGACGGTACTATTTTTTTCTCTCTTAAGGATAAGGAGCATATCATTAATGCCAATGTGGTTTCTACATGCGTGCACTTACTTTTGAATAATTGCTTAGAAAAACACAATGATAATGATGTAGTTAACATGCTTAATTCACTTAGGTATGATAAATCTACTGATAATCTAGGAAAGATTCAAAGAAATGGTATGAGAAAAGAATAGAGCTTTTTATGTGATGCTTTCATTAAAGTATTTTCAGGAAAGATTAGTAATTGGGATGTTGTAACTACTTCTATGCTTGATATGCTTTACATGCTCCTAAATGATAGGTATTTTAACCTAGGATCCATGATTATAATTAAGCTAGGTGCTAAATTAGGTCATAAGGAGTCTATGAATAAGAATATCTATTTTGCTAGATTTTTTATGTTATTAACTAACCATCTTGAGAAGGATCTAGCAATCACCCTTCCTGCCAATAAAATGGCATGTTGGGTGCAAAAAAAAAGGGTTTTGGAGGACTTGAACAGAAAAGACCTCAACAACAATGTTGAATTGGTCTACTTGCCTATCATAGAGGCAACTCAGGTAACCTCTAATACTACTACTGCTTCTCAACCACCAACTTCTTTGCCTTCTAGTGCCACAATGGAGGCTGGTAATGTCCCACAGCCTCCTACCCAAGTGGACAAAACTAAAGCTCACAAATTCAAATAAAAAAGGCCAACCTCAGGTGCTTCTCAAAAGTCACATGTTGTAAAAACTACTTCTCAACCAGAGGGGAGTGCTCAGGTGGAAGTGAGAGGTGAGGGAAGGGGTGAAAATCAACAAAAACCCAAGAATAAGGTGGGAGAGGTTAGTGAATCCCAGCCAAGCCACCCTGTATCTTCTCAAAAAGATATAGTGGTTGAAAAGGAATTACACACATCCCTAGTGGCATCTTCTCAAAAAGATGTCACTATTGAAAAGAGTTCCCAACCAGGAACACAAAACAAGAGGGATAGGGACACAAGTATCCCTGAGGATATGTCAAAAGCCTATGTCAAGAGAAAGAAGGCTAAGACAACTGGGGATGCACAAGGTACACACACTGTGCAAGCCAAAATCACATATTTTGTGTTTGCACCTTCACAAAGTCAGGTTGATGTGACTCCAATAAATGTGGAGTCACGGCCCCATTCTCTCAACATTCAAATTAAAACAAAAGCACCAAACTCACCCACTCTATCTCTGGATGTGGTTATGATAAACACATCAATTCCTGATTCTCTATCTTTGAAATTCTTGGAGGAGCCCCATTCTGAAATTGGTGGTCATCATCTTTTAGATGATTTTTTGGACCATCAATCATCTCTTCCTGAAACTTTGGTTACATTTGTGGCACCTCAATTAAAATCAATCACCACAGATTCTACTTTGGTTTCTACTTCAATTTCTACTTCTTTTCCTTCTTCAAGGGATATCTCTCATATGTTGATGAGTGTTTCTCCTTCAACGGATACGCTTCACAGCAGCCATCCATTGAAACTCGTTTCTACTACTCCTACACTTGAAATTTCAACTTCAATTATTTCAACATCAAGTGTAGATGAGTTAGTAGTTGTTGAAACACTTTTAGGACTGAGGGCAGGGAGTGAACACACTGAGAGTGAGAGGCTAGCTTGCAGCCATACAAAAGGAGAGTTAGAGAATGAGAGGCTAACTATTTCTTTCAGTCAGGCAAAAGGAGAGCTAGAGGGTACCACCTTAGAAGGTGAAAGTGAGGGTGTGAGAGGTGTGAACCAGGGGGAGCCCCTGATGCAAGAAAATAGAGAACATGAGAGAAATGCAGGTACTAGAGATATAAGAATGGAAGGCAGAGCCATTGCTAGTGAGTTAATGAATATTAGTGATGTTGAAAGGGAAAGATTGATTCAATTAGATTACCAAAATGAACTAAATCAAATCAACCTGGATGCTGAGACATTTACTCATCCTGGACTAGCCTATCAAATCTTGGCTGGCCAGGGCAATGTGGAGGCAGAGTGGACATTGAACTTAGTTCACACTACTGAGTCAATGATGAGAGCTAAAGATGCCATCTCCAATTTGCCTTCAACTGTTGATGATGATTTTGAGTATGACAGCAACTTTGGAGAAGATAATGATGACTCAAGAGGTGGTGAAGGAGGAGAAACATGCCCTTCCACCCTAACAGAGTTTCCTTCTTGGTTGTTCTCCAACTTTTATGCTCAGAATGACACCAAGGCAATCATTCTCAAGAACTATCAAAGAGCATATGCAGAATCACAGACTACTGATCCTCTTCATGCCACCATCATTCAGAATTTTGTGGCCTCTCTTCAACTCAGTCAAAGTCAAATTCTTTAACAGAGAATCAACACTGATGACATCAAGGTTCACATTGATGAGGCCAAGAGTGCTCTGGAAATGAGAATTGATGGAGTGGCTCCTACTACATCTCATAAATGCAAATAGGATAAATTGGTGAAGGATGTAGCAAATCTCACTGAGAGGATGGACAAGGTTGAAAAACAAATGGACACCTTTCTGGAAAATCAAACCTTGCAGACTCAACTCCTACAACAATTGTTGCAGGCTACTGGCACCATTCAAACCCTTGCTGATAACAGAAAGGAGGAGAATATACCAGTGGTCTCTGAACCAGCATTCACAACAACTCAATCATCATTGCCACAAGTTGAGGGGGAGTTTCTCAACTTAAATGTGCCATCAACTGTGGGGGAGCGGCTAACACCTCAAATCATTGACAATCCAAGTGAGTTTGAGCTCACAAAGGTGCTTTCTCTTCCTCCAGTTTCACTGCCTATAGTCAAGGCTAGTGACTTTGATTTCTCTGGCATGAGTGAAGAAGAGATGATTCAAAAACAGGAATAGCTAGCACAAAGGACTAAGGAAATCAATGAAAGGATCAATTAGAGGTTTTTGAACTCTGAGAGGCTAATCAAAGATTCTATTTTCAAAGCTGTAACCTCATCTCAAACTACCTCAACCTCAAAACCAGCCCCTATTCACACCACATTTCTAAAGGTTCTGACGCCTGAAGTAGTTCTCCCAGAGAAGATCTATGATGTTAAACCTTCATTCATTAAGGCTTTTGAACCAATTTTTAGTGGAAGAACTGGTTCCCCGCCTAAGCATCATGGCAAGAACAAACTAGAAGCCTTCTATCTAAGCTAGATGACAACAAGGTGATGGGCAAGATCATTAAAGAACTTAAAGACACACATGATGTGGGGTTGAATGAAGCAATGGCAGTAATCTACAGGAATGGCAAAGCATTGAATATCACAGTTAGCCATCCTAGATTTACTAAAGCCAAAAGAGAGGAAACATCATGATTACTGAGGGAAGCTCACCCTAGCTCTTTTCCAAATGAGACCTCTCATGAGAAACTAGCTAGATTAGCTAAAGAGCTATAGGATGAGTTAGCTGAAGAAGAAGTGGCCCCTCCTAAAAAGAAAAAGGGAAAGACAGTGCCAAAAGTAAATCCAATCAAAAGGCACAAGGTGAGAACCAAGAGAACTCTCTCACTTGAATTGAATGAAGTTGTGAAGAAGACAGAGGGTAAGTCTATGACTCTTGAAGAGATCATCAAACCTGTCATTCAATCAAACACTACCATTCATGACACTCCTATTGAATTCAAAGAAGAGCCCATTGAGTTTGAAAACTTGGAATTCCCAAAGATTATTCTTGAAGCTGAAAAGCAGAAAAGGGAGCCAAGGAGGAAAATTCTTAAGGGGCCAGTAAAATTCCAATCAGTGCCTCAAATTATCAAGCCAGTAGAAAACAAGGATGATTATCTCTACATAGCTGACATTCAAGAATATTCTGAATTGGATCTCTTTCTAGATGAACTGATTGAAGTCAGGGGCATTGACAAGTTCAAAAATCTGCCAGAGAGACGCATGTTTGTCTATAAAGGAGGAGTAGAAAGACCATGGCCCTTGCAGAGAATCCTAGGAGAAGGATACCCAACTTTGGTTAAGGTATTTTCAAGCATAAAAGGTACAAGAGGGTTCTCACCAATTGCAAGAGGACTAGTGATGAAACAGATTGAGAAGATAAGGGCTAGTTGGAACTCACATGAAAGTTTGTTTGTAAAAATGAAGATCCCATACAATGGACAAAAGATTCATCTCCAACCTTATTGGATGATGGAATTCAGGGATGAATATGGTTGCAGAAGATTTTTCAGATTGGAGGACCAACTATCTAAGGCAAGCACTAAGTACCTTAGATGTAATATCCCAAAATTTTGTAATATTTAAAACCTTGATGAATAGTAAATTTCCACTGATGAATAGTAAAATTTCTGATGAAAAGTTTTTCAGACCACCCTATGTGGATGACCTGGAATGAATATTTCGAAGTTATATTATTGATGTATAGGAAGAATAAAAGAATGTAAACGTACTCAGAATCATAAGATTCCCATTCGAGTTTTAAATCACTATTCACTGGACAATCACGGATGTATTGATTTGATCGTTTTAAGAAAGTATGTGGAATGAGAAATCCATGATCATATCTTAAACCAAGGTGAGAAACCTAGGATTATATATTAGACAAAGGAAATGGAAAGATAAAGGAAGTACCCTAGCTTTGGTACAGAGAAACGTTTTTAAAACCCCTTGAAACTATCGCGAAACAAAAGCGTAACAAATTATGGATTAAACCCTAACCAAAGGAGGAGTATTATATGAGATCATCAAGTGCAATATATAAGAGGATTGAGGATACAAATGATGACATAAGCATGATGCAAGGGAATGACATAAGCATGACAAAGTGATGACAAGGTGATGAATCACCACCTTGTCACCACTTTCACCACCACCACAAGTCCAAAAAGAGCCTTGTCATTGATGACAAAACAAGTTATTAGCCACACAATTTAATTACAAGTGTTAAGTGTATTTAGAGTAAACAAAAGGAAAAGAAAATCAAAGAAAACAAAAATAAAAAAGAGAAGCATCTTGAAGAAGAACCATTCGGCTATTTCCATTTCTTCCAATCCTTAAACAAATTTATCCTACTTCCACTCAACCATAAATCTTGATCTTGGGCTCTAAATCACCCTCTTCCAATATCCAAGGTAGATCTCTAATCTTAGCCTCATCCATGGATGATAGCTTGGTCAAAAATGGATTCAAAGTTGATGATGAATAGTGATATGAATAGTAAACTCATAAGATCTTGTTTTGTTTTGATGATTTTAGGTTTGATTAGCATAGTTAAGGAGCAATGAAGGATATATTTTCCATATATAGCCTTTGTTAAGTTCCAAGGAAGGTATAAAACTTCTTCCCTTTTTGAGGTTATGCTTGATCTAGTAGTTATAAGTGATTGTTTAAGAACTATGTAGTAATGAAGCATGTATGCATGATTTTAAGCATGTTTGATGGATGATTTGTGGATAAACACATGAACTAGGGTATGACCATGTTTGGACAGAAAATAGTAGTATTAGCTTGAGGTTTGATTGGTGGTTGTATTGAGTGTTTAAAAACACGGGAATCGCGTTTAAGCGCCGTTACCATGTCGAATTTTACTTAGGTAGTTTGGACAGAGATCACGAATACTCTAAAGGGCATAAACATAAAGTTTCTGACCATGAACATGTAGGCCCTGTTTCCTAGTTTGTTTTAGCGAAAGAATCGTATCGTTTTGATTTACGGTTTAGGACAAACGTCCGTTTTAGTAAAAGCGGTTTCGCGTAACTAAGTAGTTCATTGTATGAACTTTGAGATAGGGATCAAACCCTTTAAAAATGAAATTTGGCCGAGATATTAAATTGGATAATAGCATGAATAGTTAGGAAAGGAAACCTAGAAGGGTTTGAGTTAAAAAGAGAAGTTGGTGATTTTATAAAAATACGCGAACGAAGGTTGCGCGAGTGAAATACCCTTAAGGGGATGGTTTAAAACAAGGAAATGGTAAAGGAAAAGTACTTGGGATTTGTGAATAGATTTTCACCCAAACATGTGACTTAAGAGTTACGGAACGTCATGAGGTTATAGAAGACCGAGAGCGAGACATTTGATTTTTATTAATAGAACTTGAGTGCTTTAGTTTTGGCACATTAAATGGTTCTAGGGGACTGACTGTAATTGTATATCTTGTTATAGATCGACGCGCACACTCCCAAGCCCCCACTACCACACCACCAAGACACCAAGGCAAGTTTTCAAACCCTACACTATATAATGATGCTGTTGTGATATATGTTGTGATATTGATAAATATGCTGCTTTAATGCTGTGAAATGACTTATAAAACGTTTTCGCTTTTAATAAAAAGTTGTATAAGGTATAAGGTTTATATGCTAGGTAAATACTAGATATAAACCAAGGTTTAAAGGCTCTATGTATAGAGCAGCTGTACGATGATTTTTTAAAATAATAAGACAGGGAGTTAAATTATTATTTTGTTTTGATCACACTGTCAGAAGCTGGAGGGTTCCAGGGACAGTTATATTTGAAATATTGATTAAATATTCCAATATATATATTATTGGATATTTAATGAGAAATATTTAAATAATATTATAATAGATATTATTTGAATAATTATTTAATTAGGTGAATATTATTTTGAATATTCACTTAAGTGGTTTTATATTGAATAATAATTCAATATTTATTATTTGGATATTTATTAAATATCCCAAAAATGATTTAAAAATCATAGAACTTATTATATTATTTAAGGTTCTACTATGTACACAAAACTTTCTGATCTTCAGAAAAGGCATTTAAAGCAGAGATTCCCAAATATTATCTTAAAATAATTAAATGCGAATAGTGTTTTCTACTCATCGGAAATTGGGAATCTTGTTCAAGAAGTCGAGGACAGAGTTTTACTACCACTGTTCCTCTAGAATAACTATAGTTGGGGATGGCTCCCCCATTCAAGTAAAGTATTCCAAACTCACTAAACTCTGAAATTTCAATAAACTCCTTGGTCATGCTTTCAAAATACTTAGTAATCATCGGTAGTTTCGTTGACTAATGTCAACCCACACTTTGACTTACTCCTTTCAACTACTCTGGAGTAAGGTATTCTGAACGGTTACAAAGTTTTGACAAGTATTTGTACTTGGGAAAATTGGAATTAAATTCCGATTTCCGTTTCATTGATATTGTTCATCATGGGAATTGGAAGGGCCTACACGGCAATGAAATAGGTGTCGGGGTAGTACCAAAATTATCAAGGCTTGCCCGGTGACAAAATAGGCGCCGAGGTAGTGATCTCTTGCGTGCTAAGGCTTGCCCGGTGACGAAATAGGCATCGAGGTAGTGATCTCTTAGCACAGTGGCCCGTATGCGATCAGGGTGATAACCGAACAGGAAGTTGTCCTTCTACTAGTAGAAAAGAAAAGTTATGCTACAACGGCTGATCACCGTGTATCGGGTGTTCCAGTACATACCCTTTCTTCCCTCCGATTGGAGTTGAACTGCATATTGTAACAAAAGCCTAGGCGCTGAGTTACTGATAATGTGACAGTGAAGAGTAATGATGTCCCTCATACAGTAGTCGTACTGTATGGTATGTTTTGACGAAAAGAGAAATAAATATATCATTCACGAATGAAGTTTTAAAGGTTTTCCTTTATGATATAAGCTTACTTATATGCTTATGATGTATTGTATTATTGCTGGGCTGAGTGCTCACTCTTGCTTTTTCTTTCTATACATATATATCACAACACAACAGCTAAGGTAGATGTCCAGGATTCGTCGTACCGCTCGGAAGCGCGTCAGGGATATACAGGCCGCCCGTAACATGGTTGTTAAAGTTGATCAGGTAGAAGTACTGAGTTGGTTCGGAGTGTAACTCTTGTGGCTCCGGTTTATTTATAAGTATCACTTATGTATTTTAATGAACAAGAACAAACATTTGCGCTGCCTTTCTGGTTTCACGTAGAAATCACATTGGCAGTAGGTTGCTAGTATTTTACTTTTGGGTTGTAATAACTTTAATTTATGGACCGTATGACTACTGTTTTTGTAAGTTCGTTTCTGAGACATAACTGGCGTGAGTATATTGATGGTGGGGTCACCATTCGTGATGATTTATTATATTTTGATTCAAGTATTAAGTGTTTGTACGGAATAAGGGATGGTGACAACCCAGATCTCCGACCCCGGATCTGGGGGTGTTACAGAAATGGTATCAGAGCCTATAGTTATTAATCTCAGAAACGATAGGGCGTTAGGAATAATAAATGCAACTATAATAATAAGAAGAACTCTCATCGAGTTCGTGGTTGGGCTACCGGATGTAGCACAGACTGTTAAAACCCACAAGGGAACTTTTATTACACAGTATAGTAACCTAGTTTTCGCTTGTATCGGTGTTTGCGACCGAGGAGGCTGATGATTTTGAGACCCAGCATGACGAGGCTCTGCTGGCGGCTGATGACGACCCCGTGGACGACCCCATGGAGGATCTCGAGGAGGATACTGGGGACCCGGACGAGGATCCGGAAGAGGACCCCACGAATGTGTTTGACTTTCCTACTTCTCATGTTCCCCCTATTGAGGGATATTCGACTGATGATGATGATTCCACTGAGGGAGAGCAGATTGTACCTGATGTAGCTGCTACGGATGATGATGAGACTTCTGAGGACAGTGCTAGACGAGGAGGTATCAGGATGTACCCTCTGCCTATTATGAGACTCCTTACCCCTCCTGTACCCCCACTGAGTCTGTTACCATCAGACAATGACTATGATCTTGCCCCTGAAGAATATGAGGAGGACCAGGCCATGACTGATCCAGACACACCTCCTCCCTCACCTACTGGAGTACCTACTATGATCCATGATTGGATGATTGGCCGGCTAACCACTGACTTGGCAGCGGCAGAGGCTAGAGCTGATGAGCTGAGGAGACAGTTGGCAGCGGAGAGAGAGACCCGTCGTTCTTATCAGGACGGGATGAGGTTTATGACTCCTATGGAGATGAGACTTGAGATTTCCCGCATCGAGTGGCGAGCTTTGGTCCGCATGAGAGGCATGTCTGTTATTGCTAAGGGATTGGTACCCCGACTGGCCACAGAGAGGATTTGGGCAGATGCTATGGCGCGTGTCAGGAACCTGACCCGCTCGGAGGGGGAGACTTGATAGATGACAGATAGCTTAGTTCTCTAAACTCAGATGGCCGTCAGTAGTGCCAGTTTTTGTGGGATGGTTCCGATGTATAGTAGTATCCTTTCTGAGTTAGAAATAGGCTGATCAGACTGACGTAGCAGATGATGACTGGTAGTACTTAGCTTTTGACTGTTGTAGGGATGGATGTATTTCAGCGATGTGTTCGCTTTTGTTGGAACTTCGACTCAGCATCTCGTGACTTTATGTCACTAATGTATATATTCATGAATTTCAGTTTCTATGAAGCTTCAGTTTTAAAATTCGATATCCCCTGCTATTTCAACTGTTTTACAAGTTATTAGTTTGACGTATAAACTGTGCAAAAAAAAAATATAAAGAGTTTTTTTTTGAAAAATGATGATTTCCAAGACTTTCATCGAGGAAATTGATTGATCCAACCACATATTTTGGAAAGAACAAATGGTTTTAATAATAAAAGTTTTGTTTAAAAATATCAGGAAAATGCCACCCCGACGTATGGGAACACGAGCACGCCTTGCCAATTATGTGGCTCAGGGCAGTGTTAACCAGGGGGATGAAAGGCAAAACTATCGTAATGAGGGAGAAAACCCAGACTTCCACGAGATTGTTGAACAGAACCATGAGGAAGGTGAGTATGAAGGAAGCAGAGAGGATGACGATTATAATGAGTTTGATGATCAGGACTACGAAGAGGAAGAGTATGAGAGTACTCAGAATGTGGAGGTCCCCGGTGAAAACCCGATGGACCAATTCATGCACCTACTCTGACAGAATTTGAACCAGCACCCACCGCCACCACCACCAGGCCCCAATACTGCGGGGAATAGTGCTTTTAAGGCTTTTAAGTCCCTAAGACCCCCGGAATTTCAGGGATCTGCTGACCCTGTTGAGGCAAGAGCTTGGTTAAAGGAAATGGAAAAATCTTTTGAAATCTTAGGTATTGAGGAAGCCCAAAAGACCGTCTTTGCTACTTACCTCCTGAAAGGGGAGGCTAACTATTGGTGGGAATCAAAGAGAAACCTAGAAACAGATGATGTTGTTACCTGGGCAAGGTTTACTACCTTATTTCTGGAAAAAGTATTTCCCTGTGTTTATGGAAGCACAAATGGAGAGGAAGTTTTTGGAACTAAAACAGGATAACATGACTGTGGCGGAATATGAAGCCAAGTTTACTGAATTGTCTAGGTTTGTGCCAGATTTTGTCAATACTGACTTAAAGAGGTCAAGAAGGTTTCAGCAAGGGCTAAAGCAATGGATTCAGAATAGAGAAGCGGTGTTGGAAGTAACGGACTATGCATCGCTAGTGCAAAAGGCAACCATAGTGGAAGCAGGTAGTGAGAAAAGTCAGAAAGGAAGAGAAGAGAAAAAGAGAAAGTTTGGTAGTCAAGGAGGAAGCTCAGTGAATAAGAGCTTTCCAGCAAGGACATTTGGAGGGACCAGATCCCAACCCTTAAGAACCTCAGGATTCAGGAAAACTGAGAATAAGAGTCTAAGCCAGGGCGGCAGACAGACTGGAGTGTCCCATTTTAACCAACCCCGACCCCCACTACCTGACTGCAAGACTTGTGGAAGAAAACACCTGAGAGAATGTACCCTAAAGTCGGTAACCTGCTACAAGTGCAACAAAACATGGCATTACTCCAGCACTTGCCCTCGAAACGACCAGAAGTGTTTTAAATGTGGGAAGTTAGGACACATGAAAAGAGACTACCCTATGGCAAACCCCGTCGGCTCGAGAATCAGTGGAGCCGCCTCTAATAGACCCCCGACTGCTAGAACTTTTAACATGACTGTGAAAGATGTCGTGAAGGACACAAACGTGATAGCAGGTACCCTTCTATTAAATACCGTCAATGCAAATGTTTTATTTGATTCGGGAGCTACCAAGTCTTTTATTTCGAGGGATTTCGCGAGTCTGTTACGACTTAGGGCGGAACCATTAAAAGAAGTATTAGAGGTAGAAATAGCAAATCGGGAAGTAATTCCAGTTGATGAAATATTTATAGACTGTAGTCTAGAGATAGAAGGTCAACAGTTTCATGTGGACTTGATTCCATTTAAATTAGGGGAATTTGATGTTATTTTGGGAATGGATTGGTTGTCGAGCAATGGTGCTCAGATTGATTGTGAAAGAAAGAAAATTTGGATTAAAACATCTGAAGGGCGGGAGGTCGTGTTCAAGGGACAACGACAAACCCGTAAGTTTTTAACCATGGCCCAAACCAAGAGGTTGTTGCGGCATGGGTGTGAGGCTTATTTAGCCTATGTGATAGATACAAATCGAGAGATTCCTAAGTTACCAAATATTCCTATAGTTAATGAATTTGAAGACATATTTCCGGAAGACCTTCCGGGATTACCCCATGATAGGGAGATAGAATTCGCTATCGAATTAGCTCCAGGGACGGCGCCAGTTTCGAAGGCCCCGTACAGGTTAGCTCCGGTAGAAATGAAAGAGTTAGCTATCCAATTGCAGGAATTTCTAGATAAGGGAATGATAAGACCCAGTGTGTCACCATGGGGTGCACCAGTGCTGTTTGTGAAAAAGAAGGATGGTAGCTTGAGATTGTGCATAGACTATCGAGAACTAAACAAGTTGACCATTAAGAACCGATATCCTTTACCAAGGATTGATGATTTGTTTGACCAGTTAAAAGATGCGGTTTACTTCTCCAAGATTGACCTGAGGACTGGATACCACCAGTTAAAGATAAAACCTGAGGATATACCAAAAACTGCATTCCGTACTAGGGCACTATGAGTTTTTGGTAATGTCGTTTGGGCTGACAAATGCCCCAGCAGCTTTCATGGACCTAATGAATAGAGTCTTCAAACAATACTTGGATAAGTGCGTCATAGTTTTTATTGATGATATTTTAGTCTACTCCAAGACAGAGGAAGAACACGCAGAACACTTGAGAATAGTGTTAGAGACTTTGAGAAAGGAAAGACTATATGCTAAGTTTTCCAAATGTGAATTTTGGCTGAGAGAAGTACAGTTTCTGGGCCATGTAGTCAGCAGTGATGGAGTGCTAGTTGACCCCACTAAGATAGAAGCCGTTTCAAATTGGGACAGACCGACCACCCCGACTGAGGTGAGAAGTTTTTTAGGCTTAGCCGGGTATTATCGGAGATTCGTGAAAGATTTTGCTAAAATAGCAGCCCCATTAACCCGACTGACCCGAAAGACTGAGAACTTTGAGTGGACTGAGAAATGCGAGAAGAGTTTTCAGGAATTGAAAAGGAGGCTAGTTACTGCCCCTGTACTGGCACTGCCAGACGGAAAGGGGAATTTTGTGATCTACAGTGACGCATCACACAAAGGGTTAGGATGCGAGCTTATGCAACACGAAAGGGTGATTGCATATGCTTTTAGGCAGTTAAAAGAATATGAGAGTAGATATCCTACCCATGATTTGGAGTTAGCAGCAATAGTTTTCGCCTTAAAGATTTGGAGGCATTACTTATATGGAGAAAAGTGTGAGATCTACACAGACCATAAGAGCCTTAAGTACATTTTCACTCAGAAAGAACTCAACATGAGGCAGAGGAGATGGTTAGAATTAATCAAGGATTATAATTGCGAGATTCTTTATCACCCAGGGAAGGCCAATGTGGTGGCCGATGCCCTTAGCAGAAAAGAGAGACTCAAAATGATAACCTCCTCAGAAAAGTTAATCCAAGAGTTTGAAAAGATGGAGATTGAGGTTAAAATAACCGGAGATGGCACAGAGAAATTATTTGAAATCGCACTACAATCAGAATTGCTGCAAAAGATCAAATTAAGTCAAGAACGCATGATGAGTGAAGGGAAAGAGCTAATGACAGGAGAGGAATTAAGGACTGAAAGAGATGATAAGGGAGTTATGAGGTATACTTACCAGATTTGGATTCCTAATGATCAGGAATTAAAAGATGAGATTCTACATGAGAGTCATAGCTCAAGATATTCAATTAACCCAGGAAGTACCAAGATGTATAGGGATCTGAAGGAATATTATTGGTGGCCTAACATGAAAAAGGACGTAACAGAGTGGGTAAGCAAATGCTTGACCTGCCAAAGAGTAAAGGCAGAACACCAGAGACCCGGTGGACTTTTACGACCCCTAGAGATTCCAGAATGGAAATGGGAATAGATAGCCATGGACTTTGTAGTAGGATTTCCCCGAACCAAAGCTAATCACGACGCCATATGGGTAATCGTAGACCGGTTGACGAAGTCAGCCCACTTTCTTCCGATCAATGAAAGGTACACTGTCGATAGGTTAGTGGATATTTATATGAAGGAAATTGTGGCGCGACATGGAGTTCCAGTCGCCATTGTGTCAGACCGAGACCCTAGATTTAACTCCAGGTTTTGGAGAAGCTTTCAAGAATGTGTAGGAACCAAGCTAAACATGAGTACTGCTTACCATCCCCAGACAGATGGGCAAAGTGAGAGGACTATCCAAACATTAGAGGATATGTTGAGAGTTTGTGCCATAGATTTTAAGGGAAATTGGGATGATCACCTACCCCTGATTGAGTTCTCCTACAACAACAGTTTTCATGCAAGTATCTGGATGCCCCCGTATGAGGCCTTGTATGGAAGAAGATGTCGATCCCCCTTGTACTGGGATGAAGTTGGAGAGCGAAAAATGCTCGGACCCGAAATGGTCCAACAGACTAAGGATGCAATAGACCTTATCAGAGGACAGCTGGTAGCAGCCCAAGACAGACAAAAGAAATATGCAGACTTGGCCCGAAAGGACAAGGAATATGAAATGGGAGATTTTGTGATGTTAAAAGTATCTTCGTGGAAAGGATTGATGAGATTCGGAAAGAAAGGGAAATTGAGCCCTAGGTATATTGGACCGTTCGAGATCTTCAGACGCATCGGGGAAGTAGCTTACGAGCTAGCCTTGCCTCCAAATCTGCAGCAAGAGGGTTCAAGTGATGAAACAGATTGAGAAGATAAGGGCTAGTTGGAACTCACATGAAAGTTTGTCTGTAAAAATGAAGATCCCATACAATGGACAAAAGATTCATCTCCAACCTTATTGGATGATGGAATTCAGGGATGAATATGGTTGCAGAAGATTTTTCAGATTGGAGGACCAACTATCTAAGGCGAGCACTAAGTACCTTAGATGTAATATCCCAAAATTTTGTAATATTTAAAAGGCTTTATGACCTTTTGGCCCTTCAAGTATGGACCAGTGTACCCATAAACCCTTCAAGTATTAAAGCGTATCTTTTCGCCCCTCAGGTATCCGAAACGTACTCTTCTGCCACTTAACCGGTACAGAATTAAAAATCGGGTTATAACGTTACAAACGGCAGGGGATATTATCGGAAACTTTGTTTATGTTTTCCCTCCAGTTGTGTTAATTCTTCTCCCGCCAAACTGTCCTCCCTGTTATGTATAAGTTCCATGTACTATTTACAAGTGGATTCATTATCAGAGTGTTTCTGCTGAAAATCTAGGCTCTCAGCAGCCACAGTGCCCAGTATGCAAGGCAGTAGTTTCAATGGAAACCATAGTTCCACTTTATGGGCGTGGCCTATCTACTAGACCTTCGGAATCTAAAGCTTCGCATCTAGGTTTGGTCATACCACAAAGACCTTCCACTACCAGATGTGAGAGCCACACTCATACACCTACTCCGACTATACGGCCAGCTCAGTAACTGCTTTATCGCCAGAATCGACATCCAGTACAACCATATTATTCTTTCCCAGATAGCTACAACGGTACACCGATGCTCAGCTTAAGCAGCACAACTGCAACGAACCCAGTGGTAGGAGTGTTTGGAGAAATTGTATATGCAAGACTGTTTGGAAACTCAGAAACAACATTATACAACCCAAACTCTTACAATATAATCATTAATAGTAATCCAAGGTTTAGAAGGCATGTGATGGAGGCTAATAAATCACTAGGCAGACTTTTGTTTTTCCTGTGCTGTTGCATGGTCTTGTGCCTTCTATTGTTCTGATCTCTATTTCTTGTTGTATGTTAATGTTGATACAAAACTATAATATTCCCATTACAACATATGAACACTACATGCAAGAACCACACAGAGTTGAGTACTTGAGAGAATTTTAACTCTTTTGTTTGATCTGCCTCAAATTCCGGTACCAGCTTATCTATTCCAACTGGTTGCTGCAATCTCCAGATATAAGCAAAAGAGTTTGGCGGGAGAAGAATTAGCACAACTGGAGGGAAAACATAAAAAAAGTTTCCGATAATATCCCCTGTTGTTTGTAACGTTATAACCCGATTTTTCATTCTGTCCTGGTTGAGTGGCAAAAGAGTACGTTTCGGATACCTGAGGGGCGAAAAGATACGCTTTAATACTTGAAGGGTTTATGGGTACATTGGTCCATACTTGAAGGGCCAAAAGGTCATAAAGCCTATTTAAAACCTTGATGAATAGTAAATTTCCACTGATGAATAGTAAAATTTCTGATGAAAAGTTTTTCAGACCACCCTATGTGGATGACCTGGAATGGATGTTTCGAAGTTATATTATTGATGTATATGAAGAATAAAAGGATGTAAATGTACTCAGAATAATAAGATTCCCATCCGAGTTTTAAATCACTATTCACTGGACAATCACGGATGTATTGATTTGATCGTTTTAAGAAAGTATGTGGAATGAGAAATCCATGATCATATCTTAAACCAAGGTGAGAAACCTAGGATTATATATTAGACAAAGGAAATGGAAAGATAAAGGAAGTACCTTAGCTTTGGTACAGAGAAACGTGTTTAAAACCCCTTGAAACTATCGCGAAACAAAAGCGTAACAAATTGTGGATTAAACCCTAACCAAAGGAGGAGTATTATATGAGATCATCAAGTGCAATATATAAGAGGATTGAGGATACAAATGATGACATAAGCATAATGCAAGGGAATGACATAAGCATGACAAAGTGATGACAAGGTGATGAATCACCACCTTGTCACCACTTTCACCACCACCACAAGTCCAAAAAGAGCCTTGTCATTGATGACAAAACAAGTTATTAGCCACACAATTTAATTACAAGTGTTAAGTGTATTTAGAGTAAACAAAAGGAAAAGAAAATCAAAGAAAACACAAATCAAAAAGAGAAGCATCTTGAAGAAGAACCATTCGGCTATTTCCATTTCTTCCAATCCTTAAAAACATTTCTCCTACTTCCACTCAACCATAAATCTTGATCTTGGGCTCTAAATCACCCTCTTCCAATATCCAAGGTAGATCTCTAATCTTAGCCTCATCCATGGATGATAGCTTGGTCAAAAATGGATTCAAAGTTGATGATGAATAGTGATGTGAATAGTAAACTCATAAGATCTTGTTTTGTTTTGATGATTTTAGGTTTGATTAGCATAGTTAAGGAGCAAGGAAGGATATACCATCCATATATAGCCTTTTTTAAGTTCCAAGGAAGGTATAAAACTTCTTCCCTTTTTGAGGTTATGCTTGATCTAGTAGTTATAAGTGATTGTTTAAGAACTATGTAGTAATGAAGCATGTATGCATGATTTTAAGCATGTTTGATGGATGATTTGTGGATAAACTCATGAACTAGGGTATGACCATGTTTGGACAGAAAATAGTATTATTAGCTTGAGGTTTGATTGGTGGTTGGTTGATTATGGATTGGTGGTTGTATTGAGTGTTTAAAAACACGGGAATCGCGTTTAAGCGCCGTTACCATGTCGAATTTTACTTAGGTAGTTTGGACAGAGATCACGAATACTCTAAAGGGCATAAACATAAAGTTTCTGCCCATGAACATGTAGGCCCTGTTTCCTAGTTTGTTTTAGCGAAAGAATCGTATCGTTTTGATTTAAGGTTTAGGAGAAACGTCCGTTTTAGTAAAAGCGGTTTCGCGTAACTAAGTAGTTCATTGTATGAACTTTGAGATAGGGATCAAACCCTTTAAAAATGAAATTTGGCCGAGATATTAAAGTGGATAATAGCATGAATAGTTAGGAAAGGAAACCTATAAGGGTTTGAGTTAAAAAGGGAAGTTGGTGATTTTATAAAAATACGCGAACGAAGGTTGCGCGAGTGAAATACCCTTAAGGGGATGGTTTAAAACAAGGAAATGGTAAAGGAAAAGTACTTGGGATTTGTGAATAGATTTTCACCCAAACATGTGACTTAAGAGTTATGGAACGTCATGATGTTATAGAAGACCGAGAGCGAGACGTTTGATTTTTATTAATAGAACTTGAGTGCTTCAGTTTTGGCACATTAAATGGTTCTAGGGGACTGACTGTAATTGTATATCTTGTTATAGATCGACGCGCACACTCCCAAGCCCCCACTACCACACCACCAAGACACCAAGGAAAGTTTTCAAACCCTACACCATATAATGATGCTATTGTGATATATGTTGTGATATTGATAAATATGCTGCTTTAATGCTGTGAAATGACTTATAAAACGTTTTCACTTTTAATAAAAAGCTGTATAAGGTATAAGGTTAAATGTTAGGTAAATACTAGATATAAACCAAGGTTTAAAGGCTCTAAGTATAGAGAAGCTATACGATGATTTTTTAAAATAATAAGATAGGGAGTTAAATTATTATTTTGTTTTGATCACACTGTCAGAAGCTGGAGGGTTCCAGAGACAGTTTTATTTGAAATATTGATTAAATATTCCAATATATATATATATATATATATATATATTATTGGATATTTAATGAGAAATATTTAAATAATATTATAATAGATATTATTTGAATAATTATTTAATTAAGTGAATATTATTTGGAATATTCACTTAAGTGGTTTTATATTGAATAATAATTCAATATTTGTTATTTGGATATTTATTAAATATCCCAAAAATGATTTAAAAATCATAGAACCTTATTATATTATTTAAGGTTCTACTATGTACACAAAACTTTCTGATCTTCGGAAAAGGCATTTAAAGCAGAGATTCCCAAATATTATCTTAAAATAATTAAATGTGAATAGTGTTTTCTACTCATCGGAAATTGGGAATCTAGTTCAAGAAGTCGAGGACAGAGTTTTACTACCACTGTTCCTCTAGAATAACTATAGCTGGGGATGGCTCCCCCATTCAAGTAAAGTATTCCAAACTCGCTAAACTCTGAAATTTCCATAAAATCCCTGGTCATGCTTTCAAAATACGTAGTAATCATCGGTAGTTTCGTTGACTAATGTCAACCCACACTTTGACTTACTCCTTTCAACTACTCTGGAGTAAGGTATTCTGAACGGTTACAAAGTTTTGACAAGTATTTGTACTTGGGAAAAATGGAATTAAATTCCGATTTCCGTTTCATTGATATTGTTCATCATGGGAATTGGAAAGGCCTACACGGCAATGAAATAGGTGCCGGGGTAGTGCCAAAATTATCAAGGTTTGCCCGGTGACGAAATAGGCACCGAGGTAGTGATCTCTTGCGTGCTAAGGCTTGCCCAGTGACGAAATAGGCACCGAGGTAGTGATCTCTTAGCACAGTGGCCCGTATGCGATCAGGGTGATAACCGAACAGGAAGTCGTCCTTCTACTAGTAGAAAAGAAAAGTTACGATACAACGGCTGATCACCGTGTATCGGGTGTTCCAGTACATTCCCTTTTTTCCCTCCGATTGGAGTTGAACTGCATATTGTAACAAAAGCCTAGGCGCTGAGTTACTGATAATGTGACAGTGAAGAGTAATGATGTCCCTCATACAGTAGTCGTACTGTATGGTATGTTTTGACGAAAAGAGAAATAAATATATCATTCTATATACGAATGAAGTTTTAAAGGTTTTCCTTTATGATATAAGCTTACTTATATGCTTATGCTGTATTGTATTATTGCTGGGCTGAGTGCTCACTCTTGCTTTTTCTTTCTATACATATATATCACAACACAACAGCTAGGGTAGATGGCCAGGATTCGTCGTACCGCTCGGAAGCGCGTCAGGGATATACAGGCCGCCCATAACATGGTTGTTACAGTTGATCAGGTAGAAGTACTGAGTTGGTTCGGAGTGTAACTCTTGTGGCTCCGGTTTATTTATAAGTATCACTTATGTATTTTAATGAACAAGAACAAACATTTGCGCTGCCTTTCTGGTTTCACGTAGAAATCACATTGGCAGTAGGTTGCTAGTATTTTACTTTTGGGTTGTAATAACTTTAATTTATGGATCGTATGACTACTGTTTTTGTAAGTTCGTTTCTGAGACATAACTGGCGTGAGTATATTGATAGTGGGGTCACCATGCGTGATGATTTATTATATTTTGATTCAAGTATTAAGTGTTTGTACGGAATAAGGGATGGTGACAACCCAGATCTCCGACCCCGGATCTGGGGGTGTTACATTAGATGGTTGAAATCTAAACTAAATCCAAAGATTGTTGAAGAGGACAACTTCTACAACCAATTGCAGCAGCAAATAGAGGCCAACTATGCCACGCAAGGGAAGAAGAAGATTTTGTCTTCTAAAGAGAAGAAAAGGAACTAAAATTGCTCAGTCTAGAGAAGCACTCTCTCTGTAATGTCTCTCAAATTCAACTCTTTCATGTTATTACATTATTATAGCTCAATACAAATTTATCTTTGACTGAATATCCTTTAGGAGTGTTTTGTTATCATCAAGACCTTAATATATGTCTGATTCTTAACCAAGCATAAATTGGGGGAGATTGTTAGGAATCATGTTGGTTCTTGATGATAACTAAACTAACTCATTTTAAAATTTGTATAAGTAAAGTGTAGCCTTCAATGGATATGATGTTATTACAGTATCGGTTGACGGTTAGCTTATCATTTGATAAGTCTTAATATAACATACTCTTTTTGTTCAAGTACTAGCAGTTGAAATGTAATAGTGTAGGCTGAACAAGTCATGTTGACTTACAAACAGATATATAGAATAGGGAGACTAATTATAAATACTATGTGCCTTGTAATTTTACATAAGTGAAATTGTATTTCAACGGATGCACCTTGGAAAGCTTCAACGGATGCAACCACAATACTTTCAACGGATGCTAGAAGTTTAACCTCAATTGATGTTAATTCAATTATTAGCAGTTTAAATTGTGAAAGGGACAGTCCTGACATGTCACATGGGTTGATGGAACAGAAAAGAGCACGAAAACCAACATTTTGGGAAACCCAGAAGAAAATGAAACATTTTATTTCCATCTGGTCAAAAGAGATGATTCTACAAGGACAATCAGAAATAAGGCAAATCATTACAAGAACCAGTGGACTTAGAGTGGAAAAGCAAGCCTTTGGACTTTACCTAATGTATACTTTTATGTAGTTCAAATTAGCTTGTAAACTTGGGATATATAACCAAGTGTAGCAATGTTTTTGAAGTTAAGAAATCAGATTTAGTTTTCAAGAGCTTAAGCAATATTCCTTTGTAAATTGCTGAAGCAAAAATATTGTAATAGCAGCTGTGTGTTTACTTCTAAACATCACAGAGATTTCTTCAAATAAAATATCTCAGGTGGAACAATCAATCCACCTGAATTTTTAATTCTTGTGTTATTTGTTTAATGCAAGTTTATACTTATGTTCTAAGATTATCTTTGTCTGCAAAAAGAATTGGAAATTGAAAGGATTGTATTCAACCCCCCCCCCCTCCCTTCTACAATCTTGTGATTACATTGTCAGGGATTAACAAAAAGCTTGCTCGGAAGGAAATGGGTCAAATTGCTTGATGCGAAGTTCATGAGATTGGAGTGAGCCAAATAATTCTTAAAGAGAGAAAGTATTTAAATCCTTTGATTCTTCAATAGCCACAACAACATGCTCAAATTTTTTAGTCATGCTACGAAGAATTCTTTTCAAGACTCTTTTATCCGTAATATCTTCACCATTTACACG
Source organism: Heracleum sosnowskyi (assembly GCA_030848705.1). Taxonomy (NCBI): domain Eukaryota; kingdom Viridiplantae; phylum Streptophyta; class Magnoliopsida; order Apiales; family Apiaceae; genus Heracleum; species Heracleum sosnowskyi. The sequence goes on along the minus strand of CM061235.1, from coordinate 34,265,963 downwards.
AAGTTGATTAACAATCGAAATTGTTCAATTATAATATTCCTCCACCGTTTCACTTTCCTTCATCTTGAGTGAATCAAATTCACCTCTTAGAGCTTGAAGTCTCACCATTTTCACTCTTTCTTCTCCTTTGTAAGCCTTGTTGAGGATATCCCATGCCTCCTTTGATGTTGATGCCGTTGAAATTCTCTCAAAAATTACTTCATCCACCGCTTGATAAATAAAGTAGAGAGCCTTCTTGTCCTTCTTTCGATTCTCCTTCAAAGTATTCAATTGTTGTGGTGAGAGATTTGTTTGATTCTCCGGTTCTTCATATCCGTTTTCCACAATCTCCCAAAGATATTGAGAGCCATATAAAACCTTCATTTGAATGCTCCATTGGTTGTAATTCTTTCTCGTCAAACGAGGGAGTTGAGGTTGCAACATGTTGTTGTTGGAAGCCATCTCTAAACCTTGCTCTTGATACCACTTAATTTGTAGGAATTTAAGTGTATAATAAAATGTTGGAGATTAAAGAGAAGAAACTTGTTCTCAATAATCCACACAATTTACTCACACAAAATAGATAAAACTCACAAATGTATTTCACTCAAAAGATTTTGATAATTCTTGATGATTACAAGGCTTAGAAGATTGTCCTATTTATAGGACTACATGGAACTATCTAGAACACTTCTAGTACATGAACTTTATTTAATATGTAACTCCCTAAGTACATGAACCATCTTGAAATGCAAAAGGTCTTAAACCTTAAAACTCTATTCTAGATACTTTCAAGAACATTCTAGATAATTAAAAAAAATAATCCAAAATTAAATTATATTACTATTTTAACATATGACTATAATCAACCTAGGACCTAGCTGAAAACTTCCTCTATTCTCTGCTATTACTTCCCTCGAGCTGAGAGGAAAGCTTTGGTGGGCTTCAAAATTGCTAAAGTGATTTACTGTCATAGGCGGCACTGAACGCGTAGAAGCCAAAAACTTCCTGAATGGAGATAAAATGATCTTGTGTCTGCTATTGGAGAACTATAGTAGCACCCCCTGTTAAAGGTAAAACCTCAAGGGCTGGTATGTTCATTTCAGAAGATGGACTTAAAAGCTAAATCGTGTGTAGCGTATGTACAGACCTTTTCTTGCATCACCTGAACAATCTTTTCTCAAGCTCTCAGTGTTAGTTTTCCTTTATTCAAGTGCTCAAGAATCCGAGCACTCACATTGGCATTGTATATCGACCATAGTCATTGTAGTCCATTTCCTATAAACAGGAATATACTTGTTGCAATTATCTTATACATGCACTTGTGTAAATAGTTAGACTACTGCAGTTGACAATTCAAAAATAAAAGGCAAAGAAGTTGTTATTTTGGGGGACTTGATACAAGAAAAACTAGCAATTAATTTATAGTTTATATCCCACCAGGCCACCACACAACTCTGAAACTCAACAGCGATGTCTGTGTCCTGTTGATTCTAACAGTAGGTTGCTAACAAACTGGACATGAAATAGCCACCACTGACTAATGATTTTATTTGAACCATGAAACTAGTAGTAGCTTTCAGGTAAACTCTTATCATCGAAAGCTTATTTGTTTTAGCTTATAAATCGCTCATAAGCCACAAGTCAGAAGGCCAGTTGAAGGGCCGAAAACAAACAATTTTGGGCTTATCAAATTACCTATACGTTAACCACACTGCCCTTTTGGTCCACAACAGTAAGGTTGTCATTACAGAGTCCAATATGTTTCTCTGAAGAATAACTAAGATAAGTGTTGAAATAGTAATGCCCTTACATGCAGTTTTGAACAAAATTCCGACATGTTTGTATAGTTATCAGCTTATGGGGAAAACAATAACCAGTGTAATCATGCTAGATGAAAACATCATACAACAATGAAACAGAAGAATATTATTCCCAAATATGAAAATTAGGTAGTTAAGTACTAGCAAGTTTACTTGCTGAAACAAAAATAAATATAAAGCTACAGGCTACAGCCCTTTACAACCATAGTTAAAGTTGTCACAGTTTAACTTATTCTCAGTCAAGCAATAGTACTTGATCACCTCTGCATCGATTAGGTCTCCAAGGTTTCAATTTCTTATCTTTCTGAAAACTTTTAACTCAATCAAACTTTCTTAAAAATTACCGGTTTTGTACTTCAATCTTCTTCTTTTAAAACACACCTATGAGGTAAATTCAAGGCAATTGCATGCACTAATTTCTTTTTCGCTTCTTGCATTTGACTAGAACCTTTGCCTCGGATTAAGTGATGAAAAATCCCCACCTACTTCAACACTGGCATTCAAGCTCTTTACGGAAAGAAAAGATAGTGTAAAGCATAATGTAACATAATAACAAACAGAGATAACTACAACTTAACACTGGAACAGGACATACATTAATATTAACCGAAGCACATGAATTCAAAAGAAAAGAAGACATGGTAAACTCAAGAAATCAAAATATGGTATGTATTCTTGAAGTCCGTAAACAGGTCACGGAAAGAAGTTCATTAATATGTTCAGGCCTCAGTGACAAATAAAGAAACAAGACTTTCAAGACTACAGAAGTATTTATATGATACAGAGTTAGTACCAGAGGATTTCAGTGATTTTATAATGAAGCAACCAAGACGACAAAATGACTTATCAATTGTATTGTATTGAAGACATAGAGGTTTTGATCAAGTGTTAGTCATCTGTGAACCAGACCAGTTGCACAAGGTGTCAGAAAAACTAAGAAGATCAACATGTTTATCGTCTCAGAAGAAATTGACTTAAGTCAAACCTGAAACATCTTGGAAGTTAAAAGGAATTGATAAGGTATGTTTAGGTTAAATTGAAGTGCAATATGCTTGCTGTAGAAAGATAGAATCTTCAAGGATCAAACTGCAAATTAAAGACATTCAATAGTTTTCTTTTTGAAAAACTATCGAAAGAGAAAGGGAGGTTTGATAAAAACTATTGAAGGAAGGGAAAACTGAAAGGCATATGTTTAGGCCTATTTGTTAACATCGAGGAATTAACTCAACTTAAACAAGTTTGTAATAAGTAAGTAATAATTCAAATTGTCACAGGAATCTCAGAAGATCATAACAGTCAAAAGAATGAAGTTAAAAGTCATCTACAGACTTGAAGTAATTCTACATTGAAAGAATCTCATTAAATTGATCAAGCTCAGTGAAGTTTACAAGAAAGTGGATTTATTAAAGTGACAGAGATTTCACGAGTGTGATAGCAAAGGTACAGGTTACAGTGGTTCATTGAAGGGATTTAAAGAGGAGAGAATCACAGTTTTTAAAGTCAAAAATGAAGAACATCCATTGAAGTTAGTCGCTCATGAACCAGACAGTACATCGAGTGTCAACAACAGTCAGTGGTAGTTTATCATTATTTAAAGTGGTTCTCAGGACTATTTCTTTAATTAAGAAATTAGTTTTCATTCTCCTTTAATTATCTATTTTATTTAATTAATTTAACTAATAAATTAATTCTTTTAGAATTAATTTATTTCAAATAAATTAATTAAGTAGATAATTAATTTAGAATTAATTCTAAATATTCTAAAATCAGAAAAACTAAAAGTAATTTTAGAAAGACTATTTTGGTAGTCTTGCCGAAAGTCTTTTTGAATTTACTTAGTATTTTAGAAAGTATTTTTACATTTCTCTTAGTCTTACCGAAAGTCTTTATAGACTAAGGATAGTCTTTTTGAAAATAAAATAGTCTTTCTGATTAAAAGGAATAGTCTTTCTGCTTTAATTTTGATAGTCTTTCTACCTTTAACCAATGCACGTGCGGATTTGCTTTTTGATCAAGTGGATTAACTATATATCAACGGATCAGACATAAGATTAGTGACTGACAAAAAACATAACAATTTTACATCTTTCTGTCAAGAAAAAGAAAACCTGTCGTGAGAAATTTCTTAAGCTCAAGAAATCATTTCTGGTTTAAATTGTTAAATCTAAACCACTATGAATTACTTACTTGTGATACTTTGACTATCTAGAGGATCTTTATCCCTAGAACGAATCACGAACTATCGTTTATCATTATATCTTTTTATTACAAAAATAGATAAATTCATGTCGAATTTTTTCTAGATTTGTTTTAATTAGTTTGAGATTTTATTCTGTAATCAGTACCAAAAATTGTAACACCTTTCAAGCTTAATATAAGTTATATTTAACTTGAATTCTGTTTCATTTAATTCCGCAATAATTTGTTCATCCATTGTTTAATCTTTAAACGAACAAATTCGATAAAACGGTATAGTTTGTATTCAACCCCCCTTCTACAAACATATCAGGACCTAACAAAAACCAATTCGACAGTTTCTTTTTTAGAAACCATCGAAGTGGACAAAATGTTTTTGTTTGATAGTTTTATTTATAAAACTATCGAACTAGTTTCAAAGAAACAAAGTATTCTTTTCAATAGATTTTATTTAAATCTATCGAAAGAAAGAAAAACTTTGCCTTCGATAGATTTTTTATTATGGAGCACGTGAAATGCATTTATACTTGTCAAAGGTTGGTAAAGGAAATGGACGGCCAAGATTTATTCTTAGCCTTCGATGGTTTTCCTAAAAGTCTACAATGTATGAATTGAAGACACTGTCTTCAGTTAGTTCATCAGAAGTTGTTGTTGCAGAAGATCATTTACGTGAAGAAGTTAAGCGCTTGAGAATTTGACAGAGAAATTAATAGTGCCTTAAATTCTAACATTTGTATTGATTGCTGTAACCTGAACTCATTGAAGCTAATCCTACGGATTAGAATTGTAGCACCCTTCGTGATTTATATTTATAAAACGATATATTCCCCGACTCGTGTTTTGATTTGGTTAATTTGATTTCGGACAAGAACATATATAATTATCCGCAAACGAAATCAAATAATTTGTGAGTATCGTATTTAACCCCCCCCCCCCTTCTACGATACTTTGGACCTAAAAATTGGTATCAGAGCTTGTTGATTGACGTACAAATCAGATCCGGTGATTTAGACCAAAAACAAACAAGACTTGAAAATTTGGATCGAATTTTTTAATTTTCAAAATTTTCATTTTATTGGAATTTGTTGAATCTTTAATAATTTGTAATTTTCAGAAACCATGAGTGCTCCAAAGACAACTGTTGGTATCAAAGTTCCCCCCTTTACTATAGATGATTTCGGTCTGTGGAAGATGAAGATGTTATTATTTATCAAAGCTTCAAATCCTTTGTATCTTGGCATCTTAGAGAACGGACCGTTTGTACCAATAAAACCAGTGAGCGAATCGACAAATCCTGATGGTACTAGAGTTCCCCAAGGTTCAACCCCAAAGGAATTGACTGAGTACACAGACACAAACAAGAAACTGGTTCGATTGGATACAGGTCCAATGCTGATATTAACTGACTCCGCAGATAAAGAAAGGAGTTATCAAATTATGAGTTGTACAAGTGGGAAACAAATGTGGGATACCATAAATCTAATAATGGAAGGTAACGAAGACAAACGGGTAAACGGGTCGGGAAGAACACAAACGGGTCGGGAAGAACAACCCGGAAAAATTACAGAATCCGGCGACAATTCCAGATTCCGACGACCTGAAAACTTGAAAAAAATTGGGGCTTTTTATATCAAAACATTCATTATAAACATATCAACAAATTCCGATAAAAAACAAACCAAAAACATCACCGGAACTTCAAACCCGACTATTTTCCGGCGACCTTGAACAAATTTTCCGATCTCACTAAATCGTACATGAAACTCTACGTTCTTTATGTTAAAATGAAGCTTACAACACATACAATCAAAGCCCTCTATCAGAAATCATGTCAGATCATTCATATGAACGGACTATTAAAAAGAAAAATCGGGCAAAACCCTAGAAATCGAATTCTTAAAAATTGAACATAAACATGAAATTAAAGCATGAATTCCTACTAATTAGAACCTAGGAACATGTTGGAAGCAATCAATTGAACGGAGAATCAACAGAATGAAAATCCCCAATTTGAACATAAACCCTAATTTTAATTCGAAATTTGAAAAATTCATATAAAATCAAAAAATTACCAGATGATGATATGGTTGGAAGATTCTGAAACTAGAGCTCAAGATCTTTGATTTGAGTACTTGAACTTGTGATTTGGATTTCAATAACACAATCAAAATTGATTTTGATTTTCGAGAACACGAAGAACACGGTTCAGGAATTTTATCTTTTTCTGTATTTTTAATACTGATTGTGTTGGGATTTATGGGTGATAGCATCGGAACAAATTAACTTTGTATAGACTTAATTTTTTAATTAAGTAGAACATACTGTCACAGTCAAAGTATGTTCTTGTAATCAGTATGCAATGTTATTCTTATTGTGTAATTTGGAAGAAGTTCACTTTCTGTGTTCAAGCCTCAAAGAATGCATATTAGATGACAGCATGAATAAAGGTTACTGTCATAAGCATTGACAGTAAGATTACAAGAAGACAGAATGTTGCGAGTCAAGACAGCATATTCACTCTGACAGCAACATTGGCGGAAGACTACGCGACAGCAACTTTAGCCCTCGCCAGCAAGTTTGGAAACCTCGACATCACATGCGGGGAACTCTTACTGTCACCAAAAGCACATTCCTGTGACAGCAAGCTTTGCGGAAAAAGTAATTGTCTCGAGAAAGATCCTTTGTTCTAGGTATCTTTCTCAGTCAAACCCCGTGACAGTTTCAATGTTCAAGAAACAGGCGTGTTGCAGTATCCCTAAGCTGCACCAAGTCTGCAAGACTACGACAGAATCTTCAAGCACTGCAAACAAAAGCGAATCAATTCAAGAGCAAGGTCAAGTCTCTATTTGCTGAATTGTTTTAGCTAGAAATAGAATGAATCTAGGTTGCTTTCTTTGTAATGTATATCTGACATTGTTAGCAATTTAGGAAAGTCACATGGGTAGACACTTTGTAAGAAGCTGCCACTTGATAATGACAGCAGCTTCACAGACCCGTGTTGACAGTGATAGGATTAGTTTTATACTTAGACTATTAATTCATTCTAGGAATGTAACGAAGACAAGGAAGTGTCTTGAAGAAAAACCGAAGCTCAAGAATTCTCTCTTGAGGTTGTAGCAACACTTTGCAAAATAAATAAAACATTTATTTTGTGAATCCTATCTTCTCGATTATACTGTTTGTGAATGCATACATATTATTGATAACATTAAATCTTAGTTTTGGTTGTTGAAACTGAGATTGAATTTTATCAGTATTGCATTCATCCCCCCCCCCCCTTCTGCAATACACGAGGACCAACACCTGGTATTAGAGCAATCAGATTAACATACATATCTGTGATCACGACGACAATGCAGAAATCAAACAATATCAAGATCTCGGCTTTTGATAAAGAGAACTACAACATTTGGAAAAGACAGATCTTGTTGTTTATCAAAGCTGCGAATCCACTATAACCAGGTATTCTCGAGAATGGTCCTTTCATTCCAAGGAAGGAAATTGAAGCCACAACAGTAAATGGTGAAGTCATTCCTGCACATTGGGTTCCCAAAGATCCCTCCGAATTTTTGGAACCTGAGAAGGAGAAAATAGTGCTAGATGATCACTTGCAACTCATCTTGCTCGATTCTCTCACGTTGGATAAAGCCATGTGTGGAAGTGTGATAAGCTGCACATCTGCCAAGGAGATGTGGATCAGGTTAGCTTTACTATGTGAAGGAAGTGAAGAAGTTAAGGGCAATCAAAGGCAAATACTGATATCACAATATGAGGCATTCATGGCCAAGCCTGGTGAAGACTTAACTTCCATGTTTGAAAGGTTCAGTAAGCTCTTAACTGAACTACAGATACATGGCAAGTACTATGACAGAAAAGAATTAAATGTCAAGTTCTTGCTTACACTGCCTGATCACCTTGAACACAAGACAACAGCCATACGAAAAGGAAGAGATCTCAACAATATAACCTTTGAGACACTTTATGGCATTCTGAAATCTTATGAACTTGAACTCTTTCAAAAGAGAGCCATACAAAGTGGAACAAGGAACAAGATGGCTAATATGTCAAGTGCCCTAGTAGCACAAGTGCCAAGGATCACACAACCAAGTGAAGTACTACAAATCACACAACCAACCCCTGTACAATCCTTGAAGATAGAAGACGTTGTTGAAGATGATGAGAAAGTAGTACTACAGCTCAAGGATGTGGAAGATGAAGACTTCTACACAATGGAGGAACTGGAAAGCATGGACAATCCTACTATGGCCTACATGGCTAAAAAGTTCAAGAACTTCAGGTTCAAGAAGGATAGGTCATTCAGGCCCCAAGGCCAAGTATCCAAGTTCAACAAGGGAAGCTCATCAAAGGCTGCTGTGGGAAGCTCATTCAAAGGAGGATACAAGACTGGATTTGTGGATAGATCTAAATTCAAGTGTTACAACTGTGGTGAACCTGGTCATTTTACTACTGAATGCAAAAGACCCAAACAGGTTCAGAGATTTGAGAAAGGAACTGGTGGATACTCTAAGAAGAATCAAGGTAGAGCATATGTGGCTGAAGGAAAGTGTTGGGATGAGCCTGATGATGAAGATGAAGAAGAATATGTCAACCTAGCTCTCATGGCTAGCACTGATGAAGTAACATCAACATCTTCAAGTCAGGTACCCTCACTTGTCTTACTTGACATGTCCATTGATGAGTATAAGAAAACCATTAAAGACTTAAGTGCTGAAATGTTCAATGTCTATACTAGCTTATCTGCTGCTAATGAGGAAATCACTAGGCTGAGTAAGCTAAATGAAACACTAAAGTCTGAAAATGAATCTCTTGTTCTCAAAACCAGTTTACTAGACTCTTTAGCTTAGGAGAATGCTAAACTTAAAAATGAATTGAAATGTGCTAAAGAAGTTGAGGAATTCCTGAGAAATGAGATTGCTGAAAATGAATTCAAGATTAAGGCTTATAAAAACTCATCTAAGATAGTTCAGGATTACAATGATAAGTATACAGAAAATCAAACTGTTGGCATAGGTTTTTCATATAGTAGAAGACCTGGAAAGGAAACTGTGATTCAAGATTGTTCTGGAGATGCTGCTGTCAAACCCACCTTTCTCAAGAAGGTTAAAACTCCTATTTTCAAAGCTGCAGAAATTGAGTTTGATGAAGAAGCCATGCTCATCAAACAAGAAATTCTTGATGAGGATGAAGGTGTTGACAGCACATTCAAGGATGGAAAGGATACTGTCACGATCCCCAAGATAGTAAACTTACCAAGCAATCAGACAGCAAGTTCAAAAGATGCTGTCACAGTTGGCAAGACAGTATCTTCCAAAGATGCTGTCAAGAATGGTTCCAAGACAGTAGCTTCCAAACCTTCTGTCAAGACCGTTGGAATAAAAGGTACTGTCAAGGAAAGTTTGACAGCAACTTCTAAACACACTGTCAATCCAGTAACTCCCAAGTCTAAGAATAGGAATGGTAAGGTATGTGTCAATAAAGGAAATGGATACACTAATGTTGGAGGTGCTTCTAGGAAACTATGCAATAATTGTGGATCTTCACATCACTTAACACATGTTTGTATTAAGCCAATTGAGGATAAGATCAATGCTACTGAACTCAATGGTAATTTACACAGAAGCCCCTTATGCATAGAACTATGAGTGTCTGTAATAACATTGAATGTATGCCATGCAAGATCACTTCCATGAGTACATGTTTTAACTTACCTATTCTCACTACTGAAAAATGTTCATACATGCACACTGTTGAGACTTCTGAGCCTGCTGGCAACAGCAAGAAGGCCTCATCCACTAAGAAAAGGATCAAGTCCAATTCTAAACCTAAGTGGGTGAAAAGAGAAGTCAAACAGGAGATCATTGATGATGCTTGTGATTTTATGACTGGAAGAAACTCAGGAGACACTAAAAATGCAGGACCCAACAAGGATTGGGTACCATATGCATCTTAAATACATTCTGTTTTGCAGGGCAAGAAGAAAGATCAAGTCATGTGGATCATTGACAGTGGTTGCTCAGGACACATGACAAGTGATAAAGCCCTGCTATCACACTATGTAGAGAAAGCTGGCCCAATCATAACATTTGGAGACAACATCAAGGGTTACACAGTGGGATATGGCTGTCTGGAAATTGGAAATGTTGTCATTGAAGATATTGCTCTTGTGGATGGATTGAAGCACAATCTACTCAGTGTCAGCCAATTCAGTGACAGGGGATTCAAGGTTGATTTTGATATGATGCTGTGTAACATCTATCACAAGAAGGATAGTAGCCTCTCTCTAAAAGGGGTTAGAAAAGGAAGCTTGTTTGTTGCTGACTTAAACTCAACAAAGAAGGATAAAGTTTACTGTTTCTACAGTAAAGCAACTGTTGGTGACAGTATGCTTTGGCATAGGAAGCTTTCACATCTCAACTTCAAAACAATGAATATTTTGATGAAGAAGGAGTTAGTGAGAGGTTTGCCCCGACAGGAATTATGTCAAGAAGGACCGTGTGAAGACTGTCAGATGGGCAAACTAAAGAGAGCTGTGCACAAGTCCAAGCAGATGAACACCAACATAGAAGCACTCAAGTTGATTCATATGGATCTTTTTGGACCAGTCAATGTACCATCTATGGCCAAAAAGAGATATGCCTTAGTAATGGTGGATGATTACTCAAGGTACACTTGGGTGAAGTTTCTTGAATCCAAAGATGAAGCTGCTCAAGTGATTATTGATCAAGTCAGAGTTCTTGATAGAACTCCAAACTCAAAAGTTCAAATCTTGAGGAGTGACAATGGTACTGAATTCAGAAATGCCACACTTGGAAATTTCTGTAAAGATGAAGGAATTGTACAACAATTCTCTGCTGCAAGGACTCCACAGCAGAATGGAGTTGTAGAAAGAAAGAACAGGACTCTCATTGAAGCAGCTAGAACTATGTTGCATGACGCCAAACTGCCAACATATTTCTGGGCTGAAGCTATCAACACAGCTTGTTATACTCAAAACAGAACCATGATTAACAAAACTCATGCAAGTACACCTTACTGTCTACTAACTGGAAAGAAACCAACTGTCAAATATTTTCATGTGTTTGGGAGCAAATGCTTCATGATGAAGGATAACCATGAGAAGAAAGGAAAATTTGACACTAAGGCATTTGAAGGATTATTCATGGGTTACAGTACAGAAAGGACTGCCTACAGAGTTTAGGTTATGGAACACAGGATTATTGAAGAAAGTGTAAATGTCACATTTGATGAAACCAAGTTTCCAGGACTGCATGAAGAAGGAAAGATGCAGACATTTAGATTTGAGAATCAAGGATACTTGGAAGCTGAGGAAATTGTTGATGAAGAACCTAGCTTCACTCAAATTGTTGAAGTTGATAGAGATACTGTCAATACCACTCCTGTCAACCAAACTCCAGCTCAGTCACAGACCATAACCTCAACCATTCATAACAGTGGTGACTCTGGAGACAATGAAGAACATGGTGAAGACAATGGGATTGGTGAGCATTCAACTCAACAAACTGAAGCAACTGTTCCTGTACAATCAAGTAGCTTGCCCAGAATCACCAAGTGGAACAAGGATCACACAAATGACCTTATCATTGGTGACCCTACTTCTGGTGTGAGGACAAGGAACAAAGTCTCTGCTGACAGCATGTTTTCATGCTTCCTGTCTCAAATGGAACCCAAGACAACTGATGAAACATTGTTGGATTCTGACTGGGTGATAGCCATGCAAGAAGAGCTAAATCAATTTGAAAGGAACAATGTATGGAAGCTGGTTCCAAGACCTAAGGGAAAGTCAGTCATTGAGACCAAATGGGTTTTCAGAAACAAGCTTGATGAAAATGGATCAGTGACAAGAAACAAAGCAAGGCTAGTGGCTAAAGGTTACTGTCAACAGGAAGGAATAGATTATGATGAGATATTTGCACCTGTTGCAAGACTTGAAGCTATAAGAATCTTTCTAGCCTATGTTGCACACTGCAACTTCAAAGTATTTCAGATGGATGTCAAAAGTGCCTTTCTAAATGGAGAATTGGAAGAAGAAGTGTATGTTGAACAGCCACCAGGGTTTGAGGATGCTGAAATGTATGATTTTGTATACAAACTCTTCAAAGCTTTGTATGGACTAAAGCAAGCACCCAGGGCTTGGTATGACACACTACTTTTCTTTTGGAAAATCAGTTTACTAGAGGAGTTGTGGACAAGACACTTTTATACAAACACCATGGCAAGGACATCATTCTGGTACAAATCTATGTGGATGACATCATTTTTGGTTCTACAAATGAGAAGCTGTGTGAGAAGTTTTCCTCTCTCATGAGTAACAAATATGAGATGAGTATGATGGAAGAATTGTCATTCTTTCTGGGATTACAAATTCTTCAACAACCTGATGGAATCTTTATATGTCAAGCTAAATACATCAAGGAACTTCTCAGAAAGTTCAACTTGGAAGATTCATCACCTGCAAAGACACCAATGTCCACGTCAACTAGTCTGGATCTTGTATCTAAAGGAAAGAAAGTTGACTCAAGCACCTATAGAGGCATGGTAGGATCTCTCCTATATCTAACTGCTAGCAGACCTGACATTATGTTTGCTACATATATGTCTCTGTGCAAGGTTTCAAAGTGATCCAAAAGAGTCACACTTAGTAGCCATCAAGAGAATCTTTAGATACTTAAAAGGCACTCCTAATCTAGGTCTTTGGTATCCTAAGAATACTGGATTTGATCTGATTGGTTACTCAGACTCAGACTATGCTGGATGCAAGATTGACAGAAAGAGTACTACTGGTAGCTGTCAATTTCTTGGTGGAAGATTGTGTTGGGATTTATGGGTGATAGCATAGGAACAACTTAACTTTGTATATACTTAATTTTTGTAATTAAGTAGAACATACTGTCACAGCCAAAGTATGTTCTTGTAATCAGTATGCAATGTTATTTTAATTGTGTAATTTGGAAGAAGTTCACTTTCTGTGTTCAAGCCTCAAAGAACGCATATTAGATGACAACATGAATAAAGGTTACTGTCATAAGCATTGACAGTAAGATTACAAGAAGACAGAATGTTGCAAGTCAAGACAGCATATTCACTCTGACAACAACATTGGCGGAAGACTACGCGACAGCAACTTTAAGCCTCGACAGCAAGTTTGGAAACCTCAACAGCACACTATGCGGGGAACTCCTACTGTCACCAAAAGCACACTCCTGTGACAGCAAGCTTTGTGGCAAAAGTAACTGTCTCGAGAAAGACCCTTGTTCTAAGTATCTTTCTCAGTCAAATCCCGTGACAGTTTCAATGTTCAAGAAATAGGCATGTTACAGTATCCCTAAGCTGCACCAAGTCTGCAAGACTACAACAGAAGCTTCAAGCACTGCAAAACAAAAGCGAATCAATTCAAGAGCAAGGTCAAGTCTTTATTTGCTGAATTGCTTAAGCTGGAAATAGAATGAATCTAGGTTGCTTTTGTTATATTGTATATCTGACATATTGGCAATTTAGGAAAGTCACATGGGTAAGACAATCTGTAAGAAGCTGCCACTTGACAATGACAGCAGCTTCACAAACCCGTGACTGATAGTGATAGGTTTAGTCTTATACCTACTATTAATTCATTCTAGATATGTAACGAAGAAAAGCAAGTGTCTGGGAGAAACCGAAGCTCGAGAATTCTCTCTTGAGGTTGTAGCAACACTTTGCAAAATAAATAAAACATTTATTTTGTGAATCTTGTTCTTACTGCATACTGTTCGTGATTGCATATATTTCTGATAACATTTAATCTTGATTTTAGTTGTTGAAATTTAGATTGAATTTTATCAGTATTGCATTCATCCCCCCCCCCTTCTGCAATACACAAGGACTAACAGATTGGTCTCATGGTTTAGCAAGAAGCGGCATTCAGTTTCTACCTCAACTGCAGAAGCTGAGTATATTGCTGCAGGCAGTTGCTGTGCACAAATTCTATGGATGAAGAATCAACTTCTTGATTATGGTCTAGTGTTAAGAGACATTCCTATCTACTGTGACAACACTAGTGCCATAGCCATTTCAGACAATCCAGTTCAACACTCTAGGACAAAGCACATTGATATAAGACATCACTTTATCAGAGAGCATGTTGAACAAGGAACTGTGAAGCTGATCTATGTCCCAACTGACAAGCAACTTGCTGACATCTTTACTAAGCCATTGGATGAAGCAACCTTCAACAGGTTGGTAAGTGAATTGGGAATGCTGAATCTGGTATGTTGATTTACTCAGTTTTCTATATTTCCAAATTCTCTTTTGAAGCTCATGACAGCAACTTCAAACCTGCTGTCAAGAGAAGTTACTGTCTACTTGGTCTATGTCTGATATGTGACAGCATGTGTTGATTTGACTTTTCATGTCAGTATTTTGTGCCAGTCTCATACTTTTAGACCGTGTATGACATTAATGTGGTTACTTGTTAAGTTTGAGAGATAAAAATCTGTTCCATTGGACTTTCACACCGTTTTGCATTAATCTGTAGGATTAAAGGAGGACACGACCATTAATTACTTTTGTGGTAGTTGTATGGGTACTCTAACTGTTGACCATTAGACTTTAATCCTTAGACGGTTTTGCCTATAAATTAACCTTAGGTTTCACCAGTCTGCTCTCAGTTTTAAACTAAATAATGGAAAACAAAGTAGGAATTGAAGTAGGGCTAAAACGGTGCGATAGTGAACCCGACAGTGAAGAGATTGATGAACTCTTCGAGATGATGTTGGACGCCAGGGATGAGATCGAAGAGGAAAAGAAACAGGAAGAGGAGGCCAAGGCTCAGGAAGAAGAGAAGGAGCTTCAGGCATTTCTTGAAAAAGAAGGTCGCTCTGAAGAAGAGATTAAGGAAGAGCTTTTAGGACTAGTTCATAAAATCATAGAATAATGTACTCCATGTTCTATTTTTAATGATTTTATCAATAATAATAATAAAAGTTCTTGTTCTTGTGTTTATGATTTGTCTGTGTTAATTGCTTAATATCTGTGTTCAAAAGATTACATTGCTAAATCCATAATTTGTCAATATTAAGTTAAGTGTATGAATAAAGCATTCTAATAAGTTCATGACAGAACCAATTCTCAATCGAAGTTACTGTCGTGTGTTTCTTGACAGCAACCTTCTTGACAGCAGGGAAAGACTTTCTGTCAAGACTTGTAAAGGATACTGTCATTCATATGCTTAACGGTGACAGCAAGTTTTTGCGCAATAGTTGCTGTCGCGCAAAACCTACTGTCACCACCCCTTACTACTGACAGATTGTTTCTAGCGCACAGGTTACTGTCAACAATAGTGGACCGTTGAAATTGGATATTTATCCCACGTTGGTCAGTGAATAACGGGCAATAACTGACGTGTTATAAGAGTGGGTTAAGACATGTTCTTTAATTCCACTTTTTGTGCACAACGTTTGAGATACCTCTATTTATTCCCCAGTTACTCAGAAATATCACTCTCATCGAACTCAAGGCAATATACTTTTTTTCAAGCAAAAAGCCACTTTCTTACTTTCTTCTTTTCTTGAAATCTCCATGGCATCCAAACAGACTCTCTCTCAAACAAACTTTGCTGGCATCTTTTCCCCAAATGATGTTGGTGAAGGTTTCAAAGGACCCGTGTTTTTCTTGAACAAGTCCTATCTCGGTTCTGCCATCACCTCAACCCCCATTCTCGACTTAGACAGAATTGAGGCATTTTGGCGAACTGCTGTTGCTCAAACTGAGGGTGAGAACCCGGGTATTCAATTCACAATCTCTGGGCAACAATACACTCTTACAGCTGAGGTCATCAACACTTCTCTTGGAATTACACTTGAAGCAGGACATCAATTTGCTGAACTTGCTAATGATGACACTCTAAAGAAGCTCTTCTTGAAGATTGGGTATGCAGGCCCTATTCTCGAAGAGGGGACTACCAAATGGTATCCGTCTGGTGAAATGGATAGGAAGCATCTGAGAAAGGAGCGGAGCAAGATACTTGATGTGATGGTCAAGGTGTTCTCTACCAAGTCCACAGGCTAGAATGGAATACCCTCCTACATCAAGAAACTGACACATTCTCTTGTCCATGGATACAAGGTGAATGTTGGAGCTCTCCTCATGGCACACCTCAGGGCTGCCATAGGTAAGAAGGTATCACTCTACCCTCGCTTCCTTATGATGTGCATTAATTCATTCTGTGAGTTTAATGATGTTGCCCCTCGTTTAGAGGCTTGCTCAGTTTTGAAAAAGAACACACACACACTGTTATCTTCACAGAATCTCAATGCACATATTCCACTTTGTTTCACTCAGCACATGGTTGATCAAGTGTCCAACCCTGATTTACCATTACCATCTGGTTATGACTCTTTCACTCTTGAGAATGAAACTGAATTAGACCCAAATTCAGTTAACCCACATTCAACACCATACACTCAGCCTAGGCCCTCTAGACGTTCCAAAGCCCAAAGAGAAGCCTTGCAAGAATCCAGGAAATGGCCTTTAGAAGCTGATGTTGGTGGTAGCTCTGTTAGTCAAGCGGGAGACACTGCACCTAGTGCAGCAAATAAGGAAGGTAGTCAAACAGAACCCCCAGTGGTTCCCCCTGAGCCTAAGAAGAAGAGAGCTAGGAGGACTAAAACCACTGTTAACCAAGCTGCAGTTTCTCAACAAACTGTGGTTACTGAAAGGGATTCAAACACCTCCCTAGATGTGCCTTCTCAACAAGGTGCATCTATTGAAATTGGCCTCTCCCAAGGCACCCTGTACAGAGTCTGCACAACCTCATGGTTCACAACCTGATGAACCTCCACTTGAAGAAACACACGGTGAGTTAGGGCACAGTGAGGATTTCTCTATTCCTTTTGATGATTCACATGTTTCTCCTGTGAATCAGCCCCCACTCTCTGCTACACTTTCACCTTCTTCCTTCCCTACACATTCTTTTGTTTCTTCTCCACAACCTAGAGAAGGGGACAGTCCCAACCCTTCAGGTTTTGATCATCCATCTCCAATCATGGATGAGCCCCCATCTAGTGGTCCACAAGAACCCATTTCTCAAAGTGAAATGGACACCACTCCTCCAAACACTGAGCCAGGGCAAAGTGGTAGTTTGTCAGAAAATGAAACAGCCAACACTTTGTCTGAACTCCAAGGAGCATCTTACCTTCAGGAAGATGCTGTCACAGCCTCTGTTGCTGTCAAAGACACTGGCAATGTTGTTGTCCTAGACACAGCTGCTGTCATGGGTGGAGAGAAAGATACTGTCACTACAGAACCTACTGTCACTCCACCTCCCAAAGTTGCTGTCATGCCAGAACCTGCTGTCCAGACTCCAACTGACAGTAACATTCATGCGAAAGATACTGTCCAGTCCTCTAAGCCTGATTTTGAAGTTGTACTCATTGAGGATGCCTCTGATGATGATCTACCTCTTGCCAAACTCTTAAAGGTACATTCTAAATCTTCTCCTTCCATGCATGTTAGTACTGCTCATACCCATGCATCTAGGTTGAGTGAGGGTGTGCAAAAGAAAAGAGAGATAAAAGAAAAGAGAGGTGAGCATAAAAATGAGAGGTAGCCAAATGTGCTGGCAAAAGGAGAGGGACTTGAGCATGTCCAGAGAGTCAATCTGTGAGGGGTGATGAGATCACTCAAAAACACCCTGAGAGTGTGAGAACCCCCATAGCCTCCAAGCCCCTTACTTTTCCTTCCCCTCCAAGAAGGTTAAGGTCTGGTGGCCCCTCTGCTACTTTTGGTAACAGGATTGCAGCTCTGGAAGGACAGTGTGCTACTTTGAACTCCAAGATGGACTCTCTCTCTCAACTGATGGTTGATGGTTTTGCTGCTACTCAGCTCTCTATCCAGTTCCTCACTGACCTAGTAGCTGCCAACTCAACTAAGGGGGAGAAGGTAGCAAGATCAGAATCAATATCTATTCAGGAATCAGGTGGAACTCAGGGGGAGCCAGTAGCTGTGAAGACCAAAGGGGGAGCTAAGGGGAAAGCAATGTCTAAGGGGGAGCAAGTCAAACCAAGCAGTGGACAACCAAAGGATAAAGCTGAAGAGCTTGTTGAAGTTGACTTGGATGGAGAAAGAGTGCTGATGTCTAAGGCAACTCAAGATGCAATGCAAAGAAGACCTGCATCTAGACATCCAATTCTACCTCCTGTGATAATCAGAGAGCCAACTCCAGCAACTCAAGAATCTGCTCTACAAAGAAGATGGAGAGAAATGGAGGAACAGAATAAGCTTGGGAAAGGTAAAGGGAAACTGCCTGAATCCATCCATAAAGGAAATAATTGGTCCAATGGTACTGAGTATGATCAAGAAGAAGCCAATACTCTAATGGTGGATTACAGGGAGAGCACATTACACAATCATGACAGTGAATTTAGCAGTTTGGTGGAAGAAGCAATGAATGCTCCAAGCAACCGTCCAACCAACACTACAAAACTGTTAAAGGATCAAATCACCAGTGTCAGTGTAATGGTGAATGATGAGAAAAGATGGGTTGTAAGTATCTATTTCACTTCTGGCATATCTTATTTCATCACAATGCAGTTATTGCAGAGTCTGCCAGCAAAGGTGTTGTGTGCTTTGAAGGGAAAGATCAGGGCAACTCAAACACCATTCAATGAAATATTGGATATGCAAATCCAGAACCTGATCACACAAAAGCTACCTGAAGTCTACACAAATCCACCAAGTGTTTTCTACAGATCTAAAACTAAGGATGGCATAAGAAGGAACAACTTCATGAATTTGGTTAGCCCATCCAGAATGGAAACCAAGTCAATTCTGAAAGTGTTAGATGGAATACTCAGTTCAAATGCCAATCCAGGAAGAGTTTATGCTGTTCAAGAGATCTACAAAATGCTGGTGTTGAGAGACAAGGCACTGGGAGCTAGAGTGAAGGAACTAATCTCTAGAGCCAATGCCAAAAGAAATGATCAAGGTGGAAGCTGTCTCTATGACATACCTCCTCAGGATGATGATGATGATGATGATGATGATGATGATGATGATGATGATGATGATGATGATGATGATGATGAGGTTGGAGGTGGTGAAGCTTCTGGAAATGCTGGAAATGCTGGTGGAAGTAATTCTGGGAATACTGGTATTCAATCTCAGAATGAAGGCAATGAAGAAACTCCTAGTCTAGAAAAGAAAGATGCTGGTGCAACAGATGAAGAGGAGCCAAGAATACTGGAAGCTTTGGAGGCAAGCATTCTTAGATGTGCTATTGATTGCATAAATGCAGAAAAAGATGCTGTCACCAAAGGTACTAGCGACAAGGATACTGTCATAGAAGATGCTGTCATAGAAGATACTGTCGACAAAGGTACTGTCAAGAAAGGTTCTGTCAAGGATGAAGCCAAAGCTACTGTCAAGCCCATAAGACTGAAAGCCAAAGCAAGAGCATGGTTTTCCAGACAGAAACCTGAAGGAAAGCACAAGTACTCAGGAAAGGAAAAGGCCACTGGATTTGGCAGGAATCTTAAGAAGCCAATTCAATCAATACCTCCCAACAGTCTTAAGATACAACAGATGCAATCTAGAGAAATCAAGAGTGTTGAGGTCAAGATGGATGCAAATCAAGAGGTCACTGAGTACATTCTGTGGTGGGAAGGATCAAGATCTACCAAGGTTGATAAGGATTTCAATCTGGTCTCCACATCAACCAGTGGTAGGATATCAACCTTAGATAAAAGAAGAATTGACTTCTTCTGCCTAGAAAGAATGGTAGAGTTGCTGGAGAGCTATGGAAATATTCCAGAGTCTGTTATGGAACGTATTCTGAAATATCAAGCTAATAGGGATGCTGAATTCTATCAGAAATTTGGCTACAACTTTGCAGATTTTGATGATGCTGATATTTCAACTGATTTACCAGCTTCTCCTATACCATATCACTGGTACTATGAGTTTGATGATTCACCCACAGAAGAAAGGAAAACCCAACCCATAGAGGAAGGGCAACCCAAGCCAAGCAAAAGACCTGACTCTTCTCAATACGCTCAATATCAGTCAGAACTTGATAAGAAGGAAGCTGAACTCCTGGAAAGATGCAAGACTGCCAACAAGGCAGAAAGTGAAGCTCCAAATTATCAAACATGTATGCTGGAAAATCCCTTAAGAATCAAGCATCTAAAAGAAGAAATCTATGTTTGCAGCTTGCACAAGCTAAAAACAACTATTCTGAAGGATTTACAGTATATGGTTGCTGGATCAATTCATCCCCTGGAGCAGATCTGTTCTGACAAGATAGAGGAATTATTGGAAAGGAGAAAAGGAGAAGATTCAAAGCTGGACAAGCAAAGGAGGATGTCTCTCAATGCTTATCGTGGAAGTAGATTCAAGCTCATTCATGAAGAACTCCACTTCAGAAGCTATCCATTTGATCAAGAGCAATGGTTGAATCTCAGGGATGCTAGTTCTCTTATTTCTCCTACTATCAAGAAAATCATTGAAGAAATAGAAGATGCTGCAGTCACACCTGCTGAAATCTCTCTTGTAGAAGGTCTAAGAGGTTGCTTGGTAGAAGCTCTCAGAAGAGAGGAAGTAACAAGACAGAAGAGGAAATCTCAAGCTAAGTAAACATTCTAAATCCATTCTGATCTTGTTAGTTAAGTTGTCAGCATATATTGTAAATTTGTTGTTATTATCCATAAAAACAAATTGGGGAAGATTGTTGGGATTTATGGGTGATAGCATAGGAACAACTTAACTTTGTATAGACTTAATTTTTTAATTAAGTAGAACATACTGTCACAACCAAAGTATGTTCTTGTAATCAGTATGCAATGTTATTCTTATTGTGTAATTTGGAAGAAGTTCACTTTCTGTGTTCAAGCCTCACAGAATGTATATTAGATGACAGCATGAATAAAGGTTACTGTCATAAGCATTGACAGTAAGATTACAAGAAGACAGAATGTTGCGAGTCAAGACAGCATATTCACTCTGACAACAACATTGGCGGAAGACTACGCGACAACAACTTTAGCCCTCGACAGCAAGTTTGGAAACCTCGACAGCACACTATGCGGGGAACTCTTACTGTCACCAAAAGCACATTCCTGTGACAGCAAGCTTTGCGGCAAAAGTAACTGTCTCGAGAAAGATCCTTTGTTCTAGGTATCTTTCTTAGTCAAACCCCGTGACAGTTTCAATGTTCAAGAAACAGGCGTATTACAGTATCCCTAAGCTGCACCAAGTCTGCAAGACTACGACAGAAGCTTCAAGCACTGCAAACAAAAGCGAATCAATTCATGAGCAAGGTCAAGTCTCTATTTGCTGAATTGTTTTAGCTAGAAATAGAATGAATCTAGGTTTCTTTCTTTGTAATGTATATCTGACATTGTTAGCAATTTAGGAAAGTCACATGGGTAGACACTTTGTAAGAAGCTGCCACTTGATAATGACAGCAGCTTCACAGACCCGTGTTGACAGTGATAGGATTAGTTTTATACTTAGACTATTAATTCATTCTAGGAATGTAACGAAGACAAGGAAGTGTCTTGAAGAAAAACCGAAGCTCAAGAATTCTCTCTTGAGGTTGTAGCAACACTTTGCAAAATAAATAAAACATTAATTTTGTGAATCCCGTCTTCTCGATTATACTGTTTGTGAATGCATACATATTATTGATAACATTAAATCTTAGTTTTGGTTGTTGAAACTGAGATTGAATTTTATCAGTATTGCATTCATCCCCCCCTTCTGCAATACACGAGGACCAACAGATTGTATGAAGGATAATGTACGATTCTCCTTTTTATACTTAGTGGAAAATAATACCATAAACGACATTTTTGTATCGATATTGATCCACTGGTTCGCTTTAAAACCCTAATAAAGTAAAATACACGTTTTAGGAGGTGATAACTATCCACAAAGACTGATAGTTATCCAAATCAATACATATCATTTATATAACTAATGCTCAAGAATACTAGGGCTATAACAGATGTATTATTGATACAGACGGTATATCAATTACCCTAGAAAAATTAGGGTTAGGGTTTGGAATAATTTTTCTTCCTTTGAATAAAACAAATACTATTGATAGTATCAGATAAAAGGGATGTAATAATACGAAGAAATCCTCCGATAATGATTCGGACACGAATGACGAAGGAATAACAATGATGTACAAAATTTCAACGGGCCCCTTGAATTTTCAAAACGGGGCTCAAAATTGAAGACATTTTCAAATGACAAGATATTTGAACGGGGCTTCCGACACACCAATTTAGCACATAATCACTTAACAACCCTTATTATTAAAACTCAAAATACTTCAAAAGAATTATTCTACACATATAATACAGTTTATATTATTAAAAAAGTTCACGGATCTTACATCCTTCCCCCCTTAATAGGATTCTGTCCTCAGAATCAGATCAAGGAAACAACTGGGGATACTTCTCTAACATATCACTCTTTAACTCCCAGGTAGACTCTTCCACCTTAGGATTCCTCCACAAAACTCTTACTATCACTACAGTCTTATTTCTTAACACTTTTTCCTTACGATCCAATATCTGAATTGGTCGTTCTACATAAGATAAATCTGACTGGACCTCTATGGGTTCATACTCTATTACATGGTTCGAATCTGGTCGATACTTCTTAAGCATGGATACGTGAAACACATTATGAACGTGCTGCATATGCGGGGGTAATGCTAACTCGTAAGCTAGTTTCCCAATTTGCTTCAAAATCTCAAATGGTCCAACGTATCACGGACTCAATTTTCCTTTCTTTCCAAACCTAACTAATCCTTTCCATGGTGAAACTTTTAGTAACACTTGCTCTCCGATTTCGAATCCCATGTCCTTTCTTGCTAGGTCAACATATTTCTTTTGCCGGTTCTGAGCTGTTATCAACCTTTTCTGAATCAATTCAATCACTTCATTTGTCTGATGTACTAATTCTGGGCCCTATCACTTTCCGTTCACCAACTTCTTCCCAATATACTGGAGATCGACACTTCCGTCCATATAAAGCTTCGTAACGTGGCATCCCGATACTCGCGTGAAAACTATTATTATATGAGAATTCTACTAAGGGTAGATGATCGTCCCAATTACCTTTAAAATCAAGTGCACACGTTCTAAGCATGTCTTCAATGGTTTGAATTGTCCTTTCACTTCGACCGTCTGTCTGCGGGTGATAAGTCGTAATCATTTTCAATTAGGTGCCTAAACACTCTTGAAAACTTCTCCAGAATCTTGAGTTGAATCGAGGGTCTCGATCAGATACTATTGACACTGGAACTCCATGACGTACCACGATTTCCTTAACATATAAACGAACTAACTTATCCATCGAGAATCTCTCGTTAATTGGAAGAAAATGTGCGGATTTCATCAATCGATCCACAATAACCCAAATAGCATCATGGTTAGTCTTCGTTCTAGGCAATCCTACCACAAAGTCCATTTCGATGTGTTCCCACTTCCACTCAGGAATTTCTAACGGCTGCAGTAATCCACTTGGTCTTTGATGTTCCGCCTTGACCCTTTGACATGTAAAACATTTACTTACCCATTCAGCAATTTCTTTCATATCTGGCCACCAAAAGTTCATTTTAAGATCTCGATACATCTTCGTGCTTCCAGGATGAATTTAATACTTCGAGTTATGTGCTTCGTGCAAAATTTCATTCTTTAGTTCTGCTACATTAGGTACCCATATTCGAGAAACAAACCTTAAGATTCCTTTGTCGTCTAGTTGGCTACATATTTCCTCGCATGTTAAACTATTTGCATTGTCGTTCATGACTTGCTCTTGGCATTTCCGTATCTTTTCCAACAATTCAGGTTGAAACGTTATGGCGTAAATCATTTCTGTCGCATCCTTCGGAACACGTACTTCTATTTCTAACTTCTCAAATTCTCTGTACAATTCTTTGGTCATCGTCAACATTTTCAATCTTTCTTTTCTGCTCAATGCATCTGCTACCACGTTTGCCTTGCCGGGGTGATAATTTATAGAAACGTCGTAATCCTTGATTAGCTCCAACCATCTTCTCTGTCTCATGTTCAGCTCTTTTTTAGTAAAGATATACATTAGACTTTTGTGATCGGTGTAAATTTCACATCTCTCTCCGTACAAGTAAGGTCTCCATATCTTCTGTGCAAATACGATCGCTGCTAATTCCAAATCATGTGTAGGATATTTCTGTTCGTGAGGTCTCAATTGTCTCGATGCATAAGCAATTACTTTGTCATGTTGCATAAGTACACAACCCAATCCTTTGTAAGACGCATCACTATAGATTACAAATTGACCTTGATCGTCTGGTAGCATTAACAATGGTGTCGTAGTTAATCTTTTCTTTAACTCTTGGAAACTCTCTTCGCATTTGTCGTTCCATATGAATCGTTCGTTCTTCCTTGTCAGCTTGGTCATTGGAGTAGCTATCTTTGCAAAATCCTGTACAAATCTCCGATAATATTCGGCTAATCCCAAGAAGCTTCTAACTTCAGTTGGTGTCCTTGGTCTTTCCCAATCCTTTACTGCTTCAATCTTGGCTGGATCTACTTTGATGCCTTCACTACTTACCACGTGCCCTAGGAAATGAACTTCCCTTAACCAGAATTCACACTTTGAAAACTTTGCGTATAGTCTTTCTTGTCTTAAAATCTCCAACACAATCCACAAGTGATTCGCATGTTCTTCTTCCGTCTTAGAGTATATCAAAATATCATCGATGAATACCACTACAAACTCATCCAAATACTTCTTAAAAATCTTGTTCATTAAATCCATAAAAGTTGCTGGTGCATTCGTCAATCCAAACTCCATTACTAAAAACTCATAATGTCCCTACGTTGTTCGAAAAGTTGTCTTCGGTATATCGTCTGGTTTAACCTTCAATTGGTGATATCCTGATCGTAGATCAATCTTAGAAAAATGAACCGCTCCTTTTAATTGGTCAAACAGATCATCTATTATGGGCAATGGATACTTGTTCTTGATGGTTAGTTTGTTTAACTCCCGATAATATATACAAAGTCTCATACTTCCATCCTTCTTTTTGACAAACAACAATGGTGCTCCCCACGGTGAAACGCTAGGTCTGATAATTCCTTTGGCTAACAATTCCTGCAATTGCTTAGCTAACTCCTTCATCTCCACTGGTGCCATTCTGTATGGTGCTTTGGATACAGGTTCCGCGCTTGGTGTTAAGTCTATCGCGAACTCAATCTCTCTATCCGGAGGTAGTCTTGGTAACTCTTCTGGAAAAACATCTGGAAACTCACTCACGACTGGAATATCTTCTAACTTAGAAACTTCCTTCTCTGTATCTATCACATATGCGAGATAAGCCTCACATCCTTGTTTTAATAACCTCTTAGTCTGAATCATTGTCAAAAATTTCTTTGTTTGTTTCTCTCCTTTAAATATCACTTCTTTCTTTCCGGAGGTAACTAAAGTAACCCTGTAACAGCCCCAGATCCGGGGTCGGAGATCCGGTCGTTACGGTCTCAATTCCCATCAATAATACTTGCACTTGAATAAAAACAATCAAACTGCATGCTGTGACCCCACAATAACAACACCACACACACACAACTAGTTATAGTCCCAGAGATGAAATTGGAATAAGATTCTAGTTATAGGATCCACAAGTTATAAGTTATTACAAACCCAAAAGATTACAGAGTGCATTTAAAAGTTCTTGCCGTTGCTTACATTAATCATAAATATAAATAAGTCTGATACACAAAAGCTGTAGCGTAGACTGCTGGTTACTACTACCTCAGCTATGGCGGCTATGACCTCAGTGGGTAAATCTCTGACGGCTGCTACCTTCTTGCGCAGAGTGTGCCTGTTGCGGGCCATCTGCTCTAGCTGTTGTTGTGATATTAATAAATAAAGCAAGGGTGAGCAATAGAGCCCACCAAAATAGTTTATAACAGATTGTCAATAAATAACAGTTCAAATATATTTTTGTAGCCACATGTTATGCCTTAAACGGATAAGAGACTAGTATAATATAAAGGATGAAGTTACAAGGAAAATTAATATAAGGTTTCCGTAACCCAAAATCCACTTATGCATATATAATCTGAGTAAGATTTTATCAGAGTCATAACCCATAAAAGATGAAGTTGCAAGGATTTATTACAACTTCATTTCCTTTGAACACTTTTCGACCCCCTGTCAACATGATCGGTTCTTCTCCCCAATACATGTTGCAGGAATATTCCAAAATTGGATGATGAACTAATACGGGAGTTGCTACCACGCCCGCTGTACCAACCTTACTATGATCAGTAGCAGGTCGTACAACAAAAATATGTTTTCAAGTTAACCCTTTAAAAACTTCCGCTCGCGTAAGCTTGTTCACGCACTTTTATAAAATAGAGATTAAATCCTTTTAACACGAAATCTTTTCGAGGGTCTTCCTAAACGTACCTAGCATGTTAACACAAAGTTTCACATTCCAATAAGTCGCTTAAGGGGTTTGATCATTGCCTCAAAGTTGGCTAAATGGTTTAGTTCGGTTTCGCGAAACATCCTTTACTAAATTACTCGTTTCTCCTGAACCGTAAATCGGATTCACATGATCTTCGCACCAAAAAGAACCTTGAAACAAGACCTACACTATACTAGGCAGTGGTGACCTTGTACAGAAGTCCTTATGTTCGAATATCACAAACAAAACAGGGTTAAGGAAAATCGGGCATTATAACGGCTATGATTTAACGATTCCAAAGTTTAACCATAAACTTTACATGTTCAATCCAACCAAACCATCAAGTCAATTTCTCAACATCATAACTAATCCATAAACATCCTCAACCATACTCAAAACCAACATCTACTTATTCATCCTCAAAACAACATCAAACTTTCATCGAAATCAACTAATCATCCTTATGATCATACTATCTAAACTATACTTAAAACTAATCATATAAATCAAATTATAAACAAGGGTTTCAAGAGTTATACCTTCCTTGGAGTGTATATGAGCTTAATAAACCTTGTATAGTCCTTATATAACCTTAAGATAGCTTGAATCAATCAAAGAAATCAAGAAACAAAAGTTAGTTCTTGAAATTACTATTCATTTCACTATTCACCCTCATCTTTAATCAAGGATTTGAAGGGGTTAACCTCAATGGATGATGCTAAGATTAAGAGAATACCTTAGTTTGGAAATATGGAAGCTTTAGAATCCAAGAACATGATTTATGGATGAGTGGAAGATGATCTTTGAAAAATCTATCTTTGTTCTTCAAGAAATGGCCGAATGTTTTTGTCCTTCAAGGTGGGGGAGTTTTCTTTTTCTTCCTTGGCTAATTCTTGATAGAAAATGAGATAGTTTGTGGCTAAAGTGGTGAGTCATTGCATTTTGTCTTGTCATCGGGACACATGTCGAACATGCAAGAGTCTGGGATAAAGTAGCTTTACTGGTTTGCTTTACTGGTTTGTTTCCTTTCACATGGATGATCCAAATGTTGCATCCCTTGAATTAATCTTGTTACATGTTACTTCCATTCCTATATTTAATCTGGTAAGTGTCGCGTTGTTCCGTCACCGCTTAATCTCGAAAAATGTTCGTAGGGTTTCTTAAGTGTTCTATCGAAGTAGTTTACCGTAAACGTTCTTGATATCTCTAATTCTTTTATTAAATCCATATCCATGGAATTGATAATTAAATCCTCCAATTTCAAATAATGATTAATCCGTCCGTTATTGGTGAAATTTCGGAGAAAACAGAAATGCTATTTTTCCGATTCTGACAGCTTTTGTATTCCTTCATTTACATCGTAGATCACTAATACAACTTTGAAAGTTCATTATATCGTCCCGTATATAGTGTGGTCTGAAAAACTTTTTAAGTGGAAAAGTTACTATTCATTAGTGGTTTTTAACAAAAGTTACTATTCATCAATAGTTCTTAATTAAGTACAAAATTTGGGGATATTACAAACCCTCTTATCCTTACAATCAATACGCGCATCATAATCAGTTAACCAATCCATTCCTAAAATAACATCAAATTCTCCCAACTTGAAAGGTAATAAATCAGCATAAAAACGACTCCCTAAAATCTCAATTTCACAACGGGGACAATACGAACACCAATATACGATCCTGGTTAGCTATTTCTAAACTCAACACTCCATTTAAGGGTTCCATTGAACAATTCAATTTACGAGAAAACGTTTCCGAAATAAACGACTTAGTAGCTCCTGAATCTATCAGCACTTTAGCATTAACAGAATTTACTAGAAGTGTACCTGCCACCACATCGGAGTCTCTCACTGCTTCTCTCATTGACATATTATAGGTTCTGGCTTACGGCTGAACATCAACAGCTGGAGGTGCCTCTGTAGCTCGAATCATGTTGTTCATGGGTGCTGGCGCTCTACAATCCTTGATCATATGGCCTGGTCTCTTACATCGATGGCACACAATACCTGTCTTGCAATCCCTGGCATAATGCCCCTTCTGGTTACACTTAAAACATGTGATACTCAATCTGTGGCATATACCTGGATGTCTTTTCCCGCATGTCTTATATTCTGGCAGTGGAGGTCTGGAAACTGCTTGCTGATTATTGTTTGGTGGACGATTGATTGGTCCTGCATTTCTGGTATCTGGTTTCTTGAAAGTTGTACCTCTGCCCATCTGAAATCCTGGTTTCTTGTTTGGATGGTTCTGAATATCTCCCGGTGACTGGACCTTATCAGATGTCCCTACCTTTTTTTCCTTATTCTCTTTCTCTCTCATATATGAATCACTTTCTCATTCCGCAATCATTGCCTTCTGTATCATGGCTGCATATGTATCTAATTCCAAAACTGCTAACTTACTACGAATCCATGACCTCAGTCCCTGTTGGAACCTCTTGGCCTTCTTCTTCTCCGTATCAACGTATGTCGGAACAAACCTAGACAACTCGGTAAACTTGGTCTCGTACTGCTAAATAGTCATACTACCTTGCTTCAATTCTAAAAATTTCAACTCCATTTGATCTCGCATAAAGTCAGGAAAATACTTCTCTAAAAACAATTCTGTAAATCTCTCCCACGTAATCAATCCTTCAGGTTCTAAAGCCTTACTAGTTTCCCACCAATAACTTGCCTCATTTTTCAGAAAATAACTAGCATACTCAGTTTTCTTTTCTCCCGTTACCTCTATCAACGTAAAAGCTTTCTCCATTTCCTTTAACCATGCCTTTGCCTCAACTGGATCAGCAGATCCCTACTGTAGTCTCTCCCTCTCTGCTAGTAGCTAGTCCATGCAACCTCGTCTCTACCAATGTCCTCACAACCCTGAGTCTCATCTGTGTCTCTCCTACCTGATCCCTGAATCTATCTTTATCTGTGGCTACACCTGCCTCCGCTGAACGCATCCCACGCATCTCTAATACCTGTCTACGAAAGTAATCTCTCTCCTCTCTCATCCTCTGATAACGGTGATGTGGAACTGGTGGCTAAGAGATCTGGAACAAAGGTCCGGAAACTGAAGCCTGAGACCGCGGTGCTGCGGGTATGCGTCGAAGTGGAACGGGACAAGGTATAGGATCCCTCCTGACCACTATAGGTCCAGACTGAGGAAGTCTCGGTCGCGACGGTCTTGCTCTCATATCTGGTACAGGTCTCTCCTCTATCGGGTGCTCTGACGGATCTGAATCTGAACTAGAGCTAGGTGGCTGCAATTATAACCATACTCGATTACTACACATAATATCTCTAATCGACCTTCTATGACCATTAGGTGAATTCCTAACCCTCTATGTTATCCTGGACCCTAAATCCTAACTTGTTTCAAATGCCATAACCTGTTTCTCTGATACCAACCTGTGACGCCCTCCAGACGCGGGGCACGGATCTAGGGAGTCACTCGACCAACGAAACACAATATACATGAATATAACACATGCATAATAATATAATAACATAAAATATCCCTTATCCAAGACCGTATCCAGATTATGATATGAAACAAGCTTCTAAGTCATAATTATTACAAACCAGTTTTCAGAGTTATTACAAAACTTAATAAACAAAGCTAGACATCTAGTCTAACTTCCAAAGTAAGACAACTACCCGTCCAATGACAATCACTTGGGGTGGTCTCCTAGCATCTGGAGAACTGTCACTAGCGTTGTGTCTGCTCATTCTCTCGCTTCACTGGAATAGGGTTAGAAACAAAACAAGTATGAGCCACATGTGCTCAGAAAGCATGATATATATCAATCACAGTTCCATAATGAAAGGAAAGATTTCAGTTATCTGAATCAACAATATACAAGTCAAACATAAGCTTTTAACAATCTTTATTGAAGAAAGAGGAATTAGAATTGGACTTCTACATTTTTCAAATACAAAGGTTGAGCTTCTGATCAGTCACGCATCAACCCCGGACTAGCTTATAGCATAGTCCTCCACTAGGATCCATGGCCATCTGGGCCTTAAGTTATTACGACCATAAATATGGCCCGACCATTACTGGTCTCATTTTTAAAACATGCCAATTCTATCACAAAGTATAAGCAATAACATGCATAACAAGATAAGTACACAATGACGGCGTGTAATAGTTGCAAAAGAGCTTCAACTATTCAATATCAAATGAAGTCCAAGAAATAGATTCGGAATGGTTTCAATGGTACAACGTACTCATTTAAGAAAGCCAACAATGGTTATCATCAATATAAACTGAATTGAAGGTGAAGGTTTCTGATATCCAATACGATTGTGGATTGAATCAAAAGTTAGGAATATTCAAGGAACTAGCATCAAGTGCTCAATACGGGTGAAGATTGAATAATCTGAATCATTCTGATGGTAACATACATGTAATTCTGAAGAATAATAACAATTGAATCAACAAGTAAAGGCACAGATACTTGCCTGGTCTAGTAGTTGACGGAATTCTATCACGCTCACTCTACCTTCTCCTTTCCCTTGCTCCGGGAACTCGATTCTATAATAAACAACTCATTACAGTAAGTCTAACTATCCTCATTCTATCCTCGATATATACTCATAATCATTTTTACATTTAAACAAGTAATCGGGTTCCTATCGGATGCCCGATCTATTTTACGGTAATTAAAACTCAGACATTAGCCCACGTACGGGCATTTACGGACTATTAAAACACATTATTCGACTCATATAAACCATATAGAACTTATAAATATTTTTAAAACAATATTCGAGGCTTATTTGAATTTAAATAAGTCACAAATAATTTTTAAATCAAAAATCGGATTTTTAATACCAATATAAGTATTTAAAAACAATTAAATCAATTAATATAAAATTAATTGATAATTTTCAAATGCTCAAACTATTTTTAAATAATTAAATCAAGCTAGAAAATAATTAAACCTAATTTAAATTAATTAAATCTAATTCATAATTAATTATTAAGAATTAACTGATTAAAAGAATTAATCAATTAATTAATTATTAATTAATTAAAAATAATTAAAATAAATAAATTTAATCAGTTTTCGAATTTAAATAATTAAATATAATTTTCCAGAATTTTCTGAATTTAAAAATGTATTTTTAAATTAAAAATATGATTTTTATAAATATTTAAAATATTTTCGAATTAAATTTAAAAATAAAATTCAAAAACAGTTTTCTGAAAATATTTTAGGGTTTCGAAAATTGAAACTGGGTCAGGAAAACGGGTAAACGGGTCGGGAAGAACACAAACGGGTCGGGAAGAACAACCCGGAAAAATTACAGAATCCGGCGACAATTCCAGATTCCGGCGACCTGAAAACTTGAAAAAAATTGGGGTTTTTTATATCAAAACATTCCTTATAAACATATCAACAAATTCCGATAAAAAACAAACCAAAAACATCACCGGAACTTCAAACCCGACTATTTTCCGGCGACCTTGAACAAATTTTCCGATCTCACTAAATCGTACATGAAACTCTACGTTCTTTATGTTAAAATGAAGCTTACAACACATACAATCAAAGCCCTCTATCAGAAATCATGTCAGATCATTCATATGAACGGACTATTAAAAAGAAAAATCGGGCAAAACCCTAGAAATCGAATTCTTAAAAATTGAACATAAACATGAAATTAAAGCATGAATTCCTACTAATTAGAACCTAGGAACATGTTAGAAGCAATCAATTGAACGGAGAATCAACAGAAAGAAAATCCCCAATTTGAACATAAACCCTAATTTTAATTCGAAATTTGAAAAATTCATATAAAATCAAAAAATTACCAGATGATGATATGGTTGGAAGATTCTGAAACTAGAGCTCAAGATCTTTGATTTGAGTACTTGAACTTGTGATTTGGATTTCAATAACACAATCAAAATTGATTTTGATTTTCGAGAACACGAAGAACACGGTTCGGGAATTTTATATTTTTCTGTATTTTTAATACGGATTGTATGAAGGATAATGTATGATTCTCCTTTTTATACTTAGTGGCAAATAATACCCTAAACGACATTTTTGGATCGATATTGATCCACTGGTTCGCTTTAAAACCCTAATAAAGTAAAATACACGTTTTAGGAGGTGATAACTATCCACAAAGACTGATAGTTATCCAAATCAATACATATCATTTATATAACTAATGCTCAAGAATACTGGGGCTATAACAGATGTATTATTGATACAGACGATATATCAAGTACCCTAGAAAAATTAGGGTTAGGGTTTGGAATAATTTTTCTTCCTTTGAATAAAACGAATACTATTGATAGTATCAGATAAAAGGGATATAATAATACGAAGAAATCCTCCGATTATGATTCGGACACGAATGACAAAGGAATAATAATGATGTACAAAATTTCAACGGGGCCCTTGAATTTTCAAAACGGGGCTCAAAATTGAAGACATTTTCAAATGACAAGATATTTGAACGGGGCTTCCGACACACCAATTTAGCACATAATCACTTAACAACCCTTATTATTAAAACTCAAAATACTTCAAAAGAATTATTCTACACATATAATACAATTTATATTATTAAAAAAGTTCACGGATCTTACATCCTTCCCCCCTTAATAGGATTCTGTCCTCAGAATCAGATCAAGGAAACAACTGGGGATACTTCTCTAACATATCACTCTTTAACTCTCAGGTAGACTCTTCCACCTTAGGATTCCTCCACAAAACTCTTACTATCACTACAGTCTTATTTCTTAACACTTTTTCCTTACGATCCAATATCTGAATTGGTCGTTCTACA
Source organism: Heracleum sosnowskyi (assembly GCA_030848705.1). Lineage (NCBI taxonomy): Eukaryota > Viridiplantae > Streptophyta > Magnoliopsida > Apiales > Apiaceae > Heracleum > Heracleum sosnowskyi. The sequence continues at coordinate 34,232,683 of CM061235.1, read as the reverse complement.
TAAGATAAATATGACTGGACCTCTATGGGTTCATACTCTATTACATGGTTCGAATCTGGTCGATACTTCTTAAGCATGGATACGTGAAACACATTATGAACGTGCTGCATATGCGGGGTTAATGCTAACTCGTAAGCTAGTTTCCCAATTTGCTTCAAAATCTCAAATGGTCCAACGTATCTCGGACTCAATTTTCCTTTCTTTCCAAACCTAACTAATCCTTTCCATGGTGAAACTTTTAGTAACACTTGCTCTCCGATTTCGAATCCCATATCCTTTCTTGCTAGGTCAACATATTTCGTTTGCCGGTCCTGAGCTGTTATCAACCTTTTCTGAATCAATTCAATCACTTCATTTGTCTGATGTACTAATTCTGAGCCCTATCACTTTCCATTCACCAACTTCTTCCCAATATACTGGAGATCGACACTTCCGTCCATATAAAGCTTCGTAAGGTGGCATCCCGATACTCGCGTGAAAACTATTATTATATGAGAATTCTACTAAGGGTAGATGATCGACCCAATTACCTTTAAAATCAAGTGCACACGTTCTAAGCATGTCTTCAATGGTTTGAATTGTCCTTTCACTTCGACCGTCTGTCTGCGGGTGATAAGCCGTAATCATTTTCAATTCGGTGCCTAAACACTCTTGAAAACTTCTCCAGAATCTTGAGTTGAATCGAGGGTCTCAATCAGATACTATTGACACTGGAACTCCATGACGTACCACGATTTCCTTAACATATAAACGAACTAACTTATCCAGCGAGAATCTCTCGTTAATTGGAAGAAAATGTGTGGATTTCGTCAATCGATCCACAATAACCCAAATAGCATCATGGTTAGTCTTCGTTCTAGGCAATCCTACCACAAAGTCCATTGTGATGTGTTCCCACTTCCACTCAGGAATTTCTAACGGCTGCAGTAATCCACTTGGTCTTTGATGTTCTGCCTTGACCCTTTGACATGTAAAACATTTACTCACCCATTCAGCAATTTCTCTTTTCATATCTGGCCACCAAAAGTTCATTTTAAGATCTCGATACATCTTCGTGCTTCCAGGATGAATTGAATACTTCGAGTTATGTGCTTCGTGCAAAATTTCATTCTTTAGTTCTGCTACATTAGGTACCCATATTCGAGAAACAAACCTTAAGATTCCTTTGTCGTCTAGTTGGCTAAATATTTCCTCGCATGTTAAACTATTTGCATTGTCGTTCATGACTTGCTCTTGGCATTTCCGTATCTTTTCCAACAATTCAGGTTGAAATGTTATGGCGTAAATCATTTCTGTCGCGTCCTTCGGAACACGTACTTCTATTTCTAACTTCTCAAATTCTCTGTACAATTCTTTGGTCATCATCAACATATTCAATCTTTATTTTCTGCTTAATGCATCTGCTACCACGTTTGCCTTGCCGGGGTGATAATTTATAGAAACGTCGTAATCCTTGATTAGCTCCAACCATCTTCTCTGTCTCATGTTCAGCTCTTTTTGAGTAAAGATATACTTCAGACTTTTGTGATCGGTGTAAATTTCACATCTCTCTCCGTACAAGTAAGGTCTCCATATCTTCTGTGCAAATACGATCGCTGCTAATTCCAAATCATGTGTAGGATATTTCTGTTCGTGAGGTCTCAATTGTCTCGACGCATAAGCAATTACTTTGTCATGTTGCATAAGTACACAACCCAATCCTTTGTAAGACGCATCACTATAGATTACAAATTGACCTTGATCGTCTGGTAGCATTAACACTGGTGCCGTAGTTAATCTTTTCTTTAACTCTTGGAAACTCTCTTCGCATTTGTCATTCTATATGAATCGTTCGTTCTTCCTTGTCAGCTTGGTCATTGGAGTAGCTATCTTTGCAAAATCCTGTACAAATCTCCGATAATATCCGGCTAATCCCAAGAAGCTTCTAACTTCAGTTGGTGTCCTTGGTCTTTCCCAATTCTTTACTGCTTCAATCTTGGCTGGATCTACTTTGATGCCTTCACTACTTACCACGTGCCCTAGGAAATGAACTTCCCTTAACCAGAATTCATACTTTGAAAACTTTGCGTATAGTCTTTCTTGTCTTAAAATCTCCAACACAATCCACAAGTGATTCGCATGTTCTTCTTCCGTCTTAGAGTATATCAAAATATCATCGATGAATACCACTACAAACTCATCCAAATACTTCTTAAAAATCTTGTTCATTAAATCCATAAAAGCTGCTGGTGCATTCGTCAATCCAAACACCATTACTAAAAACTCATAATGTCCATACGTTGTTCGAAAAGCTGTCTTCGGTATATCGTCTGGTTTAACCTTCAATTGGTGATATCCTGATCGTAGATCAATCTTAGAAAAATGAACCGCTCCTTTTAATTGGTCAAACAGATCATCTATTATGGGCAATGGATACTTGTTCTTGATGGTTAGTTTGTTTAACTCCCAATAATCTATACAAAGTCTCATACTTCCATCCTTCTTTTTGACAAACAACACTGGTGCTCCCCACGGTGAAACGCTAGGTTTGATAATTCCTTTGTCTAACAATTCCTGCAATTGCTTAGCTAACTCCTTCATCTCCACTGGTGTCATTCTGTATGGTGCTTTGGATACAGGTTCCGCGCTTGGTGTTAAGTCTATCGCGAACTCAATCTCTCTATCCGGAGGTAGTCCTGGTAACTCTTCTGGAAAAACATCTGGAAACTCACTCACGACTGGAATATCTTCTAAATTAGAAACTTCCTTCTCTGTATCTATCACATATGCGAGATAAGCCTCACATCCTTGTTTTAATAACCTCTTAGTCTGAATCATTGTCAAAAATTTATTTGTTTGTTTCTCTCCTTTAAATATCACTTCTTTCTTTCCGGAGGTAACTAAAGTACCCCTGTAACAGCCCCAGATCCGGGGTCGGAGATCCGGTCGTTACGGTCTCAGTTCCCATCAATAATACTTGCACTTGAATCAAAACAATTAAACTGCATGTTGTGACCCCACAATAACAACACCACACACACACAACTAGTTATAGTCCCAGAGATGAAATTGGAATAAGATTCTAGTTATAGGATCCACAAGTTATAAGTTATTACAAACCCAAAAGATTACAGAGTGCATTTAAAAGTTCTTGTCGTTGCTTACATTAATCATAAATATAAATAAGTCTGATACACAAAAGCTGTAGCGTAGACTGCTGGTTACTACTACCTTAACTATGGCGGCTATGACCTCAGCGGGTAAATCTCTGACGGCTGCTACCTTCTTGCGCAGAGTGTGCCTGTTGCGGGCCATCTGCTCTAGCTGTTGTTGTGATATAAATAAATAAAGCAAGGGTGAGCAATAGAGCTCACCAAAATAGTTTATAACAGATTGTCAATAAATAACAGTTCAAAGATATTTTTGTAGCCACATGTTATGCCTTAAACGGATAAGAGACTAGTATAATATAAAGGATGAAGTTACAAGGAAAATTAATATAAGGTTTCCGTAACCCAAAATCCACTTATGCATAAATGATCTGAGTAAGATTTTATCAGAGTCATAACCCATAAAAGATGAAGTTGCAAGGATTTATTGCAACTTCATTTCCTTTGAACACTTTTCGACCCCCTGTCAACCTGATCGGTTCTTCTCCCCAATACATGTTGCAGGAATATTCCAAAATTGGATGATGAACTAATACGGGAGTTGCTACCACGCCCGCTGTACCAACCTTACTATGATCAGTAGCAGGTCGTACAACAAAAATATGTTTTCAAGTTAACCCTTTAAAAACTTCCGCTCGCGTAAGCTTGTTCACGCACTTTTATAAAATAGAGATTAAATCCTTTTAACACGAAATCTTTTCGAGGGTCTTCCTAACCATACCTAGCATGTTAACACAAAGTTTCACATTCCAATAAGTCGCTTAAGGGGTTTGATCATTGCCTCAAAGTTGGCTAAATGGTATAGTTCGGTTTCGCGAAACATCCTTTACTAAATTACTCGTTTCTCCTAAACCGTAAATCGGATTCACATGATCTTCGCACCAAAAAGAACCTTGAAACAAGACCTACACTATACTAGGCAGTGGTGACCTTGTACAGAAGTCCTTATGTTCGAATATCACAAACAAAACAGGGTTAAGGAAAATCGGGCATTATAACGGCTATGATTTAACGATTCCAAAGTTTAACCATAAACTTTACATGTTCAATCCAACCAAACCATCAAGTCAATTTCTCAACATCATAACTAATCCATAAACATCCTCAACCATACTCAAAACCAACATCTACTTATTCATCCTCAAAACAACATCAAACTTTCATCGAAATCAACTAATCATCCCTATGATCATACTATCTAAACTATACTTAAAACTAATCATATAAATCAAATTATAAACAAGGGTTTCAAGAGTTATACCTTCCTTGGAGTGTATATGAGCTTAATAAACCTTGTATAGTCCTTATATAACCTTAAGATAGCTTGAATCAATCAAAGAAATCAAGAAACAAAAGTTAGTTCTTGAAATTACTATTCATTTCACTATTCACCCTCATCTTTAATCAAGGATTTGAAGGGGTTAACCTCAATGGATGATGCTAAGATTAAGAGAATACCTTAGTTTGGAAATATGGAAGCTTTAGAATCCAAGAACATGATTTATGGATGAGTGGAAGATGATCTTTGAAAAATCTATCTTTGTTCTTCAAGAAATGGCCGAATGTTTTTGTCCTTCAAGGTGGGGGAGTTTTCTTTTTCTTCCTTGGCTAATTCTTGATAGAAAATGAGATATTTTGTGGCTAAAGTGGTGAGTCATTGCATTTTGTCTTGTCATCGGGACACATGTCGAACATGCAAGAGTCTGGGATAAAGTAGCTTTACTGGTTTACTTTACTGGTTTGTTTCCTTTCACATGGATGATCCAAATGTTGCATCCCTTGAATTAATCTTGTTACATGTTACTTCCATTCCTATATTTAATCTGGTAAGTGTCGCGTTGTTCCGTCACCGCTTAATCTCAAAAAATGTTCGTAGGGTTTCTTAAGTGTTCTATCGAAGTAGTTTACCGTAAACGTTCTTGATATCTCTAATTCTTTTATTAAATCCATATCCATGGAATTGATAATTAAATCCTCCAATACTTTCAAATAATGATTAATCCGTCCGTTATTGGTGAAATTTCGAAGAAAACAAAAATGCTATTTTTCCGATTCTGACAGCTTTTGCATTCCTTCATTTACATCGTAGATCACTAATACGACTTTGAAAGTTCATTATATCGTCCCGTATATAGTGTGGTTTGAAAAACTTTTTAAGTGGAAAAGTTACTATTCATCAGTGGTTTTTAACAAAAGTTACTATTCATCAATAGTTCTTAATTAAGTACAAAATTTGGGGATATTACAAACCCTCTTATCCTTACAATCAATACGCGCATCATAATCAGTTAACCAATCCATTCCTAAAATAACATCAAATTCTCCCAACTTGAAAGGTAATAAATCAGCATAAAAACGACTCCCTAAAATCTCAATTTCACAACGGGGACAATACGAACTGACCGGTATACGATCCTGGTTAGCTATTTCTAAACTCAACACTCCATTTAAGGGTTCCATTGAACAATTCAATTTACGAGCAAACTTTTCCGAAATAAACGACTTAGTAGCTCCTGAATCTATCAGCACTTTAGCAGTAACAGAATTTACTAGAAGTGTACCTGCCACCACATCGGAGTCTCTAACTGCTTCTCTCATTGACATATTATAGGTTATGGCTTACGGCTGAACATCAACAGCTGGAGGTGCCTCTATAGCTCGAATCATGTTGTTCACGGGTGCTGGCGCTCTACAATCCTTGATCATATGGCCTGGTCTCTTACATCGATGGCACACAATACCTGTCTTGCAATCCCTGGGATAATGCCCCTTCTGGTTACACTTAAAACATGTGATACTCAATCTGTGGCATATACCTGGATGTCTTTTCCTGCATGTCTTACATTCTGGCAGTGGAGGTCTGGAAACTACTTGCTGATTATTGTTTGGTGGACGATTGATTGGTCTTGCATTTCCGGTATCTGGTTTCTTGAAAGTTGTACCTCTGCCCATCTGAAATCCTGGTTTCTTGTTTGGATAGTTCTGAATATCTCCCGGTGACTGGACCTTATCAGATGTCCCTACCTTTCTTTTCTTATTCTCTTTCTCTCTCATATATGAATCACTTTCTCCTTCCGCAATCATTGCCTTCTGTATCACGGCTGCATATGTATCTAATTCCAAAACTGCTAACTTACTACGAATCCATGACCTCAGTCCCTGTTGGAACCTCTTGGCCTTCTTCTTCTCCGTATCAACGTATGTCGGAACAAACCTAGACAACTCGGTAAACTTTGTCTCGTACTGCTAAACAGTCATACTACCTTGCTTCAATTCTAAAAATTTCAACTCCATTTGATCCCGCATAAAGTCAGGAAAATACTTCTCTAAATACAATTCTGTAAATCTCTCCCACGTAATCAATCCTTTAGGTTCTAAAGCCTTACTAGTTTCCCACCAATAACTTGCCTCATTTTTCAGAAAATAACTAGCATACTCAGTTTTCTTTTCTCCCGTTACCTCTATCAACGTAAAAGCTTTCTCCATTTCCTTTAACCAAGCCTTTGCCTCAACTGGATCAGCAGATCCCTACTGTAGTCTCTCCCTCTCTGCTAGTAGCTAGTCCATGCAACCTCGTCTCTACCAATGTCCTCACAACCCTGAGTCTCATCTGTGTCTCTCCTACCTGATCCCTGAATCTATCTTTATCTGTGGCTACACCTGCCTCCGCTGAACGCATCCCACGCATCTCTAATACCTGTCTACGAAAGTAATCTCTCTCCTCTCTCATCCTCTGATAACGGTGATGTGGAACTGGTGGCTCAGAGATCTGGAACAAAGGTCCGGAAACTGAAGCCTGAGACCGCGGTGTTGCGGGTATGCGTTGAAGTGGAACGGGACAAGGTATAGGATCCCTCCTGACCACTATAGGTCCAGACTGAGGAAGTCTCGGTCGTGACGGTCTTGCTCTCATATCTGGTACAGGTCTCTCCTCTATCGGGTGCTCTGACGGATCTGAATCTGAACTAGAGCTAGGTGGCTGCAATTATAACCATACTCGATTACTACACATAATATCTCTAATCGACCTTCTATGACCATTAGGTGAATTCCTAACCCTCTATGTTATCCTGGACCCTAAATCCTAACTTGTTTCAAATGCCATAACCTGTTTCTCTGATACCAACCTGTGACGCCCTCCAGACGCGGGGCACGGATCTGGGGAGTCACTCGACCAACGAAACACAATATACCTGAATATAACACATGCATAATAATATAATAACATAAAATATCCCTTATCCAAGACCGTATCCAGATTATGGCATGAAATAAGCTTCTAAGTCATAATTATTACAAACCAGTTTTCAGAGTTATTACACAACTTAATAAACAAAGCTAGACATCTAGTCTAACTTCCAAAGTAAGACAACTACCCGTCCAATGACAATCACTTGGGGTGGTCTCCTAGCATCTGGAGAACTGTCACTAGCGCTGTGTTTGCTCATTCTCTCGCTTCACTGGAATAGGGTTAGAAACAAAACAAGTATGAGCCACATGTGCTCAGCAAGCATGATATATATCAATCACAGTTCCATAATGAAAGGAAAGATTTCAGTTATCTGAATCAACAATATACAAGTCAAACATAAGCTTTTAACAATCTTTATTGAAGAAAGAGGAATTAGAATTGGACTTCTACATTTTTCAAATACAAAGGTTGAGCTTCTGATCAGTCACGCATCAACCCCGGACTAGCTTATAGCATAGTCCTCCACTAGGATCCATGGCCATCTGGGCCTTAAGTTATTACGACCATAAATATGGCCCGACCATTACTGGTCTCATTTTTAAAACATGCCAATTCTATCACAAAGTATAAGCAATAACATGCATAACAAGATAAGTACACAATGACGGGGTGTAATAGTTGCAAAAGAGCTTCAACTATTCAATATCAAATGAAGTCCGAGAAATAGATTCGGAATGGTTTCAATGGTACAACGTACTCATTTAAGAAAGTCAACAATGGTTATCATCAATATAAACTGAATTGAAGGTGAAGGTTTCTGATATCCAATACGATTGTGGATTAAATCAAAAGTTAGGAATATTCAAGGAAATAGCATCAAGTGCTCAATACGGGTGAAGATTGAATAATCTGAACCGTTCTGATGGTAACATACATGTAATTCTGAAGAATAATAACAATTGAATCAACAAGTAAAGGCACAGATACTTGCCTGGTCTAGTAGTTGACGGAATTCTATCACGCTCACTCTACCTTCTCCTTTCCCTTGCTCCGGGAACTCGATTCTATAATAAACAACTCATTACAGTAAGTCTAACTATCCTCATTCTATCCTCGATATATACTCATAATCATTTTTACATTTAAACAAGTAATCGGGTTCCTGTCGGATGCCCGATCTATTTTACGGTAATTAAAACTCAGACATTAGCCCTCGTACGGTCATTTACGGACTATTAAAACACATTATTCGACTCATATAAACCATATAGCATTTATAAATATTTTTAAAACAATATTCGAGACTTATTTGAATTTAAATAAGTCATAAATAATTTTTAAATCAAAAATCGGATTTTTAATCCCAATATAAGTATTTAAAAACAATTAAATCAATTAATATAAAATTAATCGACAATTTCCAAATGCTCAAACTATTTTTAAATAATTAAATCAAGCTAGAAAATAATTAAACCTAATTTAAATTAATTAAATCTAATTAATAATTAATTATTAAGAATTAACTGATTAAAAGAATTAATTAATTAATTAATTAATTAAATTAATTATTAATTAATTAAAAATAATTAAAGTAATTAAATTTAATCATTTTTCGAATTTTAAAATAAATAAATATAATTTTCCAGAATTTTCTGAATTGAAAAATGTATTTTTAAATTTAAAATATGATTTTTATAAATATTTAAACTATTTTCGAATTAAATTTAAAAATAAAATTCAAAAATAGTTTTCTGAAAATATTTTAGGGTTTCGAAGATTGAAACCGGGTCAGGAAAACGGGTAAACGGGTGGGGAAGAACACAAACGGGTCGGGAAGAGCAACCCGGAAAAATTCCAGAATCCGACGACAATTACAGATTCCGGCGACCTGAAAACTTGATAAAAATTGGGGCTTTTTATATCAAAACATTCCTTATAAACATATCAACACATTCCGATCAAAAACATCACCGCAACTTCAAACCCGACTATTTTCCGGCGCCCTTGAACAAATTTTCCGATCTCACTAAATCGTACATGAAACTCTACGTTATTTATGTTAAAATGAAGCTTACAACACATACAATCAAAGCCCTCTATCAGAAATCATGTTAGATCATTCATATGAACGGACTATTAAAAAGAAAAATCGGGCAAAACCCTAGAAATCGAATTCTTAAAAATTGAACATAAACATGAAATTAAAGCATGAATTCCTACTAATTAGAACCCTAGGAACATGTTGGAAGCAATCAATTGAACGGAGAATCAACAGAATGAAAATCCCCAATTCGAACATAAACCCTAATTTTAATTCGAAATTTGAAAAATTCATATAAAATCAAAAAATTACCAGATGATGATATGGTTGGAAGATTCTGAAACTAGAGCTCAAGATCTTTGATTGGAGTACTTGAACTTGTGATTTGGATTTCAATAACACAATCAAAATTGATTTTGATTTTCGAGAATACGAAGAACACGGTTCGGGAATTTTATATTTTTCTGTATTTTTAATACGGATTGTATGAAGGATAATGTACGATTCTCCTTTTTATACTTAGTGGAAAATAATACCATAAACGACATTTTTGGATCGATATTGATCCACTGGTTCGCTTTAAAACCCTAATAAAGTAAAATACACGTTTTACGTGGTGATAACTATCCACAAAGACTGATTGTTATCCAAATCAATACATATCATTTATATAACTAATGCTCAACAATATTGGGGCTATAACAGATGTATTATTGATACAGACGATATATCAATTACCCTAGAAAAATTAGGGTTAGGGTTTGGAATAATTTTTCTTCCTTTGAATAAAACGAATACTATTGATATTATCGGATAATAAGGGATATAATAATACGAAGAAATCCTCCGATAATGATTCGGACACGAATGATGAAGGAATAACAATGATGTACAAAATTTCAACGGGGCGCTTGAATTTTCAAAACGGGGCTCAAAATTGAAGACATTTTCAAATGACAAGATATTTGAACGGGGCTTCCGACACACCAATTTAGCACATAATCACTTAACAACCTTTATTATTAAAACTCAAAATACTTCATAAGAATTATTCTACACATATAATACAATTTATATTATTAATAAAGTTCACGGATCTTACAAATGAGCTAGGGCATTTTGCCACTTAATGCAGGAAGCCTCGTCAAGCAAGAGATAAGAAAGGTGTCTATGAGAAGAAGGATTCTTATGAAGATTTGAAAAGAGAGAATGCAAAGCTGAAACAGCAACTGGAGGCAATATCTGGAAAGTAGAAAGGAAGAGCTTATATTGCTGAGGGTAAAAGCTGGGATGATACTAATTCGAATGAAGAGGAAGAATATGTATATCTTGCCTTGATGGCCGACTCTTCAGAGGAATCACCTCAATCATCTCAGGTACCTATCCTAACTAGAATTGACATGTCTAATTCTGAGTACAAGAAAACAGTGCAAGATCTAAGTGTAGAATTGTTTAATGTAAATACAATCATGCTAGCATCTAAAATTAAGAATGCTAAACTAGTTCTAAAGATTAAAAATCTAGAAACAAAAAATGCAGAACTAGAGCTTGTAGTTGTCACAATAAAAGGTCTTAAACATAGGAACGAGTACTTAGAAAACAAGGTCAAATGTAATGAAGAGATAGACACTATCCTTAGGAAGCAGATTTCAGAGTTAGAGTTGAAACTGAATGCATATAAGAACTCCGCCCTAATTGCTAAGGAAATAATTGATAATCGGACCTTAGGGAACAAAACTGCTATAGGATTTGACTACAGCAAGAAAGCTGGAAAGAAGCTAGTGGAGTTTCCTGTGACACCTGATAAGCGTGTGCTTAATCTAAATATTGTCCCTATATTTAAGTTATTTTGTATTTATTTGGATTTTTAGTTAATAAATTATAATGTTTTATTGTAGGTATGAAGGAGTTTTAATAAAGAAAGGCTTGGAGCTTAAATGGAAAGAGTTGGAGATTTATTTGATTGAAATTCGGATTTGATGACCCACTTGCGCAGTTCACACTGTTTGGGCCATAACTGGAGTTCTATAAGTCCGATTCAGACGATTCAACAGCCCACGGAAATCTTATGAGAAGCTCTTTATTTTAGAAGTGGTTTTGATATTAAAATCCAGCCGAGTCAGTCCAGAAACAGAGCCCAACAGTCAGCTACGAATTTCTTTGCTGGAATTCAATTATGTTTGGGAAATCTCCTTGTAATTGTATTAAATAATTAAAAATACTTTTATTAGAGATATATTATATATTATTCAGACCTAATCTGAATATACATCAGACCTAATAGAAACGAGAGAAAAGAGAGATAATACAGAAAAAGAAAAAGAAGAAGCTTGAAGAAAGAGATTCAGCAATTGAAGACGTTCAACTGGAATTGATTTCTTCATCTTTGTGTTTAGAATTCTCTCCTTAACTCTTTTAATTATGTTTATGTGCTATCAAATCTTGGATTGTTTTGAGACCTTGATTATGAACTAAATTTATATAAGTTGGGATTTTTATGGAACCCTAGTATGGAATTGTTGGTGTTTTGAGAAGAAGTATTGTATGTAGTTCACAGTTTATTCGTTCAAGTGGATTTCATGATATATTATTTGTTATTGTTTGGCCAACTCTAGTAGATAGTTGAGTTAATTATAATACTGAGAGGGTTATAGTTAACTGACACAATACTTGAATGGTGCATGCTTATATCTGTTGATATTAATTTTGTGACGGTATAGACATATATTGTTACCTTGCATAATCGTGTGAAATTGGTGCTTAATCGTATTCTTGAGATTAAATTGGCATAGACATATGTTAGTTTAGTTAATAGAATCTATACCATAGTGATTTTGAGAGAAACCTATGATCATTAAAGTTCTGGTTAGTAAATTGTGAATTTGTTATAGTATTACACTGCTTTATTACCAACATGAACATATTAGGGGGAAATAATTATCTTGACTTATCTTCTCGTATCTAAAACTCATCCGACTCTCTTTGCTAGTATAATATTAGTTAGTTAATTAATTATTTTTAGTAGAAAAATCAAAACCCAAATCTTGTGTTCGATAACTGAATTGTGAGATTGTACTTGCTATTAATACAAATTTACAGTCCTTGAGGAACGAAATCTGGTATTCACTACTATATTACTTGTTTGCGATTGTGTACACTTGCACATCTATATTTTACGCAACAAGTTTTTGGCGCCGCTGCCGGGGACTATTTTAGTTGTTAATTGTGAAGTCAATTTTCTTGCAATTTGGTATTAATTACTTCTGTTCTAACGGGAGTAATATTTGTTTCTAATCAGGCCTCTTTGTGTATGAACAAAGAAACTTCAGGATTATTACCCTTTGATCCTGAAATCGAGCGAACCTTCAAAGCAAGAAGAAAAGTACAACGCGAAGTTAAGAAAGCCAACCTAGTTATGGGTGATGAAAATGTTGATGCTCGAAATGCCATGATGGTGATGGATGATAAAGATAGTGCTATTCGACAGTATGGAAAACCCCGTTTCGATGAGTTGAATTCGGGGATTGTGCGACCGGATATTCAAGCAACGCAGTTTGAGTTGAAGCCAGTCATGTTCCAGATGTTACAAACTGTTGGTCAGTTTAGTGGAATGGCTACTGAGGATCCTCACCTTCACCTTCGTCTTTTCATGGAAGTTAGTGATTCTTTTAAACTTCCGGGGGTGACAGAGGATGCCTTGAGGATGAAGTTGTTTCCATATTCTTTGAGAGACACATCAAGAGCATGGCTAAATTCTTTGCCATCGGCATCAGTGACAACTTGGAATGATTTGGCAGAAAAGTTTCTCATGAAGTATTTTCCCCCCACTAAGAATGCTAAGCTTCGGAATGAAATCAATTCTTTTCAACAACATGATGATGAGTCATTGTATGAAGCTTGGGAGAGATTTAAAGATCTATTGCGAAAATGCCCAAATCATGGTCTTCTTCATTACATTCAGATGGAGACATTCTATAATGGCCTCAATGCTCAGACAAAGTTGGTGGTGGATGCATCTGCAAATGGAGCTCTCTTGGCCAAATCTTATAATCAGGCATATGAGATTCTTGAGACGATTGCCACAAATAACTATCAGTGGACAAATGCTAGAGCTCAAGCTGGGAAAAGAGTGGCTGGTATATATGAGGTTGATTCTGTAACTTCATTGAAAGCTCAAATGTCCTCAATTGAGAACATGATTAAGAACATGACTATGGGAGGTAGCCATTCTATGATGCCATTAGTGAATTCACAAATCAGTCAAGTTCAGAATATTTCATGTGTGTATTGTGGTGAAGCTCATACTTTTGATAGTTGTCCTTCGAATCCAGAATCTGTTTATTACATGGGAAATCAAAATAAGGGTGGTCCTTATTCAAACACTTATAATTCATCATGGAGGTAACATCCTAACTTTTCTTGGAGTAATCAAGGGGCAAATTCTGGAACTTCGGGCAACAATTCTAGAGCCAACTATCCACCTGGATTTTCTCAACAATCTCAGCAACAGTTTCCTCAACAAACATCTCGGTCTAGCGCTCTTGAGGATATGTTAAAGGAGTACATAGCCAAGAACGAGGCTAGTAGATCTCAAACTGAAGCCCTAGTCCAAAGCCAAGCAGCATCACTTAGAAACTTGGAGAATCAAGTTGGGCAACTAGCTAATGAGCTGAGGAATCGACCACATGGCACTCTCCCTAGGGACACTGAAAAGCCTAGGGATGTTGGGAATGAGCACTGTAAAGCCATGACATTGAAAAGCGGAAAAGTCTTGGAGGATGCTAAATCCAGTTCTAAAGAAGAAGGTGATTCCTCTACAACTGAAAAAGAGGAGAAAATTTCAGAAAATGATGGTACCAAAGCTTCTAAGGTTGTTCCAATACTCCACCCACAACCACCATACCCTCAACGATTTCAAAAGCAAAAACAATATGTTCAGTTCAAGAAATTTCTAGATGTTTTGAAACAGCTTCACATCAATATTCCACTTGTAGAAGCTCTTGAGCAAATGCCCAACTATGTGAAATTCATGAAAGACATTCTTACAAAGAAGCGGAGGTTGGGGGAGTTTGAAACAGTAGCTCTAACGCAAGAGTGTAGCTCATTCCTACAGAACAAATTACCACCAAAGATGAAAGATCCAGGGAGTTTCACTATTCTATGCACCATTGGCAATTCTTATTGTGGTATGGCATTGTGTGATTTGGGAGCTAGTATAAACTTGATGTCGATGTCTGTGTTTAGAAAACTGGGAATTGGAGAAGTTCGACCTACAACTGTCACTCTTCAACTTGCTGATAGATCTCTTGCTCATCCCGAAGGTAAGATTGAAGATGTTTTGGTCAAGGTAGACAAATTCATCTTTCCTGTTGATTTTATTATCTTGGATTATGAGGCGGATAGAGAAGTTCCCATTATCTTAGATAGGCCATTCCTTGCTACCGGAAGAACGTTGATTGATGTGCAAAATGGGGGAACTAACGATGAGGGTTCAAGATGAAAAGGTGACTTTTAATGTTTTCAAGGCCATGAAATATTCTGATGATGTAGAATATTGTTCAGCAGTCACTTTGGTTGATGATCTAGTTTCTGAAAAACTAGAGCATAATTTTTCACATGACCCCTTGGAGCAGTTGATTCTGAATGTTTCTGAAAATGAAGTTGAAGATGTTGATATTTTAGCTTGGTTGGAAGCTAATTCACAGGGTACAAGAATTAGAGGCCGTTTTGAATCACTGGAGTTATCATCAAGGGAATGCAAGATTCCAAAGCCATCTATTGTTGAACCACCGGAGTTAGAACTGAAGGCTCTTCCTTCTCATTTGAAGTATGCTTATTTGGGACCTTCTTCTACTTTGCCTGTTATTGTCTCTGCTGAACTGTCTAATGCTCAGGAAAGTAAATTGGTGGAAATTCTAAAGAAGTACAAGAAAGCTATTGGGTGGACTATTGCAGATATTCGGGGTATTAGCCCTTCTATTTGTATGCATAAAATTTTGTTGGAAGATGGTGCAAAGGGATCCATTGAAGGGCAACGTCGACTAAATCCCATCATGAAAGAAGTGGTAAAGAAAGAGATCATCAAATGGCTTGATGCAGGAATTATTTACCCGATTTCTGATAGTTCATGGGTTAGCCCTGTTCAGTGTGTGCCTAAGAAGGGTGGACTCACAGTGATAAAAAATGAAGAAAATGAGTTGATTCTGACCAGAACAGTCACAGGGTGGAGAATTTGCATTGATTATCGAAAGTTGAACAAGGCCACTAGAAAAGATCACTTTCCATTGCCCTTTGTTGATCAAATGCTGGACAGACTTGCTGAAAGAGAGTACTATTGTTTCCTTGATGGGTACTCTGGTTATAATCAGATAACTATAGCTCCAGAAGATCAACACAAAACTACATTCACATGTCCTTATGGTACTTTTGCCTTTCGTAGGGTTCCATTCGGCCTATGTAATGCCCCTCCAACTTTTCAAAGATGTATGATGGCTATCTTTTCTGACATGGTTGGTGAATTTCTGGAGGTGTTCATGGATGATTTCTCAGTGTTTGGGGATTCTTTTAATGATTGTCTATGTAACTTGGGTAAGGTGCTAGAAAGATGTGAGGAAACCAATCTTGTACTTAATTGGGAAAAGTGTCACTTCATGGTGAATGAGGGCATCGTATTGTCTTCACTGACCATTCGGCAATCAAATATTTAATCACAAAGAAGGATGAAAAGCCACGGTTGATCAGGTGGGTTCTTCTGCTTCAAGAGTTTGATATTGAGATACAAGACAGAAAAGGTGTTGAAAATCAAGTAGCTGATCACTTATCAAGAATGGAGTACAATGATGAATCTCGCACCATGATTCCTATCAAAGAAACATTTCCAGATGAACAGATGTTTCAGGTACAACTCTCTAATGCTACTCCTTGGTTCGCTGATTTTGCTAATTATTTAGCTACTGGTTTAATGCCACCTGATTTATCAAGTCAACAAAGAAATAAATTCTTGCATGATGTGAAATCTTATTTTTGGGATGAGCCTTATTTGTTCAAGCAAGGTGTAGACCAAATTATTAGAAGATGTGTTCCTGAATATGAAGTGCAAGATATTCTTTTCCATTGTCATTCATCTCCTTCTGGTGGACATTTTGGTGGACAACGCACTGCTGCAAAGGTATTACAATCTGGTTTCTTTTGGCCTTCTCTGTTTAAGGATGCTCATGCATATGTTGTTAGATGTGATCGTTGTCAAAGAGTTGGTAATATCTCAAGAAGAAGTGAGATGCCTTTGACTAATATTCTTGAGGTAGAGTTGTTTGATGTGTGGGGAATTGACTTCATGGGACCATTCCCTCCTTTTAAAAATGAGTACATCTTAGTGGCTGTTGATTATGTTTCTAAATGGGTGGAAGCTGTTGCCTATCCCACTAATGATGCAAAAGTTGTCATCAAGTTCTTGGACAAACATATTTTTACTCGTTTCGGAACCCCAAGAGCTATTATCAGTGATGAAGGTACACACTTTGTGAACAAATTATTGGATAATACTTTGGCTAAGTATAATGTGAGACACAAGGTTGCTACTGCCTACCATCCTCAAACTAATGGGCAAGCTGAGTTGTCTAACCGAGAAATTAAGGGTGTTCTTGAGAAAGTGGTGAACCCGAATCGAAAGGACTGGTCTACAAGGTTAGGTGAGGCTCTATGGGCTTATCGTACGGCGTACAAAACTCCTTTGGGCATGTCTCCCTATCGCTTGGTTTTTGGAAAAGCGTGTCATTTACCGGTTGAGCTTGAACACAAGGCTTATTGGGCTCTCAAAAATCTAAATTTTGACATGCAACTTGCTGGTGAAAAGAGAATGCTGCAACTTGATGAGTTGGATGAACTGCGATTTTTCTCCTATGAGAATGCTAAGTTGTACAAGGAGAAGACAAAAAAGTGGCATGATAAAAACATTCAATCTCGAGTGTTTGAAGTGGGGCAACAAGTCTTATTATTCAACTCAAGGCTAAAATTATTCCCGGGCAAGCTGAAATCTAGATGGTCTGGACCTTTCACAATTGTGAAAGTACATCCCTATGGAGCTGTGGAATTACGTGATAATGAAGGGGGTGAATTTCAGGTCAATGGGCAACGATTAAAGCATTATTGGGGAGGTGAGGTTGTACGTGACAAAACCTCACTTGATTTAATGGAGCCTTGAAAGAACTGATGTCTAGCCCAAGACGTTAAAGAAAGGCACTTCATGGGAGGCAACCCATGATTTTTGTAAGATTTGTAAAAATTTTGTAGGAAAAAGGAGTCGAAAGTGAAAAAAAAAAAGAAAATTTGTGCAACAGGAATTTTGGCATGGTGCGCATGGGAGTTGCACGGTGTACAATTGAAAAAAAGAAAAAAAATTTGGACAGAAAATTTTTGATGGTTGTGTTAATTTTCTGAGGACCGTGCAAGTACTTCTACTTCTTTACTGCTATGGTGCACTACTATGTTGGGCGTGCAGCTTGATGTGATGAGCGTGTGTCAATTTCTGTTGATGTCCATCAGTGATACAATTGTGTTGAAGTCATCCAAACAGGCATGGTGTTACTGAGCCTATATTGACAATATCAAGCCTATATCACAATGTCAAGGCTTCAAGCCTAACTGAAACAATTCGGCCCATATGGCTGGCCCAATTGGCAGTTTTAGCTCTTCCAGCCTTTCTACAACAGGCATGCATCTATGTCTTTAAAAAAAACCCGCTGCTATCGAGTTTTGAACCCCTGACCTCCTGCTTGCAAAGGCTATGCTCCAACCACTCCACCAGCCATTCAATCGTGATTATAATTGCACCTGCTTGCTAATGAACTAATGGTCCGCCCAGAAGAAACTAAAGGAAGCAAGCACTTCTTCATTTCTTTTTCAAAGGCGCCATATGCAAATAATCAGGGGAGTACTTTGAACCTTTCTTTGTATATATATATATTTTTTATTTATTTTTATTTTTATATTTTTTTTAGAATTTTGTTAGTTTAATATGTACACATATTATTCATTGGGGACAATGAACCGCTTGAGTGTGGGGAGGGGTTTCCATCATGAAAAATAAATAAAATTAGGATTTTTTTTCTTTTTAATTTGTTAGATTTTTTTTAGGATAGTTTAAAAAATATAAAACACAAAAAAATTAGAAAATTTTAAAAATTGATTGCCTTGTTAATATAGCATGTTAATAAGGATAAGTACACATCATGTAGACTTATTTTGTGAGTGTCATGTATTTGTCTCCTTGGCGTAAAATACCTTATGCATGATGATGTCTTGTATGTTCTTGCGGAATTTTAAAACTTGAATGTACGTCATTGTCAATTTTGATGAGTTTAGCATGCTATCACCTGTGAGATTTTGAGCCTTAATTCACGATTGATACATCTCTTTATCAATCTATATTTTTTTTGTGGTGAGCTATTCGTCATTGTGCATGTTGCTCTAGAACTTGCTTTAAACCAGATCATGCGCATATTGATATTGTGTATTGTGTAAAAATGATAAAGGCACTAGGATTAACCGTATTGTCCCAAACAATACCCTGAAAAATAATCCTTAGTGAGCCCCCTTGAGCCTTGTTAGATCATAATTCAATGATCGTCAGGAGCTAGACTCAACTGATTAGGATTGCTGACGTCATCAGGATTACATGGTCGTCAGGATCAAGATACATATCAGGACTGGGATCAGGATTGATCATCAGGACTGGAAGCTGATCAGGATTCCTACTTCGAGTTATATTTGGAGTCTAGTTAAACATGGAAGTTTATTCTGTCGGTTCCTGGTTTGTAGTATGTAGCTATCAATTATAGATAGGTTTCAATCTTTGTAATTGATTAGGACTTATCATTGATAGAGAAGCTGTGTAGTATATA
Organism: Heracleum sosnowskyi; assembly: GCA_030848705.1. Lineage (NCBI taxonomy): Eukaryota > Viridiplantae > Streptophyta > Magnoliopsida > Apiales > Apiaceae > Heracleum > Heracleum sosnowskyi. Next base: position 34,213,402 of record CM061235.1, on the reverse strand, counting down.
AACACAGTTTTGGTTTTGGTTCGATATGAATCAAGATAGAAGCTCTTAAGAACATAGAATTTCTTGAGACAATTTTTGTAAGCTAGCAGCTCTCAAGAACATCAGAATTTCTTGAGAGAGTTTGTAACAGTTTTATATCAGATTTAATAAAGCTGTTATCTTTCTTTCATATTTGTGATATATACATTAAGAAGTCGATTATCTTATACTATTGTATTCAACCCCCCTTCTACAATAGATTATTACTGGGCAACAATTGGTATCAGAGCAAACTGATTTAATTCTGAATCAGAAACGATCTAAAGATGTCGACAACCAAGTATGAAAGCATGAAGATTCCCATCTTGAAGAAATCAGAATATCCAACATGGAGGGTAAAGATGCTGATGTACCTGGAGGCTATGGATCCTGACTATTTGGACAGGATTCGTGATGGACCATATATTCCTACAAGGATTGTAGAACGAACAGATACAGTACCTGAACATTATGTGGTCAAGGCTAAAAGTGAATGGACTCCAAAAGAAAAAGCTCATGTACTCAGGGAACCAAAGATAAAGAATATCTTACACAGTAGTCTTGATGCTGTCATGTCAAACAGAGTGATTGCATGCAAGTCTTCAAAAGAAATCTGGGATACTTTGGAAACTCAGTGCCAGGGATCTGCATCTGTCAAGAAAAACAGAAGGGCTCTTTTGATTCAAGAATATGAACAATTTGATGCAAGACCCGATGAGAGCCTAACTGATCTATATGATAGATTTCTGACACTATTGAACAGTTTATCTTTAGTTGACAAGGAATATGAAACTGAAGATTCAAACACCAAGTTTCTAAGAGCTTTACCTGAAGAATGGGACACTCAGACCTCGATCATTAGACATCAGTATGATCTTAACACTGTGTCTCTTGATGAAGTCTATGGGATGCTAAGAACTCATGATCTTGAAGTTCAACAGAGAAAGAACAAGAAAAGTAGCAAGGCAAAATCAATTGCTTTGAAAGCAGAGGCTAAATCAAAAGGAAAAGCTATGGATGTTGGGTTTCGGGGCAACAAACGCAGCGAAAACAGTCGTAAAACAATAAAAATCCGAAACCCTAACCATAGGATCCGTGTACAAGACATGGCTGATTATGGAGAAACGAAATCATACCTTAATTGAGCTTATAAAATTCAGAAAGATGGAGGTCCTTGTTGAAACCACCACGCAGCCCTTGTTCAAGATCTGCGTCGCCAAAGTAGCCACACGAACGCACGATTACGGAGTTGGTACTAGCCAAAAGAACCGCCCTCGAAAAACCTTTCTCTCCTGTCTCTAGCCTCTCTAATATGCAGAGCTGCTAGGGTTTTGTGTGAAAAACGTATTTTATCACTAAACCTAAAAACAATACATCATTATGTATTTATATGGAGAGGGATATTGGGCCTATACCTAATCTGATTGGGCTTCCAAAACCCAATCTGATTATTAGTAGTAATAGTTATTATATTCAAATTATTATACAATTAATCAAGTCCTACTTAATTAATCCAATAATTCAATAATAATAATAATTCAATTAAATTTGAAATTTAATTATTGCTCCGTCTAAAACGTTCTTTATGTGTAACCCTTTAGGTTATTATTACGTTGGCAATAATTTTAATATCTCATAATAAAATTATAAACAATGAGCGGCATCTAGTAATACATCATTGATACCCAAGTAATAATAATAATTGGTGATCCAATTAAACCTTTCGTGACTAATGTTTCCGTGTAATATAATCTCTTTAACCAAATATTATAGATTAAACTCGAGGCATGTTATTAGTCATCCTCTTCAACATTTAATCCAGGTTTCCTTGATCAATGAGTAGACTATTAAAACAAATCAATATTTGAGCATGGCCATGCATTTTCATAGTCTCACTCAATCAAGAGGCCAATAATATCTCTCCTAATAATAGGAGGGTTAAATCCTATATCTATCATTCATATTTCTCATACGACTCATAATATACCCGATGTCCACTTTTATCATCACCCGGTCAAAGGTAACTTTTAATGTAATCAAAGTATATTAATCCTCGTATAGAAATATAATGATCTCAAGTCTAAGGATCATTACACCATTATCACTGTGAGCTATTCTAATGACTTTATTACCATGTAGAATATCACTGTGGGTTAATCCGGTGCCATGTAGAATATTACATGCACCTATGTTCTTGACTTTAGTATCACTATACCTATGACCAACGAGATGTGGTCATTTAGTCAACGATCATACTAATCTTTATGCATCATAATTGTCCCAATTCATAATGCTTAATTAGGGATAATTTAGGAATATAAACACTATTCTTATAATCTCATTTTTAAGTCACATACTTAAAGATATAGAATACGTGTTCGATATTCCAAGGACATTTATTACTCTAACATTAATATCGCAGTAAATAAAGACATAATAATTGTTGTCGAATAATCAATAGAACATAATCATTATTAAATAACAAAATAGTGTTTCCCAGAAGTACAATTGTATTGTCTCTAGGGCACTAATACTAACAATGGAGACCTCGAGAAGTAAAACAAGAATAGTTGAGTCAGATCCTGATGACTCTTCATCAGATACTGATGGCAATCCTGAAGCCAATACTGATGATGATTCTTCTGACTCAAACATGGAAGAGATGGTTGCTATGATTGTCAGAAACTTCAGAAGGATGAAGTTCAGGAAGAGTAGGAGACAAGGCAACTTTCAGAAAAAGGCTTTCAATCCAAACAAAGATAAGTATATCAAAAAGGACAGCAAGGGTAGTAAATTTGACAAGTCAAAGGTTAGATGCTACAAGTGCAATGGTATGGGTCACATTGCTCCTGAGTGCAAGAAGACAAAGGCACTAATCACATCAAGCAAGGATTGGATGGACTCTTCCTCAGAATCTGATACTGAGGTGGTCAACTATGCTCTAATGGCCAATGCTGATGTAACTGCTGCTCCTGATGATAAGGTACTAAATACTATCTTTGATTTTGATACTGATAATGCTTCTGAGTTAAGCCGTTTTCTAAAGTCATTACATATTAGCTTTAGAAGTCAAACTGCTGAAAATACTAGGATCTTATCTGAGATGTCTGAACTTAGAAAAAGGAATGATATATTAGAAGCTGAATTTTCTCGTATGCAAGAAGTACAAAAAGAATGTGATAATGCTAATCACATGTATTTAGAGATGAAATCCAAAAGTACTGCTCTTGAAAAGGAACTTGAATATGCTAATGAGAAAATCAGAACCTGGACAGACTCTGGTAGGAAATTTCATGAGATTAATACCTCTAAGAATTGGAAAGAGTGTCTAGGATATAAGTCAGATGAGGATAAGAAATTGAAAGAGAAAATTGTCATTGATGAGATAGTCAGTCCAAAGACCTATAGACATGTTGGGCCTGTTTGGCTGCAACTTAAAGTTGCAGCTTATGGCTTATAAACCCAAAAGTGCTTATTGGGGGTGTTTGCCAAAATAAGTGAAACCAACTTATGGCTACTTAAAATGGATAAGTTGAATGTTAAGAATCCTTAACATTCAACTTATAACTTATAACTTATTCTCGATACACGCAATATATAATATCCTTCAAATCTTCAAAACCATATATCTTTTGATCCGTTCATTAAAAAATTGATATGTATATATCAAATTTCTCTACTCATCGAGATCTATCCATTGATATCCATTTATATATATTAAAAAATAAATATTTTAAAAATAATAAAAAAAAGTTAACTTATAAGTTCTGATTTACCCAAACATTCTACTGCTTATAAGTTCTGATTTACCAAACACTCTAGGACTTATAAGCTCAGCTCTACTTATCACTTATAAAGCACTTACTCATTTTAAGCTATAAGTCAACTTTTGCTTGATACCCCAAACGCCCACGTTATAGATGCAACCAAATCTAAGATTACTCCTGTTAATTTTGTTTTTGGTAAGGATTCCAATTCTACTTTTGAAAAGGGATCTACTTCTACTCAAGGAATTAAAATCATAAAGTCTAAACCTGTCTTGAATAAAGTCATTAAGAATGTAGGTCTATTGTCTCAGAAACAGCTTAAGGATAAAATCTGTGAGGTGACAGATAAGAAAAAGGAAGCTACTGTTAAGAGAAACAGGAATGGTAAAGTTGGGATCAATGAAGAGAATGGTTATAAATATATCCCAAATGCACCTAGAAAGTGTTGTTTTAACTGTGGTAACTCTAATCATCTTGCTATTGATTGTAAGAAGAGTAAGAAGAAGATTGCTGATACAGTATTTCTAAGTCTGATGTTAGCAATAGATCAGTAGTTTATAAACCACAGAAGTCCTGTTTTCATTGTGGTAGTATATGGAATTCTATTTATACTTGTAAAAATTATCATGAGTTGTACTATAACTTTTATGATCCATTGCCTAAAGTTGATAAAAATAGTGCAAACTCTGGTAGCATTAAGAATGTCAAGTTGGAACATGCTTTTGTTAATACTGATACTGACAAAGCAAATCCTGATGAAGTAAATCCTGTCAGGACTGCTATGGTCAGAAAGTCTTCTGCTGTGAAAGTTAATAAATTGCATGGAAAAGGAACCCAACAAGTATGGGTTCCTAAATGTTCTAACTAGTGTGTTTCTATTCTGATTACAGGGTAAAAAGAAAAATGTGTTAGTCATGGATAGTGGATGTTCTGTGCATATGACTGGAAACAAAGCCCTGTTATCAGAATATGAGGAAAAAGTTGGCCCAACTGTGTCTTATGGAGATGGCAACATTGGACAAACCTTGGGATATGGCAATATAATCATTGGAAATGTCATCATTGAAAAAGTAGCTCTAGTGAAGGGACTGAAACACAACTTGTTGAGTATTAGTCAAATCACTGACAGAGGTTATCATGTCAACTTCTATTCCACTCATTGTGAAGTAGTCAGTAAAGCAACAAGCAAGATAGCACTGACTGGCTATAGGCATGGTAACATATATGAAGCCAACATTCAATCAAATACTGATGACTCCCCTCCCTGTCTGATCAGTAAAGCTTCAGTAGATGAAAGTTGGAATTGGCACAAGAAGCTTTCTCATCTCAACTTCAGCAATATCAATGAGTTGGTTAAGAAAGATTTAGTGAGAGGATTACCAAAAGTGTTATATACTCCTGATGGAATCTGTGATGCATATCAGAAAGCAAAACAAAGAAGGACATCATTCCAGAGTAAATCAGAATCCTCTATTGAAGAACCATATCACATGCTACATCTTGATCTATTTGGTCCAGTCAACATCATGTCCATCAGTAAGAAAAGGTACACTCTTGTAATTGTTGATGAATATTCTAGATTCACCTGGGTGTATTTTCTGCACAGAAAAGATGAGACTCCTGAAATTCTGTTGGATCATGTGAGAATGATTGAGACAACCACAAAGTACAAAGTCAAGATACTGAGAAGTGATAATGGTACTGAATTTAAGAATTCAAAGATGGAAGAGTTCCGCAAGTACAAAGGAATCATTCAACAATTCTCTGCTCCTGGCACACCTCAGCAAAATGGAGTAGTTGAAAGGAAAAATAGAACTCTTATTGAAGCTGGCAGAACTATGTTGGAAGAAGCAAAAATTACCTACATATTTCTGGGCAGAATCAGTCAACACAACATGCTATACTCAAAATCTCACATTAATAAACATGCATGGTGTTACTCCTTATCAGTCTCTCAAGGAGAAGAAACCAAGTCTGAAGCATCTGCATGTGTTTGGCTATAAATGTTTTGTTCTCAGAACTCATCCTGAACAGCTAGGGAAATTTGAAACAAGGCTGATGAAGGAATTTTCATAGGCTATCATGCATCAAGAGCCTTCAGAGTTTTTAATTTGAGGACAAGGACTGTCATGGAGTCAATACATGTATCTTTTGATGACAAGAAGATAGCTGGAATCAATGAAGACTCTCATGATAGATTGATTTTTGAAAATGAAGCTACCAAGGAACCTGAGGAAAGTGAATCAGATCTTGTCCATACATCAGATCCTGATGGGTCACCAAATCCTGATGACACACCAGATGCTGATGGTACAAATACTGATGATGCAATCAATAGTGATACTTCTAGTAGTGCTAATGTTGAGGGGGAGCAACAACATTCTACTACAAGTTCAGAGTCAACTCAATCATCAGGACATAATTCTTCAGATACTGATTCAAGTGATGATCCTGATAATTTATCAAGAGGAAATATCAATAATTCAGGGGGAGCTTCAAGACAAGCAAGTTCTTCAAATCAAGTTAACACCAATCCAGGGAGAGCATCTACTTCAAGAAACAATTTAACACCAGCAAGGAAATGGACTGCAAGTCATACTCCTGATTTGATCATTGGGGATCCTTATGCAGGTGTTCAAACAAGAAGTTCTACTCAAAATGAATGTCTATACAATAACTTTCTATCCAAGGAGGAGCCTAAGAAAGTTGAAGATGCACTTAAAGATGCTGATTGGGTTACTGCAATGCAAGAGGAACTGAATGAATTTGAAAGAAATGAAGTCTGGAAACTGGTACCAAGACCAAAGAATAGATCAATTGTTGGTACAAAGTGGATTTTCAAGAATAAGACTGATTCTGATGGAGTAATAATCAGAAACAAAGCAAGACTAGTTGCAAAGGGGTATTCTCAACAAGAGGGAATTGATTATGATGAAACTTTTGCTCCTGTTGCAAGACTAGAAGCCATCAGGATATTTCTTGCTTATGCAGCACATAAGAAATTCAAGGTTTTCCAGATGGATGTTAAAAGTGCTTTCTTAAATGGAGAACTGGAGGAAGAAGTCTATGTTGAGCAACCTCCTGGTTTCATTGATCCTAATTATCCAGATCATGTCTACAGATTGGATAAGGCACTTTATGGACTAAAGCAAGCTCCAAGAGCATGGTATGAAACTTTAGCTCTATTCTTACTGGAAAGTGGATTCAAAAGAGGTGCTATTGATAAAACTCTATTTTATTTGAATCATGGTAAGGACTTGTTGTTAGTTCAGATTTATGTTGATGATATCATTTTTGGGTCAACAAACAATAAGCTTTGTGAAAAGTTTTCCAAGCTTATGCAGTCAAGATATCAAATGAGCATGATGGGAGAAATGAGTTACTTTCTTGGTCTTCAAGTTAAACAGACTGATGAAGGGATTTTTATCAATTAGTCTAAATATACAAGGAATTTATTGACAAGGTTTAACATGCAAAATAGTTCTCCTGCTACGACTCCCATAGCTACAGCTACCAAACTTGATCCTGATCAAGGTGCTGAGGTAGATGTAACTCACTATAGAGGAATGATTGGCTCTTTATTGTATCTCACTGCAAGTAGACCAGATATCATGTTTGCAACCTGTCTATGTGCAAGATTTCAAGCAAAACCTAGAGAACCCCATCTGATTGCAGTCAAAAGAATTTTCAGATATCTCAAAGGCACTTCTTCACTTGGCCTTTGGTATGCAAGGGAATCAGATTTTGGGTTGTGTGGTTATTCAGATGCTGATTTTGCAGGATGCAAAATAGACAGGAAAAGTACTTCAGGAAGCTGTCAGTTTTTGGGTGGAAGACTAGTTTCATGGTTCAGTAAAAAGCAAAAATCCATTTCCACTTCAACTGCAGAAGCTGAGTACATTGCTGCAGGAAGTTGTTGTGCTCAGATAATGTGGATGAGAAATCAGTTGTTAGATTATGGCCTGTCATACTCAAAAATCCCTATTTATTGTGATAACCAAAGTTCTATTGCAATGACAGGAAATCCAGTTCAACATTCTCTTACTAAACACATCAGTATTCGATATCACTTCATAAGAGAACAAGTTCTGGAAGGAACAATTGAACTTCACTTTGTTCCTACTGATCAACAACTAGCTGATATATTCACCAAGCCACTACCTGAAGCTACTTTCAATAAACTGGTGAATAAACTTGGAATGATGAACTTTGAGAATTTCTGAGGAAAGCTACAGAGAGGAAATCCTGATAACTGTCAAATCCTGATGGTTATTCAGAAAGGTATGTTTTCTTTGATCAAATCCTGATAGGATGCAATCCTGACAGGAGGTCAACTGGTCAAATCCCGATGCTCAGATTTTGAAGCTGGTATGAAAACCAGAAGTTCTAAGACAATTTGTCAACAACACTCCTGGTAAACTCTGACAAATAAGATCATTACTTAGTCTTTGATTAAGTTATTAAGTCTTAATTTTCAATTACAATTATATTTTTGTCAGCGATTACTATTCGTTATATTATGTATCAAATGCAGTGTTACTAACAAATTGTGCAGGAAAAGTAAGAAGGACAAGAACAATTGAGCAAATGGTTTCATAGGAAATGCTTTTATTCCTGATGAGGTTAGGTTTTTCTTATATAGGAAAATGCCTACTCGTTATGGTTTAATTTCTAATGCTATGGGGCAAGGCCAATCACACCTTGTTCCTAACCCAAGCTTTCATCCTAAACAGTCTAAACAGTCAACTGCCACCTCTAATGTCTCTCAAAAGACTTTAGTTGTAAAAGCAAAGAAGTCAGCTAGAACTGATGTGTCAGGAAGGCAATCAGGTTCAAAGGACTTTTCCTCTACACCTATCACTAAAAAGAAGTTACAAGGGGGTGTACAAGGGGTCCTGGTGAAGAAAGCTGCAAAGGGAGGTGAGGCTGTTTCTGTTAAAAGAAAATTAGTTCTCAGGGATGAGATTGACTCAGAGGATGATTTACCTATATCCTCTGTGATGAATGTGAATAAGGAAGTTGCTGATACTGCTACTGCAGCTGTGGTTCAATTGTCTACACCACAGAAGAAAAGGAAGTTATCAAAAAGCAGGTATCATATTCCTTTAGAAAAGAAGCATGATACTGATGTACAGGACACTTCTATTCTGAATGAGCAATCAGTTTCAACTGCTCAAGCAAATCCTGATGTTAGTATTCGTGATGCTGCACCAAGTCAAGTGGTTACTATTTCAGACTCTCCAGCACAGGACTCTCCAACAAAAAGACATATTGATATTTCATGGGAGAAGTATGGTGCTGCTGCTTCCAATCTTGGGATAAAACATCCAATGGAAAAGCTAAGGAAGGCAGAAGAGTTAGTCTATCAGAGACAGAAGAAACTGAAAGGATCAAGCCCACAAGAACCTGAACCTCAAAGTGGTTCAGCAGCTCTTTCTGATGATCCAGCCACACAAGAACCACTCAATCAAAGTTTGAGTGAAGGCTTAGCTAGTGGAATGGTCCCACAAGAACCATTTTCTCAAAGGGAGAATGCAGACATCGACATTCCAGCTACACAAGAACCATCTTCTCAAAGTGAAGATGCAGGCCAAGCTACAGTTTCTGAGAAATTTCCTGACAATGCTCAAGGGATTTCTGGTGCAGATGAAGTTCAAAGATTGGTCGAGGACACTGACAATGAGGGAAGCACACAAGAACCTTTGACTCAAAGTGTTGAAGAAGCTTCTGAACCTCAAGCTCCACAAGAACCATTGGTAGCAAATACTGATGCAAGCATATCAAATCCTGACAGTGTTCATCCTGACGCTAGTGGTGCTCCTGATGTTGAACCTATCCTGATACAGCCACTTCATTCAAGACCAATGGATCATCCTATCACAGATTCACAGGATAAAATGAAAGGTATAGCTATTCCTGATCCTGATGTTACTCATAGTACTGATGATGATGACTCTGATGATAGTGATGATGATGAGAATCGAAAAGAGAAGGAACAGCTTGCTACAGCACTCAAAATTAGTCTTGGAACTAATTATGGCTGGCAAAGCTTCCACTGGGAAAGATCAGAGACAAGATTTTTCTATTCCTTCCTTTAATCCTGCTGAGGCACTTAGACAGAATGAATGGAACAATTCATGGCACAGATCTGCTGAATCTGTAAGTTATTCTTCTGCTTTGGAACATGCCTATGATGCAGTGAAATCTATAGAGAATCAAGACTTGAAGAATCATCTGAAGGCTACAACTCTGTTATCCAAAAGTCTAAAAAGTGAGATTGATTCTATCAAGAATTCAACTGAGTTGGTGAGGAATGATATTTCTCAAAATTTTACAAAGGTGCCTACTGCTTTTCAGCTAAGGGTAGTAGAATCCCAAGTGAAATCTGTTATTTCTGAACAAACCTCTATCAACAGAAGGATTGATTCTCTGGATACCAAGGTAACTGACATTCAAGCCTCTCTTTCCTTAATTTTGAATTTATTGTCAAATCCTGATGTCAAAAAGGGGGAGAAGGTTAGTCAGACAAAATGCACACCTGATCTAGTATTAAGGAATAATGATGATGATACTGGAGATGATGGTTGTGACAAAGTGATACAAGGAGAAACCTCTGATGCTGCTGTTATGAAGTCTACAATTCAAACTTCACAAAGTCAAACAACGCAGTCAACTCATGTTTCTGATTCTAGAGTTAAGACAGTAAGAACGTTGGTGCAATCTCAGATCCTGACGGAAGAACAAATCCTGACACCTGGTCATGGACATACTCTTGCTACAATTCCTGAAGGTGATGAAGATATTTTTATTGATAATCCTGAAGATGCATCAAATTTATTCCAGAAGTTTTCTACAAAAGATGGCAGAATTGTTACTCTATATCACACTGATAAAAAAATTTCAACAATTATATGCAAGAAAAGCACTCTCTACAGCAAGTGAAGAATATCCTGATCTCTCACATGAAGAATTCTTAAGACAACAGAGAGAAATGATGGAAAGCTTTAATAACCCTGCTCCTGCTAGAGGTAGAGGAGACAGAGGTAGGAGAGGAGCTAGAAGAAGTAGAAGAGGTTCTTCAACTCAAACAATACCTAGACAGACAAGGTCTCGAGGGTTAAGAATTGAAGAAATTCCTGAACCTATTCAAACTCTAGTAGTTCCTGACAGATCTACTTTTGGCGATGATGGAAATATTGAAGAAGAACCTGAATTGAGAAGAAAATCAAAAAAATCAACTCTCTGCAATACAAATCAAATTGAAGAATCTAATCCTGATGTTGTTCCTGATAATATTCAAGATCCTGATGATTCTGAAATTCTTCAAGAGATTGATTTGATAATCTTATCTACTGTGGTTGATTCTCACAACAAGGAAGTAGATGAAGAAGAAGAAGCCGGAAGAAGTGAAATTACAAGATCAATAAATAGAGATTTCAATCTCTATGTACAAAGGCTTAAACTCTCAAACAGAAGAGTATGGAGGAACCCAAGCAGACAAGAATCTTCACTGGAAAGAAGCTATGCCTTTGAAAAGGAAAAGGATAAGAAGTGGAAACATATTAGTACACTAAGTTGTGATACACTTATCAATTTTCAGTCTGGAGGAATTATTACAAGCGCTTCAAGTGTTGTTGATTTATCTGGGATGGTTAGATCAAAAGCACTCTGGTTAAAGATGTTTTCAAATCTGAAGCAATTGACAAGTAATTCAAGAGGAGGTATTGGACACAGGGATGCTGAATATCTAAATATGTCATATGTTGATCCTTACTCCTTAACTGAAATTGGAGGTACTTTAACTTCTGAAAACCTGAACAATTTACTAGTTGTTGATATAGTTATAGATTGTCATGATGGTTTTGACAAGAAAGAAAAGCTTCTGTACTTCATGAAAGATGGTAGTGTGAAGATTTTATCTATTCAAGATCTGCTGATGAAAACTACACAGAAACTGAAATATGTTCATTATCTTTTGGGATCAAAGAATCAAATGTGCAAGGAATGGAGTGACATGATTTTGTCAACAATAAGAAGAAGACTGGATGGAAACAGTAATTTCAATGGTAATTATACTCCCATGTACTTAAATCAAAGAGGTCAGGATGTGGAAATGCAAAGGGGTACTGCTGTTAAAGAAGTAACTTTTGGCATGACTCAACTTACTCTCAATCCTGATAGGAAGGAAATTGCTTATCTTTTGCTTGAAGAGCATAGTCTTCAGAAAAGCTCCATATTGAATCTCAGAGCAGCTATCTACCAGATTAATGAGGAAGATGAAGAACTCAGAAATCTCAAGGAAAGACTGATTCAAATTCTTGAAGAAAAAGAAGAAAAATTGTTATCCAACTTCTTGAAGATGAATCTGTTCTATCAAAGAATTTAAACAGATAAGTTGTTGCTGCAGATTCTGTACATTTTGTATATATGTTTTTGACATCATTGAATCTTAGGAATCTATACTTTATTTCATAAAGTATGAGATTGGGGGAGATTGTTAGATCAGAATTCAATGATCGTCAGGAGCTAGACTCAACTGATCAGGATTGCTGACGTCATCAGGATTACATGGTCGTCAGGATCAAGATACATATCAGGACTGGGATCAGGATTGATCATCAGGACTGGAAGCTGATCAGGATTCCTACTTCGAGTTATATTTGGAGTCTAGTTAAACATGGAAGTTTATTCTGTCGGTTCCTGGTTTGTAGTATGTAGCTATCAATTATAGATAGGTTTCAATCTTTGTAATTGATTAGGACTTATCATTGATAGAGAAGCTGTGTAGTATATAAACACAGTTTTGGTTTTGGTTCGATATGAATCAAGATAAAAGCTCTTATGAACATAGAATTTCTTGAGAGAGTTTTTGTAAGCTAGCAGCTCTCAAGAACATCAGAATTTCTTGAGAGAGTTTGTAACAGTTTTATATCAGATTTAATAAAGCTGTTATCTTTCTTTCATATTTGTGATATATACATTAAGAAGTCGATTATCTTATACTATTGTATTCAACCCCCCTTCTACAATAGATTATTACTGGGCAACAAGCCTATATCCTTTTTCTTTGTATATTACCATCACAATCTTGAGCCTATTAATTTGTTCTTGTCTTGATTGACTAGTAGAGCATTGTGATATATACTTGAGACTGGTAAAATATTGAGTGTGGGGATATCTTTGTTAATGTGTGAATTTTGGTGGGATTTGAATTGGTTTGACTACTTCTGGTCTGTGATATTTCAAATAAAATCACCAAGGTCAAAAAGAAAAGAAAAAAATAGAGAGCGCAAAAAAAAAATTGAAAAAAAAAGAAAAAGAAATAAAATTTCTCTATCTGAAAGAAAGAAAGAAAGAAAGGAGTGTATGTTCATTGTTTCTTGTAATGTGAAATTTATGAGTTTACATTTGTATGTGGGATGATATCTCAATGTTAGTTTCATGTTGAGTGCTTCAAGTGTATATGAACATTATGCTCTATTAGTTGTCAAGTTTAGCCAACTGCAGCCTTTACATTTTCCTACCCCTCACATAAGCCTCATTATAACCCTTGACAAAGACCTTTTGATTTATACGAACACGAAGTCTAGAGATTTTGGTGGACAAGCAAGCTTATGGTAGCACATGTGCATTTGATTGAACTTGAGTGATACAGTTACACCTAAACACTTGTGTGCTTTCAGTGTTTGTGAGGTTATCTTTCCATCTAAAGCATGTTATTATCTTGTTGATTGAGATTTTGATGTTATTCATGATATATTTTAGTCTTTTTAGACTATGTGCGTGTACTTGAATAATTGTGTTGGTGTGTAAAGTTGAGGAGTTGCGTTATATGACATCTAAGAACTATTACATGGTTAAGTTTGCATGTGTGGTGTGCTATGATATATTTCATGTTTGAGACTTGGCAGTCAACCCAAATAAGATTTTGTGGGTAGATTTACTATAAACCCTCACGAGACCTTACTCGTCCACTAGGGCTGCCTAGGGGTTTAAAGGGCTTGTTGCATATGCCAAATGCAACCGTGATCACCTACAGAAGTGGTAATAGTTATATTAGGACTTAGAGTTTCTTTCTTCTTTGCCCGAGGACGTGCAAAATGCTAAGTGTGGGGATGTGATAAGCGTGTGCTTAATCTAAATATTGTCCCTATATTTAAGTTATTTTGTATTGATTTGGATTTTTATTTAATAAATTATAATGTTTTATTGTAGGTATGAAGGAGTTTTAATAAAGAAAGGCTTGGAGCTTAAATGGAAAGAGTTGGAGATTTATTTGATTGAAATTCGGATTTGATGACCCACTTGCGCAGTTCACACTGTTTGGGCCATAACTGGAGTTCTATAAGTCCGATTCAGACGATTAAACAGCTCACGGAAAGCTTATGAGAAGATATTTATTTTAGAAGTGGTGTTGATATTAAAATCCAGCCGAGTCAGTCCAGAAACAGAGCCCAACAGTCAGCTACGAATTTCTTTGCTGGAATTCAATTATGTTTGGGAAATCTCCTTGTAATTGTATTAAATAATTAAAAATACTTTTATTAGAGATATATTATATATTATTCAGACCTAATCTGAATATACATCAGACCTAATAGAAACGAGAGAAAAGAGAGATAATACAGAAAAAGAAAAAGAAGAAGCTTGAAGAAGGAGATTCAGCAATTGAAGACGTTCAACTGTAATTGATTTCTTCATCTTTGTGTTTAGAATTATCTCCTTAACTCTTTTAATTATGTTTATGTGCTATCAAATCTTGGATTGTTTTGAGACCTTGATTATGAACTAAATTTATATAAGTTGGGATTTTTATGGAACCCTGGTATGGAATTGTTGGTGTTTTGATAAGAAGTATTGTATGTAGTTCACAGTTTATTCGTTCAAGTGGATTTCATGATATATTATTTGCTATTGTTTGGCCAACTCTAGTAGATAGTTGAGTTAATTATAATACTGAGAGGGTTATAGTTAACTGACACAATACTTGAATGGTGCATGCTTATATCTGTTGATATTAATTTTGTGACGGTATAGACATATATTGTTACCTTGCATAACCGTGTGAAATTGGTGCTTAATCGTATTCTTGAGATTAAATTGGCGTAGAAATATGTTAGTTTAGTTAATAGAATCTATACCATAGTGATTTTGAGAGAAACCTATGATCATTAAAGTTGTGGTTAGTAAATTGTGAATTTGTTATAGTATTACACTGCTTTATTACCAACATGAACATATTAGGGGGAAATAATTATCTTGACTTATCTTCTCGTATCTAAAACTCATCCGACTCTCTTTGCTAGTATAATATTAGTTAGTTAATTAATTAGTTTTAGTAGAAAAATCAAAACCCAAATCTTGTGTTCGATAACTGAATTGTGAGATTTTACTTGCTATTAATACAAATTTACAGTCCTTGAGGAACGAAATCTGGTATTCACTACTATATTACTTGTTTGCGATTGTGTACACTTGCACATCTATATTTTACGCAACAACACCTCCAGTCGTCAAGGAGAATATTCCACACTTTCTTAAGAATGTTAGTTGTCCAGTTTTCGTTAAGCCTGTTTCGATACCTATCAATGAAGGAGACTTGATCATTAGACAAGAATTGCTTGAGGAGGATTTAAAGAAGGAGGTAGAGATAAAAACTGAGTTGCATATGAAGTCAGTAAAAACTGAATTACCTAAAACTGATATAGGCAATAAAGTAGGAAAGGCTAAAAAGAATAGGAATGGGAAAACATGTGTTATTAATCAGAATATTGTTACATCCTCTCCCATTGCATCTAGGAAGTTGTGCAATAATTGTAATTCTGCTGGTCACCTTACACATGCATGTAAAAAGGTTAAAGTAGAAAATGATATTACTTCTGAAATGCATAACATGTCTGACATGCCTAATCTTCATGAACCTTGTGGTAAGAAAGATTGCTTACTTTGTACATACAATATCATGCATGCTTATTTTAAGTTAATGAATGCATCTAGTAGCACTAGCACTGAAACTAAGAAAGCCACAGTCAACATGAAAGGCAAACAGGTTAAGACTGAATCAAATGTTACTCCTGTTAAAGTTTCTAAACCTTCAGGACCCAAACAAGTTTGGGTACCAAAGTTCGCATAATCAATCTGTGATTGCAGGGTAAGGTTAATAATGCAAAGGTCGTGTGGATTCTGGATAGTGGCTGTTCAAAACGCATGACAGGAGAAGAGTCCCTGCTTACAGATGTGGTTAAGAAGACCGGTCCGATAGTAACCTTTGGAGATGACAACAAGGGATTCACTACGGGATATGGTAATCTAGAAATTGGGAATGTCATCATTGAAAACATCTCTCTTGTTGAAGGATTAAAGCACAATCTACTAAGTATCAGTCAATTCTGTGACAAAGGATACAATGTGGACTTCAGAAAAGACAAATGTTTGATCTCAAACAGGAAAGATGAGAAGTTTGCTCTACAAGGAGTAAGAAAAGAAAATTTGTTTATAGCTGACTTAAGTTTTGCCAGAGATGGAGAAGTCAAATGTTTCTACAACAAGGCTTCGACAGATCAAAGTTGGTTATGGCATAAGAAGCTCTCACACTTGAACTTCAGAACTATGAACTCTTTGGTAAAGACAGAGTTAGTGAGAGGGTTACCCCTGATGGAATTTCATCAGGATGGACTATGTGAAGCATGTGAAAAAGGGAAGTCTAAGAAAGCATCACACAGAAGAAAAGAACTGACAAGCATTTCTGAACCTCTTCAGCTGATTCATATGGATTTATTTGGTCCAGTAAATGTCATGTCAATCTCAAGGAAAAGATATGCATTGGTGATGGTTGACGACTACTCTAAGTACACGTGGGACAATCAAAGGATGAAGCAACACAATTAATCATTGATAACATAAAGAAGACAGAAGTAGAAGCTAACCTACCTGTGGGGACAATCAGATCAGACAATGGAACTGAATTCAGAAATGCAGTTCTAAATGACTTCTGCACAGAGAAAGGAATATCCAGAAAGTATTCAGCACCAGAACTCCTCAGCAAAATGGAGTAGTGGAAATGAAGAATCGAACCTTGGTTGAAGTAGCAAGGACTATGCTAAGTGAATCAAAACTTCCCACTTATTTTTAGGCTGAAGCAGTAAATATAGCTTGATACACTCAGAATCGTACCCTGATTAATAAAGATCATTAAAAGACTCTGTATGAGTTAATGACCAACAAGAAACCATTAGTGAAGTACTTTCATGTGTTTGGTACAAAGTGCTTTGTATTGAAAGATGGAGAACATCTAGGCAAGTTTGATTCCAAAGCAGATGAAGACATTTTTCTGGGCTATTCTCTGGAATCTAAAGCTTACAGGGTTTATGTGATTGAAGATAAGAAGGTTTTGGAAAGCCTTAATGTAACGTTTGATGACACCAAAAGACCAAGCCTGCAAACAGGAGAGAACTCTGAATCCTTGGTATTTGAAAATCTATCAGGAGATCTCTCTGATAATGAAGAAGAACCTGTAGTTGTTCCTGGTAATAATAATAATGACAATGATAATGATTCTAGACCAAGTGATAACAGTGGTGGAGATCCTCAAACTACCACTGAATCCACTAGTCAAACAACATGGTCAACAGATCATACCGGCAACAACTCGGGGGGAGCAGGAGAAGGATCAACTAGTCACACTCAACAAAATTATGAACAAGGAGAATCATCAAGATCGTATCTGCCAAGACAAAGGGTATGGAGTCGAGCACATCCCTTTCACTTGATCATTGGTGATCCAGACTCAGGAGTGAGAACTAGAAGGACATCACAAAATAAATGTCACTATTCTGGGTTTCTATCAGAAACAAAACCTAAGAAAGTTGAAGATGCCCTGGAAGATCCAGATTGGGCGATTGCAATGCAAGATGAACTCAATCAGTTTGAAAGGCAGAAAGTTTGGAAGCTGGTACCCAGGCCTAAAGGAAAATCTGTTATAGGAACAAAATGGGTATTCAGAAATAAACTGGATGAAGATGGCATTGTAACGAGAAACAAGGCCAAACTGGTTGCTAAAGGTTACTCTCAAGAAGAGGGTATAGATTATGATGAAACCTATGCACCAGTAGCAAGACTTGAGGCTATCAGGATGTTTCTGGCATTCGTAACACATTCCAATTACAACGTATATCAAATGGATGCGAAGAGTGCATTTCTGAATGGGGAGCCAGAGGAAGAAGTTTATGTTGAACAACCTCCAGGTTTTGAGGATTCAAATCTGGTGGACTTTGTATATTTTCTATTCAAAGCTCTCTATGGACTCAAGCAAGCTCCAAGGACATGGTATGACACTCTATCAGAATTTTTACTTAAAAATAACTTTACTAGAGGTGTCATAGATAAAACTCTCTTTTATAAGATGCACAAAAATGATTTAATATTAGTGCAAGTATATGTTGATGACATAATATTTGGTTCTACTAATGATGATCTTTGCAAGAGATTTGCTAAGTTAATGCAGAGTCGATATGAAATGAGCATGATGGGTGAATTATCATTCTTTCTTAGACTACAAGTGTATCAAAGGCAAGATGGAATATTCATTTGCCAGTCCAAGTACATCAAGGATCTTCTAAAGAAGTATCAAATGGAAGACTCATCTACAGCAAAGACTCCAATGCCAACTGCCACTAATCTTGATAAGGATGAAACTGGTAAGAAGGTTGACATCACAAGCTATAGAGGTATGATAGGCTCTTTACTATATCTCACTGCAAGTAGACCAGACATAATGTTTGCAACATGCTTGTGTGCTAGGTTTCAGTCTGATCCAAAAGAATCTCATCTTATAGCTGTGAAACGTATATTTAGATATCTTAAGGGAACCCCAGATCTTGGAATTTGGTACCCTAAATATACAAGATTTGATCTTATTGGCTATACAGATTCAGTTTTTGCAGGTTGTAAGATTGATCGGAAGAGTACTTCAGGAAGCTGTCAGTTTCTTGGAAGAAGATTAGTTTCCTGGTATAACAAGAAGCAACACTCAGTATCCACGTCGATAGCTGAAGCTGAATACATAGCTGCTGGTAGATGTTGTCCTCAAATCTTGTGGATAAGAAACCAACTCCGTGACTATGGGCTTTTGTTGAACAAGATTCCAATATTTTGCGACAACACAAGTGCCATAACAATCTCTAACAACCCAGTTCAGCACTCGAGGACTAAGCACATCGATATCAGGTATCATTTTATCCGAGAGCATGTCATGAATGGAACTGTGGAGTTACATTTTGTACCCACAGAGGAACAAATTGGAGACATCTTTACTAAACCGCTTGATGAATCCACTTTTTCTAAGTTGGTTGGTGAACTTGGGATGTTAAATCTTTATAATTGATTTTAATTAGAAGTCAGTAACTGCAAGATAATCCTAATAGGTCCATGAGTTTAAGAATTTCTATATCCTTAGGACTTGTGAATTTATTTTCAGGAGTAATTCTCGTAAGTTGGAATTATCTTACTAATTTTATGTCATATTTATGAATGGTATATCTTCTGGCATTTAATTAGCAAATAATTCTAAAATTATTTAAGTGCTAATATTTGTTCTAATTATTATGAATTTATTTAATCCAAATTATTTTATTTTGTTTTGAACATTATAAAATAATGCAGCATAATTGACTGGATTTTAATTGGTTTATATCAGTTAATGATATTTAATCAATTTTATTCTAAGAAAATTGTGAAATTTTTGTTAACTGTGAATTTTATTTAAAAGGTTTGATCTATAGGAATTCACAGAAGACAAAAATCAAAGATTTTGTTTTGAAACTGGCAACAAGTTTGAAATAAAACAAGGAGCAAAATTTATCGAAATAGAAGTTTCGATGGTTTTTCTAGTACTTTGACAAAAACTATCGAAGTGACTAAAAATCATTTTGATAGGTTTTTGAAAGAGGAAAATGAAAACTATCGAATGAGTTTTTTCGATATATTTTGAAAGAAAACTAAAATCTATCGAATAATTCAAATTTGTTAATATTCGAAAATCTCGATAGTTTTTCAGACATAACAAATGTTCGATGGTTTTTAGTTTTTAAATTATGAACCTTCGATAGTTTTTATGTGGAAGTCGGTTTAAATTCTGATTTTATCCACTTCGATAGTTTTTCCAAAACTATCGAAGTATGATTTGACTTTTATACCCCTGAACAAAAACTATCGACAGTACAATTTAAAAACTATCGAGCATGAAATTACTTAAATGCCCCTGACAGTTTATTTAGTATATATTTGGCACTTAGACGTTTTTTTTTCTGTTTTATTCTCAGATCTAAGCTTCATATTCTATACTTACAGATACACACAAGCATAGTACCTAAATAATCTCGAGAGTTTTCTTGATCTTTGACTGTGAAAAACCTCAACTCTTAAGTTACCACAGTAATTTCATTTTTACTGAGTAATTGTCCTGTCTTAATCGATTGCTTGAGTTTTTCTGTTCAAGTTTCACAAGAAACTATCAAAGTCCTAATTCGAGGTGTTAATATTTTAACTATTCTTGACAATTGATAATTAGTTCCTCTTAACTAGTTATTCAGTAATTGAGTTTAGTTTCAATTTGAGAATTAACGATTTACAAGAGAATTAGGGTTCTTGAAATTGGGTATCTTGTTTGATTCGATTTTTAGTTTAATAATAAGGGATATTTTAAGTAATAAATTAATTGGGTTTAATTTTGGTTTTAATTTTAATTTTCTGGAATTTGTGAAAATTCAATGGCCAGAGAATTTGTTATCACCAAAACGAATCATGGCTCGTTTCAAAACGTGCAATCCATCACGAACTTACAGTTTCGTGCATGGGCACAATTTTTGAATTCACATTCACTAGTGGCCTATGCTTTAAGTACTCCCGCGGTTCTTTGTGTTGATCAACTAACTGCACTGTACACCACTACCACTAACACATAAGAAGATAATGTGTTAGCCTTTAGTTTTGTTGTGCCAGGGGGCAGAACAATAAGGGTAACGGAACAAGATGTGAACAGAATTCTTCGTTTTCCATCGGAAAATCTTGTTCCTAATCCCACAACTGAGGAAATACATGATTTCTTCACTCTCATAAGAAGTCAACAACCCAACTTCTTTATGGGAGAGTTTCTGAAGCATCACTTAACCAAGCACTACAATTTTTCCTTTCACACACTCATACATGTTTTTACTGCTAAAACTAGAAAGCTGCATGATATTCCTTTATTTCTTCAGAAATTAGGGTTTGCTGTTGCTAACAATAGGCATATTAACATTGGTAGACTTGTGATTGATCAGATAATCCAGTGCATGGGGCCTTTGGAAGAAAGAACAGGGCACTTTGATATGCTTTGCTTCTATCCAAGGTTTCTACAGTTAATTATGGATGATGTGTTAATAGGTGAAGAACGAGAGATATTTGCAGATAAGGAGAAGGTGGAGTGCATGAAGATGAAGAGTAATGCAATAACAGCTCTAATCAAGAAGAATCATCTTCCAGGGGTGCCTACTGTTCTCACAGATTATCTTTGAACGGTACCCCTACCACTTCAACCCCCAGGGGAACAGGTAAACCAATGTATAATTCCTGAACCTGTTGTTCCTCAACAACATGCACCAATGGACATAGATCCAGTAATAGAGCCCTAAGTGGCCATTCCTGACCAAGAGGTTGAAAACCAACAACCTCTAACCACGGTTGTAAAGCATAATGTAACATAAGATGTAAAAGAGATAACTACAACTCAACAAAGGACAAAACAGACAATAGTATTAATAGAAGCACAGGAATCCAGAATCAAAGAAGAAAAGGTAAACTCAAAAAATCAAAATACGTTATGTATTCTTGAAGTCCGTAAACAGGTCACAGAAAGAAGTTCATGAAAATGTTCAAGCCTCGGTGACAGCAATAGAAACAAGACTTTGAAGACGACAGAAGTATGTGAATGATTTAGGGTTCAGTACCACGGGATTCCAGTGATGAAGCAACCAGAACGACAAGGGACGTATCAGCAGCATTATAATTGAAGTCATAAAATAAGAATTGATTAAGTGTTATTCATCTGTGAACCAGACCAGTTGCACTAGGTGACGGCACTGAAAAGATCAAGTTGTTTTATCGTCTCGGAAGAAATTGATACTGTCTATTACTTAAACACCCAGGAGCTCAGTGGAATCATTAATGGATAAAAGACAAGAAAAAGTGATTCGATAGTTTTTCTTTTTAGAAAACTATCGAATGATATAAAAAGTGATTCATTGAAAACCAAGTTAAGTTAATTTGGTATTCGATAGTTTTAATTAAAAAACTATCGAATGGTGAATTAACTTAATTCATTCGATGGTTTTTTATTAAGGAGCAGGTGAAAAGTATTCTTGTTGTCAGGTTGATTTTGAAGATCCAACGGCCAGGATTGTTTCTACAATCTAAGTTCGATGGTTTTCAAACCAAAGTCTGCAGTTAATACAGAGTGAAGAATGTGTCTTCTTAAGTTAAGGATTTCAACACAGAGACATTACTGAGAGAGAGAAGAGCCGGAGAAAATTATCAGAGAAATTAATAGTGCTCAGAACTTGATCATTGTTTTGTATTTGTGTAACCTTAAACTCATTGACGCTAATCTACGGATTAGAAATTGTAGCACCCCTCGAGGTTTATATTTATAAAAAGATATATTCCCCGAAACTTGATTTGGTTTGGTGTGTTTGATTTCGTTATAGAACTGAAAGATTAATCCGCGAACGAAATTAAATTATTTGTGAGTATCGAATTCAACCCCCCCTTCTACGATACTTTGGACCTAACAATTGGTATCAGAGCTACTTGATTGATATACAAATCAGATCCGGTGAATGAGACCAAAATCAAACGTAGTGTGAAAATACGAAGCAAATTTTTTAACTTTCAAATTTTTTCATTTAATTGGAATTTCTTGAATTTTAAATAATTTGAAATTTTCAGAAACCATGAGTGCTCCAAAGACAACCACTGGTATTAAAGTTCCCCCGTTTACTAGAGATGATTTCGGTTTGTGGAAGATGAAGATGTTGTTATTTATCAAGGCATCTAATCCGTTGTATATTGGCATATTAGAAAACGGACCGTTTGTACCAATGAAACCAGTTAGTGAATCTACAGCTCCTGATGGTAGCAGGATTCCTTCAGGCACCCAACCTAAGGACATAAGTGAATTTACAGATTCTGACAAAGAACTGATTCGATTGGACACCGGTTTAATGTTGATATTGGCGGACTCCGCAGACAAGGAAATGAGCTATCAGTTGATGAACTGTACAAGCGGGAAACATATGTGGGATACCATTAACTTAATAATGGAAGGAACTGAAGACGTTCAGGAAAACAGATTGGACATTCTGACTTCTCAATATGAAGCGTTTAGGTCCCTGCCAGGAGAAAGTATAACTCAGGTCTTTGAGAAGTATACTAAGCTCCTCAATGAATTGGCAATGAAAGGAAAGACCTATCCACTGAGAGAATCGAACAGGAAGTTCATGATGACGCTGCCCCATCATGTAGAACACAAGTCATCATCCATTAGGGAAAGAATTGACTTCACAAAGATGTCATTAGAGATGATCTATGGCAAGTTGAAGACCTATGAGATGGAACAGGAACAAAGGGTGATAATCTACGGATCAGGGACAGTGGACAGCAAGCACAATGCACTTGTGAGATCAGCAGCACTTGTAGTGGATGAACCAATAACTTCTGAGATTCAGGTTCAAACCCCTAGAGCTGGAAAGGAGGTGATAATAGAAGCAGAAATGGATTCTGTGAATCTGGGTGTTGATGAAAGTGATTACTACACCCTAGAAGAGCTTGAGCAAATGGAAGACAAAACCATGGCGTACTTAGCAGCAAAGTTTAGTCATATTCGTTTCAAGAGAAACCCTAAGTACAAGTTCAAGGGCTCAACCAACAGATTCCAGAAGAGCAATTATACACCTAGTACAGGCTTTAAGGGAGGCTACAAGACTGGCATGATTGATAGGAGCAAATCAAGATGCTATAACTGCAATGAGTTAGGGCATTTCGCCACTGAATGCCGGAAGCCTCGTCAAGCAAGAGACATGAAAGATGTCTATGGAAAGAAGGATTCTTATGATGAGTTGAAGAAGGAGAATGCCAAGCTTAAACAGCAATTGGAGGCATTCTCTGGAAAGCAGAAAGGGAAAGCTTACATAGCAGAGGGAAAGCACTGGGATGATACTGATTTGGATGAAGAGGAGGAATATGTAAATGTCGCTCTAATGGCTGACTCTTCAGAGGAATCACCACAATCATCTCAGGTACCTATCTTAACTACAATTGATATGTCTAATTCTGAGTACAAGAAAACTGTGCAAGATCTTAGTGTAGAATTGTTTAATGTACACACAAGCATGCTAGCATCAGAAATGGAAAATGCTAAACTAGTTCTTAAGATTAAAAAGCTAGAATCTAAAAATGAAGAACTAGAGCTTGTAGCTGTAACATTAGAAGATCTTAAGCAAAACAATGCGTACTTAGAGAACAAGGTCAAGTGTAATGATGAGATAGAGACTATCCTCAGGAAGCAGATTTCAGATCTAGATTTGAAGCTGAATGCTTTTAAGAATTCCGCTCTAGTGGCTAGGGAAATCATTGATACTCAGGCTGTAGAGAATAAAACTGCTATAGGATTTGACTATAACAAGAAAGCTGGTAAGAAGATTGTGGAATTCCCTGTGACATCTTCAGTTGTCAAAAGGAATACTCCACATGTTCTTAAGAATGTTGATTGTCCAGTTTTTGTTAAGCCGTTTCCACCACTCTTTCATGAGGATGACCTTTTCATTAGACAAGAATTGCTTGAGGAGGATTTATTGAAGGAAAAAGAGGTAAAGACTAAGTTGCCTAGGAAATCAGTAAAGAATGAATTACCTAAACCTGATTTACCTAAAACTGAAGTAGGTTCCTTAGTTAGTAATGTTAAAAAGAACAGGAATGGGAGGAAGAAGATTGTTAATCAGGAATTGGTTCCATCTTCTCCCATTGCATCTAGGAAGTTGTGTTCTATTTGTAATTCTGCTGGACACCTTACACATGCATGTAAAAAGGTTAAAGTAGAAACTGCTAATACTTCTGAAATGCATAACATGTCTGACATGCCTGATACTCATGAACCCTGTGGAAAGAAAGAGTGTTTGCTATGTAAGTACAACATCATGCATGCTTATTTTAAGTTGATGTCTGATAGTAGCAATAGCACTAGTAATGTTAAATCCACAGATACTATGAATATCAAACAGGGTAAGACTAAATTGAATGTTACTCCTGTTAAATCATCTAAACCTTCAGGACCCAAACAATTTTGGGTACCAAAGTCCGCTTAATCAATCTGTGATTGCAGGGTAAGGTTAAAAGCTCAAAGGTTGTGTGGATTCTGGATAGTGGCTGTTCTAGACACATGACAGGTGAAGAGTCCCTACTTACAGAGGTGGTTAAGAAGACCGGCCCGATTGTAACCTTTGGAGATGACAGCAAAGGATTCACTACGGGATATGGTAAATTGAAAGCTGGAAATGTCATCATTGAAAACATCTCTCTTGTTGAAGGATTAAAGCACAATCTTCTAAGTATTAGTCAATTCTGTGATAAAGGCTACAATGTAGATTTTAGAAAGGACAAGTGCTTGATCACCAACAGGAAGGATGAGAAGCTTACTCTACTGGGAGTGAGAAAAGGGAATTTGTTTATAGCTGACTTAAGTTCTACCAGTGAAGGAGAAGTTACATGTTTCTATGCAAAGGCATCTTCAGAACAAAGTTGGCTATGGCACAAGAAGCTCTCACATCTGAACTTCAAAACTATGAACTCTTTGGTAAAGAGAGAGTTAGTGAGAGGGTTGCCCCTGATGGAATTCAATCAGGAGGGACTATATGAAGCATGTGAAAAGGGGAAGTCGAAGAAAGCATCACATGGAAGCAAAGGAATGACAAGCATTACTGAACCATTACAGCTGATTCATATGGATTTATTTGGTCCAGTTAATGTTATGTCACTTTCAAGAAACAGATATGCATTGGTGATGGTGGATGACTACTCCAAGTACACGTGGGTGTTGTTCATACAAACAAAGGATGAAGCAACACAACTAATCATTGATCACATCAAGAAGATAGAAGTGGAAGCTAAGCTACCTGTGCGGACAATCAGATCAGACAATGGAACTGAATTCAAGAATGCAGTTCTAAATGATTTCTGCTCAGAGAAAGGAATATCAAGACAGTTTTCAGCACCAAGAACTCCTCAACAGAATGGAGTAGTGGAAAGGAAGAACAGGACCTTGGTTGAAGCAGCAAGGACCATGTTGAGTGAATCAAAACTTCCCACTTACTTTTGGGCTGAAGCAGTGAATACAGCTTGCTACACTCAGAATCGAACCCTGATCAACAAAGATCATGAAAAGACTCCGTATGAGTTAATGGCCAACAAGAAGCCAACACTGAAGTACTTTCATGTGTTTGGTGCAAAGTGCTTTGTACTTAAATATGGAGAACATCTTGGCAAGTTTGATGCCAGAGCAGATGAAGGCATTTTTCTAGGCTATTCTCTGGAATCTAAGGCTTTCAGGGTATATGTGATTGAAGATAAGAAGGTGTTGGAAAGCTTTAATGTAACATTTGACGACACTAAAAGACCAGGCCTGCAAACTGGAGAGAACTCTGAATCTTTGGTATTTGAAAATCTATCAGGAGATCTCTCTGACAATGAAGAAGTACCTGAAGTTGTTACAGTCATTAATAATAATCATAATGATAATGATTCTGGACAAAGTGGTGACCAAAGTGGAAATCCTCAACATACAGGATCCACTAGTCAGTCTTCAGAATCAATAGATCAAACCATCAACAACTCAGGGGGAGCAGGAGAATGATCAACTAGTCACACTCCACAATATCTAGAACAAGGAGAATCGTCAAGATCGTATCTGCCAAGACAAAGGGTATGGAATAGAGATCATCCCTTTCACTTGATCATTGGTGATCCGGACACAGGAGTGAGAACTAGGAGAACATCACAAAATGAATGTCACTATTCTGGGTTTCTTTCAGAAACAGAACCTAAGAAAGTTGAAGATGCTCTAGATGATCCAGATTGGGTGATTGCTATGCAAGAAGAACTCAATCAGTTTGAAAGGCAGAAAGTTTGGAAGCTGGTACCCAGGCCTAAGGGAAAATCTGTTATTGGAACACGATGGGTATTCAGAAATAAATTGGACGAAGATGGCATTGTAACGAGAAACAAAGCCAGACTGGTTGCTAAAGGTTACTCTCAAGAAGAGGGTATAGATTATGATGAAACCTATGCACCAGTAGCAAGACTTGAGGCCATCAGAATGTTTCTGGCATTTGCTGCACATTCCAATTACAAGGTATATCAAATGGATGTGAAGAGTGCTTTTCTGAACGGGGAGTTAGAAGAAGAAGTGTATGTGGAACAACCTCCAGGTTTTGAGGATTCAAAACTGGCAGACTTTGTGTACTTTCTATTCAAAGCTCTCTATGGACTCAAACAAGCTCCGAGGACATGGTATGACACTCTCTCTGAATTCTTACTTGAAAATGATTTTACAAGAGGTGTTGTAGACAAAACTCTCTTTGTCAAAAAGCATAAAAATGATTTGATATTGGTGCAAGTATATGTTGATGACATAATATTTGGTTCTACTAATGATGATCTATGCAAGAGATTTGCTAAGTTAATGCAGAGTCGTTATGAAATGAGCATGATGGGTGAATTGTCATTCTTTCTTGGATTGCAAGTATACCAAAAACAAGATGGTATATTCATTTGTCAGTCCAAGTACATCAAGGATCTTCTTAAGAAGTATCAAATGGAAGACTCATCTACAGCAAAGAATCCTATGCCAACTGCCACTAAGCTTGATAAGGATGAAACTGGTAAGAAGGTTGACATCACAGGCTACAGAGGTATGATAGGCTCATTACTTTATCTCACTGCAAGTAGACCAGATATAATGTTTGCAACATGCTTGTGTGCTAGATTTCAGTCTGATCCTAAAGAATCTCATATAATAGCTATTAAGCGAATATTTAGATATCTTAAGGGGACCCCAAATCTTGGAATTTGGTACCCTAAAGATACAGGATTTGATCTTATTGGATACACAGACTCTGATTTTGCAGGTTGTAAGATTGATCGGAAGAGTACTTCAGGAAGCTGTCAGTTTCTTGGAAGAAGGTTAGTTTCCTGGCATAGCAAGAAGCAGCATTCAGTGTCCACATCAACAGCTGAGGCTGAATACATTGCTGCTGGTAGCTGTTGTGCTCAGATCTTGTGGATGAGAAACCAACTCCGTGACTATGGACTTTTGTTGACAAAGATTCCAATATTTTGCGACAACACAAGTACCATAGCAATCTCAAACAACCCAGTGCAACACTCGAGGACAAAGCACATCGACATCAGGTATCATTTTATCCGAGAGCATGTCATGAATGGAACTGTGGAGTTACACTTTGTACCCACAGAGGATCAAATTGCAGACATCTTTACTAAACCACTTGATGAATCCACTTTCAATAAGCTGGTTGGTGAACTTGGGATGTTAAATCTTTCTAATTGATTTTGATTAGAAGTCAGTAACTGCAGAGAGTCCTGGTGAATACATGAGTTTAAGAATTGCTATATCCTTAGGACTCGTGAATTTATTTTCTGGAGCAATTCTCGTAGTTAGGATTATTGTACTAATTGTATGTCATAATTATGGATGATATATCTTCTGGCATTTAATTAGTTATTAATTCTAAAAATTATTTAGGTGCTAATATTTGTTCTAAATATTCTAGCATCTATTTAATTTGAATTAATTTGCTTTGTTTTTAACATTGTAGATTAATGCAGCATAATTTATTGGATTTTAATTGGTTAATATCACTCAATGATATTTAATTGATTTTATTCTAAGAAAATTGTGAATTTTCTGTTAAGAATTGATTTTGGAGAATTTTAAAAGATTTATTAAAATTAAAATTTGACAGGAAATACAAAAAGTCTGATTTTTAGAACATGAACAGGTTTTAAAATGAAGACAGAAGCAAAAAGTATCGAATTTAGGAAATTCGATAGTTTTTCAAGTACATTGATAAATCTATCGAAAGTTAATTTCGATGGTTTTTGAAAAGGAAAAAGAAAATCTATCGAAAATATTTCTCGATAGTTTTTGAGATTTAATTTAAAATATATCGAAGGAATTTACCTAATTTAATATTTAAATTCTCGATGTATTTTAAAAATCAGTAGAAAAATGTATCGAAGTGAATTAATCATTTCTATATTCAAATTCTCGATAGTTTTTCTAACAAAACATGTTCGATAGATTTTGGTTTAATTGAGAAACAACTTTCGATAGTTTTTCTAAAAGGTCAGTTTAAATTCTTGAATTTAAACACTTCGATAGTTTTTCAAAACTATCGAAGTGTTTTTGACCTTTATGCCCCTAGAATTAAAACTATCGACAGTATAAATAAAAACTATCGAACAATAAATGACCATTATACCCTTGACAGTTTCAAAAAGGTATAAAAACATTGCCTTAGCTTTTCCTTTTCATTTTTTTCAGATCTAAGAAAAGCTAGAGTTTTGTTTTACTTACAATACTTACACGGCCAAGAACAAGAAAAAACTCGATACTTTCTTGATTACCCATTGATTTTTTAACCTTCAACAGTTCCTATTACTACAGTGAATTCTTCTTAAACAAAGAACTTACTGTGTACTGTGTGTTGTTGAATTTTAATTGTTCTTCAAAGAAAACCATCGAGAGAGGAAACTAGAACTGTGATACTTTGATAATTAGTGAGAATTTAGCACTCTGTTGATTTATCAATCGAGTTCTCAAGGTTGAAATTCACTAATACAATATCATTTTGTAGTCAAGGTTCTAAATCTAGGCATTTGTTTTTGGTTTAGGTGTTTGCATTCGAAAAGAAAAGGGATATTTTGTGTCAAGTTTGATTAATTAGAATTAATTAATTAAATTTAAGTGTAAAATTAGTTTTGGTTTAAAATTAATTTTCTGGAAATTTGAAACATAATGGCTGGAGAATTTATCGTAACCAAGACTAATCATGTCTCGTTCCAAAACTTGCAATCCATAACGAACTTACAGTTTCGTGCATGGGCAGAGTTTTTGAACACACGTTCATTAGTGGCATATGCTGTGAGTACTCCCGTGGTCCTTTGCATTGATCAATTGACTGCGTTGTACACAACCGCCACGGATACAAGTGAGAATAATATAAGATCCTTCAGTTTTGTTGTGCCAGGGGGCAGAACAATAAGGGTGACGGAACATGACTTTAACAGAGTACTTCATTTTCCTACAGAAAACCTTGTTCCTGATCCTACAACTGAGGAGATACATGCTTTCTTCACTCTCATTAGAAGGCAACAACCTAACTTCTTTGTGGGAGAGTTCCTTAAGCATTACTTGCCAAAAGCATGGAACTTTTTCTTTCATACCCTAATCCATGTTTTTACTGCCAAGCTAACAAATCTGCATGGTATTCCCTTATTCCTTCAAAAGATAGGGTTTGCCATTGCGAACAATAGGCATATTAACATTGGACGGTTACTGATTGATCAAGTAATCATATGCATGGGACCACTGGATGAAAGAACGGGCATAGATGACGATGTGCTATGTTTCTATCCTAGGTTCCTACAGCTAATTCTCAATGATATCTTAACAGATAATGAACGGGAGATCATTGAAGGTGAAGCCAACCAGGAGTGCATGAGAATGAAGAGCAATACCATAACCGCTCTCATTAGGAAGAACAACTATCTTCCAGGGGTACCCACTGTTCTCACTGAATATCTAAGAACGGTGCCCCTACCACTTCTACCCCCAGGGGAACAGGTAAATCAAGGTAATATTCCACAACCTGAACCTGTAATGGCACATGTACCAATGGATGTTGATCCAGAGCCCTTAGTGGCCATTCCTGACCAGGAGGTTGCAAACCCACAACCTCTAACCACGGTCGAAGAGCCTTTGGAAGAGCCAAATGAAAACATAAACGAACCTCCTTCCCCTACTATACCCATTAAAGAACCATCCATGAGTGTAGAGGGAGATAGTGCCAAAGCAGCACCACATAAGGAGATACACCCTTCAACAACAGCTCTACCTTCCTCTAAAAGGAGAAGAACAGAAACCGAGGCAACTATTGATACTTCATTTCTCTCATCCAAAGCGCCCTTTACTGATTTTTCTGATGCTGATTGGGCTACGCTAACGAAAGCAATATCTGAACCAATAGCTCAATCAAGTAAGGAAGAATTGACGGAAGCAACTAGTGTTCCGACCATATTACGGTCAGGTTCACTGGTTGAAGGTTCTAAGAACCAAGGGTCTTCACAGACGTCGAGAGAAGGCTTTGACCTAAATGCACAATCTAAAAGGTCATTGTCTACCTCCCCAGATGGAACATATCTGGATCCTGCGGGTAAAGGGTCTGACGTAGGTGCAAATCGGCAACTCGTTGACAGTGAATCAATTACTATTGAGGAGTCAACTGAGGTGAAGTCTTTACAGACTCACGGGGAAGATTCGGGATCTCTACTGTTAAAAGAGCCTGTTTCTAACCCCCTAGAGATTCAAACTCTAGATCCTTCAAAGGATATATCATCTAAGGATGATCAGCAACTTGGTTTATCCAAGGACGGGGACTTGCGAAGCCCCATTGCACCACCGGTGACCTCCTTAAGGACGGCTACGGTGATCTCTTCTGCAGGTACAATCAGCACAAAGGATTTGAGTGAAACAAAAACACTTACACCTGGCCTGAGTGGGAAAGGAAAAATGATTCAAACACCGACAGAAACGTTGAGTGTACACCCAGAGCCAAATGTGAGGAGTGACACCCTAACCCTACCTAATATTGATGATCTGCTGTTACCAACAGAAAGAGAGCTACAAGTTCAATCTTCCCTCAAGGAGATGACAGTTCGAGACAAAGAAGGAAATCCACTTTTCAAGGTTCCACTGCGACCTTCCTTTGACCAAGGGATCTCCTCCAGTCAAGACAATGTTTCTTTAAAGTCTATTCAAGACAAAGTTGACTTGGCTGCAGCTGATTCCAGAAGAACATTCAGGGTCATTGGCAGTGCATCTGGCACTATAACAGGTACGAAGCAGGCAGTGGACTCCTTAAAGAAGGAAGCTATGGAAGAACTAGTCGAGCTGAGGATGGACGTCAGGGAACTTAAAGATGGATTCATGAATGAAGTAACTGCACTGTCTCAAGGACATGAAGCTTTGAAAGAAGACGTTCTGGTTATCCGGGATGGTTAAGCGCGGGTAAAAGATGCAATGAATACCCTCTCACGAGTGGAGTCTAAGCTAAACAAAAGGCTGGATCACATGGAAAAGACTACCAACTCAAGATTGGAGAACATTGACCTGTCGCTAGCTTCTATAAATGAGTTTAATAAGCAGCTTATGGATTTCTTGGAGAATCAAGGTGACGGAGTACAGTCTATATGGAGTATGCTAAAGAACCAACAATCTGGACAACCTGGTTCTTCCTATCAGCAACCTGATCCTTCTAATATCTTTTATGCTGAGGATGCTTTTATCGAGGATTCCTCAACTAAGGGGGAGAAAGTTGGAGAAGGGGTGAAGGATAAATGGGGAGTTTGAGAGACTGTTGAGGCTATTCCAATCAGACAGTACTGGATTGAGGAGCTTGTAGAGGAAGACAAGGAAAGTGAAGAGGAATTTGAGGTCATGCATGAGCAACCTATTCAAGAGGAGCATGAGCCATATTATCCAGAGCCAATAGAACATCCTATCTTGGATGATGATATGGAAGAAGCAAATTCTCTATCACCTGAAGAAGAAGCTGCCTTGGAAGCAATAAGAGCTCAGAGAGCTGCAATAGATGCCAGGCAAGCTGAGAAGGAGAAACAGCAAGCAATTCTGAGAAGTGAAAAGCTAAAGAGAATGAAGGTGTATAATGAAGTGAGGAAGAAGAAGATGATAGATCTGGCAAAGAAAGATGGTACTGAATGGGAAATGGCTTATAAAACCTTTTGCGGAGTTGAAGACGGATTAGAAGTCAACGACAATGCTGAGGTGGAAGTTATTATTCAGGACATCAGAAGTGCTAATCTTGAAGATCAGACTTACTTTAAAGCACTGAGAAGCTCTATAATCTGTCTGAATGCTGGGGTTAAAGCAAATGGTGCCTGGAGCTTATTAATCAGTTTTCTGGAGAAAGGTACATTTGTGATTTCCACTAAGTTTTTAGAACAGAGGACATATACAAAATTGCAGGCTATACTCATCAAGATCCAAAGAACTACAAGGCTAAATGAACTGCTCCGTGAGCATGTTAAGGAGATCGTGATGAAAGTTAGTCCAGAGATTACTGAAGATCCTCCAATGGTTAGATTCATGACGAATGACTTGTTCAGAATCTGCTATTTGACTGAGGACAAACTGAGGGACTACCCAAGAAACTATCTAATCTCAGTTGAGAAGTATCTTAGATCCACTGGATTCTCATCAACGGAGAAGGACAAAGCAGCAGACACTCTTAGAAGATTTCTAATGGAGAATGTTCCTTACTATAGGAAAAGAGTGGAAAGAGGATTGGAAGTGCATACCAGACTGCCAAACATGCCAAAGCTAAACAAGAAAGATGTTAACATTGCATGGTTATGGGCTGGAGTGGGTCAAGAGGTTGAATATATTGGAAGACACATTCAAGGAGCAATCCTTAAACCTGGAGAACCACTGCACTATCTATCAGTGATTGATTATCAAGCTGCTAACTCCGATCCAATGATTGAAGAAGGTGAGATTGGAATGGACTGAATGTTGAAGCAAAGAACAAGAGAACTATCAGCTCAGACTAGAGGAGCAACTTCATTGTATAAAGTTTAATTGTTTTTTGATTTATGAAATCTGGAAATGTATATATATCTGATCCAGAATGCATTAATATTATTACGTTGTCTTACTTTAAGTAGTTTTATGTTTCCTTAGTTAGTTGAGTTATCCTCGAAGTATTTGCTTGTCGAACTCTATCCAATCAAATAGGGGGAGATTGTAAAGCATAATGTAACATAAGATGTAAAAGAGATAACTACAACTCAACAAAGGACAAGACAAACAATAGTATTAATAGAAGCACAGGAATCCAGAATCAAAGAAGAAAAGGTAAACTCAAAAAATCAAAATACGTTATGTATTCTTGAAGTCCGTAAACAGGTCACGGAAAGAAGTTCATGAAAATGTTCAAGCCTCGGTGACAGCAATAGAAACAAGACTTTGAAGACGACAGAAGTATGTGAATGATTTAGGGTTCAGTACCACGGTATTCCAGTGATGAAGCAACCAGAACGACAAGGGACGTATCAGCAGCATTATAATTGAAGTCATAAAATAAGAATTGATTAAGTGTTATTCATCTGTGAACCAGACCAGTTGCACTAGGTGACGGCACTGAAAAGATCAAGTTGTTTTATCGTCTCGGAAGAAATTGATACTGTCTATTACTTAAACACCCAGGAGCTCAGTGGAATCATTAATGGATAAAAGACAAGAAAAAGTGATTCGATAGTTTTTCTTTTTAGAAAACTATCGAATGATATAAAAAGTGATTCATTGAAAACCAAGTTAAGTTAATTTGGTATTCGATAGTTTTAATTAAAAAACTATCGAATGGTGAATTAACTTAATTCATTCGATGGTTTTTTATTAAGGAGCAGGTGAAAAGTATTCTTGTTGTCAGGTTGATTTTGAAGATCCAACGGCCAGGATTATTTCTACAATCTAAGTTCGATGGTTTTCAAACCAAAGTCTGCAGTTAATACAGAGTGAAGAATGTGTCTTCTTAAGTTAAGGATTTCAACACAGAGACATTACTGAGAGAGAGAAGAGCCGGAGAAAATTATCAGAGAAATTAATAGTGCTCAGAACTTGATCATTGTTTTGTATTTGTGTAACCTTAAACTCATTGACGCTAATCTACGGATTAGAAATTGTAGCACCCCTCGAGGTTTATATTTATAAAAAGATATATTCCCCAAAACTTGATTTGGTTTGGTGTGTTTGATTTCGTTATAGAACTGAAAGATTAATCCGCGAACGAAATTAAATTATTTGTGAGTATCGTATTCAACCCCCCCTTCTACGATACTTTGGACCTAACAACGGTCATAGAGCCTTTGAAAAAAACAAATAAAACTCCTACCCCTACTATACCACCCACTCAAACAACTGAGAGTGTAGAGGAAGTAAGTGCCGAAGCAGCACCAAATAAGGAGATACACCCTTCAATAACAACTATGCCTTCTGCTAAAAGAAGAAAACTTGAAACCAAGGCAACTGTTGAAACTTCATTTCCTTCTTTCACCGAGCCTCTAACTGATTTTTCTGAAGTTGATTGGGCAGCGATAACCAAGGCTATATCT
Organism: Heracleum sosnowskyi; assembly: GCA_030848705.1. Classification (NCBI taxonomy): domain Eukaryota; kingdom Viridiplantae; phylum Streptophyta; class Magnoliopsida; order Apiales; family Apiaceae; genus Heracleum; species Heracleum sosnowskyi. The sequence goes on along the minus strand of CM061235.1, from coordinate 34,178,102 downwards.
GAACCCCTTCCCCAAACAGAAAAAGGAAAATTGACGGAAGCAACTAGTTCTCCGACCATATTACGGTCAGGACCACTGGTTGAAGGTTCTTTAATGAACCAAGAGTCTTCACAGACGTCGAGAGAAGGCTCTGACCCAAATGCAAAATCTAAAGGGTCATTGCCTAACTCCCCAGATGGAACATATCTGGATCCTACGGGTACAGGGTCTGACGTAGGTGCAGATTGGCAACTCGGTAACAATGAATCAATTTCATTTGAGGAGTTACCTGAGGAAAAGTCTTCATAGACTATAGAGGGAGTTTTAGGATCTCTGCTGACAAAAGAGCCTGATTCTAACCCCCTAGAGATTAAAATCTAGTTCCTGTTAAGGATAAATCATCGCAAGATGATCAGCAACTTGGTTTAACCAAGGACGGGGACTTGCAAAGCCCCATTGCACCACCAGTGGCCTCCTTAAGGACGGTTACAGTGATTTATGTTGCAGGTACACAAAGAGCAAAGGGAATGAGTGAAACAAAAACACTAACACCTGGCCTGAGTGGGAAAGGAAAAATGAGTGAAACACCAATAGAAACGTTGAGTGAACACCCAATGCCAAATGTGAGGAGTGACACCCAAACCCTAGTTAACATTTATGATCTGCTACCGCCAACAGAACGAGAAATACAAGTTCGATCCACTCTTAAGGAGATGACAATTCATGATAGAGAGGGAACCCCTTTATTCAAAGTCCCTCTCAGACCCTCTTTTGCCCAAGGGATCTTCTCCGGTCAAGTCAATAGTTCTTTAACTTCAATTCAAAAAAGTGAAAAGCTGAAAAGGTTCAAGATGTATAATTAGATAAGGAAGAAGAACTTGATAGATTTGGCACAAAAGCAAGGAAAGGACTAGGAGATGGCTTACAAAACATTTTGCGGAGTTGAAGACGGATTAGAAATCAACGACAATACTGATGTGGAAGTGATCATTCAGGACATCAGAAGTGCAAATCAAGACACTCAAACTTATTTCACTGCATTGAGGCAATCTCTTATCTACCTGAAGGCTGGAGTAAAAGCAAATGGTGCCTAGAACATATTAATCAATTTCATTGATAGAGGTACATTTGTGATCTCCACGAAGTTTTTCGAATAGAGAACATACACAGAATTACAGGTGATACTCATTAAGATCCAGAGAACCACAAAGCTAAATGAACTGCTCCGTGAGCATGTTAAGGAGATCTTAATGCAAGTCAGTCCAGAGGTAACTGAAGATCTTCCAATGGTAAGATTCATGAAAAATGACTTGTTCAGAATCTGCTATCTGGCTGAGGACAAACTGAAGGATTACCCAAATAACTATCTGATATCAGTTGAGAAGTACTTGAGATCCACTGGATTCATCACTACTGAGAAGACTAAAGCTACAGACACTCTAAAGAGCTATCTCATGGAAAATATGCCTTATTACAGGAAGATAGTGGAAAGAGGATTGGAAGTGCATCCCAGACTACCCAACATGCCAAAGCATAATCAGAAAGATGTCAGCATTGCATGGGTGTGGGCTGGAATGGGTCAACAGGTTGAGTATATTGGAAGACACATCATAGGAGCAATCCTAAAACCTGGAGAACCACTACACTATCCAACTGTGATTGATCATCAAACAGCAATCTCTGATCATGTGGCTGAAGAAGGTGAGATCCTAGTGGACTAAAGATGAAGCAAAGAACTATCTGCTCAGGCTAGAGGAGCAACTTCATTGTTAAACTTTTTATTGTTCTTGGTAATTTGGAAATCTGGAAATGTAAATATTTAATCCAGAATGCATTTAATATTATCAATCTATCGTACTTTAATTAGTTTCTTGATTCCATTGGTTAGTTGAGTTATCCTCTAGGTATTTGCTTGTCGAACTCTAACAATCAAATAGGGGGAGATTGTAAAGCATAATGTAACATAATATGAAACAGAGATAACTACAACTCAATACTGGAACAGGACATACAATAATATTAACTGAAGCACAGGAATCCAAAAGAAAAGAAGACATGGTAAACTCAAGAAATCAAAATATGGTATGTATTCTTGAAGTCCGTAAACAGGTCACGGAAAGAAGTTCATTAATATGTTCAGGCCTCAGTGACAAATAAAGAAACAAGACTTTCAAGACTACAGAAGTATTTATATGATATGGAGTTAGTACTAGAGGATTTCAGTGATTTTATAATGAAGCAACCAAGACGACAAAATGACTTATCAATTGTATTGTATTGAAGACATAGAGATTTTGATCAAGTGTTAGTCATCTATGAACCAGACCAGTTGCACAAGGTGTCAGTAAAACTAAGAAGATCAACATGTTTATCGTCTCAGAAGAAATTGACTTAAGTCAGACCTGAAACATCCTGGAAGTTAAAAGGAATTGATAAGGTATGTTTAGGTTAAATTGAAGTGCAATATGCTTGCTGTAGAAAGATAGAATCTTCAAGGATCCAACTACAAATTAAAGACATTCGATAGTTTTCTTTTTGAAAAACTATCGAAAGAGAAAGGGAGGTTTAATAAAAACTATTGAAGGAAGGAAAAACCAATTCGACAGTTTCTTTTTTAGAAACCATCGAAGTGGACAAAATGTTTTTGTTTAATAGTTTTATTTATAAAACTATCGAACTAGTTTCAAAGAAACAAAGTATTCTTTTCGATAGATTTTATTTAAATCTATCGAAAGAAAGAAAAACTTTGCCTTCGATAGATTTTTTATTATGGAGCAGGTGAAATGCATTTATACTTGTCAGAGGTTGGTGAAGGAAATGGACGGCCAGGATTTATTCTTAGCCTTCGATGGTTTTCCTAAAAGTCTACAATGTGTGAATTGAAGACACTGTCTTCAGTTAGTTCATCAGAAGTTGTTGTTGCAGAAGATCATTTACGTGAAGAAGTTAAGAGCTTGAGAATTTGACAGAGAAATTAATAGTGCCTTAAATTCTAACATTTGTATTGATTACTGTAACCTGAACTCATTGAAGCTAATCTTACGTATTAGAATTGTAGCAGCCTTCGTGGTTTATATTTATAAAACGATATATTCCCCGACCCGTGTTTTGATTTGGTTAATTTGATTTCGGACAAGAACACATATAATTATCTGCAAACGAAATCGAATAATTTGTGAGTATCGTATTCAACCCCCCCTTCTACGATACTTTGGACCTAACCGATCGAAAGTCTTCAGATGGGCATTTATGATTGTATCCCAAAGTCTCAACATTATCTTTAACTCTTGCATTTACATCCATGGGAATGTTTTCAGCAAGGCATTATCTTTCTACCAAAGGCCTTAAACCGGTGCCTTCACTGCCTATTACACGAATAGCTCTTGGGGAAACTGAACCTCCAAGAACCCTCCAACCATTTTAATGCAGGGGAAACCAAGAACTGCATCATGTTCTTACAACTTCTAAGTTCCATCACCTCGAGTGAGCCAACACTTGCTTTTCTTACAATACTACTCAGTGCATCAGAATTATTTGCACACAAAACCACCCCAACAGCACCATGGAAGTACGCTGAGCTGATAATTGCACCTAAATTTTGGTGATCGGTAACCTCATCTAAAGCTAAACATAGAAGATCGTTTACTTAATTAAACTGTCACAGGATCCAATTCTTTTGTACTCACCATCTCCAGCGGAGAAGCATCAAGCACCATGTCTGGATGAAAGCAGTTATCAAATATCATAATGAGATCAACCTCGGTTCTTACCCATCCTTGAAACTTTCTCAAACCCTTTCTTGTCCTCCTTTTTCTTGTTTCTAGTAGAACATTCTTCTTTCAGCTGACAAAGCAGCCATAAGAGAAATTTCATGGCTTTGACTCCCCTCCCTGTAACATGACTCTGTTGACCTGATTCGGGACCTAAGCAAAATGCTGACAACAGTTTTATTATTGCATTTATGCAGTTCACTTTAATATTTTGTGGAGCTTGGATAAATAAATTTTATTTGCATTTTACAATTGAACTATATATTTTAAAATTTTAAAAAAGACAACTCCCGCACACAAAACTATCCATCCGAGCTCGAATTTAAAAGAGAAAACCTTCTATTTGTGAAAGAGAAATGACAAAATTCTAAAATAAATGAAATTGAAGAAAATAAAATAATAATTTAAAAGTCATGTGAAATCTTATCCCAAATCTCAAGACTTTTCAAATTAGATATCTAGTTATATTTTAAGTTAAAAGTCATTAAATGTAATTTTTATTCCAAATTCATGAATTTTTGAACTTTTAAACACTTTTTAAAAGTTGTTAAAAATCTTAATTCAATAACACCATATTTTTAGATACTATTTAAAAGTTAGAATTGAATAACACGATGACTTTTAAAATCCTTAAAATTCAATAAAAAAATGATATTAAATACCACCACTTAAATTTTTATAATAAAATAAAACTTTTTTTTTTTTGAAACAAAAGTATGACAACGTTACAAACAAGGTAATTAATAATTAAAATAAAGAAAAATGCAGTATTAATAAAACGTGAAGGATTGTTTGGATGACCCCTGAAACCCAAAAATCCCCAACCAAACACTCCCTTCCCAAAACAACCATGTCCTCCGGCATCACTCCTCAGCCCCAACCCCAAACATACTGGTGTCACGAATGTGACATGTCCGTATCTCTCATCTCCACCCCATCCACTCCTCTTTGCCCTTACTGCCGCAGTGACTTCCTCGAACAACTCGATAATAATAACACCCCCAATCTCTCAAACCCTAACCCTAACATCACTCCAATTCACCCTAATTCAAACTCTCCTTTCCCCGAAACAAACAATCGAAATGATACTGGTGGTGTCTCTTATCCGTTCTCATCCGTCGCGTCCGTTGTCGCGACGGATGAGAATGATAATTTCATGTTAGATAGTCCTTATTTGCATCGTCTAATACATCAGCTTAGTAATAATAATGCTGGTGATATTAATGTGGGTCCGTCGATGACTTGTCAGCATCCGACTGCCAAGTCAGCTATTGAGGCCATTCCTAGTATTAAAATAACTGAATGTATGATTCAGTTAGAGTCTGTTATACTTTGTGCGGTTTGTAAGGAACAGTTTGTTGTGGATAGTGAGGCGAAACAGCTTCCGTGTAATCATATTTATCACGAGGACTGTATATTGCCGTGGTTGAAATCGCATAATTCGTGTCCGGTTTGTAGGTTTAAGATGCCGAGTGAGTTTAGTAGTGGATTGAAGGTGAGGAGGAGGAGAGATAGGTTAGGGAACGGGAGGTTTGTGGATTTTTTGGGGGATGATGACTTTTATGGGTTTGGGAGTACGTTGAGGCATATTGCGAGAAGGCATAGGCTTGTGTTTCCGGTTTCGAGGAGGGAGAATGGTGTGGAGGTTGTGGAAGGGGATGCGGAGGAGTCTATGTTGTTGTCGCCTACGAGAGTGGCTGAGGCGGAGATTGGCGTTTTGGATAGGGAGAATAGTGTGGAGACTGTTTCGTCTGGATGGCCTACATGGCCGTTGGAAGGAGAAGGTGCAGATCAGGAGGTGGGTGCAAGTGGCAGAGGAAGTGATGGTTCAGATGCCGTGTTGTAATGTTATGGAATTTGAGTTGCGAATAATAGTTTCCTGGGAAATCGGAGGTATTGCCTAAATCATTTTCAGATTATCGAACTAATCTATTACATGTGATTTAGATTACAAAATGTGATATCATGTTTGTTCGGGTATTTACTCTTGGTTGATTGTTGATTATGTTCACAGTTGTTAGTTCTATATTCTGCTCTAGTATATATGTTTTCATATCAAAATTTCATATAATGCTAAGTTGGCTACATGGTGAAATCTCATTTCATGTATTAGCCTGATATTATCAATCAAACCAAACCGAACATACCCAGCATCTACCGATCCTAGAGCAATGTTTAGCCACTTGAGGCTAAGATGTAAGTAGCCTGATGTAGCTAGTATTCTTAGACTTTACGGCCTTGCCTTGCTAACTCTTTATGCTTGATTAATATCTATGTTTACCTATTAGAAAGGTGTCTCCGTGCTTAAATGCTAGAGAAATATACGTAAAGGGGGCGAGAAACCTTTAAAATCAGTAGTGCTTTATGTTTTACTTGTGTATGGATCAAGTGGACACACTTGACTCCTCTTCTGTTAATAAGAACTGTTGTAATGATTATCATGCAACATTTCCTACGTATCTGTGCCAGAAATGCATGATATTACATCCACAACATGCCCAGTCTGTAGGTATCGAAAGAAGCCTTTTAAAAAACCCTGGCTTTTTGCGGGCCATAAAAACACAAAGAATGTATCTTGGTATTGCTAGAGTGTTGACCAAACTGAGGAACTTTTTGTCAATAAATTAAACATAGTGACCTGAAACAGAGTCCTACTTTAAACCTTTATGTGATAACATATTATAACACAGCCACAAAGGGTGGGGCTGTGGGAAGCTAAAGGCATATTTGATGTCCTCTTGACCTACGTCTTTCACAATGCTAGAACTATGAAATTTTGAAGATGAGTTCTCAAATGAAGGAATACGGTCAATTCGGTTTTCTCACTAGCTTATCATCTCAACCTAGATATTTAAGAGTGTGTACTTGTGGTTAATAATAGTTGATATAACCAGTGTTAATATGCGAGATGCGATGCGATGCGCACCCGAAGCGCTTCGCTTTGGAGATGCGATGCGACTTCACTAAAACGAGCGCTTCTGTGTGCGTTGAGGGCTTAAGCGCAGTGCGAGAAGCGCAAAAAAAGCGCGTTTTTTATCAAATGTTCACTAGGGTGCTTGACTTGGTCAATTTTAAAAAGAAAAGGGTAAAAAATATCCATAAATACTTATATCAATCAACAACAGATATGTACAAAAACATATATACACACAAACATCACAGGAGGGAGGGACTGAGCGAGCAATTGTACGACTACGAGAACGGGTGCCAGATTTTTGATCTTGAATATACTGATTCGTGTATACATTATATTATGTACACATGGAAATTTATGATACCCATACATATATATGTGTGTATATATATGATTCTTGAATATATATATGTATAATTCTTGTACACATATATATGAAAATGAGGATGAACTTGACTTTGTTGAGGATTCGAATCATAATGGTGAAGAAGATGATTTTGGATTTTGTAGATGGAGTATAGTAAACTACCTATGCATTTCTTTGTTACTTTGACTAAGTTATTATATGCTTTGAGTCTATGTGATGAATTTGGTTATTTTATCATATAGGACATTTTGGTTTTGCAATTATATGTCTTATTATCTATAAATTTGTAATGGTTTGCATTATATATCACGAATATATGAACATTTACTTGTCTTCGATGAATCCGCGCATCTCGCTTTGCGCGTTGCGCTTATGCCCCAGGAGGCCTTTGCGCATCAGTGCGCATATCGCGTTTAATAACACTGGATATAACACACTTTTATAGAATTGGTAAACCTCATTTTATTTTATGTTGAATCAAATTTGATGAAGTTCCTGTGATAAACCGTGTTACTTATGTGTTATCTGTCTAAGATATCAACATCAAATGAGTATAAATATATTTACATTCAATGAGTTCAAAGATATATATTGAAGAAATCTTGATTAGCATAGAAGCATATGTTAAAAAGAAACTTGAAAGGCACTTTATCTAGACTCTATAAACTGCACTTTACAATATTAGGAATAGTAAGAGGAATTCTCAACTTACATGGCTTGCTGCATAATGAATCCTGAAATGTATACAGGGCAGGGGTCTAGCACCAATGGATCAGGGTTGTTAAGGCTTGACGTTGTAGTGGCAGTATGCCTCTTTATGTGCGGACTGCGGAGCTATTTACGCTTTCGTATTTCTTGGGTGGAAATTGTTCGAATTCAGATCTAATTTTATTAAAATATACTCCCTCCGCCCCTCTCATTTCTTTACAGTCTTTTTACACTGTTTGGCACACATTTTAAGGCTCCTATAAAGTATCGCTCTACAACTTATTTTTAAAATTTTCTTTTTCTAAATTAAAATGTAAACATTATATTTTTATTCAGAAGAAGAAAAAATTTAAAATAATTTATCGAAGTATATATTAAAGGAGCCTTAAAATGCGTGCCGAGCCCCGTCCCCCAATGTAAAGAATTGAGGGGGACGGAGGAAGTAGTTGTTTTAACTATTGAAATTACATCATAGTTAGAAGATATTCCAGGGCATCTGAAATGTATGCATTACAACATCCCTTGTCTATTCAAATACATCTGAATTCCGAATGATCTCCATCAAATAAAAGGGAACATAAGTAAGCGATTTCAAGCTAACTTAATGGCACAGCGTCTTTCATAGATAATAAACAGAAGGCTAAATGAGAACTATAAAACTGCAAGGAGCTCCGCGTCAACATTGAAATCTACTACAATTTGAGATAAAAATCATAACAGCTGACTTAAGACAGTAGTCAAATTGATCAAGCCATTCATTTAGGTAATCATTATTAGGAGTTCATTATATATAATTCCAAATGACAAATACTATTAATTTTCAGTCTTATTAGTTATCTTTTCTATCGTCCAATTTTCTTGTTATGCTCCCGCATAAAGTGTTGTAATCTTCCTGATTTTAATATTATTAGAGCAACTCCAATGCATTCATTGAATGTACAGTAGATCAAGAGTTAATGGTCACTCAAATGCATAGCTATAATTGAATGGAAAAATACAATAATTGTTTCAAAATATAGAACTAGAGATGGCTATAGCCCTCCTTGCCACATTATTTCCTAATAGGAAAAAAGGAAGGAAATAGTTTGATACTGAGTTTTGAGTTAAATATATGAAAATAGTTAGAGCCGTTTTAGCATTAGCATTGAACTATTAGTTCTATTTAAGCACCAAAAAGTGGTGCCAAATTTTATGAACATCTTTAGCAATCTTAGCATTAGCATTGGACTTGCTATCTACAACTATCAGTTAAATGTTTTACTTCCAATATATAGAATGCATATAGGAAAATTTATATATTTATTGTTAAGTACTTGGTCGTTAAATACTAGTTTAGCTAACAAGCAACTGTCAACAAATTATCTTCTTCTCAAACCCAAACTCCCAAAGATAAAATTGTTCCCAAACAGACTAATTCCTTTGTCTTGTGTAATATCTAGATGTCAGAAATATGAATTGAGCATGAAAATCACTAACTCTTCTATATAAAAAAACAAATGCACAAATTTGCACAGAAGCATTCTTTCTTTTTTGTATCCCCTTTGGAGATCAAGTATTACAATAATATACTAGAGAACCATTATGCAAAGTTTTGTGTCTTATGATTGCTTTAAGTTCTGTTTTAAGTTATTTTCTATATGAAAATAGTGCTAGGTCCCTTACTTTTTATCTTAAGCACAATGACATGTCTGTCATACATCACTTAGAGAGTGGTTATGACTGTTAAACTTACAAATTCAGTGGTGGCATATAATTCATTTACTGTTGAATTATTAGAATGAACTAAATTTGGTAACAAGCAAAAGCAGTATCACAATTCAAATTAACTTCTACCAGTATTATGCAAAAAACTAGTAAAAACTATACAATAGTAACCATAACTAACGATTATTGATACGTAATTACAGAGTCTTAGGGGACATTTTCTTTTAATTTTTTTCAATGATAGATCAGAATTTCCTCTCCTTGTCTCACAGTGATTTTGATTTAACTATGAGATTCGTATGGTCAGAACTCAGAAATAATTAAATAAAATTGAACATGGTTAGGAGCATCATAAATTACCAAAAAAAAGAGTCAAAGGCTTTCAAAGTTGGCATGCAGTTGTGAAACAAGTACGAGTGTTGTATGGTGACTTGTATAAGATGAAACTCGTAGCATGACTGCATGGTAGCGTAGGGGTCGTTTGTGCATGAAGTCATGTGGGCAAACAGATGGGACATCTTATCATGTAGAACATAACATGTAGTAAATGGTATATCCGTAGGTTACAAAGAAGCAATGATTAATGTCTTGATGAACCCAATACTTTGTCGGTAACTCGATATGACAAAGACATCAAACAAGGTTGACTTAAACCATAATCTCAAGTTTCCTCAATTATTTCTTAGAAGTAAGATCTATTTAGCATCCTATATCTACGGTGAGAGAGCAAACTGTACAGCAAATCTAACCCTTGTAAGGTCAAGTGTTGTTATCTTTTTTGCTTGATAGGTGAAAGTAAGGGTTTTATACTTCTAAGACATCATTCGAAATGTATGTTAGCCTCTAAATTATTTGAGTTAGGCTTGCCGTTTACATTGGCTAGTGGTAATATTATTGTATATCTTCTCCTTTATCATGTGGCTATTGTATTGCGGCGATCCTGTGTTCCTTTTACAAGGAGGGGTGTGCGTCTTGTGTTTATGCGCAGAGATGCACACTGTATTTTTATGCCATTTATAGCACAACCTAGACCATCCCGATCACCAAGAAAATAGGAAATAACTAAAATTGCAATCTGAAACAAATCCTCAGCAATATGATTCTCCACTGATCAAAAAATTATTAAACCTAGCCACCATATCTCGCAGAAGAATTATTTCTTAATCTTGTATATATGTCTTGGTGTAGAAGTTAGAGAGTACTCTCATACAATCAAGCCAGGGCATATTGTAATTTAAAAGAAAAAAGTAATCAAAACAACACTATCCAAAAATCAATAGTGTAACAAATGTGGTGACATGGAAATGAGGAAAGCTGTTTTTCAGGTGTCTGTCGATAATAGTGCGACTTAGCATCTTTGAAAGGAGTGCAGAGTTTTGGACAGGAAAGAGCACAAGCTCACTTTTTTATTTATATTATCACGTAAATCAGGGTCATCTCCAAAGAGTTGACCCTGTTTTGATTTTGATATTAGATACTTAAATTATACTATAAAAAAGTTACTTTGTGAATAGAGTAACTAATGACATGCTGCTATCGATTTATTTCTTTTGCAAATTATTGATATCTTGTAAATAGAGTAACTAATGACATGCTGCTATCGATTTATTTCTTTTAAAAATTATTGATATCTCAAGATATACAGTTTGTGATTCTTTTAAAAGAGACGGGGGATGACACGTCAAAGTACCTTTTGAAAAAACAATAGGTCCCTTTATTATAAGTATTTATAAATTCATGTAAGTATTAAACAAGTAACAGTGTAGGATATCTTATTTAAAACAAAAAATTATTAATTATTCACAACCATTATTTAGTAAACGTATTCCTGGAGTAATTGCCGAAAACTATTGTCATTTTTTAAAATTATTTACCTATGTTACATATTTTGCTATTTTTATTTCTTACAAGACAAATTTGTGTTAAGCCAACTAAAAGTTAGGCTCCTAAGATTAGACACTTTTATTATTAAATTTAGTAGATGAGTTATGAAGTTTCTGAATTAATATCAAAGGAACATGTAAAAATGGGCCCTTGCCCCTTCGCAAAGTGGACGTGTGCCATTCAGCTCATCGGACTTTACATTCTACGCACCTGATGTAGATGTAGCAAGACATGGCCTAGGGGGGACCTCCTTAGTGCCGAGGGTGCGCAGTAGCTTACGCTGGGAAATAGTTTTTGAACTTTGTTCTATAAAATTAAATGACAAGAGTTTAAATACTCACCCAACCATGTACTGTTAATGCTTTTAACCACTTATTTACATAGTGAAGGAGAAAAAGAAGTGTATTAACTAGGATATAAGTCAAGGTAATTAGATGTTATAGTCCCATCAATCAGTATTGGCCCCTAACTAATAAGAAGTGCAGGCCCCTAAAAAGATGCAAAATAAAGCCAAGAAAAACTCTTCATTCCGTAATACAAAAGACTGTCTGGAGACAATAGCATATGGATGTTGTGTTGACATTAGCATTAGGTTTTCTGAAGAAGGAATCTGGACTGGTCCTTGCGTGTTTACATTAATGTCCCTGGTTAACTCCATTAATTCTTTTTATAATTCTTAATGGATTGCACATATATGTTTATATTCCCCCCTCCGTCTAGTAAAAGAAGTTCTGGCCAGCCTCTAGCACAGGTTCTTGCCAAAGACGATACTGCCCAAAAAATATTTTCCTCGAGTGCTGCATACGGTGGGAGGAATACCAATGATTATTTTACTAAGTTTGCATTCTAGACCATGGAAGGATGATATGTGATGGCTGATTATAAATTTCACTTTTTTATCATATGCAGGTATATTGTATAGTGGGTTAAAGGATCATGCGATGTTGTCTGCATTACGGTGAACTTGGCAACTGTAGATCTAGTGGAATAGAAGCGTGAATCTTTTATCTGTCAACCAGGTTCCGCTACGGTAGCCAATTAGCTCATGTTGGTTGCTTTTGTCTGTACTTATTTAAACTTTTTTATCCTCGTCAAGTGGAACAAATGAAGAGAATTCTGTGTTGCTTACTTCTCCGTCATAATTTGAAATGTTGTATTGTCATGCAAATCGTAGTTGATTTGCTAAATTCTGAGTGCTCATAAGTGGCACCTGTTATAATAATTTGTATTGCACCAACCAGTTTGTTGTTTCAGTTAGCTATTGTTTGTTGAGTTCTTTTTACAATTACTTGATGTACTAGGTGTCACAACACTGTTGATCTAGTTACATCAACACTGTCCTTTATAAGTAAGTTGTGTATCGCCTGTATCTGAAATATTCTGAATGCTAGGATCCTTCTGGAAGAATGGAGTTTAAGATTGTGATTGTAGTTTCTAGGAAACTTTGCAGCATTTTTCCACATGTTTTAATTGACTAGTATAAGCTGACATCTAAGAGCTACAAAGTAGGTGTAAAATACGTGGCTGATAAGGTTTTCATTTCCCATTGATTTGGACATCTTGATGCTGTTTTTACCAAGGGTCTGTTTTTTCAAATTTAATTTAGCAAACTCTTAACTAACTTAGAAGTAAATTTATTCAAACATCCGTATAATTTATAAAAATTTATCAACTTATCATGCACTTACTTATTTTAAGTTATAAATCAATTTTTTTGTGATATCCTAAACACACACTTAATCTCACTATTACACGACTTGTGATTGTTCCTGATATTTTGTCATATTTATTTAATATTAGAAGAGATATATTATTTGACTAAATACTATTTATTGTGTTGGTTGATCCAGTTGATTAGGAATATTTAAGTGGTGCTCAAGTTGAAGTTATAAATATTTAGTGCTTCTCCTTTTGGTTGTTTTTGTACGAAATGAGCTCCTTTTTTGTTTGTTTTTTTCCTTTCTATTTTGAAAAGTTGCTTAAACTTCTGTGTTTGTGCAAAAAAATGTTGTGTGTATAATTATTATACGTCACGTTAAAGAAAGTAGTAATCTATTAATTATTGTTAGTTATCCTCTTAGCCACCATGAGACGTTTGACGGTCAATATTAATTCTTCTAGGTCAGATTAGGGGAAGTTTAATTTTTTTAATTATTTCTGTATGTTTAATATATGTTCATACAATGTATGCGTGTGTGCGTGCACCAAGCATATTGACATTGGTCTATAAAATGAATATTTTGTTTTTATGGGCTGGTCAAACCAACATGGCTACGTACCCAAAATAATCACTTGCATGTAAATTTACCAAGTACAAACATCTGGGTCTAATAATATGACAAGTCAATGATTGGCTAGGTCCAAACCCCAAAGATGATCAGAGTGTATATATGAACGCATACATTTACACAAACATCTCAAAAAAGACACAAGTCCTCACAATTTACCAAAAACATTCATTCCTTGCGATTTTCTTCATCTGCGGTCTCATTTAACGTCTTTAGCTTCGTTCAACAAGCTCTCTACAAGGATATGATGACTGAGTATGACTTGGGAGATATGCTTGTAAAAATAGCTTTGTTTGTCCTTGTGCAAGCTCTAGTTTACCTTATTCTATCCAATTCTTCCAATCTTTTCTCAAACTCCCCTCGGAGATCGCCTAGTTTCAGGCCAGCTCGGTCAGTTAGCATTCGACGATTTCTTGCTGCCCTTTCTGATATGCCTGCCGGTGGCGAGCTCTCTCCTACAACTCCCAAGAATAATGAACAATCATCCTCCCGTTAGGCACAAGACCTAGCTGTCACTTTGGTCTTCAGTGGTTTTATAGATTCCTTTAGGTATTCATTTGTTCATTACATCTCAGTTCAATCAGTTTGTGTATATAGTAGTAATATGTGTGATGCTATTATTCTTTTTCCCTTTTCTTGAAGAGTGTGGGGCTGTCTTATTTTGCATAATTTGTACAATTTGAATTAGGTATACTATATACCTCAGATAGTTTGCATACATGCTTTTTTTCTTTAGCATGTGATGTCAAGTACTGGACTGCTGGAGTGAATAAACTCGAATTTGTTTATGGCGATCTATTATTTTACTTAATGTAGTGCATTTCTTTGTGCTTAATACATGGCCTTGATTTTTGTAATGTTTGATATTTAGGAAGATTAAGCAAGCAAGAGTAGATATCACATAAAGATATGCAGGTTGTTGAGTAACAATGGAGACTGACCTGATACTTGTAGAGCTGTATCTCTAACATTGTGAATGTCAGTGTCAATAATATTTGCTTCTTTAGCAAAAAAAAACCTGGATTTTCTGCGTGTTAAATTGTTGAGGTTTTATGACGAAATAAAGCAGGAGTAAGAACAGTAATGCTTGACTCTTGCAGGCAGCCGAGTAGCTCCCAATTTAACAGTAAGAACAGTAGATATGGTTCTGTATTCTGTTCCACCGATTGATTTAACAGCTGCATGTTGCTTTTTGATTTTTCATGAGACTAAGTTTACCAATACGAATTTAGTAGCTGGTGAAGGATCTTCTAGTTGATGACCATGCAAGCAATCACTCCCAGTCACCATATCAAAAATGTTTGTAAAGAGAAATCACTAGAAGCAAGCCCTGTTTAGGTGCTTCTTTTGATATTTAAGTAGCTCGAGTGCAACATTTAACAACTTGAGAACTGAATAGAAACTGAAGACCAGAGTAAACTTAGAATCTTAGGCATCTAATTGTGGATTATAAATGGTGTTCCACAGCAAAAATACTAGATTTAGCCATAAGAAGAATTTCATAGAGTAGCTCTAAAAAATCTCTGATGAATGCAGATGCCTAATCATATCAGACTTCCTCAATGCCCAGAAACAAGTGAAGTGGAAGAAGATCCTTCACTTTGAATAGTTGACATATAGGCGTTTGAACTTCGGATTAAATACCTGAACTTGTGACTGTAAGGATGATCTCGTCGACATTATACAAGCAATGTTGTGAAAGAAGAGATTTGCCTTGGTAAGAATAAAGAAAGATTAGACTTTAACCTGTAGGAGATCCTAAATGATCGATACAACATAGTAAAACTTATTAAACCATTCCCTTGGATCGTGCTTTAAACTATAGACAGAGTTGAGGAGTTTGCATACAGTTTTAGGACTTTGTAAGGCATTTGGTACATGAAAGCCAAGTGGTAGATTTATACAAACTGTTCACAATATAATATAAGATCCACTTGAGATTTTACTTTAACATCTTATGATGTGTTTGGTTGGAATGAATGAAAATGGAGAGAATGGAATGAAATTTAAACTATAATGTGTGTGTTTGCTCATATTTTTCATTCCTTCTCCATTCCATTCATAATCACCCAAGCCAAAACTCAAACATCTCACTTTGAGAATGAATGTTCCGTTCATTCTCATATTCATTTTCTTCACAAATTTTATCATAACAAATTTGTACTCACTAATTTTTTTTTGAAATCTTCCCTCCAAACTCCATAATTTCCTATTAATTTTAATTATTTCATTCTATTCCATTCCATTCTTTTCAACCAAACACAACATTAAGGTTTTAGATAAGTTTGTTACTCAACATGGTATGTGAGCTTAGGCTGGAGGACGACTCAGGTTCGACTCTATAATCCATTCCTTCGGTCTGTCAATCCTTTGCAATCAATCAGGTTTTGTATATCTTTGTAGAGCTATCGGACTTATATTTGATCCTAAAAATCCACTTTGATCCAACAGTTACAAATTAAGTTGGTAGCTTCAGACCATTTTAGATTCCTAATAGCTTGTTTGTAAGTTTGATAGGCAACATTTGCAGATGTATGATGGTGACAACTGAGAACAAAAAATGTGATTTGCTTAGAGTATGTAGAAGGTGAAGATGGTGATGATACAACCTACATTCATTGATACTATAAATTATTTTGGAAACAGTCTACTGTATAAATCGCTGAGCAGGAGTGGACTGAGTGTTAGTGGATGATGAATTGGTTCGTAAATCAAATGTATTGTGTGAAGTAAACAAAGATATATATGTCTGGAGAAAAAAAACGTTTTTCGGTTTTAAGATTTATTACTTTCTGTGTGACCTTTTCGGCCATAAGAAAAACCTGTGAGAATGCATTTGGATTATCTGGGGTAAATTTATATTGAGTTCTCTACTGGTAAAATATCAGACTAGTACTTCCTTGGAAATAACACAATTGATAACCGAGTCTAAGACATACATGTACGAACTTTAAGTTTTGTTGTGAACAATGTCTATAAAATCAAACAAGTACTTGATCTTTAGTAGCCCAGTACTTGTCGCCCCTTCCACCCACCCTCTCTCGACTACGAACTGGGAACCTGATGCTTTTCCCTTGGCGTGATTGAGCAAGCCTTCTGGGAGCTCTTACCAGAACTATCTTTCCTGCAGTTGGTATCAAAAGAGCTGCAGCTTTATTATCAGATGAGATGTTAACACAAGTGCATTGCCTCTTATCTTGTCTCAGGATTGCTACACTTGAGTGAGTTTAGACATATGATTTAACCTCTGATGATGTTTTAGCAATCCTTATTCAATCCCATTAACAAATCAATTAAGTTTTACTACTCGGACATTCTTAAGATCCAGGCTTTACTCTATATTTACAGTCAAACCATCTAATTTCAGGCAATTCAACTTAAAATGATTAGTATTATAAGTAGATATTCACCTAACCAATTTGAAGAGTAATAATCAAGTGGGCCAAAAGTCCAAACATCCAGCAATATTTCATCTTGACCAAAGGCACATACATTCAAGACCAGAAAATACAATCAAACCACTGTTATTAGTTTATACTCCTATATGTTTATATACAAATTGAGTAAAGAAATTAACTGGTAAATTGACCAGTTGTATATATTATAAACTGTACAAATTATTAATTTCATACAATAATAGATGAATGTATACATAACTTGTGAACATGGACTTGAAAACTAAAACAAAATTTTGTGCAGTTGGTAGGAAAACCAAGAAGATCCATGCACCTAAACACTGCTCCCAAAAGCCAAGCAAAGACACACACACACACACACACTTATATATTGCCCTACTCAGTTTATATTCAACATCAAATTACAAAAACCTTCCATTGTACTTGTTCAAAGCAAACATGGAAAGCATTTCCGAAGCATCATTAAAGTTATCCATGCCGAGAGAATCTCGTGTTTCACTGAAGCCAAAGATAAGGATAATTCATGTATTAGAACCTACAATTATACAGACAGATGTTTCAAATTTTCGAGAAATGGTTCAGAGACTCACAGGAAAACCAAAACCTGCTAGCATTGAACGAAAAAGAAGACTACAAGACTGGGATTCTGATAAGAAGAAAATGAAGAAAGAAAGGAAAGTTTTGTATTGTCAAAGCAGTTATGGTAATGAATGTTATGATGGATTTCTCGAATTGGATGGCTTGTTCGAACAAGAGGAATAGAAATTATCTGCATTCCCGTAATTCCTTCAATTTCAAAGTTGACATATGCTTAATATTATGTTATATAATATCGCTTGTTAACTATTGATTAGATTTATTTGCTAGTTGCTACAACATTGTAAGGACTTGTATGTAACAGTGGAGCACTACAATAAGAAACTTAGTTATGTATAAAGCCCTAGTTAGTACTTAAGTCTATACTTCCATGTGTGAATCAAGACCTTTACACCGTCCGGTCCTTGCCTGCTTCTAAATTTATACACAAATATTATAAATAGATCAACTCGTTTCCATCCCCTCTTAGCTATTCTGATGCTAAAGATCGACTTTGTGTGGCACCATAACGCCAATGGTAACAAATTACTTCGGATATTGGTCAGAATTATAATTTACACCTGACAGGACTTTCTGGAAGTGAATTTGGAATACATTAAGTTAGAATCTGTTATGTGGAGGATTTGTTCTAATGCTTTAACTAAAAAATACAACTTATTTAGATTGAAATGTTCCCCAACTCTAGTTTTCTCTATCTGTCATGATAATGTTAAAACTGTGGATAATGGAGGAGTTCAGTTCAATTCAGTTCTTCAGCACTTAAGCCCTCACTCCACATCTTCCAGCTACTTTCATGGTTATTCAGTTTTTGATCTATTTGCTTTCTCCAACAGAAGTACATAAGTCACACCAAATTGGAAACCACGGCATGCTTCTTGCTAGATACGTAACCTCGTGTACACCAAGTAGATAAGTGTGGAGGTAGATTTTTTTTTTGCAGAGTTACATGGGGAAAACTTTAACAAACACCCATGAAGATTTTCATTTTCAGACAAAATGTACTTAGAAGAACATAGGTTTCAGCGTTTGAGATGCAGTAAATCAATAAGATTCAGAAACTAACACTTCAATTTGACTTAAAAATCCGAGTTTGGAGGCGGAATCAAGTCGGAAAGAAGGTCTATTCTAGAAAAATTTACTTTGCTTTTGTTATTTATAGCACTCCTTTTTATATAACTAGTCGTGAGATTCTGCACCTTGTGTTTATTTATCTTCTCGTCAGTGAACTGGAAAATACCTAAAAGAAGGTAAAAATGTATGCATGCTTTTGCCCATGACAACATATTCCAAAATTTCATCTCCCAGTGGCCACAAGGAGTATATATATATAGATGGTGAAAACTTTACAAACATCGATGAAGATGTATATATATAGACAGGTACTGAAAAGAACATATGATGTTAGAATTGTTCAATTTAAACATCATATACAACAGACAGAAAGCTTTCATAAAACAAGCTTGTGATATTGATATGCAGGTTGTTGATTGAAAGCAATGTAAACCGGCTGGCTAGGCCTGTACTTTCCTTACATAGTGAATGTCAATTTATTTACTTCTCTAAAAAAAATCCAGATTTTCTGAGATAAAAATTGTTGTGGTGATATTACGAAGTTAAGCGATTGGAGTGAGTCCAGTTATGCTAGACTCTTCCAGGAAGTCGAGTCACCGAGTAGTTCACAAGTAGCGTTAGACATGGTTCTGTTATCTGTCTTCTGTCTCAGCGGTTGATCTAGCAACTGCTTATTGCCATTTGAATTTACATGGTTCTGTAAAGGAAATTCTAGTTGATGAACAAGCAAGCACCCGCAATCACCATCACAAAATGCTTTTGTATAGAGAAAGAACTAGTACAGCTAAGAAGTAACATTCATGAACTTAACTAAATAGAAATTGACTCGGGACGTGTTTAACATAGGATAGATATGCCAGGTCTAGTGACTGATATATATAAATTTACCAACTCTCTAGAGCGAAACAAAGATTCTAGGCATCTTAATCAATTCTATGCTAGTGTTCTGTTTAAGAGCAAGTCCAATACTGCAAAATGGCTATAGCTATTGCTATAATATGACAGCAGAAAGTGATTTTTGGTGCTAAAATTTAACATGCACTCCGATGCTAATTACATTTTGCAAAATAATAGATCTGTATTTAGCTAACTACTTTTGGTTCAACTCACCCAAATTTCATTTGAAGTGAACCAACTTGCATTGGTTTTATGGTTAATTGATGATGTGGCTAGATTCATGTATGCATCCTTAGATGCAAGTTTTACACCAAGTATGCATATACCCGTATTGGCATCCACGTATGGAACTCCTTCTGAGTTGATACTTGTAGCATTTGGTGCCAAATTATAACAATGACACCAACTTTGGCATTTCAATGGACTTGCCCTAATAGGATTGGGTTTAACTCGAAGAAGAACAATTTCATAGAGTGGCTCTAGAAAATCATTTCTTTAATAATTTTTTGCAGATGCCCTGATCATATCATGGAACAAATGTTGGGTTTGTGGAGTCTAACAGGTTTCAGAATTGGTTTCTGATTTGAGTTAGAATTTCCAGATCTGAATTCTAATTAAAGTTAGTAATTTCAGAATTTCAGAATTAGACTCTGATTAGTTTAAGCCCAGTTTTTTCTCTTATAAATAGTCTCATGTAATTGTAAAACACCAACACATCAGAACACAACAGAACACAACATAGTTGTGAGAGATCAATACAAAATTAGTGCGGTTTGTGGAGTAGGAATTTCCGAACCACGTAAATCTTTGTCTTGTGTGATTGTCGTTTATTTTTCTTGTTCTTGTTTATTCGCTTTGGGTTTTGCTTTCGTTGTTGTATACTCAACAACTGGTATCAGAGCCAAGGTTTTCAGGCGAGTGAGAGCGATGACAGAAGAAGAGAAAGTAAAGATCGACAAATATGATGGCAAAGATTTTGGATATTGGAAGATGCAAATCGAAGATTATTTGTATCAGAAAAAACTACATCAACCGCTAGAGGAGAAGAAGCCAGATTCAATGGATGAGACTGAATGGAAGCTATTGGATAGGCAAGCTCTGGGTGTTGTCAGATTTACTTTGGTGAAGAACGTTTCATACAATATCGTCAAGGAAACGACAACTCATGGATTGATCAAGGCGTTAACAAATATGTATGAGAAGCCGTCTGCTTCGAATAAGGTGTATTTGTGTCGTTTGTTGTTTACTGCAAGATTGAATGAAGGTGATTGTGTTGCTGATCATGTGAACGAATTTAATTCTATCCTATCAAGATTGGCATCGGTGGATATTAAATTCGATGATGAAGTACAAGCCTTGTTGTTGGTATCCTCGTTACTTGACAGTTGGTCAGGATTTGTTACTGCTATTAGTAATTCATCTGGGAGCGGTAAGATGACTTTTAATGGAGTTCAAGATTCGATTCTTGAAGAAGATATTCGTAGGAGAAACTCAGGAGAGTTGTCAGGTTCCTTATTGATTACCGAGAGAAGAGGAAGAAAGTTCGAGAGGGGGCAGAATCAGGGGCGTAGTAGATCGAAGTCACAGAAAAGAGGACAATCCAAAGATCGCAAGGAGATTGTTTGTTGGAATTGTCAAAAGAAGGGTCACTTCAGAAATCAGTGTAGGGCTCCGGCAGCTCCTAAAGGAAAGAAGAAAGAGGATAATTCAGCCAATGTAGTTGAAGAAGTGGTGAGCGACGAAGCTTTGATTTGTTGTGTTGAATGTTCAGTTGAATCATATATGGGTTATGGATTCTGGTGCATCATTCCATGCTACCCCTTGCAAGGATTTGATGTTAAATTTCAAACTTGGAAATTTTGGTAAAGTCCGTCTTGCTGATGATGAGACTTTGAATATTGTGGGCATGGGAGATATTAATCTCAAGACCTCTTTGAGGACTAGCTGGATGTTGAAAGATGTAAGGTACATTCCTGGACTTAAAAAGATGTTGATATCTGTGGGTCAGTTAGATAAGGAAGGGTATCGTATTTCTTTCGGAAACGGACAGTGGAAGGTTATAAATGGGAATCTAGTTGTTGCTCGTGGAGAGAAGAAGGGGACTTTGTACATAGTTGAACAATCTAGCTATGAAGCAAATGTAGTTGCTGATGAGATTGGGTCTTCAACTTTGTGGCACCAAAGACTTGGTCATATGAGTGAAAAGGGTATGAAACTGTTAACTTCAAAGGGGAAGATTCCAGAGCTGAAAAATGTGGAAGTTGGGTTCTGTGAGCCATGTGTTCTTGGAAAGCAGAAACGAGCTACTTTTGAAAAATCAGGGAGGACCCCGAAGTCTAAAAAGTTAGAGCTAGTTCATACAGATGTATATGGTCCAAAAACAGTTGCGTCGTTGGGAGGATCTCGCTACTATGTTACTTTCATTGATGATTCCACTAGAAAGGTATGGATTTATTTTTTGAAGAAAAAATCAGATGTGTTTGATACTTTCAAGAAGTGGAAGACTGAAGTTGAAAACCAGACCGGTTTGAAGGTTAAAAGTTTGATGTCAGATAATGGTGGTGATTATAGTAGTGATGAGTTTAAAAGCTATTGCGTAGAGTACGGGATTAGAATGATTAAAACTATTCCAGAGACACCGCAGCAGAATGGTGTTTCAGAGCGCATGAATAGAACCTTGAATGAGAGGGCCAAGAGTATGAGGTTACATGCAGAGTTGCCGAAGATTTTTTGGGCAGATGCAGTTAGCACAACAGTGTATCTCATAAACAGAGGACCTTCAGTTCCTTTGGGGTTCAAGATTCCTGAAGAAGAGTGGCAGAAAAAAGAGGTAAATCTTTCACACTTGCGAGTTTTTGGTTGTGTTTCTTATGTGTGTGGTAAAAATTTAGACAGAGACAAGCTTGATCCGAAAGAAAAGAAGTGTATCTTCATTGGTTATGGCTCAGATGATATGGGTTACCATTTCTGGGATGAACTGACGAAGAAGGTCGTTAGAAGTAGAGATGTTACTTTTAATGAAAATGTGTGTACAAGGATAAGCTTGCAGTCGATTCTGAGTTCACAAAGGAACAATTTGAAAAAGAGAAAGCAGTGCTTGAAGATATTACTGAAGAAGATCTTGCAGGAAATAGTGGGAGTTCTGGGAATGCTGATGAGATAGGTTCAGTTACTCTACAGGCTGAGGTAAGAAGATCTAGCAGAACTGTGAGGCCGCCACAAAGATTTTCTTCTTCAGCATATTAAATGTTATTGACCGAGGACGGAGAGCCTCAGTGTTATTCAGAGGCAGTTCAGGTGGATGATTCAGTTAAGTGGAAATCAACCATGGAAGAAGAGATGAATTCTCTTGAGAAGAATGAGACTTGGTCTTTAACAGAATTACCAGCAGGAAAGAAGGCTTTATAGAATAAGTGGGTGTTCAGGATCAAAGAAGAACCTGATGGCAGCAAAAGGTACAAGGCAAGGTTAGTAGTCAAGGGATATCAATAGAAAAAGGGTATTGACTATACTGATATATTTTCTCCGGTTGTTAAGATGACTACATTTAGACTGTGCTAAGCATTGTGGCTGCAGAGGAGTTACATCTAGAGCAACTAGATGTTAAGACCGCGTTCTTACATGGTGATCTTGAGGAAGACATCTACATGGTTCAGCCAGAGGGATTTCAGGTAGCTGGGAAAGAAAACTTGGTTTGGAAGCTTATAAAAAGCTTGTATGGTTTGAAGCAAGCACCAAGACAATGGTACTTGAAGTTTGACAGTTTTATGATGAAGAATGGGTACACGAGGAGTGCTATGGATCATTGTTGTTACTTTAAACAATTTGATTCATCTTATATCATATTGTTGTTGTATGTTGATGACATATTGATAGCAGGATCAAACATGAGGGAAATCAACAGGCTAAAAAGACAGATGTCTGAAGAGTTTGAGATGAAGGATATGGGTGCAACAAAACAGATACTTAGTATGAGCATCATAAGGGATAGATCTGAAGGTACTTTGAAATTATCTCAAGAGAAGTATATTGAGAAATTATTGCAGAAATCCAGTGTCCAGGATGCGAAGACCAGAAGTACACCGTTGGTAACTCACTTTAATCTCACGAAGATGCAGTCACCTAAAACGGATGAAGGCAAGAAAGATATGGCTAACGTTCCATATGCATCTGCAGTTGGCAGTTTGATGTATGATATGGTGTGTACAAGGCCAGACATTGCTCATGCAGTGGGAGTTGTTAGCAGGTTCATGTCTAATCCAGGAAAAGAGTATTGGGAAGCAGTCAAGTGGTTGTTACGCTACTTGAAAGGCACATCCAAGTTTGCATTATGTTTCAACAAGAAAGATGTTATCTTGGAAGGGTTCTCTGATACAGATTTGGGTGGATGTTTGGTTACCAATGAAAAGTTGAAGCTTTGCATAGCTTCAACTGGCCTTCAGAATTGATTAAGGAGAAGGCGTTGCACTAGTTAGAGTTATTGATCGAAGTATCGGGTGTTACTAGATTTACAAGAGTGAAGAGAAGATGTGGTCAGACTCCAAGTGGGAGATTGTTGGGTTTGTGGAGTCTAACAGGTTTCAGAATTGGTTTCTGATTTGAGTTAGAATTTCCAGATCTGAATTCTAATTAGAGTTAGTAATTTCAGAATTAGACTCTGATTAGTTTAGGCCCAGTTTTTTCTCTTATAAATAGTCTCATGTAATTGTAAAACACCAACACATTAGAACACAACAGAACACAACATAGTTGTGAGAGATCAATACAAAATTAGTGCGGCTTGTGGAGTAGGAATTTCCGAACCACGTAAATCTTTATCTTGTGTGATTGTCGTTTATTTTTCTTGTTCTTGTTTATTCGCTTTGGGTTTTGCTTTCATTGTTGTATACTCAACAAGAACCTTCACTTTGAATACTTAATGTAAATGAGTTTCAACTAGGGATAATATGGCGGAGTTGTGAATGTATAAATGAAGTCGTAAATGTAATATCCCAAAATTTTGTAATATTTGAAACCCTGATGAATAGTGAATCTGCCCCTGATGAATAGTAAATTTGCCGATGGAAAAATTTTCAGACCACACTATGTGGATGGTATGGAATGAATGTTTCGAAGTTATATTATTGATGTATAGGAAGAATAAAAGAATGTAAACGCAATCAGAATCAGGAGATTCCCATTCGAATTTTAAATCACTATTCATCGGACAATCGAGGATGTATTGATTTGATCGTTTTGAGAAAGTATGTAGAATAAGAAATCCATAATCACATATTAAACCAAGGTTATGAAAAGATCAAGGAAGTATCTCCTATCATTGGTACAGAGAAACGTTTTAAAATCACTTGAACCTATCGTGAAACTTAGCGACAAAACAAAAGCGTAACGAATTATGGATTAAACCCTAACCAAAGGAGAAGTATCATATAAGATCATCAAGTGCAACATATAAGAGGATTGATGATACAAATTATGACATAAGCATGATGTAGGAGGATGACATAGGGGTGACAAGGTGATGAATCACCACCTTGTCACCACTTTCACCACAAAACACATACTAATTGCCATGTGTCTTGGATGACAAAACTTACTTATGACCACACAAATTATATGGCATGTATTAAGGGTTAATTAAACAAAAAGAAAGGAAAAGAAAAGAAAACAAAAGAGATGCATCAAGAAAGAAGCAAACTTTCGGCCATTCTTGTTCATCAAAGTTAAGAAAACATTTCCTCCATTTCTACTCAACCATAATTCAAGTTCTTGGGCTCTAAATCAACCTCATCCCTAGACTAAGGTAAATCCTTGATCTTAGCTTCATCCATGGTTGTTATCATGCTCAAAAGTTGAATCAAAGTTGATGATGAATAGTGAAATGAATAGTAATTCTTAATTTTCTTGTTTTGATCTTGAAGTTTAAGGCTTGTAAAGGATAATCAAGAAGCAAAGAAGAGTATACTAGCCATCTATAGTCCTTATTAAGTACCAAGGAAGGTATAAACCCTCTCACACTTTTACTTATACTTTGATATTAGTGATTAAATGGATGATTATTAGTGATAGTGTGATATAGAAGTGATATGCATGATATGTATGATGTTTAGTGGATTAAATGATGGTTGAACTAGTGATTAGTGTTATAAGCTTGTGTAGACAGAAATAAGGTTGTTTGGATGAGATCCTTGGGTTGTGATTGTTTGGTTGTGGATTGGTGAATTGATTAGAGTGTTTTAAACACGGGAATCACGTTTAAGCGTCGTTACCATGTTGGATTTTACTTAGGAAGTTTGGACAGAGACCACGGTTACCTTAAAGGCATAACCATAAAGTTTTCTGGCCATGACCATGTAGACTCTGTTTTGTAGTTTGTTTTAGAGAAAGAATCGTATCGTTTCGATTTACGGTTTAGGAAAAACATCCGTTTTAGTGAAATCGGTTTCGGATAACTAAGTAGTTCACTACATGAACTTTGAGATAGTGATCAAACCCTTTAAAAATGGAATTTGGTCGAGATATTAAAAGGGATACTAGAATGGATAGTCGGGAAAGGAACCTAGGAGGTTTCGTGTCAAAAAGATAAGTTTTCGATTTTTTAAAATGCGGGAACAAAAGTTGCGCGAGTGAAATACCCTTAAGGGGATAGTTAAAAACAAGGAGTTAATAATGGAAAAGTACTTGGGTTTTGAGGATAGATTCCCACCCAAACTTTTGACTTAAGATTTACGAAATGTCCTGAGGTGATTGGTGACCAAGAGCGAGACATTTGATTTTCATTAATAGAACTTTAGTGCTTAAGTAATAGCACATTATTTGGTTCTAGGGGACTGATTGTGAATTGTGTATCTTGGTATAGATCGACGAGCACACTCTCAAGCCCCCTCTACCACATCACCGAGACACCAAGGAAAGTTTTCAAACTCTACATCATATAAGTGATGTTGTTGTGATTAATGTTGTGTTTGTGATATATTCTGCTTTAATATTGTGAAAAGAGTTATAACTGATTATGCTTAAGGTAAAAAGCTTTGTGATATATAAGGGTTTATATACTATGTAAATATTAGATATAAACCGAGGTGTTATAGAGGCTCTAAGGGTAGAGCCCTCGTACGTGAATTTTAAAACTTAGACCGGGAGTTAAATTAGTATTTTGTACTGATTATAATGTCAGAAGCTGGAGGGTTCCAGGGACAGTTATATTTTTTAAAATGTTGATTAAATATTCCAATATATATATTATTGGATATTTAATGTGAGATATTTAAATAATATAATTATAAATATTATTTGGATATTTATTTAATTAAGTGAATATTAATTTGAATATTCACTTAAGTGGAATTTTATCGAATAATAATTCAATATTTATTATTTGAATATTTATTTAATTAAGTGAATATTAATTTGAATATTCACTTAAGTGGAATCTACTGAATAATAATTCAACATTTATTATTTAAATAATTATTTAATTAAGTGAATATTATTTTGAATATTCACTTAAGTGGATTTATATTGAATAATAATTCAATATTTATTATTTGAATATTTATTAAATATTCCAAAAATGATTTAAAAATCGTAGAACCTTATTTAAATATTACGTAAGGTTCCAATGGTTATTTAAAATATTTTCTGATCTTAAAAAAGGTTATTTGATTATAGTAGGGGTTCCCAACTATTTTTATTGAATTATCTCAAAGGTTGATTAAGGTTTTGAACTTATCAAAAGTTGGGAATTCATTCCAGGAAGTGAATATATGATTTCACTTGCCTTTTCATTAAAAGTGATATAGTTTGGGTTTCTGAATTATCAGAGCTAAAGATATTTTATAAAACTCCCAGGTCGTGATTTCGAAATGTTTTACTCGAGTATCGAGGTCAGTTGACAACGGTCAACCCACATTGTGACTTACTTCTGATATAATCCGGAAGTAAGGGTATTTTTACAAAACCTATCAACAAGCTTATGCTTGGGGGAACGACATTTTCACGTAAGTGGCCGAGTAACGCATGGTCCCGCAAATAAAATCTATTTTGCTGGCCTTGATGTCGCCAGGTGGAAATATGATAAGAGGCTGGGTGACGCCAGTCCAGTGGAATCCGTTGGCAGGGAGCGTGTCCACTTGTGTGGCCTTGATGTCGCCATGTGGTTACTAAGATGTAAGAGGCCGAGTGACGCCGGTCCAACCTAAAAGCCCGTATGCGGCTAGGGTAATGACCTTCGGGATTATCCATCTACTAGTAGAGAATCTATGGTATGACGACTGATCATCGTATACCAGTGCGTAGCCCTATACAACTCCCCATGTTTTTCCAAGGATTGGAATTTCGGAAATGTTTGGTAACTTGGGTTAAATACCGGTTACGGATACTTGTTAATAATATTTTAACAAAATACTATACCTCATACAGTATTTGTACTGTATGACATGTTTTGACGAAAAGAAAAGTAAATATATCATTCTGTATATGAATGGAGTTTTAAAGGTTTTCCTTTATGATATATGCTTATATATATGCTTATGCTGCTTTATGTTATTGCTGGGCTTAGTGCTCACACTTGTTTTCTTTTATATATATCACAACACAACATCTAGAGTAGATGGCCAGGATTCATCATACCACTCAGAAGCGCGTTTGGGCCGCGCAGACCGCTCATAGGATGACAGTTGCAGCACCTCAGGTAGAAGTACCGAGTTGGTTCGGAGTGTAACTCTGGTTGCTCCGGTTTATTTATAAGTATCACGTATGTTGTTGCCCAGTAATAAATAATTGTAGAAGGGGGGTTGAATACAATTGTATAAGATTCTCGACTAAGTAAGATATATATCACAAATATGAAAGAATAATAACAACTTTAATAAATCTGATATAAAACTGTTACAAACTCTCTCAAGAAATTCTGATGTTCTTGAGAGCTGCTAGGTTACAAGAATACTCGTGTATGTGATCGATATAAATCAAAACCTAAACTGTGTTTATATAGTACACAGCTTCTCTATCAATTACAAGATAAGTCCTAATCAATTACAAAGATTGAAACATATCCTTAATCAATAGCTGCATTCCTACAGACCAGGAACCGACAAGATAAATATCCTTATTTAACTAGACTCCAAATATAACTCGAAGTAGGAATCCTGATCAGCTTCCAGTCCTGATGATCAATCCTGATCCCAGTCCTGATATGCATCCTGATTCTGACGATCATGCAATCCTGATAGCTATGCATTACTGATGACGTCAGCAATCCTGATCAGTTGAGTCTAGATCCTGACGATCATTGAATCCTGATCTAACAATCTCCCCCAATCTCATACTTTGTGAAATAAAGTATAGATTACTAAGATTCAATGATGTCAAAAACATATTAACAAAATGTACAAGTATTTACAGCAGCAACTTATCTGTTTAAATTCTTTGATAGAACAGATTCATCTTCAAGAAGTTGGATAACAAATTTTCTTCTTTTTCTTCAAGAATTTGAATCAGTCTTTCCTTAAGATTTCTGAGTTCTTCATCTTCCTCATTAATATGGTAGATAGTTGCTCTGAGATTTTGTATGGAGCTTCTTTGTAGACGGTGCTCTTCAAGCAAAAGATAAGCAATTTCCTTCCCATCAGGATTGAGAGTAAGTTGAGTCATACCAAAAGTCACTTCTTTAACAGCAGTGCCTCTTTGCATTTCTACATCCTGTCCCCTTTGATTTAAGTATATGGGAGTATAATTACCATTGAAATTACTGTTTCCATCCAGTCTTCTTCTTATTGTTGACAAAATCATGTCACTCCACACTTTGCACACTTTATTCTTCCATCTTAGCATATAGTGAACATATTTCAGTTCCTGTGTAGTTTTCATCAGCAGATCTTGAATGGATAGAATCTTCACACTACCATCTTTCATGAAGTACAGAAGCTTTTCTTTCTTTTTAATACCATCATGACAATCTATAACTATATCAACAGCTAATAAATTGTTCAGGTTTTCAGAAGTTAAAGTACCTCCAATTTCAGTCAAGGAGTATGGATCAACATATGACATATTCAGATATTCAGCATCCCTGTGTCCAATACCTCCTCTTGAATTACTTGTCAATTGCTTCAGATTTGAAAACATTCGTAGCCAGAGTGCTTTTGATCTAACCATATCAGATAAATCAACAACACTTGAAGCACTTGTTATAATTCCTCCAGTCTGAAAATTGATAGGTGTATTACACCTCAGTGTACTTATGTGTTTCCACTTCTTATCTTTTTCTTTTTCAAAAGCATAGCTTCTTTCTAGTAAAGATTCCCGTCTGCTTGAATTTCTCCATACTCTTCTGTTTGAGAGTTTAAGCCTTTGTATATAGAGTTTGAAATCTCTATTTGTTCTTCTTGTGATCTCTCTTCTTCTGGCTTCTTCTTCTTCATCTACTTCCTTGTTGTGAGAATCAACCACAGTAGATAAGATTAACAAATCAATCTCTTGCAGAATTTCAGATTCATCAGGATCTTGAACATTGTCAGGAACAATATCAGGATTAGAATCTTCAATTTGATTTGTATTGCAGAGAATTAATTGTCTTGAACTTCTCCTTAATTCTGGTTCTTCTTCAACAATTCCATCATCACCAAAAGTAGACCTGTCAGGAACTACTAGAATTTGAGTAGGTTCTGGAATTTCTTCTATTCTTAAACCTCTAGACCTTGTCTGTCTAGGAATTGTTTGAGTTGAAGAACCTCTTCTACCTCTTCTAGCACCTCTCCTAAATCTGCCTCCTCTTCCTTTAGCAGGAGCAGGGTTATTAAAGCTTTCCATCACTTCTCTCTGTTGTAGAGAATTCTTCATGAGAGAGATCAGGATATTCTTCACTTCCTGTAGAGAGTGCTTTTCTTGCAAATAATTGTTGAACTCTTTTATCAGTGTGATATAGAGTAACAATTCTGCCATCTTTTGTAGTAAACTTCTGGAATAGATTTGATGCATCTTCAGGATTATCAATAATCACATCTTCATCTCCTTCAGGAATTGTAGCAAGAGTCTGTACATGACCAGGCATCACGATTTGATCACCTGTCAGTATTTGTTCTTCCGTCAGGATCTGAGATTGCACCAATGTTCTTACTGTCTTTACTCCAGAATCAGAAACATGAGTTGACTGTTTTGTTTGACTTTGAGAAGTTTGAATTGTCTTCATAATAGCAGCATCAGAGGTTTCTCCTTGTAGAACTTTGTCACCACCATCATTTCCAGTATCATCATCATTATTTCTTAATACTAGATCAGGTGTACATTTTGTCTGACTTACCTTCTCCCCCTTTTTGACATCAGTATTTGACAATATATTCAAAATTAAGGCAAGAGAGGTTTGAATGTCAGTTACCTTAGAATCAAGTGAATCAATTCGTCTGTTGATGGAGGTTTGTTCAGAAATGACAGACTTTACTTGGGATTCTACTACCCTTAGTTGAAAAGCAGTAGGCACCTTTGTAAAGCTTTGAGAAATATCAGTCCTCACCAACTCAG
The DNA here is from genome assembly GCA_030848705.1 of Heracleum sosnowskyi. Classification (NCBI taxonomy): domain Eukaryota; kingdom Viridiplantae; phylum Streptophyta; class Magnoliopsida; order Apiales; family Apiaceae; genus Heracleum; species Heracleum sosnowskyi. The sequence continues at coordinate 34,146,990 of CM061235.1, read as the reverse complement.
TTGAATTCTTGATAGAATCAATCTCACTTTTTAGGCTTTTGGATAACAGAGTAGTAGCGTTCAGATGATTCTTCAAATCTTGATTCTCAATCAACTTTACTGCATCATCGGCATGATTCAAAGCAGAAGAATAACTTACAGATTCAGTAGGTCTGTACCATGAATTGTTCCATTCATTTTGTCTAAGTGCCTCAGCAGGATTAAAGGAAGGAACAGAAAAGTCTCGTCGTTGATCTTTTCCAGTAGGAGCCTTGCCAGCCATGAATGTGCTTGATGAACCAAAGTTAGTTCCAAGACTAGCTTTGATGACTGTAGCAAGCTGATCCTTCTCAAGTTGATTATCATCATCATCACTATCATCAGAATCATCACCATCAGTATCATGAGTAATGTCAGGATCAGGAATAGCAATACCTTTCAGTTTATCCTGTGAATCTGTGATAGGATGGTTCATTGGTCTTGATCTTAGTGGCCGTATAAGAATTGGCTCAGCATCAGGAGCACCACTATCATCAGGAGCAACACCGTCAGGATTTGATAAGCTTGCATCAGTTTTTGTGACTGATGGTTCTTGTGTAGCATGAGGTTCTGAAGCTGCTTCAACACTTTGAGTTGGAGGTTCTTGTGTGCTTCCCTCATTGACAGTGTTCTCGACCAATCTTTCACCAGAAGCTGTAGCTTTGCCTGCATCTTCACTTTGAGAAGATGGTTCTTGTGTAGCTGGAATGTTGATGTCTTCATTCTCCCTTTGAGAAAATGGTTCTTGTGTGACCATTCCACCAGCTAAGCCTTCACCCAAACTTTGATTGAGTGGTTCTTGTGTGGCAGGATCGTCAGTAGCTGCTGAATCACTTTGAGATCCAGGTTCATGTGGGCTTGATCTTTTCAGCTTCTTTTGTCTCTGATAAACTAACTCCTCTGCATTCCTTTTTTTCTGCAACGGAGGTGTAAGACCAACCAAAGAAGCAGTCTTAGAAGCCTTCTCCCATGAAATTTCTATTATCTTCTTTGATGGAGAGGCTGGAGAGTCTGATATGGAGACAATTTTCGTTTGTGCATCAGGAATACCAACATCAGGATTTGCTAGAGCATCAGGAGTAGATGACTCATCAGGATTTGATGTCTGAATATCAGTATCCTTCATTTGCACCTTCAAAGGAATATGATACCTGTTTTTTGATAATTTCCTTTTCTTCTGTGGCTTTGATGAAGGTGCCACAGCTTCAGTAGCAGTATCAGCAACTTCCTTGTTCACATTCATTATAGAGGATATAGGTAAATCATCCTCTGAATCAGTCTCATCCCTGAGTACTAATTTTCTTTTAACAGAAACAGTTTCAACACCCTTAGCAGCTTTCTTCACCAGGACCTCTTGTACACCCCCTTGTAACTTCTTTTTAGTGAGTGGTGTAGAGGTGAAATCCTTTGAACCTGATTGCCTTCCAGACACATCAGTTCTAGCTGATTTCTTTGATTTTACAACTAAAGTCTTTTGAGAGACAGTAGAGGTGGCTGTTAACCATTTAGACTGTTTAGGTGGCATGCTTGTGTCAGGAACAAGGTGTGATGGACCTTGCCCCATAGCATTAAAAAGCAATCCATAACAAGTAGGCATTTTCTGATGTAAGAAAAACCTGACCTCATCAGGAATAAAGGCATTGCCTATAAAACCATTTGCCTCATCAGGATTAAAAAAAATAATTCTATATGACGTGAAAATAAAATTTCATTTAAGAAACAAAATTTTATTTCACTAATCCTGAAAAATGTTTTTGATTTGAAAAATCACCAAATTAATGATGTAGAACCCACTAAAACATTCTTACCAGTTATCAAAGCAAATTAGTCATGGAAAACTGAACCGTCGCCTCGAGAATAAGCAAATGACCTGCAGCCTTAACAAATAATCTCTATAAAAGAGAGTGTTAAACAGTATTATCATTTACTATCAAAAATACACAAACCCTCTCCACAAAAAAACTTACGAAAACCTTTCACCTTCTTCTTTTCTCCATGGCTGCTAATCATCAACAAGATGCATTACCTGATCAAGAACTCGATGAAATAGAGTTAATCTGGCAGGAGATGGATCAGGTTCTTGCAGAAATTGCAGGAAATGAAGAGCCTCAACCCATTCCCGACCCTCAGGAGCATAACGCCTTTGTAAATGCAATGGCTAATGTGCTTTTGCATAACTTTCAGCAGGTCAACCCTGACTGGAATCTTCATGACAATCTCATTATTGTCAATGATGAAGAGGATGAAGACGATGAGGATGATGAAGAGGATGAGGAGCTCGAACGAGAGCTGGAGAGAAGAAAGAAGAGAATCCGTGATGCTTGTATTTCTTGTAAGGTGCAAGCATGGAAACATCCCGGTGGAGATGATCCGCCTTCAAGTGCATCTGCTCCCCTCCTTGTCCTTTAATGATGGAACAAGAGACCTTCCAATCCTAATGGACTGTGAAGCTGCTCAGGAGCATTCATGCTTATCTGCAGGGCACGTGTTCCTGAGTAGAGAAATAGACTAGGAAAAGAATATGTAATTTCCATTTTCATTTGTAATGAATCTTCAAGATTTAATGAAATTTATCAATTTTCTCAATTGTTCTTTTCCTTCTTAGCTTTCCTGCATAAATTGTTAGTAACACTGCATTTGATACATAACATGATGAATAGTAATCTCTTGGAAAATAAATTGAGATTTAAAAGTAAAACTTAATACTTAATCAGAGACTAAGTATAACTTTTATTTTCCAGAGAATACCAGCAATGTTGTTGTCCAGTTTCTTAAAACCTCTGGTTTTCACACCAGCTTTAGTATCTGAGCATCAGGATTGACCAGTTGACTCCTGTCAGGATTGTGTCCTATCAGGATTTGATCAAAATAACATACCTTTCTGAATGACCATCAGGATTTGACAGTCATCAGGATTTCTTCTCTGTTTCTTTCCTCAGAAATTCTCAAAATTCATCATTCCAAGTTCATTCACCAACTTATTGAAAGTAGCTTCAGGCAGTGGCTTGGTGAATATATCAGCTAGTTGTTGATCAGTAGGAACAAAATGAAGTTCAATTGTTCCTTCCAGAACTTGTTCTCTTATAAAGTGATATCTAATACTGATGTGTTTAGTAAGAGAATGCTGAACTGGATTTCCTGTCATTGCAATAGCACTTTGGTTATCACAATAAATAGGGATTTTTGAGTATGACAGGCCATAATCTAACAACTGATTTCTCATCCACATTATCTGAGCACAACAACTTCTTGCAGCTACGTACTCAGCTTCTGCTATTCAAGTAGAAATAGACTTTTGCTTCTTACTGAACCATGAAACTAGTCTTCCACCCAAAAATTGACAGCTTCCTGAAGTACTTTTCCTGTCTATTTTGCATCCTGCAAAATCAGCATCTGAATAACCACATAAACCAAAATATGACTCCCTTGCATACCAAAGGCCAAGAGAAGGAGTGCCTTTGAGATATCTGAAAATTCTTTTAACTGCAATCAGATGTGGTTCCCTAGGTTTTGCTTGAAATCTTGCACACAGACAGGTTGCAAACATGATATCTGGTCTACTTGCAGTGAGATATAATAAGGAGCCAATCATTCCTCTGTAGTGAGTTACATCTACCTCAGTACCTTGATCAGGATCAAGTTTGGTAGCTGTAGCTATGGGAGTACTTGCAGTAGCACAATCTTCCATGTTAAACCTTTTCAACAAATTCCTTGTGTATTTTGACTGATTGATAAAAATGCCATCATCAGTCTGTTTAACTTGAAGACCAAGAAAATAACTCATTTCTCCCATCATTCTCATTTGATATCTTGACTGCATAAGCTTAGAAAACTTTTCACACAGCTTATTGTTTGTTGACCCAAAAATGATATCATCAACATAAATCTGAACTAAAAGCAAATCCTTACCTTGATTCAAATCGAATAGAGTTTTATCAATAGTACCTCTTTTGAATCCACTTTCCAGTAAGAATTGAGCTAAGGTTTCATACCATGCTCTTGGAGCTTGCTTTAGTCCATAAAGTGCCTTATCCAATCTGTAGACATGATTTGGATATTTAGGATCGATGAAACCAGGAGGTTGCTCTACATAGACTTCTTCCTCCAGTTCACCATTTAAGAAAGCACTTTTCACATCCATCTGGAAAACCTTGAATTTCTTATGAGCTGCATAAGCTAGAAAGATCCTGATGGCTTCTAGTCTTGCAACAGGAGCAAAAGTTTCATCATAATCAATTCCTTCTTGTTGAGAATACCGCTTTGCAACAAGCCTAGCTTTGTTTCTGATTATTACTCCATCAGAATCATTCTTATTCTTGAAAATCCACTTTGTACCAACAATTGATCTGTTCTTTGGTCTTGGTACCAGTTTCCAGACTTCATTTTTTCAAATTCATTCAATTCTTCTTGCATTGCAGTAACCCAATCAGCATCTTTGAGTGCATCTTCAACTTTCTTAGGTTCCTCCTTGGATAGAAAGTTATTGTATAGACATTCATTCTGAGTTGCACTTCTTGTTTGAACACCTGCATCAGGATCTCCAATGATCAAATCAGGAGTATGACTTGCAGTCCATTTCCTTGCTGATGATAAGTCATGTCTTGATGTAAATGCTCCCTCTGGATTGGTGTTATCTTTATTTGAAGAATTTGCTTGAGTAGAAGCTCCTCCTGAATTATTGAAATCCCTTCCTGATGAATTATCATAATCATCATTTGAATCAGTATCTGAAGAATCCTATCCTGATGATTGAGTTGACCCTGAACTTGTAGTAGAATGCTGTTGCTCCCCCTCAACATTTGCATTACTAGTTGTATTACCATTTGTTAGGAATATGTTGTTCTTGATGATAATTATAAAACACTTAGTAGATTTTGTATTAAGTCAATATTGTAACTATCAACGGAATGGTATGCTTTGCAGCTTTCTTTGACAGGTAGCTCATCAACGAAATGAGTGATGTAGCAATTGCACTGTACAATACTTCACAGTTTGATATGCATTTTGTTGTATGTATTAGATAGTTTTCGAAGTCATGTTGACTAAGTACTAGATAGGAAAAATAGGTTGGTTAATTGTAAATATATTGTGCCTTGTAATTTTGCCTAAGTGAAGACATGTCAACGGAATGAAGATTAGTCTTTCAACGGAATGAAGATTACTCTATCAACGAAACGAGGAATATACCATCAACGGAATGAAGAATAAAGCTATCAACGAAACACATCTCCCTGCTATCAACGAATCATTATCACTTTTCTGAATAGTTGACAAAGTGATAGTGACAGTTTTCTGACAGATCAAAAGGAGATGTAGAAGTGTACTTTGCATTGGAAGCCATTAAAATGGTCACTGGAAATAAGGAAACATTCCAATTTCCAATAAGGTTCTTGAGTGGGATCATAATAAGCATGAAGACAAAAGACAAGATCTCCAAGGACCATTGGACAAAAGGGATGAAAAGCAAGCTACTGGAGGTTACCTTTAGATTAATTTAGAGTAGCCAAAAATAGCATTGTAAACTTGGGATATATAACCAAGTGTAGCAGCTCATTTAACAAGCAAGTGAGTGAGATAAAAATAGATTGTATTAGCTTTTTCAAGAGCACTCTCACTCTGTATCAAGAACTGAGCAGCTGTGATACATTTGTAACACATATTATTTCCGCAATAAAAACATCTCAGTTGGATCCTCAAAACATCCAACTAAAATTTTATATTTGCTTGTGTTTTTATTTTCAGTATAGTTTTATTTCGAAAGTTGTTTTAAGTTTAGAAATATCTAGAATTGTATTCAACCCCCCCCCCCCCTTCTACAATTCTACTAGGTCATTTGGGATTAACAATTGGTATCAGAGCAAGCTTCTAACATACAAGAAGTTTAAATATCAAGACCAAACAGAAACCATGGTGAAGAAGGATGCAGGTGTAAAGATACCAGTTCTAGATAAGGACAATTACTTTCACTGGAAAGTAAAAATGCATCTACATCTCATGTCTATGGATGAGAGATATGTAGACTGCATTGAGAAAGGTCCACACGTTCCCATGAAGTTTGCATCTAGAGTTGGACTGCCAGATGATGCTCCAGATGTGGAAATTCCAAAACCTGTCTCAGAATGGACTGTTGAAGATGTTGCAGAAATCCATAAAGACAAAAGAACCATGAACATTCTGTTTAATGGTTTGGAGCAAGAGATGTTTGACAATGTTATAAACTGTACAACTTCTAAAGAAGTATGGGACACTGTTAGAACACTCTGTGAAGGAACTGAGCAAGTTAGGGAAAACAAAATGCAACTCCTCATACAACAATATGAGCACTTTCATTTCAAAGCTGGTGAAACCCTAAATGACACATTTAGTAGGTTTCAAAAGCTTTTGAATGGATTAAAGTTGTATGGGAGGGTCTATCAAACCAAGGATTCAAACCTCAAATTTCTTAGAGCCCTTCCAAAAGAATGGAAGCCTATGACTGTTTCTCTGAGAAACACTCAAGAGTACAAAGACTACACTCTTGAAAGGCTTTATGGAACCTTAAAGACATATGAGCTAGAAATGGAGCAAGATGAAGAAATTGAGAAGGTACAAAAGAAAGGTGGATCTATTGCATTGATTGCATCTGTGAACCAACTGGAAGATGACAATGAAGAAACTGCAAAAGCCACAACTAGTCGAGCTAGTTGTAGGAGTGATGTTAGCAAGGGTAAAGGCAAGATGACAGAAGAAGAACAAGAACCAGCCAACTTGGATGACTTAGATGAGATTGATGAACACATTGCTTTTCTTTCAAGGAAATTCTCTAAGTTCAAATTCAAGAGAAACTCAGAAGCAAGGCCACCAAGGAGAGACTTTCAACCTAGCAAAAATAATTGGATTGATAAGTCTAAGTCTAAATGTTTTAACTGTGGAATGATTGGTCACTTTGCTGGAGATTGTAGAAAGCCTAAAGTTGAGAAGGGCAACAGGAATTTTGAGCCTGTTGATTATAAAAAGAAATACTTTGAACTTCTCAAGCAAAAAGAAAAGGCTTTCATGTCTCAGGAGTATGATTGGGCTGGTAATGGTGAAGATTCAGATGATGATGTTGAGTATGTCAACTTGGCTCTAATGGCTAACAATCATGAGCAGGAAGCAAGTTCCTCTAGCAACTAGGTAACAATTACTAATCTTTCTGAGCTTTCTAAAGAGGAATGCGATAGTGCAGTTAATGAAATGTCTACTGTACTATATAATTTGCGTATTACTCTTAAATCACTTACTAAAGAGAACTCAAGAATTAAAGAGACCAATATGCTCTTAAGTGATAGAAATGCCATGTTAGAAGCACAACTCATTGAATTTGAGAGAATGAGGTGTGTTAGTAGGGATGCCAAGATGGAACTTGAGAAAGTGTTAAAAAGGGAAGAAATTCTTAAAACGCAACTAGAAATAGAACAGAAAGTGATTGCCAAATGGAAAGATTCCAGGAATGTTGCTAGCAACATCATTAATGTTCAAGGTATGGAATCTTTCTGTGAGCAATCATGGAAAAAGAACAAAGAGAAGCTAGGGTATGCTGGTGAAACCTTAGAATCAGAAACAGAGTCAACAAACAACAATGATCAAATGTTGAAGGTTGATACGTCAACGGAATGCAAGGTTTCGTTGACAGATGAACCATCAACCGATCAGGCTGTTTCATTGACAGAGAAAAAGAAAGAAGAACTCACTAGACTTAATAACAAGTATGGTCCTGTCACCAAGAACTTTGTTCAAGGTGAGTCTAGTAAATCAAAGAAAGTTGAGAAGCCTGTTGAAAGAGCTAATGTAGGTCACTTGTCTAACAAGCAATTGAAAGACAAGTTAGAGAAAATTCAAGTTGAGGTTAAGGGCAATAAAAAGAATAACAGAAATGGCAAAGTAGGGATTAACAAACATAACAATTACACACCTAATAAGTATGCTCCTAGAAAGACATGTGTTAATTATGGAAGTGTTAGTCATTTGTCTGATAATTGCAAATCTGTTAAGAAGACTGCTAATGTGAAAATGCCTAAGCCTGCAATGAATGCTTCTATGCCTACAATGCCTGTTATGCCTAACATGTTTGCTCCATATTCACAATTTCAAAATCCATATGCTAGCATGCCATTTGTGCCTAACCCATACATGAATATGTTTAATATGCCACAAATGCCATGGAATGTGAATAACATGTTTGTTCCTCCTGCTATGCATGTTGTGAATGAAAATGTGAGCAACCCTTAGAAATCAACACCAAAGGTAAAGGTTGATTTAACTCAATCTGAGCCCAAGGTGAAAAATGATGTGAAGAGTAAATCAAAGGCTAACAAAACAGGACCCAAGGAAACTTGGGTACCAAAATCAACTTGATTTGGTTTTATTGTGTGCAGGAAGACAAAAGGAATCTTTGGTACTTGGATAGTGGTTGTTCAAGACACATGACTGGTGATTCTACCCTGCTCACAGAGTTTCAGGAAAGAGCTAGCCCTTGTATAGCTTTTGGAGATGACAGCAAAGGCTACACTAAGGGATATGGCTTGATTTCAAAAGAGAATGTCATCATAGATGAGGTTGCATTGGTGGATGGTCTTAAGCACAATTTGCTTAGCATCAGCCAACTTTGTGACAAAGGATTTTTAGTTACTTTTTCAAAAGAAGCCTGTGTTGTTTCTAAAGGAGGAGACAACAATGTGGTAATGACTGGATTCAGAAGAGGGAATGTGTACATTGCTGACTTTAGTAGCACAAGTCTAGACACCATCACTTTTCTTTTCAGCAAGGCAAGCAAGGATGAAAGTTGGATATGGCACAAGAAATTGTCTCATTTGAATTTTAAGGTAATGAATGACTTGGTGAGGAAAGATCTTGCTAGAGGAATTCCACAGGTGGAATTTTCCAAGGATGGTTTGTGTGATGCCTGTCAGAAAGGGAAACAAAAGAAGGCATCATTCAAAAGCAAGATAGAGTCATCAATTGTCCATGTAACACCCCCAGATCCGGGTTCAGGAATCTGGGTTGTCACGCTCCATCAATGATACAATACCTGCATTACTTACAACATTCTCATAATACAACTCCAAAGACCCCAATCACTTACGCACACACACACAAGTTATAGCCTTGGAAATGAGCAACAATTATCAACATTTGTTATTACAACCCAAATGTACTATCCAGGATCTCATCTATTATTTACAACCTCTACCTGAAGTTACAATAATAGACCTCACAATTCTATACAAGGTTTAGTAATACAAACCCACTCAAAATAATTCTCACTAATTCAAGCTGCAACTATTCTGCTCACACTGACAGTATCCATCCTGCATCAACTAACTCCAGGGTGGTCTCTCCATTCCCTTGCTCTCGTAACACGAGGTGGATTCGGCAATGTTTTCCTCATGCTGAAAGATTTAATAAAGAAAGAATGAGCTAATAGTGCTCAGCAAGAAATCTATCCCAGTTTAAATCTTTAAACCTTTTAGGGAGATAATCCATATGGGATCAAAGCTTTTATCACTACTAGGGTCTAACCCCAAAATAGTATACCGTTTAAAATACCGTATGACTTATAATCATACTCATATACTCTTCGTAATCATTTGGAAATCCTTGGTATCAGTATGGTAAACCAAGACTCAAGACATATCTTTTTAAAATAGAGGTTAACATTAGAATCATGGCTTAAAGCCTATTTATTGATTCAAAATACCATACAGTTCAATATCTTTATAACCACATGCTACGCATTAAATGGATAAAATACTAGCATAATATAAAAGATGAAGTTACGAGGAAAATTAATATAATGATTCCGTAACCCAAAATCCACTTATGCATATATAATCTGATTAAGGTTTTATCAGAGTCATAACTCATAAAATAAAAGATGAAGTTGCAAGGATTTATTGTAACTTCATTTTTGAACACTTTTCAACCCCCTGCCAACATGATCGGTAAACCTGTACCAAGAATGTCATCCTTAGTCCCTTTCAATACATGTTGCAGAAAACCCCCTGCCAACATGATCGGTAAACCTGTACCAAGGATGTCATCCTTAGTCCCTTTCAATACATGTTGCAGAATTATCCAAATTGGATGATGAACCCCCTGCCAACATGATCGGTAAACCTGTACCAAGGATGTCATCCTTAGTCCCTTTCAATACATGTTGCAGAAGTATCCAAATTGGATGATGAACCAATACTGGAGTAATCACTGCGCCAGTTGTCCCAACCTCACTATGATCAGTAGCAGGTCGTACAACTAAAAATGTTTTCTACATGTAGATGGAAGAACACGACAGCCTGACATTGTCTACCGCCTTTCTGGATCTCCCCGGCCCATTTGGGGCAATAAAAATTGATGGGTCGGCGCGACTCGACCTCTTACACTGCTCCTAGTTCGGATGAAATCCATGACTCTGAAACGTAAAGATCGTCCCCCTTTCCCCAAGTGTAATACTTGTTGATACGACTCCACTAAGTAGTTATATCTAGGTTGGAAAGGAAGATTCTCCAATATTTCCCAAGCTATTGCTTGTTAATGGATATCGACTTGTTCCATCAATTTACCCCACGATCGTTGAGGTGGTAACACAACATTTGACTTGCAGCAATTAAATTGCTCCGAGAAAATATCAGTCCCCTGACAGTTTTGAGATGAGAGTTTAAAATGAGTAGCAGTCACTTAAATCAGGTTTCCCATATTCTGGATAGTTGAGCGAGTATTTAAATCCTCTTCAAAAAGATAGATTCAAATGGAAAACCGTGTTTTGGGAACCTCTCCTTGATTTAAAATAATTAATAATACAGCTTAGAATATCCTTCATAAATCTTGAAGGTCAAGAATAACTTTAAATAATACTACTCAATTTAAAAATGTGTTAAAAGTATTTAATAAATAATCAAATAATATTTATTAAATAAATAAACTTTAAATGAATATTCAAAAATAATATTCATTAAATAAATAAGGATTAAATGAATATTCAAAATAATATTCATTAAATAAATAAGGATTAAATGAATATTCGAAATAATATTCATTAATTAAATAATCATCGAATAACCGATACCCGATATCTTTTATCGGAAAAATAATCTTTAACATATTCGGAAAATATAACTACTTCCGGTCTAAAGAATAAAATCATACGCCCTTTACCTAGGGCATTTATAAAAACCTGGCTTCTAACTAATATCCCATATTTAGCTTAGAAGCCCATAATTAAATCATAACCTCGAGTATCACTATATACAGCAATTCGAAGACAAGCATGCAATTTATATATCGCAATGTACTTGGGAATAAAACATGTATACTTCTCATTTGCATATCATATATGAAAGCATTTTATTATCACAACAACAGTAAGCATAGGTTTCGAAAACTTGCATCAACAGGAATTAAATATTTTGATAAGTGGAATATAGTATTAGAAAACTTTCCACAATACTCGCAACAAAAGAGTTGATATATAATTTGGAATACACAAGTATTAAACATTTGAAAATATACCTACTCTGAACAATAGAGTAAGGTTTAGTAAACTTGCATGCATCTATCATATGCATATATTTCATCTCAACAATTTTATACCATCACATCTATATATGATGTGAGGTTTGAAAGCATGCATAATACATATCACATGCATCATCAGAATATTATAACTTAAAATAAAGCATGGAATGAGAAAACTTGCCTGGAAATCCCGAAGTAGCAATAAGTCTCAGGTTGGTCCAGTAATCTAGAATCAACACAAGGTTCAACATTAATAACTTAAACGCTTTCACCATACTAAGTATATACTATCTCAAGTACAAAGTCCATTTTCAAGTTAACTCCTTAAGAACTTCTACTCGAGCATGCTCGCTCACGCATTTTTATAAAATTGAGATTTAATCCTTTTAGCACGAAATCTTTTCGAGGGTCTTCCTAAACATACCTAGCATGTTATCACAAAGTTTCTCATTTTATTATGACCTCTAAGTGGTTCGATCATAGCCTCAAAGTTGACTAAGTGGCACGGTTTGGTTTTATGAACGTCTTACACTAAAACACATGTTTCTCCTAAACCGTAAATCGGATTCACATGATCTTCGCACCAAAACGAACCTTGAACTAAGGCCTACACAAACATGGGCCGTGGTGATCTTGGGCAGAAGTTACTAGGTTCGAATATCACAAGCAAAACAAGGTTAAGGAAAATCGGGCATTACGACGGCTATGTTTTAGTGATTCCAAAGTTTAAATCATCATCTTTACATAATCAACCAACCAATCATCAAACTCATTTCTTAAACATCATGACTAATCCATAAACATCATCAACCATAGTCAAAACCAACATCTACTTATTCACCATCAAAACTACACCATACTTTCATCAAAATCAACCATTCATCCTTATAATCAAACTAACTAAACTATACTTAAAACTAACCATATAAATCAATTTATAACTAAGGGTTTCAAGAGTTTATACCTTCCTTGATGCTTCATATACATTAAAAATAGTTTATAATCCTTCCTTTAGCTTTGAACAAACCTTAACAAGCTTAATCCTTAAGAAACAAAATCAAGAATCATGAAAAGTTACTATTCATCCTCATCTTGTAAACTCCATAACAAATCGAAAAATAAGAGTTTGGTGCTAAATTTTTTACCAGACCTTGTGATCTTCATAAGATTTCTTTTGAGTTATAGATCATTAAATTTGAAGCTTCCTAGATAGGGTTTTGAGCCGCATCTTTCCGCTGGACAGAAACTGGACAGATTGGGTTCTCCAACTTTGGGAAGAGATTTGGCAAGGCTACCCTCATTTTTTGACCATGAAATTTTGAACGAATGTTATCCATGGAGTGGAGAAGCTATGGTTAAAATTTGGTGATTTAAGGATGGATAGAAGTGGAGATATGAATTTGTCTTTGAGCTTGGTTTCTGCTGGGCAGAATTGTTTGTTTGTTTTGTTGTTATAAAATGAATTAATACATGTATATATGTATTAATCTTTGGATGCATCTTCTACTTTTGTGTTGTCAACACTTCATTGGTCCAAGTGTTGGCCTTACATAACACTTCCCACTTCTTGGTTAAATGCAAAAGGGTCATCCTTGTTATAGTTGACTTTCAAGCATGATACTTTGGTTTCTCTGCTTCCACCAATTTGATTCTCTTTGTGTCTTTGGTTAAAATACTAATGTTACACTTCTACGCAATATTTTATTATCTCATTGCGACACAATACTTTAGATCAAAATAAATTCTAATATTCCTCATTTTCGTTTGCGATTTCTGACTACGCGATTAGTAACCGTTTATTATTCCTGAACTTCCGCTGAAATATAGGATCAATCGGAGACTATAAAATTTTACTATTCACCTTGGAGTACTATTCATCAATGTTACTATTCATCCTTGTTTTTGTTTATCTTGAAACGATTCGAAAATATTTCCTAAAAAGAGCGAATAAAACTCTACGCGATTCTCGCAGTGAATAGTAACTATTCACTATTCATCCTAACAATCGAATACTTAATTAAAATGGTTCGAGCTTGAATCTTGGAATATAAATGGGATTTATATACTCTCATTTGTGTCGCCTTGTTCTGTTACCGCTTTAATCTCGTTGAACGCTCGCAAGGATTTCTTAAGTGTTCTATCGAAGTAGTTTACCGTAAACGTTCTTGATATCTTAATAACTTTGCTAAATCCATATCCATGGAATTGATAATATAAAATCCTCCAATATATTTATATAATGATTAATCCATCAATAATAGGTGAAATTTCGGAGAAAACAGAAAATGCTCTTTTTCTGATTCTGACAGCTTTTGCATTCCTTCATTTTCATAGTAGATCACTAATACGACTTCGAAAATTCATTATCCCGACTCGTACATAGGGTGGTCTGAAAATCTTTTTCGGTTCAGAAATTTACTATTCATCAAATAATTTTTTTTTTAACTAAGTCCAAAATTTGGGGTTATTACAGTCTCCCTTCCTTAAAAGGATTCCGTCCCGGAATCTAAGAAAATAGCCGAGGTTACTCTTCCAATATAGTAATCTCCAGTTTCCAGATTGACTCTTCAACTCTCTGGTTTCATTACAACACTTTCTCATTCCGGTCTGTGATATCTACCGGACGCTTTATATAAGCCAATTCTGGCTATGTTCCTATACACCCATTTTCTATCAACATTCGATTATTCTTGCAATCGGCGGTACAACACTTACCGTAACTTCGGTTGTCTGAAATGTTTCTTTCGGTCGGTCCGTCGGTCTGCAGATCCTACGTAGTACTCGCACTCAATCTCGTTGCCAAACATGTTTGGAAAACTCCTCCCGAATCGGGAGTTCAATCATTGGTTCTTATCTGACACGATGGTGACTGGAACTCCACGTCACCCAACTATCTCTTTCGTAACTCTTCGGTTAACGATCTCTTGCTGATAACAAAATATAAGTAGACTCATTTGATCCATCAATTATAGCTCAATTGACGGCATAGTCCGACTTGATTCTTGTTGATCCTATCACAGAATCCATTATAGTAAAATTACAATCCAAATCAGGAATCTCTATTAACTGTGATAGTCAACTAGGTCTTTGTTCAGCCTTCATTTTTTGACATATCCAATATTTGTTTACCAATCGATAAATCCTTTTATTTATCCGACCACTTATAACATTTCCTTAACTTTCTTTACCTTTTTGTACTCTCGGTGTAGCTGTCTCTTTATGACAGATCTTTATTCCTCAATTCGTTCTGGCTCATTCAGGGCCTTTAAATAATCCTTTATGTTCTCGTGACTTCAAACTTCATCCTTTCAGTTCTTCTTATTAGTCATCCCGAAGATTTAGCATCTTTCATTTCTTGAACATTTGGAATCCCAACTTGGTAAAATACACTTTATGATTCCTGGAAATTTTCTCACATTTCTCGATCCATTCAACTTTTTCAGTCTTTCGAGTAAGTCTGGTCAGTGGGGCTGCTATCTTAGCAAAATCTTGTACACATCTTCGGTAATATCCGACTAAATCCACAAAATTACTCACCTCGGTTGGTGTGGTTGGTCTTTCCTAGTTTGAAACGTCTCCTATCTTTGCCGGGTCAACCAGTACTCCTTAACTGTTGACCACATGTCCTAAAATTGTACTTCCTTTAGCCAAAACTCGCACTTTGAGAACTTGGCATATAACTTTTCTCTCCTCAGTGCTTCTAACACGATCCTCAAATGTTGTAAGACCCCAGATTTTGGGTAGAATTAAAACTTTTATTGTATGATGATGTATATATATATATGTGGATGGTGGTAATAGTTTTTGGAGAATTAAGTATGAAATGAATATGGATTTCAGTTTTCAAACATTTTGAGAATAATAAGAATGGACTGAACATATAAATAAGAACAATCAATCTGGAAGATAAGAATACAATACTCCAAGGAAGAAAAGTATTTTTATGTCATCCAAATCAATATCTGGAATACATCCGACAACTCCGTAAACAAGATATCGTATGCCCGAGAAAGCACTAGAACATTTTCTAAGTGCAAAGAGTAAAGAGAAAATAGATCAGGAATATTGGAACGGATTTTGATCCAAAGGATTATAGAAAAACCATTGATGAATAGTAACTCTTCATTTAAAAGTTTTTCAGACCACCCTATATGCGGGACGATATTATAAACTTTCAAGCCAATGCATGCTTGCCAAGTGTCAAGACAAGAAGAGACCAGAGGTGATGACTCACCACATTGGATAAATATCAAGAGTAATTAAACAAAAGAAGAAAGAAAAGCAAATCAAAAGAAAAAGGAAAGCATTTTGGAAGTGAAGCTCTCGGCCAAACTGTAGCAGCCATATCTCCTTCGTTTCTTACTCAAATCTTGCGTTCTTTAGCTTGTTGGAAAGGTCTTGAGATAAGCTACAACTTCTATTGCACATGATGTTTCCATTTAAGCATGGTAAGGCCTTCGTTGTTGCAGTTCTTTCACTAGATGAATAGTAACTCCGAAAGCTAACTCTTGATTCTTGATTTCTTTTGTGGATTCAAGCTATCTTAGGACCATACAAGGATCATACAAGGATTATTAGGCTTATATAAACTCCAAAGAAGGTATAAATCTTGAAACCCTTGAAGTAGTGTGAAGTTTATGGATGATTAATGATGTTGATGCATGTTTATAGCCTTAGTTGACATTAGTAGCTATGTTTGAGCTTTGTTACAGTAATATTGAGTATTAAGAACGTAAAGGCATTGATTGGCCTCAGTTCTTGGTTGAATCAGATGTATATGTTGATTGGAGTAATTGATGAGCAATTTAGATGGTTTGAAATTTGGGATTATCCGATTTATAGCCGTCGTAATGACGAAATTTCTAAAACCCTTGAAAACAGAGCTTAACAGTCGAGATAGGTCTCTGACCTTGATGCGTATATGACTTGTACTTATAGATTTTTGAACGTAGATTGTTTTGGCGCAAGAATCGGAACTATCGGACTTACGGTTTAGGAGATATGGTCAAATTAGTAAAAGTTGTTCAGAAACGAGAGGATAAGTTCGTAACTGAAATAAAGCTTTCTTGAATTGATCATTGCAGGAGATAATTTTGGTAATTAAATAGTAGAGACAGTAAGGAAAGAGTAGGAGAAAACCTTGTGTGAAAATGATCATTTTTCGATTTTATAAAAATGTTCGAAGTAAGGTTAAGTGCGAGAAACCCCTTAAAGCAAGCACTTGAATACCACTTTAGAAAAAAACCCTGAGAACGAGTTGAAAATCTTGAAATGGATCATAAGAGGTTGACTCTAGAACACCTATAGAATCAAGTCAGACCAAGGACAAGTTGGAATGATGTCCCTTGATACCAAACAAGTGCCGAACTATAAGATGATAGCAGAGATTGCGAGGGTTATGAGCATATAGTTGTATTGGTATGGCGTTTAAGTTTAAGTATGATGTTTGCTTGATTCTCGAGTATGAGTTACTGACAAAAGGTATCTTTGTTATTGATAGATTACCGGACCACTGCCAGACACCACCCTCGGGCTCAGAGATCAGGCAAGTTTTCAAACCTATACCTTTTTTAAAATTGTTGTGGTGATAACTAAAGAATTTGAGATATATGCTATATGTTTATGATTTCGAAATGATTTCTATGATGCTAAATCAAAGTATTGATATAAGTTGAACTTATAAGCTATGGATATAGTAATATTTTGGAGCTGATGTGCTAAGTAAAACCCTCAGTAGGGGGAATATACTCTGCATTTATACTTTGGACCGGGAATGGTATCAGTTGTTATCTAGAGATATATTATATATTCTCTATATTTATTTTACATACTAAGAATGGTATCAGTTGCTATCTAGGGTTATTTTATTGTGTTATTACAATTAATCTCGATAAATGATTTACAAATTAAAGATCATTTGAAGTTTAATCTATTAAGGGTATATTTTAAATATATGATGAATAGTTGTTATCTACCCTTTTTGATAAGAAAGTACTTGAGAATTATTTCTAAATAAATATTCTTTATTAAATATAGTTTGCATTAATTATTTAAAGCCCTACTTCTTAAGGAAGTATTTTGTGAAAACTATTTTAAACCCTAGATAGCTAATAAAGTATAATTCAGTCAATTTTTATTATAAATAGAGAAGGTTCCCAAATCTATTTTCCGTTTAAGTCTATATTCAGAAAGACTTAAATGTTCGCTCAAACTACAAATGCATGGGACCTTTCTCGAGATTTTGTGTATGTTTCCAGTGGACTGCCCGGTCCTAAGCCTTTTTAAATCAATGAATTTATCAGTCTGGTTTACTACCATCAAAATGATTTTGATTACTTCCTCAAGATTCGAGGGGTAAGATCAGTGGAATTAGTTGCATCCATTAACAAGCATCAGCTTGGGAAATATGGGTGAATTTTCCTTTCCAACCAGATATGACTACTTTGTGGAGTTGTATCTTTGGATAAAAAGGGAAAGGAACTTCATGTTTCAGTGTTATGGATTTACTCGAACTTGGAGAGTATGTAAGGGACTGAGTAGCGCCGGTCCCCTAAGGGAATTACAATATGGCCGACGGACTGGTGAACGGGTCTGTTCTTCCCTTAGTTTATCAGAAATTGCCCGACCGTAGGAAAGAGGAGAGCAACAGGCCGACGGACTGGTGAAACGGGTATGTTCTTCCTCATAGGAGAGTCACAGGCCGACGGACTGGTGAAACGGGTCTGTACTTCCTGCCTACAACCGATTGGCGGGGAGGTAGGTCAGTCAGATACTGTCTATTCTTCCCTTCTACGTAGAAAAAGATCAGGGGGATACAGCTTGCGACTGATCATCGTAGGGGTATCCTTGGCGCCCAGAATCTCCAGTTACAGTTCAGCATCCATGAAAGATCATGTTTCATGCAAGATTTCAGAAAAAGAAAGTTTGTTCCAGTTATTCAGTTTCATGAAAGTTTTCAAAGAAAGATAGTTTATTCCAGTTATTCAGTTTTCATGAAAGTTTTCAGAAAGGTTACTCAAGAGTAATCCAGTATATTCCAGTATATGAGTTTATAAGAAAGAGTATGAATTTACGAAAAGTATATGATTTTATCTACAGGATATATGTGATCAGATGAGTTTAGAAAATGAATTGGAAATAAATTTACATTGTTTTATTTCCAGATTATATATGAAGTAAATGTTTCCTATGAAAGTTGATACTTGATTATATATATATTGTTTATCAGTTCAGCATTATTTTGGTGGGCCTTGTTGCTCACCCTTGCTTGTTTTTATATATATCACCACAACAGATAAACCAGATGTTTCGCACCACCAGCCGCAAGAGGGTTTGGGAACCCAGAGGACTCTCCCCTGATACTACAGCCGCCATAGCTGAGGTAGAGCCTACTAGTGATATAGACTGGTAGTTCAGATTCAGCTTTTAATTATATGTACGACATAACTTAAGAAGTGGCAACAAACTTAAACTTGTAAATTATATTTGGGCTTGTAATCACTTATGATATGTTTAAGGACCCTGTTAGCAGTACTTATTTCAAGTTCATCTCTGGGACTATAACTTGTGTGTGTGTGTGAGCTAGATGGTGGGGTCATAGCATGTTGTTTATTTATATTGATTCAAGTCAAGCATGATGTATGGAATGATGACCGTAACGACCAGATTCCTGACCCCGGATCTGGGGCTGTTACAGAGATGGTATCAGAGCTAAGAGTTAGACATCCCAGAGATGATGAGACGTTATAATCATAAACCCACTAAGATAATAAGAACCCTTGCCAGGTTCACCTAAAACCTTTATGGGAACCCTTAAGTACCATGATAGTAATATAGTTCGTTATTGTACAGGCGGGTGATATGTCAGACCTCGAGGCGGTAGCACGGCAGCACGATGAGGAGATACTCCGGGCCTCGGATCCACACTACGAGAGATCAGGAGATGAGCATAAGGAGGAGGATCCGGAGGAGGATCCGGAGGAGGACCCAGAGGAGGACCTAGAGTGGGCTCCGGCCACTGAGTTCGACGAGGAGATTCCTGCTGTTGAGGTAGATCCAGAGGAGGAGATGGAGGGTGAGGCTCAGGCTGAGGAGCAGGGTTGGGATGATTCGGGGAGTCCAGTTTCTGTCTTACCTCCATTCCCCCTTAGTCCCCCTAGTTCCCCTAGTCCTCCACCTCTCCCGTTGAGTCCTCCTGAGGATCATGAGGAGCAGACCCCAGAGCCCACTCAGGCAGAGGATGTCCCGCCAGCGATCCCAGTCACTCCGCCCCATAGGGTTGAGCAACGGTCGGTTCGGTCGGTTTTTAACGATTAAACCGGACCGGACCATATTTGGCGGTTTCGTAAATTACTAGACCGGACCGGACCATTTAAAAATTGAGACCAGACCGAACCAGACCTGAATTAAACGGTTTGGTTTGGGCGGTTCGGTTTTAAACCTAACTAGACATTCGAAGATAAATGAACTAAAAAATTAATGATATTACTAAAATTTGATAGGTAGTTACTACACAAAAATATATTGATATTAATAATTAAAGCATAAATAACATCCTTTCCGAATAAAATTGCAAAGTGCAAGATATGAGGTATAAAAAATATGTATTTTTTACTTAGGATTTTAAGATAGAAATACATTTAATAAAGTGTAAGATGTGAGATATCAATAAAATGAATAAATATATTATTTTATAATATAATAAAATGGAACGGTCTGGTTCGGTCTTAACGGTCCGGTTTAAATATGAAAACCGAATCGAACCATTAAATAACGGTTTTTATTTATATCAAACCTAAACCAAACCGAACCGCCAAAAAAACCGTAAATTGCGGTTTGGTCGGTTCGACCCGGTCCGATTCGGCCGGTTTGGTTTTTTTTGCTCAGCCCTACCGCCCCATGCCCCCCTAGATGGTGTGCCGATTTTTGTGCATGGGTGGATTGTGAGCAGGTTGACGACAGACTTGACAGCAGCAGAGGCCAGGTTGGCAGAGTCTCGGCTACAGCTCGCCGCAGAGAGGACTGCGAGGCTTAGGCTCCAGCGTGTCAGGAGGACCCTTCGCCCTCGGACTTTTAGGAGGGAGGTGACCCGCATTGAGTGCCGGGCACGAGTGAGGATTAGGACCTTGCAGACAGACGAGGGTGGCAGAGTGTCCCGGCATGATGCTGAGGAGATCTTCCGTCTCGCGATGCTCAGGGTGAGGGCTCTGACTCGCGCTCGTGGCTGATTCCAGATGCAGTGATATGGTAGTCTAGTCTTCTAGCCTTGCATGGCAGTAGTATGGTGCCGACTTTTGGGGGGTTTGTTTTGTTGTATATAGTTCCCGTGGGCAGGCTAGATGAGTAGACTTTGTATTTCACTTTTATGCTAGATGTTGTTATCAGACAGGTGTACTCTAAAACTTGGATGTTGGCTCAGATGTTATGTTTTGGCAGCCTTATGTATATATGGGTTTTCGTTTCAGTTGCACCAATTTTAGTGACATGGTCACCAGTGTGTATGATTTTATCTGTGCGTATTTTCGATTAAATTGCCATATATATAGAACTGGGGATTCTAAATCCCAAATATATTATCATTGCGTAAGGAGAAATCCTACAAAGCAGGTGCGTAAATCTAATGTGATTTTTCAAAAATTTCAGTAAGATGCCTCCGCGAAGAGTTGGAACTAGGGCAAATCCCCATGAGTCTACCGACCAAGAGAGTCACAATCAACATGGTGAAAACCCTGAGTATGATGAAGAAAATGACGAAGACTATAATGAGCAGGAAGACTCCCAGTATGGGGAAAGAGATGAAACCTTCTATACCATGGATTTTGAGGATGAAAGGGAGGAACCTGAGGTTGAGCAAGAGAGGGAAGATCGGAATAGAGACCCTATGGGTCAGTTCCTGGACTTACTTAGACAGAATTTGGTTCGACAACCCCAACCACCTCAAGGGGATAGCAGTAATGTGGCCAACTCTTTTAGGGCCTTTAAATCATTGAAGCCTCCTGAGTTTACAGGATCAGCCGACCCAGTAGAAGCGAGGGCATGGATTAAGGAGATGGAGAAGTCATTTGAAATTCTGAGTATTGAGGAGGCACAAAAGACTGTTTTTGCATCATACATGTTAAAGGGAGAGGCCAACTACTGGTGGGAGGCCAAGAGAAATATGGAAACAGACGTTGTGATAGCTTGGGAAAGGTTTAAGCAGTTATTTCTGGAAAAGTATTTTCCGAGGTTCATGAAAACTCAGATGGAGCTCAAGTTCTTGGAGCTAAAGCAAAATAATCTGTCAGTGGCGGAGTATGAAGCGAAGTTTACTGAACTATCAAGGTTCGTGCCCGAGTTCGTGGACACGGATGAGAAGAAAGCTAGTAGGTTTCAGCAAGGGTTGAGACCAGGGATCCAGAATCGAGTGGCTATTTTGGAAATCTCGGATTATGCCACCCTAGTACAGAAAGCCTCAATCGCAGAAGCAGGCATCGACCAAGTCCAGAAAGAGAGAGGAGGAAGAAAAAGGAAGCACGTGAGTATGGGAGGGGGTTCCATTGGAGGCAACCCTTCAAACAAGTTTAATCGCAGGGCGTTTTCCCTACCTGGTAGAAATGAAGGACCCAAACCAACCGTGAGCACCAACATAAACCAAGGTAATAAGCAGTCGGGAGCACCACAGTCCCAATCCTCTCGACCTTCATTTCCGATATGTGCCACTTGTAGAAGGAGACACCTAGGTGTATGTAAAGTGGGTGCGACAACTTGTTATAAATGCGGGCGACCAGGCCATTATGCCAGTTCTTGTACCAAGGATTTCCTTAGTGACAACAAAAGCCCTACTTGTTTTAACTGTGGTCAGCAGGGACACATATCAAGAAACTGTCCAAGGAGCAAGCCGGCAGCATCAGGGGCCAGCAAAGCTGCCTCCAACAAACCACCTACAGCCAGAACTTTTAACATGACAGTGCAGGATGCGGTGAGGGATACCGATGTGATAGCAGGTACTTTTTCCCTCAACTCAGTGGATGCAAATGTTTTATTTGATTCTGGAGCGACTAGATCTTTCATATCAAAGGACCTTGCTAATAAGTTAAGACTTAAGGCTCAACCCCTGAAAGATTCCTTGCAAGTAGAAATAGCCAATCATGAGATAGTCCTAGTTAATCAGATTCACCCCGAATGTGAGTTAAAAATAGGAGATCAGTCTTTTTCTGTTGATTTGATTTCTTTCAAGTTAGGGGAGTTTGATGTTATTTTAGGAATGGATTGGCTGTCCCGTAATAATGCTCAGATAGACTGCAAAGGGAAGAAGATTAGACTGAGTACCCCAGGGAAGAAAGATATAGTGATTAAAGGGATAAGACAGACACAAAGATTCTTAACTATGGCCCAAACCAAGAGATTGTTGCGAAAGGGAAACGAAGCTTATTTAGCTTACGTTGTGGACACCCAAAAGGAGGTGCCCAATTTGCGAGATATTCCAGTAGTAAATGAATTCGAGGATGTGTTTCCCCAAGACCTTCCAGGATTACCACCTGACAGAGAAATTGAGTTTGCAATTGAGCTAGCCCCAGGATCGGCGCCAGTGTCCAAGGCCCCATATAGATTAGCCCCAGTAGAGATGAAGGAACTGGCTACCCAGTTGCAAGAACTATTAGAGAAAGGTTTTATAAGACCCAGTGTGTCGCCTTGGGGCGCACCAGTGCTGTTCATGAAAAAAAAAGATGGGAGTATGCGATTATGCATTGACTATCGCGAATTAAACAAGTTAACCATAAAGAACAAGTATCCTTTGCCAAGAATCGATGATTTGTTTGATCAGCTAAGAGGTGCTGTGTACGTTTCTAAGATTGACTTGAGAACTGGATATCACCAGTTGAAGATTAAACCTGAGGATATTCCTAAGACTGCATTCCGTACCCGTTATGGACATTACGAGTTCTTGGTGATGTCATTTGGATTAACCAACGCCCCCGCAGCCTTTATGGACTTGATGAATAGAGTGTTCAAGAAATATTTGGACAAATTTGTCATCGTTTTCATTGATGACATTCTTATCTATTCTAAGACAGAAGCAGAACACGCCGAGCATCTGAGGATAGCCCTAGGAATTCTCAGGAAAGAGCGGTTGTACGCCAAGTTTTCGAAGTGTGAATTCTGGAAGGAGGAGGTGCAATTTTTAGGGCATGTGATTAATAAAGAAGGAGTGTTGGTTGACCCCTCCAAAATAGAAGCAGTTTCGAATTGGGAGCGTCCAACCACCCCAACAGAGGTAAGGAGCTTTATTGGACTGGCCGGTTATTACCGGAGATTTGTGCAAGATTTTGCAAAAATAGCTGCCCCGTTAACACGACTTACTCGCAAGACGGAGAAGTTTGAATGGACAGATAAATGTGAGAAAAGCTTTCAAGAGCTGAAGAAAAGGTTGGTGACGGCCCCTGTGTTGGCGTTGCCTGATGGAAAAGGGAATTTCGTAATTTACAGTGACGCTTCGCACAAAGGATTAGGATGTGTGCTTATGCAGCATGATAAAGTAATTGCGTATGCGTCAAGACAGCTAAAGGACTACGAGATTCGCTACCCAACTCACGATCTAGAATTGGCAGCGATAGTTTTTGCTTTAAAGATTTGGAGACACTACTTGTATGGGGAAAAGTGTGAAATCTATACTGATCATAAGAGCCTTAAGTACATCTTTACCCAAAAGGAGCTTAACATGCGCCAGAGAAGATGGCTAGAACTGATTAAAGATTATGACTGTGAAATTCGTTATCACCCGGGCAAAGCCAATGTGGTGGCTGACGCCCTTAGCAGAAAGGAAAGACTTAAGATGATGACTTTGGAGGAAGCCCTGATAAGAGATATGGAGAAGTTGGAAATTGAGATCAGAATTCCAGGAGATAGTCGAGAGAAGTTGATGGAGATTCAGGTCCAATCCCCATTATTAGAAAAGATCAAGTTGTGCCAAGAGCGAATGCTCCAAGATGAAAGAGAATCCCTGACAGGGGAAGAGTTGAGGACTGAGAAAGACATCCAGGGCATAATGAGATATACTTACAGAATTTGGATTCCTAACGTCCCAGAGCTGAAAGATGAGATTCTGCATGAAGCTCACAATAGCAGATATTCAATTCACCCAGGAGGAAATAAGATGTATCAAGATCTGAAAGAGTATTACTGGTGGCCTAACATGAAAAGAGACGTGGCGGAATGGGTAGGCAAATGCCTGACCTGTCAAAGAGTGAAAGCTGAACACCAAAGGCCCAGTGGACTTCTACAACCTCTGGAAATTCCCGAATGGAAATGGGATCATATAGCAATGGACTTTGTCGTAGGTCTACCAAGGACCAAGGCCAATCATGACGCCATATGGGTGATAATAGACCGACTAACGAAGTCAGCCCACTTTCTACCAATTAACGAAAGATTCACTGTTGATAAATTAGTGGATATCTATATGAAAGAGATTGTGGCCCGGCATGGAGTCTCGGTGACCATCGTATCGGATCGAGATCCCAGATTTAATTCGAGATTTTGGAAGAGTTTTCAGGAATGTGCCGGAACCAAGCTGAATATGAGTACTGCCTATCACCCTCAGACAGATGGGCAAAGTGAAAGGACCATCCAAACACTTGAGGATATGCTGAGGTTCTGTGCCCTAGATCTTAAAGGAAGTTGGGATGATCACTTGCCATTGGTTGAGTTCTCTTATAATAATAGTTTTCATGCGAGCATTGGAATGCCGCCTTATGAGGCCCTTTATGGAAGAAGGTGCAGATCTCCCTTATATTGGGATGAAGTTGGTGAGCGTAAGTTGCTAGGGCCTGAAATGGTTCAAAGGACAAAGGACATAGTGGATCTAATTCGAGGACGGCTAGTAGCAGCCCAGGATAGACAAAAAAAGTATGCAGATTTGGCTCGGAAGGGCAAAGAGTATGAAGTAGGAGACTTAGTGTTCTTGAAAGTGTCTCCTTGGAAAGGATTGATGAGATTTGGAAAGAAAGGAAAGTTGAGCCCTAGATACGTTGGGCCATTTGAGGTTTTGAGACGTATTGGAAAGCTAGCGTATGAACTGGCACTACCCCCATATTTGCAACAAGTCCACAATGTGTTTCACGTTTCGATGCTAAGGCCCTACAAGTCGGATGCTAAGCATATAGTGGAATACGAGCATGTAGACATACAACCAGACTTGACCTATGTGGAGCAGCCAATGGAAATTATAGATCGAAAGGAACAAGTGCTCCGAAACAAGGTCATCAAACTAGTCAGAGTAGTATGGAGAAATCATAATGTGGAAGAATCAACTTGGGAGCTAGAGAGCGAGATGCTAGAAAGATATCCCCATTTATTTTCAGAGTGATTCCGGGACGGAATCCTTTTAAGGAGGGGAGACTGTAAGACCCCAGATTTTGGGTAGAATTAAAACTTTTATTGTATGATGATGTATATATATATATGTGGATGGTGGTAATGGTTTTTGGAGAATTAAGTATGAAATGAATATGGATTTCAGTTTTCAAACATTTTGAGAATAATAAGAATGGACTGAACATATAAATAAGAACAATCAATCTGGAAGATAAGAATACAATACTCCAAGGAAGAAAAGTATTTTTATGTCATCCAAATCAATATCTGGAATACATCCGACAACTCCGTAAACAAGATAGCGTATGCCCGAGAAAGCACTAGAACGTTTTCTAAGTGCAAAGAGTAAAGAGAAAATAGATCAGGAATATTGGAACGGATTTTGATCCAAAGGATTATAGAAAAACCACTGATGAATAGTAACTCTTCATTTAAAAGTTTTTCAGACCACCCTATATGCGGGACGATATTATAAACTTTCAAAGTCGCATTAGTGATCTACGATGGAAATAAAGGAATGCAAAAACTGTCAGAATCAGAAAAATAGCATTTTTCGTTTTCTCCTAAGTTTCACCAAAAACGGACTAAATAATTATTATTTGAGGATATTTAAGGATTGAAATTATTAATTCCATGGATATGGATTTGATAAATGAATTAGAAGTATCGAGAACGATTTCGGTAAAATACCTCGATAGAACCCTCGAGAAACCTTGCGAGCATTCTACGAAATTAAACGAACCAGAAAAGCTACTTTATCCCAAGCCAATGCATGCTTGCCAAGTGTCAAGACAAGAAGAGACCAGAGGTGATGACTCACCACATTGGATAAATATCAAGAGTAATTAAACAAAAGAAGAAAGAAAAGAAAATCAAAAGAAAAAGGAAAGCATTTTGGAAGTGAAGCTCTCGGCCACACTGTAGCAGCCATATCTCCTTCGTTTATTACTCAAATCTTGCGTTCGTTAGCTTGTTGGAAAGGTCTTGAGATCAGCTACAACTTCTATTTCACACGATTGTTCCATTTAAGCATGGTAAGGCCTTCGTGTTTGCAGTTCTTTCACTGGATGAATAGTAACTCCGAAAGCTAACTCTTGATTCTTGATTTCTTTTGTGGATTCAAGCTATCTTAGGACCATACAAGGATCATACAAGGATTATTAGGCTTATATAAACTCCAAAGAAGGTATAAATCTTGAAACCCTTGAAGTAGTGTGAAGTTTATGGATGATTAATGATGTTGATGCATGTTTATAGCCTTAGTTGACATTAGTAGCTATGTTTGAGCTTTGTTACAGTAATATTGAGTATTAAGAACGTAAAGGCATTGCTTGGCCTCAGTTCTTCGTTGAATCAGATGTATATGTTGATTGGAGTAATTGATGAGCAATTTAGATGGTTTGAAATTTGGGATTATCCGATTTATAGCCGTCGTAATGACGAAATTTCTAAAACCCTTGAAAACAGAGCTTAACAGTCGAGATAGGTCTCTGACCTTGATGAGTATATGAGTTGTACTTATAGATTTTTGAACGTAGATTGTTTTGGCGCAAGAATCGGAACTATCGGACTTACGGTTTAGGAGATATGGTCAAATTAGTAAAAGTGGTTCAGAAACGAGAGGATAAGTTCGTAACTGAAATAAAGCTTTCTTGAATTGATCATTGCAGGAGATAATTTTGGTAATTAAATAGTAGAGACAGTAAGGAAAGAGTAGGAGAAAACCTTGTGTGAAAATGATCATTTTTCGATTTTATAAAAATGTTCGAAGTAAGGTTAAGTGCGAGAAACCCCTTAAAGCAAGCACTTGAATACCACTTTAGAAAAAAACCCTGAGAACGAGTTGAAAATCTTGAAATGGATCATAAGAGGTTGACTCTAGAACACCTATAGACTCAAGTCAGACCAAGGACAAGTTGGAATGATGTCCCTTGATACCAAACAAGTGCCTAACTATAAGATGATAGCAGAGATTGCGAGGGTTATGAGCATATAGTTGTATTGGTATGGCGTTTAAGTTTAAGTATGATGTTTGCTTGATTCCCGAGTATGAGTTACTGACAAAAGGTATCTTTGTTATTGATAGATTACCGGACCACTGCCAGACACCACCCTCGGGCTCAGAGATCAGGCAAGTTTTCAAACCTATACCTTTTTTAAAACTGTTGTGGTGATAACTAAAGAATTTGAGATATATGCTATATGTGTATGATTTTGAAATGATTTCTATGATGCTAAATCAAAGTATTGATATAAGTTGAACTTATAAGCTATGGATATAGTAATATTTTGGAGCTGATGTGCTAAGTAAAACCCTCAGTAGGGGGAATATACTCTGCATTTATACTTTGGACCGGGAATGGTATCAGTTGTTATCTAGAGATATATTATATATTCTATATATTTATTTTACATACTAAGAATGGTATCAGTTGCTATCTAGGGTTATTTTATTGTGTTATTACAATTAATCTCGATAAATGATTTACAAATTAAAGATCATTTGAAGTTTAATCTATTAAGGGTATATTTTAAATATATGATGAATAGTTGTTATCTACCCTTTTTGATAAGAAAGTACTTGAGAATTATTTCTAAATAAATATTCTTTATTAAATATAGTTTGCATTAATTATTTAAAGCCCTACTTCTTAAGGAAGTATTTTGTGAAAACTATTTTAAACCCTAGATAGCTAATAAAGTATATTTCAGTCAATTTTTATTATAAATAGAGAAGGTTCCCAAATCTATTTTCCGTTTAAGTCTATATTCAGAAAGACTTAAATGTTCGCTCAAACTACAAATGCATGGGACCTTTCTCGAGATTTTGTGTATGTTTCCAGTGGACTGCCCGGTCCTAAGCCTTTTTAAATCAATGAATTTATCAGTCTAGTTTACTACCATCAAAATGATTTTGATTACTTCCTCAAGATTCGAGGGGTAAGATCAGTGGAATTAGTTGCATCCATTAACAAGCATCAGCTTGGGAAATATGGGTGAATTTTCCTTTCCAACCAGATATGACTACTTTGTGGAGTTGTATCTTTGGGGAAAAAGGGAAAGGAACTTCATGTTTCAGTGTTATGGATTTACTCGAAGTTGGAGAGTATGTAAGGGACTGAGTAGCGCCGGTCCCCTAAGGGAATTACAATATGGCCGACGGACTGGTGAACGGGTCTGTTCTTCCCTTAGTTTATCAGAAATTTCCCGACCGTAGGAAAGAGGAGAGCAACAGGCCGACGGACTGGTGAAACGGGTCTGTTCTTCCTCATAGAAGAGTCACAGGCCGACGGACTGGTGAAACGGGTCTGTACTTCCTGCCTACAACCGATTGGCGGGGAGGTAGGTCAGTCAAATACTGTCTATTCTTCCCTTCTACGTAGAAAAAGATCAGGGGGATACAGCTTGCGACTGATCATCGTAGGGGTATCCTTGGCGCCCAGAATCTCCAGTTACAGTTCAGCATCCATGAAAGAGCATGTTTCATGCAAGATTTCAGAAAAAGAAAGTTGGTTCCAGTTATTCAGTTTCATGAAAGTTTTCAAAGAAAGATAGTTTATTCCAGTTATTCAGTTTTCATGAAAGTTTTCAGAAAGGTTACTCAAGAGTAATCAAGTATATTCCAGTATATGAGTTTATAAGAAAGAGTATGAATTTACGAAAAGTATATGATTTTATCTACAGGATATATGTGATCAGATGAGTTTAGAAAATGAATTGGAAATAAATTTACATTGTTTTATTTCCAGATTATATATGAAGTAAATGTTTCCTATGAAAGTTGATACCTGATTATATATATATTGTTTATCAGTTCAGCATTATTTTGGTGGGCCTTGTTGCTCACCCTTGCTTGTTTTTATATATATCACCACAACAGATAAACCAGATGTTTCGCACCACCAGCCGCAAGAGGGTTTGGGAACCCAGAGGACTCTCCCCTGATACTACAGCCGCCATAGCTGAGGTAGAGCCTACTAGTGATATAGACTGGTAGTTCAGATTCAGCTTTTAATTATATGTACGACATAACTTAAGAAGTGGCAACAAACTTAAACTTGTAAATTATATTTGGGCTTGTAATCACTTATGATATGTTTAAGGACCCTGTTAGCAGTACTTATTTCAAGTTCATCTCTGGGACTATAACTTGTGTGTGTGTGTGAGCTAGATGGTGGGGTCATAGCATGTTGTTTATTTATATTGATTCAAGTCAAGCATGATGTATGGAATGATGACCGTAACGACCAGATTCCTGACCCCGGATCTGGGGCTGTTACAAATGTTCTGCATGTTCTTCCTCGGCCTTTGAGGTAAACCTAAATATTGTCGATGTAACTATGACATACTTATCCAAATTCTTCTTGAAAAGTCGATTCAGCACGTCCATGAAAGCTGCAAGGGCATTCGTCAGCCCAAACGACATTACTAAAAACTCGTAGTGTCCATACTTGGTGCGAAACGCAGTCTTGGGTACGTTCTCAGGCTTAATATTCAATTTGTGGTATCCAGTTCTTAATCAATATTCGAGAATTTAACTGCATCATGCAGCCGATCGATCAAATCACCGATCCTTGGCAGGGGTAATCATTCTTAACAATTAGCCTATTTAGCTCTCGATACTCTATGCACAGCCTCATGCTGTCGTCCTTTTTCTTCACCAATAACACGGGTGCATCCCATGGTGACGCACTTGGTCTTATCATTCCTTCCCCTAACAATTTCTACAATTGAGCGACTAATTTCTTCATCTCGACTGGAGCTAGTCGGTACGGGGCCTTCGAAACTGGCGCCGTTCTTGGAGCTAATTCTATACCCGACTTTATTTCTCTATCGGGTGGTAACCCCGGAAGATCTTCTGGAAATACATCCTCGAATTCGTTAACCGCGGGGATATTCTGTACACTAGGTACTTCCCGTTTCGTATCCATCACAGTCGCTAAACAAGTTTCACATCCCTCGAGGTCAATCGTTCCCTCTTCCGACAATCTGAATTCTTACCTTCTTTCTTTCTCAATCTATTCACGTTTCATACTCTATTTTCTTTATGCCCATTTCTTTCTCGTCCACTTTGCTTCCATTTCTATCACAGTCGTTTCGGACACTCCGTTATTCTGAATTCGCATCATGCGAAACAAGCCTTGGCAATTTCCGTAACTTCGATTCATAATTTATCGGGCTCATTTGTTTTAGCTCTAAGCTTCAACACTCTCTTTTTCCAAATACTAAGGAAAATACTTGCATGGTACCAAGAATACTTCAAGCAACAGAATGCTTTGTATATATATAAAAAAAAACTTTGTAAAAATTCTCGCTGAGGGGGCGACCTGGTTAGGTCTCAATCAAATTATCATTTGAAAATCTTCCCACCATACTTCACTGCATACAAATGCATCGTGAATTCACTTATATAAATTTGACTGAAAGTTGAACTTAGTGATACAATAACTAGTTCACTTCAAAAAAAAACATTTACAACTAGCTGAACAAAATTTGCTAGTTCGATTAGTTTGGGACGCAGCATCTAGCTAGGATAATTAGCTAGATTTTCATCATATCATTAAAATTTCAACTAGTTAGAACAATTAACTAGTCACTCATTATGGAACATGCAATTAGCCATTTTCAATCTACTAGTACAAAATCTCGACATTGTAGCCAAAGAAAGAAAGAAAACAACATTTTGACTACTCGGATAATGAATTGAAAAGAAGAGTAAATAAGTTTAGGACGAACAAGGTAATTATAACCCTTGAATAAAATATATGATATGAATAGGAAATTCTTGGTATCGGAACAATCAATAACCTCCCACCAAACATTTCTCATCAGTGAAACGGTCCACCCAAAGGTGTCTCCGTACATAAACTTTATCAAATTTTCCGATAGAATTGAATTCGGAATATCAATATCAAATTGATATCCTTTCTACGATTTCAACGTCTGATGTGCAAATCTCTCCTTAATAGGAGAAAAGAATTTACGAGTAGTCTCTGAAATATACATCATCTATGTTTTAGACACATAGCTAGATATTTATGAACTCGACTAAGGAGTCCAAGTATGAAAAAAAAAATCGAATATCAAAATAATCGTTAAAGAATATTCGTCAAATAATTAAGGAAGCATTAATTGAACATTCCTTAGATAATTGAAAGAATAAAGAATAAAATATAGACCTAGAAGGATAGATGAATAATGGTTCCCTCTTCCGGTCATCCTAGGGCACGAACAAAGCGCTCCGGTGAGTAATGGTAAGTTAACTCTGCGTATTTAACCCTCGAAGGTAATGAGAGGAGAAAAGAAAAGAAATAAAATGATTATAGCAATTGTTGGTTGCATCCCAAGTTGAAGTAGGAAACTAGAAGGGTTACCTGACATGAATTATTTAAGGTAACACGGGCATGAACAGTTTTAGATTGAGGAGTGTACCAGCAAGTAGATACCAAGAAGTCAATGGTCATCACAATTTCTAACATCACCCGTACGAGGATGATCTTATCTTTCTGCCTTTATGGCTTATGGTACTAACCAACGGTACCTCAAAATCGTACAAGTCCTTAAATAGGTCGGGAGTTCAAAACATATTCGCCATTCCCCGATAATCGTTCAGAGATTGGGCCTCCTACGGCTGTATCAACACATCCTCAAAAGATGAAGGTCGATTAACGTATATGTAATTTCTTAACACTAGTCGTATCGAACGAATCCAACCCCAGGCCACCATAGGTCTCGTCCCTCGCAGGTCCTGAGATTGTCGCATTGCTCGTCGCAACCATACGTGTCTTTATCAGAATCACGCTATTCATTCTTCATATCATTGATTTCTGAGTTGAGCCACCATGGCCTATCGTACGAAATGTACTCGCGATGCGATTTAGCACGTTCGTCTCACGATAACGTTCTGGTACTATACGTACGCAACAGTCTCCTTTTTAGGTAACAAAATACCCATCGACGGAAAAGACACCAACTCTTGTGGAATCGTTGTTCTCAAGGCTTGGACCTCATACACAAGATAATGCCCTAACTAGTCCACGCAATTTAGTAATTCGGATCGCGTAAAGGACTGTAAACGTCTTAATCTTCACATGTGCTGCCTTCTCGTGGCAAACTACGATGAACTTCAAACACTTAGGTTCTTACTAAGTCAAGTTATCCATTGGTATTGGCCATTCCGACCTTACCCCAACTGCAACCGAGACTCTGCTTCGCGTCTTATCTTAATGTTTTTGATAATCCGTGTACAATTCTAAACGTCCTTCTCATCATTATGATGATCTTCAACGGTCCTATCGGTCCTCCGATAAGTCCTCAACTAAACTCTTTAATCTTAACATCCTCAATGGCACTACTTCCGGTAGTCCACTTAACGAACTCTATATGAGTCCTCTCGTCATTCTCTTACTTCGATATAACTCTTAACACTCTGATACCATTTCTGTAACACCCCCAGATCCGGGGTCAGGAATATGGGTTGTCACGCTCCATCAATGATACAATACCTGCATTACTTACAACATTCTCATAATACAACTCCAAAGACCCCAATCACTTACGCACACACACACAAGTTATAGCCTTGGAAATGAGCAACAATTATCAACATTTGTTATTACAACCCAAATGTACTATCCAGGATCTCATCTATTATTTACAACCTCTACCTGAAGTTACAATAATAGACCTCACAATTCTATACAAGGTTTAGTAATACAAACCCACTCAAAATAATTCTCACTAATTCAAGCTGCAACTATTCTGCTCACACCGACAGTATCCATCCTGCATCAACTAACTCCATGGTGATCTCTCCATTCCCTTGCTCTCGTAACACAAGGTGGATTCGGCAATGTTTTCCTCATGCTGAAAGATTTAATAAAGCAAGAATGAGCTAATAGTGCTCAGCAAGAAATCTATCCCAGTTTAAATCTTTAAACCTTTTAGGGAGATAATCCAAATGGGGATCAAAGCTTTTATCACTACTAGGGTCTAACCCCAAAATAGCATACCGTTTAAAATACCGTATGACTTATAATCATACTCATATACTCTTCGTAATCATTTGGAAATCCTTGGTATCAGTATGGTAAACCAAGACTCAAGACATATCTTTTTAAAATAGAGGTTAACATTAGAATCATGGCTTAAAGCCTATTTATTGATTCAAAATACCATACAGTTCAATATCTTTATAACCACATGCTACGCATTAAACGGATAAAATACTAGCATAATATAAAAGATGAAGTTACGAGGAAAATTAATATAATGATTCCGTAACCCAAAATCCACTTATGCATATATAATCTGAGTAAGGTTTTATCAGAGTCATAACTCATAAAATAAAAGATGAAGTTGCAAGGATTTATTGTAACTTCATTTTTGAACACTTTTCAACCCCTGCCAACATGATCGGTAAACTTGTACCAAGAATGTCATCCTTAGTCCCTTTCAATACATGTTGCAGAAAACCCCCTGCCAACATGATCGGTAAACCTGTACCAAGGATGTCATCCTTAGTCCCTTTCAATACATGTTGCAGAATTATCCAAATTGGATGATGAACCCCCTGCCAACATGATCGGTAAACCTGTACCAAGTATGTCATCCTTAGTCCCTTTCAATACATGTTGCAGAAGTATCCAAATTGGATGATGAACCAATACTGGAGTAATCACCGCGCCAGTTGTCCCAACCTCACTATGATCAGTAGCAGGTCGTACAACTAAAAATGTTTTCTACATGTAGATGGAAGAACACGACAGCCTGACATTGTATACCGCCTTTCTGGATCTCCCCGGCCCATTTGGGGCAATAAAAATTGATGGGTCGGCGCGACTCGACCTCTTACACTGCTCCTAGTTCGGATGAAATCAATGAATCTGAAACGTAAAGGTCATCCCCCTTTCCCCAAGTGTAATACTTGTTGATACGACTCCACTAAGTAGTTATATCTAGGTTGGAAAGGAAGATTCTCCAATATTTCCCAAGCTATTGCTTGTTAATGGATATCGACTTGTTCCATCAATTTACCCCTCGATCGTTGAGGTGGTAACACAACATTTGACTTGCAGCAATTAAATTGCTCCGAGAAAATATCAGTCCCCTGACAGTTTTGAGTTGAGAGTTTAAAATGAGTAGCAGTCACTTAAATCAGGTTTCCCATATTCTGGATAGTTGAGCGAGTATTTAAATCCTCTTCAAAAAGATAGATTCAAATGGAAAACCGTGTTTTGGGAACCTCTCCTTGATTTAAAATAATTAATAATACAGCTTAGAATATCCTTCATAAATGTTGAAGGTCAAGAATAACTTTAAATAATACTACTCAATTTAAAAATGTGTTAAAAGTATTTAATAAATAATCAAATAATATTTATTAAATAAATAAACTTTAAATGAATATTCAAAAATAATATTCATTAAATAAATAAGGATTAAATGAATATTCAAAATAATATTCATTAAATAAATAAGGATTAAATGAATATTCGAAATAATATTCATTAATTAAATAATCATCGAATAACCGATACCCGATATCTTTATCGGAAAAATAATCTTTAACATATACGGAAAATATAACTACTTCCGGTCTAAAGAATAAAATCATACGCCCTTTACCTAGGGCATTTATAAAAACCTGGCTTCTAACTAATATCCCATATTTAGCTTAGAAGCCCATAATTAAATCATAACCTCGAGTATCACTATATACAGCAGTTCGAAGACAAGCATGCAATTTATATATCGCAATGTACTTGGGAATAAAACATGTATACTTCTCATTTGCATATCATATATGAAAGCATTTTATTATCACAACAACAGTAAGCATAGGTTTCGAAAACTTACATCAACAGGAATTAAATATTTTGATAAGTGGAATATAGTATTAGAAAACTTTCCACAATACTCGCAACAAAAGAGTTGATATATAATTTGGAATACGCAAGTATTGAGCATTTGAAAATATACCTACTCTGAACAATAGAGTAAGGTTTAGTAAACTTGCATGCATATATCATATGCATATATTTCATCTCAACAATTTTATACCATCACATCTATATATGATGTGAGGTTTGAAAGCATGCATAATACATATCACATGCATCATCAGAATATTATAACTTAAAATAAAGCATGGAATGAGAAAACTTGCCTGGAAATCCCGAAGTAGCAATAAGTCTCAGGTTGGTCCAGTAATCTAGAATCAACACAAGGTTCAAGATTAATAACTTAAACGCTTTCACCATACTAAGTATATACTATCTCAAGTACAAAGTCCATTTTCAAGTTAACTCCTTAAGAACTTCTACTCGAGCATGCTCGCTCACGCATTTTTATAAAATTGAGATTTAATCCTTTTAGCACGAAATCTTTTCGAGGGTCTTCCTAAACATACCTAGCATGTTATCACAAAGTTTCGCATTTTATTATGACCTCTAAGTGGTTCGATCATAGCCTCAAAGTTGACTAAGTGGCACGGTTTGGTTTTATGAACGTCTTACACTAAAACACATATTTCTCCTAAACCGTAAATCGGATTCACATGATCTTCGCACCAAAACGAACCTTGAACTAAGGCTTACACAAACATGGGCCGTAGTGATCTTGGGTAGAAGTTACTAGGTTCGAATATCACAAGCAAAACAAGGTTAAGGAAAATCAGGCATTACGACGGCTATGTTTTAGTGATTCCAAAGTTTAAATCATCATCTTTACATAATCAACCAACCAATCATCAAACTCATTTCTTAAACATCATGACTAATCCATAAACATCATCAACCATAGTCAAAACCAACATCTACTTATTCACCATCAAAACTACACCATACTTTCATCAAAATCAACCATTCATCCTTATAATCAAACTAACTAAACTATACTTAAAACTAACCATATAAATCAATTTATAACTAAGGGTTTCAAGAGTTTATACCTTCCTTGATGCTTTATATACATTAACAATAGTTTATAATCCTTCCTTTAGCTTTGAACAAACCTTAACAAGCTTAATCCTTAAGAAACAAAATCAAGAATCATGAAAAGTTACTATTCATCCTCATCTTGTAAAATCCATAACAAATCGAAAAATAAGAGTTTGGTGCTAAACTTTTTACCAGACCTTGTGATCTTCATAAGATTTCTTTTGAGTTATAGATCATTAAATTTGAAGCTTCCTAGATAGGGTTTTGAGCCCCATCTTTCCGCTGGACAGAAACTGGACAGATTGGGTTCTCCAACTTGGGGAAGCGATTTGGCTAGGCTACACTCATTTGTTGACCATGCAATTTTGAACGAATGTTATCCATGGAGTGGAGAAGCTATGGTTAAAATTTGGTGATTTAAGGATGGATAGAAGTGGAGATATGAATTTTTATTTGAGCTTGGTTTCTGCTGGGCAGAATTGTTTGTTTGTTTTGTTGTTATGAAATGAATTAATACATGTATATATGTATTAATCTTTGGATGCATCTTCTAATTTTGTGTTGTCAACACTTCATTGGTCCAAGTGTTGGCCTTACATAACACTTCCCACTTCTTGGTTAAATGCAAAAGGGTCATCCTTGTTATAGTTGACTTTCAAGCATGATACTTTGGTTTCTCTGCTTCCACCAATTTGATTCTCTTTGTGTCTTTGGTTAAAATACTAATGTTACACTTCTACGCAATATTTTATTATCTCATTGCGGCACAATCCTTTAGATCAAAATAAATTCTAATATTCCTCATTTTCGTTTGCGATTTCTGACTACGCGATTAGTAACCGTTTATTATTCCTGAACTTCCGCTGAAATATAGGATCAATCGGAGACTATAAAATTTTACTATTCACCTTGGAGTACTATTCATCAATGTTACTATTCATCCTTGTTTTTGTTTATCTTGAAACGATTCGAAAATATTTCCTAAAAAGAGCGAATAAAACTCTACGCGATTCTCGCAGTGAATAGTAACTATTCACTATTCGTCCTAACAATCGAATACTTAATTAAAATGGTTCGAGCTTGAATCTTGGAATATAAATGGGATTTATATACTCTCATTTGTGTCGCCTTGTTCTGTTACCGCTTTAATCTCGTTGAACGCTCACAAGGATTTCTTAAGTGTTCTATCGAAGTAGTTTACCGTAAACGTTCTTGATATCTTAATAACTTTGCTAAATCCATATCCATGGAATTGATAATATAAAATCCTCCAATATATTTATATAATGATTAATCCATCAGTAATAGGTGAAATTTCGGAGAAAACAGAAAATGCTCTTTTTCTGATTCTGACAGATTTTGCATTCCTT
This sequence comes from Heracleum sosnowskyi, assembly GCA_030848705.1. Taxonomy (NCBI): domain Eukaryota; kingdom Viridiplantae; phylum Streptophyta; class Magnoliopsida; order Apiales; family Apiaceae; genus Heracleum; species Heracleum sosnowskyi. The sequence continues at coordinate 34,108,778 of CM061235.1, read as the reverse complement.
CATTTTCATAGTAGATCACTAATACGACTTCGAAAGTTCATTATCCCGACTCGTACATAGGGTGGTCTGAAAATCTTTTTCGGTTCAGAAATTTACTATTCATCGGGATTTTACTATTCATCAAATAAAAAAAAATAACTAAGTCCAAAATTTGGGGTTATTACAGTTCAACAGCTTGAGTTGCTTCATATGGATCTATTTGGCCCTGTAAATGTCATGTCCATTTCAAAGAAGAAATACTGTCTTGTGATTGTTGATGATTTTTCTAGATTTACATGGACTTTCTTTTTGCACTCCAAAGATGAGGCAAGTGAAATCATTATCAATCACATTAAGATGGTAAACAATCATCCTGATTTCAGAGTAAGAAGGATTATGAGTGACAATGGGACAGAATTCAAGAATTCAACTATGAAGATGTTCTGTGAAGAAAATGGTATTTTGCATGAATTTTCAGCAGCGAGGACACCGCAGCAAAATGGTGTAGTCGAAAGGAAAAACAGAACACTTATTGAAGCTGCAAGGACAATGCTAGATGAATCAAAGTTACCAACTTATTTCTGGGCTGAGGCAGTTAACACAGCTTGCTTCACTCAAAATATTTCTTTGATTAATCAAGCCAAGGGAATGACCCCTTATCAACTACTCAAAAGAAAAAAGCCACTATTGGATTTTCTTCATGTTTTTGGATGCAAGTGCTTTGTTCTGAGAAATCAAGCTGAGCATTTGGGGAAATTTGAAGCAAAGGTAGATGAAGCAATATTTGTGGGATATGCAGCAGGGAAATCCTACAGAGTCTATAATCTCAGAACCAACATTGTTATGGAATCTGTACATGTTGTTTTTGATGATCTCAAAATTCAAGGTCTCTGTGATGAAGGTTTCCATGAAAGTCTTTCTTTTGAGAATGAGGAAGGAGATCAAGTGAATCATGTTAAGGCTATTGAGAAACAGCCTAAAGTTGTTGTGTCTAGCACAGATGAAAGCAGCAGTGAAGATGAAATTGATGCGTTAAGATTGAAAAGAATAGCTGCTAGCAGACCAAATGGTCATTTCGTTGACAGTCATGATGAAGGATTCGTTGACAGTCAGAATGAGCGTTTCGTTGACAGTCAAAATGGGCTTTCCGTTGACAGTCACAGAAATGCATCTAGGAGTGATCAATTAGGGACAACAAACTCAGGGGGAGTTTCTCAAGGACAAACATCTAATCAAGGCAATCATGATCATGAAGCCACATCTTCTAGAGCTAATCTACCTCCCTCAAGGAAATGGACTAAAGATCATCCCTTTGAACTCATTATAGGTGATGTTTCTTCAAAAGTCCAAACTAGAAGAGCAACTCAAGAAGAATGTCTATATAGAAGCTTTCTGTCTCAAGATGAGCCAAAGAAAGTTGAGGATGCACTTCTAGATCCAGATTGGGTTTTAGCTATGCAAGAGGAGCTAAACCAATTTGAGAGGAACAAAGTTTGGAAGCTAGTGCCAAGCCTAAGGACAGGAGTGTTATAGGCACAAAATGGGTGTTCAGAAACAAGATGGATGAGAATGGCATAGTTACAAGGAACAAAGCTAGATTGGTTGCAAAAGGCTATTCACAGGAAGAGGGAATTGATTTTGATGAAACCTTTGCTCCTGTTGCAAGACTAGAAGCAATAAGGATTTTCCTAGCCTATGCAGCCCATGCCAATTTCAAAGTCTATCAAATGGATGTGAAGAGTGCTTTTCTGAATGGGGAATTGGAAGAGGGGGTGTATGTGAGTCAACCTCCTGGTTTTGAAGATGATGATTTTCCAGAGTATGTGTACTTCCTCCTCAAAACACTCTATGGTTTGAAACAAGCACCTAGAGCCTGGTATGACACACTTTCACAGTTCCTCCTTGAGAATCACTTCACTAGAGGTACTGTAGATAAAACTCTTTTTCATAGGATTGTGAATGGCTCTACTATACTTGTTCAAATTTATGTAGATGACATAATTTTTGGGTCTACAGATGAAAATTTTTGTCAAAAGTTTGCCAAGCTTATGCAAAGTAAATATGAAATGAGCATGATGGGAGAATTAACTTATTTTCTTGGTCTCCAAGTGAAGCAAGTTAATGAAGGCATTTTCATTAGTCAAACAAAATATATTCATGATTTGTTAAAGAAATTTAACTTAATGGAATGCTCTCCTGCCAAAACTCTCATGCCTACTGCCACCAAACTTGAATTGAATACTAAGGAAAAATCTGTGGACATTTCAAGTTACAGAGGCATGGTAGGCTCACTTTTATATTTAACAGCTAGTAGACCTGATATTATGTTTGCTACATGTCTATGTGCTAGATTTCAGGCTGACCCTAGGGAATCCCATTTAGTTGCTATTAAAAGAATTTTCAGATATCTCAAAGGAACACCAAACCTTGGCATTTGGTATCCTAGAGAATCTGGCTTTGAACTAATTGGTTATTCAGATGCAGATTATGCATGATGTAAAATTGACAGGAAAAGCACAACTGGAACCTGTCAATTCCTAGGAAACAAGCTTGTGTCATGGTTCAGCAAGAAACAAAACTCAGTTTCTACCTCCACAGCTGAGGCTGAGTATATTGCAGCTGGAAGTTGTTGTGCACAGATTTTATGGATGAAAAATCAACTACTTGATTATGGATTAAGAGTTGAGAAAATTCCTATCTTCTGTGACAACACTAGTGTCATTGCCATTACTGAGAATCCAGTGCAGCATTCAAGGACCAAGCACATTGACATCAAGTATCATTTCATTAGAGAACATGTTATGAATGGTACTGTGGAGTTACATTTTGTTCCAAGTGAACAACAACTTGCAGACATCTTTACCAAGCCACTTGATGAATCAACATTCTCAAGATTAGTAAGTGAGCTAGGTATGCTAAATTTCTCTTAATTATTTTTGAGATTTTTGCAAGTTATAAAGCAGCCAGAAATTTGCTATGATTTTCTGTGAATTAATTTTCTCAGGAAAAAGGTGAAATTTTGTCTAAGTCAAAATTACTATGTCAACGAATGCATCATTCCGTTGACAATCTTAGTATTTTTTTCTAGGTGTTTCGTTGATAACTCTTTTATATCAACGAAACGCAGCTTTATCAACGAAATAGACGGGACGTTAAAACGCCCAATTCTGATTCGTTGATATAGCATAGTTAATATGAACCGTTGGATTTACACGTCTCTTTACCACGATCTATGCATACACCCCTGTAAGTATAAATCATGGTAACATTTTAATTGTAACGGTTAGATTTTTAAGCCAATCCATTAATTTATATTTATTATTGGACTTAATTTTTGAGAATTTTTGGGGGAGTATTTAAGAATTTTGTTTTCTTTAATTCTTTTCTACCTTGCTCTCAAAAATTTCCAAAGGCTTTCTTACTTCTTCTCTCTCAAAGCAAAACAAAGTTCGAGCTTTTCTTCACTCAAAAATGGCACCCATAGTCAAACTCATGTCAGCTGGAGGGTTCATCTACGAGAAGAACAATTCCATTCCATTTGTTGTCAAGGAAAGTCCGAACAGAATCTTTTTCAAAATGATGGATTTCTTGAAGAATTGCAAACTGAGCTACGCAATGTTTCACTCAACTCCGCTCTACAACATTCATTAAGGTCTTTTATGGTAAAATCAGTAACTTTGATGCATTAACTAACTCTATTTTAATTATGTTTACTATGCTCTTAACTGATAGATATTACAACTTTAGCACCCAACTTATGTATGAAATTGGTGCTAAGTTGGGTGATAAGGCTAATAGGAAAAAGAATATCTATTATGCTAGATTTCTAATGATGTTGGCTAACCATGTTAGTCCAACACCATTGGTTATCTCTAACCCTAATTCCAGGTTTGACTGCTTTGTACAAGAGAAGAGGGTCTTGACAGATATCCTGAGGCTCAATCACAATGGTGATGTCCCAGTGGTGTATCTGCCCATAATTGAGGTAACCACTTCTAACCCTGTTAGTTCAATTGTTACTTCAACCACCTCTGTTGCTATGGAGTCTGTAGTTGTGACCCAACAGGCTCCTGCCCCTGCAACAAAACCAAAATCTAAGAAATCCTCCAAGCCAACCTCAGGTGCTTCTCAAAAGGCACCTGTTGTAAAATCTACTACACAACCTAAGGGGAGTGGTGCAGGTGGTGTGAGAGGTGAGGGAAGGGGTGAAAATCAAGGAAACCCTAAGGATAAGGTGGGAGAGATGAGTGTTTCCCAGGCTAGCCCCATTGTGTCTTCCCAACAAGGCACAATGAGTAATATGGAAATTAGCACAAGTCTAATTGCATCCTCCCAAAAAGATGTAATTATTGAAACAAGCTCTCCTCCAAGAGCACACTCCAAAAGGGTAAGGGACACTTCAAGCCCCCAATCAGCAATTTCCCAATACCAAAGGAGAGTGAAGCAAAAATCCAAGGTCACACAGGGTGCACACACACTGGAAGCAACACTTCCAGTTTCTCAAATTCAGTTTGATGTAACCCCTATTATTACTCTGGGGTTACAGTCCCATTCTCTAAACATCAATCTTGAACCAACTCCACAAAATTCACCAACTCAGTCATTAGATGTGGATATGATCCATTTATCTATTCCTGATTCTCCAACTCTATTCTTGGAGAAGCCCCACTCTGAAATTGGTGGTCATCACTTGTTGAGTGATTTGTTGGGCCACCAATCATCTTTTTCTGAAGCTACAAGAGGATCTGTGGAACCATCTCTAAAATCAATCACCACAGATTCTACAGTAGTTTCACTATCTCAAAACCCTTTCTTGATATCATCAACGAAACAGTCTCTTTCGTCGACAAGTGTTTCTCCATCAACGGTATCCATACCGTTGATAGTTCAAACTACCATACCGTTGATAGTTCATTCTGCACCTTTTATTGACAATCAAGTTGTTCACACAACTAGTGCAGATGATCTAGTGGTAGTTAAGACACTTCTAGGATTGAAAGGGAGTGAATCTGAGAGGCTGGCTTGCAGCCAGGCAAAATGAGAGGTTGAGAGTGAGAGGCTGACTATTTCTTCCAGTCAGGCAAAAGGAGAGGCTGAGGGTTCCACCTTAGTAGGTGAAGGTGAGGGTGTGAGAGGTGTGAGCCATGGGGAGCCCATGATGCAAGAATATAGTGGAGAGAGAGAAGGGACTACAGGAGCCTCAAGGGAGGAAGCAACCATTGCAAGTGAGTTAATGGAGGTTCATGAGGGTGAAAGGGAACTTACTTTCCAAGAGCATTATCAACAAACTCTGGATAGTATTTCCCTGGATCCTGAGACCTTTACTCATCCTGTGCCAGCCTATCAATTTATGGCTCAACAAGGCAATGTGGAGGCAGAAAGGTCACTCAACCTAATCCATACAACTGCATCTACGCAAAGAGCAAAGGATGGATCAACCAATTTGTCTCCAAGAGCTGCAGCAAGTGGTGAGTTTGATTATTCTGATGATGATGATAGTTTTGGTGACAATCTACAGGTGGCCATCACTTCACAGACTGGGACTTCTGTGGTGCCCCCTACACCAAACTGGCTTTCTCAGGATATGCATGGAAGAATCAGCCTGGATGCTGCAATTACAAGGCAGTATAATGAGGCATATCTGGCTCATGAGTCTGCTAATGCCAGTGACAAGAAATTTTACAAAGCCATCATGGATTCACTGGAAATTCAAAGGCTACAGATGCTGGATACTAGGAGTGAAGCCAGGAACATCAAGGACTCAATTGCCAACTTGAAAGATTCAACAGACAGGAGGCTTGATGAAAAACTTCCTCTTCTCACTGTGTCCAAGATGAACAGGTTTTTCACTAAGGAACCTGAAGTGGCTACCTCCTTGAAGACTCTTTCTTCTAGAGTGGACAAGGTGGAAGCTACTCTATCTCAAATGCAAAAGGAACAAGAGAAGCAAACTATGTTGTTGGCCCAGCTAGTGGCAGCTCAGGGACTCCCTATCATCTCTCTTGATGATAACAAAAAGGAGGAGAAATCTAAGGAGCTAGACATTCAAATCACAAAGGTTATGGTCCCAGCCATTTCCTTACCAAAGGAGTCATTAGCTATGGGGGAGTTAGCAAAGGATAAAATGGATGGAATTGACCTGATTCAACAAGCATCTATGAGGCTACAACTTGCAGAACAGATAAAAGACCACTGGTCTAGCATAGATGCAAGAGTCAAGAAGATAGTTGAAACTGCAAAGAACAAACATCCATCAACGAATCAAGCTACCTCTACAGCACCATCAACGAATGCCATGGTTTTAGTATCAACGGAATGGGAGCCACAGACTAATTCTTCCTATGATTTAAAGCCCCTTCTACATGGAGTTACTCAAGGTCCAAGGAAAGAAAATGGACAAACTTCATGCATTAGGGATGTGGAAAAAGCTACACTTCAAGGAAGCCTATCTCCAAAATCTCCTACTAAACCACAGGGCAAAAACATTGCAAGGACATTTTATCCTTCACCTTATCCAGATGAGCTCAAGGTTCTAGGACAGCTTATCATCAAATGCAAGGAGAGCAATGATCCTGAGATAAGGAAACAGAGAGCAATTGTCTACAGAAATGGACAAGAAATCTGTGTTTGGGCTGGTCACCCAAATTTTGCTGAGGCTAAGGCTGAGGAGTCAGAAAGAGCAGCTATGCAAGCTCTTGCAGTTGCTCAAACTCTTGATGAAGAAGAAAGACAACAAGAGGAAAAAGCCAATGAAGCAAAGAAGAAAAGGAAAAGTACAAGGCAGCCTAAACAGACAGCTAAAAGGAATCTGCCTTTTGACAAAGAGGACTCTCAAAGCACATCAACAGATTCCTCTACAAAAGCTGCACCTCCAACGTTTCCTGATCTAATCTTCAAAGAAAAGTTAGCATGTGATCCTGAACATCCAGTGAATTATCATGATCAGCCAATTCAGCCAAAGGAAGAGCAAATTGAGCTAGATGAGGCTAACTTCCCAAAGTTTCTATTTGAAATGGATGCAAAGAAGAAAGCAAGGCAAAGGGCTGTTAAGGCTAAGCCAGTATTTGTGAGAAGACAACAAGTTGAGAAACCTCCCATCAATACAGAAGACTTCATGTACATTGCTGACATCAGGGAGGAGTCTAGCCTAAATATTAATCTTGATGACTTGGTGGAAGTAAGAGGTATTGCAGCTTCTCATAAACTGCCAGAGAGATTGGTATTTGTTTACAAAGGTGGAAGGGAACAAACTTGGCCTCTCTACAGGATTTTAGGAGAAGACTACCAAACACTGCTCTCAGTGTTCAAATGCTTGAAGAAAGACTTTGGCTTTACCAAAACTGCCAAGTCTGAGGTTGTCTCCAAAATCTGTCAAATCAAGGCAAGCTGGAACAAGCCTGGTGCACTTCCCAGAGTATTAAAGGTCCCTCAATCTGGAAAGAAGATCCATCTCCAACCCTATTGGATGATGGAGTTTAGAGACAAAGACAACTGTAGAAGATTCTTCAGGATAGAAGACCAACTGGAAAAAGCATCCAATGAAACTCTGAGATCAATGCAATCCAAGTTGGGGAATCAAGATGAAGAAGAGAAGATTTTCTATAGGAGGCTCCAAGCTCAAATTGAGGAGAACAGTGCAAGGAAGGGAAAGAAAACACTGCCACAGAGAAAAAGATGAAATTTGCTCAGACTAGAGGAGCAACTCTGTGCACTTGTTTTGTAAGACTTTTTACTCTGTATTTCAATAAATTCTTAAAACATTTTGAAGCTTAATGCATTTCCTACTTTTATCATGTATAATTTGCTTAAGTGTTTTTGTTATCATCAAGGCCTTTGATTTATGGCTGTTATTACATCAGTCATAAATTGGGGGAGATTGTTAGGAATATGTTGTTCTTGATGATAATTATAAAACACTTAGTAGATTTTGTATTAAGTCAATATTGTAACTGTCAACGGAATGGTATGCTTTGCAGCTTTCGTTGACAGGTAGCTCATCAACGAAATGAGTGATGTAGCAATTGCACTGTACAATACTTCACAGTTTGATATGCATTTTGTTGTATGTATTAGATAGTTTTCGAAGTCATGTTGACTAAGTACTAGATAGGCTGTTAGATATAATTGCTGACGTTTGTTCATCAGTGTTTAAGTAACAGGTACATATCAGAGTTTATATAGAAGCCAGTCAGAGTTTGATAAAGTCTGACTGGGTGAAGAGTTTACATGGAAGCCGGTCAGAGTTTGTTAAAGTCTGACAGGGTGATAGTTGACTTAGCTGTCGGTGCAAAGATAAAGATTCTAGAAGCAATATATTCTGAAGATGGAAAGAAGCAGAATATATTGATACAGCTAAGGAAACGGAATAGAAGACTGAAGCAATCCTTAATTGATATCAATTGTATAGCTAACTTATAGGAATATCAATTAGAGATGGATTGTAAGTAGCTGTGTACTATATAAACACAGATAGGTTATCCCTAGAAGGGACGCGAACATTGAATATATTATTCTTGTAACCTAGTAGCTCTTTGTGATTCATTAACATCACTAAGAGAGAAACTGTTAATATAATTACAGTTTGTTGATTTAATAAAAAGTGTTTTTGATTGTTATTCTCATATACATACTTGATTATATTGTGTATTCGGCCTAACAATTGGTATCAGAGACAAGGCTGTTTAATATATACAGTTTTACGATTCAAACACAGTAATAATCATGTCTGAAGAAAATCAAACTGCTCCCAAGGCTGAACAGGTTAAGCCTAATTCTGTGAGTCGATATGAAACAATCAGGGTTCCAATACTCAGGCCAGTAGAGTATCCAATTTGGAAGGTGAAGATGACCATGTTTCTGGAGGCTACAGATCCAGAATACCTTGACAGAATCTATGATGGTCCTCATATGCCGACTAAATTGTCCCCTGTTGTTGATGGTCAAGAAAAAAAGACTGTTCCAATGGAAAAGAAAGATATGACTCCAGAGGACATCTCATCAATTGCAAAAGATGCAAAGGTTAGACATCTTCTCCACAGTGCTTTAGATAATGTTATGTCTAACAGAGTAATTGGCTGCAAAACTACCAAAGAGATATGGGATGCTTTAGAAGTCAGATGCCAGGGAACATGTGCTATTAAGAAGAACAGAAAGACAATACTCACACAGGAGTATGAGCACTTTGATTCAAGACCTAATGAAACCTTGACTGAGACTTATGACAGATTTTGCAAACTATTGAATGATCTGTCTCTGGTTGATAAAGAATATGAGCTTGAAGAGTCTAATCTCAAGTTTCTGTTATCTCTACCTGAAAAGTGGGATTTAAAGACAACCACAATAACAGATAATTATGAGCTTGCTGATACAGATCTTGATGAAATCTATGGGTTGTTAAAAACTCATGAACTGGAGATAGAACAAAGGAATAGAAGATTAAGCAAAAAGACAAAATCTGTTGCTCTCAAAGTTGAGGAGAAGCCCATCAAGAAGGAATCATCAAGGAAGAAAGCCAAGGGAAAGGCTTTAGTCATTAAATCTGAAAGTGAGTCATCAAACTCTGATGATGACTCAAACTCTGATGAAGCTTCTGACTCTGAGGATGATGAAGAACAGATGATGCAAATGGCTGCATTGATGGTGAAAACCTTCAAGAAGATGGGATTCAAGAACTTCAAGAAAGGAAAGAGATTCTCAAGGAAAGATTCAAACTCTGATAAGAGAAGTTTTAGAAAGTCTGATGGAAGGGAGACCAAGTCTGGGAAGAAGGATAAATCTGATATCCAGTGCTACAAGTGTAAGGAGATGGGTCACTATGCCCCAGAGTGCAAGAAAGGAAAATCTGAGAAAGCACTCATCTCTAAAGGCAAAGACTGGGCAGATACTTCAGACTCTGATGATGGAGTAAATTATGCTCTTATGGCAACTGTCAGAGATGAGACTGAATCATCTGAAAATAAGGTACCCCTAACTACTTATGCTTATGATACTGATAATATATCTGAGTTAAGAGTATATCTGAAAAGCGTACATGTTAGTTATAGGGATCAGACTTTAGAGAATGAGAGAATTAAATCTGAGAATCTTAGTCTTAAAGATAGAAACAAGTTTCTTGAAGGAGAACTTGAAAATATGAAGCAGATTCAAAAAGAAAGAGATGATGCTGTTTATGTTGAACAGGAGTTGCTCAAAAGATATAAGCAATTAGAATCTGATCTAGAAAAAGAAAGAAAAATAATCAAGACTTGGACAGACTCTGGAAGAGACACTCATCAAGTGTTTCAGACAGATTCTGTAGGTTTAGGCTATTGTGAAAATGATGAACTTAGGTTTAAAGACAAGGTTAAGGTTAAACCACAACTTAAACCTGTGATATTTGTTCTAGAGTCCACTAAGTTAAAATCTGTTGTAATAAGAGAAGCTGATATGGAATCAGATGAAGCCTGTGAAAAACAGGAAAATATTATAACAGAAAATCTTATGGAAATAGAAGCTGTTAGAAAACCAGTAAAAGTCTGTGAAAAACAGGTTAATGTTGGTTTAATGACAGGAAAACAGTTCAATCATAAGCTCAAAGAGGTAAAATCTGCCATGAAACCAAAAGGATCCAAGAAAAATAGGAATGGAAAGATAGGCATAAATAATAGAAATAATCACTTGCCTACTGCTGGTGCTCCAAGGAAAACATGTTATAATTGTGGTAGTTCTAATCATCTTGCTAATTACTGCACAAAGAATAAAAATATCAATTCTTTACCTTCTACATCAGGAGAAAAGAATGATTATGTAAGGGTGAAACCACAGACTTTATGCACACATTGTGGGAGCACTTGGCATTCTATTTATACTTGTAGGAGTTATCATGCTATTTATCACAATTACTATGAGCTAAAACCCAATCTGAAGTGGGTTAGAGCAAACTCTGCAAGTGTAAAGTCTGACAATGTTAGTTTAAACTCTGTTGATAGTGATTCCGCTGCAAAAGCTAACACTGTTAAGAAAGACAAAGGATCCAAGCAAGTCTGGGTCCTTAAAACTAACACTTAGTGTTTGTTTGTGATTGCAGGGTATAAAAGAGAGCACACTTATCTTGGACAGTGGATGCTCAGGACACATGACTGGAAATAAAGCCCTGCTATCAGATTTTGAGGAGAAGGCTGGCCCAAAAGTTTCCTATGGAGATGGCAACATAGGACGTACTATGGGATATGGCAATATCAATCTTGGAAGTGTCATCATCACAAATGTAGCTCTAGTCTCAGGACTCAAGCATAATCTGCTATCTGTGAGTCAAATTTGTGACAGAGGAAACCATGTAGATTTTCATACTGAATACTGTGAAGTTATCAGTAAATCTACTGGAAAAGTTGTTCTAGTTAAACACAGGCGCAACAACATTTATGAAGCAAGTTTGGTAACAAACTCTGATGGAAAAACAGTGTGTCTGACTGCAAGAATGTCAAATGAAGAGAGTTGGAATTGGCATAAGAAGCTCTCTCATCTCAATTTGAACAACATAAATGAGCTTATAAGAAAGGATCTTGTAAGGGGACTTCCAAAATCAATACTCAGTCTAGATGGCCTATGTGATTCTTGTCAAAAGGCAAAGCAAAGGAAGTCATCTTTCAAGAGCAAATCTGAATCTTCAGTAGTGGAACCTTATCATCTTCTACATGTTGATCTCTTTGGACCAGTGAATGTGATGTCTTTGGGCAGAAAGAAATATGCTCTAGTAATTGTTGATGAATATACTAGATATACATGGGTATATTTCTTATCAAAGAAGGATGAAACTGCTCAAACTCTGTTGGATCATGTAAATCTACTGGACAAAGGATCACAGCACAAAGTCAAAATTATCAGGAGTGATAATGGAACTGAATTCAGAAACTCAATTATGGAAGCTTTCTGCAAGGAAAGAGGAGTGAAACAAGAATTTTCTGCACCTGGAACTCCACAGCAAAATGGTGTAGTTGAAAGAAAGAACAGAACTTTAATTGAAGCAGCCAGAACTATGCTTGAAGAAGCAAAATTACCAACTTATTTCTGGGCAGAAGCTGTTCAAACTGCTTGTTTTACTCAAAATGCAACATTGATCAACAAGCATGGGAAAACACCATATGAGATGGTGAAAAATAAGAAGCCAAATTTGAAATATTTTCATATATTTGGATGCAAATGCTTTGTGTTGAAGACTCATCCTGAACAGTTGACCAAGTTCGAGTTAAAAGCTGATGAAGGAATCTTTGTTGGTTATCCATTGTCAACAAAAGCATTCAGAGTCTACAATCTGAGAACTAAAGTGATCATGGAATCCATACATGTGTCATTTGATGACAAGAAAATAACTGGACTTGATGACTTAGATGAATATGATCAACTGCGTTTTGAAAATGAAGGTTTATTATCTGATGATGTAAACTCTGATCAAGCAGTACCGACAAACTCTGATGAAGCGGTTCTGATAAACTCTGACGAAGCATACTCTGAACCTCTACTGGTAAATACTGGAGAAACTGGAAATTCTCAAATTGAACAAAATAGAGAACCAGTTGAGGGGGAGCATGAAGAAGCTCAACAAGATACAACAAGTGAGTCAGTTGAGGAAACTGATTCAAACTCTGACAGTTCAAACTCTGAGCCATCCAATTCAGGGGGAGCCTCAGATACTGCAGAAAGTCAACATATGAATCAGGAGAGCATGGATCAAGGGGGAGGATCCAATAATGATGCAAGAAACCACTTACCAACAGCAAGAAGGTGGACACAGGCACACACACCTGATCTCATAATTGGAGATCCTGATGCTAGTGTGAGAACTAGAAGTGCAACAAATAATGAGTGTCTGTATCATGCTTTCTTGTCTCAAACAGAACCAAAGAAAGTGGAGGAAGCTCTTCAAGATGCTAATTGGATTACAGCAATGCAAGAAGAGTTAAATGAATTTGAAAGAAATGAAGTCTGGACACTTGTACCTAGACCAAAGAATAGATCAATAGTAGGTACAAAGTGGGTTTTCAGAAACAAGACTGACAGTGAAGGTGTGATTACAAGAAACAAGGCTAGACTTGTGGCTAAAGGTTATTCTCAACAGGAAGGGATTGACTATGATGAAACCTTTGCTCCAGTTGCAAGATTGGAAGCCATAAGAATTTTTCTGGCCTATGCTGCACACAAGAAGTTTAAAGTCTTTCAGATGGATGTAAAGAGTGCTTTTCTCAATGGGAAGCTTGAAGAAGAAGTGTTTGTTGAACAACCACCAGGATTTGTAGATCCCAAGCATCCAGATTATGTCTACAGGCTTGACAAGGCATTATATGGACTAAAGTAAGCACCAAGAGCATGGTATGAAACTCTTGCTCAGTTTCTTTTAGAAAGTGGGTTCATAAGAGGTACAATTGATAAAACCTTGTTTTATTTCAATTCTGGTGATGATTTGCTTTTAGTTCAAATTTATGTAGATGATATTATCTTTGGATCTACTAATGACAAACTTTGTAAGAAGTTTGCAAAGCTTATGCAATCCAGGTATCAAATGAGCATGATGGGAGAGCTTAGTTATTTTCTAGGCTTACAGGTCAAGCAAACAGATGATGGTATTTTTATCAATCAAGCAAAATATACCAGAAATCTTCTCAAGAAATTTGGTATGCTTGATAGTTCATCTGCAACAACTCCCATGGCTACAGCAACAAAGCTAGACAAAGACACAGGAGCCTCAGTAGATATGACAAACTACAGAGGAATGATAGGGTCTTTACTGTATCTTACTGCAAGTAGACCTGATATCATGTATGCAACATGTCTTTGTGCAAGATTTCAAGCAGATCCCAGAGAGCCTCATCTAACAGCTGTAAAAAGGATTTTCAAATATCTCAAAGGAACCATAACCTTGGGTTTGTGGTATCCTAGAGAATCAGAGTTTAAGCTAATTGGTTACTCTGATGCAGATTTTGCAGGCTGTAAGATAGACAGAAAAAGTACAAGTGGAAGCTGTCAATTTTTAGGTGACAGATTGGTTTCTTGGTATAGCAAGAAACAAAAGTCAATTTCCACATCCACTACAGAAGCAGAGTATATAGCTGCTGGTAGCTGTTGTGCACAGATTCTGTGGATGAAGAATCAGTTGCTGGATTATGGTTTGAGGTACTCTAAAATACCTATTTTCTGTGATAACCAAAGTGCTATTACTATGACAGGTAATCCAGTACAGCACTCCATGACAAAGCACATCAGCATAAGGTATCATTTTATCAGAGAACATGTGGAAGAAGGAAACATTGAGCTTCATTTTGTGTCTACAGACCAACAACTTGCAGATATCTTCACCAAACCTTTGAGTGAAGCTACTTTTACAAGATTGGTAAATGAACTTGGAATGATCTCTGGTTCTGACTAGAGATACGGGTTAGACTCAAATTCTATACATGTTTGATTTTTAATGCTCATGATTCCTTTGCATGTATTAACTGATATGAGTACCAGTGTCATAAACTCTGAACGTAAACTCTGGTGCTAAACTCTGATAGTCATAAAAGTATTGGTCATACTCTGATGGTTAAAGTCTGATGTTATACTCTGATTGTAATTTTGTCTGAAACATAAGGACCGATGAAGAAAATTGTATGAAGCATAATTCTCAGTAAGTAATTATGAATTCTTAAGAGTTGTATAGATTCTGATCTCAAATATGTGCAGTAAGTTAACACAGCATGATACTGTTTCTGTATTTATAGCATCTCTTAGTTTATTGATCCTATACACTGAGTCTGTATTAGCTGTTTGCATTTTCTCTCATAAATTAATTGTATTAACTGATGGAAAGTCTAAACTCTGATTATTAATTGCAAATAATTCACCCTCAAATCAAAAGATGCCAAACAGAGCACAAATTCCTTTGAGATCATGTTGTGCCTAGGAAGATCCAGGAACTTATTGTATGGAATAAGGGCTAAAATCTTTGATTTTTGGTGACTAGTGCCAACCACTGATTACTGGAAAAATAAAAAAAAATAAAAATATATATATATATATATATATATATATAAATAAAGGGGGTGAAAAATAAAAGATATATCCAAATGAAAGGATATCAGAATACAGAGTTTAGATATAAAAATCAGATTTTATATTATACATGAGAGTTTAGGCAACCAGTTTTTACTACTTCAGGTTGTGGATTTTATGCACTTTGAGATTATTTAAATATTGATTTTGGTAAACTCTGCTATTGCACACACAATTATGCACACCTGTACAGTTTGCGAAAAGAGTTTATTGACAAAGAAGGATAAATGATAAACACTGATGTATTGTGTGAAATACGCCGAGGTAACTTTGTTTTAATCTCTGATGGTTAAAATAATTTCTTTGTTTCAGACATTTTATAATTTTGAGGAAAAACATTTGTTTTGGTATTTCAAAAGAGTATGTTTGGGCATTGGTCTAGAAAAGTGTTAAAGAGTGGAGAGAGATTGCATACATAGGAAAGTGTAATCGGCGGTAATTATTGCTGTTTTTACTGCGCATGCGCATTGGAAATTGCCAATTACTGCTGTCAGCCATTGTATGTGTGACACATGTCTCATTTACACAGAATACGGGGTAAGACAATTGTGTTTTAATGTTTAAAAACTGTTCAGTTTTTAATTTTAAATTTTATATTTATACATTATACACACAACCGTTACAGTTTTTCACGACTTACTCCAATTGTATTCTAGTTTCACTCACACATATTCACAAACACTTTCTTTTCTTAAACTCTCTCGTGTTTTTGAAGCTATTTTCTGCTTATTTCTTGACATTACTAATGGCTTCAACTGCTTTCACTGCTTCTGGACTTGAGTTTGTCCCTAATAACTATTCAGCCCCATTAAACACTGTCATTGCACCAGAGGCGTTTCATATCATACAAAACTTTCTTGCTCAGTCAGAAATTGGGCGTGCTTTAGTGGAGCCTGCAAAGCTTTATGGATCTCAGATCAAAGCTTTCTGGGAGACTGGTGTCTATGATGATGGTGGTGATTCTGGTACCCCATCCATAGTTTTTGAGTTCCAGGAGACAGAGTTTGTCATAACTCCAGGAACTGTTCGTGAAGCAATGGGCTTTGCAAATTCTGACGCGTACACCATAGCTGTTGGTGATACTGATCTTCAGAGAATGATGCAAGCTATTGGATATACTGGGTCTTTGGCAAAGATTGGCCAACTGAAGCGACCGCTCTTACGAAAAGAATGGAGTTTCTTTTTCGATTGCATAACTAGAGCGTTCGGGAAGAAATGCACAAATTGGGACGTCATTCCAATAGACAGTCTGCAAATCGGGTATTCACTTCTATTTCACAGTAATTATGATTTTTCTAGACTTGTCTTAATGAACATAGGAGAGAAATTAACAGAGAATAGGCATGTAGTCTATTTTTCTAGATTTTGTCAAATGTTATTCTCTGCATGTGTTAATAATGTTGAGATTAATGAGGAGGACGTAATTCCCTCATTCAAATTGCACAAAAGGGTATTCTCTGATCTTACGAATAAGGATTTAAAGAAGGTAAATGTTGGTGAGTTGTTGTTACCTGAGAGAGTTCTTCAGTTTTTAAATCCTGAACCTCAACAACAACAAGAACCAGTAAATCCTGAGGTCTCTCCATCTCCAACTCAACCTCCATTTGTAAACTCTGAACCTATTCAATCTGCATCTCAACAACCACGGACTGGTGGTAGGACTAAGCATGTTGGTACTAAACCTCCAAGGATTGCTAAGCAAGCTGCTGAAGCTGGGGCATCACATACTGATGATATGCCTCAGAAGAAACGGATAAAGAAAAGAAGGGCCAACAGGGCAAAGTCTGATGCTGCAGATGAAGAGTGTGAAACTGATGAAGAAACTCTTCATCAGAGAAAACGTAGATTGGTGGCTGCACATCTTTTTGGAGCATCAAATGTAAATGCTGAAGCTGTCAATTTGGACAGAGTTTTTGAGGAAAATGCAAATGCTGATGATGAAGCTCCTACATCAAACGCTGATGATGTAGTTGAGGAAGCTGCAAATGAAGCTGCAGATGAAGCTCCTGAAATTCTTGTTCAGGAGGCTACAGAACATGTTGAGGCTGAGATTTTTGAGTCACAGGGATTTGATATGGATGTTGAAGCACACAACTCTGTAAACTCTGACCATCTTGAAGATTTTGATGAAACAGAGGGTGTGGAAGCTGATCATGCCACGGTTGTTCTTGAAGAATCTATGGCTACTCATACAGAGATTCTCTCTGTTACTCACCAGGTAATTGAAAAGGGTGAGGAAGTTGATCAGACCTTAAATACTGATGCTCCTGAGAATATTGCTCCTACTAAAGAAGCTGTTGCTGCAAATTCTGATGTTGCTGACAAGGATGCAACAGAAAATGTTCACATAGAAGTAGAGTTTGTTACAAACTCTGAGATTCCAGAACCTGATGCTGAGAATATTCCTGCAGAGAATACAGCAGAGAATGAGAATGATAATGATAATGATAATGATAATGATAGTTCTGCTCGTTCCCAAGAGGAGTTATTTGGTAGTCAAGTAAACTCTGATGAGCTAAGAGAGGTCAATCGAGCTACGGCTGAGCATTTTCAAGATATGTACTACAATAGATGGGCTGCTGCAGATTGTATCTTTTCAGCACAGAGGGCTGCTGATTTTCTTGGTGATTCTGTGTAGACGATTTCAACTCCTGATATTCTTACAAGTCTGAAGGCTACTGTGATTCAAATTAAATCTCTCCACAACAGATTTGATGAGTCTCATAAGGAAGTCACTGTTTTGAGGAATGAAGTTGGTCTGCGAGATCTCACTCTGAAGAATGATAGAACTTATTACAATTCCATGTTCAAGAAGCAAGCTAAGGACTCTGATGACATTCAGAAGAGGCTTGGGAAAGTTGAGGACAACCAGACTGCTATGTCTGCCCAACTGACTTCGATTTCTAATGCAATTGAGTTGTTGACATCAGTACTACTTTCTGATGATGTCAAAAAGGGGGAGAGTGTACCAAGTGACAAATGCAAAGACACTCAAACTCTGAGACGGAGGGATGATGGTAATGATGGTGGAAACAAGGGAGATGGAAAGAGAAATGCTGATAGCAGACTACTTTCAAGAAGATCAAACTTTGATAAAAGATCAAACTCTGGAAAGGGACATGCAAACTCTGCCAGTGGTTCAAGATTCAAAAGTTTGATAATCTCTGATAAGCCTACTAAAGATGAGGAAATTGCTGCCAAGGTGTTTATGGCAGAACATGGAAAAGATGTTACAATTGAAGATATCCAAGCTGAAGAGCAAATGCTTGCCGAGGAACACAGGAAGAATCTTGAAACTGGAATCTACAAGAAGAAGGAAATCAAGGCTCCTAGAAAGAAAGAAAAAGGAATTGTTATCAAAGAGAATATAAACTCTGATCAGAGTTTACAGTACTCAAGGAGGCCTGTGATTAAAAATGCTGACAAAGGAAAAGGTAAACTGGTAGAAGAAGAACAGTTACCTAAGAAGATTTATTCAACCTCTGACATTGCTCAAGTTGAAACAAGATTAGTTAAATCAACCTCTGACGCTGCTCAAGTTGATGTTTCTACTAAAGTTATGACAACCTCTGACGTTGCTCAAGTTGTACAGAAATCTACACAACTTCCAGGATTCAGCAAACCTAAAATTCTTGAAGAATTAAAGCTTGAAGCTGTGAATTTCTCAGAAACCAGAACTGTATTGGGAAAAGAAACTTTTGATAAATCTGGACTGGGATCACACAGAGAGAGAAGAACAAATAACAGATCTCAAGATAACATTTCACTGGCAGAACCTGGTATTGGGGTTACACAAGAAAACCTTGATAAGTTAGAATCTGTTCAGTTGATTTTTCACAAAGTATTGAAGAAACAGTTTTTGTTATACTTCATGAGTGATGGAAGAGTTTATAAAGTTGGAGAATCTGATGTTAATCTCAAATCATGGGAAGAACTGGAATATGTACTTTATCTTCTAAAAGTCAAAAACAGACATACTCATGATGTTGCTCAAGTTTTGAGAGAAAAGATGCTGAGATCTAAAGCTATGCTTGGAGGAGGAGTATCAAGTGTTTATATTCCAAAGTATAGAGATTATACTGGAAAGTTAGTGGAGATGAAGAGAAACAGTGCTAGATTTAGAACTACACTTGGAATAAAGACTTTGGAATTTAACTTGGAGTCAGACAAGTCTTATTTTATTAGGCTAGGAAATGATATGAGAAGAAACAGCATATATTCTCTAAGAGCTGCTATCTACCAAATGGGGGAGAGTGATTCAGAACTTAAAGAGCTAAAAGAGATTATGATGAATGAGCTAGAGAAGGCTGAAAGAAGACTGCTGATTGATTATCTCAGAACAGTACCTGATATTGAAGAAGTCAAGTAAAGTCTGACTGTAAGTTTTTATGTTTTCTGTTCTAAGTTAAAATTAAACTCTGTTTTAAAATTAAACTCTGTTATATTTTAAACACTGCATTTGTTATATGTTTTGACATCATCAATTATCTTTTTAACTTGTACATTTTTATTATGCACAAGTTGGGGGAGATTGTTAGATATAATTGCTGACGTTTGTTCATCAGTGTTTAAGTAACAGGTACATATCAGAGTTTATATAGAAGCCAGTCAAAGTTTGATAAAGTCTGACTGGGTGAAGAGTTTACATGGAAGCCGGTCAGAGTTTGTTAAAGTCTGACAGGGTGATAGTTGACTTAGCTGTCGGTGCAAAGATAAAGATTCTAGAAGCAATATATTCTGAAGATGGAAAGAAGCAGAATATATTGATACAGCTAAGGAAACGGAATAGAAGACTGAAGCAATCCTTAATTGATATCAATTGTATAGCTAACTTATAGGAATATCAATTAGAGATGGATTGTAAGTAGCTGTGTACTATATAAACACAGATAGGTTATCCCTAGAAGGGACGCGAACATTGAATATATTATTCTTGTAACCTAGTAGCTCTTTGTGATTCATTAACATCACTAAGAGAGAAACTGTTAATATAATTACAGTTTGTTGATTTAATAAAAAGTGTTCTTGATTGTTATTCTCATATACATACTTGATTATATTGTGTATTCGGCCTAACATAGGCAAAATAGGTTGGTTAATTGTAAATATATTGTGCCTTGTAATTTTGCCTAAGTGAAGACATGTCAACGGAATGAAGATTAGTCTTTCAACGGAATGAAGATTACTCTATCAACGAAACGAGGAATATACCATCAACGGAATGAAGAATAAAGCTATCAACGAAACACATCTCCCTGCTATCAACGAATCATTATCACTTTTCTGAATAGTTGACAAAGTGATAGTGACAGTTTTCTGACAGATCAAAAGGAGATGTAGAAGTGTACTTTGCATTGGAAGCCATTAAAATGGTCACTGGAAATAAGGAAACATTCCAATTTCCAATAAGGTTCTTGAGTGGGATCATAATAAGCATGAAGACAAAAGACAAGATCTCCAAGGACCATTGGACAAAAGGGATGAAAAGCAAGCTACTGGAGGTTACCTTTAGATTAATTTAGAGTAGCCAAAAATAGCATTGTAAACTTGGGATATATAACCAAGTGTAGCATTTCATTTAACAAGCAAGTGAGTGAGATAAAAATAGATTGTATTAGCTTTTTCAAGAGCACTCTCACTCTGTATCAAGAACTGAGCAGCTGTGATACATTTGTAACACAGATTATTTCCGCAATAAAAACATCTCAGTTGGATCCTCAAAACATCCAACTGAAATTTTATATTTTCTTGTGTTTTTATTTTCAGTATAGTTTTATTTCGAAAGTTGTTTTAAGTTTAGAAATATCTAGAATTGTATTCAACCCCCCCCCCCCCCACTTCTACAATTCTGTTAGGTCATTTGGGACTAACACCATTATTTGCATCATCAGAGTTAGTACCATCAGTATTTGGTGTGCCATCAGGATTTGATGGAACATCAGGATCTGATTCACTTTCTTCAGGTTCCTTGGTAGCTTCATTTTCAAAAATTAACTTTTCATGAGAGTCTTCATTTATTCCAGTTATCTTCTTATCATCAAAAGATACATGTATTGACTCCATGACAGTCCTTGTTCTCAAATTAAAAACTCTGAAGGCTCTTGATGCAGGATAGCCTATGAAAATTCCTTCATGAGCCTTTGTTTCAAATTTCCCTAGCTGTTCAGGATGAGTTCTGAGAACAAAACATTTACAGCCAAACACATGCAGATGCTTCAAACTTGGTTTCTTCTCCTTGAGAGATTGATAAGGAGTAACACCATGTCTGTTTATCAATGTGAGATTTTGAGTATAGCATGCTGTGTTGACTGCTTCTGCCTAGAAATATGTAGGTAACTTTGCTCCTTCCAACATAGTTCTGCCAGCTTCAATAAGAGTTCTATTCTTTCTTTCAACTACTCCATTTTGCTGAGGTGTGCCAGGAGAAGAGAATTGTTGAATAATTCCTTTGTATTTGCATAACTCTTCCATCTTTGAATTCTTGAATTCAGTACCATTATCACTCCTCAGTATCTTGACTTTGTACTTTGTGGTTGTCTCAATCATTCTCACATGATCCAACAGTATTTCAGGAGTTTCATCTTTTCTGTGGAGAAAATACACCCAGGTGAATCTAGAATATTCATCAACAATTACAAGAGTGTACCTTTTCTTACTGATGGTCATAATGTTGACTGGACCAAATAGATCAAGATGAAGCATGTGATATGGTTCTTCAATAGAGGATTCAGATTTACTCTTGAATGATGTCCTTCTCTGTTTTGCTTTCTGACATGCATCACAGAGTCCATCAGGAGTATATAACACTTTTGGCAATCCTCTAACTAAATCTTTCTTAACCAACTCATTGATATTGCTGAAGTTGAGATGAGAAAGCTTCTTGTGCCAATTCCAACTTTCATCTACTGATGCTTTACTGATAAAACAAGTAGGAGAGCCATCAGTATTTGAGAGAATGTTGGCTTCATATATGTTACCATGTCTGTAACCAGTCAATGCAATCTTTCCTGTTTCTTTGCTGACTACTTCACAATGTGTGGAATAGAAGTGGACATGATAACCTCTGTCAGTGATTTGACTAATACTCAACAGGTTGTGTTTTAGTCCCTTCACTAGAGCTACTTGTTCAATGATGACATTTCCAATGATTATATTGCCATATCCCAAAGTTTGTCCAATGTTGCCATCTCCATAAGACACAGTTGGGCCAGCTTTTTCTTCATATTCTGATAACAGGGCTTTGTTTCCAGTCATGTGCACAGAGTATCCACTATCCATGACTAACACATTTTTCCTTTTTCCCTGCAATCAGAATAGAAACACACTAGTTAGAACATTTAGGAACCCATACATGTTGGGTTCCTTTTTCATGCAATTTATTAAATTTAGCAGCAGAAGACTTTCTGACTTTAGCAGTCCTGACAGGATTTACTCTATCAGGATTTGCTTTGTCAGTATCAGTATTAACAAAAGCATGTTCCAACTTGACATTCTTAAGACTACCAAACTTTGTACTCTTATCAAACTTAGGCAATGGGTCATAAAGTTATAGTACAAATCATGATAATCTTTACAAGTATAAATAGAATGCCTTATACTACCACAATGAAAACAGGACTCCTGTGGTATATAAAATACTGATCTACTCCTGACATCAGAAATATGAATTTCAGTACTTTTCTTTAAACTCTTTTTACAATCAATAGCAAGATGATTAGAGTTACCACAGTTAAAACAACTTTTCCTAGGTGCATTTGGGATATACTTATAACCATTCTCTTTATTGATCCCAATTTTACCATTCATGTTTCTCTTAACAGTAGCTTCCTTTCTCTTATCTGTATCCTTACAGATTTTATCCTTGAGTTGTTTCTGAGACAGTAAACCTACATTCTTAGTAACTTTAATCAAAACAGGTTTAGACTTAATGATTTTAACACCTTGAACAGAAGTAGATCCCTTTTCAAAAGTTGAATTGGAATCTTTACCAAACACAAAATCAACAGGAATAATCTTAGATTTGGTTTTGTCTATAACATGTCTATAGGTTTTTGGACTAACTGTCTCATCAATAACAACTTTCTCTTTCAATTTCTTATCTTCATCTGACTTATATCCTAGACATTCTTTCCAATTCTTAGAGGTATTAATCTCATGAAATTTTCTACCAGAATCTGTCCAGGTTCTGATTTTCTCATTAGCATATTCTAAATCCTTTTCTAGACCAGTACATTTGAGTTTCATTTCTAAGTACATGTGTTTAGCATTATCACATTCTATCTGTACTTTTTGCATATGAGAAAATTCAGCTTCTACATGCTCATTCCTTTTCCTAAGTTCAGACATCTCAGATAAGATTCTAGAATTCTCAGCAGTTTGACTTCTAAAGCTAATATGCAATGACTTTAGAAAACGTCTTAACTCAGAAGCATTATCAGTATCAAAATCAAAGACATTATTAAGTACCTTATCATCAGGAATAGCAGTATCATCAGTATTGGCCATTAGAGCATAGTTGACCACCTCAGTATCAGATTCTGAGGAAGAGTCCATCCAATCCTTGCTTGACGTGATGAGTGCCTTTGTCTTGTTGCACTCAGAAGCAAAGTGACCCATACCATTACACTTGTAGCATCTAACCTTTGACTTGTCAAATTTGCTACCCTTGCTGTCCTTTTTGATATACTTGTCTTTGTCTGCATTGAAGGTCTTTTTCTGGAAGTTGCCTTGTCTTCTAGTCTTCCTGAACTTCATCATTTTGAAGTTTCTGACAAACATAGCAACCATCTCCTCCATGTCTGAGTCAGAAGAGTCATCATCAGTATTGGCATCAGGATTGCCATCAGTATCTGATGATAAGTCATCAGGATCTGACTCAACTATTCTTGATTTCCTTCTAGAGACCTCCATAGCTTTTCCTTTTGATTTAGCCTCTGCTTTCAAAGCAATAGATTTTGCCTTGCTGCATTTATTATTCTTTCTCTGTTGAACTTCAAGATCATGAGTTCTTAACATTCCATAGACTTCATCAAGAGACACGGTGTTGAGATCATACTGATGTCTAATGATCGAGGTCTGAGTATCCCATTCTTCAGGTAAAGCTCTTAGAAACTTGGTGTTAGAATCTTCAGTTTCATATTCCTTGTCAACTAAAGATAAACTGTTCAATAGTGTCAGAAATCTATCATATAGATCAGTCAGGCTCTCATCAGGTCTTGCATCGAATTGTTCATATTCTTGAATCAAAAGAGCCCTTCTGTTTTTCTTGACAGATGCAGATCCCTGGCACTGTGTTTCCAAAGTATCCCAGATTTCTTTTGCTGACTTGCATGCAATCACTCTGTTTGACATGACAGCATCAAGACTACTGTGCAGAATATTCTTTATCTTTGGTTCTCTGAGTACATGAGCTTTTTCTTCTGGAGTCCATTCACTCTTGGCCTTGACCACATAATGTTCAGGTATAGTTTTTGTCCGTTCTACGATCCTCGTAGGTATATATGGTTCATCGCGAATCCTGTCCAAATAATCAGGATCCATAGCCTCCAGGTACATCAGCATCTTTACTCTCCATGTTGGATATTCTGATTTCTTCAGTATGGGAATTTTCATGCTTTCATACTTGGTTGTCGACATCTTAGATCGTATCTGATTCAAATTCAAATCAGTTTGCTCTGATACCAATTGTTGACCAGTAATAAACAATTGTAGAAAGGGGGTTGAATACAATTGTATTTCCCTGGATCCTGAGACCTTTACTCATCCTGTGCCAGCCTATCAATTTATGGCTCAACAGGGCAATGTGGAGGCATAAAGGTCACTCAACCTAATCCATACAACTGCATCTATGCAAAGATCAAAGGATGCATTAACCAATTTGTCTCCAGGAGCTGCAGCAAGTGGTGAGTTTGATTATTCTGATGATGATGACAGCTTTGGTGACAATCTACAGGTGGCCATCACTTCACAGACTGGGACTTCTGTGGTGCCCCCTACACCAAACTGGCTTTCTCAGGATATGCATGGAAGAATCAGCCTGGATGCTGCAATTACAAGGCAGTATAATGAGGCCTATCTGGCTCATGAGTCTGCTAATGCCAGTGACAAGAAATTTTACAAAGCCATCATGGATTCACTGGAAATTCAAAGGCTACAGATGCTGGAGACTAGGAGTGAAGCCAGGAACATCAAGGACTCAATTGCCAACTTGAAAGATTCAACAGACAGGAGGCTTGATGAAAAACTTCCTCTTCTCACTGTGTCCAAGATGAACAGGTTTTTCACTAAGGAACCTGAAGTGGCTACCTCCTTGAAGACGCTTTCTTCTAAAGTGGACAATGTGGAAGCTACTCTATCTCAAATGCAAAAGGAACAAGAGAAGCAAACTATGTTGTTGGCCCATCTAGTGGCAGCTCAGGGACTCCCTATCATCTCTCTTGATGATAACAAAAAGGAGGAGAAATCTAAGGAGCTAGACATTCAAATCACAAAGGTTATGGTCCCAGCCATTTCCTTACCAAAGGAGTCATTAGCTATGGGGGAGTTAGCAAAGGATAAAATGGATGGAATTGACCTGATTCAACAAGCATCTATGAGGCTACAACTTGCAGAACAGATAAAAGACCACTGGTCTAGCATAGATGCAAGAGTCAAGAAGATAGCTAAAACTGAAAAGAACAAACATCCATCAACGAATCAAGCTACCTCTACAGCACCATCAACGAATGCCATGGTTTTAGTATCAACGGAATGGGAGCCACAGACTAATTCTTCCTATGATTTAAAGCCCCTTCTACATGGAGTTACTCAAGGTCCAAGGAAAGAAAAGGGACAAAATTCATGCATTAGGGATGTGGAAAAAGCTACACTTCAAGGAAGCCTATCTCCAAAATCTCCTGCTAAACCACAGGGCAAAAACATTGCAAGGACTTTTTATCCTTCACCTTATCCAGATGTGCTCAAGGTTCTAGGACAGCTTATCATCAAATGCAAGGAGAGCAATGATCCTGAGATAAGGAAACAGAGAGCAATTGTCTACAGAAATGGACAAGAAATCTGTGTTTGGGTTGGTCACCCAAATTTTGCTGAGGCTAAGACTGAGGAGTCAGAAAGAGCAGCTATGCAAGCTCTTGCAGTTGCTCAAACTCTTGATGAAGAAGAAAGACAACAAGAGGAAAAAGCCAATGAAGCAAAGAAGAAAAGGAAAAGTACAAGGCAGCCTAAACAGACAGCTAAAAGGAATCTGCCCTTTGACAAAGAGGACTCTCAAAGCACAGCAACAGATTCCTCTACAAAAGCTGCACCTCCAACTTTTCCTGATCTAATCTTCAAAGAAAAGTTAGCCTGTGATCCTGAACATCCAGTGAATTATCATGATCAGCCAATTCAGCCAAAGGAAGAGCCAATTGAGCTAGATGAGGCTAACTTCCCAAAGTTTCTATTTGAAATGGATGCAAAGAAGAAAGCAAGGCAAAGGGCTGTTAAGGCTAAGCCAGTATTTGTGAGAAGACAACAAGTTGAGAAACCTCCCATCAATACAGAAGACTTCATGTACATTGCTGACATCAGGGAGGAGTCTAGCCTAAATATTAATCTTGATGACTTGGTGGAAGTAAGAGGTATTGCAGCTTCTCATAAACTGCCAGAGAGATTGGTATTTGTTTACAAAGGTGGAAGGGAACAAACTTGGCCTCTCTACAGGATTTTAGGAGAAGACTACCAAACACTGCTCTCAGTGTTCAAATGCTTGAAGAAAGACTTTGGCTTTACCAAAACTGCCAAGTCTGAGGTTTTCTCCAAAATCTGTCAAATCAAGGCAAGCTGGAACAAGCCTGGTGCACTTCCCAGAGTATTAAAGGTCCCTCAATCTGGAAAGAAGATCCATCTCCAACCCTATTGGATGATGGAGTTTAGAGACAAAGACAACTGTAGAAGATTCTTCAGGATAGAAGACCAACTGGAAAAAGCATCCAATGAAACTCTGAGATCAATGCAATCCAAGTTGGGGAATCAAGATGAAGAAGAGAAGATTTTCTATAGGAGGCTCCAAGCTCAAATTGAGGAGAACAATGCAAGGAAGGGAAAGAAAACACTGCCACAGAGAAAAAGATGAAATTTGCTCAGACTAGAGGAGCAACTATGTGCACTTGTTTTGTAAGACTTTTTACTCTGTATTTCAATAAATTCTTAAAACATTTTGAAGCTTAATGCATTTCCTGCTTTTATCATGTATAATTTGCTTAAGTGTTTTTGTTATCATCAAGGCCTTTGATTTATGGCTGTTATTACATCTGTGACAACCCGGGTCAAATCCCGAGCCTTTTTCGAAAATCGGGTCAAGTCCCGATTCCGAGTCCGAAATAAGCTGAAGCCTACTGGCCCAAACGCAGCCAACTTGGGTAACGACTAGCCCACCACAGGCCCCCAAAAGATCATGATTTTTTGGTGCTAATTAGTAGTAGTACTTTGCCTTATAAACTGAACAGAAGTCCCAAATCTACTCAATGTGGGACTGGGGTGTTACAAACTCCCCCACTTAAACTCTTGACGTCCTCGTCAAGCCTGAACGGATAGCCTATAGGTTCCAACATCGTTCCTCTCTAGCCATTGTGGGATAATACCGGCTGGCTTTGTTTCCCCACCTCCGGACCTCTGTCCATTGTGGGATAATACCACCAACCTTCGTGTCCCCACCTCCGGCAACTTGCCTCGACAAGCTTTCGAGAGTCGGCTCTGATACCATATGTGACAACCCGGGTCAAATCCCGAGCCTTTTTCGAAAATCGGGTCAAGTCCCGATTCCGAGTCCGAAATAAGCTGAAGCCTACTGGCCCAAACGCAGCCAACTTGGGTAACGACTAGCCCACCACAGGCCCCCAAAAGATCATGATTTGTTGGTGCTAATTAGTAGTAGTACTTTGCCTTATAAACTGAACAGAAGTCCCAAATCTACTCGATGTGGGACTGGGGTGTTACAACATCAGTCATAAATTGGGGGAGATTGTTAGGAATATGTTGTTCTTGATGATAATTATAAAACACTTAGTAGATTTTGTATTAAGTCAATATTGTAACTGTCAACGGAATGGTATGCTTTGCAGCTTTCGTTGACAGGTAGCTCATCAACGAAATGAGTGATGTTGCAATTGCACTGTACAATACTTCACAGTTTGATATGCATTTTGTTGTATGTATTAGATAGTTTTCGAAGTCATGTTGACTAATTACTAGATAGGCAAAATAGGTTGGTTAATTGTAAATATATTGTGCCTTGTAATTTTGCCTAAGTGAAGACATGTCAACGGAATGAAGTTTAGTCTTTCAACGGAATGAAGATTACTCTATCAACGAAACGAGGAATATACCATCAACGGAATGAAGAATAAAGCTATCAACGAAACACATCTCCCTGCTATCAACGAATCATTATCACTTTTCTGAATAGTTGACAAAGTGATAGTGACAGTTTTCTGACAGATCAAAAGGAGATATAGAAGTGTACTTTGCATTGGAAGCCATTAAAATGGTCACTGGAAATAAGGAAACATTCCAATTTCCAATAAGGTTCTTGAGTGGGATCATAATAAGCATGAAGACAAAAGACAAGATCTCCAAGGACCATTGGACAAAAGGGAAGAAAAGCAAGCTACTGGAGGTTACCTTTAGATTAATTTAGAGTAGCCAAAAATAGCATTGTAAACTTGGGATATATAACGAAGTGTAGCAGTTCATTTAACAAGCAAGTGAGTGAGATAAAAATAGATTGTATTAGCTTTTTCAAGAGCACTCTCACTCTGTATCAAGAACTGACCAGCTGTGATACATTTGTAACACAGATTATTTCCGCAATAAAAACATCTCAGTTGGATCCTCAAAACATCCAACTGAAATTTTATATTTGCTTGTGTTTTTTTATTTTCAGTATAGTTTTATTTCGAAAGTTGTTTTAAGTTTAGAAATATCTAGAATTGTATTCAACCCCCCCCCCCCCTTCTACAATTCTGTTAGGTCATTTGGGATTAACACCATTATTTGCATCATCAGAGTTAGCACCATCAGTATTTGGTGTGCCATCAGGATTTGATGGAACATCAGGATCTGATTCACTTTCTTCAGGTTCCTTGGCAGCTTCATTTTCAAAATTTAACTTTTCATGAGAGTCTTCATTTATTCCAGTTATCTTCTTATCATCAAAAGATACATGTATTGACTCCATGACAGTCCTTGTTCTCAAATTAAAAACTCTGAAGGCTCTTGATGCAGGATAGCCTATGAAAATTCCTTCATCAACCTTTGTTTCAAATTTCCCTAGCTGTTCAGGATGAGTTCTGAGAACAAAACATTTACAGCCAAACACATGCAGATGCTTCAAACTTGGTTTCTTCTCCTTGAGAGATTGATAAGGAGTAACACCATGTCTGTTTATCAATGTGAGATTTTGAGTATAGCATGTTGTGTTGACTGCTTCTGCCTAGAAATATGTAGGTAACTTTGCTCCTTCCAACATAGTTCTGCCAGCTTCAATAAGAGTTCTATTCTTTCTTTCAACTACTCCATTTTGCTGAGGTGTGCCAGGAGCAGAAAATTGTTGAATAATTCCTTTGTATTTGCAGAACTCTTCCATCTTTGAATTCTTGAATTCAGTACCATTATCACTCCTCAGTATCTTGACTTTGTACTTTGTGGTTGTCTCAATCATTCTCACATGATCCAACAGTATTTCAGGAGTTTCATCTTTTCTGTGAGAAAATACACCCAGATGAATCTAGAATATTCATCAACAATTACAAGAGTGTACCTTTTCTTACTGATGGTCATAATGTTGACTGGACCAAATAGATCAAGATGCAGCATGTGATATGGTTCTTCAATAGAGGATTCAGATTTACTCTTGAATGATGTCCTTCTCTGTTTTGCTTTCTGACATGCATCACAGAGTCCATCAGGAGTATATAACACTTTTGGCAATCCTCTAACTAAATCTTTCTTAACCAACTCATTGATATTGCTGAAGTTGAGATGAGAAAGCTTCTTGTGCCAATTCCAACTTTCATCTACTGATGCTTTACTGATAAAACAAGTAGGAGAGCCATCAGTATTTGAGAGAATGTTGGCTTCATATATGTTACCATGCCTGTAACCAGTCAATGCAATCTTTCCTTGGTGGCCTTGCTTCTGAGTTGGAAATGCAAGCCCTTACTTTTGTTAGGTTGAAAGTCTCTCCTTGGTGGCCTTGCTTCTGAGTTTCTCTTGAACTTGAACTTAGAGAATTTTCTTGACAGAAAAGCAATGTATTCATCAATCTCATCTAAGTCATCCAAGTTGGCTGGTTCTGGTTCTTCTTCTTCTGTCATCTTGCCTTTACCCTTGCTAACATCACTTCTACAACTAGCTCGACTAGTTGTGGCCTTTGCAGCTTCTTCAGTGTCATCTTCCAGTTGGTTCACAGATGCAATCAATGCAATAGATCCACCCTTCTTCTGTACCTTTTCAATTTCTTCATCTTGCTCCATTTCCAACTCATATGTCTTCAAGGTTCCATAAAGCCTTTCAAGAGTGTAGTCTTTGTACTCTTGAGTGTTTCTGAGAGAAACAGTCATAGGCTTCCATTCTTTTGGAAGAGCTCTAAGAAATTTAAGGTTTGAATCCTTGGTTTGATAGATCCTCCCATACAGCTTTAATCCATTCAAAAGCTTCTGAAACCTACTAAACGTGTCATTTAGGGTTTCACCAGCTTTAAAATGAAAATGCTCATATTGTTGTATAAGGAGTTGCATTTTGTTTTCCCTAACTTGCTCAGTACCTTCACAGAGAGTTCTAACAGTGTCCCATACTTCTTTGGAGGTTGTACAGTTGATGACATTGTCAAACATCTCTTGCTCCAAACCATTAAACAGAATGTTCATGGTTCTCTTATCTTTATAGATTTCTGCAAGATCTTCAATAGTCCATTCTGAGACAAGTTTTGGAATTTCTACATCAGGAGCATCATCTGGCACTCCAACTCTAGATGCAAACTTCATGGGAACGTGTGGACCTTTCTCAATGCAGTCTACATATCTCTCATCCATAGACATGATATGTAAGTGCATTTTTACTTTCCAGTGAAAGTAATTGTCCTTATCAAGAACTGGTATCTTTACACCTACATCCTTCTTCACCATGGTACTGTTTTGGTCTTGATCTTTAAACTTCTTGTATGTTAGAAGCTCGCTCTGATACCAATTGTTAATCCCAAATGACCTAACAGAATTGTAGAAGGGGGGGGGGGGGTTGAATACAATTCTTGATATTTCTTAAACTTAAAAACAACTTATAAATAAAAACTGAACTTAAAGTAAAAATCACAAGCACATAAATAATTTCAGTTGGATTGTTTGATGATCCAACTGAAGTGATTTTTATTGCGGAAATAATCTGTGATACAAAATGTACACAGCTGCTCAGTTACAAGAATGTAGAGAAGAAAAATGCTCTCAAAGATAGCTAATACAATCTATTTGTTTTTCTTCTCTTACTCTTATTTTAACTGCTACACTTGGTTATATATTCCCAAGTTTACAAATCTATTTTTGGCTACACTAAAGTACACTAAAGGTAACCTCCAATAATTTGTTTTTCATCCCTTTGTCCAGTGGTCCTTGGAGATCCTTGCTTTTGTCTTCATGCTTATTATGATCACTCCCAAGAGCCCAATTGGAAACTGGGATGTTTCCTTATTCCCCATGTCCATTTTAATGGTTTCCAATGCAAAGTACACTTCCACATCACCTTTAGATCTGTTCAGTAACCTGTCACTATCACTTTGTCAACTATTCAGAAAAGCAATAATGATTCGTTGATGGCAGGGAGATGTGTTTCGTTGATAGCTTTATTCTCCATTTCGTTGATGAGTGAACTTCATTTCGTTGATGGGTAATCTTCATTCCGTTGACATGTCTTCACTTAGGCAAAATTACAAGGCACAAGATATTTACAATTAACCAACCTATTTTGCCTATCTATCATTTAGTCAACATGACTTAGAAAACCTATCTAGTACATACAACAAAATGCATATCAAACTGTGAAGTATTGTACAATGCAATTGCTACATCACTCATTTCGTTGATGAGCTTCCTGTCAACGGAATGCTGCAAAGCATGCCATTTCGTTGACAGCTACAAAATAACTTTACACAAATTCTACTAAGTGTTTTATGTTTATCATCAAGAACAACATATTCCTAACAGCTTCCTTTCTCTTATCTGTATCCTTACAGATTTTATCCTTGAGTTGTTTCTGAGACAGTAAACCTACATTCTTAGTAACTTTAATCAAAACAGGTTTAGACTTAATGATTTTAACACCTTGAACAGAAGTAGATCCCTTTTCAAAAGTTGAATTGGAATCTTTACCAAACACAAAATCAACAGGAATAATCTTAGATTTGGTTTTGTCTATAACATGTCTATAGGTTTTTGGACTAACTGTCTCATCAATAACAACTTTCTCTTTCAATTTCTTATCTTCATCTGACTTATATCCTAGACATTCTTTTCAATTCTTAGAGGTATTAATCTCATGAAATTTTCTACCAGAATCTGTCTAGGTTCTGATTTTCTCATTAGCATATTCTAAATCCTTTTCTAGACTAGTACATTTGAGTTTCATTTCTAAGTACATGTGTTTAGCATTATCACATTCTATCTGTACTTTTTGCATATGAGAAAATTCAGCTTCTACATGCTCATTCCTTTTCCTAAGTTCAGACATCTCAGATAAGATTCTAGAATTCTCAGCAGTTTGACTTCTAAAGCTAATATGCAATGACTTTAGAAAACGTCTTAACTCAGAAGCATTATCAGTATCAAAATCAAAGACAGTATTAAGTACCTTATCATCAGGAATAGCAGTATCATCAGTATTGGCCATTAGAGCATAGTTGACCACCTCAGTATCAGATTCTGAGGAAGAGTCCATCCAATCCTTGCTTGACGTGATGAGTGCCTTTGTCTTGTTGCACTCAGAAGCAAAGTGACCCATACCATTACACTTGTAGCATCTAACCTTTGACTTGTCAAATTTGCTACCCTTGCTGTCCTTTTTGATATACTTGTCTTTGTCTGCATTGAAGGTCTTTTTCTGGAAGTTGCCTTGTCTTCTAGTCTTCCTGAACTTCATCCTTTTGAAGTTTCTGACAAACATAGCAACCATCTCCTCCATGTCTGAGTCAGAAGAGTCATCATCAGTATTGGCATCAGGATTGCCATCAGTATATGATGATAAGTCATCAGGATCTGACTCAACTATTCTTGATTTCCTTCTAGAGACCTCCATAGCTTTTCCTTTTGATTTAGCCTCTGCTTTCAAAGCAATAGATTTTGCCTTGCTGCCTTTCTTATTCTTTCTCTGTTGAACTTCAAGATCGTGAGTTCTTAACATTCCATAGACTTCATCAAGAGACACGGTGTTGAGATCATACTGATGTCTAATGATCGAGGTCTGAGTATCCCATTCTTCAGGTAAAGCTCTTAGAAACTTGGTGTTAGAATCTTCAGTTTCATATTCCTTGTCAACTAAAGATAAACTGTTCAATAGTGTCAGAAATCTATCATATAGATCAGTCAGACTCCATTTTGAAAGCAAAAATATTATAATTGAATATTTAGTTTTCTCCATCAGTAAAGATCTATTGTATATTTACTTTCTCTATTAGTAGAGATTTTAAATGCAAAAATATTATATTTACTTTTCTCTATTAGTAGAGATTTTAAATGCAAGAATATTGAAATTGTATATTTAATTTTCTCCATTAGTAAATATTTAAAAGGCAATTGAGATTTTTTCTAGTTTTTGGTATTAATTATTTAATTTCTTATGCAAAACCGATCTAATTTATTAACTTCTTATTTACCAAAACATTCTTGTATTTTCTATTATATTACATAAAAAAAAGTTTAGGAGAACAGTATGTTAAGATAGTAATTTCATTAAAAAAAGATTATGAGAATATTTAGATAATAATAGAGGAAAGTTCAAAATAATGTAAGGTAATACACTTTTTTTTTTCTAATTTAGATATTTTGAAGGCAAGAATATTATAATTGAATATTTAGTTTCTTCCATTAGTGATATTTAATTTCCCACATTAGTAAAGATCTATTATATATTTACTTTCTTCATTAGTAGGGATTTTAAATGCAAAAATATTATATGTTTCCTCTATTAGTAAGTATTTAAAAGGTAATTGAGATTTTTTCGAATTTTTAATATTATTAATTCAAAAAATTGAGAAAATTAGAAAAATAGAACAAAGCGATCTGAGAGCGCCACCTCACCGTCCCCGTCTTCTCCTTTATATAATAAAATAATATTGATGATGATTGATATTGATTGATGATAATTTTAGGAGCTAAAAAGGGAATTTTCAATTTTTCATATTTAAAATAGAGGAGCTCTATAAAATTAGATAAATATGAATCGAGCTATCTATAAAATTAGATAAATATGAATCGAGCGATTATAGAGCTCCTGGAGTTTTCCTTTATATATATAATAATAAAAAATAAATAAATAAATAAATAAAAGATAAAAGAAGATAATAAAGATAAAGAAGATAAAGAAGTACGTATAGTATTGATTGAATCAAATCCATTTCTTGAAACATCTATATCTATTTATTTAATTACGATTTGGAACAGATCGGATCGGATCAACAACCCCAATTACAATGACTATAGATGAACTCGAACTCGAAAATGGCGGACCCTAAATCTTGCAGGTGTTAAGTCGATCTTATCCCGCAACAGAAATATAAAGGGTCTGCACGGTAGTACGATCAAAAGTTCAAAACACGTGATTGGGTTCAGTTAATTGTATCATAAAATTCTATCAATTTATTTAAAATTACTTTTGCAATTTTGATTTACGAATTTTGAATATTTTCAATTTTGATTATTAATATTTTTCTTTACCTGTATGGAAATTATTGTCACGCGATCTCTATATCAAATCATTTTTTTCCCTTTTAGTTTGTAAATTTTAGTGAGAGAAATAATTATATGTAAAAAATTATATTTTATGAAACAGTTTCTGCCCAACACAAAAATATTTTGATGATTTTGTATTTTAAAATAAAATAGAAAAATTATGAAAACCAATTTTTTCTTTTTGACAAAATAAAAATTACGAAAATTAGTTTGATTAGGTTAAAAACTTAAAAAAACAAAAATAGACAATCAATACTATACTATTATATAATAGACGAAACATTAAAAGTTTGGTTGGTCGGTATGGTACGTTGTGATTTTACTTAATTGCCCTTACTTAACTGTACTTCGTGTTTTTACTTAATTAACCTTACTTATTTATAGAAATATATTATTAAATAATAATATTACCTATTTATAACCAATTACTTTTTCCACCTAAAATACATTATTTTTTCTATTTTTTCTAACAAATTCCCCTACTTTTTCAAATATATCACGGACAATTACCTTTTCTAACTGAAATATGTTAGTTTTTCTATTTTTTCTTATTAAAACCCCTCATTTTCCAAAAATATCAAGGACAAACATTTAGTTATTTATTTTTAAACCTATTTTAATATTATAATTATTTTTTAAAAGTTTACATATTTTAACATGCTTACTTATCTTTCTTAACAAATGCAATTACTAAAAATATTAAAATATAAATAATCAAATACCTATTTATAACCAGTTACCTTTTCAGCTAAAACACATTATAGATTTTTTCTAACAAAATCTCTCCTTTTCTAAATATATCACGGAAAATTACCTTTTTCAATCTACTTTTTCTATTTTTCTCACTAAAATTCATTCTTTTTCTAAAAATATCACAAGAAGCCCTTTACTTATTTATTTTAAAACATATTTAAATATTTTAATTATTAAATTTTAAAAACTCACTTTCCAAAAATATCACGGACATTTACCTTTTAAACTAAATATATGTTACATTTTTTATTTTTCTTTACTAAAACATCTCCTTTTCCAAAAATATAACGGACAAACCTTTACTTATTTATTTTAAAATATGTTTTAATATTTTTAATTAATTAAAAGTGCCTACTTATTTTTTTAACAAATACAATTAAAAAAATAATAATAAAATAACAATTAACAATCCGTGCATCGTACGGGTTTTAAGCTAGTAATAATTGTATACGCAAAATCAAAAAATTCTTTTATGAAAATTAATCCTCCATATAGGTCAAAAGCCAACCCTACAAACTGCAATAAAGACATATATAGACTTGTATTCATTCTAAATGGCCCATGGGACTATAGAATAGTCAAGCCCATTATTTAAGGCTGCGTTTGTTTTACACATTATTCCAACTTTTACTCAACAAATTTACATTTATTTCAAAAGATTAATATATCACAGAAAATAGACTTAAATGATAAATCTTAATATTTAATTTATATTTACGAACTAGCATACTTTATTGTTATGGGAGGAGTTTGGTAACAAGACGAACTAAAAGTTTGTTGAGATAATAGATATTGTTTTTTGGGGTTTCATGGTTTGTAAATAATAGATTTTATCTTGCATTATCTTGACGTTGTGATATCTTCCTGATTGGAAGGATATCGTTTGTATATAATTTTTCGTTATTAATTGTTTGAGATTGATTCGTTTCTCATTTCAATATTTCTGATTTGAAGGATATCATTTGGAAATATTTATCGTTATTGATTATTTGAGATTGATTATTTCCTAATTTCAGAGAGAATATTACTTGATTGTTAAACAATTAATTAGTATTTAAATTAATAATTATTAAAAAGAAGAATTAGGGACTACTGTATCTCAAAATATGGCATAACAATTATATAAAATATAAAATGAACATATTCTGAAAAATGGATCCAAAAAAAGAGGTGAAAACACAATAAAAAACACACTAACCAAAACTCCGAGCCACCAGTATAAATACATAAACCATTTTATTCTAACTACTCTCTCTCCCCATTTTCACGTGTCTCTCCCACCGTTCTAATCATCTCTCTCTCTCTCGCTCGCTCGCTCGCTCGCTTCATTTTCGTTGAATTAGGGTACGATTTCTCGCTTTTTTACTTGATTAAAGTTTAGTAAAGTTTATTATTCGTTGCAATAATTCAATTGAATCAAACTGTTATATATGTATGTGCGTGTGCGTGTGTGTATATGTGATTGATTTGTTTAATTTTTGATATATTGATATATCTCGCTCGAGAATTTAATTATATTTGTACACGAAGAGTGTGTGTTTAATTTTTATAATTTTATAGGTTTGTTTTGATGTGTAAGCACTGTATATATTATAGATCTGTAGTTGCGTATTGATGTGTGTTTATGAACCGATGCAGTTTTGGTTTGAGATATGGTGTTCTTCCGAAGTGTTTCGCTGCTTAACAAGCTGCGGTCTCGTGCCGTAAGTTATCTATCATTGTTGTATGTGTATATGTATGATGTTTTGAATTTATTCTTCTCATTGTTTTACGATGAATTTGTTTTGACAGGTTCAGCAATCGAATCTCAGTAACACCGTGCGTTGGTTTCAAGTTCAAACCTCGGCTTCTGATCTTGTAATGATTCTCTCTTTTGCGTTGATTGTTTATACATGTAATAGCTGTATATATGGTAGTTGTTGTGGCACGAATTATTCTTGTAATGATTCTCTCATTTGCGTTGATTGTTTATATATGTGATAGCTGTGAGCAGTGTATATATGCTAGTTGTCGTGGCGCAAATTATATTTTTCAAGTTTGTGATTGAATTCGAGTGAAATTTGTGAAATTGAGAATAATTATTTTTGTAAAGTCTAAATGATAATATAGTTGGATGAAAATTTGGGTTATGTTATAAAACTTGAAGGCACTAATATATTGCTAGAGAACCATCACTGGACGACCCTGTTTTATGATACAAATATTGATAGATGAATATAGTAGTCCTGACTCGGACTAATATTTTATGCATTAAAGAGTGTATGCACTCGCAGAAATGAAAATCGTGTTATTGGTTGTAGTTGATGTGAATTGACTTTGGCATTGATGTGTTTTAAAGGGACTATTATTGAGTCGATCAATAGAAAGAAAGGATTCCAAGGGATGTGAAGGTGATAATATTGATATAATGTGTGCATAGTAACTATGCACTTTATGTGGATTAGAACAGTTCACTATAATTTAGAGTTCACCTGGATCATTTTTTTGTTCCCCGTATACTTGTTATTGAGTAAGATACTTGGTGTTCATAGTAATGATATAATTTTTGGTGTCCACTAGAGAAAAATTTAAGAATGTATTTTGTGATGAAGTTGAGTGATATACTGATAGTGGTTTAATATGTCAGAGATGTTATTCATATTGAGTAGTCAATAATCGTTAATATAAGCAGATTTTAAAGTCTTAACTTTGCGATGAATTTCAGTGTTGTTTTTTTGGGCAGCTATAAACTGCTCAAAAGTGTTTATTTTGTGATATGACTCATAGTATGTATTGTTTTTCTTGTAGGATCTCCGTTCTCAGCTCAAGGAGTTGATTCCAGAACAGCAGGTACATTTGATTAGAATAGGATTATAACTACTGTACACAAACTGTTTTGTTATGCTTGTTGTCATTTGTACATCGTAAAGTAAGTCCAGTTTTGATTTTTGTATATCTTGTTTTACTCTACAAGTAAAATTGGTTCGCTTCAATAATTAGCAAAAAAGGGTCTGTTATTTTGAGAATTTAAAGTAACATAAAATCGACTTGAAAGTTTAATTCTTAGAGTAGGAAATAGGTATTTATTTGAGTTGCTCATTTAAAAATTTGACTTGGAAAAAATTTAGTATTACTTTTCTTAAATGTAACTTCTAGTGTTTTTTTTGTTCTTCCTACATTGTAAGGTATATATGATTAGTAAAATATCCAAACTGATATTAACTTCATTGTATGAAATTACTTTTACGTAGAAGTTGAGAAAATAACTCGAAAAGCTAAAAAGGTTACTAGTAATTTTTTAATGTCAGTCAAATGGGCAGTTAGTTTGACAAGTTAAAGATGTTCTCTAATTTATTTCCCATCTGAATTAGCAAAGGGAATGAAACCTGTTATTGCTTCATGGCATTTACCATTTTTAAAGAGTTTTAACTTTTAACATATCAGCAGTTTCCTAAAACTACTATGACTGTGAAGTTCCTCTTTGTCATATATTTGTGTTTTACTACAGGAGCGCATTAAAAAACTCAAAGCAGAACATGGAAAGGTTCAACTGGGAAACATAACTGTCGATATGGTATGTGATATTCAATTTCTGATTCGATATTTTAATATATACGTAGATGTGTATGCAAGTATCTTGTACTGTATGAATTGTTTAACTGTCTTTATAAAATTTGATGTGTAGAATTCATAATAACCTTTTCCTAATTGCAAAGGTACTTGGCGGTATGAGAGGAATGACAGGACTTCTGTGGGAAACCTCCTTACTTGACGCAGAAGAGGTATATGCATGGTGACTGACTTGTTTGGTTTGATGTTTTCAGACCTTCACTAGTAGCCAAGTGTAATCATGTTATATGGGGAAGTACTGCATTATTTAAGCTTTGAAATTTAGTATTTTCTTTCTTTATCAGGGAATTCGCTTTAGGGGCTTGTCGATACCTGAATGTCAGAAGCTATTACCAGGAGCAAAGCCTGGTGGAGAACCATTGCCCGAGGGTCTTCTGTGGCTTCTTTTAACTGGAAAGGTAGTTAAATAGAATATCGTAAAGAATTATATTCTAATGACAAACTATGGCTACATAGTAGAATGTTAATTCTTGATATTGCTGGGAAAGAAATAAGAATTCTGAATTTGTCTAATAAAATGTCATCTGGGAGTTTAAGCTGGATTTTCATTAGGGATCGTTCTGGCTTAACTGCTAGATTCACTCTTTATAGTAGTTGTATATACCAGCGTATTTCAACTACTGTAATTGGAACTTATTTTTCTTTATGTTGTGATGCATCTTTCTTTTCTATGTTTTTAAGTTACAATGCCATGGTGCGACACTTTATGACATTTATCTCACAGAAACAAAATTTACTGCTTAGGAAACTTATTTCCACCTCCTTAAATACACAGGTCCCAACTAAGGAGCAAGTAGATGCATTATCTGCAGAGTTGCGAAGTCGTGCTGCTGTACCAGGTTAATTTTTTCCGATATCAAATATGAAAAGTATTCATTAGATAAGACCAAATGTTAATTAGTGTTAGTGTTAATTATGCACATTGCATAAGACCAAAAGTTATTTAGTGTTAGTGTTGATTGTGCACATTGCATATGCATGCATGTGACTGTTAGTTGGTGCATGCACCATGCATACCACTATTTTGTGAAACAGTCAATATATTCGTTCGTTTGTCTACCGGGACTCTTCCAGATTGATTTCCCATTGTATCGGTTCATTTAAAGTTGAGTCAACTTCTGTGTCATCTTCATGAGTTTGTGACCCAAAATAAAGGAAGAAGATAGTATAGCTGGGAAGTCACAGTTCTGCATTTGACTTTATTCTTGCGATCTTTTCGTTATACAGTATATCTTTCGTTTACCCGTCTATCTGTATTAGAGTTAAAAATTTAAAATATAAACCATTTGCTTGAATTCTGACTAAGAATCTTGTCAAATCCCCCTTTTTCAACTAAGGGCATTTGTATACATTATATATAATTTTATATACATACAAATATGGCTGGATTGATAAAGTACATAAGATCTTTTACCATTAAACAAATGACTGAATCTCAAAGTATTTCTGACAGTTCATAGTTATGTTATGGCTGTAAATTATGTCTGTCATTTTCTGTATTTTGATTTTGCCATGCATGCTAGTATATTAATAGTCTCTAATGGTTGTTTCAGATCATGTATACAAAACCATCGATGCGTTACCTGTTACAGCTCATCCAATGACTCAATTTACAACTGGTGTCATGGCCCTCCAGGTTGATTATTAATTTGTTTATATTGTTCCATTGTTGAATTTCCCTCAACCAACAAAAAAACGGCTGAGTTCAGTTCTTCGAATGGGCCAAATTTAAAATCCTTTTTCTCTTCAACATAATGGCGATATTTAAAGTTTTAGATTATAGTATTGTAGATGTACTTTCTGATAGTTATAATTTTAATGACTATAGTTTTAGACAAGTAGTAGTATATATCATTAGTTTAAAAAGGTCCCAGTACTTAACCAAAAAAAAGGTCCCAGTACTACTTTTGTTTATTAACTGGTTTATGTTTTATTATTTAATTTAAGAGTATCATGTTCCTGAGGTTACCTGAGGGAGTTACCTGAGGCAATTAAAAATTTTCCATACAAATACAGGCCGGTATTATTGTAATTTCAGAAAGATTAACATATTTACAAAATTGCCATCACTTTTTTGTACTTGAAAATAAGTTTATCTCAGGTAACCTCAGGATCTTTTTTCTCTTAATTAAAATGAATGTACTCTCTTTATAATCGGTAGATCTTTATATAGTTAAACACTGAGTATAGTTAATCCACTGATTTAATTGCCAGTATTCCACGGTTAGTGTTTTATTTTGACGTCAAAATTTCTCTCTTTCATTTTTATTATGAAAAGTTGGAAAATAAATGTTATGCTTGCCTCTTTGTTATTTTTGAGAACTTATTCATATGTTATTACTTCTGTTTCCAGGTTCAAAGTGAATTTCAGAAGGCA
Organism: Heracleum sosnowskyi; assembly: GCA_030848705.1. Classification (NCBI taxonomy): domain Eukaryota; kingdom Viridiplantae; phylum Streptophyta; class Magnoliopsida; order Apiales; family Apiaceae; genus Heracleum; species Heracleum sosnowskyi. The sequence goes on along the minus strand of CM061235.1, from coordinate 34,067,024 downwards.
TATGAGAAAGGGATCCACAAAACAAAGTGAGTTGGTTCTTGGCAATTCTTTGATCACCACACCCCCTTTCTACAATAAACATATTGTTTAAACTATAATCTTTTAGGTATTGGGAGCCAACATACGAGGACTCTATTACTTTGATTGCTCAATTACCAGTTGTAGCAGCTTATGTCTATCGCAGGTGAGTGAAGTTTGTGGATACCCTTATTTTGTAATACATGTCTTGCAATTAAATTCCACAAAAATTATCCCTTGTTCTTTCTGCGACATGCTAATTTTTGTTAGTACGAGGTCTAAGTTTCGTGTACTTTGCCTTTAGTGTTTTCTTTTCTTGTAATTTTTCCGATGACAATTGTATTAATTTACGTGGAATCCCCATTGGAAATCACATTTTTCATTATGATACTTGTTTCTAAATCGAGGCGTTGATATTAGCATAAATGTGCGTGTATGTATATATGTCAATACATTACATTATTAAATTTAAACCAACTAATTTAATTATTTGATGTGGTATTAGATTCATGTGTGTGCATATTGTATATCTGTTCATGAATGTGCTCTGCCTGTTTGTAGTATGCACTTAAAAACGTGCAGTACTGGATAAATAATCTTTGCTTTTACTTTTTACGGTTGAATAATTACCCGCCTATATATATATATATATATTGGCTTTATATCTGGATTGACTTGTCTCATATGTCTTGAAGGATGTACAAGAATGGACAGAGTATATCCACGAATGATTCTCTAGATTATGGTGCAAATTTTGCCCACATGCTCGGTTTTGATAGTCCCAGCATGCAAGAGCTTATGAGGCTTTACGTTACTATTCATACGTAAGTTTGTGCTCTGTACAACCTAGTATTGTTTTTAATAGTGTATTTGGTGCGGCTGTTGTTTCAGCTATATGTACACACAAAGCAACACCATCACTGTCGGTAATTGACTGGTATATCACTATTTGTTACAGTGATCATGAAGGTGGAAACGTTAGTGCTCACACTGGTCATCTAGTAAGTGACTTGTTGCTTTTCCATGCCGCCTTGTTTTACCTGTGTAAACTTAACCATATTTTTTATTACCCTGAAGTTAAACTTAATACTTAATAGTGCTTTCATTTTGTTTTACCTTTTATACTTCAATTTTTAGTGACCATATAAGTCATACTATATGACCAGATCCTTTTCAACCAAAAATCTGATAAACATTTCATGCTTGATACAGGTTGCAAGTGCCCTTTCAGACCCGTATCTTTCTTTTGCAGCTGCATTAAATGGTTTAGCTGGACCCCTTCATGGTTTGGCAAATCAGGTATACTACTTAATATCACTTTCTCGCGTGTATCTCTTCATTAAAATATTACCAAGTTACCTTAATTTGTTAGTTTTTACTTGTGTAGAAAGGTTATCATTCTTATATTTTAAAAATCCCGCTGCCTATTTTGATGTTGTAGTGCTTTCGATAGACATGATGTTATATCTGATCACAGAAGAGGATGCAACGTTTACAAATAAAATAATAAAATCGTTGAATTCCTTGTGTTCTGATTTCCTTTATTAAGTATATTCTTTTATCATGTTAATTTCGAGATTAATACAGGCTATTTATATCAAACTAGATTGATATTAAAGTTGTCCATCATTGTGTGACTTCCCTTACTTTGTGAAATGATCACTTTACTTGGTTAGAAGAATTATAAACCTGAAGTTAGAACTGTAATAATATATTTGGAGTGAAAATAGACTTACTCTAGCTACCCTTGCAAAAAAAAAGAACAATTTTGTAGGTTTCTGAATCAGCAGTCATGGCACCTGAACATGATACTCACATGAATATATGTTTTTGGTTCTGATCTTACATTGTCCCATATTGGTCTTCTCCAAGATAGTATCCCATCTGGAATTTTAGTTCTCGTCATTGCCAGCTTTGTAGTGGTTGACTGGCTGCTGCCATGTCTTATAATTGTTTTTATATTTTCGTATTGAATATTTTTTTTAATTCCCATTAATTGAATTCAAATCCCATGATCCAACCAGCACCTAATACTATCCTAGCGGATACCTCTCTCCTCTTTTTTGGTAAAAGAGGTTAAGGTTTCAAAGCCTCGGTGGAGAATTTCTGTACCTTTACCAACATAAGATATATGTATATTTTTATAAGGAAGTGTAGTGTTTAATAAATACCTTCTATTGCAGAATATTTTTTAATCTGCCCATGTTTTGTTGTCGTACTTGAACATTATGGTTTCTCTTTTTTATATGTCGAACCTGGAGCAGTTAAATAAATCTCCAATGCCACTGTTTTGGTTTGTTTAAATTAGCTTAGGAATATCTGTATTTTTGGATTGTTCGTGCTGAAATTAGTGAGATGTGATATTATGTTTCTTGTTGCTGACATCATCAGTGTCTTATCTGACCATCTTGTCGGTACAGGAAGTTTTACTGTGGATCAAGTCCGTGGTTTCGGAGTGCGGAGAAAATGTAACTACCGAAAAGTTGAAAGATTATATTTGGAAAACCTTGAACAGCGGAAAGGTTGTGTTTCCCATTTGTCGTGTTCTATTTTCATTTGTACTTCACTTAAATTTTTGTAACATGCAAATGAAGAACCTGGAAGCGGCTCTGTTCTAAAAAACAAAATGGATTAAACCTTACCCAAAAAAACATCTACATAGATAGCGGTGTAGTCAAAACCAGGAAAAAAACACGTTTTTGTATCTCATCATTATCTCCTATAAACTGCAGGTTGTTCCTGGATTTGGACATGGTGTGCTGCGTAACACAGATCCAAGATACATGTGTCAGAGAGAGTTTGCTTTAAAGCATTTACCTGATGATCCACTCTTCCAACTGGTTAGCCCCTTTGAGCCTTTATTACCTGATTCATGTGCTGTATTGTAGGACGATAACTGATAATTTGATTGGTGTTTATTTTACTTTCTCTTTCTCTTTCTTTTGCTTTTATGTATAGGTTTCAAAGCTCTTTGAAGTGGTGCCTCCAATTCTTACAGAACTTGGCAAGGTAAGTAAACTATATTTGCAGTCAACAAAAAGAGTCTCTGATATGATTGTATCAAAGCAGTAGAGTTGATAGCCGTACATGTATCAATGAAACGAATTTAATTACAGTTAATATTTTAAAAACTTTGGAAATGTGCAACATTATGACCTTTAAATTATTGACATGCGTTGAATGGAGTTGTCAGATAATTGCCCTGTTTCTGGCCTTGCCTTCCCTCCTAATTTCCTCGTTGGGACTAAAGTTTTACCAAAACAAATAAGCTAAAGTGAAATCTTCTCAATCATGTCATATTGTAATGTCATCCTTGTAATTTCTAATCCAATTCATCCCTTGCATGATAGGCGTATCTTAACATTCTCACTTTAAATAGCATTCTTTCTATGCAATTGTCATTTCTTGGTCTACCAACATTTTACTCAATTTGGCATAAGCCAGAAAACCTATCACAAATGTGTTAATTATTATGACTTTGATCAAGCATAATGTTAACTTGGGTTTCTTATACTTATAGGTAAAGAACCCATGGCCAAATGTTGATGCCCATAGTGGGGTACTGCTAAATCATTATGGCCTCACAGAAGCAAGGTAAATTTTCACTGTTACTAGGTTTCTTCTGGCTAGTTGCTTGCTATCTGTGTTATAAAATCTGACAATATTGAAATTATGATCAGATATTATACTGTTCTCTTTGGAGTATCTCGGGCTATTGGCATTTGCTCTCAGGTATGTTGTCTATTGTTGTTTGGTATATAATTTTATTGATTGTTTGTCCCCAACTTGACCCTATTTGCTCATCTCTTTTAATGTGCAGTTGATATGGGACAGAGCACTTGGGTTGCCACTTGAGAGGCCAAAAAGTGTTACAATGGAGTGGCTGGAAAATCACTGCAAGAAATCTTCTTAAAATGTTAAAGTTACACGGCTTGTACTCCATTTTTCTCTATAATAATTTGCTCATGTAGCATTACCTCCTGTGATAGGATATACTCCCAACAATTCGAAGGGAAAAAAAGGTCTTGAACTGTTTAGAAATTTACGCAAGCAGATTTTCATTGTATAACTGCTCGAGTTAGAAGATGTGTTACCATTAGATTATTTTTTGTTGCCTTGTTATTTTGTGGATGAGGTATTATATTGTTGGCAGCTCAGCTTTGGGACATGAATCGTTCATAATTTATTCTATCCAATAAATTAGAGTTGTTCCTTACGAATTATAGGCAAGTACGGTTCAAAATTATGTGAATGCTTCTTTATAATGTACTTTCCTAAGAAAGTGTATGCTGTACATGGGATACATTCATTTCATATTCATATTCATATTCATATTCATACTCGAGTAAAGTATTGTCACAGTGCCAGGGAAATATGATTTTCGTATGTCTTATTCTTTACTTCCCAGTAAGTGATGCTAGTAGTCGTTTTCCCCCCAATAACATTTTTCGGGTAAAGTTCGAGGAAGGGTAAATCTAGAACAAGAGAATTAATTTACTCAAATATGTATTGTTGAGATTTTCCTTTTTGGTATATTTTTCTTCACCTTTTAGTAGGTCCATGAACTTGCCCATTCTTTCTTCTCTTTTTTTTTACTTTTCTTAATTTCTGTGCTCCATCCGAATGTTAACAAACAATTGGATGGCAAGGGAGTATAAAATTGAAAAAAGAACCTAAGGTTAATCTTAGAAATTTTTTTAAGGTAACATAGTTTTTTAATATAAATTTTTAATGACAATTTTGTAATTACTCATAATATTCTGAAAGTACAATAGTATCATCGTGTTTTAATATGAGATTTGAGTATAACCTTAGGAAACTTAGATGAGGTCGATCTTAGGATACTCAACCTCTATAAAATTAGTGTTCAAGATTATAATCTGGTTTGTCTTATATATTTTAACTAGTTGACAAAGTCGCGCTTCACGGCGGCGTTATAATTTTTTTTAAAAACTCTATCTATAAAATTACAATAATTACTCATTTCTCTCTAATAACTCTTCTTCCCGCTAAACATATTTTACTTGTTAAGATCGAAATCCTAAATTTTATACATTGAATATTTGTCTTACCTATTAATTTTCATGTTAACATACTCCGTTCGAATGAGTCGCTCTCTCGTTGAAAAATTTTCAATATAAATTCGCACTCATATTTTACTTCCAATAAATTTTTTAATTATATATGTCTTATGAACATCTATTCTACTTTTGATATAACTTTTTTTTTATATGTATGAAAAACATTTTATATAAATGAAAAGCAATTTATATAAATTCACACACCTATTTTACTTTCACTAAAACTTTTAATCATATATGCCTTATAAACACTTATTTTACTTTTGATTGAACTTTTTTTTATATGTATTTCTTATAAATTCGAACTCTTCTACTCTATAAATTCAAAAATCTATTCCACCGATAAAACTATTAATTATATGTCTAACCTACAAATTGATAAAGTCACGCTTCGCGGCGGCGTTATAATTTTTTTTTTTTTAAATACTCTATCTATAAAATTACAACAATCACTCATTTCTCCCTAATAAACCGTCTTCCCGTTAAACACTCATTTCTTGTTAAGATCGAAATCGCAAATTTTACACATTGAATACTTGTTTTATATATTTTTTTTGTTAAAACAGTCCTTTCTAATCAGTCGCTCTTTGTTGAAAAAACACATATATAAATTCGCACTCCTATTTTTACTTCTTATAAAACTTTTAATTCTATATGCCGTACAAATTCTACTTTCGGTAGAACTTTTTTTAATATGTATTTCTTATAAATTCGAACTCTTTTACTCTATAAATTGGAAACCTATTCTACTTCCCATATCCTTATATATTCGAACTATTCTCCTCCATAAATTTGAACACCTATTCTATTTATAATAGAACTTTTAATTTTGTCTTACAAACGCATATTCTACTTCCAATAGAACTTTTAATTGCAAGTATTTCTTATATATCCGAACTCTTCTCCTCACTAAATTCGAACACCTATTCTACTTTTAATAAATTGAAAATCTATTATACTTCACATATAACTTTTAATTATATGTCTAACCTATAGAGTCCTTATATATTCTAACTCTTCTCCTCCATAAATTTGAACACATATTCTACTTCTAATAGAACTTTTAATTTTGTCTTACAAACACATATTTTACTTCCAATAGAACTATTAATTGCAAGTATTTCTTATATATCCGAACTCTTTTCCTCTATAAATTCGAACACATATTCTACTTTTAATATAACTTTTATTTTATGTCTTACCTACAAATTCAAACTCTTCTTCTCAATAAATTCGAGCTCCTATTCTACTTCTAATATGTTAAAGAATATTTTTTGATTTATTAGTATTTAAAATTCAAAAATTCTAGAAAATTAGAAAAATAGATTGAGACAATCTAAGAGGTGCCACCTAATCTCCCGCGTATCCTTATATATATATATATATATATTGATACTTCTTATAAAACTTTTAATTCTATATGTCTTACAAATTCTACTTCCGGTAAAACTTTTTTTTTAAAATATGTATTTCTTATAAATTCGAACTCTTTTACTCTATAAATTGGAAACCTATTCTACTTCCCATAGAACTTTTAATTATATGTCTAACTTATAAAGTCCTTATATATTCGAACTCTTCTCCTCCATAAATTGGAACACATATTCTACTTCTAATAGAACTTTTAATTTTGTCTTACAAATGCATATTCTACTTCCAATAGAACTTTTAATTGCAAGTATTTCTTATATATCCGAACTCTTCTCCTCACTAAATTCGAACACTTATTCTACTTTTAATAGAATTTTTATAAATTGGAAACATATCCTACTTCCCATAGAACTTTTAATTATATGTCTAACCTATAAAGTCCTTATATATTCGAACTCTTCTCCTCCATAAATTCGAACACATATTCTACTTCTAATAGAACTTTTAATTTTGTCTTACAAATGCATATTTTACTTCTAATAGAACTTTTAATTGCAAGTATTTCTTATATATCCGAACTCTTCTCCTCTATAAATTCGAACACCTATTCTACTTTTAATATAACTTTTATCTTATGTCTTACCTACAAATTCGAACTTTTCTTCTCAATAAATTCGAACACCTATTCTACTTCCAATATATTAAAGAATATTTTTTGATTTATTAGTATTTAAAATTCAAAAATTATAGAAAATTAGAAAAATAGATTGAGACAATCTAAGAGGCGCCGCCTAACCTCCCGCGTATCCTCCTTTATATATATATACTAGTTGATAAAGCCGCGGTTCGCGGCGGTGTTATATTTTTTTTTAAAAAAACTCTATATATAAAATTATAACAATCAGTCATTTCTCCCTAATAAGCCGTCCTCCCGTTGAACATATTTTCCTTCTTAAGATCGAAATCGCAAATAGAACTTTTAGTTATGTATTACAAACGTTTATTCTACTTCCAATAAAACTTTTAATTGCAAGTACTTTTTTTATATTCGAACTCTTCTCCTCTATAAATTGAAACACCTATTCTAGTTCAAATAGAACTTTGCAAGTACTTCTTTTATAATTAAACTCTTCCCCTCTAAAAATTCAAACACCTATTCTACTTCAAATAGAACTTTTAATTATATGTCTTCGCTATAAATTCGAACTCTTCTCCTCAATAAATTCGAACACCTATTTTACTTATAATATGTTAAATGATATTTTTTGATTTATTATTATCTAAAATTCAAAAATTCTAGAAAATTAGAAAAATAGATTGAGACAATCTTAGGGGCGCCACCTAACCTCCCGCGTATCCTCCTTATATATATATATATATATATATATATATATATATATATATATATATATATATATATATATATATATATATATATTGGGGTTTACTCTGATACAAACCACTACAAACTACAAACTAAATAATTATTTTTTTCAAATCGCGTCGAAACATAGCACATATGTATGCAAATTGATCGTTGGGAGATGGAGAAAAATACGGTGAAGTCGGATTTCAAAAAAAGCTCTCCGATTGACGGGAAAAGTCAAATTAAAAACGGAGGGGAATATGTGTGATTGTGTGTGGGAGGGTGTATTTTAGTTGTGTGTTGTGCATATAGGGGGGCCATTAGATTAGATTAATCTAAGGGTTTAGATTGGTTCTTAGTTTGTATTTTAAAAAAGATTTGTATTTGATCACTAGCATCTATATATATTATAAAAGTTGAATCCCATTCTGGCTCCAATTTACCACTTCATCGTATCAATTCATTCATATTTACGGGTCATGCCATTACATGTTAGTATTTTGATTCTAAATTTTCTGCCACCTTTCTGTCCCTTTCTGTCCAGAAAGAAAATTCTATCTCTCCTTCATGTTTCCTACTTTATGTAGGTATCTTTGTAAAATTGATTTAAGGGCTCGCTTCCACGTACAACGTTGGATAGCTGTGTTTTATATCCAACAAACAATAATCGTTGGATGAAAAGAAAGAAGGGTCAGATATTGTACTGCCCGTAACCTCAAGTCACTGTTATGAAGTTGAATGCAAATTTCCTATTTAGCCCATTCCTTTTTGAGATTGTGCAGGTGATTACAATTTTCATTTACCTATATTAATAGGGCATATAAAAGAATGAATGAATCCATATTATATATTGAAGCTATTTTATTTATAAAAAAATTTTGATTGATTATCCGCATCTTAGACCGATTTAAAAATAATAATAGTGATGATGAATTTTAGATCTAAATATAAGCGATATTATAAACAAAAATTAATTCGTAAACATATTTATAGTTTTTGGGCATGAAATTTGAAAATTATTTTATTAATTTTTGAAAAACAATACTAGTATTTATTGTTCACATATTTAAACTTAAAACAATTTACTTTTATTAATGTTCATAGAAATAAATGTCATTCCCGTGTTTTCTATTTAATTATTTTTACAATTAACTTAAACAATTTTACTTTTATTAATTTCTCTGTAATGAAATGTTATTTATACTAGCTTATAACCCGTGCTTAGCACAGACTTTTTTTAATATAATATAAATATTTTTGAACTTCGAAAGATGGGTTTTATTAAATAAAAATAGAAAAAGTAACATGTTTTAGGAGAAAAAGGTAATTGTCCGTAATTAAAAGTATTAAAATATGTTAAAAAATAATTAATTAAGGGTTTACCCGTAATATTTTTGGAAAAAGAGCAGTTTTAGTAAGAAAAAATAGAAAAAATAACATGTTTTAGTTGAAAAGGGTAATTTAAAATAAATAAGTACCGATTTACCGATGATATTTTTGGAAAATGAGGGGTTTTAGGAAGGAAAAATATACAGATGCATGTTTTAGTTGAAAAAGTTAATGTTTGTAATATTTTTGGAAAATGAGGGGGTTTAGTAAGGAAAAATAGAAAAAATAATATGTTTTAGTTTAAAAAGGTAATTTCCCGTAATTAAAAGTATTAAAATATATTTAAAAATAAATAATTAAGAGTTTGCCCATGATATTTTTGAAAAATGAGAGGTTTTAGTAATGAAAAATAGAAAAAGAAATATTTTTTAGTTGAAAAAGGTAATTACCTTGGTGTTTGTTAGAGAAGATTGTGTTAGAAAAAATTAGAAAAGGCAATACATTTTATAGAGGTAATTGGTTATAATTATTTTATTATTTAATAATATTTTTAAAAAATAAGTAAGAGTTATTAGGTAAAATAACAAAGTTTTAATATATCTTTTAGTACATTATTGATTATTTACAACCTTTTTTTATCATTATGATTGATTTTGAAAATACTTTCTAACATAAATTTAAATATTTTTTGTGACACCACTAAATTATTTAGGGGTTTTTTAGCACCCTGCATTTTCTGAATTTTGGGAAAAAAAAAAAAAATCAACTCATATCATCCGTGACGTAGAGTCACGTACTAATTGACATCAGTGGCTTGGTGTTACGGTTGTTCTAGTAAACTTTCTCTTTTTCATAAATTCTAGCTTGCAAGTTACTTTTACATATTTTAGTTTTAAAATTTTATGATAAAATAAAATAGAGTAAAATAATACATGATTGGTGTAAATTTATCTTCATTTGTATTTTAAAACTACGAGTACTTGTGTGTGTATGAATTTTAAATTTAATTTTTACCTTTTTTCTATTTTATTTAATTTTTCAAGTAAATTTATAAAGTAGTTAAAATGAGTAAAAAAATCAATTATTAGAAAATTAGTTGAAATAAGGTAACATTCGTCACAAAAATAGTTACTATGATTGCTTGGGTGTGTGAATTTTAATTTTAATTTTGACTTTTTATATATTTTTAATTTTATCCAAAACTTTGGTCGGTCACTGTACTACCAAAAGTATACGATCCGTTGGATTATAAAACTATAAATATTCAAATATATGAGAACCGTTAGATATAATATTAAAAATTGTATTTGATTAATAATAGGATAGTATTTAAATACTAAAAGGTGTATTTTGATAATTTAAACCAATTATAAATGAGTTTTCCATATTGAATAGAAATCTTTATGTAAAACTTCGTAATTATCTTTTCTCTTTAGTTTATGGATAGTTCCAGTTAGATAATAATTATTAAACCATCATTAAATTAAAGATAATTTTTTTAGCTTCGCGTAGGCTGTAAAATCGTTAAAATCTTTTGTCTAAAACTCAAGATAGAGCACAAACAGTAAAGTGATTATCTAAATTTTAATAATTTTTTTTCATTTATTATTGTAGCACCAATTTAATTTTTTTCCTAATTCTTTAAATTTATAAATTCTAAGTTTATTTCAATAAAATATTAAAATCAATTTAAGAAGAAATTAAAATCGATCTGGTCCGTGTACGACCACTATACGACCAAATTAATTATTATAGTTAGATATTAAATAGATCGATGAGAATTGTTAGATCTAATATTAAAAAGTGTATCTGATTAATAATAGAATTATATTTAAATACTAAAAAGTGTATTTTGATCATTTAAAATACTCATCTATTTTTATATTAATTTTTATAAAAATATAAAAGGTCTATTTTTATATCATATAAAAAGTGTTTTGTGTATAGTTCTAGTTAGATAATAATTGTTAAACCAAATATCAGATAACAATTCATATCGATTACAATATTAAAAATGATATAAGTTAAAAGATATTATATTAGGATTGGATTTTCCAAAAAGTTAAAACATAAAAATAGTTGTAATTAAATAAGGAAACCCATTTAATACCAAAATAATAAAAATCGTTTAATCTTAAATAGATAGGTGAAAACCGTTAGATTTAACATTAAAACCTGTATTTGGTTAATGAAGGTTATTATAATAATCTAAACTACATATAAGTAGATTTCCTAAATCGAATAGAATTCTCAACATTAAATTTCGTCACTTTATTCTCTTTTTAGTTTTAGAATGTTTTTTAATTGAAAAAGAACTATTAAACCACAACTAAATTAAAGATTATTTTGTGAATTTCACGTGGACCGTAAAATTGGCCAAATCTAACTTTTATAACTCAATATAAACAAATATTAAATTGAGCGTGTAAAATATAATAAATATCAAATTTTTAGCTATAATTTTTTTGGCTAAATCTTTTTTAACAATAATTTAATCATGTAAACTAATAACTTTTAAATATTAAAATATTCATAAATAAATATAATTATAAATATTAAAAAAACAATCGTGTGTTGCATGGGTAATAAAAATATAATTATAAAAATATAATTATAAACAGAATAATTATAAATAAAATTTAAGTAACCGTGCATCGCACGGGCTATAAGCTAGTAATATTATAGTATAGATAGTATACATATTTAGGAAAAAAAAAATATAGTATAGATAATAACATTGTTGGTCCTTGTGTATTGTAGAACGGGGGGGGGGGGGGGGATGCATGCAATACTGATAAAATTCAATCTCAGTTTCAACAACTAAAACTAAGATTTAATGTTATCAATAATATGTATGCATTCACAAACAGTAAAATAGAGAAGACAAGATTCACAAAATAAATGTTTTATTTATTTTGCAAAGTGTTGCTACAACCTCAAGAGAGAATTCTTGAGCTTCGATTTTCTTCAAGGCACTTGCTAGTCTTCGTTATATGTCTAGAATGAATTGATAGTAGGTATAAGACTAATCCTATCACTATCAGTCACGGGTTTGTGAAGCTGCTGTCATTGTCAAGTGGCAGCTTCTTACAGATTGTCTTACCCTTGTGACTTTCCTAAATTGCTAATATGTCAGATATACATTATAACAAAAGCAACCTAGATTCATTCTATTTCCAGCTTAAGCAATTCAGCAAATAAAGACTTGACCTTGCTCTTGAATTGATTCGCTTTTGTTTTGCAGTGCTTGAAGCTTTTGTCGTAGTCTTGCAGACTTGGTGCAGCTTAGGGATACTGCATCACGCCTGTTTCTTGAACATTGAAACTGTCACGGGATTTGACTGAGAAAGATACTTAGAACAAGGGTCTTTCTCGAGACAGTTACTTTTGCCACAAAGCTTGCTGTCACAGGAATGTGCTTTTGGTGACAGTAGGAGTTCCCCGCATAGTGTGTTGTCGAGGTTTCCAAACTTGCCGTCGAGGGCTAAAGTTGCTGTCGCGTAGTCTTCCGCCAATGTTGCTGTCAGAGTGAATATGCTGTCTTGACTTGCAACATTCTGTCTTCTTGTAATCTTACTGTCGAAGCTTTAGGACAGTAACCTTTATTCATGTTGTCATCTAAATATGTATCCTTTGAGGCTTGAACACAACAAGTGAACTTCTTTCAAGTTATACAACTAGAATAACATTACATACTGATTACAAGAACATACTTTGGCTGTGACGGTATGTTCTACTTAATTAAAAATTAAGTACAATCAAAGTTAAGTTGTTTCTATGTTATCACCCATAAATCCCAACAATCTCCCCCAATTTATTTTTATGGGAAATAACAACAAATTTACAATATGTGTTGACAACTTAACTAACAAGATCAGAATGGATTAAGAATTTTTACTTAGCTTGAGATTTCCTCTTCTGCCTTGCTACATCCTCTCTTTTGAGAGCTTCTGCCAAGCAGCTTTTTAACCCTTCTATAAGAGAAATTTCAGCAGCAGAAACTGCAGCATCCTCTACTTCTTCAATGATCTTCTTTATGGTAGGAGAGAGAAGAGAGCTAGCATCCCTGAGATTCAGCCATTGCTCTATATCATAAGGATAGGTTCTGAAGTGAAGTTCTTCATTAATGAGCTTGAATCTACTTCCAGGATAAGCATTGAGAGTCCTTCTCCTTTGCTTGTCCAGCTTTGAGTCTTCTCCTTTTCTCCCTTCCAATAAATTCTCTATTTCATCAGAACAAATCTGCTCCAAGGGATGTATTGAACCAGCTACCATATACTGTAAATCCTTCAGAATAGTTGTTTTTAGCTTGTGAAAGCTGCAAACATAGATTTCTTCTTTTAGATACTTCATTCTTAGGGGATTTTCCAGCATACATGATTGATAATTTGGAGCTTCACTTTCTGCCTTGTTGGAGACCTTGCATCTTTCCAGTAGTTCAGCTTCCTTCTTATCAAGTTCTGACTTAGCTTGAGAATATTGAGAAGAATCAGGTCTTTTGCTTGGCTTGGGTTCCCTTTCCTGAGTTGGTTGGGTTTGCCCTCCTTCTGTGGGTAAATCCTCAAACTCATAGTACCAGTGGTATGGTATAGGAGAAGATGGTAGATCAGTGAGAATATCAGCATCATTAAAATCTGCAAAATTGTAGCCAAATTTCTGATAGAATTCAGCATCCCTATCAGCCTGATATTTCAGAATATGTTCCATGACAGGCTCTGGAACATCATCATAGCTTTCCATCAACTCTATCATCCTTTCCAAGTAGAAGAAATCAATTCTCCTTTTATCTATTTCCGTTTTGCTACCACTGATTGATGTGGCTACAAGATCAAAGTCCTTGTTCATCCTGATTGATCTTGATTCTAGCCACCACAGAATGTACTCAGTAACCTCTTGATTAGCATCCAGCTTAATCTCAACACTCTTGATTTCTTTTGATTGCATTTGTTGTACCTTAAGACTGTTGGGAGGTATTGATTGAATTGGCATCTTCAGATTTCTGCCAAATCCAGTGGCCTTTTCCTTTCCTGAGTACTTGTGCTTTCCATGAGGTTTCTGTCTAGAAAACCATGCTCTTGCTCTAGCTTTCAGTCTTTTGGGCTTGACAGTAGCTTTGGCTTCATCCTTGACAGAATCTTCTTTGACAGTTTCCTTGTCGACAGTACCTTTGGTGACAACATCTTTTTCTGCATTTATGCAGTCAATAGCACATCTAAGAATGCTTGCCTCCAAAGCTTCCAGTATTCTTGACTCCTCTTCATCTGTTGCACCAGCATCTTTCTTTTCCTGATTAGGAGTTTCTTCATTGCCTTTATTCTGGGATTGAATACCAGTATTCCCAGAATTACTTCCACCAGCATTTCCAGCATTTCCAGAAGCTTCACCACCTCCAACCTCATCATCATCATCATCATTATCATCATCCTGAGGAGGAAGGTTATAGAGACAACTTCCACCTTGATCATTTCTTTTGGCATTGGCTCTAGAGATTAGTTCCTTCACTCTAGCTCCCAGTGCCTTGTCTCTCAGCACCAGCATTTTGTAGATCTCTTGAACAACATAAGCTCTTCCTGGATTGGCATTTGAATTGAGTATTCCATCTAACACTTTCAGAATTGACTTGGTTTCCATTCTGGATGTGCCAACCAAATTCATGAAGCTGTTCCTTCTTGTGCCATCCTTAGTTACAGATCTATAGAAAACACTTGGTGGATTTGTGTAGACTTCAGGTAGCTTTTGTGTGAGCAGGTTCTGGATTTGCATATCCAATATTTCATTGAATGGTGTTTGAGCTGCCCTGATCTTTCCCTTCAAAGCACACAACACCTTTGCTGGCAGACTCTGCAATAACTTCATTGTGATGAAATAAGATATGCCAGAAGTGAAATAGATACTTACAGCCCATCTTTTCTCATCATTCACCATTACACTGACACTAGTGATTTGATCCTTTAACAGTTTTGTGGTGTTGGTTGGACGGTTGCTTGGAGCATTCATTGCTTCTTCCACCAAACTGCTAAATTCACTGTCATGGTTGAGTAATGTGCTCTCCCTGTAATCCACCATCAAAACATTGGCTTCTTCTTGATCAAATTCAGTGCCATTTGACCAAATAATTCCCTTCTGGATGGATTCAGACAGCTTCCCTTTACCTTTCCCAAGCTTGTTTTGTTCCTCCATTTCTCTCCATTTCTTCTGTAGAGTAGTTTCTTGAGTTTCTGGAGTTGGCTCTCTAATTACCACAGGAGGTAGAATTGGATGTCTAGATGCAGGTCTTCTTTGCAATGCATCTTGAGTTGCCTTTGACATTAACACCCTTTCACCATCCATTTCCACTTCAACAGGCTTTTCAGCTTTATCCTTTGGTTGTCCACTGCTTGGTTTGACTTGCTCCCCCTTAGACATTGCTTTCCTTTTAGCTCCCCCTCTGGTCTCCACAGCTACAGGCTCCCCCTGAGTTCCACCTGATTCCTGAATAGGCAATGATTCTGATCTTGCTACCTTCTCCCCCTTAGTTGAGTTGGCAGCTACTAGGTCAGTAAGGAACTGGATGGAGAGCTGAGTAGCAGCAAAACCATCAACCACCAGTTGAGAGAGAGAGTCCATCTTGGAGTTTAATGTAACACACTGTCCTTCCAGAGCTGCAATCCTGTTACCATAAGTAGCAGATGGGCCACCATACCTTAACCTTCTTGGAGGGGAAGGAAAAGAAAGGGGCTTGGAGGCTATGGGGGTTCTCACACTCTCAGGGTGTTTTTGAGTGATCTCATCACCCCTCACAGATTGACTCTCAAGGCCTAATGCCTGAATAGTGTGGGCTCCCTCAATATCTCTCTGGACATGCTCAAGTCCCTCTCCTTTTGCCAGCTCATTTGGCTGCCTCTCATTTTTATGCTCACCTCTCTTTTCTTTTATCTCTCTTTTCTTTTGCACACCCTCACTCAACCTAGATGCATGTGTATGAGCAGTACTAACATGCATGGAAGGAGTAGATTTAGAATGTACCTTTAAGAGTTTGGCAAGAGGTAGATCATCATCAGAGGCATCCTCAATGATTACAGCATCAAAATCAGGCTGAGAGGACTGAACAACATCTTTGGCAGGAATGTTACTGTCAGTTGGAGTCTGGACAGCAGGTTCTGGCATGACAACAACTTTGGGAGGTGGAGTGACAGTAGGTTCTGTAGTGACAGTATCTTTCTCTCCACCCATGACAGCAGCTGTGTCCAGGACAGCAACATTGCCAGTGTTTTTGACAGCAACAGAGGCTGTGACAGCATCTTCCTGAAGGTAAGATGCTCCTTGGAGTTCAGACAAAGTGTTGGCTGTTTCATTTTATGACAAAATACCACTTTGCCCTAGCTCAGTGTTTGGAGGAGTGGTGTCCATCTCACTTTGAGAAATGGGTTCTTGTGGACCACTAGATGGGGGCTCATCCATGATTGGAGATGGATGATCAAAACCTGAAGGGTTGGGACTGTCCCCTTCTCTAGGTTGTTGAGAAGAAACAAAAGAATGTGTAGGGAAGGAAGAAGGTGAAAGTGTAGCAGAGAGTGGGGGCTGATTCACAGATGAAACATGTGAATCATCAATAGGAGTAGAGAAATCCTCACTGTGCCCTAACTCACTGTGTGTTTCTTCAAGTGGGGGTATCTCAGGTTGTGAACCATGAGTTTGTGCAGACTCTGTACAGGGTGCCTTGGGAGACAGGCCAATTTCAATAGATGCACCTTGTTGAGAAGGCACATCTAGGGATGTGTTTGAATCCCTTGCAGTAACTACAGTTTGTTGAGAAATTGTAGCTTGGCTAACAGTGGTTTTGGTCCTCCTAGCTCTCTTCTTCTAGGCTCAGGGGGAACCACTGGGGGTTCTGTTTGACTACCTTCCTTATTTGCTGCACTAGGTGCAGTGTCTCCCTCTTGACTAACAGAGCTACCACCAACATCAGCTTCTAAGGATCTTTTTCTGGAATCTTGTAAGGCCTCTCTTTGGGCTTTGGGAAGTCTAGAGGGCCTAGGCTGAATGTATGGTGTTGAATGTGGGTTAACTGAATTTGGGTCTAATTCAGTTTCATTCTCAAGAGTGAAAGAGTCATAACTAGAGGGTAATGGAAAATCAAGGTTGGACACTTGATCAACCATGTGCTTAGTGAAACAAAGTGGAATATGTGCATTGAGATTCTGTGAAGATAACAGTGTGTGTGTGTTCTTTTTCAAAACTGAGCAAGCCTCTAAACGAGGGGCAGCATCATTAAAATCACAGAATGAATTAATGCACATCATAAGAAAGCGAGGGTAGATTGATACCTTCTTACCTATGGCAGCTTTGAGGTGTGCCATGAGGAGAGCTCCAACATTCACCTTGTATCCATGGACAAGAGAATGTGTCAGTTTCTTGATGTAGGAGGGTATCCCATTCCAGCCTGTGGACTTGGTAGAGAACACCTTGACCATCACATCAAGTATCATGCTCCACTCCTTTCTCAGATGCTTCCTATCCATTTCACCAGTTGGATACCATTTGGTAGTCCCCTCTTCGAGAATAGGGCATGCATACCCAATCTTCAAGAAGAGCTTCTTGAGAGTGTCATCATTGGCAAGTTCAGTAAATTGTTGTCTTGATTCAAGTGTAATTCCAAGAGCATTGTTGATGACCTCAGCTGTAAGAGTGTATTGTTGCCCAGAGATTGTGAATTGAATACCCGGGTTCTCACCCTCAGTTTGAGCAACAACAGTTTGCCAAAACGCCTCAAGTCTGTCTAAGTCGAGAATGGGGGTTGAGGTGATGGCATAACCGAGATAGGACTTGTTCAAGAAAAAAACTAGTCCTTTGAAGCCTTCACCAGCATCATTTGGGGAAAAGATGCCAGCAAAGTTTGTTTGAGAGAGAGTCTTTTTGGGGGCCATGGAGATTGCAAGAAAAGAAGAAAGTAAGAAAGTTGCTTTTAGCTGGAAGAAAGGTATTTTGCCTTGAGTTTGATGAGAAAGAAAAAGATATGTCTGAGTAACTGTGGAATAAATAGGAGTATCTCAAACGTTTTGTGCATAAAAAGTGGATTTCAAGAACGTGTCTTAACCCACTCTTAAACACGTGAGTTACAGCCCGTTATTCACTGACAATCGTGGTATAAATATCCAATTTCAACGGTCCACTATTGTTGACAGTAACCTGTGCGCTAGAAACAATCTGTCAGTAATAAGAGGTGGTGACAGTAGGTTTTGCGCGACAGCAACTATTGCGCAAAAACTTGCTGTCACCGTTAAGCAAATGAATGACAGTATCCTTTACAAGTCTTGACAGAAAGTCTATTCCTGCTGTCAAGAAGGTTGCTGTCAAGAAACACACGACAGTACCCTTCTCAACGACAGTAACTTCGATTGGAAATTGGTTATGTCATGAACTTATTTAGAATGCTTTATTCATAGACTTAACTTAATATTGACACATTATGGATTTAGCAATGTAATCATTTGAACACATATATTAAGCAAATTACACAGACAAGTCATAAACTCAGTAACCACAAAAACAAGAACTTTTATTATTAATAAAATCATTAAAATAGAACATTGAGTACATTATTCTATGATTTTATCAACTAGTTCTAACGTCTCTGCATTAATTTCTTCTTCAGAGCGACCTTCTTCCTTGAGAAGTGCCTGAAGCTCTTTCTCTTCTTCCTGAGCCTTGGCCTCCTCTTCTTGTTTCTTTTCTTCATCTATCTCATCCATGGCGTCCAACAGCATCTCAAAGAGCTCATCAATCTCTTCACTGTCGGGTTCACTATCGCACCTTTTTAGCCCTACTTCAATTCCTACTTTGTTTTCCATTATTTACTTTAAAACTGAGAGCAGACTGGTGAAACCTAAGGTTAATTTATAGGCAAAACCGTCTAAGGATTAAAGTCTAATGGTCAACAGTTAGAGTACCCATACAACTACCACAAAAGTAATTAATGGCCGTGTCCTCCTTTAATCCTACAGATTAATGCAAAAAGGGTGTGAAAGTCCAATGGAACAGATTTTTATCTCTCAAACTTAACAAGTAACCACATTAATGTCATACATGGTTTAAAAGCATGAGACTCGCACAAAATACTGACATGAAAAGTCAAATCAATACATGCTGTCACATAACAGACATAGACCAGGTAGACAGTAACTTCTCTTGACAGCAGGTTTGAAGTTGCTGTCATGAGCTTCATTAGAGAATTTGGAAATATAGAAAACTGAGTAAATCAACATACCAGGTTCAGCATTCCCAATTCACTTACCAACCTGTTGAAGGTTGCTTCATCCAATGGCTTAGTGAAGATGTCAGCAAGTTGCTTGTCAGTTGGGACATAGATCAGCTTCACAGTTCCTTGTTCAACATGCTCTCTGATAAAGTGATGTCTTATATCAATGTGCTTTGTCCTAGAGTGTTGAACTGGATTGTCTGAAATGGCTATGGCACTAGTGTTGTCACAGTAGATAGGAATTTTACTTAACACTAGACCATAATCCAGAAGTTGATTCTTCATCCATAGAATTTGTGCACAGCAACTGCCTGCAGCAATATACTCAGCTTCTGCAGTTGAGGTAGAAACTGAATGCTGCTTCTTGCTAAACCATGAGACCAATCTTCCACCAAGAAATTGACAGCTACCAGTAGTACTCTTTCTGTCAATCTTGCATCCAATATAGTCTGAGTTTGAGTAGCCAATGAGATCAAATCCAGTGTTCTTGGGATACCAAAGACCTAGGTTAGGAGTGCCTTTTAGGTATCTAAAGATTCTCTTGATGGCTACTAAGTGAGACTCCTTTGGATCACTCTGAAACCTTGCACAGAGACATGTAGCAAACATGATGTCAGGTCTGCTAGCAGTTAGGTATAGGAGAGATCCTACCATGCCTCTATAGGTGCTTGAGTCAACTTTCTTCCCTTTAGGATCAAGATCCAGACTGGTTGAGGTGGACATTGGTGTCTTTGCAGGTGATGAATCTTCCAAGTTGAACTTTCTGAGAAGTTCCTTGATGTATTTAGCTTGACAAATGAAGATTCCATCAGATTGTTGAAGAATTTGTAATCCCAGAAAGAATGACAATTCTCCCATCATACTCATCTCATATTTGTTACTCATGAGAGAGGAAAACTTCTCACACAGTCTCTCATTTGTTGAACCAAATATGATATCATCCACATAGATTTGTACTAGAATGATGTCCTTGCCATGGTGTTTGTAGAAAAGTGTCTTGTCCACAACTCCTCTAGTAAACTGATTGTCCAAGAGAAAAGTGGAGAGTGTGTCATACCAAGCCCTGGGTGCTTGCTTTAGTCCATACAAAGCTTTGAAGAGTTTGTATACAAAATCATACACTTCAGCATCCTCAAACCCTGGTGGCTGTTCAACATACACTTCTTCTTCCAATTCTCCATTTAGGAAGACACTTTTGACATCCATCTGAAATACTTTGAAGTTGCAGTGTGCAACATAGGCTAGAAAGATTCTTATAGCTTCAAGTCTTGCAACAGGTGCAAATGTCTCATCATAATCTATTCCCTCCTGTTGATAGTAACCCTTAGCTACTAGCCTTGCTTTGTTTCTTGTCACTGATCCATTTTCATCAAGCTTGTTTCTGAAAACCCATTTGGTCTCAATGACTGACTTTCCCTTAGGTCTTGGAACTAGCTTCCATACATTGTTCCTTTCAAACTGATTTAGCTCTTCTTGCATGGCTATCACCCAGTCAGAATCCAACAATGCTTCATCAATTGTCTTAGGTTCCATTTGAGACAGGAAGCATGAAAACATGCTGTCAGCAGAGACTTTGTTCCTGGTCCTCACTCCAGAATTAGGGTCACCAATGATGAGGTCACTTGAGTGATCCTTGTTCCACTTGGTGATTCTGGGCAAGCTACTTGACTGTACAGGAACATTTTCTTCAGTTTGTTGAGTTGAATGATCACCAATCCCATTGTCTTCACCATGTTCTTCATTGTCTCCAGAGTCACCATTGTCATGAATGTTAGAGGTTATGGTCTATGACTGAGCTGGAGTTTGGTTGACAGTAGTGGCATTGACAGTATCTTTATCAACTTCAACAATTTGAGTGAAGCTAGGTTCTTCATTCACAATTTCCTCAGCTTCCAAGTATCCTTGATTCTCAAATCTGAATGTCTGCATCTTTCCTTCTTCATTCAGTCCTGGAAACTTGGTTTCATCAAATGTGACATTAACACTTTCTTCAATAATCCTGTGTTCCATAACATAAACTCTGTAGGCAGTCCTTTCTGTACTGTAACCCATGAATAGTCCTTCAAAAGCCTTGGTGTCAAATTTTCCTTTCTTCTCATGGTTATCCTTCATCATAAAGCATTTGCTCCCAAACACATGAAAATATTTGACAGTAGGTTTCTTTCCAGTTAACAGACAGTAAGGTGTACTTGCATGAGTTTTGTTGATCATGGTTCTGTTCTGAGTATAACAGGCTGTGTTGATAGCTTCAGCCCAGAAATATGTTGGCAGTTTGGCATCATGCAACATAGTTCTAGCTGCTTCAATGAGAGTCCTGTTCTTTCTTTCTACAAATCCATTCTGCTGTGGAGTTCTTGCAGTAGAGAATTGTTGTACAATTCCTTCATCTTTACAGAAATTTCCAAGAGTGGCATTTCTGAATTCTGTACCATTGTCACTCCTCAAGATTTGAACTTTTGAGTTTGGAGTTCTATCAAGAACTCTGACTTGATCAATAATCACTTGAGCAGCTTCATCTTTGGATTCTAGAAACTTCACCCAAGTGTACCTTGAGTAATCATCCACCATTACTAAGGCATACCTCTTCTTGGCCATTGATGGTACATTGACTGGTCCAAAGAGATCCATGTGAATCAGCTTGAGTGCTTCAATGTTGGTGTTCATTTGCTTGGACTTGTGCACAACTCTTCTCAGTTTGCCCATTTGACAATCTTCACACAGTCCTTCTTGACAGAATTCCTGTTGGGGCAAACCTCTCACTAACTCCTTCTTCATCAGAATATTCATTGTCTCGAAGTTGAGATGTGAGAGCTTCCTGTGCCAAAGCATACTGTCACCAACAGTAGCTTTACTGTAGAAACCGTAAACCTTATCCTTCTTTGTTGAATTTAAGTCAGCAACAAACAAACTGCCTTTTCTAACCCCTTTTAGAGAGAGGCTACTGTTCTTCTTGTGATAGATGTTGCACAACATCATATCAAAATCAACCTTGAATCCCCTGTCACTGAATTGGCTGACACTGAGTAGATTGTGCTTCAATCCATCCACAAGAGCAATATCTTCAATGACAACATTTCCAATTTCTAGACAGCCATATCCCACTGTGTAACCCTTGCTGTTGTCTCCAAAGGTTATGATTGGGCCAGCTTTCTCAACATAATGTGATAGCAGGGCTTTATCACCTGTCATGTGTCTTGAGCAGCCACTGTCAATGATCCACATGACTTGATCTTTCTTCTTGCCCTGACTTGAAGATGTTGATGTTGCTTCATCAGTGCTAGCCATGAGAGCTAGGTTGACATATTCTTCTTCATCTTCATCATCAGACTCATCCCAACACTTTCCTTCAGCCACATAGGCTCTACCTTGATTCTTCTTAGAGTATCCACCAGTTCTTTTTTCAAATCTCTGAACCTGTTTGGGTATTTTGCACTCAGTAGCAAAATGACCAGGTTCACCACAGTTGTAACACTTGAATTTTGATCTATCCACAAATCCAGTCTTGTATCCTCCTTTGAATGAGCTTCCCACAGCAGCCTTTGATGAGCTTCCCTTGGTGAACTTGGATGCTTGGCCTTGGGGCCTGAATGACCTATCCTTCTTGAACCTAAAGTTCTTGAACTTTTTGGCCATGTAAGCCATAGTAGGATTGTCCATGCTTTCCAGTTCCTCCATAGTGTAGAAGTCTTCATCTTCCACATCCTTGAGTTGTAGTACTACTTTCTCATCATCTTCAACAACCTCTTCTATCTTCAAGGATTGTACAGGGGTTGGTTGAGTGATTTGTAGTGCTTCACTAGGTTGTGTGATCCTTGGCACTTGTGCTACTAGGGCACTTGACATATTAGCCATCTTGTTCCTTGTTCCACTTTGTATGGCTCTCTTTTGAAAGAGTTCAAGTTCATACGATTTCAGAATGCCATAAAGTGTCTCAAAGGTTATATTGTTGAGATCTCTTCCTTCTCGTATGGCTGTTGTCTTGTGTTTAAGATGATCAGGCAGTGTAAGCAAGAACTTGACATTCAATTCTTTTCTGTCATAGTACTTGCCATGTATCTGCAGTTCAGTTAAGAGCTTACTGAACCTTTCAAACATGGAGGTTAAGTCTTCACCAGGCTTGGCCATAAATGCCTCATATTGAGATATAAGTATTTGCCTTTGGTTGCCCTTAACTTCTTCACTTCCTTCACAGAGTAAGGCTAACCTGATCCACATCTCCTTGGCTGATGTGCAGCTTATCACACTTCCACACATGGCTTTATCCAACGTGAGAGAATCGAGCAAGATGAGTTGCAAGTGATCATCTAGCACCATTTTCTCCTTCTCAGTTTCCAAAAATTCCGAGGGATCTTTGGGAACCCAATGTGCAGGAATGATCTCACCATTTACTGTTGTGGCTTCAATTTCCTTCCTTGGTATGAAAGGACCATTCTCGAGTATACCTGGGTATAGTGGATTCGCAGCTTTGATAAACAACAAGATTTTTCTTTTCCAAATGCTGTAGTTCTCTTTATCAAAAGCTGGGATCTTGATACTGTTTGATTTCTGCATTGTCGTCGGGATCTCAGATATGTATGTTAATCTGAAAGCTCTGATACCAGTTGTTGGTCCTTGTGTATTGCAGAAGGGGGGGGGGGATGAATGCAATACTGATAAAATTCAATCTCAGTTTCAACAACTAAAACTAAGATTTAATGTTATCAATAATATGTATGCATTCACAAACAGTAAAATAGAGAAGACAGGATTCACAAAATAAATGTTTTATTTATTTTGCAAAGTGTTGCTACAACCTCAAGAGAGAATTCTTGAGCTTCGATTTTCTTCAAGGCACTTGCTAGTCTTCGTTATATGTCTAGAATGAATTGATAGTAGGTATAAGACTAATCCTATCACTATCAGTCACGGGTTTGTGAAGCTGCTGTCATTGTCAAGTGGCAGCTTCTTACAGATTGTCTTACCCTTGTGACTTTCCTAAATTGCTAATATGTCAGATATACATTATAACAAAAGCAACCTAGATTCATTCTATTTCCAGCTTAAGCAATTCAGTAAATAAAGACTTGACCTTGCTCTTGAATTGATTCGCTTTTGTTTTGCAGTGCTTGAAGCTTTTGTCGTAGTCTTGCAGACTTGGTGCAGCTTAGGGATACTGCATCACGCCTGTTTCTTGAACATTGAAACTGTCACGGGATTTGACTGAGAAAGATACGTAGAACAAGGGTCTTTCTCGAGACAGTTACTTTTGCCACAAAGCTTGCTGTCACAGGAATGTGCTTTTGGTGACAGTAGGAGTTCCCCGTATAGTGTGTTGTCGAGGTTTCCAAACTTGCTGTCGAGGGCTAAAGTTGCTGTTGCGTAGTCTTCCGCCAATGTTGCTGTCAGAGTGAATATGCTGTCTTGACTTGCAACATTCTGTCTTCTTGTAATCTTACTGTCGAAGCTTTAGGACAGTAACCTTTATTCATGTTGTCATCTAAATATGTATCCTTTGAGGCTTGAACACAACAAGTGAACTTCTTTCAAGTTATACAACTAGAATAACATTACATACTGATTACAAGAACATACTTTGGCTGTGACAGTATGTTCTACTTAATTAAAAATTAAGTACAATCAAAGTTAAGTTGTTTCTATGTTATCACCCATAAATCCCAACAAACATAGCCTAACTAATTTTTTTTAAAATGTCATATGATTTTTAATTAGTTAAAATTTTCTGATTAGTTAGTTAATTGTTTAACCTATAAAAAGTTCAATTTTAAACTATAGAATAATATTTCTAACCTATTTTATCTTTATATTATTACATTATTATAACAGTTACTTGAAGTCACGGATGCAGTAATTTTTGTTGTCAAACTTTTTGTTATTAAATATTACTACAACACTGACTTCATGTCACGTACAAGAGAGAGGGGTAGTTTTGGTATGTAAAATTTGTGAGGACAACCGTGAGTCTATGTCACGGCTTCCGTGACTTGATCACACGGCCATATCAAATACCAGCCTTCAGATGTATATACTTAATGGCCTAGATTTGTTGGATAACATTCTACCCTATCCAACGGGGTACATGTAAGTTTTCCCTTGATTTAATGACCATCAATTTTGAAAAGTTCACCCACGTGCACTGTGTACTGTAATGTACTTTTTTTAACTTTTAGATTTTTCTATTAACTATGTTAGGTTGCATAGCTTTATTAGGTTTTCTTTTATTGATTTCAAATTTTGAATTGAAATCTTGGACCTCCTTCCAGATCTAAACACTTCTTAAGCTGCTGCTAAACTTATAGGCTCAAGACATGTCTGATTACCACTATTAACAAGCCTAATCATTGTGACTATGTCACTCTACATGACCTAGTGAACTCTATCACTGGGATATAGTATAGGTCTCACTGTACTTGTCTTGTTCTCATGAACATTAGCCTTATCTTGTATGCTCAGAATTATAATGAGCTTAGTGAGTTTCTTGCATCTAGAATGTACATAGGCCATTGAATTATTATCCTGGTAGAAGTTCAGAATTGTTCATGCAGCAGGATGAAGATGAATAAGGCCCTGAAGAAATAAGTTGCGGAAATTTGTCTAAGTCATTATATAGCAAAGTCGGAATAAAGCTATGTCGTGAAGTCTCAAAATATCCATGTCGTGAAGTACTGAGATCGCATAGTCCAAAATGAACTATGTCGTGAAGTCTTCATTACTCATATCGTGAAGTGCTGAGATCGCAAAGTCAAATTGTACTATATCGTGAAGTCCTAAAAAAGGCTTAGATCGCGAAGTCCTCAAAAGGCTTAGATCGCGAAGTCCTCAAAAGGCTTAGATCGCGAAGTCCTCAAAAGGCTTAGATCGCGAAGTCTTCAAAAGGCTTAGATCGCGAAGTCCTCAATTTGTGTAATATCCGTGAATTTTATTAATGATATAAATTATATTTTGTGAAGAATAATTATTGTGGAATATTTGAAGTATTAATAAGTTATGATTATTAAGTAATTATGTGTTAACTGGTGTGTCGGAAGCTCCTTTCAAAAATCTTTTCATTTGAAAATATCTTCAATTTGGAGCCCCGTTTTGAAAATTCAAGGGCCCCGTTAAAGTTTTGTACATCATTATTGATTCCTCGTCTTTCGTATCCGAATCATTATCGGGAGATTTATTCGTATCCTTATATCCCTAATTATCGGATCTTGTCAATAGTATTCGTTTTATTCAAAAAGGAAAAAGTTATTCCAAACCCTAATTGTTTAGGGCAATTGATATATTTTTCGTATCAATGATACAATTGTTATAGCCCCAGTATTCTTGAGCATTAGTTATACAAACAATATGTATTGATTTGGATAATTATCAGTTCTTGTAGATAATTATCGTCTCGTAAAACGTACACTTTACTTTATTAGGGTTTTAAAACGATCTAATGGATCTATAACGATCCAAAAATGTTGTTTGGGGTATTATTTTTCAGAAAATATATAAAGACGGATTGTACATTATCCTTCGTATAATCCACATTTCATATAAGTAAAATATAAAAATCCCCGAACCGTGTTCTTCGTGTTTTTGAAGATCAAACCAAACTTTGAAGGTGTTATTGAAATCAAAATCAAAAGTTCAAGTACTCAAATCAAAGATCTTGAGCTCTAGTTTCAGAATCTTCCAACCATATCATCATCTGGTAATTTTTTGATTTATTATGAATTTTACAAATTTTGAATTAAATTAGGGTTCTTAATTAATTTGGGGATTTTCATTCTGTTGATTCTCCGTTCAATTGATTGCTTCTAACATGTTCCTAGGGTTCTAATTAGTAGGAATCCATGTTTTAATTTCATGTTTATGTTCTATTTTTACGGGTTTGATTTTCGGGTTTTGACCCGAATTCTTCTTTTGAATAGTCTGTTCTTGTTGTTGATCTGACATTGATTCTGATAGAGGGCTTTGATTGTGTGTGTTCTTAGCTTCATTTTAACATAAAGAACGTAGAGTTTCATGTACGATTTTAGTAGATCGGAAAATTCGTGTAAGGTCGCCGGAATTTAGTCGGGTTTGGAGTTCCGGTGATGTTTTTGGTTTGTTTTTGATCGGAATGTATTGGTATGGTTATTTGGAATGTTTTGGTATCAAAAGCCCTGAATTTGGTCGTGTTTTTGGCTCGCTGGATTCTGGGAATTTTCCGGTTGTTATTGGCGACCCGTTTTTGTTCTTCCCGACCCGTTTACCCGAATGTTTGACCCGGTTTCAATCTTCAAAACCCTAATTCATTTTCAGAAAACTGTTTTTGGATTTTATTTTTAAAAATAATTCGAAAATAGTTTTAATATTTCTAAAAATAATATTTTAATTTTAAAAATACATTTTAAATTCAGAAAAATTCAGAAAAATTATATTTAATTATTTAAATTCGAAAACTGATTAAATTTAATTATTATAATTAGTTTTAATTATTAATTAATTAATTTAATTAATTGATTAATTCTTTTAATCAGTTAATTCTTTTTAATTAATTATTAATTAGATTTAATTAATTTAAATTAAGTTTAATTGTTTTCTAGCCTTATTTATTTATTTAAAAATAGTTTGAGAGCTTGGAAATTTTCAATTAATTTTATATAAATTGATGAAATTGTTTTTAATACTTATATGGGGATTAAAAATCCGATTTTTGATTTAAAAATTTTCAGGGACTTATTTAAATTCAAATAAGCCTCGAATATTGTTTTAAAAATACTTGTAAGCACTATATGGTTTATATAAAGTGGAATAATGTGTTTATTGGCCGGAAATGTTTTATATAAAGATTAGTGTCTGAGTTTGTCTATCGAAAAATAGGTCGGGCGTTCGATAAATCTCGAAATTGGCCCGATAGGCTGTTTAGACTTAAAAATGATTACGAGTGATATATTGAGGTTAGAATAAAATGATGAGATGTACTAATATGAGTTATGTATTATAGAATCGAGTTCCCGAGGCAAGGGAAAGGAGAAGGTAGAGTAGCAACGGTAGAATTTGACTACGTCGGACCAGGCAAGTGTCTATTTCTTTCACAAATCCTTGGTTACTATTACTCTGAGTTATTATATGAATGTTGCCATCAAACCTACACCAATGATTCAAACCTTACCTTGTATCAGAACCGATAACACTGTTTCCATGAAAAATTCCTGATTCTTTTGATTATTCACTATCTTGTTGGAAATTGAGAATCCCCACCTTCGATTCACTTGTATATATTATACCCTTGTTTATTTCCTTGAAACGGATGTGTTGCTTCTTTGAAATCATCCCGAACTTGTTTCACGGACCTTATTTGGTCTTGACCAGTTGAAGCTTTTTTGCAATTTACTATACCGTATCACTCTTGTTGAGATCATTGAATCAGTTGAAGCTCTTTTGCAATTCATTACACCATTTCACTCTTGTTGTGATTGATTGTCAGATGAAGCTCTTTTGCTATTATCATACTATTTTATTCTTGTTGTGATTATTATTGAAGCATGTATTGCTTGTGTGCTGTGATAGAATTGGAATGTTTTAAAAATGATGACCAATAATGGTCGGACCAAATTTATGGTCGAAGTTAATTAAGGCCAAGATGGCCAAGGATCCAGTAGAGGGCTTTGCTATAAGCAAGTCCGGGGTTGATGCGTGACTGATCAGCAGCTCAACCTTTGATTTGAATGTGATAAATAAAAATCCAATTCTAATCCGTTTTCTTCTGAAAAGATTGATATAATTATGCATTGTGCATTGATTCAAATACTTGTGATTTCCTTCATTATGAAACTATTGTGGATATATATATTGCTTGCTGAGCACATTTGGCTCATACTTGTTGTTTTCTAACCCTATTCCAGTGAAGCGAGAGAATGAGCAGACTCAGCGCGAATGACAGTTCTCCAGGTGCTAGGGGACCACCCAGAGTGATTGTCATCGGACGGGTAGTTGTCTTATTTTGGAAGTTAGACTAGATGTCTAGCTTTGTATATTAAGTTGTGTAATAATAACTTTGAACTGGTTTGTAATAACAATGTTGACTTAGAAGCTTGTTTCATGCCATAATCTAGATGCGGTCTTGGATAAAGGGTATTTTATGTTATTATTATATTATGCATGTGTTATATTCAGGTATGTTGAATGTTGTTGGTTGAGTAACTCCCCAAATCTGTACCCCGGATTTGGAGGGTGTTACAATTTGCCTATGTTGCGAAGTCTTCAAAGGATAGATCGTGAAGTCAGGGAAATGTTGGAGTTCACGATATCAACACTTAGCCGTTTATAACAAGACAAATCAAGGTACAAAACCAAAATTCAAAGGAGACAAATACTGAAGCATCAGTTTTGGAAAGGTGGTCCAAAGAACAGATGGCAAATCTACAGCTAAACTTGGAGAGAAAGATAAGAGACAAGCAACTACAGAAACGGGAAAGACTCCGAAAAGCAAGTGGTCCTTCCTGACACAGTGAACCTCTTATGGCAGGACAAGTTGGACTTTCAGTTAGGGGTAGTTGTGTAAATAGGAGTGTGCACTAGTTTGTATAGGTAAATATATATCATGCACACCCTATTGTAAGCTGCAAGAGAGATACACATAGAATTATCTTAAGCACTCTTTCTCTGTAAGAAAACAAGATACAAACTGTTCTTATTTAGAAGCCAGAATTTCTCTTGTGAGATTTTGGAAGCTATAGTATTTAATTTGCTTAATACAAAGTAGATTAAAGTGACTGTGTGTGTACTGTTTATTTTGATTCCGCATTTTCTTACAGCACAATCAATTACAACTTATTTAGTTTTCAAGAATCGAAAATCTATCAAACTATCCATTCACCCCCCCTCTGTCTAGTTTTCAGGTGGTATTCATTTCTAACAAGTGGTATCAGAGCCAACTGTTGACATACAAACAGGAAAAGATCAAGAATGAGTTCACAGAAACTAAGCAGTATCAAGATTCCCTTTAACAAGGAGCACTACAGTCTATGGAAGAAGAAGATGTTGCTTTTCATCAAAGCCTCAAATCCTATGTATTTAGACATTCTAAAGCATGGTCCCTTTATTCCAATGATTGAGATTGGTGAAACAACTGTTGGCACTGAGATAATACCAGCAAGGCATGTTCCTAAAGGCCCCTCAAAATACACTGATCCTGAAAAGGAGAAAATAGCACTGGATGGACATCTCCAACTTATCATCTGTGAATCTATGGATTTCAACATGTATGGCACTGTTGCTCACTGTAGTAGTACAAAGAAAATGTGGGATCTTATAGAAGTGCTATGTGAAGGAACTCCAGAAGTAAGAAAGAACAAGAAGCAGATTCTGGTGTCTTAGTATGAAGCTTTCATGGCTCAACCAAAGGAGGGAATCACAGAAGTGTTTGAGAGGTTCAACAAGCTGATAAATGAGCTCAAACTCTATGACAAACACTATGAGACTGAAGAGCTTAACATGAAGTTCTTGCTAACTCTACCAGATCACTTGGAACCAAGAATCTCTTCCCTCAAAGAAAGAGATCTAACAAAGATTGGTTTTGATGTGTTGTATGGTGTTTTGAAAACATATAAGCTAGAATTATTTCAAAAGAGATCCATTCAAGCAAAGCAAGGGTTACTGGCAAATACTTCCTGTGCCCTTATTGCTAACACTTAGGACAGAGAATGGAATCTCTTAAAGTCAGTCAAGTCAAGATTGAAGAACTAGAAGGTGAAGACACTGGTGATGAAACTCAAGTTGTTTATGATTTGCCTGAGGAGGATGAGTTCTACAGCATAGATGAGCTGGACAAGATGGAAAACAAATCTTTTGCATATATGGCTAGGAGATATCCTAACATTAGGTTTAAGAGGAAGCAGCCATTCAAGTCCAAATTTAATGCTGGAAATGCTGGTGGATCAAGTGGCTCAAACTCCTTCAATAAAGGAAAAGGGATTGCTGGTGCTGCTAAAGGAGGATACAAATCTGGGAGTGTGGATAGGTCCAAGATAAGGTGCTATAACTGCAATGAACTTGGGCATTTTGCCACTGAGTGCAAAAAGCCTAAATAGGTCAAAAAGGACAAAGCATACTTAGAGCTTGAAGCTAAGTATGAAACTCTACTCAAGAAACAACAGGGTAAAGCTTTTATTGCTGAGGGAAAGTGCTGGGATGATTCTGATGAAGAAGAGGAACATGAGTACTCAAACTATGCCTTGATGGCATTTTCCGATGATGGTGACTCCTCAAGTCAGGTACCTATTCTTACTTCTCTTGATATGACTCCCTTTCAATATAAGCAGACTGTTGAAGACATGAGTACTGAGATGTTTAATATTCATACTAGCATGTTAGTTGCAAATGAAGAAATTGATAGGCTAACTGCTAAAAATTTTGAGCTTACAGAAAAGAATGAAAAACTTGAATTAATGGTTGTGAGCCTTGATGGTTTGAAGAAAGAGATTGAGTATCTTAAAAACAAAGTGGTTTGTGCTGAACAAATAGAAACAACTCTTAGAGAACAAATTACTGAAAATGAATTAAAGATAAGAAGTTTTAAGAACTCCTCTGAGCTTGTTCAAACCTATCACAAGGAACACACTGAAGACTGCAGGGTTGGAGTTGGTTTTGATTATGAGAATGATAAGGGAAGGAAGAAGGTCAACGAAAAATGAAAAGAATCTTTTACAAACAAAAATGCCCCAACCATTTTGTCTAGTGTTTAAAAGCCCATCTTCAAAAAGAGTGTTGTTGAGTTTGATGAAGAATTAATGGTCATCAAACAACAACTACTTGAAGAAGATGAGGCTGCTAAAGACACTTCCTCCTCTCCCAAATCTGTTGATCAGAAAGAAACCAAAGACAACCTTGTCAAGAGTCCTAAAATCAAGAAAGAAGTTGTTAAAAAGAAGAAACAAAACAGAAATGGTAAGATAGGTGTCAAAAAGAGCAACAATTATGCTTATTGTTGAGTATACAACAACGAAAGCAAAACCCAAAGCGAATAAACAAGAACAAGAAAATAAACGACAATCACACAAGACAAAGATTTACGTGGTTCAGAAATTCCTACTCCACAAGCCGCACTAATTTTGTATTGATCTCTCACAACTATGTTGTTCTGTTGTGTTCTGATGTGTTGGTGTTTTACAATTACATGAGACTATTTATAAGAGAAAAAACTGGGCCTAAAACTAATCAGAGTCTAATTCTGAAATTCTGAAATTACTAACTCTAATTAGAATTCAGATCTGGAAATTCTAACTCAAATCAGAAACCAATTCTGAAACCTGTTAGACTCCACAAACCCAACAATCTCCCACTTGGAGTCTGACCACATCTTCTCTTCACTCTTGTAAATCTAGTAACACCCGATACTTCGATCAATAACTCTAACTAGTGCATCGCCTTCTCATCAATCAATTCTGAAGGCCAGTTGAAGCTATGCAAAGCTTCAACTTTTCATTGGTAACCACCTTAGTCAACATATCTGCAGGATTCTTTGAACCAAGGATTTTCTTCAAGGACAAAGTACCATTGCTAATCAACTCCCTCGTAAAGTGATATCTAAGCTGAATATGCTTCGTCCTAGCATGAAACACAGGATTCTTCGCAAGATGAATGGCACTCTGACTGTCGCTATACAAAGCACTGTCCGCCTGTTTCTTGCTCAACTCTTCAAGAAAATTCTTCAACCAAATCATCTCCTTTCCAGCTTCAGAGATAGCCATATATTCTGCTTCTGTGGTTGAAAGAGCAACACTCTTTTGAAGTCGAGACATCCAACTAACTGCTGTGCCACCCAAAGTGAAAATATATCCCGTAGTACTTTTTCTTGTATCCAAACATCCACCCAAATCTGCATCAGAGAACCCTTCCAAGATAACATCTTTCTTACTGAAACATAATGCAAACTTGGATGTGCCTTTCAAGTAGCGTAACAACCACTTGACTGCTTCCCAATGCTCTTTTCCTGGATTAGACATGAACCTGCTAACAACTCCCACTGCATGAGCAATGTCTGGCCTTGTACACACCATAGCATACATCAAACTGCCAACTGCAGATGCATACAGAACTTTAGCCATATCTTTCTTGCCTTCATCCGTTTTAGGTGACTGCTTCTTCGTGAGATTAAAGTGAGTTGCCAATGGTGTTGTTATGGAATGAAAAGTAGATTTAGATATTGACGGCTGTATCCAATGAATGAGGGTGGACAATCGTGTCTTTATGACTGCTCTCGTGGTTCGTGACTAATACAGGTCCTCACAAGATGCCTACGTATCTCTGTTATGTAGAGAATCAAGCCAATAAAACGTAGTTCTGATTTGAAGGACGAAGGTCCTTATATAGGCGTCTGGAGCCTTGCATTTAGAATAAAACAAGGTGACTTGGGGGCCAAGTCGCCTTGTTAGATCAGGATTGTGAATCCTATTTTGTAGGAGATTGACTCCTAGTTGGTTTGAGTGTCTTGATTGCTGATTCTAGAAGAGTTTAATATGCTTTGGACTCACTTTAATGAGCTGATAATTTCCCTTATTTATTAATTTCGTAATTAATAAATAATTAGGGTTTCGGGCCTTTTATCGGGCCTAATTCTTCGACCAATCCAGGTCTAATTAATACATCATTAATTACATATCAAGGGTTATTTTTAGCCCATATCATTTGCCCCCCAATTTCTAGGAAAACTTTTCAAGTTTTCGTAGAAATTATATTGACCTTTTTCGAGATTCGGGGTCTTTTTATCCTTTACCTAGGACTTTATTTACACTTGTGTTTCACAAGTATCGCCTTATTGCAAAGTGTGGCGCGACCTACACATTTACGACGATTGTTGCCTTGTTCGAGGCTAATTTGACATTTATATGAAATATTCCTAATATTTAAGGAATTTCCATGTACCCACGGGTATTTTTAATAATTATTCCTAATATTTAGGAATTTTCGTGTACCCACAGGTATTTTTCGAAATATTTTTTGAAATATTTCAAAAGTGTATAAAATATTCTCCCAAAATTAAGAAAATACTTATGAAAATTATTCCCTATTTTTTCAGGAGTTTTCTGAATTTTCTAGGAATTTTAAACAATATTTTGCCTTTTTAATTAAAATTTGTTTGCCAAGCAGTTGCTGCTCCCTGTGCGTGGGTGACCCCCGCGTATAAAGCAGGGTGGTCAACCCCGCATACAAAGCATCTTCCTCGGCGTTATTGGCCAACTTTGATGTCTTCTGGGCGTTGTTTGTTTATAAAACAATTGCCATTGCCTTTTGGGCGTGGGTCACCCCCGCGTACAAGACATGTTTTCAAGCAACGCCCACAAGGCTGTCTCCTGGGCGTTGTTTATCTATAAGACAACTGCCATTGTCTTCTGGGCGTGGGTCACCCCCGCGTATAAGACATGTTTTCAAGTAACGCCCACAAGGCTGTCTCCTGGGCGTTGTTTGTCTATAAGACAACTGCCATTGTCTTCTGGGCGTGGGTCACCCCCGCGTATAAGACATGTTTTCAAGTAACGCCCACAAGGCTGTCTCCTGGGCGTTGTTTGTCTATAAGACAACTGCCATTGTCTTCTGGGCGTGGGTCACCCCCGCGTATAAGACATGTTTTCAAGTAACGCCCACAAGGCTGTCTCCTGGGCGTTGTTTGTCTATAAGACAACTGCCATTGTCTTCTGGGCGTGGGTCACCCCCGCGTACAAGACATGTTTTCAAGTAACGCCCACAAGGCTGTCTCTTGGGCGTTGTTTGTCTATAAGACAACTGCCATTGTCTTCTGGGCGTGGGTCACCCCCGCGTATAAGACATGTTTTCAAGTAACGCCCACAAGGCTGTCTCCTGGGCGTTGTTTGTCTATAAGACAACTGCCATTATCTTCTGGGCGTGGGTCACCCCCGCGTACAAGACATGTTCATTCTAGAATCTGATAGAATTTTAAAGGTCATTCTAGAATCTCAAATATCCCTCCAAAATTTCATTTGAATTTTGAAAGTTTGGGCTTTGCCGCCTAAAATCGGCCCAATTACTTGTTCCTAGGCCCATTCACCTGGTATAGCAGGTAAATTAGGGTTTCTTACCTGCTAAATTTTCCTATAAATCGAGTGGAAAGTGTGAGTTTTCTCTTCACTCTCATTTCTCACTTCTTTCTCAATCTAAGTTTCTTTAAATTTGCTCTGCTAGGGTTTCACTTTCCAGTTTTCTTTGGAAGTTTTTGTTTGAAGACTTATCTTCTCCACCATTCTCCAAGGTCTCCAGCTTTCGATCAAGGATCCTTCATGGCAGATTCCGATTCCTCCCAACATTCTCAACTTTCTCAACCTCCACAAGGTTCTAACCGTGTTCCCCGGGCCGCCACTAGAGGTAACAAACGCTCCCTTGTTCATGCCTCTGTTTTTTCCCTTAGGGATTTATTAGATGAATTTGGGGAAGCTTTCCCTAACCTCCTTCATTTAGAGGCTTACAACTTTCCTTCAAAATACAAACAGAAGGATATAGAGGCAATATCCGTTTTGTTTGGAATAAATGGGCCTTATCGGGCTGAAGTTCCCGGCCCAAATGATAGGGCTTGTTATCACAAACCTGGTGCCATTAGGATCTACAAAGAAACCTTTTATGCTGGGTTTAGATTACCTCCACCTCCTTTTGTTTTTAGACTTTTAGCTGAAGCCCAAGTCTGTCCAACTCAACTCCAACCTAATGCTTGGAGATTTATTTTTAGCTTTTTAGTTCAATGCAAGAAGCATGGCTTCGAACCTAATGTCTCTGTTTTTAGGTATCTCTTTAAATTTGTTAACGCTCCCCATAAAGCGGGTTGGGTTAAAATTCAACATAGGAATTTGAACCGTAGTTGCTTTATCTCTGATAGTGGACCAGATTCTTTGCCCAAATGGAAAAAAGAATGGTTCTATGTATACATAGAGGGAGATAGTTGGGATAATTACTTTAGGACAGGATTCTGTGAAGCCCAAGACGGGGCAGTTCGTAGTTTAAAACTTGGAATTGAAGAGGCTGCAGCTGTCGAAGCCCTTACTTCAGACAATCTTCATCATTGCAACCTTTTAGTTTCTGAGGCTTCCCTTCAGGCACATGGCCTTAGTGACTTGGGCCCCGAGGGTAATTTATTCAGCCAACTAACTTGCTTATTCATTTCATTGACTATCTTGGTTTGTAACTAATGTTATCTTGTTGTACTTTTCAGCTCAAGACTTGCTTGCCCAAGTTTTCAAGAGGCGAGAAGCTGCTGCTGCTTCTGGGACCTCTGTTGCCGTGGCGAGGGTTTCCAAGAGGGGCCGTACTGAAAGTGGCTCTTCCACAGGGAAGGTCCCTGTTTTTCTGGCTGAACCGCCAGCAAGGGTTGATGAAGATCCCAGCCCTTTTGTTGTTAAGTGGGGTCTTCGTAACAAAGACTCCGCAGTTGGAGATTCTCAGGCCGCTGCAGAGTGGTCCAAAAATGTGGTTACTCCCCGGGACTGGGCTCACATTGTGGATTCCTCCGAGGATCTACAAATCGAGCTCATGGGCTCCCAGGCCATTGCTACGGTATGCTTTCAAACTCAAGTTGTTTTTTAATTTACTTTGTATTTATTTATGAATTTATTCTTAAATCCATATTTTATTTCGTAGGCCAATGCCTATCATCAAGCTTCTTTACGAAACCTGAGGACGTCCAGGGCCGAGAAGGCTATTGCTGAGAGAGACAGGGATCGATACTTTACAGCCTCCGAGGCTAATTTTGAGAGATTTAGAGTTGCTGAGAGGGAGCTGGTAGATGAAAAAGAAAGAGTTCGACAGCTAGAGGCACGTCTTCAGAGAGGCCGTGAAGAGGTGATATCTGAGTATAAAACTTCAAAGGAGTTTGATGACCTCCTTGCTGCGGAGTATGATGTTAACTTCCCTGTCACTTTCGAGAAGTGCTGGGAAGAGATTATTGGCCAACTAGGAACACAGATTGAGGGTGTTACCTTGGAGAAGTATCCTGTGCCAGTTTTTCCAGGCGTTGAGGTCACTACTACTTTAGCCTCCTCACAACCTGGTGATGGTTCCCAGCCCATGGTGGACTCCGAGCCTACTGATGACTTTTTTGAGGACTTAGAAGTTCCTCATGGGGATGTTTCTGGCTTTGACAAGGATCCACCTAATGACTTAGAGTAGGCTTTGTTGGCCCTTCGTGGCTTTATTTATCTTCTGTAATTCTGCCTTTGGGCATAACTTTTATTTATTTAACTTATTTCCTATAATATCTTTTAATTTCACATGTTTGCGTATTTGATTAATACTTTGGATCATATAAACACTGATATGCAATGTTTGTATAATATTTTCGGAATCACTGAATAAATTCATAACTTTGAAAAATGGGTTTAACCCTTACATAATATACTACTTCTACCTCAAGTATAAAAACTTGGATTTGGTTTCATCGACCTTATTTCTACCTGTCCTAATAGTGAGTCCAATTAGGACACACTCAAACATAATAAACTTTCAAATTTGCGGCATGCCAAGTTCTAGGCACTTCAATTCCTTCCAGAGTTTCCAGCTTATATGAGCCTCGTCCATACACATTTTTAACCCGATAGGGTCCTTCCCAATTTGGGGCTAACTTTCCCTTTTGTCCAACTCCGGATGCTTCAATCTTTCTAAGGACCAAATCCCCTTGACGAAAAAACCTTTCTTTAACCCTTAGGTTATAGTAGAAAGACGCTTTCTTTTGATGTTCAACTATCTTGGCGTTTGCCTCATCTCTAACTTCGTCAATTAGATCTAGAGCCAGCCTCAAGCCTTCCTCATTTGTCTCTGGTTCATATGCTTCAACTCTAGGAGATGCATGAGTGATTTCTACAGGAACCACTGCTTCTGCTCCATATGCTAATAGGAATGGGGTTGCCCCAGTAGTGACTTTGCAAGTAGTACGATACGCCCATAGAATGGGGAGCAATTCATCTACCCAAGTATTTCTGGAGCGTTCAACTCTTTTCTTCAGTCCATCTAGGATTATCCGATTTGCAACCTCGGGTTGCCCATTTGCTTGAGGATGGGCAACAGAAGTGAAGCGCAACTTAATATCATTTTCATCGCAATATTTCTTGAACTCATCATTGTTGAACTGAGTTCCATTATCCGTTACAAGGACTCGTGGAATTCCATACCTGCATATCACACTTTCCCAAAAGAATTGCATCACTTGCTTGGTGGTTATCTTGGCTAATGGCTTAGCCTCAATCCACTTAGTGAAGTAGTCAATCGCAACTATCAAGAATTTTCTTTGAGCACTTGCCATTGGAAATGGCCCAAGTATATCCATTCCCCACATAGCAAAAGGGATAGGAGAGTTAATGGACGTCATCATCTCAGGTGGTTGTCTAACCACGGGTGCATGTTTCTGGCATCGTTCACATTTTCTCACATAGCTCTTAGCATCAGCAAGCATGCTTGGCCAATAGAAGCCTAGACGGGTGACTTTATGTGCAAGGGCTCTGCCCCCCAAGTGTTGCCCACAGATGCCTTCATGTACTTCTTTTAGGGCCAACTCCGCCTCTTGGTGTCTCAAACACTTCAGATAAGGAATGATGAAAGATTTTTTGTATAGGATTCCCTCAATTAGGGCATACCTTAATGCTCTGACGTACAGCTTTCGTGCTCCGCCTCATTGTTTGTTGTTGGGAAGTCAAGTTTTAGTGCATACTCTATTATGAATCCATCGGGACTTTGTAGCACTAAACCAGCTCCACTCGATTTTGTTTTTGATGCTCCATCAAAATAGAGCACCCAGCATTCTTTGGACACCATGTCCTCATCTTTGCTATCTTCCACCAATACTTCCTGCCCCCCGACTTCTTGGTTGTCAATGGTACATTCAACCATGAAGTCAGCGAGTGCCTGAGCTTTTATGGCCGTTCGAGGCTTATACTTGATGTCGAATTCGCCCAATTCAATAGCCCATTTGATCAGCCTTCCACTAACTTGAGGACTGTGCAAGATGTTTCTCAGAGGTTGATCAGTCAAGACCTCTATCTTGTGTGCCTGGAAGTAGGGACGTAGTTTTCTTGAGGCCATTATCAAGGCTAAGGCAAACTTCTCTATATTAGAGTAGTTTATTTCTGCCCCATGCAAAATTTTACTCACATAGTAAATGGGTTTTTGAACCTTCATTTCTTCCTTCACCAAAACAGCTCCAAGGGCAGTGTTGGAGACAGCCAAGTATAGATATAGAATTTCTCCCGGCTTTGGTTTTGCCAACAGTGGTGCTTCAGCCATGTATTTCTTCAGGGCCTCAAAGGCTCCTTGGCTTTCAGATGTCCATTCGAAATTTTTCACATTTTTGAGTGCCTTGAAGAAAGGTAAGCACTTTTCTCCTGACTTGGAAATGAACCTTCCCAATGCTGCAACTCTTCCTGTCAATTTCTGTACATCCTTAACAGACTTAGGCGGTTCCATGTCTAGGATTGCCTTGATCTTGTCAGGGTTAGCTTCGATTCCTCTTTTGGAGACCATCAGGCCTAAAAACTTCCCTGAGCCTACCCCGAAGGCACACTTAGCTGGATTTAACATCATTTTGTGGTGCCTCAGCACTTCAAACGCTTCCTTGAGATGTTTTATATGGTCTGCCTTATCGAGGCTCTTGACTAGCATGTCATCCACGTAAACTTCCATTGTTTTGCCAATCAGTGGTTCAAAAATCTTGTTTACCAACCTTTGGTATGTTGCCCCTGCATTCTTAAGTCCAAAAGCCATGACTAAATAACAAAAAACACCAAAGTCGGTTATGAATGATACCTTGGGGATGTCGTCCTTGTGCATCTTGATTTGGTTGTACCCACTGAAGCCATCCATAAAACTTAGCATCTCGTGCCCAGCAGTGGCATCTATCAATGCGTCAATCCTTGGTAAGGGAAAGCAATCCTTAGGACATGCATCGTTCAAGTCTGTGAAGTCCACACACATTCTCCATTTTCCATTAGCCTTCTTGACCATCACAGGGTTAGCCAGCCATTCAGGAAACTGAATTTCTTCAATAAAGCCTGCTTCCAAAAGTTTTTCTACCTCCTGCTTAATGGCTTCTTGTCTTTCCGGGGCAAAATTTCTTTTCTTTTGTTTCACTGTCTTCCTTTCAGGATCCACGTTCAATTTGTGGGTTATCAATTGGGGATCAATCCCTGGCATATCAGCTGCTGTCCAGGCAAATACATCACTATTTTCTTGAAGAAAGGATGTCAACTTGCTTTTCATAGATTCAGGTAGTAGAGCTCCGATATAAGTGACTTTGTCTAGTTCTCCAGGAATGAGGGGAATGGGAACAAGATCCTCAGCTGGCTTTCCTCTCCTTTCTTCTTCGTTTCTAATGTCCAAGTCTTCAATTGGGAGAACCTGCCCCCCGACTCCGTCTGGCCGTAACGCGGCTACATAACAGCTCCTAGCTGTCTTTTGATCACCTCTTTCTTCTCCTACACCATTCCTGGTTGGGAACTTGATTTTTAGGTGGTAAGTTGAGGCCACAGCCTTAAAAGCGTGAAGGCCAGTCCTTCCAAGGATGGCGTTGTAGGTCGATGATGCCTTAATTACCACAAAATTCAACATCTGAGTTACCTCCTTTGGTTCCTTACCAATAGTTACAGGCAACAGAATTGTGCCTTCTACTTTAGACTCCACACCATTGAATCCGTAAATGGGCATGTTCATGGGGATTAGTTGGGAATCATTATACCCCATCTTCAAGAATGTGTCATGAAAAAGGACATCAACAGAAGCCCCATTGTCTACCAAGACTCGCTTTACCTCATTATTTCCGATTACTGGGGCTATCACTAGAGGATCATCATGGGGAAACTTCACCCCTTCAAGGTCAGAATCATCAAACCCAATTGTCATCTCGGTTTTTGCACGCTTGGGTGCTTCTCCAACAATATGCATTACTTCTCGGGCATAAGCCTTCCGAGAGTTTCTTGTAGCTCCAGCTGCGATTGGTCCTCCTGAGATCATGTTGATCACCGGTCCTCGGGTTGGCGGGTTACGACCTTGATCTCGGTCATCCCTTCGATCATAGTCCCTCCTAGGGAGGTTCCTGTCTTCATCTTTGGTGAATTTATTCAACTTCCCCTTCCGAATCAGAAACTCGATCTCATCCTTGAGTTGTCTGCAGTCATCAGTATCATGTCCTGAATCTTTATGGTACCTACAGTACTTGTTCTTATCTCTTTTTTCAGGATCTCCCCTTAGTGGCTTCGGCCATCGAAAGTCCCTATCTTTCTCAATGTCATAAAGGATTTGACTCCTTGGGGCATTCAATCTTGCATATTCAGTAAACTTTGTGCTCGGCACGCTTTTATTTGGAGCTGAATCAGAGTCTCTAGTCATACGAGGATATTTGTCCTTGACATCATACTCTTGCTCCGCCTTTCGCTTCTTCCAACCACCATTGTTTCCACTTCCTGCTGCGAGGGTATCGGTTTTCTTCATACTTTCTTCAGCTTTTATATACTTTCCCACCCTTTGTTGGAGTTCAGCCATGCTCTCGGGGGGGTGTTTGGCTAACGACATCTTAAAAAAGACATCCGTGGTTCCTTGTTGAAGAGCTATCATAGCTACCTTATTGTCTAGATCAGGTATATTCAATGTCTCCTTGGTGAAGCGCTTGAGATAATCTCTCAACGTCTCATTCTTTCCTTGA
This sequence comes from Heracleum sosnowskyi, assembly GCA_030848705.1. Classification (NCBI taxonomy): domain Eukaryota; kingdom Viridiplantae; phylum Streptophyta; class Magnoliopsida; order Apiales; family Apiaceae; genus Heracleum; species Heracleum sosnowskyi. The sequence goes on along the minus strand of CM061235.1, from coordinate 34,024,980 downwards.
GTCAAGTTCATGAGTGAAGCAGAGCTTTTCTCATGTACCCGTCCACTTATGAACTGACTGATGAAGGCCGTGCTCAACTCTCTAAAACAACTGATAGAGTTGGGTGGCAAGCGGCTATACCACCTTTGGGCCATGCCGGCCAAGGTTTGTGGAAAAGCCCTACATTTTAGAGCATCAGTGACTGGTTGCAGCAACAGTGCATTCGAAAAAGTTCTCACATGGGTTGCGGGATCGCCCGTTCCATCATATGCCTTGATAGTAGGCATCTTGAATTTCCTCGATACATGAGCGTCCATTACCTCTTCAGTAAAAGGTGGAATAGGATCGTCTGGATCACCCAGCTGTGTTAAAACACGGGGGTCTGACCTGGGAATCTCCGTCCTTCTAGCTCCTTCCTGCCTTCTTGAAGGCGTTCCTAAATCAATTAAGGGGATTTCCCCTGTCCCTTGATTTGAAGGCTGAGTCTGCTTCCTTTGTTGCTCCATCTCCATGCTTCTTTTTAATTTCTGGATCTCGGCCTCATGAGCCTTTATCCTATCCATGGCAGTCATAGGTGCCCCTCCAGTTGCCCCCCGAGTCCTCCTTCCAAGGGGCTCTTTGCTAGCTCTTCTTCTTCTGGGTGCTCGATCTTGTCCTTCATCAGACGAGTTGTCTTCAGAGTAGGGCCCAGAATAATCCAAGTATCTTCCTTCAGGGATGGGTCCCAATCCTCGAATGTATGGTCCCTGATTTGCATGGCCACTCCCTCCGGTTTCAGGGGGATAGTTGGGCAATCCGTAAGCCGGATTTGTGCTCACAGGAAGCACAGTAGTGGAGATCTGTGCTCCATGGGGAAGGTTATAGTCGAGGGGTGAGACAACCATTTGAAGAGGGTTCGTCTCATTCTGAGGTATGGAAGTTTGGGGATTCGTCCCTTGTGGCTGTGAAACCATCTCCGCGGTGAGTGGTGTCGTCCCTGCTGGTTGAGAAACCACCTCTGTAGTGAGGGGTAACGATCCTAGTTCCGTGGTGATTGGAGTAGTGGTGGTAACAGTTGATTCAGTAGCGGTTGTTCTTCGTGTTCTAGCCATGGTTGATGTAAGGATTCCCACAGACGGCGCCAAATGTTATGGAATGAAAAGTAGATTTAGATATTGACGGCTGTATCCAATGAATGAGGGTGGACAATCGTGTCTTTATGACTGCTCTCGTGGTTCGTGACTAATACAGGTCCTCACAAGATGCCTACGTATCTCTGTTATGTAGAGAATCAAGCCAATAAAACGTAGTTCTGATTTGAAGGACGAAGGTCCTTATATAGGCGTCTGGAGCCTTGCATTTAGAATAAAACAAGGTGACTTGGGGGCCAAGTCGCCTTGTTAGATCAGGATTGTGAATCCTATTTTGTAGGAGATTGACTCCTAGTTGGTTTGAGTGTCTTGATTGCTGATTCTAGAAGAGTTTAATATGCTTTGGACTCACTTTAATGAGCTGATAATTTCCCTTATTTATTAATTTCGTAATTAATAAATAATTAGGGTTTCGGGCCTTTTATCGGGCCTAATTCTTCGACCAATCCAGGTCTAATTAATACATCATTAATTACATATCAAGGGTTATTTTTAGCCCATATCAGGTGTACTTCTGGTCTTCGCATCTTGGACACTGAATTTCTGCAATAATTTCTCAATATACTTCTCTTGAGATAATTTCAAAGTACCTTCAGATCTATCCCTTATGATGCTCATACCAAGTATCTGTTTTGCTGCACCCATATCCTTCATCTCAAACTCTTCAGACATCTGTCTCTTTAGCCTATTGATTTCCTTCATGTTTGATCCTGCTATCAACATGTCATCAACATACAACAACAATATGATATAAGATGAATCAAATTGTTTAAAGTAACAACAATGATCCATAGCACATCTCGTGTACCCATTCTTCATCATAAAGCTGTCAAACTTCAAGTACCATTGTCTTGGTGCTTGCTTCAAACCATACAAGCTTTTTATAAGCTTGCAAACCAAGTTTTCTTTCCCAGCTACCTGAAATCCCTCTGGCTGAACCATGTAGATGTCTTCCTCAAGATCACCATGTAAGAATGCGGTCTTAACATCTAGTTGCTCTAGATGTAACTCCTCTGCAGCCACAATACTTAGCACAAGTCTAACTATAGTCATCTTAACAACCGGAGAAAATATATCATTATAATCAATTCCCTTTTTCTGTTGATATCCCTTGGCTACTAACCTTGCCTTGTACCTTTTGCTGCCATCTGGTTCTTCTTTGATCCTGAACACCCACTTATTTTGTAAAGCCTTCTTTCCTGTTGGTAATTCCGTTAAAGACCAAGTCTCATTCTTCTCAAGAGAATTCATCTCTTCTTCCATGGCTGATTTCCACTTAACTGAATCATCCACCTGAATTGCCTCTGAATAACACTGAGGCTCTCCGTCCTCGGTCAATAACATGTAATATGCTGAAGGAGAAAATCTTTGTGGCGGCCTCACAGTTCTGCTAGATCTTCTAAACTCAGCTTGTGGCGTAACTGAACCTGTCTCATCAGCATTCCCAGAACTCCCACTATTTGCTGCAAGATCTTCTTCAGTAATATCTTCAAGCACTGCTTTCTCTTTTTCAGATTGTTCCTTTGTAAACTCAGAATCAACTGCAAGCTTATCCTTGTACACCGCATTTTCATTAAAAGTAACATCTCTACTTCTAACGACCTTCTTCGTCAGTTCATCCCAGAAACGGTAACCCATATCATCTGAGCCATAACCAATGAAGATACACTTCTTTGCTTTCGGATCAAGCTTGTCTCTATCTGAATCTTTAACATGCACATAAGAAACACAACCAAAAACTCGCAAGTGTGAAAGATTTACCTCTTTTTCCTGCCACTCTTCTTCAGGAATCTTGAACCCCAAAGGAACTGAAGGTCCTCTGTTTATGAGATACGCTGCTGTGCTAACTGCATCTGCCCAAAAAATCTTCGGCAACCCTGCATGTAACCTCATACTCTTCGCCCTCTCATTCAAGGTTCTGTTCATGCGCTCTGCAACACCATTCTGCTGCGGTGTCTCTGGAATAGTTTTAATCATTCTAATCCCGTACTCTGCGCAATAGCTTTTAAACTCATCACTACTATACTCACCACCATTATCTGACATCAAACTCTTAACCTTCAAACCAGTCTGAGTTTCAACTTCAGACTTCCACTTCTTGAAAGTATCAAACACATCTGATTTTTTCTTCAAAAAATAAATCCATACCTTTCTAGTGGAATCATCAATGAAAGTGACATAGTAGCGAGATCCTCCCAACGACGCAACTGTTGTTGGACCATATACATCTGTATGAACTAGCTCTAACTTCTTAGCCTTCGGGGTCCTCCCTGATTTTGCAAAAGTAACTCGTTTCTGCTTTCCAAGAACACATGGTTCACAGAACCCAACTTCCACATTCTTCAGCTCTGGAATCTTCCCCTTTGAAGTTAACAGCTTCATACCCTTTTCACTCATATGACCAAGTCTTTGGTGCCACAAAGTTGAAGACCCAATCTCATCAGCAACTGCATTTGCTTCATAGCTAGATTGTTCAACTATGTACAAAGTCCCCTTCTTCTCTCCACGAGCAACAACTAGATTCCCCTTTATAACCTTCCACTGTCCGTTTCCGAAAGAAACTCGATACCCTTCCTTATCTAACTGACCCACAGATATCAACATCTTCTTAAGTCCGGGAATGTACCTTACATCTTTCAACGTCCAGCTAGTCCCCAAAGAGGTCTTGAGATTAATATCTCCCATGCCCGCAATATCCAAAGTCTCATCATCAGCAAGACGGACTTTACCAAAATTTCCAAGTCTGAAATTTAACATCAAATCCTTGCAAGGAGTCGCATGGAATGATGCACCAGAATCCATAACCCATGATTCAACCGAACATTCAACACAACAAATCAATGCATCGTCGTTCACCACTTCTTCAACTACATTAGCTGAATTATCCTCTTTCTTTTTTCCTTTAGGAGCTGCCGGAGCCGTACACTGATTTATGAAGTGACCATTTTTCTGACAATTCCAACAAACAATCTCCTTGCGATCTTTGGATTGTCCTCTTTTCTGTGACTTCGATCTACTATACCCCTGATTCTGCCCCCTCTCGGACTTTCTACCTCTGCTCTCTGTACTCAATAAGGAACCTGACGACTCTCCTGAGTTTCTCCTACGAATATCTTCTCCAAGAATCGAATCTCGAACTCCATTAAAAGTCATCTTACCGCTCCCAGATGAATTACTAATAGCAGTGACAAATCCTGACCAACTGTCAGGTAACGAGGATACCAACAACAAGGCTTGTACTTCATCATCAAATTTAATATCCACCGATGCCAATCTTGATAGGATAGAATTAAATTCGTTCACATGATCAGCAACACAGTCACATTCATTCAATCTCGCGGCAAACAACAAACGACACAAATACACCTTATTCGAAGCAGATGGCTTCTCATACATATTTGTTAACGCCTTGATCAATCCATAAGTTGTCGTTTCCTTGACGATATTGTAAGCAACGTTCTTCGCCAAAGTCAATCTGACAACACCCAGAGCCTGCCTATCCAATAGCTTCCATTCAGTCTCATCCATCTTATCTGGCTTCTTCTCCTCTAGCGGTTGGTGTAGTTTTTTCTGATACAAATAATCTTCAATTTGCATCTTCCAATATCCAAAATCTTTGCCATAAAATTTGTCGATCTTTACTTTCCCTTCTTCTGCCATCGCTCCCACTCGCCTGAAAACCTGGCTCTGATACCAGTTGTTGAGTATACAACAACGAAAGCAAAACCTAAAGAGAATAAACAAGAACAAGAAAATAAACGACAATCACACAAGACAAAGATTTACGTGGTTCGTAAATTCCTACTCCACAAGCCGCACTAATTTTGTATTGATCTCTCACAACTATGTTGTTCTGTTGTGTTCTGATGTGTTGGTGTTTTACAATTACATGAGACTATTTATAAGAGAAAAAACTGGGCCTAAAACTAATCAGAGTCTAATTCTGAAATTCTGAAATTACTAACTCTAATTAGAATTCAGATCTGGAAATTCTAACTCAAATCAGAAACCAATTCTGAAACCTGTTAGACTCCACAAACCCAACACTTATGTGCCAAATGCTCCTAGGAAACAGTGTCAGAAATGCTTATCTGTGAATCATTTGACTCATAAGTGTAATAAACCTATAAATTTTGAAGTTGATAACCTGAGTAACCATTCTGTAGGCATGAACTCTGTCAATGATTCCTTCTGTGGTAATTCTAACTGCATGCCATGCTATGTGACTGTGATTGCTAATTGTTTATCTCTGAAGCACAAACTTGACTCTGCACAATCTTGTGAATCACACACACATATGCACACTCACAGGACAGGATCCCCAATCAAGGTTGAGAGGGTGAAAACTTCATGTGAGCCTAAGAGTGTAAACTCCATAGCCACAAAAAAAGTGAAGTCTCCTACTGTGAAGAATGTTGTTTCTGCTAGAAGAATCATTAACACAACTGTTTCTAAATCAACTGGACCCTACCAAGTATGGGTACCAAAAACAACTTAGTCATTTTGTGAATGCAGGGCAACAAGAATAAAAGAGTCATATGGATCTTGGACAGTGGATGCTCAAGTCACATGACTGGTGATATAGCCCTGCTATCACAATTTGAGGAGAAGGCTGGCCCATCAGTAACCTTTGGAAATGACAACATCGGTTATACAATGGGATATGGCAGTGTTAAATCTGGGAATGTCATTATTGAAGATGTAGCATTTGTTGAAGGACTGAAGCACAACCTCTTGAGTATTGGACAATTCACCAACATAGGTTTCAAAGTGGAATTTGATGAAGATCATTGTCTAATCTCAAAAAGAGGAAGTGGTGAAGTTGTTTTAACTGGTGTGAAGAAAGGAAGCTTGTTTGTAGCAAATCTCAAGGCTTCAGACAAGGGAGAAATTTGTTGTTTCTACACTAAAGCCACCAATGAAGAATTCTGGCTATGGCACAAGAAACTGTCTCACTTGAATGTTCAGGCAATGAACTCTCTGGAAAAGAGAGAACTCATCAGAGACATGCCTGCTTTAGAGTTTGTGCAAGATGGAGCATGTGAAGCATGTCAAAGAGGAAAGATTAAAAGATCAAGTCACAAGAACAAGTTGCTCAATTTAAACTCCAAGCCTCTGCAGCTAATTCACATGGATCTATTTGGCCCTGTGAATGTAATGTCCCTTTCCAAGAAGAAATATGCTCTAGTTATGGTTAATGATTACTCAAGATACACTTGGGTGGAATTCCTGTTCTCCAAGGATGAAGCACCTCAAGTAATCATAGAGCATATTAAGAGAGTTGATAGAGAAGCACAAAGAACTGGTTCTTCTGTAGTTGCTTTGAGAAGTGATAATGGGACTGAGTTCAGAAATTCAACATTATATGAGTTTTGCAAAGATAAAGGAATTTCTCAACAATTTTCAGCTCCTAGAACACCTCAATAAAATGGAGTAGTTGAGAGAAAGAATAGAACTCTTATTGAAGCTGCAAGGACAATGTTGTTGGATGCAAAGCTACCTACTAGCTTTTGGGCTGATGTTGTTAACACAGCATGCTATGTGCAAAATAGAACATTGATCAATAAGAAGTCTGGAAAAACTCCTTACTCATTAATGACTAGCAAAAGAGCATCCTTCAAGCATCTTCATGTGTTTGGAAGCAAGTGTTTTGTGATGAAAGATACTTCTGAACATGTAGGAAAATTTGATGCCAAGGCATTTGAAGGTATCTTCATTGGATACTCTCTGGAAAGGATAACATAGATAGTATTTGTACCTGAGCAACACAAAGTTATGGAAAACATGGATGTTACCTTTGATGACAAGAAAACTCCTGGACTTGCAACAAGTGAACAAGACAATGTGCCATTAAGATTTGAGAATCAAGGATATCTTGAGGATTCTGAAAGTGAAGATGAACCACCCGTTCTAACTGTTCCACATAATGAAACTCTTGAAGTTGATGATCTTCTTCAAACACCTGTGTAAGGGAACACAAACACAGGGGGAGAAGAAGAGAATGCAACTGTCAATCAAAATGATCCTGGAATAAGTCAAGGAAATGAACAGGGTCATACAAGAAAATGGGACAGAGCCCACACTAGGGATCAAATCATTGGAGATCCCGGTGAGGGAGTTAGAACAAGGAGGGCAACAATGAATACATGTCTATATAGCTGCTTTTTGTCACAAGAAAAACCAGAAGTAATTGAAGAAGCTTTGAAGAATTCTGACTGGATTGTTGCCATGCAAGAAGAATTGAATCAATTTGAGAAGAACAAAGTTTGGGAACTAGTACCACCTCCTGAAGGAAAGAATGTAATTGACACCAAATGGGTATTCAGGAACAAGATGGATGAGGAAGGTGTGGTGATAAGAAACAAAGCAAGGTTGGTTGCCAAAGGATACTGTCAACAAGAAGGCATTGACTATGATGAGACATTTGCACCTGTAGCTAGACTGGAGGCCATCAGGATTTTCTTGGATTTTGCAGCTCACTCAGACTTCAAGGTGTATCAAATGGATGTGAAAAGTGCATTTCTCAATGGTGATCTTGCTGAAGAAGTTTATGTGTCCCAACCACCTGGCTTTGAGAATGAGAATTTCCCAGACTTTGTGTATAGACTGCTCAAGGCACTCTATAGACTCAAACAGGCACCAAGAGCCTGGCATGAGACTCTATCTCAATTCCTTCTTGAGCATCAATTTACCAGGGGTACAATTGATAAAACTCTATTCTTCAAGAAGCATGGAAATGATATCATTCTAGTTCAAATTTATGTGGATGATATCATCTTTGGCTCTTCAAATGAAAAAATCTGTGAAAGGTTCTCTAAGTTGATGCAAAGCAAATATGAGATGAGAATGATGGGAGAGTTAACCTTCTTCTCAAAGGGAGGATGGCATCTGCATAAATCAGTCTAAGTATGTTAAAGATCTCTTAAAGAAATATGGTTTAGAAGAGTCATCCCCAGCAAAAACCCCTATGTCTACTGCAATCAATCTTGATGAAGATAAGAAGGGCAAGAGAGTTGACATCAAGGTCTATATGGGAATGGTTGGATCATTACTCTATCTCACAGCTAGCATGCCAGATATCATTTTTGCCACATGTCTCTGTGCAAGGTTCCAATCTGATCCTAAGGAATCTCACATGATGGCTATCAAAAGAATCTTCAGGTATCTGAAAGGGACTCCTAATCTTGGGCTATGGTATCCAAAGGGCACTGAGTTCAACCTGGTCGGTTACACAGATTCTGATTATGCTGGATGCAGAATTGACAGGAAGAGCACCTCTGGAAGCTGCCAATTCTTAGGTCAAAGGTTAGTGTCCTGGTTCAGTAAGAAACAACAATCCACATCAACATCTACAGCTGAGGCTGAATATATTGCTGCTGGAAGCTGCTGTGCTCAATTGCTTTGGATTAGAAATCAACTCATGGATTATGGACTAGTGTTGGAACACATTCCTCTGATGTGTGACAATACCAGTGCAATATCCATTGTTGCCAATCTTGTTAATCATTCAACTACAAAGCACATTGAGATAAGGTACCATTTCATTAGGGAACATGCTGCAAATGGTACTATAGCAGTCTCTTATGTTCCAACAGAGAAACAACTAGCTGACATATTTACTAAACCTCTGAATGAAGCTATCTTCAAAAAACTTGTGAGTGAAATTGGAATGCTCAATCCTTCATTTAGTTGTTCTAAGTAAGTATGCTAGTTAATCATTGCAGCATTAAAATTTTCACTGCATTTAGATGCTCTATTTATCTGGAGTGAAAATTAGCTGAGATATGATTTATAAATATTTCAGTATTTTACTGCATATTTTTCAAATCATACTCTTGTAAGAAGTTATGAGCTCTTAAGACATCTCTACATAGGTGACTTTGAGAGTTCACGACTTAGTTCAAATAAAACAGACTTATACCGCAAACTGTTGAAAGTGTGAGACTTCGCAATATAGTGCATTTCTTGAGTTTGTGACTTAGTTCATTTTATGACTTCGCGACTTAGAATAACTATATCGACAAGTCTCCATATTTGACAAAATTTTGATTTAAATTAATTTTATGTCAATTTTTGGTTTAAGTCTGACAAAATGCTTGAAATTCCAAAAAGAGAGTTTTAGACAGGGTATTTATACTATATCGCAAAGTCCACCCCATTCTTTCTACCTTCAAGACTTTGCGACATAGTTCTTTTTTGGACTCTGCGATATACTTTGCTAGACTTTGCGATATAGGCTATTTTGAGACTTCATGACATAGATATAGACTTCACGACATCAAAATGGCCTGTACAAATTCATAACCCCATATCGCAGTGTCTCTATCATATAAATACTCTTTTCTAACTGTTCACAATCTTTTCATCTTGTCTTTTACTCTCAATTCTCAAACCTAAACTCAAATTCTCTTCTCTCTTCTTCACTCTCAATTTCCAATGGCACCCAAATCTCAAACAACGTCTTCCTCGAACCCTTTAACAATACCCAGAAAGACCAATCTTCTCACCATCCCCTCTGAGGCGGAGGCTAACCCAAGGTACAAGTGTTTTGTACGGTTCTTAAACACATCCTACCTCAGCCAAGCCTTAACCATGAACCCCACTCTGTACGTGGATGTGTTGGAAGGATTCTGGAGAACAGCCTTGGTTTCAACACTGGCCAGAGAGGATGGGACTTCTTTTCAAGAAATCAACTGCACAATTGGGGGCAAATACCTGCAATTTGGCGAAAAGGAAATAAATGAAGCTCTGGGGTTCAAGGTTGAAGGTCATGATACTGAAGCTAATGAGGCTGAAATGGTAGCATTCTTGGACTTGATCAAGTATGCAGATGAGGTAGACATGGCCAAGCTTAACAAGAAGCATGTCAGGAGGGAGTGGTCATTTCTGTTTGATGCACTCCAGAAGGTGTTCTTATGCAGGAAGACAGGATGTGACCACATCAGTCACATTGCTGTGAAGCTAGCCTACTCCTTAGCCTACAATCAGGAGATAAATATAGGAGCAATTATCCTCAAAGAATTGGCTCAAAGGCTAGGGAGGACGGTTCGTGGAAGAGGTAATGAAATCTTTTACCCTCGTTTTCTTCAGTGCATTTTAAATTATCTTGATGCAAATGTACATGAATTAGATGGTATAGATAACACTAAAATGGCTTATTCCAAATCCATGTCCAAAGTTCTATTTGGTTCATTGGATACTAGGAATCAAGTGGATGTGATACTAAGTGTGACCAAGCATATGCAGGACACATTTGCATCTTATCCATTTGATAAGCCCATATACCATGAACTTTCCTGGAAAGGGAAGGCTAAGACTGAAGGAGCTTCCAAGTCTAACCCCAGCCTTCCTATCCCATCCAGTGCCCCTCCTGCAAACACAAACTTAGAAATTAGGGAGCCAAGTGCACCAGTCTCTCAAAAGACTGGTGTTCCTAAAAAGAAGACCAAGAATCCTAAAAAGAGAGCCCTGACAATTATTAATGAATCTGTAGAGTTAGGTAGTGAGGATCCTGAGTCACCTCTCACCAGACAAAGTAAGAAATCCAAATCTTTGCTTACCACTGAATCCTCCCAACAGGATTCAGATGTGGAAAAAGGGGTACACCTGTTACTGTCAATGGCCTCTCAACAGGGCATTGACATTGAAAAGAGTAGTCTCCCCACTACATCCTGTACAGAGTCAGCACAGGGTCAAGAACTCACTCTTGACCCCAGTGGAAATAAGGGTGATAAAACACTGAGTGGAGAGCACATCAATATTGAAACTCCTTCTATTTCTCAGGGGGAGTTGCCCACTTCTAGTCTACACCACACTTCTCTTCCAGAATCTACCTCTAATATTTTTCTCAACAGAAAAGTCATTCTCATGAAAATTCTGTACTTGATCAATCACAATCTAATTCTGTGATTGAGCCAATTTCAAGTGACATGGTGCATGACACTGTGCTCACCACCTAGGCACCACATTCAGTTGGTCAGGAAATGCACGCTGGGGCATATTCTAATGATACCAACACAAACATAGAGGATTCACCAGTTTTTACTGGAGACTCTGTGCCAAACTCTCCAATCCTTAGGGATTTGGACTTGCCTTCCCAGGCATTTGGAGATGCTGCTGTAATTCATCCCATTTCAATGGAGACATCATCATACTCCACAGCCATTCCAAGGCTGGAGGAAATTCTTCAAACATCCATACCTGTTGCAGAACCCTCATCCGTGACAGGAGTGCCTAGCACTAGCCCTAACTTGGCTCAGGCCACAATGTCTCAATGGCTGGGGTCTGTGCACTGTTGCCCAGTAAATAACAATTGTAGAAGGGGGGTTGAATACAATTGTATAAGATTCTCGACTTAGTAAAGTATATATCACAAATATGAAATAATAATAACAGCTTTATTAAATCTGATATAAAACTGTTACAAACTCTCTGAAGAAATTCTGATGTTCTTGAGAGCTTCTAGGTTACAAAAATACTCGTGTATGTTCTGTTGGTTTTTCAAACCAAAACCTTAACTGTGTTTATATACTACACAGCTTCTCTATCAATTACAAGATAAGTCCTAATCAATTACAAAGATTGAAACCTATCCTAAATCGATAGCTGCATTCCTACAGACCAGGAACCGACAAAATAAACTTCCTTATTTAACTAGACTCCAAATATAACTCGAAGTAGGAATCCTGATCAACTTTCAGTCCAGATGATCAATCCTGATCTCAGTCCTGATATAAATCCTGATGTCAATTCTGATACTGATGCTTGATCAAATACTGATGACCATGCAATACTAATGACGTCAGCAATCCTGATCAGTTGAGTCTAGATCCTGACGATCATTGAATCCTGATCTAACAATCTCCCCAATCTCATACTTTGTAAAATAAAGTATAGATTCCTAGATTCAATGATGTCAAAAACATATTTACAAAATGTACAAGTATTTACAACAGCAACTTATCTGTTTAGATTCTTTGATAGAACAGATTCATCTTCAAGAAGTTGGATAACAAATTTTCTTCTTTTTCCTCAAGAATTTGAATCAGTCTTTCCTTTAGATTTCTGAGATCTTCATCTTCCTCATTAATCTGGTAGATAGCTGCTCTGAGATTCTGAATGGAGCTTCTTTGTAGACTGTGCTCTTCAAGCAAAAAATAAGCAATTTCCTTCCCATCAGGATTAAGATTAAGTTGTGTCATGCCATAAGTCACTTCTTTAACAGCAGTACCCCTTTGCATTTTCACATCTTGACCTTTTTGATTTAAGTACATGGGAGTATAATCACCATTGAAATTTCTACCACCATCCAGTCTTCTTCTAATTGTTGACAAAATCATGTCACTCCATACTTTGCACACTTCATTCTTCCATTTTAAAAGATAATGAACATATTTCAGTTCCTGTGTAGTTTTCATCAGCAGATCTTGAATGGACAGAATCTTCATACTACCATCTTTCATGAAGTACAAAAGCTTTTCTTTCTTTTCAATACCATCATGACAATCTATAACTATATCAACAGCTAATAAATTGTTCAAGTTTTCAGAAGTTAAAGTACCTCTAATTTCAGTCAAGGAGTAAGGATCAACATAAGACATATTCAGATATTCAGCATCCCTGTGTCCAATACCTCCTCTTGAATTGTTTGACAATTGCTTCAGATTTGAAAAACATTCATAGCCAGAGTGCTTTTGATCTAACCATATCAGATAAATCAATAACACTTGAAGCACTTGTTATAACTCCTCCATTCTGAAAATTGATAGGTGTGTTACACCTCAGTGTACTTATATGTTTCCACTTCTTATCTTTCTCTTTTTCAAAATCATAGCTTCTTTCTAGTAAAGATTCTCGTCTTCTTGGATTTCTCCACAATCTTTTTTTGAGAGTTTAAGCCTTTGTACATAGAGTTTGAAATCTCTATTTGTTCTTCTTGTGATTTCTCTTCTTCTGGCTTCTTCTTCTTCATCCACTTCCTTGTTGTGAGAATCAACCACAGTAGATAAGATTAACAAATCAATCTCTTGCAGAATTTCAGATTCATCAGGATCTTGAACATTGTCAGGAACAATATCAGGATTAGAATCTTCAATTTGATTTGTATTGCAGAGAATTAATTGTCTTGATCTTCTTCTCAATTCAGGTTCTTCTTCAGTGAATTCCTTGTCTTCCTTCTCAATAATATCCTTGATAACAGGATCTATTGGACGTTGTGAAGCTTCAGGAATTTCTTCAATTACTAAACCTCTAGACCTTGTCTGTCTAGGCATTGTATGAGTTGAAGAACCTCTTCTACCTCTTCTAGCACCTCTCCTACCTCTGCCTCCTCTTCCTCTAGCAGGAGCAGGGTTATTAAAGTTTTCCATCATTTCTCTCTGTTGACTTAAGAATTCTTCATGTGAGAGATCGAGATATTCTTCACTTGCTGTAGAGAGTGCTTTCCTTGCAAATAATTGTTGAACTCTTTTATCAGTGTGATAGAGAGTAACAATTCTACCATCTTTTGTAGTGAACTTCTGGAATAGATTTGATGCATCTTCAGGATTATCAATAAGCACATCTTCATCACCTTCAGGAATTGTAGCAAGAGTCTGTTCATGACCAGGCATCAGGATTTGATCATTCATCAGGATTTGTTCTTCCGTCAGGATCTGAGATTGCACTAATGTCCTTACTGTCTTAACTCCAGAATCAAAAACATGAGTTGACTGCGTTGTTTGACTTTGATAAGTTTTAATTGTCTTCATAACAGCAGCATCAGAGGTTTCTCCTTGTAGAACTTTGTCACCACCATCATTTCCAGTATCATCATCATCATTATTCCTCAATACTAGATCAGGTGTACATTTTGTCTGACTTACCTTCTCCCCCTTTTTGACATCAGTATTTGACAATATATTCAAAATTAAGGCAAGAGAGGTTTGAATGTCAGTTACCTTTGTATCAAGAGAATCAATCCTGTTGTTGATGGAAGACTGTTCAGTAATGATTGACTTAACTTGGGTTTCCACTAACCTGAGTTGAAGAGCAGTAGGCACCTTTGTAAAGCTCTGAGAAATATCAGTCCTCACTTTGTCAGTAGAATCTTTGACAGAATCTATTTCATGTTTCAGGCTTTTGGATAACAGAGTAGTAGCCTTCAAATGATTCTTCAAATCTTCATTCTGAATCAACTTAGCAGCATTATAAGCATGATCCAATGCATAGGGATAGCTTACAGAATCATGAGACTTGTACCATTCAATTTCCCATTGTTGCATTCTCAGCTGCTCAGCATGATCAATCTTAGAAGGAACAGAAAAGTCTTGTCTTAAGTCCTTTCCAGTAGTAGCCTTGCCAGCCATGAATGTACTTGATGAACCATAGTTAGTTCCAAGACTAGATTTTAAAACTCTGTCAAACTGAACCTTCTCTTCATTGTTATCATTATCACTATCATCAGAATCATCACCATCAGTATCATGAGTAACGTCAGGATCAGGAATAGCAATACCTTTTAGTTTATCCTGTGATTCTGTGATAGGAATTTCCATTGGTCTTGAGCTAAGTGGCTGTATCAGGATTGGCTCAGCATCAGGAGCACCACTAGCATCAGGAGCAACACCGTCAGGATTTGATAAGCTTGCATCAATATATGCTACCAATGGTTCTTGTGGAGCCTGAGGTTCAGAAGCTGCTTTAGCACCTTGAGTGAAAGGTTCTTGTGTACTTCCCTCAGTGACAGTGTCCTCGACCAATCTTTCAATCAACATAGTATCAGGAATCCCTTGAGCATTGTTAGGAAATTCCTCAGAAGCTGTAGCTTTGCCTGCATCTTCACTTTGAGAAGATGGTTCTTGTGTGGCTGGAATTGAAGTGTCTGCATTTTCCCTTTGAGAAAATGGTTCTTGTGTAACCATTCCAATAGATAAGCCTGCACTCACACTTTGAGTGAGTGGTTCTTGTGTAGCAGGATCTTCAGTAGCTGCTGAACCACTTTGAGGTCCAGGTTCTTGTGGGCTTGATCCTTTCAGCTTCTTCTGTCTAGTGAAAACAATCTCTTCTGTCTTCCTTTTATTATCCAAAGGATGAGTCAATCCAAGTTTGGAAGCAGTCTCAGCAACCTTCTCCCATGGTATTTCTAGAATTCTTGAAGTTGGAGAGATTTTTGCTGGAGAGTCAGAAATAGCTATCACTGGACTTGGTACATCATCAGGAATACTAACATCAGGATTTGCTAGAGCATCAGGATTTGACTGCTCATTAGGAATAGAAGTATCCTGTCCATCAGTATCCTGCTTCTTTAAAGAAATATGATACCTGCTCTTTGATAATATTCTTTTCTTCTGTGGTTTAGGTGATGATACCACAGCTTCAGTAGCAGTATCAGCAACGTTCTTGACAATCTTCAACTTAGAGGAGATAGTCATATCATCCTCAAAGTCACTTTCATCTCTTAATACCAATTTTCTCTTCACAGAAACAGCCTCAGTCACCTTCTCAGCTTTCTTCTGAACCAGGACCCCTTGTACACCCCCTTGTTCCTTCTTTTTAGTGAGTGGTGTAGAGGAAAAATCCTTTGAACCTGATTGCCTTCCAGACACATCAGTTCTAGCTAATTTCTTTGATTTTACAACTAAAGTCTTTTGTGAGACAATAGAGGTGGCTGTTAACTGTTTAGACTGTTTAGGTGGCATGCTTGGGTCAGGAACAAGGTGTGATTGGCCTTGCCCCATAGCATTAGAAAGTAATCCATAACAAGTAGGCATTTTCTGATGTAAGAAAAACCTGACCTCATCAGGAATAAAGGCATTGCCAATAAAACCATTTGCCTTATCACTGTTGACTAAGGACTTAATATTATTCTCAGTAATTCTACAGATTGGTAGAACTACATCATTCTCAAAAACAACATTAGGACATAAGTGATTAAATATCAACTATAAAAATCTAAGAAAACAGACAGAACCTAACTTATCTGATTTCCTATCACTCAAAGCTTTTAAGATAAAAGACCCACAATCAAACACTGTAGAATGGATAAGAGAGTATCCAATTTTGAGAGATCCTGATGGAAGAGCATCAAAATTTGATGTCTTGTTCAGGAAACAGCGACTGATTGTATCAAAGAAGAAATTCCATTCCTTCTTAAGCTTTGTCCTGAAGAGATTTCCATACCTCTTTACTTCCCCATTGTAACCTAATTTTGTAACAAACTCAAAAAGAGTCGAGTCTGAAACATTATCAGGAACAACATCACCAAGAACAGGTAAATGCAGTGCTTCCTCCACAATTGCAGGAGTCACATAGTGAGTAACCCCATCATCTTCAAAACTCATCAGGATTGAGTCAGAATGCCCTTTGTCAAAAGTAACCGAGTTCCAAACCTGCATAACTGACTTAAAAGAAACACTTGCAGGTTCTGTTAAAGCAAACTTCAATGGGCTTGAATCTAGAAAATCCTGTTCATCAGGATTGACCAGTTGACTTCCTTTCAGGATTAAGTCCTATCAGGATTTGATCAAAATTACATACCTTAAAGAATGACCATCATGATTTGATAATCATCAGGATTTCCTCTCTGTAGCTTTCCTCAGAAATTCTCAAAATTCATCATTCCAAGTTCATTCACCAATTTATTGAAAGTAGCTTCAGGTAGTGGCTTGGTGAATATATCAGCTAGTTGTTGATCAGTAGGAACAAAATGAAGTTCAATTGTTCCTTCCAGAACCTGTTCTCTTATAAAGTGATATCTAATACTGATGTGTTTAGTAAGAGAATGCTGAACTGGATTTCCTGTCATTGCAATAGCACTTTGGTTATCACAATAAATAGGGATTTTTGAGTATGACATGCCATAATCTAACAACTGATTTCTCATCCACATTATCTGAGCACAGCAACTTCCTGCAGCAATGTACTCAGCTTCGCCTGTTGAAGTGGAGATTGACTTTTGCTTCTTACTGAACCATGAAACTAGTCTTCCACCCAAAAACTGACAGCTTCCTGAAGCACTTTTCCTGTCTATTTTGCACCCTGCAAAATCAGCATCTGAATACCCACACAACCCAAAATCTGAATACCAAAGGCCAAGAGAAGGAGTGCCTTTGAGATATCTGAAAATTCTTTTGACTGCAATCAGATGGGGTTCCCTAGGTTTTGCTTGAAATCTTGCACATAGACAGGTTGCAAACATGATATCTGGTCTACTTGCAGTGAGATACAATAAAGAGCCAATCATCCCTCTGTAGTGAGTTACATCTACCTCAGCACCTTGATCAGGATCAAGTTTGGTAGCTGTAGCTATGGGGTCTGTGCACCATGACAGACCTTCAGGATCATCTTCTGTGCCCACATAATTGACGGATGAAGCACTTCAAAATCTTCATGTGGCACAGATAGATGAGTTCTCAAAGATTGCCCAACATCTCCTCACAGCTGGACTACCAAATCAAGATTATGAAGCTATTTTGCTTTGTCACAAGGAAGATGTTGAGGCTCAGACAGAAAAGATTGTGGATGAAGCCTAACAAGATGGGAATGTGGATGCTTGGTTGGATGGAAAGAGAACAGTGAAGCTGAAGGATGCACTGGCTTTTCTCAGGGAGGACTATCTCACAGCCTTGGGGTCTAATGCTAAAGGTCTCTCTCCTGCAGAAATCTATGATTCTGTAAATGAAGTATACAAGAGCCAGCTGAAAGCTATGCATTTCCTTGGGAAAGGTCTCCAGTCAGAAATCTCCACAATTAAGGAAGAGACAGATCATTCCATTGCTCAGCTAAAGAACTGTTATATCTCTGACTTTCCCAAGGTAGATGACATTCTTAAGGAGGTTCAGAAAACAGCCTTTAATGTCACAAAGATGGACTGCACCATAGCTTTGGTCTCAGATAATATGAAGAAGCTTTCTACCAAGCTAGATAATCAGGTGCATGCCAACATCAACTTCAACTCAATGCTCACAGTGCTGTGGAAGAATCAGTATGGGAACAAGCTTGTAGATGAAGTTCCTATTTCTGACATCTCCAAGTTTGACTTCTCCAAAATCAAGGACCAATCCCTCAATTCTTTCAAATCTCAACAACTATTCTCCAAGGTGGATAGCTTGGAAAGGGAAGTGGCTGATCTTAAAGCTGAAAACAAGGTGCTATCTCAATCCTTAGAACAACTCAATAACAAGTTGGATGACCAAAGCAATGCCACATCAAATATCTTGCTAGTCCAACAACAAATGATGACAACCCTGCTAAGAAGCATGAACCTTCCTGTTCCTGGAGAAGCTCAAGACATCTTGTCTGATCCCAAGCCTAAGGGGGAGAAAGGAAAGGAGGTCAGTGTGGAAAAGAGAGGGGGAGTACCTGCCAAGCAACAAAAGCTTAAGGGCAAAATCACTGAAGAAACTTTAAAGCCAATCACTCTTCCCTCTGTGGATGTCATCAATGCACAAGGCCAAAGAAACACAGTCACTACCACCTACTATCCCTCTACTATGCCAAAGGATATCTCAGCTCCTCAAACAACATCAAGTGCCAAACCTGTCAAAGCTACCATAATCACTGAGGCCAAGCTACAAGAAGTTGCCAACTCTCACATCTATCATGATGAGGCTTTTCTGGAGTTTCTGAAAGCCATCTACATCAGTGCTCAAGAAGATGCTAGGATCTATAGAGAAAAGCTAAAGGAAAATATCGAGTACTTTATTGTGGCAGTCAGGAAAATCAAGGAAGTTCATCTAAGAGAAGTAATCATGGTATCCAAGGATAATTGCTTGTGGCACTTATCCTTTCAAACTCTAGAGAAACTGAGGTTTACTGAGCTGACCACAATGCTGGAGTTGATTGAGAAGCATGGGGAGAATAACAGGAGGTTGCATGATGACTTGAAGATAGACCAACTTCAAAGATTGCCTGAGGTTATCTCTAACCCAAGGACAATAATCTTTCAAAGTCTAAACCAAGCCAACAGTATTGATCAACTGGTGATTCCTGCAAATTTGAAAATGAAGAACAATGGAAAAATAAATCAAGTGTTGCAGATGCTGAGAGGCAAGAGAGGAGTTAGAACAACAGAAGAGCTAGAGATAATCCAAATTCTCCAATCTTTCTTGATTCATGGAACTATTCCCGAGTCACTCAAAGAAAGAAGAAAGAAGAAAGATGATGAGGAGGATGATGAGGAGAAAACCTACAAAAGAATAATTCAATCAAGGAGCAATAAGGATGGAGGAAGTGAGAGCAGCAGGGGCAAAACATCAAAGAAATCCAAGAATGATGATGATGACAAGGACTCCAAGGGAAACAAAGAAACTGTTAAGAAGAAGAGTGGAAATCAGCAAGTCAAGGACTTTGCTAGCAGTACCTTAACCACAACACAAGACTTTAAGTCTAGGGTGGGTACTGTTAGCAATGATCCTCCAAAATCAATATCCAAGACTTCTGAACCTGATTTGTCACAGAAGAAAACTGAAGCCATAAAAGAAAAATCAAGAAGACACTTTCACAAAGTCACAGCTAGTGGAGTGTTACAGTGGATGAAAGGGAAAGGGATGAAGCTACTTCCAAATGATGTGGCACTGAAGACTAAATCTCCTTGTTCTAGAAAACTACCTCAAGTGAAGCATATGAAGATCAAGAGTGTAGCCAAAAGAACAAGGATAACAAAGAAGAATGGGGTAATCACTAATGTAGTAGGGATCAAAGTACTTCCTCTGGATGAAGACTATGATGAAGATGCCCTAGCATTTTTGAGAGCTCAAAGAATCTTTGAAGTCAAGGTGAAGCTAGATCATCTAGAGATCAAATACACTGATGGAAGAGAAAGAGAAATGAAGCAAGAAGGCTGGCAATACTTCTCACAATATGAACTTCAAAGAATAAATGCTCTATTGAATTTTGAAGAAAAGGAGGAGAGATTGTGGAAGATAGAGATTGCTACATTCTTGAAGATGCATTCTGATCACAAGGAGAACTTAAGGAAGCTGAATGAAGAGAAGAACATACAGAAAGAGAAAGAGATGGCTGAGATGGAGGAGAGGGCTAAAGAGCTAAGGCAGAAAGGGCTATGCAAGGTAAAACAAAATCCTTATGTTGTGGAATACAAAAATAAAACTGGAGGGAAAAGCAAGATAAGGATGGAGTTTTTAGACTCTCATGTGGAAAGTGCTCTCAAAGCTGCAATTGAAGATCTAGAAGGCTCACCTCTCATTGAAGAACTGATTGCAAGAGATGACTTCAAGCAGCCCTTGTAGACATGAAGAGAAAGGAAGAAGTGAGAAAGAAGAAAGTTTATGATGATTATCTTGAGAAACAAATGGAAACTGAAGCTGTTGAGCAACAAAGATAATCTGTAAGCTTTCAACTTCATCATGTAATCAAATCTCTGTTCATAATGTTCATATATTGTTCTCTCTGTTATTTAATTCCTTTTATGTAAGTTAGGCTTGTTATCAGACATGAAATTGTGCCTAAGTTTCTTCCTCACAATTTGGGGGAGATTGTTAGGCTCAAGGCATGTCTGATTACCACTATTAACAAGCCTAATCATTGTGACTATGTCACTCTACATGACCTAGTGAACTCTATCACTGGGATATAGTATAGGTCTCACTATACTTGTCTTGTTCTCATGAACATTTGCCTTATCTTGTATGCTCAGAATTATAATGAGCTTAGTGAGTTTCTTGCATCTAGAATGTACATAGGCCATTGAATTATTATCCTGGTAGAAGTTCAAAATTGTTCATGCAGTAGGATGAAGATGAATAAGGCCCTGAAGAAATAAGTTGCAGAAATTTGTCTAAGTCATTATATAGCAAAGTTGGAATAAAGCTATGTCGTGAAGTCTCAAAATATCCATGTCGTGAAGTACTGAGATCGCATAGTCCAAAATGAACTATGTCGTGAAGTCTTCATTACTCATATCGTGAAGTGCTGAGATCGCAAAGTCAAATTGTACTATATCGTGAAGTCCTCAAAAAGGCTTAGATCGCGAAGTCCTCAAAAGGCTTAGATCGTGAAGTCCTCAAAAGGCTTAGATCGTGAAGTCCTCAAAAGGCTTAGATCGCGAAGTCCTCAAAAGGCTTAGATCGCGAAGTCCTCAAAAGGCTTAGATCGCGAAGTCCTCAAAAGGCTTAGATCGCGAAGTCTTCAAAAGGCTTAGATCGCGAAGTCCTCAATTTGCCTATGTCGCGAAGTCTTCAAAGGATAGATCGTGAAGTCAGGGAAATGTTGGAGTTCACGATATCAACACTTAGCCGTTTATAACAAGACAAATCAAGGTACATAACCAAAATTCAAAGGAGACAAATACTGAAGCATCAGTTCTGGCAAGGTGGTCCAAAGAACAGATGGCAAATCTACAGCTAAACTTGGAGATAAAGATAAGAGACAAGTAGCTACAGAAACAGGAAAGACTCCGAAAAGCAAGTGGTCCTTCCTGACATAGTGAACCTCTTATGGCAGGTCAAGTTGGACTTTCATTTAGGAGTAGCTGTGTAAATAGGAGTGTGCACTAGTTTGTATAGGTAAATATATATCATGCACACCCTACTGTAAGCTGCAAGAGTGATACACATAGAATTATCTTAAGCACTCTTTCTCTGTAAGAAAACAAGATACAAATTGTTCTTGTTTAGAAGCCAGAATTTCTCTTGTGAGATTTTGGAAGCTGTAGTATTTAATTTGCTTAATACAAAGTAGATTAAAGTGATTGTGTATGTATTGTTTATTTTGATTCCGCATTTTCTTACAGCACAATCAGTTACAGCTTATTTAGTTTTCAAGAATCGAAAATCTATCAAACTATCCATTCACCCCCCCCTCTGTCTAGTTTTCAGGTGGTATTCATTTCTAACATAAACTTTTCCAATTTTTTTGTATTATTGTTTCTAAGATCTAACAAAGTGTGTCAAGTGTTGTGCAAATGGATCATCATGGAACGGTTAGAAGCAATAAAAAAGAAGATTATACCGGTAAGTTGAATTTAAACCTGTAACCATTGAATTGGTTCTCATCAGGTCATCGTTTTCAAAGTTGTATTGGCAATGGATCTTTCACCTATGAACACCTATGTGTGATTACATTGTTCATAAGGTTTTGTCCAAATTTTCAGTTCCATCTCCATTGAAAAAGAGGGCTAGGTTAAACTTTTCTGGGAAGACGGTGTCTCCATCAGTTACCAGCGACATACCAAAGAAGCCAGGTAGTTTTAACTAATGTTTGTAAGCTGCAGTTTAATTTGACGAATTTTTATATTTTTATATTTTTAATATATATTTGGTTTTTTATGTTAATCAGGCCCTTCTGTACTAAATTGTGAAATTCCTCGAAGGTCACCTCTATCCAATATATCTAATGTTTGTAATGATTTGTTTCCTCGAAGATGTAATATTATATCCAACATGTCTAATGTATTGTACGTGTTAATTGAAATAATTTGTAATTGAGAAATTAACAGAAGTTTAAATTGATAATGAAGGAATTTTTTTAGGTATCTGGTGTTATGAACAATGTGAAACACTTCACATCTGAAGACCTTAATGTTGGTATAAGGACAGAGGTTCCAGAGGAGAGGACGAGAGGGGCAACAGGAAATTATTGTTCAAAGTCGGGTATGAATTCTCCTTGAGGTTTACTATTGGAATAGTATTATAGATGATTAGCTTGCTGCGTAAGATGTTACATACTTTTTAATTTTTCAAACGTTTTGGTCATTGTTTATCGAAAGATATCAGGAATAAGATAGATGTCAGTGACAATTCCAGACAGGATCCCACTGTTCTGGCAGAAGTTAAGCCATTTACATATGAAGATTTGAATAGTGTGACTACTTATCCCTTTTGCTTTGTTAGTTTCACCATATAGATTAGTAAAAATTTACTGATATTGACAATTGTATTTCTTCCAGTTCCCCTACCTGTTATTATTAGAAAAAAAGAAGCACCTAGGCAAAATAAACAAGTTAAGAAATCATTCAAAGCAAAAAATAGTGGGCCTGAAACAGTAACTACAGCTGATCTAGACAGAAGAAAAGGTATAAGTGTTGATACGCAAGCTGGTTTGAAACGAAACCTCTTTGTGGAGTCTACAGTTGCTGATGAACATGCAGACGGTTATAAGTACTTTGAAATAGGTAACCATCACATATATTTAATGTTGTGATTGAAGTTGCATTGTCTAAACACTCATTTCAGAGTGTATTTAATATGCAGAGAATTCAAGCATTGATGGAGTTGATAACATTGAGGATGATTTCCTTTATGACGATGACAGTGGTGAGCAGATATATATTTCCGTCTACTGCACGAGTTTTGTAAATGAATAAGTATCGATATTAATTTTAACTAATTCTGATGGTTTAACTTGCAGATGAATACGTTAACTTGGAGTCTGCTACATTGGATGAAGATTACAATAATTTCGTTCACATTGGTATTATCTTCACAATATGTTATATTCAATCTGCGCAATCTTCTACATTTTTTGATATAGAAGCCAGAGGTAATTACATTAATGTACATTTTTTTACCTCACAACTCTAGATGAGTATGTTAGTCTTGGTGGTCCATTGTTTAAATGTCAGCATTGCCAAGCGTTCATGTGGAAGGAAGAGAGAGTGAATAAAAATGTTACACGGGGTAAACCGCAATTCTCTATTTGTTGTAAGAAAGGACAAGTTAAATTACCCCCAAGCCCTCCGACCCCTTCTTACCTCTGGCGTCTCTATGATGATCCCAAGATATCTAGACATTTCAAGAAGTTTACCTGTATATATAATAGTATGTTTGCATTCACCTCAAGTGGTGGTCGTGTTGATAATTCTATAAATAATGGTTGTTCGCCATATGTTTATAGATTGAATGGTTAGAATCATCATGTCTTTGGATCACTAATACCTAATGATGGACAGACTCCCAAGTTCTGCCAACTTTATATCTACGATACTGAAAATGAAATAGCTAATAGGATGAAGTGGGTTGGTGTCGATGATGGAGAAACCGTACAGGCTGGAATTGTTGAAGGTCTGATGAATATGTTGGATGAGACTAATGAGTTGGTCCAAAGATTTCGTATAGCACGTGACCGATTTAGAGAATCTACAATTGTTGATTTGAAAATTACCTTGAAAGTTTGTCGTTCTGAAAGTGGTCGGGAAAATCATATTGGTCCATCAGACGAAGTAGCAGGTATTATGGTTGGTGATTTAGAAGAAACAGAAGAAGTTCGTGACATTATCATTGAAAAGAAGATGGGTGGTTTTGAGCGTGTCACGAGCATTCATCCCAAATTAATGGCACTTCACTACCCAATATTATTTCCGAATGGAGAAGATGGCTACCACAAAGATATATACTATTGTGAAACTGTAGAAAATAATGGGAAGACCAGGCGCAAATGTTCGATGAAGGACTTCTACTCATATAAGTTGCATGTGAGGCATAGTGAAGGTAACTTATACATTTTGTTTGCAGCTGTTTTTTTATAACATTTGTTGTATGTAATCAAATATGTAACATTTTGTTTGCATTTTTGTTTACAACATTTGTTGTATCCAATCAAATATTTAGGAATACAGTTCTGATATTAACTCTGACTGTATGAAATTAGGAATGACACTTCGCTTAGGAGGAAGACTATTCCAGCAATATGTAGTTGATGCTTTCTCATATATTGAACAAGCAAGGCTTTGGTGGTTTAGGAGTCATCAAACTACTTTACGGAATGAACTTTATAACCACATTTGTGATTATCTTCAGAAAGGCGATGGGGATGCAAGTAATGTAGGTAAAAGCATAATCTTACCTGTAGGCTTTGTAGGGTCGAAACGTTATATGCAACAAAATTTTCAGGATGCTCTTGCTGTTTGTCGTCACGTTGGGCATCCTGATATTTTCCTTACCATGACGTCCAATCCGGCATGGGATGAAATTATTCAAATGATGAAACTTATACCTCATGGAACGCCGCAAGATAGTCCTGATATTATTGCCCGGGTATTCCACTTGAAACTGCAACAGTTGTTGGAAGACATAAAAAAGAAATCTTTCTTTGGGACCTGTTTAGGAGGTACTATCTGAATATATTATTACAATTACATTTTGGTGCAATGGTTTTAGGTGGATTACAATATAAATATGTGCACAAATATTTGCAGTGATGTACGTAGTTGAATTCCAAAAGCGTGGACTTCCTCATGTGCACATGCTAATATGGCTTGATTCGACTTCAAAAAAAAATGTGAAACAAAATGTAGATAAATTCTGCTCGGCAGAGATTCCTGATCCTGTCATTGATCCAGTTGGATATGAAGCGGTGAATTCGTTTATGATTCATGGTCCCTGTGGTGCAGAAAATTTGAAATCTCCGTGCATGAAAGATAACAAATGTCATCGGCATTTTCCCAAAAATTCTGTGATTTCTAAATTAATTGTTTTTGTAAAAGTACTCAGTCGTTCTCCTGGCATAAAATTAACTTTATGCCATTTCATTTATGTTTTTCAGGTTTTGTTCAAGCACAACTTTTGATGACTCTGGATTTCCTCTCTACATGCGCCGAAACTCTGGTATTACTGTGAAACTACGTAAATCTGAACTTGATAACATGTGGGTTGTTCCGTATAACAGAGACCTGTTGGTGAAATTTCAATGCCACATGAATATTGAAATTTGTAGCCACGCAAGAAGTCTTAAGTACCTTTTCAAATATTGTTTGAAAGGACATGATAGGGCAACGGTTGAGGTTAGAAGTTCCAAAACTAACAAGACTGTTATTGTTGATAATCATGTTGACGAAATTCAGGCCTTCTTTGATGGGCGTTATATATGTGGAGCTGAAGCTGCATTTCGTATATTTGGTTTTGATATACATCACAGGTCAATATCTGTGGAACACCTACCTTATCACTTGCCTGGACAAAAGAATTGTACATTTCGATCTAATGAAAATTTGGCAAAAGTAGCAAATCGTGAAAAGAATAGGAGTAGTAAGCTTGAAGCTTACTTCCACCTGAACAAGATAGATGTTAATGCTAGGAAATTTACATACGATGAAATCCCGCGGTATTATGTTTGGAACCCTATAGACTGTATTTGGACTATTAGGAAGAGGGGTCTTCATATAGGACGTTTAACTTTTACCCATCATAGTACCAGGGATTTGTGGTATTTACGTCTGTTGCTTTCAAAGGTTTGTGGTCCTACTTCGTTCGAGGATATAAAGATAGTGAATGGAGTTCTATATGCTACTTTTCAGGAAGCGTGCAGTGCATACGGTCTTTTAGATGATGATAAAGAGTGGCATGAGGTGCTTACAGATTGTGCCAAATTTGGGGTTCCCCAGCAAATTCGAGAGCTTTTTGTTCGTATTATAGTAAATTGTCAAGTAGCTGATTTACAGAAATTGTGGATGAACCATTGGAATGAAATGAGTGATGATATTTTGGTTATTCGTAGAAAGTTGAGTAGAATTCCTGATTTGGTTTTGTCCACCGAGGAAATTCAGTTCTTCGTACTAACTGGTGAGTTTATATTTAATTTTTTCTATAATCATTGATGTTAGTGAAGATACTATTATATAATCATTTGATTGATAATTTTTGTTTTTTGGTAGAAATTGATAAATTGCTCAGAGCAGTTGGCAAATCTCTAAAGAGCTATCCCCAGATGCCACAGCCTCCACCCAGTTATTTGGAAGTTGGTATAAATAATTTGGTCATGGAGGAAATGAACTATAACCGAAAAGAAATGGGAATAGACTTCATTGATTTATATTCGAAATGTAATGCTGAACAGAAAGACGTTTTCACTTCTGTGATGGAATCTGTTGAAATCGACAAGGGCGGATTGTTTTTTATTTATGGGAGTGGTGGTTGTGGGAAGACGTATATTTGGATAACTATAATTTCGAAATTACGATCTGAAGGAAAGATTGTCCTCCCAGTAGCGTCATCTGGCATAATAGCTACTCTTCTCCCTGGTGGGCGTACCGCTCATTCCCGTTTCAAGATACCTATCGTACTTGATGATTATTCAATGTGCAATATCGCTCATAATTCCGACATAGCTGAGCTAATTCGAAACACAAATTTGATTATCTGGGATGAAGCTCCCATGCAACATAGATATGCATTTGAATGTTTGGATAGTTCATTACGGGATATTATGAGATCAGTTGATCCGAAATGCTACCACATGCCCTTTGGAGGGATTACTGTGATTCTTGGAGGTGATTTCAGGCAGATATTACCTGTAATTAACCATGGTTCACGTAGTGACACTGTTTGTTCTTGCATTACCAGATCTAAGCTATGGAGTATTTGCAAAGTTTTCGTGCTGAGAAGGAATATGCGTCTGAATAAAGGGAATACTCCTGCAGAGAATGATTTATTGAATAAGTTTACGCAGTGGGTTCTTGACGTTGGTGATGGTAAAATTATTCATCAAAGGCCTGAGATTTCAGATTCTGAAGAGTATGAAATTTCACTCCCGAGTTACATGTGTAATCTAGGAAACGCAAATTCAGTTGATAATATGATACTTAGCATATATCCTGATTTCCTGGAGAACTACAAATCTGCTAAGTATCTCAGTGAACGGGCAATTTTAACTCCAAAAAATGAGACTGTGTTACATCTGAATTCATTGATTGTAGAAAAAATTCCAGGAGATTCAGTTTCTTATTATAGCATTGACAAAGGTGAAGATTTTGGTGGTACAAAAGTGGAGTTGAGCCTTGCATTTCCCACCGAATATTTAAATTCTCTAAGCCTTTCGGGAATGCCAGCTCATGAACTTAAACTAAAAGAAGGTGTTGTTGTGATGCTTATGAGGAATTTAAACCAAACTCTTGGTCTGTGCAATGGTACAAGAATGATAGTTACAAAGTGTTTGAATTATTGTGTTGAGTGCGAAGTAATTTCAGGAAGTTATGTTGGCACGCGTTATTTTATACCTCGAATTGAATGTTGTCCATCTGATACAAGGCTTCCATTCAAGT
Organism: Heracleum sosnowskyi; assembly: GCA_030848705.1. Taxonomy (NCBI): domain Eukaryota; kingdom Viridiplantae; phylum Streptophyta; class Magnoliopsida; order Apiales; family Apiaceae; genus Heracleum; species Heracleum sosnowskyi. Next base: position 33,996,897 of record CM061235.1, on the reverse strand, counting down.
TTATTCGCAAGCAAATGCCTCTTCAGATATGCTATGCAATGACTATTAACAAATCGCAAGGACAATCACTTGAAATGGTAGGGTTGTTCTTGCCGAAGCCAGTTTTCACTCATGGTCAACTATATGTTGCCATAAGTCGAGTGACACATCCCAACGGTCTCAGATTTTTCATCGAAGATGATAAAGGTTTTAGCACAAATTCAACATACAACGTTGTGTACAAAGAAGTTTTCTACAACTTACCGGTTGTTTAGTTTGTAAGATAACAATCTCTGTATGAAGTATAAATTTCCGAACCCCGCATTATCATATAATCATTTTTTGTGTTTTGTTCCATTGTAAGCACCCTTCTATATTAGGTCTGATAAATGTTATAATGAATATGTTACAACTGTCACTTGGGTTGGTCTGTACAAAATGAGGCTTGAACTCATTATGGTTGGTTTGAAGCCCATTTTTTACTATCCAAAAAATGAACGATAAACAATCCCTTTTAGGTTAAACATGAATTGAGTTCGTCCCAAAAATTATTTAAATATAGAATTCCAAGTATTTTTCTGGTTGAACTTACAATATAATTTTTGTCGCATAGTAAATATGGTAAATATTGTAATACAAATTACCAATTGCATTTCTTTCAATATGTTAGTCAACCTACATAATTAGAAATCATAGTTGTTGTTACAATAGTCATACATTGTGAGAGACACTTTGCACCTTGCACATTTTATACTCTCAATATCATCAATACGTCTTGGCCATGATAAACTGTTGAAATGTTCTTCATACCCTTTCTCAGCACTGCTGCATATTGTTGGAACACTTTTGTAATCGTGATTAATGTGTTCCCATCCCCTCTTTAAAACATGCATGTCCATAATCCATTTTCTTACAAAAGCATCTCCGCAATATTCCTGTATTAATTCAACTAATTTATTGATTGAATGATCTGCTTCATGTTCACCATAAAGTATTTTGAAAAAGTGATATGATAACTTCGATTTGAAATGACCTTCCTCACTCAGCGAATGTAGTATAAAAAAGGCATCGTCCTTTTCACCAGTTTTCCTTGCGAGGTGCCACGCTGGGAGATAAAACAAAGCATCATGAACCCCAAGATTTGATGCATAATTCATGAATGGTTCAAATTGTGAATTCCATTCTCCGACTTTGAAAAACTTGCAGAGATCAATTTCTTCTAGAACATGCGCTTGAGTTAGATGACTCTTACCATTCTTCCATATTCTAAATGCATTTGCAAAATCTTCAAAGTTGAATTGTTGTAGTAATATACTTATCATAAAAGGCGGTACATCTTCGAAATTGACCATTTTGCAGAGGTGAACTGTTAAAAAACAAAAACAATTGTAACTTGCAAATTTTAAATTGCAGACGTGTTATTTAAGGTCAGTTCTTAATGTGACATGTATTAAAATGTTAAATGTAGTGCTATTTTTCTTTAATTTATTGATGCAGATGCATTGAATAAGTTTGCCTTTTTTCTCTTTTAATGTGACAAGCTATTTTTCAACTTCCGAGGATAGTAGTCTCAGTATTTGTACTTTAGAGTTTCACTGTGCATTACACTCTACAGTTTTCAAAGAACTTTTCTTCTTCCTTTTTGCTTCTGTACAGTAGTTATATCTAATGTCCACGCTTCAATACAGCTCAACCCTATACATCTACAATGTCTTGACAACTCTTTTTGCATTGGAAACGTAAAAATGTTGAATTACCCACAACCACTTACCCACACGTATACCCATGTCTGTCAACTCTCATTAATGCTCTTATCAAATCCACCAACAACCTATATCTCTCTGTTATAAATTGGTTGTATGTAATTTTTCTCCTGCATTCCAACTATATCCTTCTCATTTGATTTATGTGGCGTCCATATATGTACCGTCCATATATGTGGCGTCCAAATATTTTCTGTAGAAAATTATTTTGAAACCAAAAACAAATTTTCGATAAATATTTGTCATTACTCAAAAAAATAAAAATTCAAACCCTATTATAGTAATAAAAAATATAGTGTTTGCAAATTTCAACACATATACCCAATAAGAATTACATTCAAAAATATACCTGATGTGTTTTATTCGATTCACAAAATAAAAGTTTAAATTATAGATGTCTTATCCTATGCATTTAGAGCACCCACTTCTCATAAAGTTATAATTAAACAATTTTAATTATAAAAATTGACATTTTGTTTTATATATAATTGAATGTCCACTTTCTACCTTAACGTTTGTAAGATCAAAATGATTGGACGACTAAGGAAAACTTTTCATGTTTTTATGTATCTGAAGTATCACCCAAATCTTAACAGTTGTCATTTAAGAGACTACCCTTCCTTAAGTTTTTTATAATTCTTCATTTTCCGTTAAATTTCCAATTTTGTTACTTCAAAATACTTAGAATAGTATGTTTAACATTATCCAAGTCTGTAATCCTTATTAGATTAAAAGAATTGGGTTATCTCTTTATTTATAATAAAAGCACATTATTTCTCAAAATATATTTATTACTTTAAATACATTACAAAATATACCTTTTATCTGTCTTTTCACCCTTTTAATTGATCTTCATGACAATAAATTAATGAAGAAATAAGATTTGAGAAAACATTTCGACCATTACATTTAAACTTTTTTAAATATAAAAATTGACATTTTGTTTTATATACAATTGAATGTCCACTTTCTACCCTAACGTTTTTAAGATCAAAATGATTGGACGACTAAGGAAAACTTTTCCTGGTTTTATGTACCCGAAGTATCACCCAAATCTTAACAGTTGTCATTTAAGAGATTACCCTTCCTTAAGTTATTTATAACTAGATTTATAACTCGTGCGAGGCACGGGTATGATCTAAACTTATATATCATTGGACTACTTACATGTTTTAAAAATGAACTATTTGTCCTGTTAGATATTTTTTATTTTGATTTTAATAGGACCTACTCCTATTTATAGAAAAGGTAAATTAAAAGAATTTTGAAGTTTTGAATTTTGCAGTAGTCGTGATTGAGTATGGACGTCCATTAGTTTGGAAGAGACAGTCAATAAATTAAGAAGAAATTGAGTTGATTTACATCAGTTGTCTTAATTTTATATGTTTTGTGTATAATATACACGATAATAGCTATCTCTTTCATTAATTTCATCAAATGCGTGATAGTCAACCACCTGCACGGTTCAGAACGTATGTTTTTGGTTTTGACGTAAATAAGGTGTAACACGACATGACTATATGGATGTCGATGGAAATGAACACATGAACACACGCTTAATCCGATAATCATGGTTACAAACGGTAAACCTAAGTTGTTAGCTTTATAACTCGTGTGAGGCACGAGTATGATTTAATTTTTTTTATTGGACTGTTTACATGTTTTAGAAATGAACTATTTGTCATGTTAGATGTTTTTCATTTTGATTTGTAATAGGACCTACCCCTATTTATAGAAAATGTAAATTAAAAGAATTTTGAAGTTTTGAATTTTGCAGTAGTTATGATTGAGTATGGATGTCCATTGATTTGAAAGAGACAATCAATAAATTAAGAAGAAATTGAGTTCATTTGCATGAGTTGCCTTAATTTTATATGTTGTGTGTATAATATACATGCTAGTAGTCTTTTTCATTAATTTCATCAAATACATGATAGTCAACCACCTGCACAGTTCAGACTATATGGATGTTGATGGAAATGAACACACGCTTAATTCGATAATCATGGTTACAAATGGTAAACCTAAGTTCTTAATTTAGACACTGTCTTAAAATTATGTTCTTGAGTCCCAAATATTACGAAGATAATTCTAAGTAGTTAGATAATTTTGTTATTGATGTTCATTGACCATATTGGTTGCGCGATGTTTTTTGTTTCAAGAGATTTTTGGTTTCTTTTTCGAACCTGCCCCTGCCTCATCATTGGGAGCAGTAACTGACGCCGTAGATATTGAGTTTATGTGCACTATAGTTTATCTGTCATGTCCATCTAGATTGTAGGAGATACTTTGCACTTCGAATATACATTCCTTGCCTACGATGTTGTTGACCATTTGTGTTAGGAATATGTTGTTCTTGATGATAAACATAAAACACTTAGTAGAATTTGTGTAAAGTCATTTTGTAGCTGTCAACGAAATGGCATGCTTTGCAGCATTCCGTTGACAGGAAGCTCATCAACGAAATGAGTGATGTAGCAATTGCACTGTACAATACTTCTAGTTTGATATGCATTTCATTGTAGATATTGGATAGGTTTTCTAAGTCATGTTGACTAAGTACTAGATAGGCAAAATAGGTTGGTTAATTGTAAATATCTTATGCCTTGTAATTTTGCCTAAGTGAAGACATGTCAACGGAATGAAGTTTACTCATCAACGGTATGGAGTTTACTCATCAACGAAATGAAGAATAAAGCTATCAACGAAACACATCTCCCTGCTATCAACGAATCATTATTGCTTTTCTGAATAGTTGACAAAGTGATAGTGACAGTTTACTGAACAGATCTAAAGGAGATGTGGAAGTGTACTTTGCATTGGAAACCATTAAAATGGACATGGGGAATAAGGAAACATCCCAGTTTCCAATTGGGCTCTTGGGAGTGATCATAATAAGCATGAAGACAAAAGCAAATATCTCCAAGGACCACTGGACAAAGGGATGAAAAGCAAACTATTGGCGGTTACTCATTGTACTTTTAGTGTAGCCAAAAATAGAGTTGTTACTTTAGAAAGAAGAGAAGAAAAACAAATAGATTGTATTAGCTATCTTTGAGAGCATTTCTTCTCTACATTATTGTAACTGAGCAGCTGTGTACTTTTGTATCACAGATTATTTCCGCAATAAAAATCACTTCAGTTGGATCATCAAACAATCCAACTGAAATTATTAAGTGCTTGTGGTTTTTATTTTATAAGTTCAGTTTTAATTTGTAAGTTGTTTTTAAGTTTGATAAATATCAAGAATTGTATTCAACCCCCCCCTTCTACAATTCTGTTAGGTCATTTGGGATTAACAATTGGTATCAGAGCGAGCTTCTAACTTACAAGAAGTTTAAAGATCAAGACCAAAAACAATAACCATGGTGAAGAAGGATGCAGGTGTAAATATACCAGTTCTTGATAAGGACAATTACTTTCATTGGAAAGTAAAGATGCATTTACATCTCATGTCTATGGATGAGAGGTATGTAGACTGCATTGAGAAAGGTCCACACGTTCCCATGAAGTTTGCATCTAGAGTTGGAGTGCCAGATGATGCTCCTGATGTGGAAATTCCAAAACTTGTCTCAGAATGGACTATTGAAGATTTTGCAGAAATCCATAAAGATAAAAGAACCATGAACATCTTGTTTAATGGTTTGGAGCAAGAGATGTTTGACAATGTCATAAACTGTACAACCTCCAAAAAAGTATGGGACACTGTTAGAACTCTCTGTGAAGGAACTGAGCAAGTTAGGGAAAATAAAATGCAACTCCTTATACAACAATATGAGCATTTTCATTTTAAAGCTGGTGAAACCCTAAATGACACGTTTAGTAGGTTTCAGAAGCTTTTGAATGGATTAAAGTTGTATGGGAGGATCTATCAAACGAAGGATTCAAACCTTAAATTTCTTAGAGATCTTCCAAAAGAATGGAAGCCTATGTTTCTCTCAGAAACACTCAATAGTACAAAGATTACACTCTTGAAAGGCTTTATGGAACTTTGAAGACATATGAGTTGGAAATGGAGCAAGATGAATAAATTGAAAAGGTACAGAAGAAAGGTGGATCTATTGCATTGATTGCATCTGTGAACCAACTGGAAGATGACAATGAAGAAGCTGCAAAGGCCACAACTAGTCGAGCTAGTTGTAGGAGTGATGTTAGCAAGGGTAAAGGCAAGATGACAGAAGAAGAAGAACCAGAACCAGCCAACTTGGATGACTTAGATGAGATTGATGAACACATTGCTTTTATGTCAAGAAAATTCTCTAAGTTCAAGTTCAAGAGAAACTCAGAAGCAAGGCCACCAAGGAGAGACTTTCAACCCAGCAAAAATAACTGGATTGAAAAGTCTAAATCTAAATGTTTCAATTGTGGAATGCTTGGTCACTTTGCTGGAGACTGCAGAAAGCCCAAGGTTGAGAAGGGCAACAGGAAATTTGAGCCTGTTGATTATAAAAAGAAATACTTTGAACTTCTCAAGCAAAAAGAAAAGGCTTTCATGTCTCAGGAGTATGATTGGGCTGGTAATGGTGAAGATTCTGATGATGATGTTGAGTATGTCAACTTGGCTCTTATGGCTAACAATCATGAGCAGGAAGCAAGCTCCTCAAGCAACCAGGTAACAATTACTAATCTTTCTGAGCTTTCTAAAGAAGAATGCGATAGTGCAGTAAATGAAATGTCTACTGTACTATATAATTTGAGTGTTACTCTTAAATCACTTACCAAAGAGAATTCAAGAATAAAAGAGACTAATTTGCTCTTAAGTGATAGGAATGCAATGTTAGAAGCACAGCTCATTGAATTTGAGAAAATGAGGTGTGTTAGTAGGGATGCTAAGAAGGAACTTGAGAACGTGTTAGAAAGGGAAGAAATTCTTAAAACACAACTTGAAATAGAACAAAGTGTGATTGCTAAATGGAAAGATGCCAGGAATGTTGCTAACAACATCATTAATGTTCAAGGTATGAAACTTTCTGTGAACAATCATGGAAAAAGAACAAAGAGAAGCTAGGGTATGTTGGTGAAACCTTAGAATCAGAAACAGAGTCAACAAACAACAATGATCATTTGTTGAAGGTTGATATGTCAACGGAATGCAATGTTTCGTTGACAGATGAACCATCAACCGATCAGGCTGTTTCGTTGACAGAGAAAAGAAAAGAAGAACTCACTAGACTTAATAACAAGTATGGTCCTGTCACCAAGAACTTTGTTCAAGGTGAGTCTAGTAAATAAAAGAAAGTTGAGAAGCCTGTTGAGAGAGCTAATGTAGGTCACTTGTCCAACAAGAAATTGAAAGATAAGTTAGAGAATGTTCAAGTTGAGGCTAAGGGAAATAAAAAGAATAACAGGAATGGCAAAGTAGGGATTAACAAACACAACAATTACACACCTGATAAATATGCTCCTAGAAAGACATGTGTTAATTGTGGAAGTGTTAGTCATTTATCTACTAACTGCAAATCTGTTAAGAAGACTGCTAAAGTGAAAATGTCTAAGCCTGCAATGAATGGTTCTATGCCTACAATGCCTGTTATGCCTAACATGTTTGCTCCATATGCACAATTTCAGAATCCATATGCTAGCATGTCATTTGTGCCTAATCCCTACATGAATATGTTTAATGTGCCACAAATGCCATGGAATATGAATAACATGTTTGTTCCTCCAACTATGCATGCTGTGAATGAAAATGTGAGCAACCCTCAGAAATCAACACCAAGGGTAAAGATTGATTTAAATCAATCTGAGCCCAAGGTGAAAAATGATATAAAAGGAAAAGCAAAGGCTAACAAAACAGGACCCAAGGAAACTTGGGTACCAAAATCAACTTGATTTGGTTTTGTTGTGTGCAGGGAGACAAAAGGAATCTTTGGTACTTGGATAGTGGTTGTTCAAGACACATGACTGGTGATTCTACCCTGCTCACAGAGTTTCAGGAAAGAGCTGGCCCCTGTATTTCTTTTGGAGATGACAGCAAAGGCTACACTAAGGGATATGGCTTGATTTCAAAAGAGAATGTCATCATAGATGAGGTTGCATTGGTGGATGGTCTTAAGCACAATTTTCTTAGTATCAGCCAACTTTGTGACAAAGGATTTTTAGTTACTTTTTCTAAAGAAGCCTGTGTTGTTTCTAAAGGAGGAAACAACAATGTGGTAATGACTGGATTCAGAAGAGGAAATGTGTACATTGCTAACTTTAGTAGCACAAGTCCAGACACCATCACTTGTCTCTTCAGCAAGGCAAGCAGGGATGAAAGTTGGCTATGGCACAAGAAATTGTCTCATCTGAATTTTAAAGTTATGAATGATTTGGTGAGGAAAGATCTTGCTAGAGAATTCCACAAGTGGAGTTTTCCAAGGATGGTTTGTGTGATGCCTGTCAAAAAGGGAAACAAAAGAAGGCATCATTCAAAAGCAAGACAGAGTCATCAATTGTCCATCAGCTTGAATTACTTCATATGGATCTGTTTGGCCCTGTAAATGTCATGTCTATCTCAAAGAAGAAATACTGTCTTGTGATTGTTGATGATTTTTCTAGATTTACATGGACCTTCTTTTTACACTCAAAAGATGAGGCAAGTGAAATCATTATCAATCACATCAAGATGGTAAACAATCATCCTGATTTCAAAGTAAGAAGGATTAGGAGTGACAATGGGACATAATTCAAGAATTCAAGCATGAAGGTGTTCTGTGAAGAAAATGGTATTTTGCATGAGTTTTCAGCAGCAAGGACACCACAACAAAATGGTGTAGTTGAAAGGAAAAACAGAACACTTATTGAAGCTGCAAGGACAATGCTAGATGAATCAAAGTTACCAACTTACTTTTGGGCTGAGGCAGTTAACACAGCTTGCTTCACTCAAAATATTTCTTTGATTAATCAGGCCAAGGGAATGACCCCTTATCAACTACTCAAAAGAAAGAAGCCACTATTGGATTTTCTTCATGTCTTTGGATGCAAGTGCTTTGTTCTGAGAAATCAAGCTGAGCATTTGGGGAAATTTGAAGCAAAGGCAGATGAAGCAATATTTGTGGGATATGCAGCAGGGAAAGCTTACAGAGTCTATAACCTCAGAACCAACATTGTTATGGAATCTGTACATGTTGTTTTTGATGATCTCAAAATTCAAGGTCTCTGTGATGAAGGTTTCCATGAAAGTCTTTCTTTTGAGAATGAGGAAGGAGATCAAGTGAATCATGTTAAGGCTACTGAGAAACAACCTAAAGTTGTTGTATCTAGCACAGATGAAAGCAGCAGTGAAGATGAAATTGCTGCATTAAGATTGAAAAGAATAGCTGCTAGCAGACCAAATGGTCATTTCGTTGACAGTCATGATGGTGGATTCATTGACAGTCAAAATGAGCGTTTCGTTGACAGCCAAAATGGTCTAACCGTTGACAGTCATAGAAATGCTTCTAGAAGTGATCAATTAGGGACAATAAACTCAGGGGGAGTTTCTCAAGGACAAATATCCAATCAAGGCAATCATGATCATGAAGCTACCTCTTCAAGAGCAAATCTACCTCCCTCAAGGAAATGGACTAAAGATCATCCCTTTGAACTTATTATAGGTGATGTTTCTTCAAAAGTCCAAACTAGAAGAGCAACTCAAGAAGAATGTCTATATAGTAGCTTTCTGTCTCAAGATGAGCCAAAGAAAGTTGAGGATGCACTTCTAGATCCAGATTGGGTTTTAGCTATGCAAGAAGAGCTAAACCAATTTGAGAGGAACAATGTTTGGAAGCTGGTGCCCAAACCTAAGGACAGGAGTGTCATAGGCACAAAATGGGTGTTCAGAAACAAGATGGATGAAAATGGCATAGTCGCAAGGAACAAAGCTAGATTGGTTGCAAAAGGCTATTCACAGGAAGAGGGAATTGATTTTGATGAAACCTTTGCTCATGTTGCAAGACTAGAAGCAATAAGGATTTTCCTAGCCTATGCAGCCCATGCCAATTTCAAAGTCTATCAAATGGATGTGAAGAGTGCTTTTCTGAATGGGGAATTGGAAGAGGAGGTGTATGTAAGTCAACCTCCTAGTTTTGAAGATGATGATTTTCCAGAATATGTATACTTCCTCCTTAAAGCACTCTATGGTTTGAAACAAGCACCTAGAGCCTGGTATGACACACTTTCACAGTTTCTCCTTGAGAATCACTTCACTAGAGGTACTGTAGATAAAACTCTGTTTCACAGGGTTGTGAATGGCTCTACTATACTTGTTCAAATTTATGTAGATGACATAATCTTTGGGTCTACAGATGTGAAACTTTGTCAAAAGTTTGCCAAGCTTATGCAAAGTAAATATGAAATGAGCATGATGGGAGAATTAACTTACTTTCTTGGTCTTCAAGTGAAGCAAGTTAATAAAGGCATTTTCATTAGTCAAACAAAATATATTAATGATTTATTAAAGAGATTTAACTTAATGGAATGCTCTCCTGCCAAAACTCCCATGCCTACTGCCACCAAACTTGAATTGAATACTAAGGAAAAATCTGTGGACATTTCAAGTTACAGAGGCATGGTAGGCTCACTTTTATATTTAACAGCTAGTAGACCTGATATTATGTTTGCTACATGTCTATGTGCTAGATTTCAGGCTGATCCTAGGGAATCCCATTTAGTTGCTATTAAAAGGATTTTCAGATATCTCAAAGGAACACCAAACCTTGGCATTTGGTATCCTAGAGAATCTGGCTTTGAACTAATTGGTTATTCAGATGCAGATTATGCAGGATGTAAAATTGACAGGAAAAGCACAACTGGAGCCTGTCAGTTCCTAGGAAACAAGCTTGTGTCATGGTTCAGCAAGAAACAAAACTCAGTTTCTACCTCCACAGCTGAGGCTGAGTATATTGCAGCTGGAAGTTGTTGTGCACAGATTTTATGGATGAAAAATCAACTACTTGATTATGGAATAAGAGTTGAGAAAATTCCTATCTTCTGTGACAATACTAGTGCCATTGCCATAACTGAGAATCCAGTGCAGCATTCAAGGACCAAGCACATTGACATCAAGTACCATTTCATTAGAGAACATGTTATGAATGGTACTGTGGAGTTACATTTTGTTCCAAGTGAACAACAACTTGCAGACATCTTTACCAAGCCACTTGATGAATCAACATTCTCAAGATTAGTAAGTGAGCTAGGTATGCTAAATTTATCTTAATTATTTATGAGATGTTTACAAGTTAAAATGTAGCCAGAAATTTGCTATGTTTTTCTGTGAATTAATTTTCTCAGGAAAAAGTAAAATTTTGTCTAAGTCAAAATTACTATGTCAACGAAACAAACCATTTCGTTGACAGTCTTAGAATTTTTCTGGGTGTTTCGTTGATAGCTCTTTTATATCAACGAAACGCAGCTTTATCAACGAAATAAGACGGGACTTTAACCGCCCAATCCTGATTCGTTGATTTAGCACAATTAATCTGAACCGTTGAAATTTGACACGTCCGTTACCACGATCTATACATACACCCCTGTAAGTATAAATCATGGTAATACTTTAAAGGTAACGGTTTTATTTTTAAGCCAATCCAGTAATTTACATTGATTGTTGGATTTAATTTCTGAGAATTTTTGGGGGAATATTTAAGAAATTCTATTTTCTTTAATTCTTTTTTTACCTGTTCTCAAAAATTCCAAAGGCTTTTCTTTCTTCTTCTCTCTAAAAAGCAATTCAGTTCGAAGCTTTTCTACACTCAACAATGGCACCCATAGTCAAGCTTATGTCTGCTGGAGGGTTTATCTATGAGAAAAACAACTCCATCCCCTTTGTTGTCAAGGAAAGCCCGAACATCATCTTTTTCAAGATGATGGACTTCATGAAGAATTGCAAGTTGAGCTATGCAATGTTTCACTCTACGCCACTCTACAATGAGATAATCGAGGAGATTTGGACCTCATGTGAGTATAGTGGGACAAATTGCACTTTGCAATTCACCATCCAAGGTAATGAGTATATAGTTAATTCTGATGTATTGCAAGCATGTCTACATATTCCTGAAAATAACTGTAATGCTTTGCCTACAAACACTGAAATTGTTAACATGCTAAATTCTATAAACTACTCTTTGCCTACTGATAATTTGGGTAAGATTATTAGAAGAGGTCTGGTTAGAGAATACAGCTATTTAGCTGATGCATTCATAAAGGTATTTTCTGGCAAAATTAGTAATTTTGATGCATTAACTAATTCGATGTTAATTCTCTTAACCATGCTTCTAACTGATAGATATTATAACTTTAGCACCCAACTTATGTATGAAATTGGTACTAAGTTGGGTGATAAGGCAAATAGGAAAAAGAATATCTATTATGCTAGATTTATGATGTTGTTGGCTAACCATGTTAGTCCAACACCATTAGTTATCTCTAACCCTGTTTCCAGGTTTGAGTGTTTTGTGCAAGAGAAGAGGGTTTTGACAGATATCCTGAGACTTAACCACAATGGTGATGTCCCAGTGGTGTATCTGCCCATCATTGAGGTAACTTCTTCTAACCCTGTTAGTGTAGTTGCTACTTCTATTGTTTCACCTACCAATGTTGCTATGGAGTCTGTAGCTGTGTCCCAACAGGCTCCTGCCCAAGCAGCAAAACCTAAATCTAAGAAATCCTCAAAGCCAACCTCAGGTGCTTCTCAAAAGGCACATGTTGCAAAAACTACATCACAACCCAAGGGGAGTGATTCTGGAGCTGTAAGAGGTGAGGGAAGGGGTGAACATCAAAGAAACCCCAAGAATAAGGAAGGAAAGGATAGTGTGTCCCAACCAAGCCCTATTGTGTCTTCCCAACAAGGCACAATGAGTAAAATGGATTTAAACACAAGTCTAGTTGCATCCTCCCAAAAGGATGTGATTATTGAAACAGGCTCTCCTCCAAGAGCACACTCCAAGAGGGTAAGGGACACTTCAAGCCCACAGTCTACATTTTCCCAATACCAAAGAAGAGTGAAGCAAAAATCCAAGGGTTCACAGGGTGCACACACTCTGGAAGCAACACTTCCAGTTTCACAAATTCAGTTTGATGTAACCCCTATTATTACTTTGGGGTTACAGTCCCATTCTCTAAACATCAATTTTGAACTATCTCCATCAAATTCACCAACTCAGTCTTTAGATGTGGACATGATCCATTCATCTATTCCTGATTCTCCAACTCTTATCTTGGAGAAGCCCCACTCTAAAGCTGGTGGTCATCACTTGTTAAGTGATTTTTTGGGCCATCAACCAACTTTTTCTGAAGTTACAAGAGGATTTGTGGACCAATCTATAAAATCAATCACCACAGATTCTACTGTAATTTCACTTTCTCAAAGTGCTTTATTGACTTCATCAACGAAACAGTCTCTTTCGTTGACAAGTGTTTCTCCATCATCGGTATCCATACCGTTGACAGTTCAAACTACCATTCCGTTGATAGGTCATTCTACACCCCTTATTGAAAATCAAGTTGTTTCCACAACTAGTGTAGATGACCTGGTGGTAGTTGAGACACTTTTAGGTTTGAGAGGGAGTGAAATTGAGAGGCTGGCTTGTAGCCAGGCAAAAGGAGATAATGAGAGTGAGAGGCTGGCTATTTCTTCCAGCCAGGCAAAAGGAGAGGCTGAGGGTTCCACCTTAGTAGGTGAAGGTGAGGGTGTGAGAGGTGTGAGCCATGGGGAGCCCATGATGCAAGAATATAGAGGAGAGAGAGAAGGGACTACAGGAGCAGCAAGGGAGGAGGCAGCCATTGCTAGTGAGTTAATGAGGGTCAATGAGGGAGAAAGGGAACTTACTTTCGAAGAGCATTATCAACAAACTCTGGATAGTATTTCCCTGGATCCTGAGACCTTTACTCACCCTGTGCCAGCCTATCAAATTATGGCTCAACAGGGCAATGTGGAGGTAGAGAGGTCACTAAACCTAATTCATACAAGTGCATCAATGAAAAGAGAAAAGGATGCCTTGACCAATCTATCTCCAACAGCTGCAGCAAGTGGAGACTTTGATTTTTCTGATGATGAGGACAACTTTGGTGACAATCTACAGGTGGCCACTACTTCACAGACTGGGACTTCTGTGGTGCCCCCTACACCAAACTGGCTTTCTCAGGATGGTCATGGAAGAATCAACCTGGATGCTGCAATCACTAGACAGTACAATGAAGCCTTCTTGGCCCATGCATCTGTTAGTGTTGAACACAAGCCTTTCTACAAAGCCATTATGGACTCCTTGGAGATTCAAAGGCTACAAATGTTGCAGACCAGGATGGAAGCAAGGGACATCAAGGACTCTGTTGGGAACTTGAAGGATGCTATAGACAGGAGGCTTGATGAGAAGCTTCCCTCTCTCACTGTGTCCAAAATGAACAGGTTTTTCTCCAAGGAACCTGAAGTGTCCTCTTCTTTGAAGACTCTTTCCTCTAGAGTGGACAAAGTAGAGGCTACACTTTCTCAAATGCAAAAGAACAGGAGAAGCAAACTCAGCTACTCACCCAGCTTTTGGCAGCTCAAGGACTCCCTATCATCTCTCTTGATGATAACAAAAGGGGGAGAAATCTAAGGAGCTAGAGAAATCTAAAGAGCTTGATATACAAATCACAAAGGTTTTGGTCCCAGCCATTTCCTTACCAAATGAGCCACTAGCAATGGGGGAGCTTGGACAGAAGAAAAAGGATGGTATTGACCTAATTCAGGACGCTTATATGAAGATGAGACTTGCAGAACAGATTAAAGATCATTGGTCCAACATAGAAGCAAGGGTCAAGAAAATTGCTGAAACTGCAAAGAACTCAAATCCATCAACGAATGCCATGGTTGTAACATCAACGGAATGGGAGCCACAGTTCAAGAGTTCTTATGTTATAGAACCCCTTCAGCATGGACTCTTTCAAGATTCAAGAAATGAGAAAGGGCAAACTTCATGCTTTAGGAATGTGGATGCAAGAGGGATATCTCCAATATCACCTGTCAAACCCAAGGGCAAGAACACTGCAAGGATATTTTATCCTCCACCAAAGCCAGATGAGTTCAAAGTCCTAGGGAAGCTGATTATTGAAAGCAAAGAAAGCAATCATCCAAGCATAAGGAACCAAAGGGCCATCATCTACAGGGATAGCAAGGAAATCTGCATTTGGGTTGGTCACCCAAATTTTGCTAAGGCCAAAGCTGAAGAATCTGAAAGGGCAGCAATGCAAGCACTTGCAGTTGCTCAATCACTTGAAGATGAAGAAACCCTAAAGGAAGAAAAGGCCAAGGATGAAGCTAAGGAAGCTGGAAAGGAAAGGAAGAGTGTAAGGCAGCCAAAGGCTAGAGCAAAAAGGAATCTAAACTTTGATAAAGATGATTCTCAGGACACTGCTCAAGACTCTTCCACAACTAGTGCACATCAAATTCCTGTTGATCAACCTCATGAAGGAAAGTTGGCCTGTGATCCTGCACATCCTGTCAACTTTCATGATCAACCAATAATGCCAAAAGAGGAGCCTTTTGAATTTGATGAGGCCTACTTTCCAAAGTTCCTATTTGAGAAGGATCAACCAATGAAGACAAAGAAAAGGGTTGTCAAGGCAAAACCAGTATTTTTGAGAAAGCCACAACCTCAGAAACCCCCTGCAAATCCAGAGGACTGCATGTACATTGCTGACATCAGGGAAGAATCCAGTCTACATCTTGACTTAGACAACCTGGTGGAAGTAAGGGGCATTGCAGCTTCTCAAAAATTGCCAGAGAGACTGGTCTTTGTATTCAAGGGTGGTAGAGAACAGGTGTGGCCTCTCTAGAGAATTTTAGGAGAAGACTATCAAACACTACTCTCAGTGTTTAGATGCTTGAAGAAGGACTTTGGCTTCACCAAAACAGCCAAGTCTGAGGTGGTCTCCAAAATCTGTCAGATAAAGGCTAGCTGGAACAAGCCTGAGGCTCTTCCCAGGATGCTTAGAGTGCCCTCAATAGGAAAGAAGATCCATCTTCAACCATACTGGATGATGGAATTTAAGGACAAGGACAATTGCAGAAGATTCTTCAGGATGGAAGACCAGCTGGATAAGGCATCTAATCAAACTCTAAAGTTTATGCAATCCATGCTTGGTGATCAAGATGAAGAAGAGAAGATCTTTTACAGAAGGCTACAGGTCCAAATTGAGGAAAACAACTCTAAGAGAGGGAAGAAGACTATGCCACAAAGAAGACACAGATGAATCATTTGCTCAGTCTAGAGGAGCACCTTTGGGCATTAGTCTTGTAAGTCTTGTATTTTGTCTAAAATTTTATGAAGCTTAATGCATTTTCTACTTTTGTAATTTATGATGTATCTGAGTTTTTTTGTTATCATCAAGTCTCTTGATTTATGGCTGTTATTCTATCAGTCATAAATTGGGGGAGATTGTTAGGAATATGTTGTTCTTGATGATAAACATAAAACACTTAGTAGAATTTGTGTAAAGTCATTTTGTAGCTGTCAACGAAATGGCATGATTTGCAGCATTCCGTTGACAGGAAGCTCATCAACGAAATGAGTGATGTAGCAATTGCACTGTACAATACTTCTAGTTTGATATGCATTTCATTGTAGATATTGGATAGGTTTTCTAAGTCATGTTGACTAAGTACTAGATAGGCAAAATAGGTTGGTTAATTGTAAATATCTTATGCCTTGTAATTTTGCCTAAGTGAAGACATGTCAACGGAATGAAGTTTACTCATCAACGGTATGGAGTTTACTCATCAACGAAATGAAGAATAAAGCTATCAACGAAACACATCTCCCTGCTATCAACGAATCATTATTGTTTTTCTGAATAGTTGACAAAGTGATAGTGACAGTTTACTGAACAGATCTAAAGGAGATGTGGAAGTGTACTTTGCATTGGAAACCATTAAAATGGACATGGGGAATAAGGAAACATCCCAGTTTCCAATTGGGCTCTTGGGAGTGATCATAATAAGCATGAAGACAAAAGCAAATATCTCCAAGGACCACTGGACAAAAGGATGAAAAGCAAACTATTGGCGGTTACTCATTGTACTTTTAGTGTAGCCAAAAATAGAGTTGTAAACTTGGGTTTATATAACCAAGTGTAGCAGTTACTTTAGAAAGAAGAGAAGAAAAACAAATAGATTGTATTAGCTATCTTTGAGAGCATTTCTTCTCTACATTATTGTAACTGAGCAGCTGTGTACATTTGTATCACAGATTATTTCCGCAATAAAAATCACTTCAGTTGGATCATCAAACAATCCAACTGAAATTATTAAGTGCTTGTGGTTTTTATTTTATAAGTTCAGTTTTAATTTGTAAGTTGTTTTTAAGTTTGATAAATATCAAGAATTGTATTCAACCCCCCCCCCCCTTCTACAATTCTGTTAGGTCATTTGGGATTAACAATTAGTATCAGAGCGAGCTTCTAACTTACAAGAAGTTTAAAGATCAAGACCAAAAACAGTAACCATGGTGAAGAAGGATGCAGGTCTAAATATACCAGTTCTTGATAAGGACAATTACTTTCATTGGAAAGTAAAGATGCATTTACATCTCATGTCTATGGATGAGAGGTATGTAGACTGCATTGAGAAAGGTCCACACGTTCCCATGAAGTTTGCATCTAGAGTTGGAGTTCCAGATGATGCTCCTGATGTGGAAATTCCAAAACTTGTCTCAGAATGGACTATTGAAGATGTTACAGAAATCCATAAAGATAAAAGAACCATGAACATCCTGTTTAATGGTTTGGAGCAAGAGATGTTTGACAATGTCATAAACTGTACAACCTCCAAAAAAGTATGGGACACTGTTAGAACTCTCTGTGAAGGAACTGAGCAAGTTAGGGAAAATAAAATGCAACTCCTTATACAACAATATGAGCATTTTCATTTCAAAGCTGGTGAAACCCTAAATGACACGTTTAGTAGGTTTCAGAAGCTTTTGAATGGATTAAAGTTGTATGTGAGGATCTATCAAACCAAGGATTCAAACCTTAAATTTCTTAGAGCTCTTCCAAAAGAATGGAAGCCTATGTTTCTCTCAGAAACACTCAAGAGTACAAAGATTACACTCTTGAAAGGCTTTATGGAACTTTGAAGACATATGAGTTGGAAATGGAGCAAGATGAATAAATTGAAAAGGTACAGAAAAAAGGTGGATCTATTGCATTGATTGCATCTGTGAACCAACTGGAAGATGACAATGAAGAAGCTGCAAAGGCCACAACTAGTCGAGCTAGTTGTAGGAGTGATGTTAGCAAGGGTAAAGGCAAGATGACAGAAGAAGAAGAACCAGAACCAGCCAACTTGGATGACTTAGATGAGATTGATGAACACATTGCTTTTCTGTCAAGAAAATTCTCTAAGTTCAAGTTCAAAAGAAACTCAGAAGCAAGGCCACCAAGGAGAGACTTTCAACCCAGCAAAAATAACTGGATTGAAAAGTCTAAATCTAAATGTTTCAATTGTGGAATGCTTGGTCACTTTGCTGGAGACTGCAGAAAGCCCAAGGTTGAGAAGGGCAACAGGAAATTTGAGCCTGTTGATTATAAAAAGAAATACTTTGAACTTCTCAAGCAAAAAGAAAAGGCTTTCATGTCTCAGGAGTATGATTGGGCTGGTAATGGTGAAGATTCTGATGATGATGTTGAGTATGTCAACTTGGCTCTTATGGCTAACAATCATGAGCAGGAAGCAAGCTCCTCAAGCAACCAGGTAACAATTACTAATCTTTCTGAGCTTTCTAAAGAAGAATGCGATAGTGCAGTAAATGAAATGTCTACTGTACTATATAATTTGAGTGTTACTCTTAAATCACTTACCAAAGAGAATTCAAGAATAAAAGAGACTAATTTGCTCTTAAGTGATAGGAATGCAATGTTAGAAGCACAGCTCATTGAATTTGAGAAAATGAGGTGTGTTAGTAGGGATGCTAAGAAGGAACTTGAGAACGTGTTAGAAAGGGAAGAAATTCTTAAAACACAACTTGAAATAGAACAAAGTGTGATTGCTAAATGGAAAGATGCCAGGAATGTTGCTAACAACATCATTAATGTTCAAGGTATGAAACTTTCTGTGAACAATCATGGAAAAAGAACAAAGAGAAGCTAGGGTATGTTGGTGAAACCTTAGAATCAGAAACAGAGTCAACAAACAACAATGATCATTTGTTGAAGGTTGATATGTCAACGGAATGCAATGTTTCGTTGACAGATGAACCATCAACCGATCAGGCTGTTTCGTTGACAGAGAAAAGAAAAGAAGAACTCACTAGACTTAATAACAAGTATGGTCCTGTCACCAAGAACTTTGTTCAAGGTGAGTCTAGTAAATCAAAGAAAGTTGAGAAGCCTGTTGAGAGAGCTAATGTAGGTCACTTGTCCAACAAGAAATTGAAAGATAAGTTAGAGAATGTTCAAGTTGAGGCTAAGGGAAATAAAAAGAATAACAGGAATGGAAAAGTAGGGATTAACAAACACAACAATTACACACCTGATAAATATGCTCCTAGAAAGACATGTGTTAATTGTGGAAGTGTTAGTCATTTATCTACTAACTGCAAATCTGTTAAGAAGACTGCTAAAGTGAAAATGTCTAAGCCTGCAATGAATGGTTCTATGCCTACAATGCCTGTTATGCCTAACATGTTTGCTCCATATGCACAATTTCAGAATCCATATGCTAGCATGTCATTTGTGCCTAATCCCTACATGAATATGTTTAATGTGCCACAAATGCCATGGAATATGAATAACATGTTTGTTCCTCCAACTATGCATGCTGTGAATGAAAATGTGAGCAACCCTCAGAAATCAACACCAAGGGTAAAGATTGATTTAAATCAATCTGAGCCCAAGGTGAAAAATAATATAAAAGGAAAAGCAAAGGCTAACAAAACAGGACCCAAGGAAACTTGGGTACCAAAATCAACTTGATTTGGTTTTGTTGTGTGCAGGGAGACAAAAGGAATCTTTGGTACTTGGATAGTGGTTGTTCAAGACACATGACTGGTGATTCTACCCTGCTCACAGAGTTTCAGGAAAGAGCCGGCCCCTGTATTTCTTTTGGAGATGACAGCAAAGGCTACACTAAGGGATATGGCTTGATTTCAAAAGAGAATGTCATCATAGATGAGGTTGCTTTGGTGGATGGTCTTAAGCACAATTTGCTTAGTATCAGCCAACTTTGTGACAATGGATTTTTAGTTACTTTTTCTAAAGAAGCCTGTGTTGTTTCTAAAGGAGGAAACAACAATGTGGTAATGACTGGATTCAGAAGAGGAAATGTGTACATTGCTAACTTTAGTAGCACAAGTCCAGACACCATCACTTGTCTCTTCAGCAAGGCAAGCAAGGATGAAAGTTGGCTATGGCACAAGAAATTGTCTCATCTGAATTTTAAAGTTATGAATGATTTGGTGAGGAAAGATCTTGCTAGAGAATTCCACAAGTGGAGTTTTCCAAGGATGGTTTGTGTGATGCCTGTCAAAAAGGGAAACAAAAGAAGGCATCATTCAAAAGCAAGACAGAGTCATCAATTGTCCATCAGCTTGAATTACTTCATATGGATCTGTTTGGCCCTGTAAATGTCATGTCTATCTCAAAGAAGAAATACTGTCTTGTGATTGTTTATGATTTTTCTAGATTTACATGGACCTTCTTTTTACACTCAAAAGACGAGGCAAGTGAAATCATTATCAATCACATCAAGATGGTAAACAATCATCCTAATTTCAAAGTAAGAAGGATTAGGAGTGACAATGGGACAGAATTCAAGAATTCAAGCATGAAGGTGTTCTGTGAAGAAAATGGTATTTTGCATGAGTTTTCAGCAGCAAGGACACCACAACAAAATGGTGTAGTTGAAAGGAAAAACAGAACACTTATTGAAGCTGCAAGGACAATGCTAGATGAATCAAAGTTACCAACTTACTTTTGGGCTGAGGCAGTTAACACAGCTTGCTTCACTCAAAATATTTCTTTGATTAATCAGGCCAAGGGAATGACCCCTTATCAACTACTCAAAAGAAAGAAGCCACTATTGGATTTTCTTCATGTCTTTGGATGCAAGTGCTTTGTTCTGAGAAATCAAGCTGAGCATTTGGGGAAATTTGAAGCAAAGGCAGATGAAGAAATATTTGTGGGATATGCAGCAGGGAAAGCTTACAGAGTCTATAACCTCAGAACCAACATTGTTATGGAATCTGTACATGTTGTTTTTGATGATCTCAAAATTCAAGGTCTCTGTGATGAAGGTTTCCATGAAAGTCTTTCTTTTGAGAATGAGGAAGGAGATCAAGTGAATCATGTTAAGGCTACTGAGAAACAGCCTAAAGTTCTTGTATCTAGCACAGATGAAAGCAGCAGTGAAGATGAAATTGCTGCATTAAGATTGAAAAGAATAGCTGCTAGCAGACCAAATGGTCATTTCGTTGACAGTCATGATGGTGGATTCGTTGACAGTCAAAATGAGCGTTTCGTTGACAGCCAAATTGGTCATACCGTTGACAGTCATAGAAATGCTTCTAGAAGTGATCAATTAGGGACAACAAACTCAGGGGGAGTTTCTCAAGGACAAATATCCAATCAAGGCAATCATGATCATGAAGCTACCTCTTCAAGAGCAAATCTACCTCCCTCAAGGAAATGGACTAAAGATCATCCCTTTGAACTTATTATAGGTGATGTTTCTTCAAAAGTCCAAACTAGAAGAGCAACTCAAGAAGAATGTCTATATAGTAGCTTTCTGTCTCAAGATGAGCCAAAGAAAGTTGAGGATGCACTTCTAGATCCAGATTGGGTTTTAGCTATGCAAGAAGAGCTAAACCAATTTGAGAGGAACAATGTTTGGAAGCTGGTGCCCAAGCCTAAGGACAGGAGTGTCATAGGCACAAAATGGGTGTTCAGAAACAAGATGGATGAAAATGGCATAGTCACAAGGAACAAAGCTAGATTGGTTGCAAAAGGCTATTCACAGGAAGAGGGAATTGATTTTGATGAAACCTTTGCTCCTGTTGCAAGACTAGAAGCAATAAGGATTTTCCTAGCCTATGCAGCCCATGCCAATTTCAAAGTCTATCAAATGGATGTGAAGAGTGCTTTTCTGAATGGGGAATTGAAAGAGGAGGTGTATGTAAGTCAACCTCCTGGTTTTGAAGATGATGATTTTCCAGAATATGTATACTTCCTCCTCAAAGCACTCTATGGTTTGAAACAAGCACCTAGAGCCTGGTATGACACACTTTCACAGTTTCTCCTTGAGAATCACTTCACTAGAGGTACTGTAGATAAAACTCTGTTTCACAGGGTTGTGAATGGCTCTACTATACTTGTTCAAATTTATGTAGATGACATAATCTTTGGGTCTACAGATGTGAAACTTTGTCAAAAGTTTGCCAAGCTTATGCAAAGTAAATATGAAATGAGCATGATGGGAGAATTAACTTACTTTCTTGGTCTTCAAGTGAAGCAAGTTAATGAAGGCATTTTCATTAGTCAAACAAAATATATTAATGATTTATTAAAGAGATTTAACTTAATGGAATGCTCTCCTGCCAAAACTCCCATGCCTACTGCCACCAAACTTGAATTGAATACTAAGGAAAAATCTGTGGACATTTCAAGTTACAGAGGCATGGTAGGCTCACTTTTATATTTAACAACTAGTAGACCTGATATTATGTTTGCTACATGTCTATGTGCTAGATTTCAGGCTGATCCTAGGGAATCCCATTTAGTTGCTATTAAAAGGATTTCCAGATATCTCAAAGGAACACCAAACCTTGGCATTTGGTATCCTAGAGAATCTGGCTTTGAACTAATTGGTTATTCAGATGCAGATTATGCAGGATGTAAAATTAACAGGAAAAGCACAACTGGAGCCTGTCAGTTCTTAGGAAACAAGCTTGTGTCATGGTTCAGCAAGAAACAAAACTCAGTTTCTACCTCCACAGCTGAGGCTGAGTATATTGCAGTTGGAAGTTGTTGTGCACAGATTTTATGGATGAAAAATCAACTACTTGATTATGGAATAAGAGTTGAGAAAATTCCTATCTTCTGTGACAACACTAGTGCCATTGCCATAACTGAGAATCCAGTGCAGCATTCAAGGACCAAGCACATTGACATCAAGTACCATTTCATTAGAGAACATGTTATGAATGGTACTGTGGAGTTACATTTTGTTCCAAGTGAACAACAACTTGCAGACATCTTTACCAAGCCACTTGATGAATCAACATTCTCAAGATTATTAAGTGAGCTAGGTATGCTAAATTTATCTTAATTATTTCTGAGATGTTTACAAGTTAAAATGTAGCCAGAAATTTGCTATGTTTTTCTGTGAATTAATTTTCTCAGGAAAAAGTAAAATTTTGTCTAAATCAAAATTACTATGTCAACGAAACAAACCATTTCATTGACAGACTTAGCATTTTTCTGGGTGTTTCGTTGATAGCTCTTTTATATCAACGAAACGCAGCTTTATCAACGAAATAAGACGGGACTTTAACCGCCCAATCCTGATTCGTTGATTTAGCACAATTAATCTGAACCGTTGAAATTTGACACGTCCGTTACCACGATCTATACATACACCCCTGTAAGTATAAATCATGGTAATACTTTAAAGGTAACGGTTATATTTTTAAGCCAATCCAGTAATTTACATTGATTGTTGGATTTAATTTCTGAGAATTTTTGGGGGAGTATTTAAGAAATTCTATTTTCTTTAATTCTTTTTTTACCTGTTCTCAAAAATTCCAAAGGCTTTTCTTTCTTCTTCTCTCTAAAAAGCAATTCAGTTCGAAGCTTTTCTACACTCAACAATGGCACCCATAGTCAAGCTTATGTCTGCTGGAGGGTTTATCTATGAGAAAAACAACTCCATCCCCTTTGTTGTCAAGGAAAGCCCGAACAACATCTTTTTTAAGATGATGGACTTCATGAAGAATTGCAAGTTGAGCTTTGCAATGTTTCACTCTACGCCACTCTACAATGAGATAATCGAGGAGATTTGGACCTCATGTGAGTATAGTGGGACAAATTGCACTTTGCAATTCACCATCCAAGGTAATGAGTATATAGTTAATTCTGATGTATTGCAAGCATGTCTACATATTCCTGAAAATAACTGTAATGCTTTGCCTACAAACACTGAAATTGTTAACATGCTAAATTCTATAAACTACTCTTTGCCTACTGATAATTTGGGTAAGATTATTAGAAGAGGTCTGGTTAGAGAATACAGCTATTTAGCTGATGCATTCATAAAGGTATTTTCTGGCAAAATTAGTAATTTTGATGCATTAACTAATTCGATGTTAATTCTCTTAACCATGCTTCTAACTGATAGATATTATAACTTTAGCACCCAACTTATGTATGAAATTGGTGCTAAGTTGGGTGATAAGGCAAATAGGAAAAAGAATATCTATTATGCTAGATTTCTGATGTTGTTGGCTAACCATGTTAGTCCAGCACCATTAGTTATCTCTAACCCTGTTTCCAGGTTTGAGTGTTTTGTGCAAGAGAAGAGGGTTTTGACAGATATCCTGAGACTTAACCACAATGGTGATGTCCCAGTGGTGTATCTGCCCATCATTGAGGTAACTTCTTCTAACCCTGTTAGTGTAGTTGCTACTTCTATTGTTTCACCTACCAATGTTGCTATGGAGTCTGTAGCTGTGTCCCAACAGGCTCCTGCCCAAACAGCAAAACCTAAATCTAAGAAATCCTCAAAGCCAACCTCAGGTGCTTCTCAAAAGGCACCTGTTGCAAAAACTATTTCACAACCCAAGGGGAGTGATTCTGGAGCTGTAAGAGGTGAGGGAAGGGGTGAACATCAAAGAAACCCCAAGAATAAGGAAGGAAAGGATAGTGTGTCCCAACCAAGCCCCATTGTGTCTTCCCAACAAGGCACAATGAGTAAAATGGATTTAAACACAAGTCTAGTTGCATCCTCCCAAAAGGATGTGATTATTGAAACAGGCTCTCCTCCAAGAGCACACTCCAAGAGGGTAAGGGACACTTCAAGCCCACAGTCTACATTTTCCCAATACCAAAGAAGAGTGAAGCAAAAATCCAAGGGTTCACAGGGTGCACACACTCTGGAAGCAACACTTCCAGTTTCACAAATTCAGTTTGATGTAACCCCTATTATTACTTTGGGGTTACAGTCCCATTCTCTAAACATCAATTTTGAACTATCTCCATCAAATTCACCAACTCAGTCTTTAGATGTGGACATGATCCATTCATCTATTCCTGATTCTCCAACTCTTATCTTGGAGAAGCCCCACTCTGAAGCTGGTGGTCATCACTTGTTAAGTGATTTTTTGGGCCATCAACCAACTTTTTCTGAAGTTACAAGAGGATCTGTGGACCAATCTATAAAATCAATCACCACAGATACAGATACAGTTCAAACTACCATTCCGTTGATAGGTCATTCTACACCCCTTATTGAAAATCAAGTTGTTTCCACAACTAGTGTAGATGACCTGGTGGTAGTTGAGACACTTTTAGGTTTGAGAGGGAGTGAAATTGAGAGGTTGGCTTGTAGCCAGGCAAAAGGAGATAATGAGAGTGAGAGGCTGGCTATTTCTTCCAGCCAGGCAAAAGGAGAGGCTGAGGGTTCCACCTTAGTAGGTGAAGGTGAGGGTGTGAGAGGTGTGAGCCATGGGGAGCCCATGATGCAAGAATATAGAGGAGAGAGAGAAGGGACTACAGGAGCAGCAAGGGAGGAGGCAGCCATTGCTAGTGAGTTAATGAGGGTCAATGAGGGAGAAAGGGAACTTACTTTCCAAGAGCATTATCAACAAACTCTGGATAGTATTTCCCTGGATCCTGAGACCTTTACTCACCCTGTGCCAGCCTATCAAATTATGGCTCAGCAGGGCAATGTGGAGGTAGAGAGGTCACTAAACCTAATTCATACAACTGCATCAATGAAAAGAGAAAAGGATGCCTTGACCAATCTATCTCCAACAGCTGCAGCAAGTGGAGACTTTGATTTTTCTGATGATGAGGACAGCTTTGGTGACAATCTACAGGTGGCCACTACTTCATAGACTGGGACTTCTGTGGTGCCCCCTACACCAAACTGGATTTCTCAGGATGGTCATGGAAGAATCAACCTGGATGTTGCAATCACTAGACAGTACAATGAAGCCTTCTTGGCCCATGCATCTGTTAGTGTTGAACACAAGCCTTTCTACAAAGCCATTATGGACTCCTTGGAGATTCAAAGGCTACAAATGTTGCAGACCAGGATGGAAGCAAGGGACATCAAGGACTCTGTTGGGAACTTGAAGGATGCTATAGACAGGAGGCTTGATGAGAAGCTTCCCTCTCTCACTGTGTCCAAAATGAACAGGTTTTTCTCCAAGGAACCTGAAGTGTCCTCTTCTTTGAAGACTCTTTCCTCTAGAGTGGACAAAGTAGAGGCTACACTTTCTCAAATGCAAAAGAACAGGAGAAGCAAACTCAGCTACTCACCCAGCTTTTGGCAGCTCAAGGACTCCCTATCATCTCTCTTGATGATAACAAAAAGGGGGAGAAATCTAAGGAGCTAGAGAAATCTAAAGAGCTTGATATACAAATCACAAAGGTTTTGGTCCCAGCCATTTCCTTACCAAATGAGCCACTAGCAATGGGGGAACTTGGACAGAAGAAAAAGGATGGTATTGACCTAATTCAGGAAGCTTCTATGAGGATGAGGCTTGCAGAACAGATTAAAGATCATTGGTCCAACATAGAAGCAAGGGTCAAGAAAATTGCTGAAACTGCAAAGAACTCAAATCCATCAACGGATCAACCATCAACGAATGCCATGGTTGTAACATCAACGGAATGGGAGCCACAGTTCAAGAGTTCTTATGTTATAGAACCCCTTCAGCATGGACTCTTTCAAGATTCAAGAAATGAGAAAGGGCAAGCTTCATGCTTTAGGAATGTGGATGCAAGAGGGATATCTCCAATATCACCTGTCAAACCCAAGGGCAAGAACACTGCAAGGATATTTTATCCTCCACCAAAGCCAGATGAGTTCAAAGTCCTAGGGAAGCTGATTATTGAAAGCAAAGAAAGCAATCATCCAAGCATAAGGAACCAAAGGGCCATCATCTACAGGGATAGCAAGGAAATCTGCATTTGGGTTGGTCACCCAAATTTTGCTAAGGCCAAAGCTGAAGAATCTGAAAGGGCAGCAATGCAAGCACTTGCAGTTGCTCAATCACTTGAAGATGAAGAAACCCTAAAGGAAGAAAAGGCCAAGGATGAAGCAAAGGAAGCTGGAAAGGAAAGGAAGAGTGTAAGGCAGCCAAAGGCTAGAGCAAAAAGGAATCTAAACTTTGATAAAGATGATTCTCAGGACACTGCTCAAGACTCTTCCACAACTAGTGCACATCAAATTCCTGTTGATCAACCTCATGAAGGAAAGTTGGCCTGTGATCCTGCACATCCTGTCAACTTTCATGATCAACCAATAATGCCAAAAGAGGAGCCTTTTGAATTTGATGAGGCCTACTTTCCAAAGTTCCTATTTGAGAAGGATCAACCAATGAAGACAAAGAAAAGGGCTGTCAAGGCAAAACCAGTATTTTTGAGACAGCCACAACCTCAGAAACCCCTTGCAAATCCAGAGGACTGCATGTACATTGCTGACATCAGGGAAGAATCCAGTCTACATCTTGACTTAGACAACCTGGTGGAAGTAAGGGGCATTGCAGCTTCTCAAAAATTGCCAGAGAGACTGGTCTTTGTATTCAAGGGTGGTAGAGAACAGGTGTGGCCTCTCTAGAGAATTTTAGGAGAAGACTATCAAACACTACTCTCAGTGTTTAGATGCTTGAAGAAGGACTTTGGCTTCACCAAAACAGCCAAGTCTGAGGTGGTCTCCAAAATCTGTCAGATAAAGGCTAGCTGGAACAAGCCTGAGGTTCTTCCCAGGATGCTTAGAGTGCCCTCAACAGGAAAGAAGATCCATCTTCAACCATACTGGATGATGGAATTTAAGGACAAGGACAATTGCAGAAGATTCTTCAGGATGGAAGACCAGCTGGATAAGGCATCTAATCAAACTCTAAAGTTTATGCAATCCATGCTTGGTGATCAAGATGAAGAAGAGAAGATCTTTTACAGAAGGCTACAGGTCCAAATTGAGGAAAACAACTCTAAGAGAGGGAAGAAGACTATGCCACAAAGAAGACACAGATGAATCATTTGCTCAGTCTAGAGGAGCACCTTTGGGCATTAGTCTTGTAAGTCTTGTATTTTGTCTAAAATTTTATGAAGCTTAATGCATTTTCTACTTTTGTAATTTATGATGTATCTGAGTTTTTTTGTTATCATCAAGTCTCTTGATTTATGGCTGTTATTCTATCAGTCTTAAATTGGGGGAGATTGTTAGGAATATGTTGTTCTTGATGATAAACATAAAACACTTAGTAGAATTTGTGTAAAGTCATTTTGTAGCTGTCAACGAAATGGCATGCTTTGCAGCATTCCGTTGACAGGAAGCTCATCAACGAAATGAGTGATGTAGCAATTGCACTGTACAATACTTCTAGTTTGATATGCATTTCATTGTAGATATTGGATAGGTTTTCTAAGTCATGTTGACTAAGTACTAGATAGGCAAAATAGGTTGGTTAATTGTAAATATCTTATGCCTTGTAATTTTGCCTAAGTGAAGACATGTCAACGGAATGAAGTTTACTCATCAACGGTATGGAGTTTACTCATCAACGAAATGAAGAATAAAGCTATCAACGAAACACATCTCCCTGCTATCAACGAATCATTATTGCTTTTCTGAATAGTTGACAAAGTGATAGTGACAGTTTACTGAACAGATCTAAAGGAGATGTGGAAGTGTACTTTGCATTGGAAACCATTAAAATGGACATGGGGAATAAGGAAACATCCCAGTTTCCAATTGGGCTCTTGGGAGTGATCATAATAAGCATGAAGACAAAAGCAAATATCTCCAAGGACCACTGGACAAAGGGATGAAAAGCAAACTATTGGCGGTTACTCATTGTACTTTTAGTGTAGCCAAAAATAGAGTTGTAAACTTGGGTTTATATAACCAAGTGTAGCAGTTACTTTAGAAAGAAGAGAAGAAAAACAAATAGATTGTATTAGCTATCTTTGAGAGCAGTTCTTCTCTACATTATTGTAACTGAGCATCTGTGTACTTTTGTATCACAGATTATTTCCGCAATAAAAATCACTTCAGTTGGATCATCAAACAATCCAACTGAAATTATTAAGTGTTTGTGGTTTTTATTTTATAAGTTCAGTTTTAATTTGTAAGTTGTTTTTAAGTTTGATAAATATCAAGAATTGTATTCAAACCCCCCCCCCCTTCTACAATTCTGTTAGGTCATTTGGGATTAACAATTTGAGTAATATCCTTGGTGGTTTTGTTTATGTGTTGACGGGTGTTTATTAGTTTGATCATCACGTTCAAATTATTAGTGCGTGTAGTATTTATTTGTCTTAAGTGATCAGACCCGATAGTTTTTTTTTAATATTTTGAGTTAACAATATAGTTTATAGATATACATGTATGTATTGACATATTAATTCTGAAATATTATTAAGTAATAATGAGTTAGATATATATTTAGAGATATTAGTTATCTAATCATTTAAATATTAAAAGATATATAAATATAATTATAAATTACAAACATATTATGATAATGGAGTAATAAATATAGAGATAATAGTGATGATTAATGAGTTAGATATACTTAATATATGCATTAATTACAAAATTATTATTATATAATAATTAGGGGTAATTTAGTAATTTCAAACCGAATAAATTGTCTCAATGAACCCCCTAGTTGCTCTATTATATATATATAATAGATAGTGTAGTTTTCAAAAATAATCAACATATAAATTTTATTTATTGAAGACGAAAATTTAAAAAATGGATCTGTAATTATAAGTTGTTAATGTCTAATAATGAAAAAGATTTAAATGTAAAATAATAGATAAAATTCATTTTATGCTTATTACATATCAGAATATAATTAGAAATGAGTAAATATGTTGATAGTTTTAAATTAAATATTAAAGAAAAATATAGCAAGTGATATTTGGTTGACATTAAAAATTTTCAATATTGTAGTAGTGACAAATGTTAATATCGAATTTGTATTATAAAGATTATTGGTACTACTCTCAAAAAATATTAAGAAACATAGAAAAACTGATTTTCGTGAATATGAGGTTAATAATTTTTAAGTTGTTAGTCAATTACTAGGATGGTGTAGTGGTTACATATGTGCACATTTGTCACACCTAGGTCCTAGGTTCAATTCCCATCAAGAACAATTTTTTTATAATTAATATAATATAAGAGGGGTAATTTAGTAATTTCAAGATTATTAAATTGTCTCACTAAACCCCCTAGTTGCTCTATTATATATATATATATATAATATAATAGATTCTTCATTTTCCGTTAAATTTCCAATTTCGTTACTTCAAAATACTTAGAAAATCATGTTTAACATTATCCAAGTATGTAATCCTTATTAGATTAAAAGAATTGGGTTATCTCTTTATTTATAATAAAAGCACATTATTTCTCAAAATATATTTATTACTTTAAATACATTACAAAATATACCTTTTATCTGTCTTTTCACCCTTTTAATTGATCTTCATGACTGTTAGGCTCAAGGCATGTCTGAGTACCAGTATTAACAAGCCTACTCATTGTGACTATGTCACTCTACATGACCTAGTGAATTCTTTCACTGGGATATAGTCTAGGTCTCTACTGTACTTGTCTTGTTTTCGTGTACTTAGCTCTATCTTGTATGCTCAGAGTTATAATGAGCTTAGTAAGTTTCTTGCAATCAATAATGTACATAGGCGCCATGGAATAATTATCCTGGTAGAAGTTCAGAAATGTTCAAGCAGCAGGATGGAGATGAATAAGGCCCTGAAAAAATAAGTTGCAGAAATTTATTTAAGTCCCTATACCGTGAAGTCAAAATAGAGCTATGTTGTGAAGTCCAAAATATCCATGTCGTGAAGTACTGAGATCGCATAGTCCTAAAATGTACTATGTCGTGAAGTCTTCATTACTAATGTCGTGAAGTGTTGAGATCGCAAAGTCAGATTGTACTAGATCATGAAGTCCTCAAATAGGCTATGTCGCGAAGTCCTAAAAAAAAGGCTATGTCGCGAAGTCCTCAAAAAGGCTATGTCGCGAAGTCCTCAAAAAGGCTATGTCGCGAAGTCTTCAGGAAGGCCATATCGCGAAGTCATCTCTAAGCCTATATCGCATACTCCTGAAACACTCATATAGCAAAGTCAAGAATGCACTATGTCGACAAGTCAAAGAATCAGGTGTTGGGTTTCGGGGCAACAAATGCAGCGAAAACAGTCGTAACAACAATAAAAATCCGAAACCCTAACCCTAGGATCCGTGTACAAGACATGGCTAATTATGGAGAAACGAAATCATACCTTAATTGAGCTTATTATATTCAGAAAGATGGAGGTCCTTGTTGTAACCACCACGCAGCCCTTGTTCAAGATCCGCGTCGCCAAAGTAGTCCACACGAACGCTTGATCGTCCAACAATCACGGAGTTGGTACTAGCCAAAAGAACCGCCCTCGAAAACCTTTCTCTCTCTGTCTCTAGCCTCTGTAATATGCAGAGCTTCTAGGGTTTTTATGTGAAAACGAATTTTGTCACTCAACCTAAAACAATACATCATAATGTATTTATATGGAGAGGTTTATCTGAGCCTATACCTAATCTGATTGGGCTTCCAAAACCCAATCTGATTATTAATAGTATTATTTATTATATTCGAATTATATATAATTAATCAAGTCCTACTTAATTAATCCAATAATTCAATAATAATAATAATTCAATTAAATTCGAAATTTAATTAATGCTCCGTCTAAAACGTTCTTTATGTGTAACCCTTTAGGTTATTATTACGTTGGCAATAATTTTAATATCTCATAATAAAATTATAAACAATGAGCGGCATCTAGTAATACATCATTTCTACCCAAGTAATAATAATAATTGGTGATCCAATTAAACCTTTCGTGACTAATGTTTCCGT
The DNA here is from genome assembly GCA_030848705.1 of Heracleum sosnowskyi. Taxonomy (NCBI): domain Eukaryota; kingdom Viridiplantae; phylum Streptophyta; class Magnoliopsida; order Apiales; family Apiaceae; genus Heracleum; species Heracleum sosnowskyi. The sequence goes on along the minus strand of CM061235.1, from coordinate 33,965,066 downwards.
GTAATATAATCCCTTTAACCAAATATTATAGATTAAACTCGAGGCATGTTATTAGTCATCCTCTCCAACGTTTAATCCAGGTTTCCTTGATCAATGAGTAGACTATTAAAACAAATCAATATTTGAGCATGGCCATACATTTTCATAGTCTCACTCAATCAAGAGGCCAATAATATCTCTCCTAATAATAGGAGGGTTAAATCCTATATCTATCATTCATATTTCTCATACGACTCATAATATACCCGATGTCCACTTTTATCATCACCCGGTCAAAGGTAACTTTTAATGTAATCAAAGTATATTATTCCTCGTATAGAAATATAATGATCTCAAGTCTAAGGATCATTACACCATTATCATTGTGAGCTATTCTAATGACTTTATTACCATGTAGAATCTCACTGTGGGTCTATCCGGTGCCATGTAGAATATTACATGCACCTATGTTCTTGACTTTAGTATCACTATACCTATTGTAATAACCCGAATTTTTGGTAAAATTTAAAACTTTTCTTATTATGATTAAGTGCATCAGTGAATAGTGAATTTGGTGGATGAATAGTGATTTTGAGGGTTAAGAAAATTTTTCATGCCACCTATGTACGAGACGTAGTGTGGATATTCCAAAGTCATATTAGTGATCTACGGAGTAAATAAGTGAATGCAAAGACGATCGGAATTCATAAATTCCAAATTTTATTTTGGTGTAATATTCGACCGGGCAGCGAATTATATATTATTATATTCAAGAAATGAGATATGAAAATTGAGGATTTGAGGATTTAATATTTTGGAACTTTATTATTTTATTAAAGTCGATTTAAGGATTCGATTGTTGGAGTGAATAGTGAATAGTTACTATTCATTGCGAAAATCGCGTAGAGTTTTATTCGCTCTCTTTAGGAAATATTTCGAATCGTTTCAAGAGGAACAAGACAACATTTACAGGATTAAATATAGACATGGAAGTAACATGTAACAAGATTAATTCGAGGAATGCAACATTTGGATCATACATGTGAAAGGAAAGCGAACCAGTAAAGTTACTTTATCTGAGCCAGTGCATGCTTGACAAGTGTCAAGAGATGAGGCAACCAAGGTGATGACTCACCCCCTTTTTACCACAAAATATCAGCATCATTATCCATTAAACAAGAAAAGAAAAAGAAAGAGAAGAACTCTCTTCTCCCCCATTCTGCCCAGCAAAAGCATCAAGGAAAGAAAAATCCATAACTCCATTTCTATCCATCCTTAAATCACCAAATTGTAACCATAGCTTCTCCACTCCATGGGCAACATTCGTTAAAAATTTCATGGCCAACAAAGGAGTGTAGCCTAGTCAAATCGCTTCCCCAAGTCGGCGAACAGAAACTGTCCTGCTTTTCCAGTTTCGACCACTCACCTTAGAAAGCCAATAAGTCGAGCTTCAAGCATCCCCTGGTGATGAGGTAGGACTCAAAAGAAATCCCTTGAAGAGTAGAAGGTGTGGTAAAAAGTTGAGAATCAAACTCTTGTTTTTCGATTTTATATGGATTTTACAAAGTAACGATGAATAGTAACTTGTATTTTGTTTTGTTTTTGGATATTGAGTTTGTGGCTTCCAAAGGTGTATTAAGCAAGGATCTAAGTTTATATAGGTGTATTGGAAGTAAACAAGCTTGGAGGAGGTATGAACCTTGAACAATGTATTAAGTGATTTTTGAAGCTTTAATGGTGTAAAAGCATGCTTATGATCTTAGTAACTATGATTGGGCTTTGTTATAAGTTATATTGAGTTTTAAGAACGTAAAGGCATTGCTTGGCCTCAGTTCTTGGTTGAATAAGATGTATATGTTGAGTGGAGTGATCGATATGCATTTTGGATGATTTGAAATTTGGGAATATCCGAGTTATAGCCGTCGTAATGCCCAAATTTTTACCTACTGATTGGTTCCCTGTTTTTCCTCTGTTAGAGCTCGACCCTTGAGTCCTACTGCCCATGATTGTGTAGTTTATGTTATAAGCTTCGTAATGATATGTGGTTCGCCTAATTTGGCCGAACGGTTTAAGAGTTATGCTAGTTTTAGTAATCGTGGTTCGAGAAGTTTCATCGCAGAAATGTAACCACTTTGATGCTAAGTCAAAGACCTTTAAAAGTCGAATTAAAATGTGAAACTTTGAGGAATAATGCTAGAGACAGTTAGGAAGGCTCACGGAAAATATTCGGATTAAAAAGATTATTTTTCGATTTTATAAAAATGTGTTAGCCGAGGTTGCGGAAGTGAAAACTACTAAGAACATGACTTAGAAACCAATGTTGTAAATGGCTCAGTATAACTTGTATTCGAGGATCGATTTCGGACTAAACCTACGACTTAAGTAATTGTCGAATAAACATGGACTTAGTATGAGCCTATAACGAGCTAGTAATCCCTTGGTTGTGTTTCGCTTACGTGTTTAAGCATTGAGTACAAGTGGATTATCCAGGGGATTAATCGTGCGTTTGCTTTGACTTTGTCTAGGTTGTCTGGCATCGTCGCGAACCCCTATCACTTCTCGAGCATCAGGCAAGTTTACTAAACCTTACTCTATTATTCAGAGTAGGTATATTTTCCAATGTTCAATACTTGTGTATTCCCAATTTATATACCAAATCTTTGTTGCAAGTATTGTGGCAAGTTTTCTAAATCTATACTTTGAAGTATTGATTATATATTACTGCTTTTGCCATGTGTGGAGTTATACAGTTTTGCGATACATGTTATATATTGTATAAAATAGAGTTTGATTTTGGTTTATATACAAGCTTTGAGATAATGTACTTATGAACCGGTATACCTTGTAGCTCTATATATAAGAGCATATTCATTGTTTTCGACTCTAAATCGGGAGTCGGTATTTTGAGATATGTAGATAGCCGTGGAAACCCGGAGGGATTCCATCGGCAGAATACTATGTGTTTTGAGGAATGTTATTTGAGTATTATCTCGGTCGAGAAATACTATTTGAATACTATTTCAGTTATATATGCAAATGAGAAGTATACATGTGTTATTGCATACTTGTTTTCGAATTGCTATGTATAGCAATACTTGAGGTTATGACTTGAAGTTGGGGCTTATGAGTTAGATATGGGATATCAGCTATAAGCCAGGATTTTATATTTGCCCTAGGATAAGGGCGGGTGATTTTCTCTAAGATCAGAAGTAATTATATTTCGGTATATGTTAAAGGTTATTTTCCGATAAAGATATCGGGTAACTGTTATTCGAGGGTTAATCATTTTATTTAAGGAATATTATTTATGAATATTCATTTGAGGATTATTGACTTTAAGAATATTATTTATTAATATTCATTTTAAGAATATTATTTATTAATATACATTTGAGGATTATCGACCTACAGAATATTATTTATATACATTTGAGGATTATTTATTAATGAATATTATTTTGAATATTCATTTGAGGTTTATTTATTAATGAATATTATGTTTGAATATTCATTTGAGGATTATTTATTAATGAATATTATTTTCAAATATTCATTTGAAGGTTTACTTGTTAATAAATATTATTAGTTATTTTCAAATCAAAAAGAGGTTCCCAAAACAATGTTTTTTCCATTTAAATTTGTCTTTTAAAGGGGATTTAAATGCTCGCTCAACTATCAAAAATATGGGAAACCTGATTTAAGTGACTACTACTCTTTTTAAACTCTCAACTCAAAACAAAAAAAAACTGTCTAAGGACAGATATTTTTCGGAGCAATTTGATTGCTGCCAGTCAAGTATTGTGTTACCACCTCAATGCTCGAGGGGTAAATTCCTGGAACAAGTCGATATCCATTAACAAGCATCGCTTGGGAAATATTGGAGAATTTTCCTTTCCAACCTAGATATAACTTCTGAGTGGAGTCGTATCAACAAGTATTACACTTGGGGAAAGGAAGACGATCTTTACGTTTCAGAGTCATGGATTTCATCTGAACTAGGAGCATGTGTAAGAGGTCGAGTCGCGCCGATCCATCACTTTATTGCCCCAAATGGGCCGGGAGATCCAGAAAGGCGGTAGACAATGTCAGGCTGTCGGGATACTTCCATCTACATGTAGAAAACATATTTTGTTGTACAACCTGCTACTGATCATAGTAAGGTTGGTACGACGGGCGCGGAGACGGCTCCAATATTGGTTCATCATCCATTTTGGATAATTCTGCAACATGTACTGAAAGGGACCACAGATGGCTCCGTTGGTACAGGTTTACCGATCATGTTGGCAGAGGGATTCTGCAACATGTATTGAAAGGGACCAAGGATGACACCGTGGTACAGGTTTACCGGTCATGTTGGCAGGGGGTCAAAAAGTGTTCAAAATAAAGTTACAATGAATCCTTGCAACTTCATCTTTTATTTTATGAGTATGACTCTGATAAAACCTGATTAAGGATATATATGCCTAAGTGGATTTTGGGTTACAGAAATATTATATTAATTTTCCTCGTAACTTCCTCTTTTATATCATATGACTCTGTGGATACCTTACATAACATGAGTTATGGTAAGGGAGTTGTTTATACTGAATCATCTTATAACTTCTGTTAAGTTATGTGTTGATATTCTGCTTACATAGCAGATATTTTTGGAAGAGTTATATTGGTTTACTTTGAAACCTTATCTTTTATATTATACTAGAACTTTGTTCATAATATAGCAAAAGCTTGCAGAGATATTATGAAATGAGATTTGAAGTACATTAATGGTACTGTTTTTGGGAATACATTCCGATAAGGAAATAATTTCAGTATCGAGATATTTTGACAAATTATTGTCTTATACCCGCTTTATTCTAGGTTGAGTTAAAGGCAGGATTATGCCATATTTTTATTATCTTGCTGAGCTATCGCTCACTCTTGCTATTGTTTTATATATATTATATAGCAGTGAAGCAGGATGCCAATGGGACGGCACATACCCCACAAGGCGTTTCCATAAACAGTTTCTAGCAGTGATCCCGAAGAGTAGTACGAACCAATCGAATCAGGCTACGGCTTTTGGCATTCAACTTATGTATTGACATGAATGGTATTAGAGGACTGTAAGCATCTGAAGGCTAAGTTGGTAATGTAACAATACTTAGAAAATTGTATCAGTAACAGATTCAAAAGACATTTGGGTATTGTAATAAAAATTATTTATTCCGCAGTTGTTGTATTGTGTCGTTTCTGAGAATCTAACCTGTGTGTGTGTGTGTGTGTGTGTGTGAAACATATATTGTGGGGTCATGAGCAGGTGAATTATGAATGGTGTGAGTGATACAGGTAAGGCAAAGAGTACATGGATCGTGACAACCCTAAATCCCCGACCCCGGATTTGGGGCTGTTACAGAGATGGTATCAGAGCGTTAGGTTACAGTCCTCAGAAACGATAGGAGATCGAGTCTTACAATACCCTTAATAATGATAAGAGCATCTAGAGCTCAAATTAAGTTCACAGTCGAGTTAGAAGACATGACCCTGACTGTTTAAGATGAAGCCCGAGAGGGGACTTCTTTTGGGAAACCGTACTTAGGACTTCATGGTTAGTCACCTCGATTCGTATGAGTTATAGATGGATGGGATCCCGAGATACCAGATCCCGAGGCCTTCGAGTAGGCATTTGATGATGCGCTCCTTGAAAGGGACGGAGACCCGATAAAGGAAGATCCATAGGAGGATCTAGAGGAAGACCCCATGGTGGGTCAAGGGAAGAATCTTGTAGAAAATGTGCTGATTGATAAAGATATGGTGTGTTACTTGAGGTATAATAATAAGACCGGACGAGACAAGAGTTTAAGGATCGTTTATGATTCATCAAGAGATATGACAAAGAAAATGGAGTAGAATCTCCAAAACAGAAGGGGTAGAGGCAGTATAGCCAGTATCAGTGGATTGATTCGACTCGAACGAAACCTGTTACTCGTAGTCGGTTATAGCTGCCCATAAAGAGGCGGCATACGTAAGAACCAAGATGTCCAGATTTTCACGAACGATTAAGGGTACTTAGTTGCCTAGAATAGTGAAAGGAATTGCTTTGGCTATGAGGTTTCAATCCCCCACGACCAGCGATTGCACTGGAAATAGTGTCTATTATATTATTGAGGGATTTTATTATCTCAAGGAGAATTTTGGGTATATGTACCATGCAAATGTCATTGTAAGACAAGCACGCTAAGACGGAATCGAGAACGAGATTTACCACCCTCAGGAAACCAGGAAGGAATTATGAGGATAGAACAGAAAGGTCGGAAATCAGATCCGAGCATTACTAGTAGGTAAATAGATTGATCAAATTTCCCTGATTTTGGAAAGAAATTCAACAAATTTTGGCAAACCTTGTCTTTCTGATTACCAGAGGATGTCACCAAAGAGAGTGGAAATCAGAGCGAACCCTGTGGATTGGGTAAGATAGCCGTTATATGAGTTGGTGGATAGACCCTGATTGCTATAATTGATTATAGAGATAAAATGATGAAGTTGAGATTGGACGGTAAAGGCGAAATATATTTAAGGACCAAGACGGACTGAGAAATTCCGGGATTGACTTAAATGAAAAGGCTATTGTAACAAAAGTGTTAAGCTTATGTGGCGCACGGGATTGATATGGGAGAAAGAATATTGGATCTAAGGATGATTGAATTAGAGACCAGATTTAATCTTGTAGTTTCTAACGATCTTCCGAAGTACCGCCCAGTCGACATGAGGAATTGTCATTGCTACGGGCGACAACGGTATCGAAGTCTTCTTATATAACAGAAATCTTACTTGAGATGTTTGCGCCTAGTCGAATAGAATTCCCTGCGATTGCAAAGGTCGATGGTTGAATCCTTAGCGACTATTATGAGTCGGCAATAACGTAAGTATCGAGCACCTTAGGGTGTGCATGGAGAAGAAAAGCTTTGGAATTGAACGATTATCCATTAGAGGAGCCGACATAGAAGGCATCCGTAGAGACTTTGGTAGTACCCTCCCCATTTGCAAAGTATGTGGGGTACCTCCCCAATCTATGATCTATCTTGACCTCGCTCCAAGAAAGAATTCTGATAAAGGGTGTTGCCCAGTAAATAACAATTGTAGAAGGGGGTTGAATACAATTGTATAAGATTCTCGACTTTATATAACACAAATATGAAAGATCAATAATAATAACAATAACAGCTTTATTAACTTTGATATAAAACTGTTACAAACTCTCTTAAGAAATTCTGATGTTTTTAAGAGCTGCTAGCTTACAAAAACTCTCTCAAGAAATTCTGTTCTTAAGAGCTTCTCTCCGATTATGTTCTCTCTCTCTGATCAGTACATAAATCGAAACCAAAACTGTGTTTATATAGTGCACACGGCTTCTCTATCAATAACAAGATAAGTCCTAATCATAATAAAGATAGAAACATATCTTTAATCGATAGCTGCATTCTACAAACCAGGAACAAACTTCCATGTTTATCTAGACTCCAAATATAACTCGAAGTAGGAATCCTGATCAGCTTCAAGTCCTGATGATCAAACCTGATCATAGTCTGAGTAGGAATCCTGATGATCAATAAGATACTGACGCTTGATCAAATACTGATGACCATGCAATACTGATGACGTCAGCAATCCTGATCAGTTGAGTCTAGCTTCTGACGATCATTGAATTCTGATCTAACAATCTCCCCCAATCTCATACTTTGTAAAATAAAGTATAGATTCCAAATATTCAATGATGTCAAAAACATGTATCAAAATGTACGAGTATCTTCAGAAACAACTTATCTGTTTAAGCTTTGTGATAGAACAGATTCATCTTCAAGAAGTTGGATAATAAACTTTCTTCTTTTTCTTCAAGAATTTGAATCAGTCTTTCCTTAAGATTTCTGAGTTCTTCATCTTCCTCATTAATCTGGTAGATAGCTGCTCTGAGATTCTGTATGGAGTTTCTCTGTAGACTGTGCTCTTCAAGCAAAAGATAAGCAATTTCCTTCCCATCAGGATTGAGAGAAAGATGAGTCATGCCAAAATTTACTTCTTTAACAGCAGAACCCCTTTGCATTTCCACATCCTGACCTCTTTGATTTAAGTACATGGGAGTATAATTACCATCGAAATTACTGTTTCCATCCAGTCTTCTTCTTATAGTTGACAAAATCATGTCACTCCATTCTTTGTACACTTGGTTCTTCCATCTTAACAGATAGTGAACATATTTCAGTTCCTGTGTAGTTTTTATCAGCAGATCTTGAATAGATAGAATCTTCACACTACTATCTTTCATGAAGTACAGAAGCTTTTCTTTCTTTTCAAAACCATCATGACAATCTATAACTATATCAATAGCTAATAAATTGTTCAGGTTTTCAGAAGTTAAAGTACCTCCAATTTCTGTCAAGGAGTAAGGATCAACATATGACATATTCAGATATTCACCATCTCTGTGTCCAATACCTCCTCTTGAATTACTTGACAATTGCTTCAGATTTGAAAACATCTTTAACCAGAGTGCTTTTGATCTAGCCATATCAGACAAATCAACAACACTTGAAGCGCTTGTAATAATTCCACCAGACTGAAAATTGATAGGTGTATCACAACTTAATGTGCTAATATGTTTCCACTTCTTGTCTTTTTCCTTTTCAAAAGTGTAGCTTCTTTCAAGTAAAGATTCTTGTCTGCTTGAATTTCTCCATTGTCTTTTATTTGAAACTTTAAGCCTTTGTAGATAGAGATTGAAATCTTCATTTGTTCTTCTTGTAATATCTCTTCTTCTGGCTTCTTCTTCTTCATCTACTTCTTTGTTGTGACAATCAACAACAGTAGATAAGATTATCAAATCAACCACTTGCAGAATTTCAGATTCGTCAGGATCTTGAATATTGTCAGGATTAGAATCTTCAATTTGATTTGTATTGCTGAGAGTTGATTTTCTTGATTTTCTTCTCAATTCAGGCTCTTCTTCAACAATTCCATCATCACCAAAAATAGATCTGTCAGGAACTACTAGAGTTTGAATAGGTTCAGGAATTTCTTCAATTCTTAACCCTCTAGACCTTGTCTGTCTAGGTACTGTTTGAGTTGAAGAACCTCTTTTACTTCTTCTAGCACCTCTCCTACCTCTGCTTCCTCTACCTCTAGCAGGAGCAGTATAGCTTTCCATTGTCTCTCTTTGTAGTCTCAAGAATTCTTCATGTGAGAGATCTGGATATTCTTCACTTGCTGTAGAGAGTGCTTTTCTTGCATATAATTGTTGAACTCTTTTATCAGTGTGATATAGAGTAACAATTCTACCGTCTTTTGTAGAAAACTTCTGGAATAAATTTGATGCATCTTCAGGATTATCAATAATCACATCTTCATCACCTTCAGGAATTGTAGCAAGAATGTGTCCATGACCAGGTGTCAGGATTTGATCTTCCGTCAGGATCTGAGATTGCACCAATGTTCTTACTGTCTTAACTCCAGAATCAGAAACATGAGTTGACTGCGTTGTTTGACTTTGAGAAGTTTGGATTGTCTTCATAACAACAGCATCAGAGGTTTCTCCTTGTATCGCTTTGTCACCACCATCATCTCCAGTATCATCATCATTATTTCTTAATACTAGATCAGGTGTACATTTTGTCTGAATAACCTTCTCCCCCTTTTTGACATCAGGATTTGACAATAATTGCAAAATTAAGGAAAGAGAGGCTTGAATTTCAGTTACCTTAGTATCCAGAGAATCAATTCGTTGTTTGATGGAGGTTTGTTCTGAAACAACAGATTTCACTTGGGATTCTACTACCCTTAGTTGGAAAGTAGTAGGCACCTTTGTAAAATTATTAAAGATATCAGTCCTCACTTTTTCAGTTGAACCCTTGATAGAATCAATCTCACTTTTCAGGCTTTTGGATAACAGAGTTGTAGCCTTCAGATGATTCTTCAAGTCTTGATTCTCTATAGACTTCACTGCATTATAGGCATGTTCAATAGCAAAAGAAAAACTGATAGATTCATCAGAATTGTGCCATGAATTGTTCCATTCATTCTGTCTAAATGCCTCTGCAGGATCAAAGGAAGGAGTAGAAAAATCTTGTCTCTGATCTTTCCCAGTGAAAGCTTTGCCAGCCATATATGTACTTGATGAACCGAAATTAGTTCCAAGACTAATCTTGAGTGCTGTAGCAAGCTGTTCCTTCTCTTTTCTATTCTCATTATCATCATCACTATCATCATCAGAATTATCATCATCAGAACCATGAGATATGTCAGGATCAGGAATTGCAATACCTTTCAGTTTATCCTGAGATTCTGAGATAGGATGATCTATTGGTCTTGAACGAAGTGGCTGAATCAAAATAGGTTCATTATCAGGAGTACCACTAGCATCAGGATGAACATCGTCAGGATTTGATATGCTTGCATCAGTATTTGCTACCAATGGTTCTTGTGGAGCTTGAGGTTCAGAAGCTGCTTCAACACTTTGAGCTAAAGGTTCTTGTGTGCTTCCCTCATTGACAATGTTCTCGACCAATCTTTCAACAGAAGCTGTAGCTTTGCCTGCATCTTCACTTTGAGAAGATGGTTCTTGTGTAGCTGGAATGTTGATGTCTTCATTCTCCCTTTGAGAAAATGGTTCTTGTGTGACCATTCCACTAGCTAAGCCTTCACCCAAACTTTGATTGAGTGGTTCTTGTGTGGCAGGATCAACAGTAGCTGCTGAATTACTCTGAAATTCAGGTTCTTGTGGACTTGATCCTTTCAGCTTCTTCTGTCTCTGATAGACTAACTCTTCTGCATTCCTCTTTTTCTTTGATGTAGGTGTAAGACCAACCAAGGAAGCAGTTGTAGATACCTTCTCCCAAGAATGTCCTCGAATCTGAGATGGAGAGGCTGGAGAGTCTGATATAGAGACAACTTTTGTTGCTGCATCAGGAATACTAACATCAGGATTTGATGTCTGAATATCAGTATCCTTCATTTGCACTGTCAAAGGAATATGATACCTGCTCTTTGATAATTTACTTGTCTTTTGTGGTTTTGATAAAGGTACCACAGCTTTAGTAGCAGTATCAGCAACTTCCTTGTTCACATTCATTATAGAGGATATAGGTAAGTCATCCTCTGAATCACTTTCATCAATCAACCTTAACTTCCTTTTCACAGGAACATTCTTAACAACCTCATCAGCTTTCTTCACCAGGACCCCTTGTACACCCCCTTGTATCTTCTTTTTAGTGAGTGGTGTAGAGGAAAAATCCTTTGAACCTGATTGCCTTCCAGACACATCAGTTCTAGCTGATTTCTTTGATTTTACAACTAAAGTCTTTTGAGAGACAGTAGAGGTGGTTGTTAACTGTTTAGACTGTTTAGGTTGCATGCTTGTGTCAGGAACAAGGTGGGTTGGTCCTTGTACCATAGCATTAGAAAGTAATCCATAACGAGTAGGCATTTTCTGATGTAAGAAAAACCTAACCTCATCAGGAATAAAAGCATTTCCTATGAAACCATTTGCCTTATCACTATTGACTAAGGACTTAATATTATTCTCAGTAATTCTACAGATTGGTAGAACTACATCATCCTCAAAAACAACATTAGGACATAAGTGATTAAATATCAACTGTAAAAATCTAAGAAAACAGACAGAACCCAACTTATCTGATTTCCTATCACTTAAAGCTTTTAAGATAAAAGACCCATAATCAAACACTGTAGAATGGATAAGAGAGTACCCAATTTTAAGAGATCCTGATGGAAGAGCATCAAAATTTGATGTCTTGTTCAGGAAACAGCGGCTGATTGTATCTTCAAGTATTAATGAAATTTGTCTATTTTCTCAATTGTTTGCTTCCTGTACTTGCCTGCAAAATTTGTTAGTAACACTCATAGTGATATTGAGATGATAAATAATAAACTCTGATAATAATGACATTGATAATTAAGACTGAAAACTTAATCAAAGACTAAGTAATAATCTAATTGTCCAGAGTTTACCAGGAGTGTTGATGACAAATTAGCATAGAACCTCTGGTTTTCATACCAGCTTCAATCATCTGAGCATCAGGATTTGACCAGTGGACTTCCTGTCAGGATTCCATCCTATCAGGATTTGATCAAAGAAAACATACCTTTCTGAATAACCATCAGGATTTGACAGTTATCAGGATTTCCTCTCTGTAGCTTTTCCTCAGAAATTCTCAAAATTCATCATTCCAAGTTCATTCACCAACTTATTGAAAGTAGCTTCAGGCAGTGGTTTGGTGAATATATCAGCTAGTTGTTGATCAGTAGGAACAAAATGAAGTTCAATTGTTCCTTCCAGAACCTGTTCTCTTATAAAGTGATATCTGATACTTATGTGTTTAGTAAGAGAATGCTGAACTGGATTTCCTGTCATTGCAATAGCACTTTGGTTATCACAATAAATAGGGATTTTTGAGTATGACAGGCCATAATCTAACAACTGATTTCTCATCCACATTATCTGAGCACAACAACTTCCTGCAGCAATGTACTCAGCTTCTGCAGTTGAAGTGGAAATAGATTTCTGCTTTTTACTGAACCATGAAACTAGTCTTCCACCCAAAAACTGACAACTTCCTGAAGTACTTTTCCTGTCTATTTTGCATCCTGCAAAATCAGCATCTGAATAACCACACAACCCAAAATCTGATTCCCTTGCATACCAAAGGCCAAGTGAAGGAGTGCCTTTGAGATATCTGAAAATTCTTTTGACTGCAATCAGATGTGGTTCTCTAGGTTTTGCTTGAAATCTTGCACATAGACAGGTTGCAAACATGATATCTGGTCTACTGGCAGTGAGATACAATAAAGAGCCAATCATTCCTCTGTAGTGAGTTACATCTACCTCTTCACCTTGATCAGGATCAAGTTTGGTAGCTGTAGCTATGGGAGTTGAAGCAGGAGTACTGTCTTGCATGTTAAACCTTGTCAGTAAGTTCCTTGTGTATTTAGACTGATTAATAAAAATCCCTTCATCAGTCTGTTTAACTTGAAGACCCAGAAAGTAACTCATTTCTCCCATCATGCTCATTTGATATCTTGACTGCATAAGCTTGGAAAACTTTTCACACAGCTTATTGTTTGTTGACCCAAAAATGATATCATCAACATAAATCTGAACTAACAGCAACTCCTTACCATGATTCAAATAAAATAGAGTTTTATCAATTGCACCTCTTTTGAATCCACTTTCCAGTAAGAATTGAGCTAAGGTTTCATACCATGCTCTTGGAGCTTGCTTTAGTCCATAAAGTGCCTTATCCAGTCTGTAGACATGATCTGGATATTTAGGATCAATGAAACCAGGAGGTTGTTCAACATAAACTTCTTCCTCCAGTTCACCATTTAAGAAAGCACTTTTAACATCCATCTGGAAAACCTTGAATTTCTTATGTGCTGCATAAGCAAGAAATATCCTGATGGCTTCTAGTCTTGCAACAGGAGCAAAAGTTTCATCATAGTCAATTCCCTCTTGTTGGGAATACCCCTTTGCAACTAGTCTAGCTTTGTTTCTGATAATGACTCCATCAGAATCAGTCTTGTTCTTGAAAATCCACTTTGTACCAACAATTGATCTATTCTTTGGTCTTGGTACCAGTTTCCAGACTTCATTCCTTTCAAATTCATTCAGTTCTTCTTGCATTGCAGTAACCCAATCAGCATCTTTAAGTGCATCTTCAACTTTCTTAGGCTCCTCCTTGGATAGAAAGTTATTATATAAACATTCATTCTGAGTTGCACTTCTTGTTTGAACACCTGCATCAGGATCTCCAATTATCAAATCAGGAGTATGATCTTTTGTCCATTTCCTTGCTGGTGTCAAATTGTTTCTTGAAGTAGATGCTCCCCCTGGATTGATGTTATCTTGATTGAAAGAATTTGATTGATTTGTAGCTCTCCCTGAATTATTGCTATGCCCTCCTGATGTGATATCAGGATCTTCACTTGAATCAGTATCTGAAGAATTCTGTCCTGATGATTGAGTTGACTCTGAACTTGTAGTAGAATGTCGTTGCTCCCCCTCAACATTAGCACTACTAGTTGTATCACTATTGTTTGTATCATCAGTATTAGCACCATCAGTATCTGGTGTGTCATCAGGATTTGGTGACCCATCAGGATCTGATGTATTGACAGGATCTGATTCACTTTCTTCAGGTTCCTTGGAAGCTTCATTTTCAAATAACAATCTATCATGCGAGTCTTCAATGATTCCAGTTATCTTCTTGTCATCAAAAGATACATGTATTGACTCCATGACAGTTCTTGTTCTCAAATTAAAAACTCTGAAGGCTCTTGATGCAGGATAGCCTATGAAAATTCCTTCATCAGCCTTTGTTTCAAATTTCCCTAGTTGTTCAGGATGAGTTCTGAGAACAAAACATTTACAGCCAAACACATGCAGATGCTTCAGACTTGGCTTCTTCTCTTTGAGAGACTGATAAGGAGTAACACCATGCCTGTTTATCGATGTGAGATTTTGTGTATAGCATGCTGTGTTGACTGCTTCTGCCCAGAAATATGTAGGTAATTTAGCTTCTTCCAACATAGTTCTGCCAACTTCAATAAGAGTTCTATTCTTCCTTTCTACTACTCCATTTTGCTGAGGTGTGCCAGGAGCAGAGAATTGTTGAATGATTCCTTTGTATTTGCAGAACTCTTCCATCTTTGAATTCTTAAATTCAGTACCATTATCACTTCTCAGAATCTTGACTTTGTACTTTGTGGTTGTCTCAATCATCCTCACATGATCCAACAGAACTTCAGGAGTTTCATCTTTTCTATGCAGAAAATACACCCAGGTGAATCTAGAATATTCATCAACAATTACAAGAGTGTACCTTTTCTTACTGATGGACATGATGTTGACTGGACCAAACAGATCAAGATGAAGCATGTGATATGGTTCTTCAATAGAGGATTCTGATTTACTCTGAAATGATGTCCTTCTTTGTTTTGCTTTTTGGCATGCATCACAGAGTCCATCAGGTGTATATAAGACATTAGGTAATCCTCTTACTAACTCTTTCTTAACCAACTCATTGATGTTGCTGAAGTTGTGATGAGAAAGCTTCTTGTGCCAATTCCAACTTTCATCTACTGAAGCTTTACTGATGAAACATGTAGGGGAGCCATCAGTATCTGAGAGAATGTTGGCTTCATATATGTTACCATGCCTGTAGCCAGTTAGTGCTATCTTCCCTGTTGCTTTACTGACTACTTCACAATGTGTGGAATAGAAATTGACATGATAACCTCTGTCAGTGATTTGACTAATACTCAACAAGTTGTGTTTTAGTCCCTTCACTAGAGCTACTTTCTCAATGATGACATTTCCAATGATTATATTGCCATATCCCAAGGTTTGTCCAATGTTGCCATCTCCATAAGACACAGTTGGGCCAGCTTTTTCCTCATATTCTGATAACAGGGCTTTGTTTCCAGTCATGTGCACAGAACATCCACTATCCATGACTAACACATTTTTCTTTTTACCCTGCATCAGAATAGAAACACACTAGTTAGAACACTTAGGAACCCAGACATGTTGGGTTCCTTTCTCATGCAATTTATTAATTTTAACAGCAGAAGACTTTTTGACTTTAGCAGTCCTGACAGGATTTACTCCATCAGGATTTGCTTTGTCAGTATCAGTATTAACAAAAGCATGCTTCATTATGACATTTTCAGTTCTATCAGACTTTGTACTACTTTCAAACTTAGGCAATGGATCATAAAAGTTATAGTACAAATCATGATACTCTTTACATGTATAAATAGAATGCCATAGACTACCACAATGAAAACAGGACTTCTGCGGTTTATAGAGTACTGATCTATTCCTAACATCAGACTTAGGAATATCAGTAATCTTCTTCTTACTCTTCTTACAATCAATAGCAAGATGATTAGAGTTACCACAGTTAAAACAACACTTTCTAGGTGCATTTGGGATATACTTATAACCATTCTCTTTATTGATCCCAATTTTACCATTCCTGTTTCTCTTAACAGTAGCTTCCTTTTTCTTATCTGTAACCTTACAGATTTTATCTTTAAGCTGTTTCTGAGACAATAGACCTACATTCTTAGTGACTTTGTTCATGACAGGTTTAGACTTTATAATTTTAATTCCTTGAGTAGAAGAAGATCCCTTTTCAAAAGTAGAATTGGAATCCTTACCAAAAACAAAATTAACAGGAGTAATCTTAGATTTGGTTGAGTCTATAACATGTCTATAGGTCTTTGGGCTGACTGTCTCATCAATGACAATTTTCTCTGCTAATTTCTTATCTTCATCTGACTTATATCCTAGACACTCTTTCCAATTCTTAGAGGTATTAATCTCATGAAATTTCCTACCAGAGTCTGTCCAGGTTCTGATTTTCTCATTAGCATATTCAAGTTCTTTTTCAAGGGAAGTACATTTAGATGTCATCTCTAAGTGCATGTGCTTAACATTATCACATTCTTTTTGTACTTCTTGCATACGAGAAAATTCAGCTTCTAATATCTCATTCCTTTTTCTAAGGTCAGACATCTCAGATAAGATTCTAGTATTCTCAGCAGTTTGACTTCTAAAGCTAATATGTAATGACTTTAGAAAACGTCTTAACTCAGAAGCATTATCAGTATCAAAATCAAAGATAGTATTTAGTACCTTATCATCAGGAGTAGCAGTTACATCAGCATTGGCCATTAACGCATAGTTGACTACCTCAGTATCAGATTCTGAGGAAGAGTCCATCCAATCCTTGCTTGATGTGATGAGTGCCTTTGTCTTGTTGCATTCAGAAGCAAAGTGACCCATTCCATTACACTTGTAGCATCTAACCTTTGACTTGTCAAATTTGCTACCCTTGCTGTCCTTCTTGATATACTTGTCTTTGTCTGCTTTGAAGGTCTTTTTCTGAACGTTGCCTTGTCTTCTATTCTTCCTGAACTTCATCCTTCTGAAGTTTCTGACAATCATAACAACCATCTCTTCCATGTCTGAATCAGAAGATTCATCACCAGTATTGGCATCAGGATTGCCATCAGTATCTGATGAAGAGTCGTCAGGATCTGACTCAGCTACTCTTGCTTTCCTTCTAGAGACCTCCATAGCTTTCCCTTTTGATTTTGCTTCTACATTCAAAGCAATTGACTTTGCCTTGCTGCTTTTCTTGTTCTTCCTCTGTTGAACTTCAAGATCATGAGTTCTTAGCATCCCATAGATCTCATCAAGAGACACAATGTTCAGATCATACTGGTGTCTAATGATTGAGGTCTGAGTATCCCATTCTTCAGGTAAAGCTCTAAGAAATTTGGTGTTTGAATCTTCAGTTTCATATACTTTGTCAACTAAGGATAAGCTGTTCAATAGTGTCAGGAATCTGTCATATAGATCAGTAAGACTCTCTTCAGGTCTTGCATCGAATTGTTCATATTCTTGAATCAAAAGAGCCCTTCTGTTTTTCTTGATAGATGCAGATCCTTGGCACTGAGTTTCCAAAGTATCCCAGATTTCTTTTGAAGATTTGCATGCAATCACTCTGTTTGACATAACAGCATCAAGGCTATTATGCAAGATATTCTTTATCTTTGGTTCCCTGAGTACATGAGCTTTTTCTTCTGGAGTCCATTCAGCTTTAGCTTTGACCACATAATGTTCTGGTACTGTATCTGTTCGTTCTACGAACTTTGTTGGTATATATGGTCCATCACGAATCCTGTCCAAGTAGTCAGGATCCATAGCCTCCAGGTACATCAGCATCTTTACCCTCCATGTGGGATATTCTGATATCTTCAAGATGGGAATCTTCATGCTTTCATACTTGGTTGTCGACATCTTTAGATCGTATCTGATTCAGAATTAAATCAGTTTGCTCTGATACCAATTGTTGCCCAGTAAATAACAATTGTAGAAGGGGGTTGAATACAATTGTATAAGATTCTCGACTTTATATAACACAAATATGAAAGATCAATAATAATAACAATAACAGCTTTATTAACTTTGATATAAAACTGTTACAAACTCTCTTAAGAAATTCTGATGTTCTTAAGAGCTGCTAGCTTACAAAAACTCTCTCAAGAAATTCTGTTCTTAAGAGCTTCTCTCCGATTATGTTCTCTCTCTCTGATCAGTACATAAATCGAAACCAAAACTGTGTTTATATAGTGCACACAGCTTCTCTATCAATAACAAGATAAGTCCTAATCATAATAAAGATAGAAACATATCTTTAATCGATAGCTGCATTCTACAAACCAGGAACAAACTTCCATGTTTATCTAGACTCCAAATATAACTCGAAGTAGGAATCCTGATCAGCTTCAAGTCCTGATGATCAAACCTGATCATAGTCTGAGTAGGAATCCTGATGATCAATAAGATACTGACGCTTGATCAAATACTGATGACCATGCAATACTGATGACGTCAGCAATCCTGATCAGTTGAGTCTAGCTTCTGACGATCATTGAATTCTGATCTAACAAAGGGTATATTCCCTCTTCGAAGTTATTTTATAACACTCGTGTTAAATCATATTTAATTTCAATTGTGTTAGAGGCTGTCACGATGCCTACTTTCAGGTTTCGAAGCCCTGTCAAATGATGTTATTCAAGCTTCCACTTTTCTTCAAATAATGAATAACCCTTGATTGTTAAGTACCAGTATCTTTTTGGTTATTCTTTTCTTTGGAAACCGCACCTTTGGAACCTGTTCAATTTTAATCCAAGGTGTTCCTTTAAGAAATATTGTCGAAAGACGATAATCATTAAATTGATATCGAATTGCTTTCATACTTTTCAACTTCCACTAAGACGAACAACCCTATACTTATAGGGGCTACAAGGACTATCTGTCTGTGTGATAGAACTCTGATGGGACGCCATCACTTGTATGTGGTGAAATACAAGAAGGCTAATTACCTTTAGTAATGTCTCAATCGAGGCACACAACGCTGAGTTCTTATGATCATGTTGATCTCTCGGTAAATTCTCTTACCTCCAATAAGGTTACCTTAAAACTCATAACCTTATGATCACCAGTGTGTGACGTTTTCCTTGATATGGGAGCTGTCTTTTCAAGGCCCCATGATTTTGTTATCCTCATTGGATTCTAAGGGGAGGCCAACCAGGTCAAATAAGTCAAAATTCGCTGATAAGAATTAGATTCGCAACGAAATCGCCTATGACATGAGCGAATCCCTAAGACGAATAGAATGTTAGTGATATATCAATGAAATTGGTTTATTCTCCCAAGGATATTATGATAATGGAAAGCGTGTCAATAGATATATGTGAAAGAAATAGCGATGTGCCGTGAACTCCAGTGACAACGGTGTTAGATAGATGCCCTATGGTGAGATTGAGATTTTGGAGGAGTTGTTTACGAATGGACACTACCTCAGGGTTAGCAAGATAAGTATTGACGATGGAGTCAGAGGGAGCTGGTGTTGTGACTTGGGAGAGGTGCAGCGTGTGTGGTTCTTGAGGAATAATTTCCGGAAATATATGGAGACCCGGATAAAAATGAAAGTTAAAGAGTTAAAACCAGAAAACATGACTGTGACCGAGTATGAAGCCAAGTTTTCCGAATTATTGAGGTTTGTTCCGGAGTTGTAAACACAGAAGAAAAGAAAGCCAGTAGGTTTCAACCAGGGCTACCTCCAACAAGCAGCCCACTGTCAGGACCTTTAAATAGCAGGTGCCCTTCTATACTATTTAGACAGAGCTAATGTATCGTTGTATATCAAGAAGTTGCATGACAATTAAACCTTAAGGCCGAGCCGCTAAAGAGAATAATTACAAGTAGAAATAGTCAATCGAGGGATTTTCCCATAGGACTGGTACAACTAGGTTGTGAACTAGAAATATGAGGTCGACACTTTTGATAGACCTGATTCTTTTCAAGTTGGGAGAAGTTGATATTATAATAAGAGTGGGTTGGTTGACACCCAATGGAGCCCAGACTGATTGTAAGGGAGAGAGAGTAATAAATAAAGAATGGAGACAGATTCAGAGATTCTTGAGTATAGTTCAGACTAAGAAATTATGATGCCAGAAATACGAGGCTTAATTAGCTCTTATGGTTGACGCCAAGAAAAGAGGTACCAAGTATAAAGGGAACTACAATGGTTTTGGGAGATTGTACAAGGTTTTAATGAGCTATCAGATATCGATTTGGATGACATGAGAATGAATACCGAGTATTCAGAGTATAATGGGAATGAAAGGGTTAGTGACTCAGTTACAAGAGTTGTTGTATAAGGGTATGATAAGACCCAGTGTACCGCCATGGAGAGCCCGGTGTTTTTGTAAGAGAGAAGGATGTTAGCACAAGATTATGTATCGAACCTCGAGAGTTGTATGAGTTCGACATGGAGAATAGGTACCCTTGTAAATGATAGTTTGATCAGCGAAAGAACGCTGGGTATTTCCAAATTTATTTAAGAACTGGGTATCACCAGTTGGAAGTTAAATCAGAGGATATACCCAAGACTGCGATTCGTACTTGGAATAGACACTTCGAGTTTTCAGCAAGGTTATTTTGGGTTGACTAATGCACCCACAAATTTTATGGAATGTGATGAAATGGCTTTGAGTTATCCGTGATAGTAGACAACACGAGATGGAGAAATGGCTAGAATTGACCTAGGATTATAACTGTGAGATACACTACCATCCGGGGAAGGCCAATGTGGTGGCCGATACCCTTAATTAAAATGAGGCAGAGATGGATCCCGAATGATCGGGAATTAAAGGATGAGATTTTACACAAAACCCAAGTTAGTCCAACAAACTAGAAAGACAAAAGATTTCACCAACAAGCAGCTAGTGACAGCCAAGACAGACAGAGAAAGTATGCGGACTAAGCACGCGAGTATAGAGATGGTACTGCTATTGATAAGCTAAATGGCATGTTGATGGATGACAAACAAGTTTATGTTGGTGTATTTTCTGTACAAACAAGATAGAGAATATGAGGTTAGAGATTCGTGATGCTAAAAGATATCCTCGTGGAAGGAATTAATGAGATTTGGAAAGAAAGGGAAGTGAGCCCGAGATTCATTGGGCCATCTGAGATTTTAAAATGCGTCAGGAAGGTGGCCTACGAGCCAGCCTTACCCCCCCAAACTTGTAGAATGGTCATAACGGGGTTCATGTGTCAATGCTACGTCAGTATACTATAGATGCCCGACATATATTAGAGTACGAGCAGGTAGATATACAACCTGGTCTGACTTACAAAGAACAACCTATGGAAATCACGGATAGAAAAGAGCAAGTGCTAAGTGACGAGGTTGCCAAGCTAGTGAGAGGTTTGTGGAGAATCAAGAAGTGGAAGAATCCACTTGGGATTTAGAAAGTGCAATGGAAGAGAAGTACCCCCAGTTATTCCTAAGCTGATTCCGGGACGGAATCCTTTTAAGGAGGGGAGACTGTAATAACCCGAATTTTTGGTAAAATTTAAAACTTTTCTTATTATGATTAAGTGCATCAGTTAATAGTGAATTTGGTGGATGAATAGTGATTTTGAGGGTTAAGAAAATTTTTCATGCCACCTATGTACGAGACGTAGTGTGGATATTTCAAAGTCATATTACTGATCTACGGAGTAAATAAGTGAATGCAAAGACGATCGGAATTCATAAATTCCAAATTTTATTTTGGTGTAATATTCGACCGGGCAGCGAATTATATATTATTATATTCAAGAAATGAGATATGAAAATTGAGGATTTGAGGATTTAATATTTTGGAACTTTATTATTTTATTAAAGTCGATTTAAGGATTCGATTGTTGGAGTGAATAGTGAATAGTTACTATTCATTGCGAAAATCGCGTAGAGTTTTATTCGCTCTCTTTAGGAAATATTTCGAATCGTTTCAAGAGGAACAAGACAACATTTACAGGATTAAATATAGACATGGAAGTAACATGTAACAAGATTAATTCGAGGAATGCAACATTTGGATCATACATGTGAAAGGAAAGCGAACCAGTAAAGTTACTTTATCTGAGCCAGTGCATGCTTGACAAGTGTCAAGAGATGAGGCAACCAAGGTGATGACTCACCCCCTTTTTACCACAAAATATCAGCATCATTATCCATTAAACAAGAAAAGAAAAAGAAACAGAAGAACTCTCTTCTCCCCCATTCTGCCCAGCAAAAGCATCAAGGAAAGCAAAATCCATAACTCCATTTCTATCCATCCTTAAATCACCAAATTGTAACCATAGCGTCTCCACTCCATGGGCAACATTCGTTAAAAATTTCATGGCCAACAAAGGAGTGTAGCCTAGTCAAATCGCTTCCCCAAGTCGGCGAACAGAAACTGTCCTGCTTTTCCAGTTTCGACCACTCACCTTAGAAAGCCAATAAGTTGAGCTTCAAGCATCCCCTGGTGATGAGGTAGGACTCAAAAGAAAGCCCTTGACGAGTAGAATGTGTGGTAAAAAGTTGAGAACCAAACTCTTGTTTTTCGATATTATATGGATTTTACAAAGTAACGATGAATAGTAACTTGTATTTTGTTTTGTTTTTGGATATTGAGTTTGTGGCTTCCAAAGGTTGTATTAAGCAAGGATCTAAGTTTATGTAGGTGTATTGGAAGTAAACAAGCTTGGAGGAGGTATGAACCTTGAACCCTTGAATGTATTAAGTGATTTTTGAAGCTTTAATGGTGTAAAAGCATGCTTATGATCTTAGTAGCTATGATTGGGCTTTGTTATAAGTTATATTGAGTTTTAAGAACGTAAAGGCATTGCTTGGCCTCAGTTCTTGGTTGAATAAGATGTATATGTTGAGTGGAGTGATCGATATGCATTTTGGATGATTTGAAATTTGGGAATATCCGAGTTATAGCCGTCGTAATGCCCAAATTTTTACCTACTGATTGGTTCCCTGTTTTTCCTCTGTTAGAGCCCGACCCTTGAGTCCTACTGCCAATGATTGTGTAGTTTATGTTATAAGCTTCGTAATGATATGTGGTTCGCCTAATTTGACCGAGCGGTTTAAGAGTTATGCTAGTTTTAGTAATCGTGGTTCGAGAAGTTTCATCGCAGAAATGTAACCACTTTGATGCTAAGTCAAAGACCTTTAAGGGTCGAATTAAAATGTGAAACTTTGAGGAATAATGCTAGAGACAGTTAGGAAGGCTCACGGAAAAGATTCGGATTAAAAAGATTATTTTTCGATTTTATAAAAATGTGTTAGCCGAGGTTGCGCAACTGAAAACCACTAAGAACATGACTTAGAAACCAATGTTGTAAATGGCTCAGTATAACTTGTATTCGAGGATCGATTTCGGACTAAACCTACGACTTAAGTAATTGTCGAATAAACATGGACTTAGTATGAGCCTATAACGAGCTAGTAATCCCTTGGTTGTGTTTCGCTTATGTGTTTAAGCATTGAGTACAAGTGGATTATCCAGGGGATTAATCGTGCATTTGCTTTGACTTTGTCTAGGTTGTCCGGCATCGTCGCGAACCCCTATCACTTCTCGAGCATCAGGCAAGTTTACTAAACCTTACTCTATTATTCAGAGTAGGTATATTTTCCAATGTTCAATACTTGTGTATTCCCAATTTATATACCAAATCTTTGTTGCAAGTATTGTGGCAAGTTTTCTAAATCTATACTTTGAAGTATTGATTATATATTACTGCTTTTGCCATATGTGGAGTTATACAGTTTTGCGATACATGTTATATATTGTATAAAATAGAGTTTGATTTTGGTTTATATACAAGCTTTGAGATAATGTACTTATGAACCGGTATACCTTGTAGCTCTATATATAAGAGCATATTCATTGTTTTCGACTCTAAATCGGGAGTCGGTATTTTGAGATATGTAGATAGCCGTGGAAACCCGGAGGGATTCCATCGGCAGAATACTATGTGTTTTGAGGAATGTTATTTGAGTATTATCTCGGTCGAGAAATACTATTTGAATACTATTTCAGTTATATATGCAAATGAGAAGTATACATGTGTTATTGCATACTTGTTTTCGAATTGCTATGTATAGCAATACTTGAGGTTATGACTTGAAGTCGGGGCTTATGAGTTAGATATGGGATATCAGCTATAAGCCAGGATTTTATATTTGCCCTAGGATAAGGGCGGGTGATTTTCTCTAAGATCAGAAGTAATTATATTTCGGTATATGTTATAGGTTATTTTCCGATAAAGATATCGGGTAACTGTTATTCGAGGGTTAATCATTTTATTTAAGGAATATTATTTATGAATATTCATTTGAGGATTATTGACTTTAAGAATATTATTTATTAATATTCATTTTAAGAATATTATTTATTAATATACATTTGAGGATTATCGACTTACAGAATATTATTTATATACATTTGAGGATTATTTATTAATGAATATTATTTTGAATATTCATTTGAGGTTTATTTATTAATGAATATTATGTTTGAATATTCATTTGAGGATTATTTATTAATGAATATTATTTTCGAATATTCTTTTGAAGGTTTACTTGTTAATAAATATTATTAGTTATTTTCAAATCAAAAAGAGGTTCCCAAAACAATGTTTTTCCCATTTAAATCTGTCTTTTAAAGGGGATTTAAATGCTCGCTCAACTATCAAAAATATGGGAAACTTGATTTAAGTGACTACTACTCTTTTTAAACTCTCAACTCAAAACAAAAAAAAACTATCTAAGGACATATATTTTTCGGAGCAATTTGATTGCTGCCAGTCAAGTATTGTGTTACCACCTCAACGCCCGAGGGGTAAATTCCTGGAACAAGTCGATATCCATTAACAAGCATCGCTTGGGAAATATTGGAGAATCTTCCTTTCCAACCTAGATATAACTTCTGAGTGGAGTCGTATCAACAAGTATTACACTTGGGGAAAGGAAGACGATCTTTACGTTTCAGAGTCATGGATTTCATCTGAACTAGGAGCATGTGTAAGAGGTCGAGTCGTGCCGATCCATCACTTTATTGCCCCAAATGGGCCGGGAGATCCAGAAAGGCGGTAGACAATGTCAGGCTGTCGGGATACTTCCATCTACATGTAGAAAACATATTTTGTTGTACAACCTGCTACTGATCATAGTAAGGTTGGTACGACGGGCGCGGAGACGGCTCCAGTATTGGTTCATCATCCATTTTGGATAATTCTGCAACATGTACTGAAAGGGACCACGGATGGCTCCGTTGGTACAGGTTTACCGATCATGTTGGCAGAGGGATTCTGCAACATGTATTGAAAGGGACCAAGGATGACACCGTGGTACAGGTTTACCGGTCATGTTGGCAGGGGGTCGAAAAGTGTTCAAAATAAAGTTACAATGAATCCTTGCAACTTCATCTTTTATTTTATGAGTATGACTCTGATAAAACCTGATTAAGGATATATATGCCAAAGTGGATTTTGGGTTACAGAAATATTATATTAATTTTCCTCGTAACTTCCTCTTTTATATCATATGACTCTGTGGATACCTTACATAACATGAGTTATGGTAAGGGAGTTGTTTATACTGAATCATCTTATAACTTCTGTTAAGTTATGTGTTGATATTCTGCTTACATAGCAGATATTTTTGGAATAGTTATATTGGTTTACTTTGAAACCTTATCTTTTATATTATACTAGAACTTTGTTCATAATATAGCAAAAGCTTGCAGAGATATTATGAAATGAGATTTGAAGTAAATTAATGGTACTGTTTTTGGGAATACATTCCGATAAGGAAATAATTTCAGTATCGAGATATTTTGACAAATTATTGTCTTATACCCGCTTTATTCTGGGTTGAGTTAAAGGCAGGATTATGCCATATTTTTATTACCTTGCTGAGCTATCGCTCACTCTTGCTATTGTTTTATATATATTATATAGCAGTGAAGCAGGATGCCAATGGGACGACACATACCCCGCAAGGCGTTTCCATAAACAGTTTCTAGCAGCGATCCCGAAGAGTAGTACGAACCAATCGAATCAGGCTACGGCTTTTGGCATTCAACTTATGTATAGACATGAATGGTATTAGAGGACTGTAAGCATCAGAAGGCTAAGTTGGTAATGTAACAATACTTAGAAAATTGTATCAGTAACAGATTCAAAAGACATTTGGGTATTGTAATAAAAATTATTTATTCCGCAGTTGTTGTATTGTGTCGTTTCTGAGACTCTAACCTGTGTGTGTGTGTGTGTGTGTGAAACATATATTGTGGGGTCATGAGCAGGTGAATTATGAATGGTGTGAGTGATACAGGTAAGGCAAGGAGTACATGGATCGTGACACAGAAATATTCAAACACTCTTTTCTCTGTAAGCAAAGCAAGAAAACATTGTTCTAGTTTAGAAGCCAGAATTTCACTTGTGAAGTTTTGGAAGCTGTAGTATTTAATTTACTTAATACAAAGTAGATTAAAGTGGTTTTGTGTGTTCTGTTTATTTTCATTCTGTATTTTATACAACATAATCTCTCACAACTTATTAGTTTTCAAGAATAAAAAAATATCAAAACTATCCATTCACCCCCCCCCCCCTCTGTCTAGTTTCTTAGTGACATTCATTTCTAACAAGTGTTATCAGAGCAGGCTGTTGACATACAAACAGGAAAAGATCAAGAATGAGTTCACAGAAACTAAGCAGTATCAAGATTCCTCCCTTTAACAAGGAGCACTACAGTCTATGGAAGAAGAAGATGTTGCTTTTCATCAAAGCTTCAAATCCCATGTACTTAGACATTCTAAAGCATGGTCCCTTTACTCCAATGATTGAGATTGCCGAAACAACTGTTGGTACTGAGATAATACCAGCAAGACATGTACCTAAAGACCCCTCTAAATACACTAATCCTGAAAAAGAGAAAATAGCACTAGATGGACATCTCCAACTTATCATTTGTGAATCTATGGATTTCAACATGTATGACACTGTTGCTCATTGTAGTAGTGCTAAGAAGATGTGGGATCTTATAGAAGTGCTATGTGAAGGAACTCCAGAAGTAAGAAAGAACAAAAAGCAGATTCTGGTATCTCAGTATGAAGCTTTCATGGCTCAGCCAAAGGAGGGAATCACAGAAGTGTTTGAGAGGTTCAACAAGCTAATAAATGAGCTCAAACTCTATGACAAACACTATGAAACAGAAGAACTCAACATGAAGTTTTTGCTGACTCTACCAGATCACTTGGAACCAAGAATCTCTTCCCTCAAAGAAAGGGATCTAACCAAGATTGGTTTTGATGTGTTGTATGGTGTTTTGAAAACATATGAGCTAGAGTTGTTTCAAAAGAGATCCATTCAAGCAAAACAAGGATTAATGGCCAATACTTCTTGTGCCCTTATTGATGACAATTTAGGTCAAAGAATGGAATCTCTTAAAGTCAGTCAAGTCAAGATTGAAGAGCTGGAAGTTGAAGACACTGGTGATGAGACTCAAGTTGTCTATGATTTGTCTGAGGAAGATGAGTTCTACAGCATAGATGAGCTGGACAAAATGGAAAACAAATCTTTTGCCTATATGGCTAGGAGATATCCTAACATTAGGTTCAAAAGGAAGCAGCCATTTAAGTCCAAGTTTAATGCTGGAAATGCTGGTGGATCAAGTGGCTCAAACTCCTTCAATAAAGGAAAAGGGATTGCTGGTGTTGCTAAAGGAGGATACAAGTCTGGGAGTGTGGATAGGTCCAAGATAAGGTGCTATAACTGCAATGAACTTGGGCACTTTGCCATAGAGTGCAAAAAGCCCAAACAGGTCAAAAAGGACAAAGCATACTTAGAGCTTGAAGCTAAGTATGAAGCTCTACTCAAGAAACAGCAGGGTAAAGCTTTTATTGCAGAGGGAAAGTGCTGGGATGACTCTGATGAAGAAGAAGAACAGGAGTATTCAAACTATGCCTTGATGGCATTTTCTGATGATGGTGATTCCTCAAGTCAGGTACCTATTCTTACTTCTCTTGATATGACTCCCTTTCAATACAAGCAAACTGTTGAAGACATGATTACTGAGATGTTCAATATTCACACTAGCATGTTAGTTGCCAATGAAGAAATTGACAGGCTAACTGCTAAAAATCTTGAACTTACAGAAAATAATGAGGAACTTGAATTAATGGTTGTGAGCCTTGATGGTTTGAAAAAGGAAGTTGAGTATCTGTAAAATCCGTGAATTTTATTGATAATATGAATTATATTTTGTGGAGTATTTGTATATTAATAGTTGCGGTTATAGAAGGATTATGTGCTAAATTGATGTTTCGGGAGTCCCTTTCGATTATCTTGTCATTTGGAAATATCTTCAATTTTGAGCCCCGTTTTGAAAATTCAAGGGCCCCGTTGAAATTTTGTACATCATTATTATCCCTTTATCTTTCGTATTCGAATCATTATCGAAAGAATTATTCGTATCATTTCATCCTTATTTATTTGATCTTGTCAGTATAATTCGTTTTGTTCAAAAAGGGAAAAATTGTTCCAAACCCTAATTGCTTAGGGTGACGAATATATCGTTTATATCAATATTTCATCTGTTATAGCCCCATTATTCTTGAGCATTAGTTATATAATGATATGTATTGATTTGGATAATTATCAGTCTTTGTAGATGATTATCTTCCCGTAAAACGTGTTTTTGACCTAATTAGGGTTTTTAAACGAACTAGTGGATCTATATCGATCCAAAAATGTTGTTTGGGGTATTATTTTTCCAAAAATATATAAATACTAATCGTACCCTATATCTCTCATAATCTGCATTTCGTATAATCGAAAAGTAAAAATTCCCAAAACGTGTTCTTCGTGTTCTTGAATAATCAATTGATTCGTTCAAGGTGTTATTGAATTCAGAAATCAAAGTTCAAGTACTCAAATCAAAGCTCTTGATCTCTAGTTTCAGAATCTTCCAACCTCGTCATCATCTGGTAATTTTTCGATTTATTATGAATTTTACAATTTTCGAATTAAATTAGGGTTCATACCCGATTTGGGGATTTTCATTCTGTTGATTCTCCGTTCAATTGATTGCTTCTAACATGTTCCTAGGGTTCTAATTAGTAGGAATTCATGCTTTAATTTCATGTTTATGTTCAGATTTGAGAAATTCGATTTCTAGGGTTTTGTCCAATTTTTATTTTGATTCGTCCGTTCATATGAATGATCTGACATAACTTCTGATAGAGGGCTTTCATTATATGTGTTCTTAGCTTCATTTTGATATAAAGAAAGTAGAGTTTCATGTACAAAAATTGTAGATCGGAAAATTTGTTAAGCTCGTCGGAAAATAGTCAGGATTTTGATTCCGGTGATGTTTTTGGTTTGTTTTTGATCGGAATGTATTGGTATGGTTATAAGGATTGATTTGGTACAAAAAGCTCCAAATTCTGTTCAGTTTTCAGGTCGCCGGATTCTGGGTTTGTCGCCGGAATCTGGGAATTTTCCGGGTTGTTCTTCCCGACCCGATAACCCATTTTCCTGACCTGGTTTCAATCTTCGAAACCCTAAAATATTTTCAGAAAACTGTTTTTGAATTTTATTTTTAAATTTAATTCGAAAATAGTTTAAAATCTTTAAAAATTCATATTTTTATTTTAAAAATCTAATTTTAATTTCAGAAAATTCTGAAAAATTATATTTATTGTTTGAAATTCGAAAATTGATTAAACTTAATTATTTTAATTACTTTTAATTAATAATTAATTTATTAATTAATTGATTAATTCTTTTAATCAGTTAATTCTTAATTCTTAAAAATTAATTAGATTTAATTGATTTAAAATTCAGTTTAATTATTTTCAAGCCTGATTTATTATTTAAAAATAGTTTGAGCATTTAAAGAGTGTCAATTAATTTTATTTAATTGATTTAATTGCATTTAAAAATTATTATATGGTTTAAAAATCCGATTTTTGATTTAAAAATTTGTTTGCGACTTATTTAAATTCAAATAAGCTTCGTGTGATGTTTTAAAAATATGTATAAGCGCTATATGGTTCATATGAGTTGTGTAATGTGTTTTATAGTCCGTATATGCCCGTACGAGGGCTAGTGTCTGAGTTTTAAATACCGTAAATTAGACCGGACGTCCGATACGTAACCGGTTACCTGTTTAAAATGGGTTATGTGAATTATCTGGTTAGTGAGTCATAAATACGAATAATTGTTTTGAGACTTGTTTAAATACTTTGGTCGTGTCTAATATTATCACGTGGGGTAGTTGGGATAGAAATTTGTCAGTAATGTTAGAAAATGAGATTTGTGAGACCGTTGACCTAGATGTTGACTTTTATAGTATGGAGATTTTTGTCAAGCGAGTTACGAGGATTTCTTATGTAGTTAATCGTGTTTATTCTATCAATTGAAATATGGTTGTCTATGCAACAGAGACTATTGGACGAGACGAGTCAGACTATCGAAGTATGTTAAATGAGAGATGTCAGAAAAGGATGAGAAATGGTTTACGACTGATTGGGTTATTTGTGAAGTGACGTAGCACCAAGGGAACGTCAACACTCGTAGAGTATATGTGCAAGTATTTTCTTCCAACAGAGATATCGGTAAGATTGGTAAGTGTGTCGGAGTTAAGTTACAATCGTTTATGGAATGTGAGAATCGTACTCTGAGGACTAAAGTACCGTCTCATGTTTGACTATCAAGGCAGACGCGTGGATTCGTAATGATAGAAGCAGACTAGTGGTATTCGCAGGAGCGTTAAAGCAAAGAAGGACGAAAATAGAGAATAGTGCGATAAGGCAGAATAAGGAGGGAATCGTATTGTGTCAGCATTACGAAATAGCTAAGGACCGGAGGCAAGTGTTTATACCCTTGCTTATTAATTAAGTGATATTGTCTTGAATTATTATTATTATGAAATTTGAATACTTTTCACTGAATTTTCAAATGTCGATCCCTTTGCATTGAATTGCAAATATGTTATTTAAATCTCGTAAGTTGACGAGTATTATTTTATACCTTTTGAGTTTAGATTCATATTTCCAGGTTGATTGGAAAAATATAAATTTTGTGTTGAAACGATTTAAAAGATAGTTATGAGCCGTATACTAAGGCTTTCTTTCAAAAAGTTGATTTAAAAATATTAGGTTGGAATATTGCCAACCCTAGATGAGTGGGAACCTGTGAACCCTACGAGGGTAAAATGTTATTTTAAATTCCGAAGGTGTGGTACTTGTTCTACAAGTATTCCATTTTCCATCTTGCACCCATGCAAGTATTATTATCATTTCTTGTTAATGCGATCATCTGATCCATTCCCTGATTCGAATTCATATATGTTGTGCATGATTTAGTTTACTTCCTTCAAATACAAGGCTTATCTATTATAAGTATATGTTCGAAGGACTTGAACTATTTCTGTCAGAAGTCAGTAAACCCTTGTTTTCTTCATTTATAAACTTCACCTTGAATTTCCTTAAACTCGAACTTGACTTTCTTGTCACTTACCAGATTGGTGAATCTTAACTAATTCTCCCATAATGTGATAATTTGAACTGTTGAGGCCATCTAGAGCCTGTTCTTTGAACCCTACTCTATATTAAGTTGTAAATTCTATTGATATCATAATGCCTGTTTCATATCAGACTTAATCTTGTTGAGCATGTCATTGTTTATTCTTCATTATTATCCCAGTTGTTACATCGATCTCGTCGATGTTTATTATATTGTCACTTTTCATATGCACCTCCCAATATTGTGTCGATCTCGTCGATACTAGATTATATTGTTATTCCTTGATGGATTCTTCATAGTTGAATTGTTTCCTGGAACGTGAGTTTTCCAGTGTTTGTTGTATTAAGGTTGTCGATTCTTCCGACACCTGATTGTCGAAGTAAGGTTGTCAATTGTTCTGACACCTGACGTATATAATATAGGATTGGAATGTTTTTAAATGGACCAGTAATGGTCGGACCATATTTATGGTCGGAAATAACTTATGGCCCAGATTGGCCAAGGATCCAGTAGAGGACTTTGCTATAAGCAAGTCCGGGGTTGATGCGTGGCTGGCCAGTAGCTCAACCTTTGATTTGATAAATGTGAAAAATCCAATTCTAATATTACTTCTTATATCTGAGATGGATTACATTCATATGTTCTGTACTTGTGAGTTATGACCTGATACTCAGGTTTATTCGTTCGTTCGAAGTTGTTAGTTCGTTGATTGATAAGTAATGGTTTCAATCTTGCTGAAATCATTTACTCTTAATATATTGGATTCCAAATAGTAGAAATCCTCTTCCTTGATTCCATTGGCAATCGTGAGATATCTATCTTGATGAATTTTATTCATACCGCATATCTAGTCGGTACCATATTGAAGTCGTGAAGTACGTTCTTTATTCTACGGCTGAGCGCGTTGGCTCATTCTTACTCTTTTATTATTTTACTCTTCCAGAGTTGTTGGTTTCAGAAGATGTTGTGAATAGAACGGTTATCTTCAAAACTAGTATTTTTATACAAAGTATGGTCTTGAAGACGTATGAGTTATATTAATTTCATATTTTCTATATACTATTGTAGTTATTGTTGTTCGGTCTCTGTGACGACCAATATAAATCTTTTTATGTTTTAAACTATTCAGTTGCTAAAAGCTGAATGAGAAATTGTGTACCAAACTTGATTTGAGAATCTTAGAGATTACAAATGTTTTAACCAGAGGCTTGTTTATTTGAAATTCCAAAGTTATTTTGGAAACTTTTCATATTATACTTGATAATGCACTTGCTGAGGAATTCTTTCGCTCATACTTGCTTTCTTTATATATATTTAGCCTCTCAGCAAGAAGGAATATTGGCGAGAGTTGTCCGCGTAGCCGGTCAGAGATGGGAAAGGATAGTAGCGTAAAGATGTTTTGATCTAGAGCATTTGGAGCTAGTGATAGGTTTTGTATATAGATGTTTTCTATTGAATACTATATTGTATAAGATTAGTTGCCTGGTATACTTCTTATCGAAGTTATACTAGTGTTTTAGATCGTATGTAAAGAGAATGGTTGCAAAGAAGAAAAATTGTATGTAATGGAATTTTGGATTCTTGTTTCTAGCACTATAACCTTTAAAGATTCTTGGTAGAGTTGGCGTCACAGATATTATTATTGTGTTGATTTAATGTTGAACAGGTTGTTTGAATTGAGGATGCAGTGTGACGACCAAATCTTTTGACCCCGGATTTGGGGCGTTACAGTTGGTATCAGAGCAGGGTTATAGTAAAACTAGAAACGAGAGTGTGTAGGAGTGTGTATAGTTATATAAGGAACGTGAGAGCTCATTTAGAGTTCGTGTTGGACTATTGGACATAGTACCACTGAGTGAGTTAAGGTAGAGGTATTCGATTAAGATGATTGTGCTGAGATGGATAGAACTTCTCACGGTTGTAGATGTATATGGCGGAATCTTCAAGGACTATTACGAGTTGACGACGACATACGATACTGATAACTTTGCGACGTGGAAAAGAAGGGCTGAAATCGAATAACGAGCTATCGTGGGAGTCGACGGAGGAGGCATATGTGAAGACCTTGGTAATACCTTCCCATCCTAATGAAATATCTGACATTTCTTTAAGTGAAACCTGTGTCGGTGAATATATTCCACCTATTGATCTTGTATTTGATACTCTTGATCAATCATGTTTTAAATTGCGTCAAAGATTGTTGAGATGCCTATTTCAAATTTTGAGGCTTGTTGAAAAATATGTTATTTGAATTCCAACTCCTTCATTCTTCAGGAGTGGATAACTTTAATTGTGATGTAACACTATTTGTTGATACTTCCTTTCTGGTTGTTCTTCTTTTCTGAGATAACACCTTTGGAATCTATTCAATTTCAATCCAAGGTGTATATCCGAGAATATCTGGTCAAAAGGCCTTGATTGTTAATCTGATTTCAAAAATTTCTTTCATATTTCTCTACTCTAACTGAGATAAACAACCCTATTTATAGGGGACACAAGGACTATCTGTCTATGTGATAGAAGTCTGATGGGACGCCGTCACTTGTGTGTTGTGCAATACAAGAAGGTTAATTACCTTTAGTACTGTTAGTCCTTGTGTATTGCAGAAGGGGGGGGGGATGAATGCAATACTGATAAAATTCAATCTAAATTTCAACAACTCAAATCAAGATTAAACGTTATCAGCAATATATGCAATCACGAACAGTATTTAGTAAGAACAAGATTCACAAAATAAATGTTTTATTTATTTTGCAAAGTGTTGCTACAACCTCAAGAAAGAATTCTCGAGCTGCGGGTTTTCTTCAAAGACACTTGCTTGTCTTCGTTACTATTCTAGAATGAGTTGATAGAAGGTATAGGACTAACCCTATCACTATCAGTCACGGGTTTGTGAAGCTGCTGTCACTGTCAAGTGGCAGCTTCTTACAGATTGTCTTACCCATGTGACTTTCCTAAATTGCTAACATGTCAGATATACATTACAAAGAAAGCAACCTAGATTCATTCTATTTCCAGCTAAACCAATTCAGCAGATAAAGACTTGACCTTGCTCTTGAATTGATTCGCTTTTGATTTGTAGTGCCTTGAAGCTTCTGTCGTAGTCTTGCAGACTTGGTGCAGCTTAGGGATGCTGCATCACGCCTGTTTCTTGAACATTTAAACTGTCACGGGATTTGACTGAGAAAGATACCTAGCATAAGGATCTTTATTGAGACAGTTACTTTTGCCGCAAAGCTTGCTGTCACAGGAATGATCTTTTGGTGACAGTATGAGTTCCCCGCATAGAGTGCTGTCGAGGATCCCAAACTTGCTGTCGAGGGCAATAGTTGCTGTCGCGTAGTCTTCCGCCAATGTTGCTGTCAGAGTGAATATGCTGTCGTGACTTGCAACATTCTGTCTTCTTGTAATCTTACTGTCACAGCTTTAGGACATTAACCTTTATTCATGTTGTCATCCAAAAAGCATTCTTTGAGGCTTGAACACATAAGTGAACTTCTTTCAAACAATACAACTAGAATAACATTACATACTGATTACAAGAACATACTTTGGCTATGACAGTATGTTCTACTTAATTTAAAAAATTAAGTACAATCAAAGTTAAGATGTTTCTATGCTATCACCCATAAATCCCAACAATCTCCCCCAATTTGTTTTTATGGAAAATAACAGCAAATTTACAATATGTGCTGACAACTTAACTAACAAGATCAGAATTTAAGAATTTTCACTTAGCTTGAGATCTCCTCTTCTGTCTTGCTGCATCCTCTCTTTTGAGAGCTTCTGCCAAGCAGCTTCTTAGACTTTCTACAAGAGAAATTTCAGCAGCAGACACTGCATCATCCTCTACTTCATCAATGATCTTCTTTATGGAAGGGGATATGAGAGAGCTGACATCCCTGAGATTCAGCCATTGCTCTATATCATATGGATAGGTTCTGAAATGAAGTTCTTCATTAATGAGCTTGAATCTTCTTCCAGGATAAGCATTGAGAGACTTCCTTCTTTGCTTGTCCAGCTTTGAGTCTTCTCCTTTTCTCCCTTCCAATAACTTCTCTATCTCATCAGAACAAATCTGTTCCAAGGGATGAATTGAACCAGCTACCATATACTGTAAATCCTTCAGAGTGGATGTTTTAAGCTTATGCAAGCTGCAAACATAGATTTCTTCTTTTAGGAACTTGACTCTTAGGGGATTTTCCAGCATATATGATTGATAATTTGGAGCTTCACTTTCTGCCTTGTTAGAGGCCTTGTGAATTTCTAGTAATTCAGCTTCCTTCTTATCAAGTTCTGTCTGAGCTTGAGAATATGCAGAAGATTCAGGTCCTTTTCTTGGCTTGGGTTGCCCTTCCTGAGTTGGTTGGGCTTGCCCTTCTTCTGTGGGTGAGTCATCAAACTCATAGTACCAGTGGTATGGTATAGGAGAGGCTGGGAGATCAGTAAGAATATCAGCATCATCAAAATCTGCAAAGTTATAGCCAAATTTCTGATAAAATTCAGCATCCCTATCTGCCTGATATTTTAGAACATGTTCCATGACAGCCTCTGAAACATTATCATAGCTCTCCAGCAACTCTACCATTCTTTCCAGGTAGAAGAAATCAATTCTTCTTTTATCTATGGTTGATGTGCTGTTCTTGGTTGATGTGGCTACCAGATTGAAGTCCTTGTCAATCTTGGCAGACCTTGATTCTTCCCACCACAGAATGTACTCAGTGGCCTCTTGATTTGCATCCAGCTTAACCTCAACACTCTTAATTTCTTTTGATTTCATTTGTTGAATCTTAAGACTGTTGGGAGGAATTGGTTGAATTGGCTTTTTGAGATTCCTGCCAAATCCAGTGGCCTTTTCCTTTCCTGAGTACTTGTGCTTCCCTGTTGGTTTCTGTCTAGTAAACCATGCCTTTGCTTTAGCTTTCAGTCTCTTGGGCTTGACAGCAGCTTTGGTTTCATCCTTGACAGAACCTTCCTTGACAGTATCCTTGTCGACAGCATCTTCCAAGACAGCATCTTCTATGACAGTATCTTTGTCGACAGTACCTTTGGTGACAGCATCTTTTTCAGCATTTATGCAATCAATAGCACATCTAAGAATGCTTGCCTCCAAAGCTTCCAGTATTCTTGACTCCTCTTCATCTGTTGCACCAGCATCTTTCTTTTCCTGGCTAGGAGTTTCTTCATTGCCTTCATTCTGAGATTGAATACCAGTATTCCCAGAATTACTTCCACCAGCATTTCCAGCATTTCCAGAAGCTTCACCACCTCCATCCTTACCATCTTCATCATCATCATCATCATCATGGGGAGGAATGTTATAGAAGCAACTTCCACCTTGATCATTTCTTTTGGCATTGGCTCTAGTGATTAGTTCCTTCATTCTAGCTCCCAGTGCCTTGTCTCTCAACACCAGCATTTTGTAGATTTCTTGAACAGCATGAACTCTTCCTGGATTGGCATTTGAACTTAGTATTTCATCTAGTACCTTCAGAATTGACTTGGTTTCCATTTTGGATGGGCTACCAATATTCATGAAGCTGTTCCTTCTTGTGCCATCCTTAGTTTC
This sequence comes from Heracleum sosnowskyi, assembly GCA_030848705.1. NCBI lineage: Eukaryota > Viridiplantae > Streptophyta > Magnoliopsida > Apiales > Apiaceae > Heracleum > Heracleum sosnowskyi. The sequence continues at coordinate 33,928,035 of CM061235.1, read as the reverse complement.
AGATCTGTAGAAAACATTTGGTGGATTTGAGTAGACTTCAGGTAGTTTCTGTATGATCAGGTTCTGGATTTGCATATCCAATATTTCATTGAATGGTGTTTGAGTTGCCCTGATCTTTCCATTCAAAGCACACAACACCTTTGCTGGCAGACTCTGCAATAGCTGCATTGTGATGAAATAAGATATGCCAGAAGTTAGATAAATACTTACAGCCCATCTTTTCTCATCATTCACCATTACACTGACACTGATAATTTGCTCCTTTAACTCACTGTCATGGTTGTGTAATGTGCTCTCCCTGTAATCCACCATCAAGACATTGGCTTCCTCTTGATCATACTCAGTACCATTGGACCAAGTAGTTCCTTTATGGATGGATTCAGGCAGTTTCCCTTTACCTTTCCCAAGTTTGTTTTGTTCCTCCATTTCTCTCCATTTCTTCTGTAGAGCAGTTTCTTGAGTTTCTTGAGTAGGTTCTCTAATCACCACAGGAGGCAAGATTGGATGTCTAGATGCAGGTCTTCTGTGCAATGCATCTTGAGTTTCCTTTGACATTAACACCCTTTCTCCATCCATTTCCATTTCAACAGGCTGTTCAGCTTTATCCTGTGGTTTTGCACTGCTTGGTCTGACTTGCTCCCCCTTAGACAGTGCTTTCCTTTTAGCTCCCCCTCTGGTCTTCACAGCTACAGGCTCCCCCTGAGTTCCACCTGATTCTTGAATAGGCAAAGATTCTGATCTTGCTACCTTCTCCCCCTTAGTTGAGTTGGCAGCTACCAGGTCAGTTAGGAACTGAATAGAGAGTTGAGTAGCAGCAAAACCATCAACCACCAGTTGAGAGAGAGAGTCCAGTGTGGAGTCCAAAGTAATACACTGTCCTTCAAGAGCTGCAATCCTGTCACCAAAAGTAGCAGAGGGGCCACCAGACCTTAACCTTCTTGGAGGGGAAGGAAAAGACAGGGGCTTGGAGGCTATGGGGGTTCTCACACTCTCAGGGTGTTTTTGAGTGATCTCATCACCCCTCACAGTTTGACTCTCAAGGCCTAGGGCCTGAATAATGTGGGCTCCCTCAATATCTCTCTGGACATGCTCAAGTCCCTCTCCTTTTGCCAGCTCATTTGGCTGCCTCTCATTTTTATGCTCACCTCTCTTTTCTTTTATCTCTCTTTTCTTTTGCACACCCTCACTCAACCTAGATGCATGGGTATGAGCAGTACTAACATGCATGGAAGGAGAAGATTTAGAATATACCTTTAGGAGTTTAGCAAGAGGTAGGTCATCATCAGAGGCATCCTCAACCAGTACAGCATCAAAATTAGGCTGGGAGGGCTTGACAGCATACTGAGTAGGAATGTTACTGTCAGTTGTAGTCTGGACAGCAGGTTCTGGCATGACAGCATCTTTGGGAGGTGGAGTGACAGTATGTTCTGTAGTGACAGTATCTTTCTCTCCACCTTTGACAATAGCTGTGCCCAGGACAGTAGCATCCCCAGTGTCTTTGACAGCAACAGAGGCTGTGACAGCATCTTCCTGAAGGTAAGATGCTCCTTGGAGGTCAGACAAAGTGTTGGCTGTTTCATTTTCTGACAAAATACCACTTTGCCCTAGCTCAGTGTTTGGAGGAGTGGTGTCCATCTCACTTTGAGAAATGGGTTCTTGTGGACCACTAGATGGGGGCTCATCCATGATTGGAGATGGATGATCAAAACCTGAAGGGTTGGGACTGTCCCCTTCTCTAGGTTGTGGAGAAGAAACAAAAGAATGTGTAGGGAAGGAAGAAGGTGAAAGTGTAGTAGAGAGTGGGGGCTGATTCACAGATGAAACATGTGAACCATCAATAGGAGTAGAGAAATCCTCACTGTGCCCTAACTCACTGTGTGTTTCTTCAAGTGGGGGTATCTCAGGTTGGGAACCATGAGTTTGTGCAGACTCTGTACAGGGTGCCTTGGGAGACAGGCCAATTTCAATAGAAGCACCTTGTTGAGAAGGCACATCTAGGGAGGAGTGTATTTCCCTGGTTTCCTCTACAGTCTTTTGGGAGACTGCAGGGTGGCTGATAGTGGTTTTGGTCCTCCTAGCTCTCTTCTTCTTAGGCTCAGGGGGAACCACTGTGGGTTCTGTGTGACTACCATCCTTATTTGCTGCACTAGGTGCAGTGTCTCCCTCTTGACTAACAGAGCTACCACCAACATCAGCTTCTAAGGATCTTTTTCTGGATTCTTGCAAGGCTTCTCTTTGGGCTTTGGGAAGTCTAGAGGGCCTAGGCTGAGTGTATGGTGTTGAATGCGGGTTAGCTGAATTTGGGTCTAATCCAGCTTCATCCTCAAGAGAAAAAGAATCATAACCAGTAGGTAATGGATAATCAAGGTTGGACACTTGATCAACCATGTGCTGAGTGAAGCAAAGTGGAATATGTGCATTGAGATCCTGTGAAGATAACAGTGTGTGTGTGTTCTTTTTCAAGACAGAGCAGACCTCGAGACGAGGGGCATCATTATTAAAGTCACAGAAAGTATTGATACACATCATAAGAAAGCGAGGGTAGTGTGATACCTTCTTACCTATGGCAGCTCGGAGTTGTGCCATGAGGAGAGCTCCAACATTCACCTTGTATCCATGGACAAGAGAATGTGTCAGTTTCTTGATGTAGGAAGGTATCCCATTCCAGCCTGTGGACTTGGTAGAGAACACCTTGACCATTGCATCAAATATCATGCTCCACTCCTTCCTTAGATACTTCCTGTCCATTTCACCAGACGGGTACCACTTGGTTGTTCCCTCTTCGAGAATAGGGCCTGCATACCCAATCTTCAAGAAGAGCTTCTTCAGAGTGTCATCATTAGCAAGTGGAGCAAAGTTTTGGCCTGCGTCCAGTGTAATTCCAAGAGCAGTATTGATGACCTCAGCTGTGAGAATGTATTGTTGCCCATTTATCTTGAATTCAATAGCTGGGGTTTCACCCACAATGAGAGCAACAGCAGTTCGCCAAAATTCCTCAAGTTTGTCTAGGTCGAGAATTGGAGTTGAGGTAATGGCTGAACGAAGATAGGACTTGTTCAAGAAAAACACCAGTCCTTTGAAATCTTCACCAGCATCATTTGGGGAAAAGATGCCAACAAAGTTTGTTTGAGAGAGAGTCTGTTTGGGGGCCATGGAGATTTCAAGAAAAGAAGAAAGTGAGAAAGTAGCTTTTTTGCTTGAGGAAAAGTATTTTGCCTTGAGTTTTGTGAGAGTGATATGTCTGAGTAACGGGAGAATAAATATGGGTTTCTCAAACGTTTGCTCAAAAAGTGGAGTTAAAGGACGTGTCTTAACCCACTCTCTTAACACGTGAGTTACTGCCCGTTATTCACTGTCAATCGTGGGGTGAATATCCAATTACAACGGTCCACTATTGTTGACAGTAACCTGTGCGCTAGAAACAATCTGTCAGTAAGAAGTGGTGGTTACAGTAGGTTTTGCGCGACAGCAACTATTGCGCAAAAACTTGCTGTCACCGTTAAGCATATGAATGACAGTATCCTTTACAAGTCTTGACAGAAAGTCTTTTCCTGCTGTCAAGAAGGTTGCTGTCAAGAAACACATGACAGTATCCTGCTTAACGACAGTAACTTCGATTAGTAAATGGTTCTGTCATGAACTTATTAGAATGCTTGATTCATACACTTAACTTAATATTGACAAATTATGGATTTAGCAATGTAATCTTTTGAACACAGATATTAGGCAATTAACACAGACAAATCATAAACTCAATAACCACATAAACAGGAACTTTGATTATTATTAATAAAATCATTAAAATTGAGCATTGAGTACATCATTCTATGATTTTATCAACTAGTTCTAAGACTTCTTCCTTAATCTCTTCTTCAGAGCGGCCTTCTTTTTCAAGAAGTGCCTGAAGCTCCTTCTCTTCTTCCACAGCCTTGGCTTCTTCTTCCTTAGCCTTGGCCTCCTTTTCCTCTTCTATCTCATCCATGGCGTCCAACAATATTTCAAAGAGCTCGTCGATCTCTTCATTGTCGGGTTCACTATCACACTTCTTTAGACCAACTTCAATTCCTACTTTGTTTTCCATTATTTACTTTAAAACTGAGAGCAGACTGGTGAAACCTAAGGTTAATTTATAGGCAAAACCGTCTAAGGATTAAAGTCTAATGGTCAACAGTTAGAGTACCCATACAACTACCACAAAAGTAATTAATGGTCGTGTCCTCCTTTAATCCTACAGATTAATGCAAAAGAGTGTGAAAGTCCAATGGAACAGATTTTTAACTCTCAAACTTAACAGATAACCACATTAAAGTCATACACGGTTTAAAAGTATGAGACTTGCACAAAAATACTGACATGAGAAGTCAAATCAACACATGCTGTCACATAACAGACATAAACCAAGTAGACAGTAACTTCTCTTGACAGCAGGTTTGAAGTTGCTGTCATGAGCTTCAATAAGAATTGAAAATTTAGAAACCTTAGTAAATTAACATACCAGATTCAGCATTCCCAATTCACTTACCAACCTGTTGAAGGTTGCTTCATCCAATGGCTTAGTGAAGATGTCAGCAAGTTGCTTGTCAGTTGGGACATAAATCAGCTTCACAGTTCCTTGTTCAACATGCTCTCTGATAAAGTGATGTCTTATATCAATGTGCTTTGTCCTAGAGTGTTGAACCGGATTGTCTGAGATGGCTATGGCACTAGTGTTGTCACAGTAAATAGGAATTTCTCTTAACACTAGACCATAATCTAGAAGTTGACTTTTCATCCATAGAATTTGTGCACAGCAACTGCCTGCAGCAATGTACTCAGCTTCTGCAGTTGAGGTAGAAACTGAATGCTGCTTCTTGCTAAACCATGAGACCAATCTTCCACCAAGAAATTGACAGCTACCAGTAGTACTCTTTCTGTCAATCTTGCATCCAGCATAGTCTGAGTCTGAGTAACCAATTAGATCAAATCCAGTATTCTTAGGATACCAAAGGCCTAGGTTAGGAGTGCCTTTTAAGTATCTAAAGATCCTCTTGATGGCTACCAAGTGTGACTCCTTTGGATCACTTTGAAACCTTGCACAGAGACATGTAGCAAACATGATGTCAGGTCTGCTAGCTGTTAGGTATAGGAGAGATCCTACCATGCCTCTATAAGTGCTTGAGTCAACTTTCTTCCCTTTAGGATCAAGATCCAGACTGGTTGCTGTGGACATTGGTGTTCTTGCAGGAGATGAATCTTCCAAGTTGAACTTTTTGAGAAGTTCCTTGATATACTTAGATTGACTTATGAAGATTCCATCAGTTTGTTGAAGAATTTGTAACCCTAGAAAGAATGACAATTCTCCCATCATGCTCATCTCATATTTGTTACTCATGAGATGGGAAAACTTCTCACACAGCTTCTCATTTGTAGAACCAAAAATGATATCATCCACATAGATTTGTACCAGAATGATGTCCTTGCCATGATGCTTGTAGAAAAGTGTCTTGTCCACAACTCCTCTGGTAAACTGGTTTTCCAGAAGAAAGGTGGAAAGTGTGTCATACCATGCCCTGGGTGCTTGCTTTAGTCCATACAAAGCTTTGAAGAGTTTGTACACAAAGTTATGCATGTCAGCATCCTCAAACCCTGGTGGCTGTTCCACATACACTTCTTCTTCCAGCTCTCCATTTAGAAAGGCACTTTTGACATCCATCTGAAATACTTTGAAGTTGCAGTGTGCAGCATAAGCTAGAAAGATTCTTATAGCTTCAAGTCTGGCAACAGGAGCAAATGTCTCATCATAATCTATTCCCTCCTGTTGACAGTAACCTTTAGCCACTAGCCTTGCTTTGTTCCTTGTCACCAATCCATTTTCATCAAGTTTGTTTCTGAAAACCCACTTGGTCTCAATAACTGACTTTCCCTTAGGTCTTGGAACCAATTTCCATACATTGTTTCTTTCAAACTGATTTAGCTCTTCTTGCATGGCTATCACCCAGTCAGAATCCAACAATGCTTCATCAATTGTCTTGGGTTCCATTTGTGACAGGAAGCATGAAAACATGCTGTCAGCAGAGACTTTGTTCCTTGTCCTCACTCCAGAATTAGGATCACCAATTATAAGGTCATTTGTGTGATCCTTGGTCCACCTGGTGATTCTGGGCAAGCTACTTGATTGAACAGGAACATTTGCTTCAGCTTGTTGAGTTGAATGCTCATCAATACCATTGTCTCCACCATGTTCTTCATTGTCTCCAGTGTCAACACTGTTCTGAATGTTAGATGTTATGGTGTGTGATTGAGCTGGAGTTTGATTGACAGTAGTGGTGTTGACAGCATCTTTGTCAACTTCAACAATTTGGGTGAAGCTAGGTTCTTCATCTACAATCTCCTCAGCTTCCAGGTATCCTTGATTCTCAAATCTGAATGTCTGCATCTTTCCTTCTTCATGCAGTCCTGGAAACTTGGTTTCATCAAATGTGACATTAACACTTTCTTCAATAATCCTGTGTTCCATAACATAAACTCTGTAGGCAGTCCTTTCTGTGCTGTAACCCATGAATAATCCTTCAAAAGCCTTGGTGTCAAATTTTCCTTTCTTCTCATGGTTGTCTTTCATCATAAAGCATTTGCTCCCAAACACATGAAAATATTTGACAGTAGGTTTCTTTCCAGTTAACAGACAGTAAGGGGTACTTGCATGAGTTTTGTTGATCATGGTTCTGTTCTGAGTATAACAGGCTGTGTTGATAGCTTCAGCCCAGAAATATGTTGGTAACTTAGCATCATGCAACATAGTTCTAGCTGCTTCAATGAGAGTCCTGTTCTTTCTTTCTACAACTCCATTCTGCTGTGGAGTTCTTGCAGCAGAGAATTGTTGTACAATTCCTTCATCTTTACAGAAATTTCCAAGTGTGGCATTTCTGAATTCTGTACCATTGTCACTCCTCAAGATTTGAACTTTTGAGTTTGGGGTTCTATCAAGAACTCTGACTTGATCAATAATCACTTGAGCAGCTTCATCTTTGGATTCAAGAAATTTCACCCAAGTGTACCTTGAGTAATCATCCACCATTACTAAGGCATACCTCTTTCTGGCCATTGATGGTACATTGACTGGTCCAAAGAGGTCCATGTGAATTAACTTGAGTGCTTCTGTGTTGGTGTTTACTTGCTTGGACTTGTGCACAGCTCTTCTCAGTTTGCCCATTTGACAATCTTCACACAGTCCTTCTTGACAGAATTCCTGTTGGGGCAAACCTCTCACTAACTCCTTCTTCATCAGAATATTCATTGTCTTGAAGTTGAGATGTGAGAGCTTCCTATGCCAAAGCATACTGTCACCAACAGTAGCTTTACTGTAAAAACAGTAAACTTTATCCTTCTTTTTTGAGCTTAGATCAGCAACAAACAAGCTTCCTTTTCTGACCCCTTTTAGAGAGAGGCTTCCATCCTTCTTGTGATAGATGTTGCAAACCATCATGTCAAAGTCAACCTTAAATCCTCTGTCACTGAATTGGCTGACACTGAGTAGGTTGTGCTTCAATCCATCCACAAGAGCAATATCTTCAATGACAACATTTCCAATTTCCAGACAGCCATATCCCACTGTGTAACCCTTGCTGTTGTCTCCAAAGGTTATGATTGGGCCAGCTTTCTCTACATAATGTGATAGCAGGGCTTTATCACCTGTCATGTGTCTTGAGCAACCACTGTCAATTATCCACATGACTTGATTTTTCTTCTTACCCTGCAAAACAGAATGTTTCTAAGTTGCATATGGTACCCAATCTTTGTTGGGTCCTGCAGTTTCAGTGTTTCCTGAGTTTCTTTCAGTCACAACATCACAAGCATTATCAAAGACTTCCTGTTTGACTTCTCTTTTCACCCACTTAGGTTTAGAATTGGACTTGGTCCTTTTCTTAGTGGATGAAGCCTTTTTGCTGTTGCCAGCAGGCTCAGAAGTCTCAACAGTGTTTAGGTATGAGCATTTTTCAGTAGAGAGAACAGGTAAGTTAAAGCATGTACTCATGGCAGTGATTTTGCATGGCATACAATCAATGTTATTACAGACACTCATAGTTCTATGCATAAGGGGGGTTCTGTGTAAGTTACCGTTGAGTTCAGTTGCATTGATCTTATCCTCAATTGGTTTCTTACAAACATGTGTTAAGTGATGTGTAGATCCACAGTTATTGCATAGTTTCCTAGAAGCACCTCCAACATTAGTGTATCCATTTCCTTTATTGACACCTACCTTACCCTTCCTGTTTCTAGACTTGGGAGTTACTGGATTGACAGTATGTTCAGAAGTTGCTGTCGAACTATCCTTGACAGTATCTTTTATTCCTACTGTCTTGACAGAAGGTTTGAGAGTTACTGTCTTGGAATCATTCTTGACAGTATCTTTGAAAGATTCTGTCATGCCAATCGTGACAGCATCCTTTGAACTTACTGTCTGATTGCTTGGTAAGTTTACTGTCTTGGGAATTCTGACAGTATCCTTTCCTTCCTTGAATGTGCTGTCAACACCTTCATCCTCATCAAGAATTTCTTGTTTGATGAGCATGGCTTCTTCATCAAACTCAACTTCAGCAGCTTTGAAAATAGGAGTTTTAACTTTCTTGAGAATGGTGGGTTTGACAGCAGCAACTCCAGGACAATCTTGAATCACAGTTTCCTTTCCAGGTCTTCTACCATAAGAAAAACCTATACCAACAGACTGATTTTCTGTATGCTTATCATTGTAATCCTGAACTATCTTTGATGAGTTTCTATAGGCCTTAATCTTAAATTCATTTTCAGCAATCTCATTCCTCAGGAATTCCTCAACCTCCTTAGCACATTTTAATTCATTTTTAAGTTTAGCATTCTCTTGAGCTAAAGAGCCTAGTGAACTGGTTTTGAGAAAAAGAGAATCATTTTCAGACTGAAGTGTTTCATTTAGCTTACTTAGTCTAGAGATTTCCTCATTAGCAGCAGATAAGCTAGTATAAACATTGAACATTTCAGCACTTAAGTCTTTAATGGTTTTCTTATACTCATCAGTAGACATATCAAGTAAGACAAGTGAAGGTACCTGACTTGAAGATGTTGATGCTACCTCATCAGTGCTAGCCATGAGAGCTAGGTTAACATATTCTTCCTCTTCTTCATCATCAGAATCATCCCAACACTTTCCTTCAGCCACATAGGCTCTACCTTGATTTTTCTTAGAGTATCCACCAGTTCCTTTCTCATATCTTTGAACCTGTTTGGGTCTTTTGCATTCAGTAGCAAAATGACCAGGTTCTCCACAGTTGTAACATTTGAACTTTGATCTAACCACAAATCCAGTTTTGTATCCTCCTTTGGTTGAACTTCCCACAGCAGCCTTTGATGAGCTTCCTTTGCTGAACTTGGATGCTTGGCCTTGAGGCTTGTATGACCTATCCTTCTTGAACCTAAAGTTCTTGAACTTCTTGGCCATGTAAGCCATAGTAGGGTTGTCCATGCTTTCCAGTTCCTCCATTGTGTAGAAGTCTTCATCTTCCACATCTTTAAGCTGTAGTACCACTTTCTCATCATCTTCAACCACCTCTTCTATCTTCAAGGTTTATGTTGGGGTTGATTGTGTGATCTGTAGTACTTCACTTGGCTGTGTGATCCTTGGCACATGTGCTACTAGGGCACTTGACATATTAGCCATCTTGTTCCTTGTTCCACTTTGTATGGCTCTCTTTTGAAAGAGTTCGAGTTCATAAGATTTCAGAATACCATAAAGTGTCTCAAAGGTTATAGTGTTGAGATCTCTTCCTTCTCGTATGGCTGTTGTCTTGTGTTCAAGGTGATCAGGCAGTGTGAGCAGGAACTTGACATTTAATTCTTTTCTGTCATAGTACTTGCCATGTATTTGTAATTCAGTTAAGAGCTTACTGAACCTTTCAAACATGGAGGTTAAGTCTTCACCAGGCTTGGCCATGAATGCCTCATATTGAGATATTAGAATTTGCCTTTGGTTGCCCTTAACCTCTTCACTTCCTTCACAGAGTAAGGCTAACCTGATCCACATCTCCTTGGCTGATGTGCAGCTTATTACACTTCCACACATGGCTTTATCCAGCGTGAGAGAATCGAGCAAGATAAGTTGCAAATGATCATCTAGCACCATTTTCTCCTTTTCAGGTTCCAAGATTTCTGAGGGATCTTTGGGAACCCAATGTGCAGGAATAATCTCACCATTTACTGTTGTGGCTTCAATTTCCTTTCTTGGAATGAAAGGACCATTCTCGAGTATACCTGGGTATAGTGGATTTGCAGCTTTGATAAACAACAAGATTTTTCTTTTCCAAATGTTGTAGTTCTCTTTATCAAAAGCTGGGATCTTGATACTGTTTGATTTCTGCATTTTCTCCGGGATCTCAGATATGTATGTTAATCTGAACGCTCTGATACCAGTTGTTAGTCCTTGTGTATTGCAGAAGGGGGGGGGATGAATGCAATACTGATAAAATTCAATCTAAATTTCAACAACTCAAATCAAGATTAAACGTTATCAGCAATATATGCAATCACGAACAGTATTTAGTAAGAACAAGATTCACAAAATAAATGTTTTATTTATTTTGCAAAGTGTTGCTACAACCTCAAGAAAGAATTCTCGAGCTGCGGGTTTTCTTCAAAGACACTTGCTTGTCTTCGTTACTATTCTAGAATGAGTTGATAGAAGGTATAGGACTAACCCTATCACTATCAGTCACGGGTTTGTGAAGCTGCTGTCACTGTCAAGTGGCAACTTCTTACAGATTGTCTTACCCATGTGACTTTCCTAAATTGCTAACATGTCAGATATACATTACAAAGAAAGCAACCTAGATTCATTCTATTTCCAGCTAAACCAATTCAGCAGATAAAGACTTGACCTTGCTCTTGAATTGATTCGCTTTTGATTTGTAGTGCCTTGAAGCTTCTGTCGTAGTCTTGCAGACTTGGTGCAGCTTAGGGATGCTGCATCACGCCTGTTTCTTGAACATTTAAACTGTCACGGGATTTGACTGAGAAAGATACCTAGCATAAGGATCTTTATTGAGACAGTTACTTTTGCCGCAAAGCTTGCTGTCACAGGAATGATCTTTTGGTGACAGTATGAGTTCCCCGCATAGAGTGCTGTCGAGGATCCCAAACTTGCTGTCGAGGGCAATAGTTGCTGTCGCGTAGTCTTCCGCCAATGTTGCTGTCAGAGTGAATATGCTGTCGTGACTTGCAACATTCTGTCTTCTTGTAATCTTACTGTCACAGCTTTAGGACAGTAACCTTTATTCATGTTGTCATCCAAAAAGCATTCTTTGAGGCTTGAACACATAAGTGAACTTCTTTCAAACAATACAACTAGAATAACATTACATACTGATTACAAGAACATACTTTGGCTATGACAGTATGTTCTACTTAATTTAAAAAATTAAGTACAATCAAAGTTAAGATGTTTCTATGCTATCACCCATAAATCCCAACAAGTACTGTCTTAATTAAGACACACAACATTGAGTTCATGTGATCAAATTGATCTCTCAGTGATTCTTCTATTTCCAATAATGTTTGCTTTGGAATATGCATATTTGATAACCACAATTGTGGGACATTTGCTATGATACAGAACCTTTTCTCTTCAAAATATCATGAAGTTTGTTATTTCAAATAATCTGGAAGGTATGCCACCAGGTTGGGAGGAAATTTACCTTACCATAATAAACGAAGAATTTGTGATTGAATTACCACGAACGGAAGCGGACTACGATGCGATTAGAATACTAGTAACATATAACGGAGCCAGTTGTTCTCTCTCTATCGATTAACGTTACGATGTGGAAAGGTGAAGTTAGATAATTCAAGAGTTGATTGGAAATTGGGGAAAATGTGAAATTGTGCTGATGTTACCCCAGGTGGTGGAAAACGGACATAATAGATTTTTGTCTCAACGAGAAGAACTTCTGATTTCAATGATAGGCTAATGATGGAGAATGATTGGATCTTTGAATATTTCAGGATTATATGATATGGTTGCAAGTCTATTGCTCACTACAGTTAAGGTAGGTCTTACCAGTCAAGATGGATGTATAGAATAAGGATCAAGATGATGTCGATTTAATCAAGTTGTTTTGGGAATGAGATGGTACCCTGGGAAAGGTGTCCTGAGTGTTACTGCAAGTGTATCTTCTGAATTATTTGGGAATCAGATGGAGATCAATTAAGTTATTGGAACTAAGTAGAACAATTTTAAAGATATGGGATTAAGTCACCAAGTTTATAAGGAGTATTTCTCACAATTGTAACTAGGAAAAGAAGATCAAGAGGCTTTAACAAGGATTTAAGGATTTGTACAGAAAGTATGTGATCATTGAAAGCAGTTGTTAGCAGTATTGGAGATAGATAGAATTAACCAAGAGATTATATTGGAGGCTGACTTTATAAGTAGTAAAAGAGAAATTAGAGATGTAAATATCTTCGGTAGAAGAATTGGAAAGGATGGAGCTTTAAGGTTATAATAACAAGTGACTAACTAGAAGAAATGACTGGAATAAGGATTCAACCAGAAGTGATTAAAGGGAAAGGGCTACATTAAGAAAAGAATTATGGAAAAGAAATGGATTCAATTACAGGAAAGAACGAGAAAGTATATAGGATAAGAAGGAAAGGCAAGGATATATAAGAGATTTAAAAGGATATTAATGTTGGTGAGTATCTAAGTATTTAAGATGTTAGAAAATGAAGACGGAGTAACAGAGATATAGTAGACGATTACAACTAAGAGATTCCTGAATGAAAGTGGAAACGTATTAAGATAGACTTCGTAGTAGAGTTGCCAGGGCCTAGAGCTTATCATGATGTTATTTGGGTTATTATTGATTAATTAACGATAGATATTTATTGGATGAGTTGGTTCATCTCTATTTGAATGAGATAATAGTACGACATGGAATGCCGGGTTCAATTGTATCTGACAGAGATCCGTGACTTAAATTTAGGAATTCAGACAGACGGTCAGGATAAGAGGACCATTCAAAAGATTAAAGACAGATTATGGTTGTGCACTAAACTTTGAAGGTAATTGGAAGGATCATTTACCATTGATTGGATTCCCTTACGACAACAGTTACTATGACGATTTCGAAATGCTACCTTACGTTGATCTATTACGTGTTGGGAAAGTTGCGTACAAGTTTGTTTACCACTCCCTATGCAGTGTATTCATAGTGTATTTTATAGAATATGAACCTATAGAGATTTAGTTAGATTTGTTCTATGTCGAGCAACCGATTAAGATATTGAGTTAGTATAAGAAAGTCTTAAGTAGTGAACAGTTGAAGAGTCAACCTAGGAATTTGAGAGAGAGATGTTGGAAAAGTGTCCACATCTGTTTGCACAAGCTGATTCTGAGGACAGAATCCTATTAAGGGGGGAAGGATGTAAGATCCGTGAATTTTATTGATAATATGAATTATATTTTGTGGAGTATTTGTATATTAATAGTTGCGGTTATAGAAGGATTATGTGCTAAATTGATGTTTCGGGAGTCCTGTTAGGTCCTGATAAGTTTGTAGAAGGGGGGTTGAATACAAACTATACCGTTTTATCGAATTTGTTCTGTTTAGAATCAAACAATTTAAGAACAAATTATGGCGGAATTAAATGAAACAGAATTCAAGTTAAATATAACTTATATTAAACTTGAAAGGTGTTACAAATGAAGTACTGATTACAAGATTGAATCTCAAACTAATTAAAACAAATCTAGAATAAATTCGACATGAATTTATCTATTTTTGTAATAAAAAGATATAACAATAAATGATAATTTGAGATACGTTCTAGGGATAAAAATCCGCTAGATTGTCAAAGCAGTACAAGTAAATGAATTCTAGTGGTTTAGATTTGACACCAAGATTTTCTAGAATTTATTCACTGAAGAAATTTGATCCGGCAGTTGCTTTGTTTTTCTTTGCAGGAGAGTTCTTGATAGATGAAATGTTGTATATATATTCTTCTGTCTGTCTTCTTTTCTTTACTTATATCAATCCACTTGACACAAAAGCCTGCACGTTTCTGCTTTTCATTCCACTAGGAATGACTATCAAAATAGTCTAAAAAAAGACTATTTTTAAGCCTGGAATGACTATGCTTTGTACTGGAATGACTATCCGAATTTAGGAGAATTAATTTAGAATAAACAAAAATGAACTAGGATGACTAGCGGGATGATTATCGGGATGACTATCCTTGATAGTCATTCCAGTTCATTTTTAATCAAAATGACTTGGAATGACTACCGGGATGACTATCCTGGATAGTCATTCCAGTTCATTTTAATTCAGAAATTCTAAATAAATTCTAGTTCTAATTTAAATCAATTCTAATAATTAATTTATTTCATAAATTAATTCTGATGAATTATTTTATTCAATAAATTAATTACTTAATTTATTTGCTAAATTAATTCTGATGAATTAACTTAATAAATAAATTAATAACTAATTTAAAATAGAATTTAAATTCTTACAAGATAACATTCTAATTTAAATTAATTCTAATAATTAATTTATTTCATAAATTAATTCTGATAAATTAATTTATTCAATAAATTAATTACTTAATTTATTTGTTAAGTTAATTCAGAAGAATTAACTTAATAAATAAATTAATAACTAATTTAAAAGAGAATGTAAATTCTTACAAGATAGTAAAACCAGTCCTTGAACCACTTGAACTTGATGAAGAATATCCATTGTCTGCGGTTGTCATTTGATGCACTGTCTGGTTCATAAATGACTAACTTCAATGTCTATTCTTCATCTTGACTTTAAGCTGTGGTCCATTGTCTGCTTTTGACTGTAGATCAACCTTTGTAACCTGTACATTTGATGTCACAAATCTGAAACCTCTGTCACTTTAAAAAATCCACTTCTTTGAAGACTTCACTGAGGCTTGAACAAATAATTGAACTTCTTTCAATGTAGTATATCTTCAAATCTGTAGGATGACTTTAATCTGTATTCTTCTGACAGATATGATCTTCTGAGATTCCTGTGACTGTGATAATTAATCTAATATTTACTTATTACATTTTAGTTTAAGTTGAGTAGAATCCTCGAATTACAAATAGGCTATAGCATATGCCTTTCAAGTCCCTTTCGATTATCTTGTCATTTGGAAATATCTTCAATTTTGAGCCCCGTTTTGAAAATTCAAGGGCCCCGTTGAAATTTTGTACATCATTATTATCCCTTTATCTTTCGTATTCGAATCATTATCGAAAGAATTATTCATATCATTTCATCCTTATTTATTTGATCTTGTCAGTATAATTCGTTTTGTTCAAAAAGGGAAAAATTGTTCCAAACCCTAATTGCTTAGGGTGACGAATATATCGTTTATATCAATATTTCATCTGTTATAGCCCCAGTATTCTTGAGCATTAGTTATATAATGATATGTATTGATTTGGATAATTATCAGTCTTTGTAGATGATTATCTTCTCGTAAAACGTGTTTTTGACCTAATTAGGGTTTTTAAACTGTAAGACCCCAGATTTTGGGTAGAATTAAAACTTTTATTATATGTTGATGTAAATATGGATAGTGGCAATGACTTTGAGAATCAAGTTATGAAATGAATATGAATTTCGGTTTTCAAACATTTTGAGAATAGTAAGAATGGACTGAACATATAAATAAGAACAATCAATCTGGAAGATAAGAATACAATACTCCAGAGAAGGAAAGTATTTTTATGTCATCCAAATCAATATCTGGAATACATCCGACAACTCCGTAAACAAGATAGCGTACGCCCGAGAAATCACTAGAACGTTTTCTAAGTGCAAAGAGTAAAGAGAAAATAGATCAGGAATATTGGAACGGATTTTGATCCAAAGGATTATAGAAAAACCACTGATGAATAGTAACTCTTCATTTAAAAGTTTTTCAGACCACCCTATATGCGGGACGATATAATAAACTTTCAAAGTCGCATTAGTGATCTACGATGGAAATAAAAGAATGCAGAAGCTGTCAGAATCAGAAAAATAGCATTTTTCGTTTTCTCCGAAATTTCACCAAAAACGGAATAAATAATTATTATTTGAGGATATTTAAGGATTTAAATTATTAATTCTATGGATATGGATTTGATAAATGAATTAGAAGTATCGAGAACGATTTCGGTAAAATACCTCGATAGAACCCTCGAGAAACCTTGCGAGCGTTCTACGAAATTAAACGACCCAGTAAAGCTACTTTAGCTAAACCAATGCATGTGTGACAAGTGTCACAAGATGAAGACCCTTGAGCTATGACTCACCACTGATACAAATATCAGCATTATTGTTAGTTAACCAAGATAAGAAGAAAAGAAGAAAAGCAAGAGAAACACAAAGTCTCCCAAAACTGATCAGCTAGAGCACCCTCCAAAGCAAAATCCATAACTCCATTTCCAACCATGATAAAATCACCAAACTTTAACCACAGCTTCTCCACTCCATGTATAACACTCGTTCAAAATTGCATGGCAATCCAAGGTGTTTAGCCTAGTCAAATATCCTCCCCAAGTTGAAGAATCCAAACTGCCATGATCTTGGCAGTTTCTGCACCGATTTTCAAATGGCCATAACTCCCTCGTTTCTCAATGGACTCATGTGTTCTTTATCTTGTTGGACAGGTATTGAGATGCTCTACAACTTCTATTCAGGAGCCTAGTCCATAAAAGCATGGTAAGGCCCTCGTGTTTCCAGTTCTTTCAAGAGGTGAATAGTAACTCCGAAATTACTAACTTGTTTTCTTGCTTTGTTCTTAAGGTTTAAGCATTATAAGGACTTGTTAAAGCTTGTTAAGTGATTATAAACCCTTGGTAGTGTTGATAGAGCTTCCAAGAAGGTAAAGCCCTAACCCACCCTTTGAGTTATTATGAGTTTTTGATGTTACATAAAGATTAGTGCTTAATAAGAACATCCTTAGATATTTGGATTTGTTTTGATGTGTAAAATGATGGGTGATTGATTTTAGTCTCACCACTGGACTTAGAGATGTAAAATGGATGTTTGTTGAGATTGATGAAGTATGGGTTGCCTTGGTTGGTTATTTGGAGTGATCGTAAAATGGAAACGTTTGATTTATAGCCGTCGTAATGGCGAAATTTCTTTAACCTTACGAACCAAGCTTAACAGTTGATATAACCTTCTGACCTTACTTATTAACTGACCTATACTTGTATATCTTGAGTCATAGATCATTTTGGCGAAAGAATCGTAGCATTCCGACTTACGGTTTAGGCGTTATGATAAAAATCGTAAAAGCAGTTCGTAAACGTAAGTGTGAGTTCGTAACTTCAATGGAACCCCCTTATAATGAGATATTCGGTTAAGAATCTTGGTAATTAAATACTAGAGGTCATAATGAAGATATGAGAGAAGACCTCATATCAAAAAGATTATTTTTCGATTTTATAAAAATGTTCGAATCAAGATTAAGTGCGAAGAAACCCCTTAGAGGAGCACTTGGTTCTAACCTTCAAAACCACTTGGTATAACCGGCAAACGAGATTCGATTCCTAAGGTGAACCTTCGACTTAAATATTTATCGAATAACATGGACTTAGTATGAGCCTAAAGTGAGTTATTAATGCCTTAGTTGTGTTTCGCTTACGTGTTTAAGCGTTGGATTATAATGGATTATCCAGGGGATTAATCGTACGTTTTCTTTGACTTTGTCTAGATTGTCCGGCATCGTCGCGAACCCCTATCACTTCTCGAGCATCAGGCAAGTTTACTAAACCTTACTCTATTATTCAGAGTAGGTATATTTTCCAATGTTCAATACTTGTGTATTCCCAATTTATATAACAAATCTTTGTTGCAAATATTGTGGCAAGTTTCCTAAATCTATACTTTGAAGTATTGATTATATATTACTGTTTTTGTCATGTGTGGAGTTATACAGTTTTGCGATACATGTTATATATTGTATAAAATAGAATTTGATTTTGGTTTATATACGAGCTTTGAGATAATGTACTTATGAACCAGTATACCTTGTAGCTCTAGAGATAAGAGCATACTTCTTGTTTTCGACTCTAGACCGGGAGTCAGTATTTTGAGATATAGAGATAGCCGTGGAAACCCGGAGGGATTCCAGCGGCAGTGTACTAATTATTTTGAGGACTGCTATTATTAAACATTAATTATATTTCTAGAAAGTATTAATTACCTGGAAATGATTTGAGGAATGTTATTTGAATATTACTTCATTCGAAGGTTATTACTTGGAAATGATTTGAGTATGGGCTTCTAAGCTAGATATGGGATATCATCTATAAGCCAGGATTTTATATTTGCCCTAGGATAAGGGCGTGTGATTTTCTTGAAAAATCAGAAGTGATTATATTTTGTATATGATAAAGGTTATTTTCCGATAAAGATATCGGGTACTGTTATTCGAGGATTAATTATTTATTTAAAGAATGTTATTTATAAATGTTCATTTGAGGATTATTGACTTAAAGATTATTAGTGTGAATATCCATTTAAGGATTATTTATTTTTAAGAATATTACTTTTGAATATTTATTTGAGATTTAATTATTTAATGATTATTATTTCGAATATTCAAATGAGAATTATTAATTAAGGAACGTTATTTCAGATATTCATTTGAGGTTTACTTAATCGAAGAATATTATTGTGAATATTATCTGAGGATTATTTAATGAATATTATTTTTGAATATTCATTTGAAGATTAATTATTTATTTAATGAATATTATTTTCAAATATTCATTTGCGGATTATTTATTTAATGAATATTATTTTCAAATATTCATTTGCGGAGTATTTACTTAATGAATATTATTTTTAAATATTCATTTGAGGATTACTTACTTAATGAATATTATTTTCAAATATTCATTTAAGATTTACTTATTTAATAAATATTCTTAAGTATTTGTAAATCAAAAGAGGTTCCCAAAATAATGTTTTTCCATTTAAATCTGTCCTTTAAAGGGGATTTAAATGCTCGCTCAACTATCAAAAATATGGGAAACCTGATTTAAGTGACTGCTACTCTTTTTAAACTCTCAACTCAAAAACTGTCAGGGGACAGATATTTTTCAAAGCTATGTAATTGCTGCAAGTCAAATATTGTATTACCACCTCAACAATCGAGGGGTAAATTCCTGGAACAAGTCGATATCCATTAACAAGCAATAGCTTGGGAAATATTGGAGAATCTTCCTTTCCAACCTAGATATAACTACTTAGTGGAGTCGTATCAACAAGTGTTACACTTGGGGAAAGGAGGACGATCTTTACGTTTCAGAGTCATGGATTTCATCTGAACTAGGAGTGGTGTAAGTGGTCAAGTTGCGTGGGCCCATCCAAATTTTTATTGCCCCAAATGGGCGGGAGGTCACAGTAAGGCGGTAGACAATGTCAGGCCGTCGTGATACTTCCATCTACATGTAGAAAACTATTTGAGCGGTGCGACCTGCTACTGATCATAGCAAGGTTAGGCACAGCGGACGCGGTAGCAACTCCAGTATTAGTTCATCATCCAATTTGGATATTCCTGCAACATGTATTGGGGAGATGAACCAATCGTGTTGGCAGGGGGTCGAAAAGTGTTTGGAAATGAAGTGTCAATAAATTCTTGCAACTTCATCTTTTATTTTATGAATATGACTCTGTGGATACCTTACATAACATGAGTTATGGTAAGGGAGTTGTTTATACTGAATCATCTTATAACTTCTTTTAAGTTATGTGTTGATATTCTGCTTACATAGCAGATATTTTTGGAAGAGTTATATTGGTTTACATCGAAACCTTATCTTTTATATTATACTAGAACTTTGTTCATAATATAGCAAAAGCTTGCAGAAATATTATGAAATGATATTTGAAGTACATTAATGGTACTGTTTTTGGGAATACATTCCGATAAGGAAATAATTTCAGTATCAAGATATTTTGACAAATTACTGTCTTATACCCGCATTATTCTGGGTTGAGTTAAAGGCAGCATTATGCCATACTTTCATTACCTTGCTGAGCTATCACTCACTCTTGCTATTGTTTTATATATATTATATAGCAGCGAAGCAGGATGCCAATGGGACGGCACATACCCCGCAAGGCGTTTCCATAAACCGTTTTTAGCAGTGATCCCGGGAGTAGTACGAACCAATCGAATCAGTCTACGGCTTTGGTATTCAACTCATGTATAGACAGGAATGGTATAAGAGGATTGTGAGCATCAGAAGGCTAAGTTGGTAATGTAACAATACTTAGAAATGGTATCAGTAACAGATTAAAAAGACATTAGGGTATTGTAATAAAAGTTATTTATTCCGCAATTGTTGTATTGTGTCGTTTCTGAGACTCTAACCTGTGTGTGTGTGTGTGTGAGACATATGTTGTGGGGTCATGAACAGGTAAATTATGAATGGTGTGAGTATTACAGGTAAGGCAAGGAGTACATGGATTGTGACAACCCTAAATCCCTGACCCCAGATTTGGGGCTGTTACAGAGATGGTATCAGAGCGTTAGGTTACAGTCCTCAGAAACGATAGGAGATCGAGTCTTACAATACCCTTAATAATGATAAGAGCATCTAGAGCTCAAATTAAGTTCGCAGTCGAGTTAGAAGACATGACCCTGACTGTTTAAGATAAAGCCCGAGAAGGGACTTCTTCTGGGAAACCGTACTTAGGACTTCATGGTTAGTCACCTCGATTCGTATGAGTTATAGATGGATGGGATTCTGAGATACCAGATCCCGAGGCCTTCGAGTAGGCATTTGATGATGCGCTTCTTGAGATGGACGAAGACCCGATAAAGGAAGATCCATAGGAGGATCTAGAGGAAGACCCCGTAGTGGGTCAAGGAAAGAATCTTGTAGAGGACGTGTTGATTGATAAAGATGTAGTATGTTACTTGAGGTCGTATAATAAGACCGGACGAACCTTCAAGGGATAAATAAGTGACGAGACAAGAGTTTAAGGATCGTTCATGATACATCAAGAGGTATGACAAAGAAAATGGAGTAGAGTCTCCAAAGCAGAAGAGGTAGAGGCAATATAGCCAGTATCAGTGGATTGATTCGACTGGAACGGAACCTGTTACTCGTAGTCGGTTATAGTTGCCCCTAAGGAGGCGGCATACGTAAGAACCAAGATGTTCAGATTTTCACGAACGATTAAGGGTACTTAGTTGCCTAAGAATAGTGAAATGAATTGTGTTGGCTATGAGGTTTCAATCCCCCACGACCAGGGATTCCACTGGAAATAGTGTCTATTACATCATTGAGGGATTTTATTATCTCAAGGAAAATTTTGGGTATATGTACCATGCAAATGTTATTGTAAGACAAGCACGCTAAGACGGAATCGAGAACGAGATTTGCCACCCTCAGGAAACCAGGAAGGACTTATGAGGATAGAACAGAAAGGTCGGAAATCAGATCTGAGCATTACTAGTAGGTAAATAGATTGATCAAGTTTCCCTGATTTTGGAAAGAAATTCAGCAGATTTTGGCAAACCTTGTCTTTCTGATTACCGGAGGATGTCACCAAAGAGAGTGGAAATCAGAGCGAACCCTGTGGATTGGGTAAGATAGTCGTTATAGGGGTTGGTGGACAGACCCTGATTGCTATAAGTGATTGTAGAGATTAAATGAGGAAGTTGAGATTGGACGGTAAAGGCGAAATATATTTAAGGACCAAGACGGACTGAGAAGTTCTGGGGTTGACTTAAATGAAAAGGCTATTGTGCCAAAAGTGTTAAGCTTATGTAGCGCCCGAGATTGATATGGGAGAAGGAATATTGGATATAAGGATGATTGAAATAGAGACCAGATTTAATCTTGTAGTTTCTAACGATCTTCCGGAGTACTGCCCAGTCGACATGTGGAATTTTCATTGCTACGGGCGACAACGGTATCCAAGTCTTCTTATAGAACAAAACGCTTACTTGAGATGTTTGCGCCTAGTCGAATAGAACCCCCTGCGGTTGCAAAGGTCGATGGTTGAATCCTTAGCGACTAACGTAAGTATCGAGCACCTTAGGGTGTGCATGGAGAAGAAAAGCTTTGGAATTGAACGATTATCCATTAGAGGAGCCGACATAAAAGGCATCCGTAGAGACTTTGGTAGTACCCTCCCCATTTGCAAATTATGTGGGGTACCTCCCCAATCTATGATCTATCTTGACCTCTCCCCAGGAAAAATTCTGATAAAGGGTATATTCCCTCTTCGAAGTTGTTTTATAACACTTGTGTTAAACCATATTCAGTTTCAATTGTGCCAGAGGCTATCACAATGCCTACTTTCAGGTTTTTGAACCCCTGTCAAATGATGTTATTTAAGCTTTCACTTTTCTTCAAATAATGAATGACCCTATGGTGATACCTCACCACTTGTTTGTTAAGTACCAGTATCTTTTTGGTTATTCTTTTCTTTGGAAACCGCACCTTTGGAATCTGTTCAATTTTTAATCCAAGGTGTTCCTTTAAGAAATATTGTCGAAAGACGATAATCATCAAATTGATCTCGAATTGCTTTCATACTTTTCAACTTCCACTGAGATGAACAACCCTATACTTATAGGGGCTACAAGGACTATCTGTCTGTGTGATAGAAGTCTGATGGGACGCCATCACTTGTAAGTTGTGAAATACAAGAAGGCTAATTACCTTTAGTAATGTCTCAATCGAGGCACACAACGTTGAGTTCTTATGATCATGTTGATCTCTCGGTAAATTCTTTTACCTCCAATAAGGTTGCCTTAAAAAAAAATTCATAACCTTATGATCACTAGTGTGTGACGTTTTCCTTGATATGGGAGCTGTCTTTTCAAGGCCCCATGATTTTGTTATCCTCATTGGATTCTAAGGGGAGGCCAACCAGGTCAAATAAGTCAAAATTCGCTGATAAGAATTAGATTCGCAACGAAATCGCCTATGACATGAGCGAATCCCTAAGACGAATAGAATGTTAGTGATATATCAATGAAATTGGTTTATTCTCCCAAGGATATTATGATAATGGAAAGCGTGTCAATCGATATATGTGAAAGGAATAGCGATGTGCCGTGAACTCCAGTGACAACGGTGTTAGATAGATGCCCTATAGTGGAATTGAGATTTTGGAGGATTTGTTTACGAATGGACACAACCTCTGGGTTAGCAAGATAAGTACTGGCGATGGAGTCAGAGGGAGCTGGTATTGTGGCTTGGGAGAGGTGCAGCGTGTGTTGTTTTTAGAGGAATAATTTCCGGAAATATATGGAGACCCGGATGAAAATGAAAGTTAAAGAGTTAAAACAAGAAACCATGACTGTGACCGAGTATGAGGCCAAGTTTCCCGAATTATTGAGGTTTGTTCCGGAGTTGTGAACATAGAATAAAAGAAAGCCAGTAGGTTTCAACCAGGGCTACCTCCAACAAGCAGCCCACTGTCAGGACCTTTAAATAGCAGGTGCCCTTCTACACTGTTTAGACAGAGCTAATGCATTGTTGTATATCAAGATGTTGCATGACGATTAAACCTTAAGGCCGAGACGCTGAGGGAATAATTACAAGTAGAAATAGCCAATCGAGGGATTTTCCCATAAGACTGGTACATCCAGGTTGTGAACTAGAAATATGAGGTCGACACTTTTGATAGACCTGATTCCTTTCAAGTTGGGAGAAGTTGATATTATAATAAGGATAGTTGACACCCAATGGAGCCAATTGATTGCAAAGAAAAAGAGTAATGAATAAAGGACGGAGACAGATTCAGAGATTCTTGAATATAGTTCAGACTAAGAAACTATTACGTCAGAAATACGAGGCTTAATTAGCTCTTATGGTTGATGCCAAGAAAAGAGGCACCAAGTATAGAGGAAACTACAATGGTTTTGGGAGATTTTACAAGATCTTAATGCGCTACCAAATATCGATTGGGATGACATGAGAATGAATACCGAGTATTCAGAGTATAGTGGGAATGAAAGAGTTAGTGACTCAGTTACAAGAGTTGTTGTATAAGGATATGATAAGACCCAGTGTACCACCGTGGAGAGCCCGGTGTTGTTGTAAGAGAGAAAGATTTTAGCACAAGATTATATATCGAACCTCGAGAGTTGTATGAGTTTGACATGGAGAATAGGTACCCTTGTAAATGATTGTTTGATCAGCGGAAGAACGCTGTGTATTTCCAATTTATTTAAGAACTGGGTATCACCAGTTGGAAGTTAAATCAGAGGATATGCCCAAGACTGCGATTCGTACTAGGAATAGACACTTCGAGTTTTCAGCGAAGTTATTTTGGGTTAACTAATGCACCCACAAATTTTATGGAATGTAATGAATTGGCTTTGAGTTACCCATGATAGTAGATAGCATGAGATGGAGAAATGGCTAGAATTGACCTAGGATTATGACTGTGAGATACACTACCATCCGGGGAAGGCCAATGTGGTGGCCGATACCCTTACTTTAAGATGAGACAGAGATGGATTCCGAATGATCGGGAATTAAAAGATGAGATTTTACACAACGCCCAAGTTAGTCCAACAAACTAGTAAGACAAAAGATTTCACCAACAAGCGGCTAGTGACAACCAAGACAGACAGAGAAAGTATGCGGACTAAGCCCGCGAGTATAGAGATAGTACTGCTACTGATAAGCTAAATGGCAAGTTGATGAATGGCAAGCAAGTTTATGCTGGTGTATTTCTGTGCAAACAAGATAGAGAATATGAAGTTAGAGATTCGTGATGCTAAAGGTATCTCCAGGGAAAGAATTAATGAGATTTGAAAAGAAAGGGAAGTGAGCCCGAGATTCATTGGGCCATCTGAGATTTAAGACGCGCCAGGAAGGTGGCCTACGAGCCAGCCTTACCCCCCAAACTTGTAGAATGGTCATAACGGGGTTCATGTGTCAATGCTACGTCAGTATACTATAGATGCCCGTCATATGTAGAGTACGAGCACGTAGACATACAACCAGACTTGACCTATGTGGAGCAACCAATGGAAATTATAGATCGAAAGGAACAAGTACTCCGAAACAAGGTCATCAAACTAGCCAGAGTGGTATGGAGGAATCATAATGTGGAAGAATCAACTTGGGGAGCTAGAAAGCGAGATGCTAGAAAGATATCCCCATTTGTTTTCAGAGTGATTCCGGGACGGAATCCTTTTAAGGAGGGGAGACTGTAAGACCCCAGATTTTGGGTAGAATTAAAACTTTTATTATATGTTGATGTAAATATGGATAGTGGCAATGACTTTGAGAATCAAGTTATGAAATGAATATGAATTTCGGTTTTCAAACATTTTGAGAATAGTAAGAATGGACTGAACATATAAATAAGAACAATCAATCTGGAAGATAAGAATACAATACCCCAGGGAAGGAAAGTATTTTTATGTCATCCAAATCAATATCTGGAATACATCCGACAACTCCGTAAACAAGATAGCGTACGCCCGAGAAATCACTAGAACGTTTTCTAAGTGCAAAGAGTAAAGAGAAAATAGATCAGGAATATTGGAACGGATTTTGATCCAAAGGATTATAGAAAAACCACTGATGAATAGTAACTCTTCATTTAAAAGTTTTTCAGACCACTCTATATGCGGGACGATATAATAAACTTTCAAAGTCGCATTAGTGATCTACGATGGAAATAAAAGAATGCAGAAGCTGTCAGAATCAGAAAAATAGCATTTTTCGTTTTCTCCGAAATTTCACCAAAAACGGAATAAATAATTATTATTTGAGGATATTTAAGGATTTAAATTATTAATTCTATGGATATGGATTTGATAAATGAATTAGAAGTATCGAGAACGATTTCGGTAAAATACCTCGATAGAACCCTCGAGAAACCTTGCGAGCGTTCTACGAAATTAAACGAACCAGTAAAGCTACTTTAGCTAAACCAATGCATGTGTGACAAGTGTCACAAGATGAAGACCCTTGAGCTATGACTCACCACTGATACAAATATCAGCATTATTGTTAGTTAACCAAGATAAGAAGAAAAGAAGAAAAGCAAGAGAAACACAAAGTCTCCCAAAACTGATCAGCTAGAGCACCCTCCAAAGCAAAATCCATAACTCCATTTCCAACCATGATAAAATCCCCAAATTTTAACCACAGCTTCTCCACTCCATTTATAACACTCGTTCAAAATTTCATGGCAATCCAAGGTGTTTAGCCTAGTCAAATATCCTCCCCAAGTTGAAGAATCCAAACTGCCATGATCTTGGCAGTTTCTGCACCGATTTTCAAATGGCCATAACTCCCTCGTTTCTCAATGTAATCATGTGTTCTTTATCTTGTGGGAAAGGTATTGAGATGCTCTACAACTTCTATTCAGGAGCCTAGTCCAGAAAAGCATGGTAAGGCCCTCGTGTTTCCAGTTCTTTCAAGAGGTGAATAGTAACTCCGAAATTACTAACTTGTTTTCTTGCTTTGTTCTTAAGGTTTAAGCATTATAAGGACTTGTTAAAGCTTGTTAAGTGATTATAAACCCTTGGTAGTGTTGATAGAGCTTCCAAGAAGGTAAAGCCCTAACCCACCCTTTGAGTTATTATGAGTTTTTGATGTTACATAAAGATTAGTGCTTAATAAGAACATCCTTAGATATTTGGATTTGTTTTGATGTGTAAAATGATGGGTGATTGATTTTAGTCTCACCACTGGACTTAGAGATGTAAAATGGATGTTTGTTGAGATTGATGAAGTATGGGTTGCCTTGGTTGGTTATTTGGAGTGATCGTAAAATGGAAACGTTTGATTTATAGCCGTCGTAATGGCGAAATTTCTTTAACCTTACGAACCAAGCTTAACAGTTGATATAACCTTCTGACCTTACTTATTAACTGACCTATACTTGTATATCTTGAGTCATAGATCATTTTGGCGAAAGAATCGTAGCATTCCGACTTACGGTTTAGGCGTTATGATAAAAATCGTAAAAGCAGTTCGTAAACGTAAGTGTGAGTTCGTAACTTCAATGGAACCCCCTTATAATGAGATATTCGGTTAAGAATCTTGGTAATTAAATACTAGAGGTCATAATGAAGATATGAGAGAAGACCTCATATCAAAAAGATTATTTTTCGATTTTATAAAAATGTTCGAATCAAGATTAAGTGCGAAGAAACCCCTTAGAGGAGCACTTGGTTCTAACCTTCAAAACCACTTGGTATAACCGGCAAACGAGATTCGATTCCTAAGGTGAACCTTCGACTTAAATATTTATCGAATAACATGGACTTAGTATGAGCCTAAAGTGAGTTATTAATGCCTTAGTTGTGTTTCGCTTACGTGTTTAAGCGTTGGATTATAATGGATTATCCAGGGGATTAATCGTACGTTTTCTTTGACTTTGTCTAGATTGTCCGGCATCGTCGCGAACCCCTATCACTTCTCGAGCATCAGGCAAGTTTACTAAACCTTACTCTATTATTCAGAGTAGGTATATTTTCCAATGTTCAATACTTGTGTATTCCCAATTTATATAACAAATCTTTGTTGCAAATATTGTGGCAAGTTTCCTAAATCTATACTTTGAAGTATTGATTATATATTACTGCTTTTGTCATGTGTGGAGTTATACAGTTTTGCGATACATGTTATATATTGTATAAAATAGAATTTGATTTTGGTTTATATACGAGCTTTGAGATAATGTACTTATGAACCGGTATACCTTGTAGCTCTAGAGATAAGAGCATACTTCTTGTTTTCGACTCTAGACCGGGAGTCAGTATTTTGAGATATAGAGATAGCCGTGGAAACCCGGAGGGATTCCAGCGGCAGTGTACTAATTATTTTGAGGACTGCTATTATTAAACATTAATTATATTTCTAGAAAGTATTAATTACCTGGAAATGATTTGAGGAATGTTATTTGAATATTACTTCATTCGAAGGTTATTACTTGGAAATGATTTGAGTATGGGCTTCTAAGCTAGATATGGGATATCAGCTATAAGCCAGGATTTTATATTTGCCCTAGGATAAGGGCGTGTGATTTTCTTGAAAAATCAGAAGTGATTATATTTTGTATATGATAAAGGTTATTTTCCGATAAAGATATCGGGTACTGTTATTCGAGGATTAATTATTTATTTAAAGAATGTTATTTATAAATGTTCATTTGAGGATTATTGACTTAAAGATTATTAGTGTGAATATCCATTTAAGGATTATTTATTTTTAAGAATATTACTTTTGAATATTTATTTGAGATTTAATTATTTAATGATTATTATTTCGAATATTCAAATGAGAATTATTAATTAAGGAACGTTATTTCAGATATTCATTTGAGGTTTACTTAATCGAAGAATATTATTGTGAATATTATCTGAGGATTATTTAATGAATATTATTTTTGAATATTCATTTGAAGATTAATTATTTATTTAATGAATATTATTTTCAAATATTCATTTGCGGATTATTTATTTAATGAATATTATTTTCAAATATTCATTTGCGGAGTATTTACTTAATGAATATTATTTTTAAATATTCATTTGAGGATTACTTACTTAATGAATATTATTTTCAAATATTCATTTAAGATTTACTTATTTAATAAATATTCTTAAGTATTTGTAAATCAAAAGAGGTTCCCAAAATAATGTTTTTCCATTTAAATCTGTCCTTTAAAGGGGATTTAAATGCTCGCTCAACTATCAAAAATATGGGAAACCTGATTTAAGTGACTGCTACTCTTTTTAAACTCTCAACTCAAAAACTGTCAGGGGACAGATATTTTTCAAAGCTATGTAATTGCTGCAAGTCAAATATTGTATTACCACCTCAACAATCGAGGGGTAAATTCCTGGAACAAGTCGATATCCATTAACAAGCAATAGCTTGGGAAATATTGGAGAATCTTCCTTTCCAACCTAGATATAACTACTTAGTGGAGTCGTATCAACAAGTGTTACACTTGGGGAAAGGAGGACGATCTTTACGTTTCAGAGTCATGGATTTCATCTGAACTAGGAGTGGTGTAAGTGGTCAAGTTGCGTGGGCCCATCCAAATTTTTATTGCCCCAAATGGGCGGGAGGTCACAGTAAGGCGGTAGACAATGTCAGGCCGTCGTGATACTTCCATCTACATGTAGAAAACTATTTGAGCGGTGCGACCTGCTACTGATCATAGCAAGGTTAGGCACAGCGGACGCGGTAGCAACTCCATTATTAGTTCATCATCCAATTTGGATATTCCTGCAACATGTATTGGGGAGATGAACCAATCGTGTTGGCAGGGGGTCGAAAAGTGTTTGGAAATGAAGTGTCAATAAATTCTTGCAACTTCATCTTTTATTTTATGAATATGACTCTGTGGATACCTTACATAACATGAGTTATGGTAAGGGAGTTGTTTATACTGAATCATCTTATAACTTCTTTTAAGTTATGTGTTGATATTCTGCTTACATAGCAGATATTTTTGGAAGAGTTATATTGGTTTACATCGAAACCTTATCTTTTATATTATACTAGAACTTTGTTCATAATATAGCAAAAGCTTGCAGAAATATTATGAAATGATATTTGAAGTACATTAATGGTACTGTTTTTGGGAATACATTCCGATAAGGAAATAATTTCAGTATCAAGATATTTTGACAAATTACTGTCTTATACCCGCATTATTCTGGGTTGAGTTAAAGGCAGCATTATGCCATACTTTCATTACCTTGCTGAGCTATCGCTATCGCTCACTCTTGCTATTGTTTTATATATATTATATAGCAGCGAAGCAGGATGCCAATGGGACGGCACATACCCCGCAAGGCGTTTCCATAAACCGTTTTTAGCAGTGATCCCGGGAGTAGTACGAACCAATCGAATCAGTCTACGGCTTTGGTATTCAACTCATGTATAGACAGGAATGGTATAAGAGGATTGTGAGCATCAGAAGGCTAAGTTGGTAATGTAACAATACTTAGAAATGGTATCAGTAACAGATTAAAAAGACATTTGGGTATTGTAATAAAAGTTATTTATTCCGCAATTGTTGTATTGTGTCGTTTCTGAGACTCTAACCTGTGTGTGTGTGTGTGTGAGACATATGTTGTGGGGTCATGAACAGGTAAATTATGAATGGTGTGAGTATTACAGGTAAGGCAAGGAGTACATGGATTGTGACAACCCTAAATCCCTGACCCCGGATTTGGGGCTGTTACATAAACGAACCAGTGGATCTATATCGATCCAAAAATGTTGTTTGGGGTATTATTTTTCCCAAAATATATAAAGACGAATCGTACCCTATATCTCTCATAATCTGCATTTCGTATAATCGAAAAGTAAAAATTCCCGAAACATGTTCTTCGTGTTCTTGAATAATCAATTGATTCGTTCAAGGTGTTATTGAATTCAGAAATCAAAGTTCAAGTACTCAAATCAAAGCTCTTGATCTCTAGTTTCAGAATCTTCCAACCTCATCATCATCTGGTAATTTTTCGATTTATTATGAATTTTACAATTTTCGAATTAAATTAGGGTTCATACCCGATTTGGGGATTTTCATTCTGTTGATTCTCCGTTCAATTGATTGCTTCTAACATGTTCCTAGGGTTCTAATTAGTAGGAATTCATGCTTTAATTTCATGTTTATGTTCAGATTTGAGAAATTCGATTTCTAGGGTTTTGCCCAATTTTTATTTTGATTCGTCCGTTCATATGAATGATCTGACATAACTTCTGATAGAGGGCTTTCATTGTATGTGTTCTTAGCTTCATTTTGTTATAAAGAAAGTAGAGTTTCATGTACAAAAATTGTAGATCGGAAAATTTGTTAAGCTCGTCGGAAAATAGTCGGGTTTTTGATTCCGGTGATGTTTTTGGTTTGTTTTTGATCGGAATGTATTGGTATGGTTATAAGGATTGATTTGGTACAAAAAGCCCTAAATTCTGTTCAGTTTTCAGGTCGCCGGATTCTGGGTTTGTCGCCGGAATCTAGGAATTTTCCGGGTTGTTCTTCCTGACCCGTTTGTGTTCTTCCCGACCCGTTAACCCATTTTCCTGACCCGGTTTCAATCTTCGAAACCCTAAAATATTTTCAGAAAACTGTTTTTGAATTTTATTTTTAAATTTAATTCGAAAATAGTTTAAAATCTTTAAAAATTCATATTTTTATTTTAAAAATATAATTTTAATTTCAGAAAATTCTGAAAAATTATATTTATTGTTTGAAATTCGAAAATTGATTAAACTTAATTATTTTAATTATTTTTAATTAATAATTAATTTATTAATTAATTGATTAATTCTTTTAATCAGTTAATTTTTAAAAATTAAAAATTAATTAGATTTAATTGATTTAAAATTCAGTTTAATTATTTTCAAGCCTGATTTATTATTTAAAAATAGTTTGAGCATTTAAAGAGTGTCAATTAATTTTATTTAATTGATTTAATT
The DNA here is from genome assembly GCA_030848705.1 of Heracleum sosnowskyi. Taxonomy (NCBI): domain Eukaryota; kingdom Viridiplantae; phylum Streptophyta; class Magnoliopsida; order Apiales; family Apiaceae; genus Heracleum; species Heracleum sosnowskyi. The sequence goes on along the minus strand of CM061235.1, from coordinate 33,896,582 downwards.
GCATTTAAATATTATTATTGGGTTTAAAAATCCGATTTTTGATTTAAAAATTTGTTTGCGACTTATTTAAATTCAAATAAGCTTCGTGTGATGTTTTAAAAATATGTATAAGTGCTATATGGTTCATATGAGTTGTGTAATGTGTTTTATAGTCCGTATATGCACGTACGAGGGCTAGTGTCTGAGTTTTAAATACCGTAAATTAGACCGGACGTCCGATACGTAACCGGTTACCTGTTTAAAATGGGTTATGTGAATTATCTGGTTAGTGAGTCATAAATACGAATAATTGTTTTGAGACTTGTTTAAATACTTTGGTCGTGTCTAATATTATCACGTGGGGTAGTTGGGATAGAAATTTGTCAGTAATGTTAGAAAATGAGATTTGTGAGACCGTTGACCTAGATGTTGACTTTTATAGTATGGAGATTTTTGTCAAGCGAGTTACGAGGATTTCTTATGTAGTTAATCGTGTTTATTCTATCAATTGAAATATGGTTGTCTATGCAACAGAGGCTATTGGACGAGACGAGTCAGACTATCGAAGTATGTTAAATGAGAGATGTCAGAAAAGGATGAGATATGGTTTACGACTGATTGGGTAATTTGTGAAGTGACGTAGCACCAAGGGAACGTCAACACTCGTAGAGTATATGTGCAAGTATTTTCTTCCAACAGAGATATCGGTAAGATTGGTAAGTGTGTCGGAGTTAAGTTACAATCGTTTATGGAATGTGAGAATCGTACTCTGAGGACTAAAGTACCGTCTCATGTTTGACTATCAAGGCAGACGCGTGGATTCGTAATGATAGAAGCAGACTAGTGGTATTCGCATGAGCGTTAAAGCAAAGAAGGACGGAAATAGAGAATAGTGCAATAAGACAGAATAAGGAGGGAATCGTATTGTGTCAGCATTATGAAATAGCTAAGGACCGGGGGCAAGTGTTTATACCCTTGCTTATTAATTAAGTGATATTGTCTTGAATTATTATTATTATGAAAGTTGAATACTTTTCACTGAATTTTCAAATGTCGATCCCTTTGCATTGAATTGCAAATATGTTATTTAAATCTCGTAAGTTGACGAGTATTATTTTATACATTTTGAGTTTAGATTCATATTTCCAGGTTGATTGGAAAAATATAAATTTTGTGTTGAAACGATTTAAAAGATAGTTATGGGCCGTGTACTAAGGCTTTCTTTCAAAAAGTTGATTTAAAAATATTAGGTTGGAATATTGCCAACCCTAGATGAGTGGGAACCTGTGAACCCTACGAGGGTAAAATGTTATTTTAAATTCCGAAGTTGTGGTACTTGTTCTACAAGTATTCCATTTTCCATCTTGCACCCATGAAAGTATTATTATCCTTTCTTGTTAATGCGATCATCTGATCCATTCCCTGATTCGAATTCATATATGTTGTGCATGATTTAGTTTACTTCCTTCAAATACAAGGCTTATCTAATATAAGTATATGTTCGAAGGACTTGAACTATTTCTGTCAGAAGTCAGTAAACCCTTGTTTTCTTCATTTATAAACTTCACCTTGAATTTCCTTAAACTCGAACTTGACTTTCTTGTCACTTACCAGATTGGTGAATCTTAACTAATTCTCCCATAATGTGATAATTTGAACTGTTGAGGCCATCTAGAGCCTGTTCTTTGAACCCTACTCTATATTAAGTTGTAAATTCTATTGATATCATAATGCCTGTTTCATATCAGACTTAATCTTGTTGAGCATGTCATTGTTTATTCTTCATTATTATCCCAGTTGTTACATCGATCTCGTCGATGTTTATTATATTGTCACTTTTCATATGCACCTCCCAATATTGTGTCGATCTCGTCGATACTAGATTATATTGTTATTCCTTGATGGATTCTTCATAGTTGAATTGTTTCCTGGAACGTGAGTTTTCCAGCGTTTGTTGTATTAAGGTTGTCGATTCTTCCGACACCTGATTGTCGAAGTAAGGTTGTCAATTGTTCTGACACCTGACGTATATAATATAGGATTGGAATGTTTTTAAATGGACCAGTAATGGTCGGACCATATTTATGGTCGGAAATAACTTATGGCCCAGATTGGCCAAGGATCCAGTAGAGGACTTTGCTATAAGCAAGTCCGGGGTTGATGCGTGGCTGGCCAGCAGCTCAACCTTTGATTTGATAAATGTGAAAAATCCAATTCTAATATTACTTCTTATATCTGAGATGGATTACATTCATATGTTCTGTACTTGTGAGTTATGACCTGATACTCAGGTTTATTCGTTCGTTCGAAGTTTTTAGTTCGTTGATTGATAAGTAATGGTTTCAATCTTGCTGAAATCATTTACTCTTAATATATTGGATTCCAAATAGTCGAAATCCTCTTCCTTGATTCCATTGGCAATCGTGAGATATCTATCTTGATGAATTTTATTCATACCGCATATCCAGTCGGTACCATATTGAAGTCGTGAAGTACATTCTTTATTCTACGGCCGAGCGCATTGGCTCATTCTTACTCTTTTATTATTTTACTCTTCCAGAGTTGTTGGGTTTAGAAGATGTTGTGAATAGAACGGTTATCTTCAAAACTAGTATTTTTATACAAACTATGGTCTTGAAGACGTATGAGTTATATTAATTTCATATTTTCTATATACTATTGTAGTTATTGTTGTTCGGTCTCTGTGACGACCAATATAAATCTTTTTATGTTTTAAACTATTCAGTTGCTAAAAGCTGAATGAGAAATTGTGGTAAATTACCAAACTTGATTTGAGAATCTTAGAGATTACAAATGTTTTAACCAGAGGCTTGTTTATTTGAAATTCCAAAGTTATTTTGGAAACTTTTCATATTATACTTGATAATGCACTTGCTGAGCAATTCTTTCGCTCATACTTGCTTTCTTTATATTTATTTAGCCTCTCAGCAAGAAGGAATATTGGCGAGAGTTGTCCGCGTAGCCGGTCAGAGATGGGAAAGGATAGTAGCGTAAAGATATTTTGATCCAGAGCATTTGGAGCTAGTGATAGGTTTTGTATATAGATGTTTTCTATTGAATACTATATTGTATAAGATTAGTTGCCTGGTATACTTCTTATCGAAGTTATACTAGTGTTTTAGATCGTATGTAAAGAGAATGGTTGTAAAGAAGAAAAATTGTATGTACTGGAATTTTGGATTCTTGTTTCTAGCACTATAACCTTTAAAGATTCTTGGTAGAGTTGGGGTCACAGATATTATTATTGTGTTGATTTAATGTTGAACAGGTTGTTTGAATTGAGGATGCAGTGTGACGACCAAATCTTTTGACCCCGGATTTGGGGTGTTACAGTATCTTAAGAATAAAGTTGCTTGTGCTGAATAGATAGAAATAGCTCTTAGGGAACAAATTGCTGAAAATGAATTAAAAATAAGAAGCTATAGAAACTCCTTTGAGCTTATTCAAACCTATCACAAGGAACACACTGAAGACTGTAAGGTCGGAATTGGTTTTGATTTTGAAAATGACAAGGGAAGGAAGAAGACCAAGGGCAAAGGAAAAGAATCTTTTGTAAACAAAAATTCTCCAACTATTTTGTCTAGTGTCAAGGAGCCCATCTTCAAAAAGAGTGTTGTTGAGTTTGATGAGGATCTACTAGTCATCAAACAACCATTACTTGAAGAAGATGAGGCTGCTAAAGACACTTCTTCCTCTCCCAAATCCGTTGTTCAGAAAGAAACCAAAGACAACCTTGTCAAGAGTCCTAAAATCAAGAAAGAAGTTGTTAAGAAGAAGAAACAAAACAAAAATGGAAAGGTAGGTGTCAACAAGGGCAACAATTATGCTTATGTGCCAAATGCTCCTAGGAAACAGTGTCAGAAATGCTTATCTGTGAATCATTTGACTCATAAGTGTAATAAACCTGTAAATGTTGAAGTTGATAACCTTAGTAACCATTCTGTTGGCATGAACAATATCCATGATTCCTTCTGTGGTAATTCTAACTGCATGACATGCTATGTGACTGTGATTGCTAACTGTTTATCTCTAAAGCATAAACTTGATTATGTACAATCCTGTGAATCACACACACATATGCACACTCACAGGACATGATCCCCAATCAAGGTTGAGAGGGTAAAAACTTCATGTGAGCCTAAGAGTGTAAACTCTAAAGCCACAAACACAGTGAAGTCTCCTACTGTGACGAATGCTGTTAATGATAGAAGAATCAATAACAAAACTGTTTCTAAATCAACTGGACCCTACCAAGTGTGGGTACCAAAAATAACTTAGTCAATTTGTGAATGCAGGGCAACATGAATAAAAGAGTCATATGGATCTTGGACAGTGGATGCTCAAGTCACATGACTGGTGATATAGCCATGCTATCATATTTTGAGGAGAAGGCTGGCCCATCAGTAACCTTTTGAAATGACAACATTGGTTATACAATGGGATATGACAGTGTTAAATCTGGAAATGTCATTATTGAAGATGTAGCATTTGTTGAAGGATTAAAGCACAACCTCTTGAGCATTGGACAATTCACCAACAGGGGTTTCAAAGTGGAATTTGATGAAGACCAATTTCTAATCTCAAAAAGAGGAAGTGGTGAAGTTGTTTTGACTGGTGTGAAGAAAGGAAGCTTGTTTGTAGCAAATCTTAAGGCTGCAAACAAGGGAGAAATTTGATGTTTCTACACTAAAGCCACAAATGAAGAATTCTGGCTGTGGCACAAGAAACTGTCTCACTTGAATGTTCAGGCAATGAATTCTCTGGCTAAAAGAGAACTCATCAGAGACATGCATGCTTTGGAGTTTGTGCAAGATGGAGCATGTGAAGCATGTCAAAGAGGAAAGATAAATAGATCAAGCCACAAGAATAAATTGCTTAATTCAAACTCAAAACCTCTGCAGCTAATTCACATGGATCTATTTGGCCCTGTGAATGTAATGTCCCTTTCCAAGAAGAAATATGCTCTAGTTATGGTTGATGATTATTCAAGATACATTTGGGTGGAATTCCTGTTTTCTAAGGATGAAGCACCTCAAGTAATTATAGAGCATATCAAGAGAGTTGATAGAGAAGCACAAAGCACTGGTTCCTCTGTAGTTGCTTTGAGAAGTGATAATGGAACTGAGTTCAGAAATTCAACACTGTATGAGTTCTGCAAAGATAAAGGAATTTCTCAACAGTTTTCAGCTCCTAGAACACCTCAACAAAATGGAGTAGTTGAGAGAAAGAATAGAACTCTCATTGAAGCTGCAAGAACAATGTTGTTGGATGCAAAGCTACCTACTAGCTTTTGGGCTGATGCTTGCAAAATAGAACATTGATCAATAAGAAGTCTGAAAAAACTTCTTACTCATTGATGACTGGAAAAAGAGCATCCTTCAAGCATCTTCATGTGTTTGGTAGCAAGTGCTTTGTGATGAAAGATACTTCTGAGCATGTTGGTAAATTTGATGCTAAGGCATTTGAAGGTATCTTCATTGGATACTCTCTGGAAAGGACAGTATACATAGTGTTTGTACCTGAACAACACAAAGTAATGGAAAGCATGGATGTTACCTTTGATGATAAGAAATTTCTGGACTTGCAACAAGTGAAAAAGGCAGTGTGCCATTAAGATTTTAAAATCAAGGATATCTTGAGGATTCTGAAAGTGAGGATGAACCACATGTTCCAACTGCTCCACATGTTGAAACTCTTGAAGTTGATGATCTTCTTCAAACACCTGTGCAAGGGAACACAAACACAGGGGGAGAAGAAGAGAATGCAACTGTCAATCAAAATGACCCTGAGGCAAATCAAGAAGATGAACAGGGTCACACAAGAAAATGGGACAAAGCCCACACTAGGGATCAAATCATTGGTGATCCTAGTGAGGGAGTTAGAACAAGGAGAGCAACAATGAACACATGTATGTATAGCTGCTTTCTGTCACAAGAAGAACCAAAAGTAATTGAAGAAGCTTTGAAGATTTCTGACTGGATTGTTGCTATGCAAGAAGAGTTGAATCAATTTGAGAAAAATAAAGTGTGGGAATTAGTACCACCTCTTGAAGGTAACAATGTCATTGACACTAAATGGGTGTTCAGGAACAAAATGGATGAAGAAGGTGTGGTAATAAGAAACAAAGCAAGGTTGGTTGCAAAAGGATACTGTCAACAAGAAGGCATTGACTATGATGAGACATTTGCACCTGTAGCTAGACTGGAGGCCATTAGAATTTCTTGGCCTTTGCAGCACACTCAGATTTTAAGGTGTATCAAATGGATGTGAAAAGTGCTTTTCTCAATGGTGATCTTGCTGAAGAAGTTTATGTATCCCAACCTCCTGGATTTGAGAATGAAGACTTCCCAGACTTTGTGTATAGACTGCTCAAGGCACTCTATGGACTCAAACAGGCACCAAGAGCCTGGTATGAAACTCTATCTCAATTCCTTCTTGAGCATCTTGAGCATCAATTCACCAGAGGTACAATTGATAAAACTCTATTCTTCAAGAAGCATGACAATGATATCATTCTAGTTCAAATTTATGTGGATGATATCATCTTTGGCTCTTCAAATGAAAAACTCTGTCAAAGGTTCTCTAAGTTGATGCAAAGCAAATATGAGATGAGCATGATGGGAGAGTTAACCTTCTTCCTAGGCCTACAAGTACATCAAAGCGAGGATGGCATCTTCATAAATCAATCTAAGTATGTTAAAGATCTCTTAAAGAAGTATGGTTTAGAAGATTCATCCCCAGCAAAAACTCCAATGTCCACTGCAATCAAGCTTGATGAAGATAAGAAGGGCAAGAGAGTTGACATCAAGGTCTATAGAGGAATGGTTGGATCATTACTCTATCTCACTGCTAGCAGGCCAGACATCATGTTTGCCACATGCCTTTGTGCAAGGTTCCAATCTGATCCTAAGGAATCTCACATGATGGCTATCAAAAGAATCTTCAGGTATCTGAAAGGAACTCCTAATCTTGGGCTATGGTATCCAAAGGGCACTGGGTTCAACCTGGTTGGTTACACAGATTCTGATTATGCTGGATGCAGAATTAACAAGAAGAGCACCTCTGGAAGCTGCCAATTCTTAGGTCAAAGGTTAGTGTCCTGGTTCAGTAAGAAACAACAATCCACAGCACATCTACAGCTGAGGCTGAATATATTGCTGCTGGAAGCTGCTGTGCTCAATTTCTTTGGATTAGAAATCAACTCATGGATTATGGACTAGTGTTGGAACACACTCCCCAGATGTGTGATAATAACAGTGAAATATCCATCATTGCCAATCCTGTTAATCATTCTACTACAAAGCACATTGAGATAAGGTACCATTTCATTAAGGAACATGCTGCAAATGGTACTATAGCAGTCTTTTATGTTCCAACTGAGAAACAATTAGCTGACATTTTTACTAAACCTCTAAATGAAGCTGTCTTCAACAGACTTGTGAGTGAAATAGGAATGCTCAATCCTTCATTTAGTTGTTCTAAGTAAGTATGCTAGTTAATGGTTGCAACAGTAAATTTTCACTGTATTTAGATGCTCTATTTATTTGGAGTGAAAATTAGCTGGGATATGATTTATAAATATTTCAGTATTTTACTGCATATTTTTCAAATCATAATTTTATGAGAAGTTATGAGCTCTTATGACATCTCTACATAGGTGATTTTGAGAGTTCACGACTTAGTTCAAATAAAATAGACTTATATCGCAAACTGTTGAAATTATGAGACTTCGCGATATAGTTCATTTCTTGAGTTTGCGACATAGTTCATTTTATGACTTCACGACCTAGAATAACTATATCGACAAGTCTCCATATTTAGCAGAATTTTGATTTAAACTAATTTTATTTCAAAATTTTGATATAAGTTTGACAAATTGCTTGGAATTCCAAAAAGAGAGTTTTAGACAAGGTATTTATACTATACCGCAAAGTCTCCTCATACTTTCTACCTTTAAGACTTTGTGACATAGTTCATTTCTGGACTCTGCGATATACTTTGCAAGACTTTGCGATATAGGCTATTTTGAGACTTCACGACATCAAAATAGTCTGTACAAATTCATAACTCCATATCGTAGTGTCTTTATCATATAAATACTTTTTGCTAACCGTTTACAACTTTTCATCTTGTCTATTACTCTCAATTCTCAAAACTAAACTCAAATTCTCTTCTCTCTTCTTCACTCTCAATCTCAAATGGCACCCAAATCTCAAACAGCTTCTTCTTCAAACCCTTTAGTCATACCCAAAGAGACCAACCTTCTCACTATCCCCTCTGAGGCTGAAGCAAACCCCCGGTACAAGTGTTTTGTACGGTTCTTAAACACTTCCTACCTTCGCCAAGCTTTTACTATGAATCCCACTCTGTACGTTGATGTACTGGAAGGATTCTGGAGAACAGCTTTGGTATCTACAATGGCAAGGGAGGATGGGACTTCATTTCAGGAAATTAACTGCACAATTGGGGGCAAGCACTTACAATTTGGAGAAAAGGAGATTAATGAAGCGCTGGGCTTTAAAACTGAAGGTCATGATGCGGAGGCCAATGATACTGAAATGGTGGCATTCATGGATCTAATCAAGTACGCTGATGAGATAGACATGGCTAAGCTCAACAAGAAGCATGTCAGGAGGGAGTGGTCATTTCTGTTTGACGCACTCCAAAAGGTGTTCCTATGCAGGAAGACAAGATGGGACCACATAAGTCACATTGCTGTGAAGCTAGCCTACTCCATAGCTCATAATCAGGAGATTAATGTAGGAGCAATCATTCTCAAAGAATTGGCTCAAAGGCTAGGCAGGACTGTTCGTGGACGAGGTAATGAGATTTTTTACCCTCGTTTTCTTCAATGCATTTTAAATTATCTTGATAATAATGTGCATGAATTAGATGGTATAGATCAAACAAAGTTGGCTTATTCCAAGTCCATGTCCAAAGTTCTATTTGGTTCATTGGATACTAGGACTCAAGTGGATGTGATTCTGAGTATGACTAAGCATATGCAAGACACATTCACATCTTATCCACTTGATAAGCCCATATATCATGAACTTTCCTGGAAAGGGAAGGCTAAGACTGAAGGAGCTTCAAAGTCTAACCCTAGCCTTCCTATCCCATCCAGTGACCCTCCTGCAAACACTACCTTAGTCATTAGGGAGCCAAGTGCACCAGTCTCTCAAAAGATTGGTGTTACTAAAAAGAAGTGCAAGAAGAGAACCCTTGCTATAATTGATGAGACTGTAGATTTAGGAAGTGAGGAACCTGAGTCACAGCTCACTAGACAAAAGAAGAAATCCAAAACTCTAGCTACCATTGAATCCTCCCAACGGGATTCAGATGTGCAAAAAGGGGTACACCTATTACTGTCAATGTCCTCTCAACAGGGCATTGGTATTGAAAAGAGTAGTCTCCCCACTACAACCTGTATAGAGTCAGCACAGGGTCAAGAACTCACTCTTGACTCAGGTGGAAATAAGGGTGATCAATCACTGAGTGGAGAGCACATCAACTTTGAAACTCCTTCTATTTCTCAGGGGGAGTTGCCAAAATAAAGTCTAAACTCCTCTTCTCTTCCAGATTCTACATCTAAAATTTCTTCATTACAGGAAAGTCATTCACATGACAATTCTGCTCTTGATCATTCACAATTTGAATATGTGATTGAGCCCATTTCAAGTGACATGGTGATTGACACTGTGCTCACCACCGAGGACCCACATTTAGTTGGTCAGAAAATGCATGCTGGGGCATATTCTCATGACACCAACACAAACACAGAGGATTCACCAGTCCTTACTGGAGACTCTGTGCCAAACTCTCCAATCCTTAGGGATTTGGACCTGCCTTCACAGGCACATAGAGATGATGATGTACCTCATCCCATTTCAATGGAGACATCATCAGACTCTACAGTCATTCCAAGACTGGAGGAAACTCAGATTTCTATTCCCCATGAGGTGCCTAGCACTAGCTCTCACTTGACTCAGGCCACTATGTCAGAATGGCTGAAGCCTGTGCAACATGACAGGCCTTCAGGATCATCATCTGTGCCCTCACAATTGACGGAAGAAAAACTCCAAAATTTTCATGTGGCACAGATTGATGAGATCTCTAAAATTGCTCAACATCTCCTTACAGCTAATCTTCCCAACTCAGACTATGAAGCCATTCTTCTATGTCATAAGGAGGATGTTGAGGCACAACATGAGAAAATTGTAGATGAGGCTCAGCAGGATGGCAATGTAGATGCCTGGCTGGATGCCAAAAGAACTATGAAGCTCAAAGATGCCCTAGCCTTTCTCAGGGAAGAATATCTTACATCTTTGGGGTCCAATGCCAAGAATCTTTCTCCTGCAGCAGTTTTTAAAGCAGTAATGAAATGTACAAAAGTCAGCTAAAGGCTCTGCATTATCTTGGGAATGGTCTTCAATCAGAGATTTCTACTATCAAGGAGGACACAAACAAATCTTTAACACAGCTCAGGAACTCCTATCTCTCTGATTTTCCCAAGGTAGATGGCATCCTCTAGGAAGTGCAGAAAACTGCTAATAATGTCACCAAAATGGACTTCACTCTGGCCTTGGCCACAGACAATCTCAAGAAACTTGCTACCAAGCTAGATAATCAAGTGCAGTCCAACATAAACTCCAACTCCATGCTCACAGTAATGTGGAAAAACCAGTATGGTGACAAGCTGGTGAATGAAGTTCCCATTTCCAACATTTCCAAATTTGATTTCTCTAAGATCAAAGATCAGTCTCTCAATTCATTCAGGTCTGAGCAACTCTTCTCCAAGGTTGACAGATTGGAAAAAGAGGTAGCTGAGCTCAAATCAGACAACCAAGGTCTCTCTCATACCTTGGGGCTCCTCAATGCTAAGTTGGATGACCAAAGCAATGCCACTTCTAATATCTTGCTAGTCCAGCAGCAAATGATGAAAACTATGCTCAGGAGTATGAACCTTCCTGTTCCTGGTGAAGCTCAAGACATCTTGTCTGATCCCAAGCCTAAGGGGGAGAAAGGAAAGGAAGTAATTGTGGAAAAGAGAGGGGGAGTACAAGCCAAGCAACAGAAGCTAAAGGGCAAAGTCATTGAAGAAAAATCTGTTAAACCAATCACTCTCCCCTCTGTGGATGTCATCAACAAACAGGGTCAAAGAAGCACAGTCACAACAACCTACTATCCCTCCACAATGCCAATGGATACCTCTGCTCCTCAAATCACAAAAAGTGCCAAACCAATCAAAGTCAATATGGTCACTGATGCCAAGCTACAGGAAGTTGCCAACTCACACATCTATCATGATGAGGCCTTCCTGGAGTTTCTGAAAGACATACAAAACAGTGTACAAGGCAAAACTCTCAACTACAGAAGCAAGATCAATGATCAAATCAAATACTTTACAGTGGCAGTCAGGAAAATCAAGGATGCTCATCTAAGAGAAATCATCATGGTATCCAAGGACAATTCCTTGTGGCATTTATCCTTTGAAACTCTAGAGAAGCTGAGGTTTACTGAGCTGGACTCACTTCTGGATTTAATTGAGAATCATGGGGAAAACAACAAGAGACTGTATGATGACCTAAAGAAAGACCAATATCTAAGATTGCCTGGAGTTATCTCTGACCCAAGGACAATACTCTTTCAAAGTCTAAACAAAGCAAACAGTATTGATCAACTGGTGATTCCTGCCCATTTGAAAATGAAGAACAGAGACAAAGTAAATCAAGTGTTGCAAATGTTGAGAGCAAAGAGAGGAATCAGGACTGCAGAAGAGCTAGAGACAATTCAACTTCTCCAATCATTCCTAATTCATGGCAGAATCCCTGAGTCACTTAAAGAAAGGAAAGATAAGAAAGATGACGAGGAGGATGATGAAGAAAAGATCTACAGAAGGAGAAGTCAACCAAGGAGTGGTAAGGATGGAGAAAGTGAAAGCAGCAAAAGCAAAACTTCAAAGAAATCCAAAGATGTTGAAGCTGACAACAAAGACTCTCAGAAGAATAAAGAAGCTGAGAAGACAAGGAGTGGAAATCAGCAAGTCAAGGACATTGCTAGCAGTATCTTAACCACAAAGCAAGACTCTAAGTCTAGGGTGGATACTGTTAGTAATGATCCTCCAAAATCAATAACCAGGACTTCTGAAACTGATTTGCCACTGGAGAAAGATAAAGCCACCACAACAAACTCAAGAAGACACTTCCATAAAGTGATAGCTAATGGAGTGTTACAATGGATGAAAGGGAAAGGGTTGAGGTTACTTCCAAATGATGTGGCACTAAAGACTAAATCTCCTTGTTCTGGAAAGCTACCTCAAGTTAAACACTGGAAACTCAAGAGTGCAGCCAAAAGGACAAGGATAACAAAGAAGAATGGGGTGATCACAAATGTAGTTGGGATCAATGTACTTCCTCTGGATGAAGATTATGATGAAAATGCCCTAGCATTTCTGAGAGCCCAAAGAATTTTTGAAGTCAAAGTGAAGCAAAATCATCTAGAGATCAAATACACTGATGGAAGAGAAAGAGAAATGAAGCAAGGGAGCTGGCAATACTTTCCTCAATATGAGCTTGAAAGAATAAATGCGCTGCTGAACTTTGAAGAAAAGGAAGAAAGGTTGTGGAAGATAGAGATTGCCAGATTCTTGAAAATGCACTCTGATTATCAGGAGAATCTAAGAAAGTCAAATGAAGAGAAGATGATTCAGAAAGAAAGAGAGATTATAGAAATGGAAGAGAGGGCTAAAGAGTTGAGGAGGAAAGGGCTGTGCAGAGTGAAACAAAATCCCTATGTTGTGGAGTACATAAATAAAAATGGAGGAAAAAGCAAAATAAGGATGGAGTTTGTAGAATCCTATGTGGAAAGTGCCCTTAGAGCTGCAATTGAAGATTTAGAAGACTCTCCTCTGGTAGAAGAACTAATTGCAAGAGATGAACTTATAGCAGCCATTTCTGAAATGAACAGAAAGGAAGAGATGAGAAAGAAGAAGGTTTATGATGACTATCTTGGAAAGCAGATGGAAACTGAAGCGGTTCAGCAACAAAGATAATCTGTAAGCTTTCATATTCAATGTGTAATCAAACTCTATTCATAATGTTCATCTATTGTTCTCTCTGAAATTTACTTCCTTTTATGTAAGTTAGGCTTGTTATCAGACATGAAATTGTGCCTAAGTTTCTTACTCACAATTTGGGGGAGATTGTTAGGCTCAAGGCATGTCTGAGTACCACTATTAACAAGCCTACTCATTGTGACTATGTCACTCTACATGACCTAGTGAATTCTTTCACTGGGATATAGTATAGGTCTCTACTGTACTTGTCTTGTTTTCATGTACTTAGCTTTATCTTGTATGCTCAGAGTTATAATGAGCTTAGTAAGTTTCTTACAATCAATAATGTACATAGGCCATGGAATAATTATCCTGGTAGAAGTTCAGAAATGTTCAAGCAGCAGGATGAAGATGAATAAGGCCATGAAGAAATAAGTTGCAGAAATTTATCTAAGTCCCTATACCGTGAAGTCAAAATAGAGCTATGTCGTGAAGTCCAAAATATCCATGTCGTGAAGTACTGAGATCGCATAGTCCTAAAATGTACTATGTCGTGAAGTCTTCATTACTAATGTCGTGAAGTGTTGAGATCGCAAAGTCAGATTGTACTAGATCGTGAAGTCCTCAAATAGGCTATGTCGCGAAGTCCTCAAAAAAGGCTATGTCGCGAAGTCCTCAAAAAGGCTATGTCGCGAAGTCCTCAAAAATGCTATGTCGCGAAGTCTTTAAGAAGGCCATATCGCGAAGTCATCTCTAAGCCTATATCGCATACTCCTGAAACACTCATATAGCAAAGTCAAGAATGCACTATGTCGACAAGTCAAAGAATCAGGAATATGTTGGAGTTCACGATGTCAACACTTAGCCGTTCATAACAAGACAAATGAAGGTACATAACCAAAATTCAAAGGAGACAAATACTGAAGCATCTGTTACGGTAAGGTGGTCCAAAGAACAGATGGCAAATCTACAGCAAAACTTGGAGAGAAAGATTAGAGACAAGCAGCTACAGAAACGGGAAAGACTCCGAAAAGCAAGTGGTCCTTCCTGACACAGTTAACCTCTTATGGCAGAACAAGTTGGACTTACAGTGAGGGGTAACTATGTAAATAGAAATGTGCACTAGTTTGTATAGGTTATATATATCCTGCACACTCTACTGTTAGCTGTAAGAGAGTAGTACACAGAAATATTCAAGCACTCTTTTCTCTGTACGCAAAGCAAGAAAACATTGTTCTTGTTTAGAAGCCAGAATTTCACTTGTGAAATTTTGGAAGCTGTAGTATTTAATTTACTTAATACAAAGTAGATTAAAGTGATTGTGTGTGTTCTGCTTATTTTCATTATGTATTTTATACAACATAATCTCTCACAGCTTATTAGTTTTCAAGAATCGAAAAATATCAAAACTATCCATTCACCCCCCCCCCCTCTGTCTAGTTTCTTAGTGACATTCATTTCTAACAATGACAATAAATTAATGAAGAAATAAGATTTTAGAAAACATTTCGACCATTACATTTAAACTTTTTTAAATATAAAAATTGACATTTTGTTTTATATACAATTGAATGTCCACTTTCTACCCTAACGTTTTTAAGATAAAAATGATTGGACGACTAAGGAAAACTTTTCCTGGTTTTATGTACCCGAAGTATCACCCAAATCTTAACAGTTGTCATTTAAGAGATTACCCTTCCTTAAGTTTTTTATAATTCTTCATTTTCCGTTAAATTTCAAATTTCATTACTTCAAAATACTTAGAAAAGTATCTTTAATATTATCCAAGTCTGTAATTCTTATTAGATTAAAAGAATTGGGTTATCTCTTTATTTATAATAAAAGCACATTATTTCTCAAAATATATTAATAACTTTAAATACATTACAAAATATACCCTTTATCTGTCTTTTCAACCTTTTAATTGATCTGCATGACAATAAATTAACGAAGAAATAAGATTTGAGAAAACATTTCGATCATTACATTTAAACTTTTTTTAATATAAAAATTGACTTTTTGTTTTATATACAATTGAATGTACACTTTCTACCCTAGCGTTTGAAAGATCAAAATGATTGGACGACTAAGGAAAACTTTTCCTGTTTTTATTTACCCGAACTATCACCCAACTCTTAAAAGTTGTCATTTAAGATATTACCCTTCCTTAAGTTTTTTATAATTATTCATTTTCCGTTAAATTTCAAATTTCATTACTTCAAAATACTTAGAAAAGTATCTTTAATATTATCCAAGTCTGTAATCCTTATTAGATTAAAAGAATTGGGTTATCTCTTTATTTATAATAAAAGCACATTATTTCTCAAAATCTATTTATAACTTTAAATACATTACAAAATATACCCTTTATCTGTCTTTCCACCCTTTTAATTGATCTGCATGACAATAAATTAACGAAGAAATAAGATTTGAGAAAACATTTCGACAATTACATTTAAACTATTTTAAATATAAAAATTGACATTTTTTTATATACAATTGAATGTCCACTTTGTACCCTAACGTTTGCAATATCAAAATGATTGGACGACTAATGAAAACTTTTCCTGTTTTTATGTATCTGAAGTATCACCGAAATCTTAACATTTGTCATTTAAGAGATTACCCTTCCTTAAGTTTTTTATTATTCTTCATTTTCCGTTAAATTTCAAATTTCATTACTTCAAAATACTTAGAAAATTATCTTTAACATTATCCAAGTCTCTAATCCTTATTAGATTCAAAGAATTGGGTTATCACTTTATTTATAATAAAAGCACATTATTTCTCAAAATAATTTATAACTTTAAATACATTACAAAATATACCCTTTATCTGTCTTTTCACCCTTTTAATTGATCTTCATGACAATAAATTAACGAAGAAATAAGATTTAAGAAAACATATCGACCATTACATTTAAACTTTTTTAAATATAAAAATTGACATTTTGTTTTATATACAATTGAATGTCCACTTTCTACCTTAATGTTTGTAAGATCAAAATGATTGGACGACTAAGGAAAACTTTTCATGTTTTTATGTATATGAAGTATCACCCAAATCTTAACAGTTGTCATTTAAGAGACTACCCTTCCTTAAGTTTTTTATAATTCTTCATTTTCAGTTAAATTTCCAATTTCGTTACTTCGAAATACTTAGAAAAGTATGTTTAACATTATCCAAGTCTGTAATCTTTATTAGATTAAAAGAATTGGGTTATCTCTTTATTTATAATAAAAGCACATTATTTCTCAAAATATATTAATAACTTTAAATACATTACAAAATATACCCTTTATCTGTTTTTTCAACCTTTTAATTGATCTGCATGACAATAAATTAACGAAGAAATAAGATTTGAGAAAACATTTCGACCATTACATTTAAACTTTTTTAAATATAAAAATTGACATTTTGTTTTATATACAATTGAATGTCCACTTTCTACCCTAACGTTTTTAAGATCAAAATGATTGGACGACTAAGGAAAACTTTTCCTGGTTTTATGTACCCGAAGTATCACCCAAATCTTAACAGTTGTCAGTTAAGAGATTACCCTTCCTTAAGTTATTTATAATTCTTCATTTTCCGTTAAATTTCCAATTTCGTTACTTCAAAATACTTAGAAAATTATGTTTAACATTATCCAAGTCTGTAATCCTTATTAGATTAAAAGAATTGGGTTATCTCTTTATTTATAATGTTTGTCCAATGAAAACTTTGTCCAATGTTTGAAAAGGATCTTAATGAAGGTGATATTTACATTATTTCAAACTTTCACGTGAGAGATTACATTGGAGACGAATTCAATCGTTGTGTAAGAACCGAGAATCATATATATTTTGCTGATTTCACAAAAGTTGAAAAAGATTCCAATGTTGGCTTAAGAATCCAAGACTGTAGTTTTGACTTATTTGATTTGCTTGATACTGAGAAAATGGAAGAAGACAAACGCTTCCTATGTGGTATGTATTAAATCTAATGGATTTGTATCATACAAAATTGTTTCATACATTTGTTTGACAAACTTCTGACATTAAATATTATGTGCCAATGTAGATGTTATTGGTGTTATTGATGATAAACCTACCCTTCGAGAGTATGTTACTGAAAGCAACGAGGAGAAGACACAACTGAAGTTTTCTATAACAGATGGAAGGTATACATAAAACAAACAAGTGTGTAGTACATTTAAGAATGTGCACATTAATTTTTTTGTCAGCGTATAACTATTTCTTTGTAATACAGATGCTCAAGGAAAGTTTCATTTTTCGGCCATCTTGCTAAGGAAGTTGATGATGCATTGAAGGACAGTTGTGAAAACCCGGTCATAATCATCATTGCAAGTGTGAAGGTTAATAAATATGGAGGTGAAGATCTATTCCTTTACTAAGTACTTTGTTAGTTCTGATATATTTGTAATCTATATATTCAATCTACTTCTGCCTCTATCTTCATTTATGATTATGACTTCAAAACAATCTCACGCATACATGATAAAAAAACATATTAGTAACAGAAAATAAATATTATTATTCTCAGAAAAAGATTATTTGTCAAGTAAATGTGAAGAAGGTTGAAGGTGAACTTCAATGGTATCACTGTATTTGTTTAAAGTGCAACACTGATCTCATAATCATATATGGAAGGTTTAAGTGCCAAGAATGTGGTCGTATATATCCTCATCCAGATAAAAGGTATTATTATGTGAAACGATTTATGCAATAAAACTATATTCATATATCTAAGTAATAAACCTTATGCATTACAAATTGAAACATGTATAGATTCTGTACTCTATGTTGCGATTCTACTAGAGGAATTGCAATTGTTTTCAATGATAGAGAAATGCGGAAGTTAACAGGGAAAACTGTTTTTGAAGTCACTTTGGATGAGGCTCAGGTACATGAAATATGATTAAATGTTCATCGAAAGCTATGCAAATTATACAGTTCATATACATGCAATATTGGCCCATGATTTTTGATTCGAACTATTATGACCAGAAAACAGAACCAGGCGATATTCCACCTGTAATGAAGGACCTACTAGGAAAAAATTACACAATTACATTGGACATAAAGGAAGATAATGTCAAGTTGGGTTCTTCAGTATTCCAAGCTTGTGACATTATAGAAGAAGGGTTTCAATTTTCTACAACTAATGAAGACAGTTCTTAAACAACCGAAACATCAATTGAATCGAATAACAGGAATTCCAGTTCTTATGAAACTGAAAGCGAGGAAAATATTAATGAAATTGTAAGTGAAATCATACAATTTTGATACTATTTCGTTTTGTAATAAGTTATGTTAATATTTTCCCATAATTTCATAAAATGCAATTTTTTCAGGAAATGTTAGAAGATAATACCACTCCTTCCGAAGCAACACCTACCACCGGTCAGTCATCAACGAAGTCACGTGCTCGCAAAAGTCCTCAATCAAGTAAAGAAGTTGATGATGAAAATGTTCCACTGAAAATGCTGAAATTTGTTAAGAAAGAAAAGGTATTTGTTAAATACTTTTTCTTGCGTAAATATAAATTATTCCTGATATTAACAAACTTTATTATTATTTTCCCACAGTGAATGATCTACATGAAGAAGTTATTTGGCAGCAATTGGACAACTTTTGCTATTTTATGTATTCCTCAAATTATGTTTAACATGTATAACATGTACTAATTTTGTAACTTTTGTCCCAACTTTGAAGATCATAATTTTTATCATGTATTGTACTAATTTCGAAGTACATTTCGTTCAAATGCCCTTTTGTTGTAATGAAACGTAAACAAATATTCAGCGATCTAAATATTTTCCTCATTCATTGACGTATAAACAATAATGTCACATGTATGGTTTGATGAACTTTAAATGTTTTAGGTTTCTCACTTTGCATTCATGTTTACACTACCAATACCAATACAAATAGCTTCCTCCGTAACAATAACTACCTTTTTGAAGTCTGTAAACAAACTCCCACATTTTCCATACTACATTGACATTACTTTTCTCCACACATTTACCATGTCTATCCAAATTTTCAATAATATCAAAGATGTTTCACCTGGTTCTTTTAATTGGAATTTGAAAGTAAGAATTGTTAGATTTTGGCGTGGAGTATCTAGAACTGGTGAAGAATTTAAAGGTTTCAACATATTAATATTGGATGACAAGGTTTGGTTAACATACAATATTATTTTTCATTTTCCTACTGATAACTGTTTTTACTATGCATGACATGATGTTTGTCTAAATGTAGCATGATAGGATGCACGCCTTCATTCCTGGCAATTTAGCTGAAAAATTTGAAGAACAAATCAAAGTTGGGAAAGTATACATCATCTTTAATTTTATTGTGAAGGACTACAAGGCTGAGGATCGTTTCAGGTGTATTGACAGCAATAGACAAATTATACTCAAAAACTTTACCCAAATAGAAGAAATTCATGCCAACGACAGTTTGATTCCTCATAATGTGTTTGATTTCTATGACCTCAATGATCTGAAAGTAATTGCTAACAAGAACATTTATCTACCAGGTTTTGATAATAACTATACCTCTCAAAAAATATCTATTTATTTTGCACTTATCGTGAATATTATGATAACTTTGTGATTCTTAAGACATTGTTGGAGTGATGGAAAAGGAATTGCCACCACTAAGAAGGTTCAAGAATTGCAATGGAGAGCCCCAATGCCAATTGAAATTTCAGATAACGGATGGAAGGTAATATACATCAACTACATTACTAAATACTAAAGAACCCATATGACTGAAAATTTTGTAACTACAATTTGTATTATGAATAAAAATGTAGCACAAATGTCACTTTCTGGGACAATCTGGCTGAAGAACTAGAAGAAGAATTCAATAAGAATATGGAGTACCCAAGAATCATTATCATTGCAAGTGCAAAAATTACATCCTGGAAAGGTACATCTCTACATCAAATGTTAATCATTTATTATACATATTAATCATTCACAAATATTATTCAGCTGCAGATACAATTGAAATTTCTAATGTCACCGCAACAAAGTTCTACTTGAACTACAACCACCACAGTGTCATTGAACTGAGAAAGATGTATGTTCTAATGCATTACAATTCTTCAGATGTAACACTTTTCATTCGCTTCTAAATTAATCTAACAACTACTTAATGAAAAGGTTAAACACCCCATTGTTCTCGAAATATGATTTCTCAAGCCAAAAAACAGAGAAATTAGAGAACTTATCAGTACATGAAATACACTGTCTAGATGAAACATACATTCAGGCAAGTACCATAACATAGTCATTTTCCTACTTTGTTATATTTAAACCACTATTATATTTTCAGTAACTCAAAATTCTTGCACAATTGCAGAAAGAAGTCACCTGCAATATCAAAGTCAGAAACGTTCATGATTTAGGAAAATGATATTTTCTAGCATGTACTACATGCTTCAAAGAACTTTGAAGTATCGATGGACTTCACAACTATGTTCAATGCAACTGCACTGTTCCCTATCCCGATATGAAGTAAGCATTTTTTGTCCAGAACATAAATCCCACTAATAAAGAGTTCACACACATACATTAACAACGACAGTTTTTTTAACAATGACGTATAGGTTTCACGTTATCATTGAAACATTTGATTCAACCGGTGATATGGACATGATGTTGGAAGATCGTGAAGTTAGAGCTTTAGTTGGAACCAACGTCTTTGACATTTTGAATGAGGTATTCTCATTTGATCACATTGTATGAACACATATTGCATTGCTTCACCTATAATTGGAAACATAATTTTCAACTTCTGTTTGTAGAACAACAATGACAAAAGCTTTCCACAAATTAACTGTGAAAGTTAAGATCATGGAATCAAACGTTCTCAAGAAATGTAAAATGTATTCTGCAAATGACATTTACGAAATCTCAGTTCTTTTGGAGCATAATACGCCTCAAAATAGTATAAAGGACAACAACCTGGATGAATCCTTGACGGAGGTAAGCATATAATTTCAAATTTTCCTATAAATTTCATTATCAATGTGTATTCTAACACATTCTCTCAAAAAAACAGGCTTCCTCTTCAACAATCCATTTAGATGGACTCTCACAACTGAGCTTCAAAACTCCGGACGTCACAAAGACAAGAAACTCCCAAAGGACAAAGATCAAGAACAAGAAATATTAAAATGTTCCTTCTATTACTTTGGAGATGTTTAGGTTTGAAGAATTCAGTTACCACTAAGTTCCATTGCTGCAATATCATTTAGGATTTCATGATGTACATCTCATTCTCTGATTATGTTTATTCCATGTTAAACTTAATTTCCTATTAATTCAGATATTATGATCTCTCCTCAATCTATCTTCCTTTGCCTAAGAATATTCATTCATATATATGTGGAATTTGACTTCTTCAATCGGCGTTTGGTAAATTTAGGGTTCGGTTTAACAATGTCACATAATTACAAATATGTAAAACAATACTTCCTTAGCTGAATTTATTAATATGCATTTAGTTTAATTCATAAAATTTCTCATGCATACCAGATTTTTTAACAAAAAAGTTTTATCCCATCAACTTACATTTCCAATTTATGCAATACCCACTATATCTCAGTAATATGACAGATGATTTACATTTGACCACTATATCACAAACATGTCAGACAACATATATTTGACAAACACTTCATTTAATCGCTAAATTGGTAGATCCATCCAAATGAAAACAATAACATAATAACATATTAGATCAAAATGAGAAAACAAATATTAATCCGTCCAACAGAACACATAAATGAAGAAAATACATAACTACCTAACCAATTCTAGATACCTGAAATGTGTAAGGAGCAGTATATCTGAATTCTACTAAATTTCCTTCAGCAAAGTCAGTGTCTTCTATAAATTTGTCCCAGCCTCTTCCAAATCTACGAACACGACCACTACACTGCACTTGAACATTCCAACTTCCATCGTCATACAATAATGTTACCATAGTACCATTTTCCCATTCTTTGCATATGTTCCAAATATTTGTCAAGTACTGCATTCAAATTATTTTGAACAGTTTAATTTATGATCAATAAATCCTTCTGGGAATCATCAAAGAAAAATGACATCCTTACCACTCCGTGCCCTTTCTTATCAAAATGAGAAGCTTTCAATGTCAAAATCAACTTCTGATCTAAATCAACTGCAAAGTTTAGTTAAAAAGAGTAAATAATCATATGTCACAAAACCAAATTTGACTTACATATATTCTAGAAAGAGGATTTAAGGAAACTCACAACCAACATCATTTCCCATATCAACTTCTTCAATTTCCACATTGCGCTCTTCACCTACATAGATAATAAAACCCTGCTTAACTATTCAACAAACTTCACATCTCATATGATTATAAAATATATAAACAATTACTCCAAGATTTAAGCTTTTCCATACCTTCTCCAAAATTTTCGCTATCATCAGAAATTTCAGTAACTTCCTTTGACAATTCCTTAACTATGTCGGCAACAAACTCACCAGTTACCTCTTTCAATAAATCCATTCCAGTTGAATCAAAAATGGTTACATTAAAAGAAGAATTGCCAACATAGTCGAAAAATACCACACATTCTGAATAAGTTTCATATTTCTGGAAAAGAGTCCTCAAGCCTATAAAATAATTTTGACGAGGTTTATATTTAGCTTCAAATACATTTCCATAAGCCAGCTTCAAATTTACTTTTTTCCTGATTTCTTCACCAAACTTCAAACCAAATAAAAAAGGAGCTTCCTACAAAAAAATGTATATTTACAATACATCCTCAATTGATTCATTAATCATACAAAGTAGAAAATGTGACACAATATTAGTGCAAAATGTAATACGGCATTACCAACATTCCTGTGTCCAAACTGCTAAACTTCAAAATCTTATACCACTTAAACCGTCTCTGATCATGCGGAAAATCTATAGCAACATAGAAGAACTCAAAATTAATTCGAACTGTACAAAACTCAATTAGCTTCATAAATATAACTCGCATTATAATTTAATTACCTGAAGTGTTTGACCACTGCAAAAGGTAATCCTTTGGAATAACAGCAATTTTAAATCTTCCAGCCAAGAAAGTCCTCTGAATAATACACATTTCACCTTCCTCTAGGTTCGATTCTCTCAATAAGACATACCACCCTTTGTCAAAAAACATTTCCCATTGTGCCAAGATATTTTCACAGTCCATGTATAACGCTCAAAACCGACTTGAAAACTTTTGATGTCTTTGGGCAGAAAGAGTTTTTCATAATCACCATCACATAGAATCTGCATGCAAAAGTCAAATTAGGACACCAAAATTTTTTTTGATATTATATCAATAGAACAACTAAATTGATACATTACCTCATATCTAGATGCAGAAATGAAGTGTTCTTTACCCAAGACAACATTCAATAATTCAGCAAAATTTGACAAACAATTGAATCTTGATGTAGCGGCCAATTTGTCTCTATCAATATGAGGGTCACAATAATTTTCATTAAGGGAATACGTACCACGAAAGTTCAGCATCATTTGATCTTCCTTTGCCACTTGCAATGGATACCCAACTTCAACACCACATTCATTGAAAACTTCTAAATAAAAATTAGCCCCACCATGATAACTAAGAATGACCATGTGATAACCTCTTATTCTATACAATTCCATCAGTGGTTGCAAACCTTTTATATACTTGCTACCATTCAAATATGTACCCTCCCAAACTACACCTGAAGGCACTTGCAAGAAAAGGGTGTGTGGTAAACGAGAGCGATACTCTTCTACAAAATTATGACACAGTCGATGACATGCAAGTACAAATTATATCATTAGACGACCAATAACAAAAAAAAATACATTTTCATTCAAAAAGAAGAACTTACCAATTTCCCCTTTTTATAAACTATTTCGGATTTCCAGCATATGAAACTGATCTCCATGTTCTCAACTGTAATTCATGTTAGAAACATGTTAATAGAACTATAATTCAGACATCGTCAAGTACAAATAACCAAAATACTACTGATCATGTACAAAGACCTCATACCTAATTTAGAGTTTTGCCGTAATACTTCAAAGCAAATGAACTTTCCACATACAGATTTTGGATACAACTTTGTTAAAATATTAGAGTGGAACGACTTAAGTAAACTTATGGAAAGTTACCCCAATTTATTGCTTCTTTCAAGATTTTAGTTTTTATATAATTTCTCTTACTACATGAAAAAAATTATCAATTCAAAGGAAAACCTAAAATTCATATATATTGAAGAAAAAGTTCAATCTCTATTCAGTTTCCGAGAAAACGAAATAAAAAATTTACCGATTTCCAATACTTTCTTAAAATAGAGTAATATGTCTAAACTTTCAATTAGAAGTTTAAGGTCCGATTTTCAAGTCCACAAAAAATCCAAACCATTTAAACTGCAATTACAAATATAAAGTACTGCGAGACATTAAAATGTGTAAACAAAACAATTGAGTAAATAAATAATAATTAAAGGAAATTATTTATCTCCACTAGGAAAAAATAACTGTTTAAACAATTTTTACCACAACCTATCATTTCAATTAGCAAAATTTCTTTCACTGTACAGTAAACAAAAAATTTCGGAGAAAAATATAAATAAATCAATGAGTTTGAAATAACCTAAAAAGTCATATTACAATCCTATCACCTAAATCAAAATTACGTTTAATGTCTCAACAACTTGAAACTATTCACACATTAAATATTGTATTAATAAAACCAAATCATCTTCCTAATCAATGTTTACATAGAATCAAAGCTCATGTTCAATTTTACAGCAAAATTCTCAACAAAGTCAAACTACACTACTCTGACATACATTATTATTAATGTAAAAATATCAACACCTTGAAACTGCAAAAATATTTAATACTATTTAATACAATCACTTTAACTTTGTCTTAAATGGGTACCTACAATTAGAACTTACTCCCTTTGTCCCTCTCATTTCTAATCTTAAAATTAATGTTTAATCATGAAGAACTATTTATATTATATTTAACTAATTCATTAAATTAAAGATATAATTATTTTTATTATACTTAAATAACATTAAAATTGCATACTTAACTAATGAAAAATGCATACTCCCTCTGTCCCCCTGAATTCTTTACATTGGGGGATAGGGGCTCGGCATACATTTTAAAACTCCTATAAAATATATTTCCATATATTATTTTAAATATTTTTTTCTTCTGAATAAAAGTATAATGTTTAAATTTTTATTTAGAAAAAGAAAATTTTGAAAATAAGTTGTAAAATTATACTTTATAGGAGCCTTAAAATGCGTGCCAAGTAATGCAAAAAAAACGGTAAAGAAATAAGAGGGACGGAGGGAGTACATTTTACTAATAACATTTAAAATAATTATAAAACTCAAATAAATTTCAATAAAATAAATTAAAAATAAATAAATGACAAAATCATTATAATAATAGTAAATCAATAAATTTAATATTAAATATAATATAATTAAAATTTGAATCACAATTTCAATCACTAATGGAGAATAATTTGGGGTACTATGTCCTAAATTTGAATATTTGGATCACTGCGAGGTTTGCCCTTACAGAAATAATTCAATATGAACTGCAAATAAAGCATGAATAGTCCTGTCAACCTAAAAGCATGCATACTAACAATGACAACATCAATACATCAAATGTCTTGAAAAGTAGAATCATCACAACTTTTTATTAAAAAAATATTAAGAACCTGCATGACTAAGATTTAAAGACTGCCAATAATTCATCTTACCACCATATGTGCCAATAAAACTTGCAGAGATCAATATCACATCGATCTCTTCTTCTCGAGAATAAAATAAGAAATATTACAATGGCATACCATAGTCTAATGGATCTGGAACCAATGCCAAAGAATGATTGAGCACATATTCAATCCTAGATCTACTTCACATTTCTTCCAACATCTCAGACACGGTCATTTCCATTGCAATGGAGTATGATAACTTTTGTGATTTCGAAGTTTCACACAAGCAGGACTGGAAGATAGAGGTCAGATTAGAAAGGAGATGGGAAGAAATTGACATGGAAAACGGACAAGTAAGAAGCATTCATTTGGTATTCATTGATGCATCTGTAAGTTTTCTGAAAAATAGCTAAACTTTTTCTTTGATAGTAGTCAAATTTTACCCTATTATTTCATACTTCAGAAACATTCTACGTAGCACAAACGGATGCATAGCTGGATTAAATCAACACTAATCGAACAACTGGATGACAAATTTGTTCGTGGTCAAATGTATGCAATTCACAACTTCATTGTCGCACCTTTCACCGAAAAGTACAAATGCTTTGAGGCCGATAAGCAAATTATCCTAACAAATCTGACAATTGTAACAAAGCTTGAAGGATATATAGTCTCATTCCTCTAAATGTTTTCAAGTTTACTAATCTCAAAAACATACCTACAGCAGAAGAACAGGATACTCACTTAATAGGTCAGACTTATTAATGCATTTGTGATCTTTAACTTTTTTCCATACTCTCTTAAGAAGCAACCTCAAGTTTTCATATAATTTTATTTTTTTAGATATTGTTGGAATTGTTCAGAATGTCCAACCAATATCAGCTGTTACTCAAGGCCTAAATAAAGAACACCGTTTTATCAAATTTGAAGTCACGGATTTAATGTGAGTTTATACAGGTATCTATGAATTTAACACTACTTGAATGACAAATTAATAATTTAACAGAATTCAATTTGTAGTCACACTGTTAAGGTATGCTTCTTGGATGCTTTTGCTGCAAATTTCGAAAACGAATACAACGAACAAATCGAGCATCCAGTCATAGTTGTCATCTCCAGTTGTAGGATGATTCGTAACAACTACACTGGCCTTACGACAGTGAGAAATGAGTCGGCAACATCATTCGAGACGAATGCAAATGTTGAAAGGGTTCAGACACTGAGGAACCGGTATTTGTTCATAAAAAAAGTGTTGTTAATTAATTAACATTAGATTAGTAATATTTTAATATCTCTATATATAATTTATTTTTCAGGTTTTGGGAGGTGCATGGCATATGAAAACTAAGTGGCGATGACAAAATCAAAGGATATAGAGATTCATTTAACTTTTTTGCCCGCTACGTAATGTTTAATTATCGATGTAATGTACTTAAACAATGGTATTGTTTACGTAAAACTACTTCATCAGACTAGGGATTTTAAATTCACTTTTATTTCTTCTATTTCTGCATAGTTACATAATTGACATACCTCACACCAACACCTGATTGACAACAAACATGCAATGAACTACATTACACTTGGGACAATAAGAAGTTCTATCTACAGACTGTACTTCAAACATGAAAGAAACAAACACACATACATATATATATCACTAGACATTATTCTTGAAATCAAGCAACCATGAAAGAAGACTGCCTCTATCTTCAACAATATGCTCCGCCTCCTTCTTCAGATCAAAAAGGTTTACAGTCATTCTATTGTTGAATTCTGCAAGATCAGATATCATAGTATCAACATTCTCGACAAAAGTAGACGTATAGTTGTCCAAAGAAGAAGACGTATCATCAATAAACTTCTTGATATTGGTTGAATACGATGGAGCAAGTTCAGTTCTCTGTCTTTGTGTGGATGTTTGACCAATAGTCGACACATCTCCACCTTTCAACAGACCAATCAATTGTCTACATAAAAGAAAATGATTCTGTTATTAAGCAATATAATATATGACGAAAATAGAGATATGAAGGAACGATAATTGGAAAAGTACCCATATTTTTCATCCAAACCAAGTGACTGTGCCAATATCTCAGAATACCTATCCTCCATGCTTTTAAAGAACGAACGGAAATCTTCATTTGCTGCTTGAACTTCAGAATCAAACTTCAGGGAATCAAGAGATAATTGATGCAACTCATCAACCAATGTGTTCTTTATATCAGAACAACGCTTTCTCTTAGCATTACGTGAAGACATTTTTTTAAAAACAGAAATGATTGAATAAATGAAATTTTTTTACATGTTTCTCCTTAAATAGAGAAATGAAGACAAATAACTGTCTACGTTAATATTCAACCCATTTCAATCGTCACGTATATTAACTGAATTGTGGTTACCACTGATATCATCTTTAAAAAAACTGCAAAATAACTCCCAAAACAAATTTTAATAACCATACAAATTAATCTTTATTATTTAAAATGATTTGAAAATTCCCACAATTCAAGACAGTATATTTGCGCCAAGCCAAAATTAGTTAATGAGACCAAGTGTAAATGTGTAATGGTACTACAATCACAAACTTGCAGCAAACTATCATTTGCTCTTTTTTTTATAATTTCACTTGGCCCACAAATTCAAGATTTGATTCAATTCTATGTTTTCTAATTCAATTATAATAAATTCTGTAAAGAAATTTATAATACTTTTTTACGAAATTATAATATATATATATATATATATATAAGTGTTTTGAGTCAATAAGTGTTGTCAAGCATGCCATATGCGATTAATCTTCCATTTGTCACAAATTAATCTATGCTTAAAAAACACAATGTTCTAAATTACAAGATACATAAAAATATACACAAAATTGAAAATGTTGGAATGAGGTTCGATTTGATTCCATTCCAAAAATTTGTAAATGAAATGAATTTTTGCTTTAAAGTTTTTCATTTTTTTTTATATTATGTTACATATGTAACATTTATTTTAAGAAAATTTACAGTATCGGTTTGGCATAAACACAAAATTTGACAACAAAAATTGAAACAAGAAAAAAGATTTGGGATAGACAAAGTAATTGACTATTTCATTAGATTTAAATAAACAAATACAGAAAATTTAATTACTCAATCAAACTGGTATTTACCTATTAACTAATCATCTTCTATTTCTCTGACGTTAATCTATGCTTTAAAAAAATTTCAATCACATATTCTTCGTAATTTCAAATCCGTGTATTATGTGCTTGACTAATTTTAATATTTCCTTAAAAATAAAATATTTGAACTTAGTCATTGGATAGTCATGAAACAGTTAGACTTCAATAAATCGAAAATAATTAACATCTTCTAGAACATTCACTCAATTGTGTAGACTTTTTTCAAATAAATTCAGTTTACAAAACTAAAATTATTAATTAATATTTAATATTTATTTTTTATATTCTACATACCGATTGTTTCAAGAAATATTTTTTTTTTCATTTTTTGTTGTTAACTTAAAAATTAAAGGGCAAAATTTGAACAAAAGAAAAGCAGAAATATCACTTTGAACATTACCAGCACGAGAAAACAAGTGCAGCTACGCTTGCACGAATACCAATTTAAATAAACTATTCAACTACCAAAGCAAACCCATCTACAAAACTTCCACACTCTTCTTCTACCCTCAGTTTCATTTCACTTCCTCCATCAGAAAATTGAACTACTAGAGAGAATCATGTCGAAAGCAAATCAACAAGCGTATGGTTTTCTCTATTTCTTTCTCACAAAACCTTCAATTGCATGCAAATTAAATTAACTATATTAATCATGAATCATATTTTACAGGGAAAATAAGAGGAAGCGGATTTGTTTGTCAAGCAACAGTGACGATTCTGAAGACGAGCCGAAGATGAACAGAGAAGTTCTTGAAAAGCCGCTCACTAATCTGCAGATAAATATGAGAGATTTGAACGAAAAGATCGACTTCATGATGCAGACTTTCAACAGCTTTTGTGAGGAATTTAAAGCAGATCATAAGGGGGTTGAGGAGGAATTCAAACGCTTCAAGGACCAGGCCAGGAAGCTCATTGACAAGATTAATGACAAGTACTGATCTGCTGCTTTATCGTTTTACTATTTAATGTTTTGTAATTTAAGTTTCTGAACAATAACTTTTGTTTGAAGTCCTGGGTAATGGTCTTCAAAGCTATGTTTGTGAACCTGGTAATTTGGATGTCTATGAGATGAACTGATGCATTTTGATGATATGGGGTTTATTTATAATTCCTTCTTTTAATAGTGATTTTCATAGTATATTTAAATTTATCATTGACCTTCTAAGATAATTGATTTTCACTTTCTGGTTATGAACATGCATGCTGAGTATAGAATCATTGATCTAAGAATTAAATTTGATTACATGTCTTCTGATAGAAGTTCAAAGAAGTTCCTGACACACAATTCTTTTCCTCATCTTTTATATTGTTAAATAGTAACGGATGCATGTGCACAAGCTACTTACATTTTCACTAGGGGACTAGGAGAAAATAGGTCCAAGACATTGTTCCCCTCTACACTTTACCTTTTCAAGCCTCAAACCTACCCTAAGAAGCGAAACTGTACTCCTCTAAACTCCACGTTTGATTTTAAAATAGCTTAAATGAAATTATCTATCTGTTTCACCAGGCAACTTCTTTGTCTTTCTGTCTGTTTATTCCAATCTCTTAAATTTAAATAATAAAAAAGGAACTAATTGTGATTGAAAGAAATTGTTATAGTAAATAGCAGTTGGAATTTATTTTAGGACAACTCTTTCACTTTTTCCCACATATAACATTGATTGTATACAAAGAACATGAACTCTTATTCAAGTACTATGGAGACCAACCACATGAAACACTTTATGGAGACCTGCTATAAAATTAGTTTCACGAAATACGAGAATATTATTGAGAACCACTATTCATTTCTTCTATAAAACTCATTGTCTTTGGATTCATTCCTTTACTTTTCTAAAACTTCTTCAAAGTAATTAAAAAACATCATGTCTTCAAGCAGAAAACCAGCGTAATGAATCTCTTCTGTGTTCCGTTTACGATATTCTAATCATCTATTTGTAATAGCTAATCTCTCAATTTTCGTAGGGACAAAATTGATAACAACAAAATATGTAGCAACGAAAGAAGGCTCGAAACTGTATTGACAAACCTGCAACTACAGATGAAGGCACTTGCTGCAAAAATGGAAGATATGATCATATCTTTAGAGAAGTGCATTGATGAAGCTCAAGTTAACCACATGGTCATCCGAGAACAAATGAACTTTTTGACGGAGGAAGCGGAAAACATCGTAGAGCAGATGAATTCAGATATGTGATTGCTGAACAATTTGAAGAATCAAAAGCAATCATATGGGTCAATCTGTTTGTTTTCTTTTCTTCCGAATGTCAACTCCTTTTATTTGAATAATGTATCTTAAACTCAGGTTTACTTTCAATGTTGAATTTAGTTGTGATTCCATCAAAATAGATTAGCATTAAAAAATATTAACAAATGGGATGGAACGACTGGGATATAAAATGATTATTTAAAGGATTGTTATAATTAAAAAATATTTTGGTGTAAAAAAGCCCAGCGGAGCGGGCAAAAATTCTAGTATATATATATATATATATATATATATATATATATATTGATGATTACAAGTTTCCCAAGTATCGAAAAATAGTTTAATACTATAATATATTACCCCCTTCGTTATATTTTATGTCACTTTTGACTATTCAAATTCATCAAATTTTGTCTTAAGTTTATATATATTATATAATTGTGAAAAATAAAAAAAATTATATTATTAAAAAATATATTTAATCAATCTTTAAAGTTAATTTGCAGTTTTCTAAAATAATTTTTAATATTTAATCAAATCTAATCAAGTTGATCACTAAAAAGTTTAAAAAGACATAAAATGGGAAGCAGTAGCCAGTATGTATCATAGAGAAGTGATGAATTTGACAACTAATATAAAAAGAAAAAGAAAAAATAAATAACATTCAAAGAAATATGTAAAACGTGTATTTTTTTACATTTATTCCCAGAAAGTGGTCCAACTGTCCAAGAACACTAAGGAGTAGGGTTAGGGGTGTGCATTCGGTTCGGTTAACCGAAAATCAAATCGAATAACCGAAATATTTTTTGGTTCGGTTAACCAAATTATACATTTCGATTCGATTTTCGGCAGGAGATTTTTAGTAATTCGGGTAATTCGGTTTTTAACCGCGGTTAACCGGATAAAAAACCGAAATAATCAGAATTTATAAAAAAAATAATATATAATATATTATATGTTAATTCTTTTTCTTTACCTAGTCGATTAACAGAATAGTCAAGAGAGTAGCCGTATATGATACACACAAATACACAGAGCCACAGAAGCTGCATCCTAAATCATTTCAATTCATAACTTGATTCGGGCTCTAAATCAACGGACAGACCGAAGAAGAACAAGAACTCAATAATCAATCAACGAACAAGAAGCCCTAAATCTTGAGGTAAATCAACGAATTCGATTCAAGAATTTTGTAATAGAATACTGAATTACTGATTTATGAATTACTAATTCACAACTGTGTGTATTGTATATGTATCTAATCTAATTGTTTATGCTGGTATTAATATTTAATAGTTAGTAACTCAGTAGCTTCTGCGGTTCTGTCTACTGGCTAGTGGCTACTGCCTACTGTCTAGTACATTTGTTAAAGTTTGAGAAGGATTGAAAGAGAAGAATCTGATCAATTCGAAGCACATGACTTGCATTACTTTTTAGTATTACTTTTCATTTTGTTTTGATTGTAAACTTATCAAGTAATTCGAATTTTTTAATTTCTGAATGTTGTTTTTGGTGAATGTAAACTAGCTTGTTAACGGAGGAATTTGGTGATAACAAATTTCGGGGATTGCTGGAATAACGAATTGTAAAAATAGGGGGATTTGGGATTTTTTGGATGTTTGGGGCTGGACTTGAAAGGTGTCTCGACTTGTTAGATGTGTCGGATCCTATTCCAAGATGCCTGGGTACCCTGTTTATATATAGGGATCAAGCCAATGTAGTTCTATGATAGGATATTATTTTTAATCCCTGTGATTGTTAAGGGATATATTGAGATAAGTTGATTTTATCTTTTTAGAGTTATATTAGCGTTGTGATTCTTTCCTGATTTGAAAGAATCGTTTGGAGATATATTTTAGTAATTGATTGTTTCCTCGTTTTAGAGAGAGGATATAACTTAGTGGTTAAGCAATAATGATTATTAGATTAATATTGGGAAATTAGGAGATAATTGAGGCAACCGAAAATATGGCGTAACAACTACCCCCCAGTTCTTCAGTGCAGCTTGATGGACTGGAGAACTAAGTGTGCTTTGATCTTCCGAATTTCTCGAGTCACTAAAACAACTAGGAGTAGAAGATTAGCAGATAATATGGAGCAAATAATTATCCATAATATGTCTGTAGATGCGAGGGAGACAACATGATGTGGCCGTAATATGTTTGTAAATGCGCGGAAGACAACATGATGTGGCCGTAATATGTCTATAGATGCGCGAGAGACAACATGATGTGCCTGTAATATGTTTGTGCTTGCGAGAGAGACAACATGCGAGATGTGAGAAAAACATATGTACGAGTAGTTTTACAAGTGTAGGAGAATGAGCGGCTTTATCTAGATATTGTTGTGCTTCCCCTTGTAAAGTTAGGTTTGTGAATCCACTATTCAAGAGATAGAAGTAGTAGAATTTACTAGCAGTATTAGTGATGTCCTTGTATGTTGAAATAAAGAGAAGATGTAATGTGTTGAGATTGTAGTCCAATCATTATCCTGGAGGATCTTCTCCTTAAGAGGGAGGACTCTTCTCTCCATAAGAGGGATGACTCTTCTCTCCATAAGAGGGATGACTCTCTTCACCTATAAGAGGGTGGACTCTCTTCACCATAAACAGCCTATTGTAACAAAAAAAATAAAGTTACAGCAGGTAGCCGATATGTTACTTTAGGCCTATCTAGTAGCTAAGCTAACATTTTTTCGATGATAGGTTTTTCCTTGTTGCCTTAGACGTCTAAGGTAACATCATTAATCCCTAGGGTAACATGCAGTTTTATGTTACAATAGCATGCTATAGTAACGAAAATAAGTTCTACAGTCACTTAATATATATGTTACCTTAGACTTTCAATTTTTTTTATAAAGGTGGGCCCCATAGTGGGGCCCACCGTGGGGCCCACTATGAGGCCCACTGTGAGGCCCACCTTGAGACCCAGTGGGGCCCACTGTGGGGCCCACTTTTTAGTCCATTACCTAATGTAACATATTTACCAAAATCTTTTTGAAATAACGTGCACATATATTATGCATCCCAAAATAAAATCCACCAGCAAATACAAAATCCACAATCCACCAACAATACAAAATTCACCATCCAACTCCACCACCAATACAAAATCCACCATCACATTCTACCAGCCATGTCACTAAGTCATAATTCACAATCTGAAACAAAAATTGAATGACAAACAAAAGCATAGGGTGATTATTGCAGGTCCGACTTGTTTGACATCTGATACCATGCAAACAAAAGCAAAAAATCTAGAAAAATATGCAGCCCTTGTACAACACAAACATAGGGTGAGATTTTAACAAAAATCATCCTTCCTTGTCCTCGTCTTCATCATAGTGGAAAGGTAATGGTATGGATTTAAAAGCCCTGTATTTTCCCACATTATTCAGGTGTTCATTCTCCAACCTAAAAAAATGAATAAGAATGATGATCATTGTCTGAATGTATAAGTGCATGCCTCTGTTCGCCCATTTGCATGTTTCTAATATTTTCAGTCAAGAACTAACTTTACCTGAAAAAGTTCCAGATGCCTCGGCGAATAATCTCTAGGCTGGCCACAATAGTAATCAGAGTTTGTTTAGGAAAGAAACCTGAAAGTCCAGAACTGTTTGAAGCCAAGCGAGCCTCAGCAACACATTCAGAACCTACAGATGAAATCAAAAACCTGTTAATAAAAAATTAAACAGAATCAAATAATTTCCATAATCTTAAGTCCACCACAGAAACCTAACCATGGCTCCAAAATACACATTGTGGTCGGGTATTAGGAGTTTGTCTCTCAACCAACGGTTCTTAGAATTTCCTTGCAGAAGTCCCCAATCCAGAACATGGTCCCAGTATGTCCCAGAAGCCGATGCTACCCCAGAAGCAACCCAGGCTATTATATACCACTCAGTACTATCACGGCTGTGGCTATACGCTGTCCTAGTTGTAACAGCCACAATTATTGCAAAATATTTCAATCCATTCAGTCCTTGCATGCCATCTTTTTCTTCAAGTCGCCTTAAACACTGTTCAAAATACAAAAGATTGGGCAAAAAAATCTGTTATGCTTGCCGTGAATAGGTTAGTAGCGAATAACAATGGTTAAAAACATGATATACTCTACCTGGAGGAGCCGGGACCAATATGGAATGATAGCTACAATGTAATGGAAAGTCTTGTACATCTATACTATATTATTATAAGCAAACCACCCTCTATTTGGTTGGTTGGTAGTTTGGTCATTTAGTTTGGTCCTCTAAATAATAACCGTTAGATGTAAATATAGGTAAATGAGAACCGTTGGATGTAATATTAAAATAATATTATTTTTTTGATATCTAAAATGCTCCCACGGGTTCAAGGTTTGAATCCCATCAACAACATATAATTATTAAATATTTATATCATCTATCTATACTATCTATCTATACTATATTATTATAAGCAAACCACCCTCTATTTGGTTGGTTGGTAGCTTGGTCATTTAGTTTGGTCCTCTAAATAATAACTGTTAGATGCAAATATAGGTAAATGAGAACCGTTGGATGTAATATTAAAATAATATTCGTTTTTTGATATCTAAAATGCTCCCACGGGTTCAAGGTTCGAATCCCGTCAATAACATATTATTATTAAATATTTACATCATCTATACTATCTATCTATACTATATTATTATAAGCAAACCACCCTCTATTTGGTTGGTTGGTAGTTTGGTCATTTAGTTTGGTCCTCTAAATAATAACAGTTAGATGTAAATATAGGTAAATGAGAACCGTTGGATGTAATATTAAAATAATATTCTTTTTTTGATATCTAAAATGCTCCCACGGGTTCAAGGTTCGAATCCCGTCAACAACATATTATTATTAAATATTTATATCATCTATTTTTCTAAGCTACATTCAAAAGTTCAAGATATTATTTAATCGACAACATATTAAGAATTTTTAAAATCAAAATACAAAAAAAAAACTTAGAATAACATCATAC
Source organism: Heracleum sosnowskyi (assembly GCA_030848705.1). Lineage (NCBI taxonomy): Eukaryota > Viridiplantae > Streptophyta > Magnoliopsida > Apiales > Apiaceae > Heracleum > Heracleum sosnowskyi. The sequence goes on along the minus strand of CM061235.1, from coordinate 33,860,386 downwards.
ATATATTATTATATTTGATTACTTTTTAAAATCATATAAATCAAGATATAGATAATAAAATAAAAAATACTAAAATTCATCCGTGCATCGCACGGGTTATAGGCTAGTATCATTAGAACTACAACTGCTATCTCTGTGCGCATAGTCACCCGAGCCATAGTAACAGGTATAGAACTCTAGGCTTCTGAAAGCTTGAACTTAACTAGTAAGTTGATCTGCCAATAAAAAATCTCCAAGTGCAACCTTCATACAGAAAATAAAAAGTTAAAAAATGCAGTATGTTGTGTATCCATAAAATATGCAACCATTTGTCTAAATTTATATTACTGTACCTTGTAAAGAGGAGCGCGGATGCAATGAAACACACATGTAAGCATAAAGAAGCGGCTGGAACGATATATGATGTTAAACGAACATATTATGATGACAAATGCAAGCTGCAGAAGAAGAAGGTAATAGATCTGTTTGTTAGTTACATGGACATGGTAGAGTAACAAAATGATAAGGGCTTTCATCAAATCTTAGCACAACTACTCCTAGAGGAAGAAGCTCAGTGAATCTTTTGTAATCGCCTGTTTTTGGGTCCATCTCCATATCAAGGTTTGCAAGAATACTTGCTAGTGGTAACACTACAAAACCAAATGCAACTAAAAGAACCTCTCTGTAACCTAATGCATATCCTTCTTTGAATCCAAATATGAAAGGATAATTGACTCGATATCGTGTCCAAAAGTATATGTTTGCAGCATACATGAACATGTGTAGAACGATGAAGGCAAAAAGGCTGCAAACCATGTATATGCAACATGTCATTTAAAAATAATGTGCATCTGGTTATGATAAGAAACAAAAAGAAATTATTAGATGAATATTAGGGAAGTTGGGCTGTAAATGACCTATACAGAGGAAACATGGTTATCATATACTGTTTTTGGCCTTCCTTGTTCAAGATATGGCGAGCATGAATGAGCAAAACGAGAGTGAAAATGAGTGTTATTGTGCACCCGACAAAGAAACTTGTATAATTATGGAGATTAATTATTATGTACCAAGGCATAAAAATGACTGAAAGGAAATTAGTATATGTTACAAAAGATCTATATATATATATATATATATATATATATAGATGCATGTACCTAAAGAGAAAGTTACTCTATGTCTTTCCCTTTCGAAAAATGCTTAATGAATGTTGCTTCAACCCTGTCCATTACCTTAACTACCTGTAAAATTGCATAGATAAATCAAATGAGATCATCTTTAGTTTCAATTGTAAGCATAAATATTAACATGCTAATCTGAACTCTGAAGAGGACATAGATTCAAGAAACTTCACCTCCTCGGAGCTTCCTAGATAAGAGTTCTCGACCATTTTAATGAAGGGCTTCGAAGCAAGGCTTCAAGACAAAGAATGACAAACAAAAATTGTCACATACAACAAGAACATGGGTCAAAATTATCGATTACTAAAATACACTACAACCAGAGGACATGGGTCAAAATGTCAACTGCTAAACCGCTATCCAAAGTTTCGTAGCCATTACAAATAAACAAATACACACATTACTAACATATTACACACATATTAGAGTAAATACATGACAAATTACTAATAATAAGTATATATATAAGTAAACATAAAAGTAAACATTATATATATATATAGTAAGGTTCCAGAGAGAACCATTATATCAAGAGAACCGAGAGAACTCTTCTAAGACCGTTGATATACTATAATATAATTAATGAATCTTAATATAACACTAAAAAGAATCTTAATTATCAATTAAATTTATTATAAATAGATTTATTTTGAAATATATTATAAAACACTATATAGAATACTTAACAGAATCCTAATTTTAATATAATTATTAAAACACTTAAAAGAATCTTATAAAATTATTAAAACACTTAAAAGAATCTTAAAATACTAATAAAAGTATAATAGAAATTTTTAAAAACATATCAGTCGTTGGATGGTGTGGTAAATCAAGGGTGATTGGTTAGTTCTCTCGATTCTCTCAAAAAGATAGGTTCTCTCTGGATCTTTCCCCTATATATATATATTTAAGTCTACAATATGCAATATATATGAATTAAAATGTGTAGAACTTTCATTAACATGCAGGTGATAACCAGAAACACTAAGAAAAAAAAAACCAATACAAAAACAACAAAGAACTAACAAGAAAGCACTAACAAAGAGCTACAGAAATCATACGTTGTTAGGTCCTGATAAGTTTGTAGAAGGGGGGTTGAATACAAACTATACCGTTTTATCGAATTTGTCCTTTTAAAGATTTAACAAATTAGAACAAATTAATGCGGAATAAAAACTGAAACAATATTCAAGTTAAATATAAAATATATTAAACTTGACGAGTGTTACAATTTGATCACTGATTACAAAGGTTCTTGATAAAACAAATCTAGAATAAATTCGACATGAATTTATCTATTTTTGTAATAAAAAGGATCGAATACTAAAAAGTAGTTCGATATAAAATCTAGGGATTATGATCCGCTAGAAAGTCAAAGCAGTACAAGTGAAATGATTCTTATGGATTAAATGTTAAGAACAAATCAAGAACTAATTCACTTGATGAAATTTGAAGCTTTTCCGTTGAGAGAATTTAAGACAGTTGAGGAATGAAATGTTAAAGTGCTCTGCCTCTTTTTCTTTCTGTTGGAATTGTAATATGTGAATTAATTGGTGGCCAATTGTCTTCTGTCTTCTTTATATCATTTGCTTTTCTTTAAGTTGACCACGTGCAATCCACTTTATCAGAAGTGAATTAAGCCTTGGAAGACTTGCAGGAAAACAATCAAATAACCTTTGGAAGACTTTCGGGAAGACAAGAAATGAGTAGGGAAGACAACCGGGAAGACAGTGCTTGGCCTAGGAAGACAATCGGGAAGACTCACTTGTGAGTCTTCCTAGTTCATTTATCTAAGTCTTCCTAGTTCAAACCTAAGTCTTCCTAGTTCATTTTTATTCTAACTTAAATAATTAACTAAATAAATTATGTATTAAATTAATTCTTTACAGAATTAATTTAATAAATAATATACTTGATAGTATTAATTATTTATAATAGAATAAATAGAATTAGTTGACTTCTCAATTAATTTCTTTTTATTCTAATTTAAATAATTAACTAAATAAATTATGTATTAAATTAATTCTTTACAGAATTAATTTAATAAATAATTTACTCAATAGTATTAATTATTTATAAGAGAATAAATAGAATTAATTGACTTCTCAATAAATTCCAGAATCACTTAAAACTTAGATAAAGAATAAACATATTAGTACGTTGACACTCGATGCACTGTCTGGTTCATGAGTGACTAACGACAATGTTTGTTCTTTATCTATTTGACTTTAAACAGTGATTCACTTCCTTCTCATTCAAGAACTCCGTAATCAGTATCTTTTTCTGTCACCACTTGAAATCTCCGTCACTTTAATAAATCCACTGAGCTTGAATACTTCATTGAGGCTTGATCAATAAATTGAGCTTCTTTCAATGTAGAATAACTTCAAGTCTGTAGATGACTTTAATCTTCATTCTTTGACAGATATAATCTTCTGAGATTCCTGTGACATCTGATCTAATATTTACTTATTACATTCTTGTTTAAGTTGAGTAGAATCCTCGAATTACAAATAGGCTATAGCATATGCCTTTCAATCTCCCCCTATTTGTTTGTTAGAAAATAACAACCAAATACCTAGAGGATCACTCAACTAAAACCAAGAAAAAGATAAGACTCTTAAACCTAAGTAAATACTAGAAAGTTCTGGATCAAATATGACATTTCCAGATTTCACCAGTAAAGGTAAATACAAGACAGATGTTCCTCTAGACTGAACATATGATAACATTGAACCTGTCTTGATTTACCTAAGCTCTATACATAAAACATTTACAAAACAGAGCTAAATACCTTTACTCCCCTGAAACTCCTCCTTTACCTTTTATATCTTTTTCAGCTCCCCTTTTACTAGCTGATACCAAAAGTCTCTAGAAACTTCTTCCCCTTAGAAGTAGATAGAAACTTCTCCCCAAACTTCTGTAGAAACTTGTCTAGAAACTTCTCCCCCTTAGTTGAGGAATTCTCTACAGATTTAAATTTATGAGTATCTGAAGCCAGTAGGAGTTGAGATAGTTGATGGAGTTGATCTTGGGTAGTAACTTTGTCTTCAAGATTTCCTTGAGCAGTCCCAGCTGATTGTTGACAGAGGTGGAAGAAGAAGACCGTTCAACCACTTGTGCTTGCAAAAATTCTTTATCAGCCTGGGTTTTGAATAGATGTTCCTGTAGATCAGCTATGTGAGCTAACTACATTGCAGTGTATGTGTCTGTGTGTGCACTCACTTGAATTTATCTTGTAAGTGTATCACTCATCTCACGTGCATGTGTTTCACTCAGTGTTTGACTCTTATCACTCAACATTAACTGTCTGTTTGCTCCTTTTTGATCAGTACCTGCATTGAAACTCACCCTAGCCTCTTCAAGAGAGGTCAGTGGTGGTGCAATGGGAGTTCGCAAATCCCGATCCTCAATCATGTCTATCAAATCACTTGGATTTGAAATCTGAATTGCTTCAGTGATAGACTGACCAAGTTGCCTTCCACTTTCTCCAGATAAATCTGCGAGTGGAAAATCCCTTTGGGAGCCAGAGGTGTTCACTCTGGGAGGGGAGAAAATGATTCTATTTAAATTTGGCAAAGAATCAAATTTTCCCTCAGATGCCTATGAAGGCACTTCTACCGTAACAATGGTAGGCACTGTAACCAGTTGCAGGTGCTCTGCTTTCACTGTGTCCTGAGTTTCATCTAATGAAATTGTTTTCTCCCATTGTGAGTAATGAGAGTGTGCTTGACTCAGTACAAAGTGCCATGGCCCTATGGCGAATTTCAATAGATTCATCCTGTTGAGAGAATGTCTCTAGATACAGTTCATTGGCCATTTCAAAGTCCATATCCTATTGAGAGGATACAGATGGGCTGACAGATGCCTCAGTATATATTGAATTTCTTTAGAGGAGGCAGAGCTGTGGGATCACTCACTGTATCAATCAAAATACTTCTTTGTTTAACATTTGATTTCTGTTTAGGCTGAGAGGTCAAGTAATTAAGTTGTAGACTCATTGTTTGGCTCTAAGACCTGGGATAAAGATTGTGGATCTACAATCCCTTGGTCAGCCCTAACAACCACTTGGGTTCAGCAACAGTAAAAGAAGTGGATTGAGAGATAGAAAGTAATACCTGAATTGGATTTGGCACTGAATTTCCAGCTAAGCAAGAGCTAGATCAAAAATAATATATACAATATATTTACAAAAACAACTAAGAAAAATAGAAAATAAAAGATAATAAATAATAATAATAAAAATAAAATACAATAATATATATATATACATATAAAAACTATTAGAGGAAAACTAAAGAAAGAAAAGAAAAATAAAATAAAATGCAGAAAAAATATTTACAGGAAACTATTTACATGCAATAACTATACAGAAAAATATAGAGGTGCATAAAAATAATATAAACTTGCATAAATATTTAAACAACAATATTTACAATCTGAAACTAACTTAAATGATTCTTAAATAAATAAATTTTCAATAAAAATAGGTTTCTCTATTTAAAAAATATGAGAAAAGTATTTTTAAAGAAAATAAATTATTCAGAATATTTAAATTAACAAGCTTTATACAAAAACAAGAATATTTGAATATTTTAAAATAAAAAAATTTCAATAAAAATAGATTTCTCTACAATTTTAACTTGTAAAATTTGAGAAAAATATATTTCAAGAAAATAATTCATCTTAACTTACTCAACCTAAGAAGCTTAACAATTAGACAAGACATGTCAATAATCTACAATCAACATGCAAAAGAGAAATTGAGATGATAAAATAAATTTACAAGTGATTTAAAAATATATACAACAAATGAACACTTGTAAATTTAATTAAGAACAAACATAAAAATAAACAGAGTTAATCACTAAAACTATTTAACATACCCAATTTACCAACCAATCTGGTAAACATGGATTCATCAAGAGATTTAGTGAAAATATCTTTTGTTTGTTCCTCTGTGGGTACAAAGAGTAACTCCACAGTACCATTCATGACATGCTCTCGGATAAAATGATACCTGATGTCAATATGCTTTGTCTCTTGAGATTATGCCATCTTCATCTAATTTATTTCTGAATACCCACCGAGTACCAACTACTTTCTTGTTCTTTGGTCTAGGTACCAGCTTCTAAACTTGTTGTTGTTCAAATTGATTGAGTTCATCTTGCATAGCAATCACCCAATCAGGATCAGTCAGTGCTTCCTCAATTTTCTTTGGTTTCATTTCAGAAAGAAACCCTGAATAATGACATTCATTTTGAGTAGCACTTCTAGTTCTGACTTCAACACCTGGATCACCAATAATCAGCTCAAAAGATTTGATCTTGATGATTCGCCTTGTTCTACATTATGGTGTTGTGAATGACTAGTTGACCCTTCATTTCCTCCCCCTGAGTTGTTGGCAGATTGTCTTGGTGATTCTTTTCCAGTGTTAGTGGTATCTCCATTGTAACCAATGTTTCCACCACCATCACTCTCACCATTATCATTGTTATCACCAGCAACAACCTCAGGTGGATTCTTATCATCTGATTCTGAATCTGACATTTCATCAAACTTCAGTTTCTCAGATGGATTTTCTGTTTGGATATTAGGGAGTTAGGTGTCATCAAATGTAACATTGATGTTCTTATTGACTGATAACATTTCTTGATTTCAAACAGGCCATATCCTCAGTTATACCCTTGCTGTTATCTCCAAAGGTAAGCACTGGGCCAGCTTTCTCAACCAAATCTGATAGCAGGGCTCTATCTCCGGTCATATGCCTTGAACAGCCACTGTCAAGAATCCATATAACACGGTTTACCTGTTTAACTCCCTGCAATATCAAATTGATTAGACCTTCTTCGGAGCCCAAAATTGATTGGGTCCGGCATACTTAAAGAACTGGCCTTTGTCAGGCAAAACAACATTTTTAACTATAACTACTTCAACCTCTTTCACATAAGAGCGTTTCCATTTATAGCCAGCCTTAACACATTTCTGAGTAGGCTTAGGGATAAATGAATCCACTCTAGTATGAGGAGGACTAGTAGTCTTTGTTTTAACATGCTTCTTATTATTAACATGTTGACGTGGAGCAGTCTTATCACTAGATACATGCTTTTTATTAAAGAAAGCATACATAACATTAAAAGCACAAGACATGCAATTACTCACACCACATGCTTTATGAGAAGAATTAATAGCAGGCATGTTCGTTCTACAGTTGTTTTGATCCAACTTATGGATATCTGATTTAGTCTTTTTAGTTGAAGCAACTTTGACTGGAATATCAGATATACACTTTTTGGACTGTTCAACTTCCAAAGCCATATCTTCTTCACGAATCTCTTCAGCAATGATTATAGAGTATTCATTCATAGGCTCTGCCTCAGACTCCCTACAGAAGGGTGTTTCAATACCCTTAAGTATATATGGAACAACCTTTCCTTCAGATTTGTATCTACAAGGGGAATTAATTCCAAGCAGTCCAATAGCCTCATTATAATCATACCCTATACTGACATGATTACCAACAGCTTGCTTATTGAGAATTTCTTTAGCAGTCTTACAAGAACTGAAATAAGCATTAGCTTTGGTCTTAAGCTCACTAATCTGATCTTTGAGAATGGTTTCCAGTTGAATATAACATTTAACCCTATTCTCAAGAAAAGCTACCTTATTAGTAAGTTCATCTTGATTGATATGCACTAGTTTTAAATCTTTTATTTCCTTTTCAAGATTTGTGTTTAAAAGATTTATTCTATCATTTTCAGTGCGTGCACAACTTATGGTGCCACCAAGATGATAAATCATTTCAGCGTCAGTAAGTTTTACCTCAGACATGTCTGGTGAAGATAACATGGAATCAAAGAGTTTGCCTCCTTTTGACACAAGTGCAAGATTCCCAATCTCACCTGCTTCTTCATCACTGTCAGTGTCATCCCAACTCTTTTCTTTAGACTTGTTCTTCTCAACAATCCCTGTTTTATAGCCACCCCTTGTGCTATTTGAGGATAAAGAACCACATGTCTGGTATTCGTCAGCATATGTCTTGAACTTGAAACTAGGATTTCTCCTGAACCTGAAGTTTCCAAACTTCTTCACTACCCAGGCCATAGACTCATCTTCCAACTGTTCAAGCTCCTCCATAGAATAAAAATCACCACCAGATTGACTTGTAGATGTAACACCATATTCAGCTACAATTACATCCTTGTTAGAACTGGAAGGTAGAACAACCTTCGCTTCCTTTTTCTGTGGGACTCCAGCTACCAGTGAAGTAGACATACTAACCACTCTTCCTTCCCTTGGATTTGATCTGAAGTGCTCATATGAAGAGGTGAGAATTTCCATCTTATTCTCTCTGACTTCCTCTGTCCCTTCATTGATTATTTCAATCGTATCCCAAATGTGTTTGGCAGAGACACATTTTAAAATATGATTATGCATGATTGGATCAAGACAATCAATCAGTATCAACTGTAGACAGGCATCCAAGGCAACATCTTCTTTTTCTTCAGGAGTGTAGTCCTTGGGATCCTTAGGGTATATCCTAGCAGCCCTAGTAACAACATCATTCTCTATTAGCTCTCTCTCAACAAACATAGGAATTCTTGGTCCATTCTTCAGCACATCAAGATATTCAACATTAACCACTTGAAGAACCAGGAGCATCTTCTTCTTCCACATAGGATAATGCTCCTTGCTGAACATGGGAAACTTTACTGTACCAACCTTCTGAGTTGTAGACATTTTTGAGATTTTTAGAAAAATAAAAATTTCAGAGTTAAAAAATCTCAAACAATTGGATCTTTGATTTGTATATCAATCAAAAGGCTCTGATACCAATTGTTAGGTCCTGATAAGTTTGTAGAAGGGGGGTTGAATACAAACTATACCGTTTTATCGAATTTGTCCTTTTAAAGATTTAACAAATTAGAACAAATTAATGCGGAATAAAAACTGAAACAATATTCAAGTTAAATATAAAATATATTAAACTTGACGAGTGTTACAATTTGATCACTGATTACAAAGGTTCTTGATAAAACAAATCTAGAATAAATTCGACATGAATTTATCTATTTTTGTAATAAAAAGGATCGAATACTAAAAAGTAGTTCGATATAAAATCTAGGGATTATGATCCGCTAGAAAGTCAAAGCAGTACAAGTGAAATGATTCTTATGGATTAAATGTTAAGAACAAATCAAGAACTAATTCACTTGATGAAATTTGAAGCTTTTCCGTTGAGAGAATTTAAGACAGTTGAGGAATGAAATGTTAAAGTGCTCTGCCTCTTTTTCTTTCTGTTGGAATTGTAATATGTGAATTAATTGGTGGCCAATTGTCTTCTGTCTTCTTTATATCATTTGCTTTTCTTTAAGTTGACCACGTGCAATCCACTTTATCAGAAGTGAATTAAGCCTTGGAAGACTTGCAGGAAAACAATCAAATAACCTTTGGAAGACTTTCGGGAAGACAAGAAATGAGTAGGGAAGACAACCGGGAAGACAGTGCTTGGCCTAGGAAGACAATCGGGAAGACTCCTAGTTCATTTATCTAAGTCTTCCTAGTTCAAACCTAAGTCTTCCTAGTTCATTTTTATTCTAACTTAAATAATTAACTAAATAAATTATGTATTAAATTAATTCTTTACAGAATTAATTTAATAAATAATATACTTGATAGTATTAATTATTTATAATAGAATAAATAGAATTAGTTGACTTCTCAATTAATTTCTTTTTATTCTAATTTAAATAATTAACTAAATAAATTATGTATTAAATTAATTCTTTACAGAATTAATTTAATAAATAATTTACTCAATAGTATTAATTATTTATAAGAGAATAAATAGAATTAATTGACTTCTCAATAAATTCCAGAATCACTTAAAACTTAGATAAAGAATAAACATATTAGTACGTTGACACTCGATGCACTGTCTGGTTCATGAGTGACTAACGACAATGTTTGTTCTTTATCTATTTGACTTTAAACAGTGATTCACTTCCTTCTCATTCAAGAACTCCGTAATCAGTATCTTTTTCTGTCACCACTTGAAATCTCCGTCACTTTAATAAATCCACTGAGCTTGAATACTTCATTGAGGCTTGATCAATAAATTGAGCTTCTTTCAATGTAGAATAACTTCAAGTCTGTAGATGACTTTAATCTTCATTCTTTGACAGATATAATCTTCTGAGATTCCTGTGACATCTGATCTAATATTTACTTATTACATTCTTGTTTAAGTTGAGTAGAATCCTCGAATTACAAATAGGCTATAGCATATGCCTTTCATACGCGCATATACAAAAACAAACACCAAATCCACATAACAGAGAAGCCACAAATACATTTCAAAAAAACCCCAAATTGAAAGAGAAGCCCCAAATACCTTTCGAAAAAGCCCCAAATCCACTGAAGCCCTAATTAGAGAAGCCGAAATCCACCGAAGAAACACCAAATCCACTGAAGAAGCCCTGAAATCGGAAAAAACCCGTAATTAGTTGAAGTCTAAGTGAAGAAATTGAATCAATTGAAAAAATCCTAATTTGAAAAAACCCTAATTTGAAGAAGCCCCAATTTAATGAAACAAAACTTCAAACCGAAGTCAAATCCAATTGAAAATTAAAGAAAATGAGAGAGGGAGAGAGAGAGTTGAGAGTTTTACGAGAGTTGGGAGAGAGAGAGGTTCGAGAAAGAGTGAGAGGGAGAATGAGAGGGAGAGAAATTTTGTCTAAGAAATTTTAGATAGGCGGGGCTTTTGCCGCTATAATATTTCATTGGATCTGTGCCATTTTTCACAATTTTTAATTTTTTAATTTTCACAATTTTTATTTTTTTTATTTTCACAATTTTTAATTTTTTTTATTTTCACAATTCTTAATTTTTTCATTTTCACAATTTTTCTGTATTTTCAATTTTTTTAAAATTGTCCATTTTGAATTTAATAAATTTCTATAACCTGAAAAATAATATTAAATAATTACCTTTAAATTTATAAATTATAACTTATTTATTTGGTCAACTCTTGTTTTTTATAAAAAGGAATTAATTTAAAAAAATGTAATTGTTAGATGATTATTCAATTTTTAGTTAAGAAATTAGAAATTGTTTTATTATTGATCTAAGGTAACATATCATGCATGTTACTAACGTACAACAATTTTAAGCTAGTGTAACATCACATTACTAGCTAAGCTAACACAAAAAAAAACAATGTCTTAGTAGGCCAAAAGTAGATAGCTAATGTAACATTATCTAGCAACATCTGTGAAAAATATGTTCTCATAGGTCATTTATGGTGTAGTGACCTATATTGAATTTTAAAACTAAATGTGATTGATTGAACTTATACAATACAAAAAAAAAAATTCGCATGGTTAGAATCTTTAGGATACAGTGTACACCTTTCCCGACTTCTTCCAGCATCATTTACCAAATGCTAATGTACTTGATGTACGACAATGTTGCATCTTAAATGTTTAACAGAATACTAATCTCAATATCCACAATCTATTTCTTTTGGACTTCAAAAACTATTCCATCTACTTCTTCGTTCATTATGAAAAGCAAATGCTAATTCCTAGCAAATTTATTCTTTCCCGCAAACAGATTCCACCCAACTGAAAATCTGGTAGTTGCATAATAAGTTCTACAATTTATTATATTGTGAAAGTTTTTGTTCTTCGTATTTTATACTTCAGAGTAATGTTTAGATTTTGATTGTGTTTTCATTTCTATTAGCTATATTGATATCCTTACAACATTTCCAAAAGTGGTCAAGAAAATATTTAAACCAAAGACATCATTCCTATCAAATAGTGAGGTTAGGAATCTGAATTAGTAAATTGACTAATCTAGAATTCATACATAATTCAGGCAAAATGGATGTCAATATAACATTCTTCTGAGTTGTGCTTTATACTTCCTTTGTAAAGTGATCTCCATCTCAACCATACTATAAGCTAAGCGAGATGTTTTAAATCTTCATGACATACAAGTTAAAGATACATAATGTAAGAGATCAGATTTCTGCAAACACATTACAAGTGTTACACATCAGAACCTTTTCATGCTGTCTAATACTCAGTTTCAATACTTTATCAGTGTTCCATTCGGTTTTGACCCATGTATTCCATTCAGGTGGTTCACTAAGCGTACCTGAAAATTATTATAAAGTCCACATAAACTAAATTGAATTTTGCAGCAACAATAAGTTGCATCAAATGATACCGAACCAGGGAAAAAAAACCGTGAAGCTTAAATTAGAAAAACAATGTCGAACTTGCATATCTTAATATTCTATCCCTATAGAAGGATAACTAAAACAAACACAAAATTTTCTTCACTGAACTTATACAATACAAAACAACTTCTCGGCTGGGTAGAATGTTTAATTTACAGATTATACATTTATCTGCTTTTTCCAGCATCACTTACCAAATTCTAATTTACATAATGTACGATAACGTTCCAACTTAATTTTTTTTTCAAAATACTAAACTCAATATCCAAAATCTATTGCTTTTCGACTTCAAAAACTATCCCATCCGCTTCTTCGTTCATTGTGAAAACTAAACGCTGATTCGTAATAAATTCATTCTTTCCTGCAAAAGTATTCCACCCAGCTGAAAATCTGGTAGTTGCTTTTGAAGTAACCACACCAACTGTCCAAGATCCAACATCAGTTGTCAACAAAACCCTTTCCCCGGATTTCCATCTTCTGTTACGTGGTGTTATAGATTTTGGAATGTACTATCACAATCGAAAATAAAGAATATGAGAAAATTAAATAAAAACTTTCTCTTTGTTTTAAAATAAAAGATCTATAGGTACTAATTAACATAATTATATAATCATACCACGCCATGTGTTGATTTATTAATGTTCGATTTTGTTAACACTGCAGTAAATTGCAGAGGTAAGTCCATCTGTTCATGATCCTCAATCATTTCCTCTTCTTCATTTTCAGATTCATGTGCTTCAATTTCCATTCCAGAGCTACTGTCCCTGTTTTGTAGCTCGAATGTATGCCAATCATCCTGTAATTCAAAAGTATGACATCTGTTATCAAATTTTTCCGATGATTCACATAATAAAAACTTTTAATTCCTATTTTATACATACCTTAACATTTCCAATATCTAATTTCTCTTTTTTCTCATTATCCTCCTTAGCCACATTCTCTTTTTCCTTGCCCGAAATAATAAATATACAACCTTAAATTATTCGCATACTTAGAAGGCGTAGATTGTTTCTATAACTTATATGCCAAATATGAATTTTATAAATTCTTATTCTTACTAATATCATCCTTCCAATTAATAGACCAAATCCAATTACTTCCTTCTCTAATGGAACAACCTTTTAGACAGTTAGTATAATCTATCTCTCTACCATCTTCTTGGTAAAGACGTCCGTGCAGGATAGTAGTATTCATTATAAAAATAACTGTCTCCTTCGGACACACATGAAAATAATCTAATATTTGAAAAATATTAGCCAAGTAACCTCCTATGAAACTATAAAATATGAATCTTTTTTCGCCACCAACTTCGATTCGATTAACTTCACTCATCATCTGTCCATAAGTTTCCTTAAAGCATTTAGGAACAACCTGTTAAAAATGTAAACTATCACATTCTTAACTCTTTTTATATATTTTTTAAAAAAACAGGATTTTACAACACATATCATAGAATATAATATCGAAAGGTTTACAAATACATACCAACATTCCTTCATTCATCGAAGACCCAGATATTACTTTAAGAAAAGAAATATTCCAATCTCCACCATCTGCAAGAATAACTAGAAGTAAATATATAACAAACTAAGGATATATTGATTCCTAATAGTACATTTTAAGTTTAATTTAGTGCTTTTCCGGTTATTGATTATGTCATCTCCCGCTTTAAATATTCAGATCTTGATGGTGTTGTCTTTACAATCATTTAATTTATAAAACACCAATGTATCTCCAGGTTCCAATTCTATTTCCTTGGTAAAGGTCTGCCATCTATTTCCAAACTTGCAGATTTCATCTTTCCTCTCAATTGCAATTTTCCATCCTCTACTTACAAAGATCAAAACTACTGTATCACCATCTTTCCAATCTTTGTAAAGTTTTTCCAATCCTCTTCGCAGTCTCTGTAATTTAAAATGACAAAGAAATAAACAGACTTTACTAATAAATTGAATTGGATTATGTCACTTAAAGTAGAATATATATATTTTTATCACTAAGAGGTTTGCTTACCAGTTTATCCATTTCTGGATCAATGTCTAAACTCTTTATTCTCATCTCGAAATAGTTTGCATAATTGCGATATGCATTAAAAAGCCACCGTGCACCAGCTTTCTCATATTCCAAGGTCGAAGCATTTAGGACATACTGATCCCTTTTCCAATTTGGTAAATATGGATTCTCTATGAATTTTTCCATATCCATTGTCTGATAATTTGACTCAACGGCTGTGTCCTTAAAGATTCTTACCACAAAAAAACCCTCACCGTAATAATCAAACTGGAGAAGATTATATATCTTTACTCCAAAAAATTTGATAAACCTTCTCATACCATAGATTATCCTAGATTTTTTATCATATTTGGCTTCCCATTCGAAAATGTTGCAGTATAGATTAATGTGTGAAGGAAGGTATGTCCCAAATTGTTTATGGAACGATAATGGTACTCTCTGTGTAGTTAATAAAATTAAAGTCAGTTGCATATTATAGTACTATTATTAACGTAAACATAACACTTACAAATGTCCCAAACCCATGTTCTACTGTGTTTGCAGAAATGAAGCTTGACACCAATTCTTTCATGCCTATTGTATCAAGAAACATTAATCAAAACATAAACTTACAGAAACTTGACTTTATTTTTAATACTGGATCAATCTTTTTACCTATATGTGGTATGTTAGAAATTTTGCTTTTCGACAACACTATTTCCTGTTGTCATCAATGAAAGGACAAACAATGGTTAGTAAAAACAGGGTTGCAAATCAGTCCAACTGAAATTAGGAAAACCTTATAACAAATTTGTAATAATGTTCCAATTTTTCAAATATTAAGAATCCATATAATTAGTACTTATAAGTTTAGAATCCTTTTAATCGAACTGGTCAAGTAATTAATTAGAACTTCCGCTTATACACATAATCTAAGATATCTTCACATACTAGGTTTTAATCATTTTAATCATTAACAGATTTCTGAATCACGAACATGCATATGTATTCCTAAATTAGAATCATCATTGATGATCAGAATTCAGAAAAATTAATCGATATCCATATACAACATATAACTTTATAATTCTTATTATCCATTGATTAAATTAGTAATCAGTACTTCCGTATATATATAAACTAAGTTATGATCACATGCCAGGTTTTCATATTCCTAATACAAGAAAATGCATATGAATTCTTAAATTTGATTCACAAATATTGATAATTATGATTGAAAAAACTCAATTAATCTCCATACACATTCATGACAATTTATATACACCGATATACATAAAATGTAGAACCTAATTGTAATTGAAATCAACATGAATCATTAGTTTAAGAGCAAAGTTTATAAGCTTAATAAATCACAAACCTCCATTGTTGATGATGAACTTCTAATCTTCACCCGCTTCCTTTTATAATTTCCCTTCCGATGAAAAGTGATGCATGCAATATATTGATTTTGGGTTTTTGTTTTCCCTGTTTAGTTTAGAGTCCACTATAGATGTTGGTTGTAGTCAATTAGTCTTCTGGTAATAGAATTGGTTGATTCTAATTAGTGATTACTTTTATCAATAATTGATTGCAATCAAATTTTAATATAAATTTATTAATTATTATATATATTTTGGTATTTCTTTTATTTTAATTTTAATATTGAAGTTAATGTTTTTTTAATTTATATTTTAATTGTTTTAATATATTAAAATATCATTTTTTTTTAAACTTAATCATATTCCAATTTCATAAATTAATGTTTTTCTTTGAAAATTGTGTATTATTGTAAAAAAATTAATAAATACATTTTCTATATTAATTTTCAATATATTTTTTTAATTTATTACAAATTACTAAACCCGTGTGCGTAGCACGGGCATATTACTAGTTGTAAATAGGTTGTGCTATGTAATTCTATTTAAGTGAAAATGAATGACAACGGATGAAGACTTAATGCTATCCACAGATGATCAACTTAATGCTATCCACGGATGACCAACTTAATGTTATCCACGGATAGTCAAGAACACTACCAATGGATGAATCTCAAGACTAAAGGTTGATGGTGACTTGACACTGGTGGAAGCACATTGGTTGATAGAGTAAACAAAAAGAATATGGAAGCCAAACACTAGTGAACCTCGAAGAAGAAGAAACATTCCATTTTCATGCAAACATAAGAGATGTACAAACAAGCCAACTTGTCAAGAGTACAACATCTCAGTTACATGCATCTGGAATGAAGAAGCAAGCATACTGGACCTAGAAAATAGAGATAGTTTTTGTCTGCAGTATGACTTGTAAACTTGGGCTTTATAACCAAGTGTAGCAGTTCTTTGAAAACAGAGAAAATAGTTTATATTATCTTTGCTTAGGTTTTCTCTCTTACATTTCTTAGAAGGAAAGAACTGTAATGGCAACTGTGTATTTGTAACTAAATATCACAGATTATTTCTTCAATATATATCTCAGGTGGATCACAAAATAATCCACCTGAAATTTTTAAAGCACTGTGTTCTTATCTTTATTATGTTTCTGCAATTTAGTTTATCTGTTCTTACTTTCAAGTTGTAAAAATCAAGAATTGTATTCAACCCCCCCCCCCCCCCTTTCTACAATTCTGTAAGTGTGTAACTGGGAATAACACAAATAAAGCACTTCAATAAAATAAGTCAAACTACACAGAAATTAACATACATGGCGTATGTAGCATTATAGTTTCCAGCCCGGTCTTGCAACTTTAACATGCTTTCCGACGGATGCTTGGCCAAGGACCTTTTAAAATGGTCATCAGTGGTTCCTTTTTGCAGGGCTATCATTGCTACTTTGTCCTCCAGATCCGGGACCTTCAGGGCCTCTCTAGTGAATCGATTTATGTAATCCCTCAAGGCTTCATTCCTTCCTTGCTGGATTCCCATGAGAGATGCAGAACTCTTCTCATGCACCCTTCCACTAACAAATTGGTTGATAAATGCCTTGCTCAGTTCCTTAAAAGATCCAATAGAATTGAGAGGTAGATGGATGTACCAACGCTGAGCCATGCCCGTTAGGGTTTGTGGAAACGCTCTTCATTTGACTGTATCATTCGTGGGTTGTAACAACAATGCATTAGAGAAAGTCCTCACATGATTCACGGGGTCTCCTGTTCCATCATAAGCTTTGATATATTAGCTTTCATGATATCCTGAGTAAAAGGTGCTGTGGGATCATCAGGATCTCCTAGGGGTAACAACATATTAGGATCACCCTTTTGGGCTTCAACCCTCTTGGTTCTTCTCGGTGCGGGATCTAAATTTATTACCGGGACTCTTCCAGTTCCTTGGCTTTGTGCTTTTGCAGCCTCTTCTTCCGCCAGTAGTTTCTTAAGTCTTGCAGCCTCTGCCTCATGGGCCGCAATCCTTTCCTTAGTGGTTTGAGGTTGTTCCCGATTTGTTTGGGAAGAGCGTCTCCTCCTTGGGGCAACATCCCTCTCATCTCCAGTTGAATTATTCTCTTCCTCAGTATAAGGACTTGAGTAGTCTTGAATTAAGGGGGTCTGTCTAGTTTGAGTTTGCTGATTTTGGGGTCCCAGACCTTGAATATAAGGGAGCACATATGCTTCGTGGTAGGTTGGATTGATACCACTGCTGCCCATCACGGGTCGAGGTGGCATCCCATAGGTTGGCATACCTAGTGTTTGAGTCGCGTATTGGGGAAGATCCGTGGTGTGAAGTTGAAGGCCACGTGGTGCATTCATGAGCAGTGGAGAGGTTGTGATCGGTTGCTGGAGAGTAGTCTCTTGAGGATTAGGTCCATGAACGACCATTTGCAGGGGATTCGTCCCTTCAACCAAAATCGGGACTTCTGGTCCTTGAGTAGTGGTGAGGGGGATACTCGCCCCTTGAGTGCCAGTATTTGGTGGTGGTTGGCTTCCTTGAATCTCTGCCTCAGAAGTAAGAGGAAGTCCTTCAGAAGTTTGAGTTTCTCGAGTTGTCCTTCGTGTATTTGCCATGGTTGATGTTGTCTTCCCACAGACGGCGCCAAATGTTGTGGAATAAAAAACGTACTTTCGAATTTAATGTTAGGGTTTAAGAGCTTTCGAGCTTTAATGGCTGGTCTCGTGTTTCGTGGCTAAATCTGCCCTCACAAGATGCCTAAGTATCTCAATCAATGCTGAGAATCAAGCCAAAAAAAACGCAGTTCTAGGTTGAAGGATCAGGGTCCTTATATTGGCGTCAGGAGCCATGTATTTAGAGTAGAATTAGGTGACTTGGGGGCCAAGTCACCTTCTTAGAATAAGATTGTGAATCCTATTTTGTAGGAAGCTGACTCCTATTAGGTTTGTATGCCTTGGTGGCTGATCTTTGAAGTATTTGACGCATTTTGGACTCATTTTGTGAGCTGTAAATTTCCCATTTTTATTAATTACGAAATTAATAAATAGTTAGGGTTTTGGGCCTTATTTATCGGGCCTAACTCTTGGACCAATCTAGGTCTAATTAATACATCATTAATTATGCTTCTAGGGTTATTTTTAGCCCATATCAATATGTGTACGTAATTTGTTTTTAACAAAATCTTCTTATTTTTCAAAAATATCACGGACAATTACCCTTTTCAACTAAAATATGTTAACTTTTCTATTTTCCTTACTAAAACCCTTCTTTTTCAAATATATCACGGGAAACCTTTAATTTTTTATTTCAAAACCTATTTTAATATTTATAATTATTTAAAAAAAATTACCTATTTTAACATGTCTACGTAATTTTTTAACAAAATGTAATTATTAAAATATTATGGGTTTTTTTCATAAATACCTAACCCAAAAAACGTTTTTGCAAAAATACTATGTGTTTTTTAAATTTTGCGAAAATACCAAAATATTTACAAAAATACTAACTTTTTGAAAATATTTGCAGAAATACGGTCTGCAACTACTTTCAACCATATCTGCAACTGCAACCAAAATCAACCACATATGCAACGTTTTAATCAAAATCAGGTAGGTTAGGGTTTAGGGTTGTTTACAACCCCAAACCCTAAACCCTAAACCCTAACGGATTATTCCTCATTCTTAATATTTCTAAAACCCAACATTGAACCCCACCCCAGGGGAACGACTTAATCAAGACCACAAGCTTACCAAACATCTTACTAACAATTTTTTTGAATTCTCAGCTGTTTTTCAATCATTATTTTAAAAAGTTGCTTCTGGTTGCATCCGGTTGTGTTGGTTGCAGACCGAATTTTTGGTTACATCAGTGGTTGATTTTGGTTGCAGTTGCAGATGGTTGAAAGTAGTTGCAGACCGTATTTTTGTAAATATTTCCGGAAGATGGTAAAATTGCAAAAAAAAACTTAGAAAAAGTAGTATTTTTGATAATTCCTCAAATATTAAAAGGTAAATAATTAAATAACAACTATTAAAAATAATCTGTGGTTCACACGGGTATATTATCAAAGACGAAACATTAAAAGTTTGGTCAATATAGTACCTGTTTTTTGGTACTTTGTGTTTTTACTTAATTAACCTAACTTATTCATAAAAAAATATTATTAAATAATGACATTACCTATTTATAACCAATTATATTTTTCACGCAAAACACGTATTTTTTTCTAACAAAATCTCCATCTTTCAAAAAATATCACGGGCAATTATATTTTTCAACTAAAATATGTTACTTTTTCTATTTTTTCTTTTACTAAAACCCCTCTTTTTCCAAAAATATCGCCCTTACTGATTTATTTTCAAACATATTTTAATGTTTTTAATTATTTAAAAAAATTTACCCATTTTAACATGGCTACTTATTATTATTTTCAACAACTACAAATAATAAAATATGAAAATATCAATACTATCTATACTATATTATAATCATGAAACATTAAAAGTTTGGTCCGTCGGTACTTTGTGATTTTACTTAATTCACTTACTTATTTTTAAAAAAATATTATTAAATAATTACATTATTTATAACCAATTTCTTTTTCAGCTAAAATACATTACTTTTTCTATTTTTTTCCTTATTAAAATCCCTCCTTTTCCAAAAATATCACGGCAAACCCTTAATTATATTTATTTATTTTAAAACCTATTTTAATTACGGGCAATTAGTTCTTTCAACTAAAAATGTTCTTTTTCTATTTTTTCTTACTAAAACACCTCCTTTTCCAAAAATATCACGTGCAAACCATTAATTATTTATTTAAAAATGTATTTTAATACTTTTAATTATTTAAAAGAGTTTAAGATGACTACTTATTTTTTTAACAAATGCAATTAATAAAATAATAAAACGCAAATAATTAAAAAAATAACAATAATTAAAAACAATCCGTGCATCGCAACAGGATTTAAGCTAGTGTATATATATATATATATATATATATATATATATATATATATATATATATATATATATATAATATATATATATATATATATATATATATATATATATATATATCGCACGCATAAAATGGACAATTTAAGAGTACTATCAAATGTCAAGGTTGGAAAGCTAATTAACAGCACAATAACTTTTTTTTTGTTGCTAAATTATATATTTAAATTTAATATTTAGAACTCTAAATCTATAATATTATATTAAAGCCAAAACATTAAAAGTTTTGGTCGATTAGGTCAATACTTCTACATGATAATGGGCCAATTTATTTTAAACTTATTTTGATGGCCTAATTATTTTAAAAAGTTGTTGTAATTAATTAAAACACATTTCTAAAACATATTTATTTCGGTAGGTCTGCCCTTTTTACTTTAATCGGTCTACGTGTCTATTTAAGCTGATCAGGAAACACAAATCGTTAGATGTAATATTAAGTGTATTTGATTGTTAGTAGAGTTGTATTCAAGTAGGCATGTCAATGAATCGGAGATCCGTCCCGACCAGATCCGATCCGTAGCTAAATTAACGGGTATGGATCTTGTCAAAAAAAATATGATCCGTTAATGATCCGATCTGATAAAGGTTCGATCCGATAACGAGCGGATATGGATTTAGTATGATCCGATCCGATAAGGATCCGATCCGAATATATTATATTTATTTATATTTTATAAATTAATATAATATATATAATATATATTAATTATATGTAAAACATATATAATATTTTATATTTTATATAAATAATATTATTTTGAAATTTAAATTTAAATTTATCAATGTATATGTCATAATTTAATTTAATTTCGTAAAAAAAATAAAAAATATTATTTTTTGAATTAAAAAAATGAACAAAATTATTATTTTTAATATATTAAACGGGTCGGACCTCCGATCCGATAACCCGAAATCTGAACGGATCGGGTATGGATCGGCCAAAAAAATATCCGACTCCTTATCCCATCCGAACCGAACCCGAAAACTTTTAACGGATTCGGATATGGATTTAGGGTAATCCGATCCGAATCCGACCCGTTGACAGGCCTATATTCAAGTACTAAAAGCATTTTAATAATATGAACCAAATAGTATGTTTTTCTAAGTTGATTAGAATTCTTAATGTAAAATTTAGTAACTTTTTTCTCTTCAGTTTTAAAGTAGTTTCATCACTAAAACTAAAATCATTTGTGAGTCTCGTGTAGGCCGTTGAAATAGTCCTAATCTGAATCTTAGAACTCAAGATAGTAAAGTGACCATACAAATTTTATAAATAATATTTTTTAATTACTTTCAACAGAAATTTGGATATTTCTTTCCTCTAAGTTCTTCAAATTTTGAAATTCTTTATTTTTCTAATAGAATCTTAAAATTTATGTAATAAAAATCTAATTCAATACAAAATATAATTAATATGAGAATTAAAATTAAATATAATATTTGAATGATTTTACAATCAACGTAAAACATACAATATAATCTCTAATTTAATGATAGTTACACAATTATTATGTAACTGTAACTATCCGGAAACGGAAGTGAAAAGAAAGTTAAGAATTTTTATATTAAGAATTCTATCCATTTAGAAAATATACTTATATTATGTTTAAATTTTTAAATTACATTTTTTAGAATTTGAATATAATTTTGTTAAACAAACGGAATTTTCAATATTAAATTTAACAGTTTTCATCTACCTTTCATAAAATTTAAAAGTTCTTATCGTTTTCATGGTACATGACCAAAATTCTGTAAAATATCTATAACGCATTTTACATATAAGGATATATAAGTATAGATCCATAATTTTGGTCATATACCTCCAAAAAAGTGACCGTTAGATTTTAAGAGAGATAGGTGAGAACCGTTGAATCTAGTTATTCAATTGTATAATATTTTAAATCAAATATAAGTATAATTTTGAATAAAAATTTTAATGTAAAAATTCACAATCTTCTCTCCCGTCTCCGATTTTAGATATTTCCAAATATATAATAAATGTTTACCAATCACTAATTAAAAATTATTTTATAAGTTTCACGTTAGTCCAAGTATGATTTATTAGAACTAAAAAGAGAGCGCAGAGAGTAAAGAAACACTTAAAGCCTAATAAATATCATTTTTTTTATTTTTAAGTTCTAATAAAATTAATTTGTTAATAAAATATGCTATATTATAGGCAAAAAAACTTCTTTAAATGTTCAAAATTAGATGAACAATTTATTAAAAATGAATATTCATTTTAAAAGAATTAAAAATATTAACAATATTTAAAAGCTAAAAAATTATAATTTATGAAAATCCGTGAATTAACACAACTATAAATATTTTAAAAGTATCTGTGCATTAGTGATAAGCTAGTGATAAATTAACAGAGAGAGTTCGGTATAAAAAGAAGGAATCGAAAGAGTACAATGTGAAGTTTAGTTATTATCAAATCTAAGAGATAATCCAATTCGAGATGAAATCTATATTGAGATTAGATAGTTAAAAAAAATTAACTATTTCTAAAGCTTTTTTAATTTTGTATCCCCACAATCAGTCAAATATAAATTCATTTTCAAAGAGGATTGAACTTTGGTATCTTCTTTTACAAGAAACATGTATCTTTATATAGGGTCTTACTCATATGAGAAGCCACATTAAAATGAGAACTGAGATCTAATCTCAGCCCTTCATTTTTTATTAAGTCTTTTAATCTCAACCATTCCTTTTGTCTTACCCACCCATACCCCCATCTCACCACCGGCCTCCCCACCACAACAGCGGCTACCCGATTTCTTTTCCTCTCTCTCTCTCTCTCTCTCTCTCTCTCTCTCTCTCTCTCTCTCTCTCTCTCTCTCTCTCTCTCAATTCTCTGACCAGATCTGTTCTTCTATATCTAACATTATAACAATACAACATAGATAGAAGAATAAAGCGTGGATCTAGAAAAATAAACGGATCTTTTAAATCAAAATTGACTACTTTATACTTGCACGATAGTTACTGGAAGAAGTCCTCTGGACAGAATTTTCAACATAATCTACAACTTCCGTAATGTGTGTGTGACACTGATTGATTTCTTCTATTTTACTTTCGAATTTCTAGTGATTTTGTTTAATTATTGGTGACTTTCGTTCATTTTTTTGGTGATTTGTCTTAAATTCGTGGTGATTTAATAATGGAATGATTTTGTATGTAGTGAAGAGTGGTTACAGTGATGATGGTGGTGATTGTTTAGTTTTTTGTGATTTTAATGACTTTGTATCGATTTTAGTGGTCATAAATTGATGGTGGTGATACGGTGATGTAGTGGTGGGTTGATTTTGACGGTGGTGATTATATGGTGGTGTACACACATTGTTGGTGATTAGTTGACGATGGTCAGACTTGGTGGCCAGAAGTAGTGGAGATGTGGTAGTTTGTGATGGTTTGTTGTGGTGATTTTCGTAAATTGGTGGTGATTTTTTGCTAATCGCCGGAGGTGGTGGTGATTTTTTGTTTCCGGTGGTGATTTTTTGTTTTCTGGTGGTGGTCGGAGGTAACGGCAGTGTGGTGATTTTTTGTTTTCCGGTGGTGATTTTTTGGGTTGGCCGGAATTGGTCGCCGGAGAAGATGACTGGAGTTAGTAGTGGCCGGAAATGGAGGTTCCCGGTGGTCGGAGATGGTGGGATGGGGGGGTAGAATATTAAAATATTAATAAAATTTAATGAGTGGTGGGAGATTAATATAAAGTATATTAATGAATGGCTAAGATTAGATCTCATATCTCACAATAGTGGAGGTTCTCAATGGAGCAAGACCCTCTTTATATATTCTAACAAAGTAAATTTTCCATTATCATTATCAAGAATCGATAATTACATTACAGTAAGATTTTATTCGGAGAACATAATGTTGCTGAACACCACAGGTTGGCACCAAGTGTCGTACAAAAGAATTGATATTCGGAAGACATAGTTTTTGGTCGAAAAATCTTGATCATAATCCAACCCTAACAAAACTTGCTTCTTATAAGAGTTCAATCCTTAAGTTCATGTATTCGATGAAGCCCGAAAATTGCTCAGCTCCTAATATACTATGTAACCTTAATCATTATTTCGTTCCATCTCCATCAGCTGCTGCATCAGGAATCAGTACTTCACTGAAACGGACTTCGTGTTTTCTCTTATCACTTGGTGCTTTAAGGCATTATCACAAGTACCACAGAAGACTTCCCCTGAAGCCTACGCAAATTATGCTTTACAAGGCACAGTTAACACGTTGCATCAAACATATAAATCATCATAGAACTATTTATATGGTTGGCTTAGGTTTTACTATTGTCCTAGTTAGCCTTTGGGAAACTGTACCTTACTCGAATCGCAAACACTTCGTTATAATTCCAGCTAGCAAAGACAAAAGTTTCGGAGATTATCTCTCTAAAATGGAGTATGTATATTATAAGATTCTTCCTTTGGATCATCCTCATAGTGTCCGAGTAAGATCAATCTCAAATAAGATACTTGAGGCATTACAAAGCGACTTGAAGATTAAACAAATGAATGATTTGGAATTTGGTTCAATGAATATTAATGGTAATTTTGATGAGAAGAAGCAAGTAAAACTGCCATGGTGGTGGCGAACTAAATTCTCCACTAGGCATTTGGAGGGACTCAACTGGGAGGTTGTTGTGTCGGATGAATATTACTCTGATAATGCCCATGCCCAACCGGGAGGAAGGATTGTGGTGCAGGAAGGTTTGCTTCAACGTTTCACGTCGGATGCAGAGATTGCTGCTGTCATTAGCCATGAGGTATCTAGGTTCATTCTCGTGCTCCACCTTTTTTAAATACTTCTCTAAAACACGTTTTTTCACTTCAATACGGTCTAGACTCTAGTTCAACCAACTGGAAACTGCAAGTTCAACCTATGTTTTGAAAAATATAAGTTCACAAGGGTAGCAAAAACATCAAACAGAATGCAAAGTTGTCCCAAATAAATATAACAAGATATAAATGATCGAGGACTAAAGCGAAACTGATCACTTTTCTTTGTTGTTGGATTAGGTTGGCCATGTTGTTGCAAGGCATACTGCTGAAAACTTTACAAAGAGGTTGTTGTTTGTTATTGGAATGTTGATCATTTTCCTTGGCTCTGCTGGGAGATCCCCTCCCCCTCATCCTCTGGGTAGACACAAGCTGGGAGAACTTATCCTCAATCCTGGCTGTCGGAGGTACATTATTTGTACATACATTCTATGTTAACGATTGTTAATTATAGTTATTCTGCTACACTTTGTAAATATGTTGCTAAATTTTAGTTATTTGATCTATTTTCAGAAGAGAGAAGGAAGCAGATTATATTGGGATGCTTCTGATGGCATCAGCTGGCTATGATCCTCGTGTGGCACCTAAGATGCATGAAATGCTTGACAACAATAAAGATTCAGATTCGAAATATAGTGCTTTATTCTCAACCCATCCATCTGGTAAAAAGAGATCTGAGGCGCTATTAAAACCAAAAGTGATGAAAGAAGCAATGACCAGATTTTCGAAAGCCACTCAGAGACAATTATGTACGGATTAAGGTATGTAAGGTTTATAAGACCCTTTTTTACCAAGCTCTATGACTTGTATAAATCAAGAATTCTTAGTTACAATTTTCAGACTTCTTGGCAATTTACTTGCTTGGGGATTTCTAGTATTATTACGCATTGAATTTACTATTTTTAATTCATATTTCTTTGCTAGGGCTCGGAGGGGTTGATGTATGTTGATGTTGATGGAGAGAAGCTGGACATGAGACAAGAAGTTACATACAAGTTTTAATATAGTTTTCCTATTTTTGTTCAAAAAAAATATATAGTTTTCCTATTTCAAATTTTAATACTGCTCAATATTTTTGTTACATTTTATTTTCTATGCGGTTTGAATAACTAACACATGTTTGTGTCAGTTGGGCTTTGTTGAATGATCTGATATAAGAAAAAGGTAATGTATGCTGGAAAAATTAATCAATATATATATTTTATTAATGTTATGGGCAAAATTTGTCCACCGCATTTCTCGGCCTCCCTGTAATCAATGGCGTCACTCACTATAGTCAATTTAGGCTACATGTTGAAATCGACCTAGGTTAGATGTTGCATAAGAAAGAAGATTAGTAGGGCCAAACTCATATCATACATATAAAGAAGAAAAGCTCAAGAGGATACATCTATTGGGCCTAGCCCACGTCCATGGGAAGCGTCGCCTCTCCCTGATGCGTCGCCCACGAACTAACTAGCAAGGAGACAACTTTTACTATCGGGGAAAAATTGTATAACTCGGGACGTATACAAGGACAACCTCGCCCACCTATAAAGAGTGTCGCCTTATGTGAAGCATTATGCAGGATATGAAGCCTAGGTTATCAGCTTAGAAAGACCTCTCATCTCTAAAAAGACCTTGCCTTCTGGAAGTAGCCTCTCATAATTGTGGGAAGCCTCACCTGTAAACTATTTACCAAGGAGATAGCTACAATTATCAGAGAAGAAATGTGTAACCTCGCCCCCCGGTGGGGAATCACCCTCCGCATGAGCATTATACGGGATATGGAACCTCGTCCTCCGGAATCAACCTCGCCCACCAGTGGGGCATCACCCTCCGCAGGAGCATTATACGGGATAGGGAACCTCGTCCTCCGGAAGCAACCTCGATCGCTTGGAATTTAAGGATGGGGGAATCTCCCCAAACGAACATATGGAGTACACTGAACACTTGGGTCATACCCATGTCATCTATTTTACATCTACTTTAACTGCTTTGGAAGAGGACTAGACCCCATCTAGGCAAGTAGGAATCGCTCTACTAGGGGGGTCGAAGGGCGTCGCCCCTTAGTACTCTCAAGGCTAGTCTTTTAATTAGTTATTCTTCTCTGTGGTTCAAGGTGAGCGTTGACTCCGATGATCTCAGATCAATGACTTAACCGCCACGCTTCGATAAAATAGCTTGTAATATCCCGTAATTTTTAGATTAATAATAATAAAAGTGTAATAGAAAAAAGGATTAAAATTGGAAGAATAATAGGATTTAGAATTGAATTAGATTGATGGACCTAAAATATGGATCAGATTTGGATACAATTAACTTGTAGGTCTGGAGTTAGGGTTTTGTATCGTTATATAAACATCTTATTCTTCTTCTCCATCTTTTTAATTAAAATTCGTAGGTGTATTTCATACACAAATCAGCAGTCTTAGAAAATTCATAGATAATTCATCATAAGTCAGAATTCGTTGATTCTGGACTTTTAGGAAATGTCTTTTCGTTATCTACAACTTCTGTGATTTAATTTTTTTAAGAAAACATCGTTTACAGGGTCAAAAAGGTTAAATACAGATCTGGTTAAATACAACTTCTATGATTTAAGTTTCCGATCGATTTTCCTAGTGTTTTCGAAATTATGTTTATATATGTATATTTGTTTATCAAATCTTGGGCTAAGTAAGTATATTTTGAAGCTATATGCATTATTTGATATGTGTTATGTGTAATCAATAGTCTTGAGATTCTGATTTGTGTCATGATTTGTGAAAATATCAAATAAGAATAAGGACCCAGTCACCGGGTTGTAGTGACAGTTTTCTGAAAATTTAGGACCGTTATCACCGGGTTGTAGTGGTCGTGGCATGAATTGTGGGTTTCAAGTTATTGTTGTTTATGTGGTTATTGTGTCGTATTATATCGAATAAGAATATGAAAGTGTATTGAAGTTATTATTTTGTATATCGTTATCGTATTCTTCTAAATATGTATACATATTATTTGCCCAACTAGTTGAATCAATTGGTTTCTTGCTGGGTTGTATAGCCCATTACTTACAATTTTCAGGTTTGAGCTAAGATCGAGTTGGATATCATTGGAGTTCGATGAGCTTAGGTTCAGAGTAGTTTGGCTTTCGGATCATCATTAGTTGCGCTTTTGTAATAGATATTTTGTAATTGAACTTTTGTCACGCTTCCGTCTGTAATTGTCATTGTATAGTGTTTTATTTTAGTTTTAATTTTGAATAATAGTCCATAGTTGGACTGTGAAAGCCCATGATGACGTACTAAAGGCGGTGGCCCCGGTCCTTTGAGCCTTTTAAAGAAGGAAACCTAGCTCATATGGATTACTTGCTCTCCTCCAAGAACTACGTTTGGTTTGATCCCTATAAATAAGGTATGTATGCACATTGTATGGCACGATGCGATCTAGTGAACATGAGAGAATTCAATATTCAACCTTAATATATATATATATATATATAACAAATGTAATATAATTTTATATAATTATTAATAAGTAACTAACTAACTGTCTTTTTAATGACATTGCCTGTTTTATATTTTTTAACTAAAACAACTCATATTCGAATTAAAAATAACACGGACAAAATATAGATATAATGAAAATATTATTATATTAAACTTATAAAATCCATGTTTAATATAATTGTTTATAACATACAATTTAAATAAGATAGTTAATAAAAAAATAAAAGTAATAAGATACATTAGAAGAAACTCGGTACATTATAGAGCACATATTTTGTTATTTACACTTTAGTCACTTTTAGATTTTTAAAGAGGAAATAAATACAAACCGTTAGATCTATTATTTAAAAATATTTTATATTTTAATATCTAAAATACTACTAAAGATTACGTCAAAAATTTCTTATTTTAAAATATTTATATTATTAGATATATATAAATCCAATTTATTATATACACAGATATATATATATCAATACTATTATATAATAGACGAAACATTAAAAGTTTGGTCGGTCGGTATGGTACGTTGTGATTTTACTTAATTGTCCTTTCTTAAATTCGTGTTTTTACTTAATTAACCTTACTTATTTATAGAAATATATTATTAAATAATAATATTATCTATTTATAACCAATTACCTTTTTCACCTAAAATACATTATTTTTTTTATTTTTTCTAACAAATTCCCCTACTTTTTCAAATATATCACGGGCAATTACCTTTTTTAACTAAAACATGTTAGTTTTTTTATTTTTCCTTACTAAAACTCTTCATTTTCCAAAAATATCACGGACACACCTTTAGTTATTTATTTTTAAACATAATATTAGAATTATTTTTTAAAAAGTTTACCTATTTTAACATGCCTACTTATTTTTCTTAAAAAA
This sequence comes from Heracleum sosnowskyi, assembly GCA_030848705.1. NCBI lineage: Eukaryota > Viridiplantae > Streptophyta > Magnoliopsida > Apiales > Apiaceae > Heracleum > Heracleum sosnowskyi. The sequence continues at coordinate 33,830,437 of CM061235.1, read as the reverse complement.
TGCAATTACTAAAAATATTAAAAATATAAATAATCAAATACCTATTTATAACCAATTACCTTTTCAGGTAAAACACATTATAGATTTTTTCTAACAAAGTCCCTCATTTTGTAAATATATCACGGGAAACTGTCTTTTTCGATTTACTTTTTCTATTTTTCTCGCTAAAATCCATTCTTTTTCTAAAAATATCACGGACAAACCCTTTACTTATTTATTTTAAAACGTATTTAAATAATTTAAATAATTAAATTTTAAAACCTCATTTCCCAAAAATATCACGGGCATTTATCTTTTTAAACTAAATATATGTTACATTTTTTATTTTTCCATACTAAAACCCCTATTTTTCCAAAATTTAACGAGCAAACCCTTACTTATTTATTTTAAAATATATTTTAATATTTTTAATTAATTAAAAGTGTTTAAATATTTTTACATGCATACTTATTTTTTTTAAATACAATTAAAAAAATAATAATAAAATAATAATTAACAATCCGTGCATCGCACGGGTTTTAAGCTAGTGTATATATATATATATATATATATATATATATATATATATATATACTAGCTTAAAACCCGTGTGATGCACAGTTTTCTTTAATATTTTATTATTTTTATTTAGATTTTTGTAATTATATTTTTTTGATGAAATTTTAATATATATTTATATGTGTATATAATAAATTCGATTTATATATCTAACAATATAAGTATTTTAATTTAATAAATTGTTGATATAATCTTTAGTAGTATTTTAGATATTAAAATAGAAAAATATTTTTAAATAATATAGTTAACGGTTCATATTTATTTGCTCTTAAAAAATCTACCACTGACTAAAGTGCAAATAACAAAATATGTGTCCTGTAATGTGCCGAGTTTTTTTTAACATATGCTATTACTTTTTTTTTTTTAATTAATTATCTTATTTAAATTGAATATTATAATTCGAATATGAGTTGTTTCAATTAAAAATTATAAAACAGACAAAATCCTTAAAAAGAGAGTTAGTTACTTATTAATAATTATATAAAATTATGTTACATTTATATATATATATATATGTGTGTTGCCCGTGTTACTTTTAGAAAATTAGTTGTTTAAATTAGAAAATAGAAAATTATATTACCTTTCTATATATATGTTGCTCGTGTTACTTTTAGAAAAAATTAGTTGTTTAAGTTAGAAAAAATAAAAAAGGTTATGTGTTAAATTGAAAATGGTAAGTGGTTATTTATTAATAATTATATATAACAATATTACCGTTACATATTTATTTTGTAAGTGTTATGTTTTGAACATGAGTTGTTTTAGTTAAAAAATGTAAAACATATAATGTGTTTTAGCCGGTGTTGTAAAAGCGGGAATCGGAGTTAATCGGTGAAGGCAGGGATTAATCGGGTAATTGGGGATTAATAAGAATGATTAATCGGGTCATTAATCGGAATAAATTTAATAATATTTTTTATATACAATTATATTCATATATATAATTGTTTCGTTATTTCAACTAAACATATGTTATTATCATATATTTATGCAAATATGTTAAAAATATTATTAAATTTTAATAAATAAAATTTTGAAGGTTTAACTTTTTAATTAGAGATCAATTTAAGAGCAAAAATTAAGCGAATTTACGATTTAGGCATCTAAAATTATAATTACATGTACAAAAATAATGTTTTTTAAATATTATTAAATTTTAATAAATAAAATTTTGAAGGTTTAACTTTTTAATTAGAGATCAATTTAAGAGCAAAAATTAAGCGAATTTACGATTTAGGCATCTAAAATTATAATTACATGTACAAAAATAATGTTTTTTCCTATCATTTAATCAAGTTTCTACATTTTAAATTTCTAATTATTTTTTTAAATTTTAAATATTTTGTTTAATAATTAGCCAGATTTTTCACCGATTAATCCGATCGATTTTTAGAACACTGGTTTAGCTGAAAAATGTAATCAGTTATAAATATGTAATAATATTACCATTATATATATATATATATATTACCTATTTTATTTTAATAAGATTAGTTGTTTTAGTTAGAAAAATAGATAAATTGGTTATATATAACTGATTTTAGCTGAAAACAACAATTGGTTATAAATAAATTGGTTATATATAGGCCCGACCCAAATTATATAGGTCCGGCCCAAATACCGACCAACCGACCAAAAATTTTAATGTTTCGTCTTAATAATATAGTATCGATATAAATATTAAAATTTAATCAAATAATATATAATTACAAAAATATAAATAAAAAATAATAAAATATTAAAGAAACTCGTGCATCGCACGGGATATAAACTAGTATATATATATATATATACTATTATATTAAAGACGAAACATTAAAAGTTTTTGTAGTCTGTTTGTAGTCGATTTGTAGTCTGGTCCTCCATAGTTTGGTCATCCAATCTCTAACCGTTAGATCTTTTAAATTAAATTAATGAGATTCATTGGATATAATACTAAATATTTTTTGATATGTTGTGATTTTACTTAATTGCCCTTACTTAACTGTACTTCATATTTTTACTTAATTATCCTTACTTATTTATAAAAAATATTATTAAATAATAATATTACCTAACCTAAAATATATTACTTTTTTTATTTTTTCTGAAAAATTCCCTTACTTTTCCAAAAATATCACGGGCAATTATCTTTTTTAACTAAAACATATTTGATTTTTATTTTTGCTTACTAAAACCTCTCATTTTCCAAAAATTTCACATACAGTTTCATTTTATTAAAATAAAATAATAAAATAATAATTGTTAATAACTAACCAATTACCTATTTTAGCCAAAGTGTATATTCTTTTTTATATTTTCTAACTAAAAGTTTTACTTTTCTATTTTTTCTAACTAAAACCTCTCATTTTCCAAAAATATCATGGGTAGTTCTTTTTAATGAAATAAAATAATAATATTTATAATTACTAATAATTAACCGATTAGCTTTGTGTTTCCAAAGCGTATATTCTTTTTTATATTTTCTAACTAAAATTTTTCCCAAGTAAAATCTCACATTTTTCAAAAATATCACAAGCAATTTCATTTAGTAACATAAAATAGTAATATTATAAATACTAATAATTAACCAATTATCTTTGTTAACCAAAACGTATATTCTTTTTTATATTTTTTTAACTAAAATTTCTCCTTTTCAAAAATTATCGCAGACGACATCTATCTATACTATACTATTATATTAACTCCTTGTATATAATAAGCGTAAGGGAGATCTTATCCAAAACTTTGGTCGGTCACTGTACTACCAAAAGTATATGATCCGTTGGATTATAAAACTATAAATATTCAAATAGATGAGGACCGTTAGATATAATATTAAAAATTGTATTTGATTAATAATAGGATAGTATTTAAATACTAAAAGGTGTATTTTGATAATTTAAACCAATTATAAATCGGTTTTCTATATTGAAATAGAAATCTTTATGTAAAAAATCGTAATTATCTTTTCTCTTTAGTTTATGGATAGTTCCAGTTACATAATAATTATTAAACCATCATTAAATTAAAGATAATTTTGTTAGCTTCGCGTGGGCTGTAAAATTGTTAAAATCTGTTGTCTAAAACTCAAGATAGAGCCCAAACAGTAAAGTGATTATCTAAATTTTAATAATTTTTTTTTAATTTAAACCAATTATAAATAGGTTTTCTATATTGAATAAAATCTTTATGTAAAAAATCATAATTATATTTTCTCTTTAGTTTATGGATAGTTTCAGTTAGATAATAATTATTAAACCATCATTAAATTAAAGATAATTTTGTTAGCTTCACGTGGGCTGTAAAATTGTTAAAATCTGTTGTCTAAAACTCAAGATAGAGCCCAAACAGTAAAGTGATTATCTAAATTTTAATAATTTTTTTTATTATTGTAGCACCAATTTAATTTTTTTCCTAATTCTTTTAAATTTATAAATTCTATGTTTATTTCAATAAAATATTAAAATCAATTTAAGAAAAAATTAAAATCAATGTGGTCCGTGTACGACCACTATACGACCAAATTAATTATTACCGTTAGATCTTAAATAGATCGATGAGAATTGTTAGATATAATATTAAAAAGTGTATCTGATTAATAATAGAATTATATTTAAATACTAAAAAGTGTATTTTGATAATTTACAATTTTTCTATGTAAAAATTCTTAAATATCTTTTCTCTTTAATTTATGTATAGTTCGAGTTAGATAATAATTGTTAAACCAAATATCAGATAACAATTCATATCGATTACAATATTAAAATTATCAATATAATGCTCATGTATATCATATAACAATGATACATGTGGACCCTGCGTTATAAGAGACTTAGAATAACTCATGTACATTACTAAATTTAAACATTTTTTTTCTGAAGGAGCATAACAATTTGATTAATCCAAATTATAATTATATTATTTTACATATAACAAACATAAAAGGATAATATCAAAATATTATTAAAATATTGAGGGTTTCATATTCATAAACAATAATTTTGAATATAATACTTAACCATCTTTTCTTTTCGGTTTATGGGTAGGTCAACTGGTCAAGTTAGATAATAATTATTAAATCATCATTAAATTAAAGATAATTTCGTTAGTTTCACATGGGTTGTAAAATCGTCAAAATTCAATTTCTAAAACTCAGGATAGAACCCAAATAGTAAAGTAAGTATCTAAATTTTAATAAATATTATTTTATAATTGTAGCGCCAATTTATTTATTTTTCCACTAATTCTTTTAAATATAGAAATTTTATCTTTTTTTCAATAAAGTATTAAAATAAATTAAGAACAAATTCAAATCGATAAAGACTATAATAATATGAGAGTAAAATTTTATATAATCATAACATAATTTTTATTCTGTTTAATAATTTTAAAGTAATAATATATTTTAAAATTTTATATACACTATAAATAAAACCGAAACATTAAAAATAAAAGCAGTTAGTAAGATATTTATATCAGTATGTACTTGATATCCTTATTATATTAAACTCTTTTATATAATAAGCATAATAGAGATTTATCCAAAATTTTGATCGTGACAACCAAATTAATAAGGACTATTAGATCTTAACTAGATAAATGAAAATCGTTTGATCAAATATTAAAAAAAATGTATTTTATTTATAATAGGATTATATTTAAATTCTAAAAATTGTATTTTGATAATTTAAACCAAATATACCAAATATAAATAAGTTTTCTATATTAAATAGAATTCTCCATGTAAAAAATTCGTGACTTTCTTTTCTCTTCCATGGACAATTCCAGTTAGATAAAAATTGTTAAACCATCTTTTAATTAAAAATAATTTAATTATGGTGTAAAATCGTTAAAATCTGATTTTTAAAACACAAGATAAAGCCCAAATTAGTAAAGTGAGTATTTTAATTCTAATAATGATTATTATGTCATCATTATTTTAACGCCAATTTAATTACGAGGATAAAATTTAAATCAACAAAGAATATAATAATACGAGGATAAAATTTTATAAAATTGTGCATATTTTTTTATCCTATTTTATTAAGTTATAGATCATAACTAATCAAATATAATTTATTATTAAATAATAAATTATACGCAAATGGTGATTTTTATTTATAAGCACTCATAGAGACCTAATTTCATTATTAGCAGGACTATATTCATATTAAAAAAAACCGTATTTTGAAATTGTAGACTCATCTACAGAATACACCTAACTTTTTTAACCTATATACATCGTAAATTATTAAATTCGAAACTTTAAAAGTTTGTTAATCAATTAGTATAGTACTTTTTTGAAAAATCGTACTTTACAAAAATTATTATCAAATAACCAATGTTTGAAAAAAAAATGAAAAAAATTCTTTTTTTTCAAAAAAAACCCTGTAAATTTTAATATGTTGTTGGTAGATTCAAATCTTAGATCATTCTACATGATAATTTTACTGTTATATGTAATGTTTCTCAACAATTTAATTTGAAAGATCCAACAATTATGGATTGAGTGATCAAACAAAGCGACCACACTTATAAGAAAGATTTCATTATTTAGTGTTTAATATAATAACATAGATATTTACGGGATATACTATAAGAAAATGAATTTTATACAGAATTTTGATCGTCACGGTGTACTACTTTAAAAGAAGAACTATTACAAAAAAATATATTTTTTAATTGATAATTTAGTTTCTCAAAAGTTCAAAGTTCCCGCATCATTAACATATTACAAAAAAAGAGTATATTATATTTTAGTAATAAATATTTAAAAAAATTAAAAATTAAAAAAAATTATAATTATTAAGAAAAATTAATGATGTTATCCTAGTAGTTTGGTCATAAATACCGCCAAAACATTCTCAACCGTTAGATTCAATACTTTTAAAAATAGATGATCAAGATTATATCATATAAAAAGAAATTATTATCTAAAAATGATATAAGTTAAAAGATATTATATTAGGATTGGATTTTCCAAAAAGTTAAAACATAAAAATAGTTTTAATTAAATAAGGAAACCCATTTATAACCAAAATAATAAAAATTGTTTAATCTTAAATAGATATGTTAAAACCGTTAGATTTAACATTAAAAACTGTATTTGGTTCATAAAGTTTATTTTAATAATCTAAACTACATATAAGTAGATTTCCTAAATCGAATAGAATTCTCAACATTAAATTTCGTCACTTTATCCTCTTTTTAGTTTTATAATAGTTTTTAATTGAAAAAAAAACTATTAAACCACAACTAAATTAAAGATTATTTTGTGAATTTTATGTGAACCGTAAAATTGGCCAAATCTAACTTTTATAACTCAATATAAACAAATATTAAATTGAGCGTGTAAAATGTAACAAATATCAAATTCTTAACTATAATTTTTTTGGCTAAATCTTTTTTAACAATAATTTAATCATGTAAACTAATAACTTTTAAATATTAAAATATTCATAAATAAATACAATTATAAATATTAAAAAAACAATCGTGTGTTGCATCGTAATAAAAATATAATTATAAACAGAATAATTATAAATAAAATTTAAGTAACCGTGCATCGCACGGGCTATAAGCTAGTATATTATATAATAGCCGAAACATTGAAAGTTTTGGTCAGTCGGTCGGTCGGTATTTGGGCCGGACCTATATATAATTTGGGTTGGGTCTATCTATAACCAATTACTATTTATAACCAAAACACATTACCAATTTTATATATTTTTCTAACCAAAACAACTAATCTTCTAAAAATAAAATAGGTAATATATATATAAAATGGTAATATTATTACATATTTATAACCGATTACCTTTTTCAGCTAAAACACATTATTTGTTTTACATTTTCTAACTAAAACAACCCATCTTCTAAACATAACACATGGAAAATAAATATGTAATGGTAATATTGTTATATATAAGTATTAATAAATATTCACTTATCCTTTTCAGCTAAACACATAACCTTTTTTATTTTATTCTAACTTAAACAACTAATTTTATAAAAGTAACACGAGAAACATATATATATATATATATATATATATATATATATATATATATATATAGGTAATATAATTTTATATTTTCTAATTTAAACAACTAATTTTCTAAAAGTAACATGGGCAATATATATATATATATATATATATATCAATACTATTACATAATTACATAATAGACGAAACATTAAAAGTTTGGTCGGTCGGTATGTTACGTTGTGATTTTACTTAATTACCCTTTCTTACATTCGTGTTTTTACTTAATTAACCTTATTTATTTATAGAAATATATTATTAAATAATAATATTATCTATTTATAATCAATTACCTTTTTCACTTAAAATACATTTTTTTTTATTTTTTCTAACAAATTCCCCTACTTTTTCAAATATATCACGGACAATTACCTTTTTAAACTAAAACATGTTAGTTTTTCTATTTTTCCTTACTAAAACCCCCCATTTTCCAAAAATATCACGAACAAACATTTAGTTATTTATTTTTAAACCTAATATTATAATTATTTTTTTAAAAGTTTACCTATTTTAACATGTATACTTATTTTTCTTAACAAATGCAATTACTAAAAATATTAAAATATAAATAATCAAATACCTATTTATAACCAATTACCTTTTCATCTAAAACACATTATTGATTTTTTCTAACAAAGTCCCTCATTTTCTAAATATATCACGGGAAATTACCTTTTTCAATTTACTTTTTCTATTTTTCTCACTAAAATCCATTCTTTTTCTAAAAAAATCATGGACAAACCCTTTACTTATTTATTTTAAAACGTATTTAAATAATTTAAATTATTAAAATTTAAAACCTCATTTTCCAAAAATATCACGGACATTTACCTTTTTAAACTAAATATATGTTACATTTTTTTATTTTTTCATACTAAAACTCCTCCTTTTCCAAAAATATAACAAGCAAACCCTTACTTATTTATTTTAAAATCTGTTTTAATGTTTTTAATTAATTAAAAGTGTTTAACTATTTTAACATGCCTACTTATTTTTTTAACAAATACAATTAAAAAAATAATAATAAAATAACAATTAACAATCCGTGCATCGCACGGGTTTTAAGCTAGTATATTATATAATAGCCGAAACATTGAAAGTTTTGATTTTTGATTTTCGATTTTCTCACATATATAACATAACTACAAACTCTTTTAAATATACTCTACTTAGAATTTAAAAACACGACCTTTTTTTAGAAAATATTTATATTTATATTTATATATATTACAACAAAATATATTGATAATTTTGACGGTTATCTTGATTGACATGCTTACTAAGATAATAAACTTTTATAAAATCTATAAGTTTTTTTAGATTTAAAGTATTAAAGTAGTACTTTTAATTCTTTTTAAAAAGGTAGCATTTTCAGAAGTATTAAAATCTCAAAAAATTTAAAAGTAAATTTCAAAATTAATATTAAAGTCGTCCGTGCTTTGCACGGGTTATAGGCTTATATTGAAGATGAAACATTAAAAGTTTTGTAGTCGGTTTGTAGTCTGGTCCTCATAGTTCGGTTACTCAATTCACAACCGTTAGATCTTTTTGATCAAGTCGATAAGAACCGTTGGATAAAATCCTAAAAATTATTATATAGATTACCTTTTTTATTTTTTTAAATTAAAATATCTTATTTTCCAACCGGTTACCTTAATAAAATAAAATAATAATAATCTTATAATTACTAATAACTAACCGATTAGCTTTTATAGGCAAATCATATATTTTTTTTGTACTCTCTAACCTAAATTTTTTCTTACCTAAAAGCTCTCATTTTCCAAAAAAATTCAATAAAATAAAATCTATACATTCTTATAATAGACTAGACGAAACATTAAAGTTTAGTCGGCCGATACAAATTTTTGTAATTCATGTTTTACTTAATTACCCTTATTTATCAATAAAAAAATATAATTAAATAGTAATATGACCTATTTATAACTAATTAAAATACATTACTTTTTTTAATTTTTCTAACAAAATTCCCGATTTTTCCAAAAATATCACGGACAATTACCCTTTTCAACTAAAAATGTATCTCTTTCTATTTTTTATTACTAAACCCCCTCATTTTTCCAAAAATATTTGTCATTCCAATTTATTTTAAAACTTATTTTAATGTGTTTAATTATTTAACATAATTTACATATTTTAACTTGTCTATTTATTTTTAAAAAAAACTTGTCTACTTATTTTTAAACAAATACAATTAATAAAATATTAAAATATAAATAATAAAATAACAACTATTAAAAACAATCCATGCATCGCGCTTTTTAATATCAAGGAACTTTTCGGAGATCAGAATAGGGTTGCTAGGCAATTACCATTGAAATCTCTAATGAACACTCAGATGGATGAAGGAACACCTGTAAGGGACCATGTTCTTTTAATGATGTCTCGTATAAATGAATTGGAGGTCCTTGGTGATGAGATTGATGCGGAAACTCAAATCGATATCATCCTTATGAGTTTGCCCATAGGTTTTGAGCATTTCCGCTTAAATTACAACATGAACAAGAGGTCGTATAGTCTTGCGGAACTTTTGACAGAGCTTCAAGCAGCTGAAGGATTGTTTCAGCAGAATGTTCAAGTGAATGTGGCTGAGAAAGGTTCTTCTTCTAAACCGAAAGGCAAGAAAAAGAAGAAAAAGGCTCAGAACAGAAAGTTGTGAAACCATTGGGAGTTCAGAATGCTGTGAAGATGCCTAAGGGTAAGTGCTTCAGGTGCAAGCAGTCGGGTCACTGGAAACAAGATTGTCCTCTTTCTAAGAAGAACAAAACTGGTATGTCTCTTTCTCTAGTTACAGAAACATATATAACGGCTATATATACGAGCACTTGGTGTGTAGATACAGGAGCCACTGACCATGTTTGTAATTCTATGCAGGGGTTCCAGCAATCCAGAATGCTTAGAGATGACGAGATATATGTGTTCATGGGTGATGCTACGAAAGTAGTAGTAAGAGACAATACTTTATCTTTTGGTTGTAATAAGATTTTGGTTTTGAATAATTGTCTTTATGTACCTTCTTTTAGAAGGAATTTGATTTCGGTTTCTAAACTTGCTTTGGATAGTTACAATGTTTGTTTGGATCGTAATGTTTCTATTATGATGAATAAACAAGTTATATGTTCTGGTACATTGCAAGACAATTTGTACATTATTAATCCTAGACAACCTGCACTGCAACTGCAACATATGGTATTAAATAACACATCTTTTATCACTAATAAAAGAAAGGAACCTTCTAGTTTGAACCAAACACTTCTTTGGCACTTAAGATTAGGTAGTAGACGATAGTAGACGGGCCTTTAAGCTCATTGGCAGTGGAGCCATTTCCAGTATGTGAATCCTGCTTGGAAGGTAAAATGACTAACAAGCCTTTTAAGGCAAAGGAGAATAGAGCTAAAGATGTGTTAGAGTTGGTTCATACTAATTTATGTGGACCTATGAATATCAAAGCAAGAGGTGGTTATGAGTATTTCGTCACTTTCATTGACGATTATTCTAGATATGGGTAAATTTACTTGTTGCGCTGTAAGTCTGAGTGCTTTGATAAATTCAAGGAGTACAAAGATAAAACGGAGAAACGAATTGGTAAAAGTATCAAGTCACTACGATCAGATCGTGGTGGAGAATACCTGCTTGGAGAATTTAGGGAATATTTATCAGAACATGGGATCATATCCCAGTTGTCTGCACCTAGCACACCCTAGCAGAACGGTGTAGTAGAGAATCTATCAAAATAGAAAAGTGTGATTACAATCAAGACAGAACATTGAACACAAGACAGAAAAGAAAGAAAACATAACATTCAAAGCTCTCTACCTATACTTCATCTTCAACTGTCAAAGCTTAAATTCTGCCAGAGGATTTAATTCTTGTATTGTTCTTAATATTTAATCCATAAGAATTGTATCTCTTGTACTGCTTTGACAATCTAGCGGATCATAATCCCTAGAAATTATATCGAACTACTTTTTAGTATTCGATCCTTTTTATTACAAAAATAGATAAATTCATGTCGAATTTATTCTAGGTTTGTTTTATCAAGAACTTTGTAATCTGTAATCTAACACTCCTCAAGTTTAATATAAGTTATATTTAACTTGAATATTGTTTCAGTTTATTCCGCAGTAATTTGTTCTTATTTTGTTAAATCTTCAAACGAACAAATTCGATTAAACAGTATTGTTTGTATTCAACCCCCCTTCTACAAACATATCAGGACCTAATAATTGGTATCAGAGCCTTTTGATTGATATACAAATCAAAGATCCATTTTTTGTGATTTTTTCTTAAACTCTGAAATTCTTATTATTCATTAAAAATCTCAAAAATGTCTACAACTCAGAAAGTTGGTACAGTAAAGATTCCCATGTTCAGTAAGGAGCATTATCCTATGTGGAAGAAGAAGATGCTCATGTTTCTTCAAGTGGCAAATGTTAAATATCTTAGAGTGTTGAAGAATGGTCCTAAACTTCCTATGATTGTGGAGGAAGAGCAGATAGAGAATAATGTTGTTACTAGAGCTGCTAGGATGTACCCTAAGGATCCCAAGGACTACACAGCTGATGAGAAAGAGGATGCTACCCTGGATGCCTGTTTACAGTTGATACTGGTTGATTGTCTTGATCCTATCATGCATAATCATGTTCTAAACTATGTTACTGCAAAACACATTTGGGACACAATAGAGATAATCAATGAGGGGACAGAGGAAGTCAGAGAGAATAAGTTGGAAATTCTCACGTCTTCATATGAGCATTTCAGATCAAACCCTGGTGAAGGTATCTCTGAGGTTTTTGAGAGATACAACAAATTGATAAATGATCTGAATCTCAATGGAAAGCACTATACTATCAAGGAGATTAAAAAGAAGTTCCTCCTGACACTTCCATCTCATTTGGAGCACAGAATATCTACAATCAGAGAAGCAAGAGATCTTGGAGAGATTTCTTTGGAAAGACTTTATGGTGTTCTGAAGACCTATGAGCTAGAGCAGATTTAGCAAAAGGAGATATATGGAACTGGTAAGATAGTTAGTACTTCTACTGCATTGACAACAGAAGTCCCACAGAAACTGGAAGTGAAGGTTGTTCACTCTTCCAGTTCTGACACGGATGTTATTGTAGCTGAATATGGCTTAACATCCAATGATCAATCTGGTGGTGACTTCTATTCTTTGAAAGAACTTGATCAGCTGAAGGATGGTGATTTGGCAATGATAGTGAGGAAGTTTGGCAAATTCAGATTCAGAAGGAATCCCAATCTTAAGTTCAAGCCCAGGTTTCAGAGAGGTGGTTCTTCATCTACAAATAGCACAAGGGGTGGCTATAAAACTAGAACCGTGGAAAGAAGCACAATCAGGTGCTACAATTGTAATGAGTTGGGTCACTTTGCTACAGAATGTAAAAAGCCAAAGCAAGTGAGAAGGAACTCATTTGATTCTAGCAAGAAGAATAAGATTGGGAAATCTTATGTTGCCGAGGGAGAGAGTTGGGATGATACTGATAGTGATGAAGAAGCTAGTGAAATTGGAAACCTAGCTTTAATGGCAAGTGAGGCAAGCACTTCATCATCATTCATGTCAGAGGTAAAGTTTACTGATACTGAAATGATCTATCATCTTAGTACTACTGTTTCTTGTGCACATAGAGAAAATGATAGAATAATTCTTTTGAACACAGCTCTTGAAAAAGAGGTAAAAGAATTAAAACTTGTGCATGTTAATCAGGATGAACTTACTAAGAAAATAGCATTTCTTGAGAATAGGGTTAAATATTATATTTAACTCGAAACCATTCTTAAGGGTCAGATCAGTGAACTTAAAATCAAGGCTAATGCTTACTATAACTCTTGTAAGACTGCTAAAGAAATCATCAATAAACAAAGTATTGGTCATACTATAGGAATAGGGTATGACTATAATGAGTCTATTGGTGAATTAAGCATAAACACCCCTAATAGAGTCAGTGTTGAAGAAAGGGGTGTACCATATGTTCTTAAAGTTATTAAAACACCTTTCTTTAAAGAATCCTTGGCAGGACCTCTGAATGAAGATTCTATCATTATTCAAGAGGAGATGTGTATTGAGGATCTTGCTTTTGAACTTGATCAGTCCAACAAGTGTATGTCTGAGAAACCAGTCAAAGTTGTTTCAGCAACGGAGACTAAGTCAGATATTCATAAAGTGGATCAAAACAACTGTAGAACCAACATGCCTGCTGTTAATCTTTCTCATAAAGCATGTGGTGTGGTTAATTGCATGTCTTGTGCTTTCAATGTTATGTATGCTTATTTCAATAGTAAGCATGTATCTGATAATAAGACTGCTCCACGTCAACATGTTAATAATAAGAAGCATGTTAGATCTAAGACTAATAGTCCTCCAAAGACTAGAGTGGATCCATTTATCCCTAAGCCTACTCAGAAATGTGTTAAGGCTGGCTATAAATGGAAACGCTCTTTTGTGAAAGAGGTTTATGTAGTTAAAGTTAAAAATGTTGTTTTGCCTGACAAATGTCAGTTCTTTAAATATGTCGGACCCAATCAAGTTTGGGTTCCGAGGAAAGACTAATCTATTTGATATTGCAGGGTGTGGCACAGGTAAACCGTGTTATGTGGATTCTGGACAGTGGATGTTCAAGGCATATGACCGGAGATAGAGCCATGCTATCAAATGTGGTTGAGAAAGCTGGCCCAGATGTTACCTTTGGAGATAACGGCAAGGGTATTACCAGAGGATATGGCTGTTTGGAGTTTGGAAATGTTATCATTCAAGATGTATCTATTGTGGAAGGTCTGAAGTTCAATCTTCTCAGCATCAGTCACTTATGTGACAGAGGATATGTTGTTTCCTTTGAAAGAGAGAAGTGTCAGATCCTTCACAAGAAGAATGGAAAGCCTGCTCTTCAAGGAGTAAGGAAAGGTGATTTGTTCATAGCTGATCTGCACTCTGGATCCAAAGATGAAGTTACTTGTTTTTATGCTAAAGCTTCATCAGATGAAAGTTGGCTATGGCACAAGAAGATGTCTCACCTTAACTTCAAAACCATGAACTCTTTAGTAAAGAGGGAATTGGTGAGAGGTTTGCCTCAGATGGAATTTACACATGAAGGACTGTGTGAGGCATGTCAGAAAGGAAAGTCAAAGAAAGCTTCTCACAAGGGCACTGACACATCATCAATAACTGAACCACATCAGCTACTGCACATGGATTTGTTTGGTCCAGTTAGTGTGATGTCCATGTCAAAGAAACAATATGCACTTGTGATTGTTGATGACTATTCCAAATATACTTGGGTTTTATTCCTACATTCCAAGGATGAGACCCCACAGATGGTGATTGATCATATAAAGTTGATTGAGCTAGATTCTAGATTCCCTGTTAGAGCTATAAGGTCAGATAATGGAACTGAATTCAAGAATGCAGTCCTAAATGACTTTTGTGCAGATAAAGGAATAACAAGACAGTATTCAGCCCCTAGAACTCCTCAACAGAATGGAGTGGTGGACAGAAAGAATCGTACATTGATTGAAGCTGCTAGGACTATGTTAAGTGAATCAAGACTTCCAATGTACTTTTGGGCTGAAGCAGCGAATACTGCTTGTTATACTCAGAATCGAACTTTAATCAACAAGGACTTAATGAAAACTCCTTATGAGATCATGAACAACAAGAAACCAACTCTCAAATACTTTCATGTATTTGGTGCTAAATGCTTTGTGCTTAAGGATGACAATGTTAAACGTGGCAAGTTTGAGGCCAAGGCACAAGAAGCTATTTTTATTGGTTATTCCAGAAGATCTTACAGGGTGTACTTGATTGATAGTCACCAAATGAAGGAAAGTGTCAATGTTACATTTGATGACACTAAGCTCCCTAGTATCCAAACAGAAGATTCATCTGAGAAACTGAAGTTTGATAACTTGCCAGACTCAGAATCAGATGATGAAGCTCCACCTGAGAATGTTGTTGGTAATGACAATAACAATGATGATAATGATCATGGTGGTGGTGGTGGAAACATTGGTAACAATGGAGATACCACCAACACTGGAAAAATTCATCAAGACAACCAAGCAACAACTCAGGGGGAGGAAATGAAGGGTCTACTAGTCATTCACAACACCAAAATGAATTTCAAGGCGAATCATCAAGATCAAATGTTCCAAGACAGACTGTATGGAATAGAGCTCATCCTTTTGAGCTGATCATTGGTGATCCAGGTGTTGGAGTTAGAACTAGAAGTGCTACTCAGAATGAATGTCATTATTTAGGGTTTCTATCTAAGATGGAGCCAAAGAAGACTGAGGAAGCACTGACTGGTCCTGATTGGGTGATTGCTATGCAAGATTAACTCAATCAATTTGAACAACAGCAAGTCTGGAAGCTGGTACCCAGACCAAAGAACAAGAAAGTAGTTGGTACAAGATGGGTATACATAAACAAGATAGATGAGGATGGCATTGTTACAAGGAACAAGGCAAGACTGGTTGCTCAAGGGTATTCACAAGCTGAAGGCATTGATTATGATGAAACCTATGCACCAGTGGCTAGGCTTGAGGCCATCAGGATGTTCTTAGCATTTGCAACTTACTCAAATTTTAAAGTCTATCAAATGGATGTTAAGAGTGCATTCCTGAATGGTGAGCTGGATGAAGAAGTATATGTGGAACAACTCCCTGGTTTTGAAAATTAGGAGTTGATGGATTTTGTGTACTTTCTCTTCAAGGCTATCTATGGTCTCAAACAAGCCCCAAGAAAATGGTATGACACTCTCTCTGGTTTTCTTTTAGAAAATGGTTTTGTTTGAGGTATCATAGACAAAACTCTTTTTTCAAAGAAACACAAAAGTGATATGATATTAGTCCAAGTATATGTGGATGACATCATATTTGGGTCTACTAATGATGATCTTTGTAAGAGATTTGCTAAGCTAATACAGAGTAAGTTTGAAATGAGTATGATGGGTGAGCTGAAGTTCTTTCTTGGATTACAAGTAAGTCAAAGGTCAAATGGTATATTTATTTGTCAATCCAAGTATCTCAAAGAACTCCTCAATAAGTATCACATGGAGGATTTGAAAGGCATATGCAATAGCCTATTTGTAATTCGAGGATTTTACTCAACTTAAACAAGAATGTAATAAGTAAATATTAGATTAGATGTCACAGGAATCTCAGAAGGTTTTATCAGTCAAGACAATAAAGTTTAAAGTCATTTACTGACTTGGAGTAATTCTACACTGGAAGAAGTTCATTTATTTGATCAAGCCTCAGTGAAGTATTCAAGAAAGTGGATCAATTTAAAGTGACAGAGATTTCAGAAGTGTGACAGGAAGCATACAGATTACAGAGTTTGTCAAAAGGATAAGAAGATGGACCACAACTTAAAGTCAAAAGATGAAGAACCGTCATTGAAGTTAGTCGCTCATGAACCAGACAGTACATCAAGTGTCAACATCAGTCAGTGGAAGTTTGTCATCAGTTTCAGTGGTTCTCAGATTTAGTATTAAATCTCTTTTAATTTATTCTATAAGTTAATTAATTTAATCTATAAATTAATTCCATCAGAATTAATTTATTCCTTAAATTAATTAAACTAGAAGTTAATTAATTTAAACTATAAATTAATTCCATCAGAATTAATTTATTCCTTAAATTAATTAATTTAATCTATAAATTAATTCACTCAGAATTAATTTATTTGTTAAATTAATTAATTCAATAAATTAAATTAGAATTAATTCTAAGCTAGTAGTACTATCAAAATACACTAGTAGTACTATCCTTGGTTAGTACTTTAGATAGTACTACCGAGAGTACTATTGGTATTAGATAGTTTATTAGCGTACATTTTGTAAGAAAAGAGGTGGAGTTGACTTTGGTTAACAAAAGGAAAAAGGCGTACATATTTGATTAGAAAGTGTATTAATTCTTATTTAATTTATTAAATAAGTTAATTAATTTAAACTATAAATTAATTCAATTAGAATTAATTTATTCCTTAAATTAATTAATCTATAAGTTAATTAATTTAATTGATAAATTAATTCAATCAGAATTAATTTATTCCTTAAATTAATTAAAACAATAAATTAAAATAGAATTAATATAATCCTAGAAGTACTATTAATTTGCTCTTGTAGTACTATTCTAAGTAGTACTACCGATAGTACTACCGTTGATTAGTTAAGTACTACCGATAGTACTTCTATTTCAAGATATAAATATGGCATACATTTTCCAAGTGGGGTAGAAGTGGTACACAACAAAAACAAGGCAGTACACAAAAAGAAAACAAAGAGAGACAGAAGCGATTACAACATTATATCTCCTTCAACTGCCGGCCATTGAAAGAAAAACAAGCAATTAATTTCTAGCTTTATTGTTAAATCTCAACAACTAGAATTAGTTTGCTTGTACTTGTTTGATTATCTAGCGGATCATTATCCCTAGAATTTGATCTCGAACTAGTTTTTACTATTCGATCTTTTTATTACAAAAATAGATAAATTCATGTCGAATTTATTCTAGATTTGTTTTAAATAGTTTGAGATTCAAACCTTGTAATCTGTACTGTATTTGCAACACCCTTCAAGTTTAATATATTTTATATTTAACTTGAATCTTGTTTCATTTTATTCTGCACTTATTTGTTCTTGAATTGTTAAATCACGAACCGAACAAATTCGATAAAACGGTACAGTTTGTATTCAACCCCCCTTCTACAAACATATCAGGACCTAACAATTGGCATCAGAGCCTTTTGATTGATATACAAATCAAAGATCCAATTGTTTTGAGATTTTTTCTTAAACTCTGAAATTTTTATTATTCTTTAAAAATCTCAAAAATGTCTACAACTCGGAAAGCTGTTACAGTCAAAATCCCAATGTTCAGCAAGGATCATTATCCTATGTGGAAGAAGAAGATGCTCCTGGTTCTTCAAGTGGTTAATGTTGAATATCTTGATGTGCTGAAGAATGGACCAAGAATTCCTATGTTTGTTGAGGAAGAGCTAATAGAGAATGATGTTGTTACTAGGGCTGCTAGGATATACCCTAAGGATCCCAAGGACTACACTCCTGAAGAAAAAGAAGATGTTTCCTTGGATGTCTGTCTACAGTTGATACTGGTTGATTGTCTTGATCCAATCATGCATAATCATATTTTAAATTGTGTTTCTGCCAAACACATTTGGGATACGATTGAAATAATCAATGAAGGGACAGAGGAAGTCAGAGAGAATAAGATGGAAATTCTCACCTCTTCATATGAGCACTTCAGATCAAATCCAAGGGAAGGAAGAGTGGTTAGTATGTCTACTTCACTGGTAGCTGGAATCCCACAGAAACAGGAAGCGAAGGTTGTTCTACCTTCCAGTCCTAATAAGGATGTAATTGTAGCTGAATATGGTGTTACATCTACAAGTCAATATGGTGGTGATTTTTATTCTATGGAGGAGCTTGAACAGTTGAAAGATGAGTCTATGGCCTGGGTAGTGAAGAAGTTTGGAAACTTCAGGTTCAGGAGAAATCCTAGTTTCAAGTTCAAGACATATGCTGACGAATACCAGACAGGTGGTTCTTCATCCTCAAATAGCACAAGGGGTGGCTATAAAACAGGGATGGTTGAGAAGAACAAGTCTAAAGAAAAGAGCTGGGATCATACAGACAGTGAAGATGAAGAAGTTGGAAATCTTGCACTCATGGCAATATGAGACAAACTCTTTGATTCCATGTTATCTTCACCCAACATGTCTGAGGTAAAGTTCACTGACACTGAAATGATTCGTAATCTTGGTGATACTTTAAGTTGTGCACGCACTGAAAATGATAGAATAATTCTTTTAAACACAAATCTTGAAAAGGAAATAAAAGAATTAAAACTAGTGCATGTTAATCAGGATGAACTTATTGAGAAAATTGCATTTCTTGAGAATAGGGTTAAATGTTATATTCAACTGGAAACCATTCTTAAAGAAAAGAATAATGTGCTTAATACAAAAGCAAATGCCTATTACAACTCTTGTAAGACGGCTAAAGAGATTCTCAATAAACAAGCTATGGGTAATCATGTGAGTATAGGTTATGATTATAATGAGGCTATTGGATTGCTTGGAATTAATTCCCCTTGTAGAGTCAGATCTGAAGGAAGGGGTGTTCCATATGTGCTTAAGGGTATTGAAACACCCTTCTATAAGGAGTCCGAGGCAGATCCTCTGAATGAATACTCTATAATCATTGCTGAGGAGATTCGTGAAGAAGATACTACTTTGGAAGTTGCACAGTCCAAAAAGTGTATATCTGATATTCCAGTCAAAGTTGCTACAACTAAAAAGACTAAATCAGATATCCATAAGTTGGATCAAAACAACTGTAGAAATAACATGCCTGCTGTTAATTCTTCTCATAAAGCATGTGGTGTGATTAATTGCATGTCTTGTGCTTTCAATGTTATGTATGCTTATTTTAATAGTAAGCATGTATCTAGTGATAAGACTGCTCCACGTCAACATGTTAATAATAAAAAGCATGTTAAAGAAAAGACTACTAGTCCTCCTCAAACTAGAGTGGATTCATTTATCCCTAAGCCTACTCAAAAATGTGTTAAGGCTGGCTATAAATGGAAACGTTCTTATGTGAAAGAGGTTGAAGTAGTTTTAGTTAAAAATGTTGTTTTGCCTGACAAAGGCCAATTCTTTAAGTATGCCGGACCCAATCAAGTGTGGGTTCCGAGGAAGGTCTAATCAATCTGGTATTGCAGGGAGTTAAACAGGTAAACCGTGTTATGTGGATTCTTGATAGTGGCTGTTCAAGGCATATGACCGGAGATAGAGCCCTGCTATCAGATGTGGTTGAGAAAGCTGGCCCAGTAGTTACCTTTGGAGATAACAGCAAGGGTATTACGAAAGGATATGGCTGTTTGAAGTACGGAAATGTTATCATTGAAGATGTTTCATTTGTGGAAGGTCTGAAGTTCAATCTTCTCAGCATCAGTCATTTCTGTGACAGAGGATATGTTGTTTCCTTTGAAAGAGAGAAGTGTCAGATCCTTCACAAGAAGAATGGAAAGCCTGCTCTTCAAGGAGTAAGGAAAGGTGACTTGTTCATAGCTGATCTGAACTCGGGATTCAAAGATGAAGTTAATTGTTTTTATGCTAAAGCTTCATCAGATGATAGTTGGCTATGGCACAAGAAGATGTCTCACCTTAACTTCAAAACCATGAACTCTTTAGTCAAGAGGGAATTGGTTAGAGGTTTGCCTCAGATGGAATTTACACAGGAAGGACTGTGTGAGGCATGTCAGAAAGGAAAGTCAAAGAAAGCTTCTCACAAGGGCACTGACACATCATCAATAACTGAACCACTTCAGCTACTGCACATGGATTTGTTTGGTCCAGTTAATGTGATGTCCATGTCAAAGAAACAATATGCACTTGTGATTGTTGATGACTTTTCAAAATATACATGGGTTTTATTCCTACATTCCAAGGATGAGACCCCATACCTGGTGATTGGCCATGTAAAGTTGATTGAACTGGATTCTAGATTTCCTGTTAGAGCCATAAGGTCAGATAATGGTACTGAATTCAAGAATGCCATTCTAAATGATTTTTGTGCTGATAAAGGAATAACAAGACAATATTCTGCCCCTAGAACTCCTCAACAAAATGGAGTAGTGGAAAGAAAGAATCGTACTTTGATTGAAGCTGCTAGGACTATGTTAAGTGAGTCCAAACTTCCAACGTACTTTTGGGCTGAAGCAGCGAATACAGCTTGTTATACTCAGAATCGAACTTTAATCAACAAGGACTTAATGAAGACTCCTTATGAGATCTTGAACAACAAGAAACCAACTGTCAAGTACTTTCATGTATTTGGAGCAAAATGCTTTGTGCTTATAGATGACAATGTGAAACGTGGCAAGTTTGATGCAAAGGCACAAGAAGCTATTTTTGTTGGTTATTCCAGAAGATCTTACAGAGTCTACTTGGTTGGCAGTCACACAGTAAAGGAAAGTGTGAATGTTACTTTTGATGACACTAAGTTCCCTAATATCCAAAAAGAAGATTCATCTGAAAAGCTGAAGTTTGATAACTTGCCAGACTCAGAATCAGATGATGCAGCCCCACCTGAAGTTATTGCTGGTAATGATAATAACAATGATGATAATGCTCATGGTGGTGGTGGTGGAAACACTAGTAACAATGGAGATACCACCAACACTGGAGAAGAATCATCAAGGCAATCAAGCAACAACTCAGGGGGAGCAAATGAAGGATCATCTAGTCACTCACAACATCAAAGTGAATTTCGAGGCGAGTCATCAAGATCAAATCTTCCAAGACAGACTGTATGGAATAGAGCTCATCCTTTTGAGCTGATCATTGGTGATCCAGATGTTGGAGTTAAAACAAGAAGTGCAACTCAGAATGAATGTCATTATTCAGCATTTCTATCTGAAATGGAGCCAAAGAAAACTGAGGAAGCACTGACTGATCCAGATTGGGTGATTACTATGCAAGATGAACTCAATCAGTTTGAACAACAGCAAGTCTGGAAGCTGGTACCCAGGCCAAAGAACAAGAAAGTAGTTGGTACAAGATGGGTATACAGGAACAAGCTAGATGAGGATGGCATTGTTACAAGGAACAAGGCAAGACTGGTTGCACAAGGGTATTCTCAAGCTGAAGGCATTGATTATGATGAAACCTATGCACCAGTGGCTAGACTTGAGGCCATCAGGATGTTCTTAGCATTTGCTGCTTATTCCAATTTTAAAGTCTATCAAATGGATGTTAAGAGTGCATTCCTGAATGGTGAACTTGATGAAAAAGTTTATGTGGAACAGCCCCCTGGCTTTGAAAATCAGGAGCTGCTGGACTTTGTGTACTTTCTCTTCAAGGCTATCTATGGTCTCAAACAAGCCCCAAGAAAATGGTATGACACTATCTCTGGTTTTCTTTTAGAAAATGGTTTTATTAGAGGTATCATAGACAAAACTCTTTTTTCAAAGAAACACAAAAGTGATATGATATTAGTCCAAGTCTATGTGGATGACATCATATTTGGGTCTACTAATGATGATCTCTGTAAGAGATTTGCTAAGCTAATGCAGAGTAAGTTTGAAATGAGTATGATGGGTGAGCTGAAGTTCTTTCTTGGATTGCAAGTAAGTCAAAGGTCAAATGGTATATTTATTTGTCAATCCAAGTATCTCAAAGAACTCCTCAAGAAATATCACATGGAGGATTCAGCATCAGCAAGGACTCCATCTTCAACAGCAATCAAACTTGGAGCTTCTGACAAGTCTATCAAGGTAGATGTTACAAGCTACAGAGGTATGATTGGCTCCTTACTCTATCTTACTGCAAGTAGACCAGATATTATGTATGCTACATGCTTGTGTGCAAGGTTCCAAGCGGACCCTAGAGATGTTCATCTCGTTGCTGTTAAAAGAATCTTGAGATATCTTAAGGGTACACCTAATTTAGGTATCTGGTACCCTAAAGATTCTGGTTTTAATCTTGTTGGATATACAGATTCTGATTATGCAGGTAGTATTGTGGATAGAAAGAGTACCTCTGGGAGTTGTCAATTCCTAGGAGGTAGGTTGATTTCCTGGTATAGCAAGAAACAGCAAACAGTTTCCAATTCAACAGCAGAAGCTGAATATATTGCTGCTGGAAGCTGTTGTGCTCAGATCTTATGGATTAGGAATCAATTAAAGGACTATGGCTTTCCATTAGACAAAATTCCTATTTTGTGTGATAATACAAGTGCTATAGCAATCTCCAACAACCCTGTGCAGCACTCGAGAACGAAGCACATTGATATCAGGTATCATTTTATCAGAGAGCATGTCATGAATGGAACTGTGGAGTTACACTTTGTACCCACAGAAGAACAAACTGCAGATATATTCACTAAATCTGTTGATGAATCCACATTTACCAGGTTAGTTGGTAAATTGGGTATGTTAAACAGTCTTAGTGATTGATAATATATATGTTATGTTTGTTCTCAACAAAAATCATTTTCTCTTGTTGGTTAATAAGTGATATTACTGTTCATTCTTATTTGAAATTGCTTGTTTGTTAATTTAAATGTTTCTGAATATTTTATTTTCTTTAAAAAATATTTTTCTCATATTTTTTAAGTAGAGAAATGTATTTTTATTGAAAATATATTTATTCAGAATTATTTAGATAAGTTTCAGATTGTAAATATTGTTGTTTAAATATTTCTGCAAGTTTATATTAATTTAATGCACTTCTATAATTTTCTGCATATTTTTCTAGGATTTAGGGAATTTTCTGTGAATTTTTCTAGAATTGTATAAATTTTTCATGCATTTTTATTCATATTCTGTAAAGTTTCAGTAATTTTCAGCATTTTCTTTTTATTTAGAACAGTTTTTCTATTGTATTTTCTGATTTTCGTTAGTACTACTAGGTCTTTTTGCCATAGTACTACCGTAGTCTTTTTGGATAGTACTTCTAAGTGTTGTTATTTATTTACTATCCTTTTGTTTTTTCCTTTTTGTCATAGTACTACCGTAGTCTATCATTAGTACTACTAAGCCTTTTATGTTTTTCACTATTCATAGTACTACCGTGCTTTTTGGATAGTACTACTAGGCTTCCTTTTATTATTATTAGTTTTATTTTTATTTTTTTTCCTTAGTACTACTAGGCATTTTCTGTATATATTATTTTATTTGTATATATTTTATTGTATTTTATTTTTATTTTTATTATTTATTATCTTTTATTTTCTATTTGTCTTAGTTGTTTTTGTAAATATATTGTATATATTATTTCTGATCTAGCTCTTGCTTAGCTGGAACTTCAGTGTCAAATCCAATTCAGGTATTACTTTCTATCTCTCAATCCACTTCTTCTACTGTTGCTGAACCCAAGTGGTTGTTAGGGCTGACCAAGGGATTGTAGATCCACAATCTCTATTCCAGGTCTTAGAGCCAAACAATGAGTCTACAACTTAATTACTTGACCTCTCAGCCTGAACAGAAATCAAATGTTAAATAAAGAAGTATTTTGATTGAAACAGTGAGTGATCCCACAGCTCTGCCTCCTCTAAAGAAATTCAACATATATCGAGGCATCTGTCAGCCCATCTGTATCCTCTCAATAGGATATGGACTTTGAAATGGCCAATGAACTATTTCTAGAGACATTCTCTCAACAGGATGAATCTATTGAAATTCGCCATAGGGCCATGGCACTTTGTACTGAGTCAAGCACACTCTCATTACTCACAATGGGAGAAGACAATTTCATTAGATGAAACTCAGGACACAGTGAAAGCAGAGCACCTGCAACTGGTTACAGTGCCTACCATTGTTACGGTAGAAGTGCCTTCATAGGCATCTGAGGGAAAATTTGATTCTTTGCCAAATCAAATAGAATCATTTTCTCTCCTCCCAGAGTGAACACCTCTGGCTCCCAAAGAGATTTTCCACTCGCAGATTTATCTGGAGAAAGTGGAAGGCAACTTGGTCAGTCTATCACTGAAGCAATTCAGATTTCAAATCCAAGTGATTTGATAGACATGATTGGGGATCGGGATTTGCGAACTCCCATTGCACCACCACTGACCTCTCTTGAAGAGGCTAGGGTGAGTTTCAATGCAGGTACTGATCAAAAAGTAGCAAACAGACAGCTAATGTTGAGTGATAAGAGTCAAACACTGAGTGAAACACATGCACGTGAGATGAGTGATACACTTACAAGAGAAATTCAAGTGAGTGCACACACAGACACATACACTGCAATGTAGTTAGCTCACATAGCTGATCTACAGGAACATCTATTCAAAACCCAGGCTGATAAAGAAATTTTGCAAGCACAAGTGGTTGAACGGTCTTCTTCTTCCACCTCTGTCAACAATCAGCTCGGACTGCTCAAGGAAATATTGAAGACAAAGTTACTTCCCAAGATCAACTCCATCAACTATCTCAACTCCTACTGGCTTCAGAAACTCAAAATGTTATATCTGTAGAGAATTCCTCAACTAAGGGGGAGAAGTTTCTAGAGAAGTTTGGAGAAAGCTAGGAAGAGGGAGCTGAAAAAGATATAAAAGGTAAATGAGGAGTTTCAGGGGAGTAAAGGAAAGTTAGCTCTGTTTTGTAAATGTTATATGTATAGAGCTTAGGTAAATCAAGACAGGTTAAATGGTATCATATGTTCAGTCTAGAGGAACACCTGTCTTGCATTTATCTTTACTGATGAAATCTGGAAATGTCATATTTGATCCAGAACTTTCTAGTATTTACTTAGGGTTAAGAGTCCTATCTTTTTCTTGGTTTTAGTTGAGTGATCCTCTAGGTATTTGGTTGTTATTCTCTAACAAACAAATAGGGGGAGATTGAAAGGCATATGCAATAGCCTATTTGTAATTCGAGGATTTTACTCAACTTAAACAAGAATGTAATAAGTAAATATTAGATTAGATGTCACAGGAATCTCAGAAGGTTTTATCAGTCAAGAGAATAAAGTTTAAAGTCATTTACTGACTTGGAGTAATTCTACACTGGAAGAAGTTCATTTATTTGATCAAGCCTCAGTGAAGTATTCAAGAAAGTGGATCAATTTAAAGTGACAGAGATTTCAGAAGTGTGACAGGAAGCATACAGATTACAGAGTTTGTCAAAAGGATAAGAAGATGGACCACAGCTTAAAGTCAAAAGATGAAGAACCGTCATTGAAGTTAGTCGCTCATGAACCAGACAGTACATCGAGTGTCAATATCAGTCAGTGGAAGTTTGTCATCAGTTTCAGTGGTTCTCAGATTTAGTATTAAATCTCTTTTAATTTATTCTATAAGTTAATTAATTTAATCTATAAATTAATTCCATCAGAATTAATTTATTCCTTAAATTAATTAAACTAGAAGTTAATTAATTTAAACTATAAATTAATTCCATCAGAATTAATTTATTCCTTAAATTAATTAAACTAGAAATTAATTAATTTAATCTATAAATTAATTCACTCAGAATTAATTTATTTGTTAAATTAATTAATTCAATAAATTAAATTAGAATTAATTCTAAGCTAGTAGTACTATCAAAATACACTAGTAGTACTATCTTTGGTTAGTACTTTAGATAGTACTACCGAGAGTACTATTGGTATTAGATAGTTTATTAGCGTACATTTTGTAAGAAAAGAGGTGGAGTTGACTTTGGTTAACAAAAGGAAAAAGGCGTACATATTTGATTAGAAAGTGTATTAATTCTTATTTAATTTATTAAATAAGTTAATTAATTTAAACTATAAATTAATTCAATTAGAATTAATTTATTCCTTAAATTAATTAATCTATAAGTTAATTAATTTAATTGATAAATTAATTCAATCAGAATTAATTTATTCCTTAAATTAATTAAAACAATAAATTAAAATAGAATTAATATAATCCTAGAAGTACTATTAATTTGCTCTTGTAGTACTATTCTAAGTAGTACTACCGATAGTACTACCATTGATTAGTTAAGTACTACCGATAATACTTCTATTTCAAGATATAAATATGGCGTACATTTTCCAAGTGGGGTAGAAGTGGTACACAACAAAAACAAGGCAGTACACAAAAAGAAAACAAAGAGAGACAGAAGCGATTACAACATTATATCTCCTTCAACTGCCGGTCATTGAAAGAAAAACAAGCAATTAATTTCTAACTTTATTGTTAAATCTCAACAACTAGAATTAGTTTGCTTGTACTTGTTTGATTATCTAGCGGATCATTATCCCTAGAATTTGATCTCGAACTAGTTTTTACTATTCGATCTTTTTATTACAAAAATAGATAAATTCATGTCGAATTTATTCTAGATTTGTTTTAAATAGTTTGAGATTCAAACCTTGTAATCTGTACTGTATTTGCAACACCCTTCAAGTTTAATATATTTTATATTTAACTTGAATCTTGTTTCATTTTATTCCGCACTTATTTGTTCTTGAATTGTTAAATCACGAACCGAACAAATTCGATAAAACGGTACAGTTTGTATTCAACCCCCCTTCTACAAACATATCAGGACCTAACAGGATTCAGCATCAGCAAGGACTCCATCTTCAACAGTTGTCAAACTTGGAGCTTGTGATAACTCTATCAAGGTAGATGTTACAAGCTATAGAGGTATGATTGGCTCCTTACTCTATCTTACTGCAAGTAGACCAGATATTATGTATGCTACATGCTTGTGTGCAAGGTTCCAAGCGGACCCTGGAGATTTACATCTCGTTGCTGTCAAAAGAATTTTGAGATATCTTAAGGGTACACCTAATTTAGGTATCTGGTACCCTAAAGATTCTGGTTTTAATCTTGTTGGATATACAGATTCTGATTATGCAGGTAGTGTTGTTGATAGAAAGAGTACCTCTGGGAGTTGTCAATTCCTAGGAGGTAGATTGATTTCCTAGTATAGCAAGAAACAGCAAACAATTTCCAATTCAACAGCAGAAGCTAAATATATTGCTGTTGGAAGCTGTTGTGCTCAGATCTTATGGATAAGGAATCAATTGAAGGACTATGGCTTTGCATTAGACAAAATTCCTATTTTATGTGATAATATAAGTGCCATAGCAATCTCCAACAACCCTGTTCAGCACTTGAGAACGAAGCACATTGATATCAGGTATCATTTTATCAGAGAGCATGTCATGAATGGAACTGTGGAGTTACACTTTGTACCCACAGAAGAACAAACTGCAGATATATTCACTAAATCTGTAGACGAATCCACATTTACCAGGTTAGTTGGTAAGGGTATGTTAAACAGTCGTAGTGATTAACAATATATTTGTTTACTAAAAAAAACAATATATTTGTTATGTTTGTTCTCAGTAAAAATCATTTTCTCTTGTTAATATTAAATGATATTTATTTCCAATTCTCACTTGTTAAGAGCTTGTTAATTTAAATATTTCTGAATAATATATTTTCTTTAAAAATATTTTTCTCATACTTTTTAAGTGGAGAAATATATTTTTATTGAAAATGTAATTATTTAGAATTATTTAGATGAGTTTCAGATTGTATATATTGTTGTTTGAATTTTTCTACAGGTTTATATTAATTTATTGCACTTCTGTATTTTTCTACATATTTTTCTAGAATTTATAGAATTTTCTATGAATTTTTCTAGACGTGTTAATATTTTTCATGCATTTTTGTTTAATTCTATGCATTTTTAATAATTTTCCTTGCATTTTCTGTAAATAAATTAATTTCTCTTAGTCTTCCCAGTGTTTATACTAGGAAGACTACCGTGAAGACTTAGATAATTTTCTTTTTGTTTTTGTTTTTTTCCCTTTTTATTTCTAAGTCTTCCCAGTCTATTTACTCTTAAAAGACTATCGGGAAGACTTAGCCATTTTATTATTTATTTTCGTTTTTTTTCAGTTTTATTATTTTCGAAGACTATCAGTTTGTACTAGGAAGACTACCGGGAAGACTATCCTAAGTTTTCCCGATTGTCTTCCCAGTTCAATTTTAAACAAAAACGTTTCAATTGTCTTCTATTTTTTTTTCTTTTAACAACAGTTATATATATATACTTATACATACAAAAACTGTTCTTATTCTTCTACTGAACAGTTTTCTCTCAAAGATTCTCCAGAATCCTTTGCTAAAGTCATAATCATTGCTCAAGTTCTTACTTAGCAAATACATTCATTACTTTCCAAAACAAACAGACTAAGTCGAATCTCTGCCAATTTTTTTTCATTCTTCATTTCGACTTGTGTTTGTTTAAGCTTTTAAGTGTTCTAAAATTTTTTGAATCGATTATGATTTTGTCAAGGAGATTGTAGTGTTCTTGGAAGTGTGTGTTCTTGGATCATTTACCCAATTTTCTTTGGGTTCATAGTGTTAAGTTCGAATTTAGGATAATCAAAATTAAAATTGGTTAATTTTAGGTAAAATTTTAATTTTGTGGATTTTCTTTAATTTTGATTAATGTTAAAAATCCCTAAAATTCGAATTTTATTTTAAATTAATTAAAATTTCTTGTTTTTCAAATGGATCCTAATTTTGAACTTGTTTTAAACAATTATATTGGGTATTTTGATCCGTCTAAGTGTAAGGTTGAACGATTTAAACCATTTATTCAGTTTTTGAATAGGCAGACTTGTGTCAGTCATGCTATATTTGTATCTGCTCTTTTAAAAATTGATCCATTGCGTTTTCTTTGCTCTAGTGCTGTTATTGCTGAGGACTTGAAATCTTTTACGTTCACTATTTTAAACCAGCAATATACAATCACTTTAGAAATGTTTTGTGATGTTTTACGGTTTCCTAAGGACAGGTTTGATCCCTTACCCTCTGATGATGAGTTATCTCAGTTCTTTGTGAATATTCATTATCAGGGGCCCCTACAAATGGTTAAATTGTCAAAAGGTTTTCTTGTTAGGGAATGAGATCTGTTCTTTGATACAATAGCAAGAGTATTTGGTAATTGCACAAAAACAAATTTTCATGGCATTACCAGTTTAAATCAATATTTTGCTTATGCTATTGTATTTGGTCGTAGATTAAATTTTGGTGAGATTCTTTGGAATGTTATGATCAACAGACTTGCTCACTCTAGGAGAGATTTTGATAATCATGTGAAAGTGAAGTGTTGGTACCCTCGCTTTCTCACTCTTATCATAAATCATCTACCTACTGTTGAGCAGGTAGAGCTGTTTAGGAATGCCAGATTTAAAACCTCCCAAACCACTGATTCCAAATTCTACACTAGACTGGACTGCTCACTCAAATTTCTAAACACACATGTTCTTGTTTCACCATTGATGAGTCAATTCATTAATCTTCCAATCTTTGGTGAACAAGTTCCTCAGCCACATCCAATTCCACTACAGGTAGTAATTTCTAACCCTGGATCTTCTTCTGGTACTTTGGTTCAAACCCAAGTGGTTGTTAGGACTGACCAAGAGGTTGTAGAACCACAATCTCTATCACAGGTCATAGAGACAAACAGAGAGTCAAACACTTCTAACCAACAACCTGAGCCTAATTTACAAACCAGTCAAAGGAGTGTTAGAGAAGAAACTACATTGAGTGTTCCCACAGCTCTGTCTCCACCACTAAAGAAAATAAAAACCTATAGGGAGGCATCTGTAAGCCCATCCTTATCCTCTCAACATGATATGGACATTGATATGGCCACTGAACAGTCTCTGGAGACATCCTCTCAACAGGATAAATCTATTGAAATTCACCATAGGGCCATGGCATCTTGTATTGAGTCTAGCACTCTTCCATTACTCGCAATGGGAGAAGACATACCAATAGACGATACCCAGAACACTATGCTAGGAGAGCACTTTGATTTTGATTTTGACAAAGTACCTACCATAGTTACGGTAGAAGTGCCTTCACAGGCATCAGAGGGAAAATTTGATTCTCAACCACCTTTAATAGAATCATTTTCTCCCCTCCCAGAGGGAACATCTCTGGCTCCCTTAAGGGATTTTTCACTCGCAGTTTACACTGGTGAAAGTGAAAGGCAACCAGGTGAGTCTGTCACTAAAGCAATTCAGTTTTCAATGTCAAATATTTTGACAAACTCAACCAGGGATTGGGATTTGCGAACTCCCATTGCACCACCACTGACCTCTCTTGAAGGGGCTAGGGTGATTTCTTATGCAGGTACATCATCTGAGAACTTGGAGAGACAGCTAGTTGTGAGAGATGAGAGTCAAACACAGAGTGATACACAAGCACGTGAGTTGAGTGAAACACCACTGAGAGAAATTGAGGTGAGTGCACACATTGACATAAACACTGCTTTGTTGTTAACCCAATTAGCTGCTCAACAGAAACAGTTGCAAGAAACCCAGGCTGAAAACAACCTTCTCAAAGCACAAGTGGTTGAAAAATCTTCCACCTCTGTAACTAATCATCTGGGTACTGTTAAGGATGATTTGGAAGGATTGAAGAGTACTCTACTCCCGAAGCTGAATGCCATCCAACAATCTCAAATACTAGTGGCTTCAGACATCTCTGATATTACAACGTCAAATGCTCAAATATCAGAGAGTGTCAAGGAGATTGTTGCCATTTCTACCAAGGTGGACTTTATTCTGCAAACAGCTCATGAAAATCAAACGTTTAATGAAGAAAGGATATCAAGGATAGAAGGAGGAATTGATCATATGAATGAAGGGATGAAGCACTTGTACTACATGATAAAGAATTCACATCAACCTACAGCTGAACAAAGAACATTCTTTGAGGGAGATGACGATGATGATGATGATAATGATGATGATAATGATGATGATGCTGATCATGGAGGAGATGGAGGAGATAGAAGAGAAGGAGGAGAAATAAGGAGATCTAGTGAGGTGAATCCTGAAGCTGCTAATGTTAAATCTGTAGAGGATTCCTCAACTAAGGGGGAGAAGAAAGGAGGAAATAGAGAAGCAGGAGGAGCTTCTGGAGGAAAAGATAAAGGAAAGGGTAAACAATCATTGGAGGAGTCTGTTTTTGATGATGCCTACTACTACCATGGTGAATAGGATGATTTCCAATTTGATACATCTGGTGATCTGGAGAAGACCGTCCCTGAAGAACCGTACCTATTGGTGAGGAGGAGGTTGAAGAGGCAGCCAACTTTGATGATTGGGAGGATGAAGCTGATATGTATATTCCTGACCCTTTGTTTCAGAAAGAGCTGAAGAAACAGCAAGCAGATCTCAAGAGAAAGGAAGATGAGAATGCCAAGGTCTCCGACATCATATCTCAGAAGCTGAAAATTCAGAAAGCTGAACATGAAAACAAACAACGTCTTCATAGTATTCATGATAAGGAGAGGAGATTGGATGTTAGGATGAAGCAAGGAAGCAAGTGGGATAAGGCAAGGGAGATGTTTGATATCCCTCAGAGAGGCACAAACAATGATGGTACCTTTCTAAAATTGCTTGAGAAGATCAGAATAGTTAATCCAGACAATTCATTGTTCATGAAGGCTTTGAAGGAAGATATCCTGAGGATTACATCTGTATTTGATCAAGTAAGACAGGAATTGTACATCTATGTTTCAAGTGTACTTGAAGGGTCATTCACCGTCTCTCTTGAACTCCTACAAAGAAGATCTCTCTCAGAACTGTGGATTCTAATGAGTAAGACGAAGAGATCTTCCTGCTTGAATGAACTTCTCTATGACAGGTTGAGAGATTCTGCAATGAAGACCAGCCCTCAAGTTGTACACTTCCCTTATGAAGTCAGAATCTATAGAGGTACAACTTTGGAGTCAGTAAGGCCGGATCCCGATTCTTTGAAGCTACAAACTGCTATGCAACTGGTGAAGTTGGAGAATCTTCTTAGAACTTCTGGGTTTACCACTGAAGCAAAGTCTGAGGTTGCTGATATGATTTCAGACTACTGCACTGAAAAAGTTCCAAGGTATTCTCAGATGAAGAACAGATTGAAGAAGATCACTTCTCAACTAGTCAAGCCAAGTGGTGTTGCTTCTGAAAGTGATCGTGTCCTTGACAAAGATCTTCTAGACACCTTGCAAGAAGCTGAAGAAGGTGAAATTAGAGATTAAGGCATGATAGAGATAACTCAGTTTTTAATGTAATATGTTTAGAGCATAGGTGAATCAAGATAGGAAAATGTAATCATTTGTTCAGACTAGAGGAATATCTATCTTGTATTTATCTTTATTGTTTGAATCTGGAAATTGTTAAATATAATCCAGAACCTCTTTATTATTTACTTGGCTCTTAAAAGTCTTATCTTTTCTTGTTTTAGTTGAGTTATCCTCTAGAGGCATTTGATTGTTATTGTCTAACAAACAAATAGGGGAGATTGAAAGGCATATGTTTAGGCCTATTTGTAAACACCGAGGATTCTACTCAACTTAAAATAAGATGTAATAAGTAAATAATAAAAATCAAAATGTCACAGGAATCTCAGAAGATAATATCTGTCAAAGAATGAAGATTAAAGTCATCTACAGACTTGAAGTAATTCTACATTGAAAGAAGTTCAATTTATTGATCAAGCCTCAGTGAAGTATTCAATCTCAGTGGATTTATTAAAGTGACAGAGATTTCAAGTTGTGACAACAAAGATACAGGTTACAGAGTTCAAGAAAAAGGGAAAAGAAAGTGGATCACTGCTTAAAGTCAAACAGATGAAGAATTAATTCTGTAAAGAATTAATTTAATACATAATTTACTTTAATAATTATTTAAATTAGAATAGAAATGAACTAGGAAGACTTAGTTTTTTAACTAAGAAGACTTAGAAATAAGTCTTCCCGAATGTCTTCCTAGGCCAATTACAAGTCTTCCCGATTGTCTTTCTTAGCAAATGGTTGTCTTCCCGAAAGTCTTCCCAAGCCAAAAGATAGTCTTCCCGGTTGTCTTCCTAATACAAAATCTATCAAGTGGATTGGCACGTGAAGAATGAAGGATGTAGTTTGTTTAAATAGAAAAGTGTGATTACAATCAAGACAGAACATTGAACACAAGACAGAAAAGCAAGAAAACATGACATTCAAAGCTCTCTGCCTTTACTTCTTCTTCAACTGTCAAAGCTTAAATTCTGCCAGAGGATTTAATTCTTCTATTGTTCTTAACATTTAATCCATAAGAATTGTATCTCTTGTACTGCTTTGACAATCTAGCGGATCATAATCCCTAGAAATTATATCGAACTACTTTTTAGTATTCGATCCTTTTTATTACAAAAATAGATAAATTCATGTCGAATTTATTCTAGGTTTGTTTTATCAAGAACTTTATAATCTGTAATCAAATTGTAACACTCCTCAAGTTTAATATAAGTTATATTTAACTTGAATATTGTTTCAGTTTATTCCGCAGTAATTTGTTCTTATTTTGTTAAATCTTCAAACGAACAAATTCGATTAAACGGTATTGTTTGTATTCAACCCCCATTCTACAAACATATCAGGACCTAACAGAGTCCAAGCGAAGCGTGTGTGTATAGGAAGAATGAGGAAAATGCAGTGGTTTTTCTAGTGCTATATGTAGATGACATTTTACTCATTGGAAACAATGTAGAGATGTTGTCATCAATTAAGGCATGGTTGTTCAAACAATTTGAAATGAAGGACTTAGGTGAAGCCGCATACATCCTTGGGATCAAAGTAATAAGAGATCGCAAGAAAAGGATGTTGGCTTTATCTCAAGAACCTTACATTGATGAGGTATTGGCTCGTTTTAACATGCATGACTCTAATAAGGGTAATTTACCTTTCAGACATGGAGTTTCTCTATCGAAGGAGTAGTGTCCTACGACACCTAAAGAGATAGAGAACATGAAAGCAGTTCCTTATGCTTCAGCATATGGAAGCATAATGTATGTTATGTTATGTACGAGGCCTGATATTTGCTTGGTCGTGGGCATGGTCAGTAGATATCAGTCTAATCCAGTTCAGGAACATTGGAGTGTAGTAGAAACAATACTTAAGTACTTGCGAAGGACTAAGAAGTATATGTTAATTTACAAGGCCCCGGACTTGTTGCCTGTGGGATATACCGATTCAGATTTCCAGACAGATAGGGATAAGAGGAAGTCAACCTCGGGGTGTGTTTTTAATTTAGGAGGTGGAGCCGTAATATGGAGGAGTGTGAAGCATAAATGCATCGCATACTTGTTATTCCTAGACAATGAATCAAGATTGTAGAAGGGGGGTTGAATACAATCTTTAAAAATTCTTTGGTTCTTGACAGAAATGATATGTAAATAAATTCAAGAACAGAAAAACAAGCAAGATAAAATTGACACAAGAATTAAAAATTCAGGTGGATATTTAATTCAGGTGGATTGATTTATCCACCTGAGAGATTTTTATTAGAAGAAATATCTGTGATGTTTATGAATAAACACACAGCTGCATACACACTATTCCAGCTTCAGCAATTTACAAATGATATTGCCTTGTGCTCTCTAAATTGCCTAACTAATTTCTTGAGTTCTAGAATAATGCTATACTTGGTTATATAACCCAAGTTTACAAGATATTTTGAACATCTAATAATACAAAAAGTAACTATGTCCAAAATCCTTGCTTCACCATTCTGAGTAGTGGTCCATGTGTTGGTAGCTTGCCCTTCTTGGCTGATTGTCTTTTATGGAATTGCTATAATTGACCAGACAAAACATAATGCTTCTTCTTCTCGTGAGTTTACCAGAAATACTGGTTTCCATGGTCTGTGAAATCTGTCAACCCATGTGCTCTGTCAGAACTGTCCTTTTCACAAAGTACAGAGTGTATCCGTAGATGATATTTGAGCTGTATCCGTTGAGAGTATCTTGACAACATTCGTAGAAGGCTAGTACTACTATCCGTAGATAGTACTTTGACTACATCCGTAGAAGGCTAATGTTGATATCCGTAGGCAATCAATTTCACTTTAAATTACAAGGCATAGTCTATTTACAATTAGCCTCCCTATTCTACATATCCATTAACAGTCAACATGACTTATTCAGCCTAAAAACTAATACTCCAACTTCTACACCAGGATTACAAAATAGGATTACACAAGCATGTTACATTGAGTCTTATCCGTAGATAAGCTACCCTTTTACGGATACTGCAAATGCATGTTATCCGTTGAAGGCTACATTTTTACTTATACAATTTTCACTAAGTTAGTTTGGTTATCATCAAGAAACAACATAGTTCCTAACAATCTCCCCCAATTTATGCTTGGTTGAGAATCAGACATAAATTAAGAGTCTTGATGATAACAAAACCACTTCTAACAAATAAACAGAAAGCAGTAAAAATTGTATTAAGCTACTTTATTGAGATACTGAAGAGTTGAGAAATTTACATAGAGAGGGCTTCTCTAGGCTGAGCAGATTTAATTCTTTTTCTTCTCTCTTGGAGGTAGAACCTTCTTCTTTCCTTGCCTGGCATAATTGGTTTCAATTTGCTCCTGAAGCTTCCTGTAGAAGGTGTCTTCTTCAACTATCTTTGGATCTAGCTTGGATTGCAACCACCTAAGGTATTGGGAACTAACCTTAGGCAGTTGGTCCTCTAGCCTGAAGAACCTTCTACATCCCTCATTATCTTTGAACTCCATCATCCAGTAAGGTTGGAGGTGGATTCTTTGACCATTGTATGAGATCTTCAATTTCCTTGGTAAGCTTTCAGGTTGATTCCAACCAGCTCTTATCCCTTCAATCTTCCTCATCACTAGGCTCCTTGAAGTTGGAGAAAATCTCTTTCAGCTCTTGAAGCTTGAAAAAACTTTGACTAATGTGGGATATCCTTCATTTAGAATTCTCTGCAAAGGCCATGTCCTTTCTACTCCACCCTTGTAGACAAACACCAGTCTTTTTGGCAGATTCTTGTGCTTATCAATGCCCCTTACTTCAATAATTTTATCCAGGAAGAGAGAAAATCAGCTTTGTCTTCTATTAGCTTGACAACTTGAGGTATAATAAGACAATTAAAAATCAATATGATAAATTATAAAATGAGAAATTTAAATATTAATTGTAATATAGAAAAAATAAATAAATAATACAAATGGGGTGAGGAAGATAAATGAGACATTATTAATATTATTATTTTTAATAAAATAATATTAATAATAAGGACAAATAAAAAAGTTAACATGTTTTAATTAAAAAAAGTAAATGTCCGTGATATTTTCAGAAGTGTTTTAATTATATTAATTGTATTTGTTAAAACAATATGTTGGCATGTTAAAATAGGTATGTTTTTTCAAATAATTAAAAGCATTAAAATACGTTTTAAAATAAATAAGTAATGGTTGCATTGATATTTTTGGAAAAAAGAAATTTTAGTGAAAACAAATATAAATGGTAATATGTTAATTTAAAGGTAATTATTGCCCGTGATATTTTTGGAAAAAGAATAGATTTTGTTACAAAAAAGTGTTTTAATGATAAAAATGCAATCATCTAGTTACTATTTTTATATTATTTTATTATTTATTATAAAAGGTAATATGTTTTAATATCAAGATAATTTACCGTGATATTTTTGGATAAAAATAGATTTTGTTAAAAAAAAGTGTTTTAATGATAAAAGGTAATAAACTAGTTAGTATTTTTATATTATTTATTATTAATGGTATTATGTTTTAAATTAAAGGTAATTGCCCGTGATATTTTTGAAAAAAAAGAGTGGATTTTGTTATTAAAAAAGTGTTTTAAAACTAAAAAGCAATCAACTAATTACTATTTTTATATTATTTTATTAGTTATTATAAAAGGTAATATGTTTTAATGTAAATGTAATTACCCGTGATATTTTTGGAAAATTAGTAGATTTTGTTACAAAAAGTGTTTTAATGATAAAATACAATCAACTAGTTACTATTTTTATATTATTTTATATTTATTAAATAGAATAAATGACCGAAAATCGAAAACCAAAACTTTCGACTTTAATAATATAGTATAGATAGATATAGTATAGATTTTTTTATATTAAATGTAACAGCTTTCATTTAATTTATTTTCAAATCTAACTATTATTATTATTATATTAATCAGTCATCCTATACCAAACATGTAAACAACCTAGCAAATATACTCGGAGGTAGAATCTGTTGGACTGTTACTCTCTAATATTTTTCTTGGCTGTACTCCTACCTACAAAATTGTTGAAAGCTACCTTATCCGCTCTTTTCTTCTTTTGTCCATCTCCAACCAAAGTTTCCCCTTTTACTTTTTTTAGTAAGTTTTGATTATAATGGAGCCATGGAACAGTTTCGAAGGCAAGGTAGTGATGGTAACGCTCACTACTGCTCCTAATATCACTTACCGTGCTGCGGCTGTTGAGCTCGATGTGGCAGGGGATGGCAAGGCGATCAAGTTGGCTGTAGAAAAAGCATGGGAATGTTTCGGACACGTCGATGCTTTGGTCAATAATGCTGGTGTTAGAGGTAAATTTAGCATTTACCAGCAATATTTCACCATTATGCTGGTGTTAGAGGTAAATTTATGTTTGTTGTACAAGGCGGAACAAAAACTTCATTACATTTAAGTGAAGAAGAATGGGACGAAGTGGTGAGGACAAACTTAACGGGAGCATGGTTGGTGTCCAAGTACGTTGGAATACGCATGGTCCGAGCATTTCAACAGGGATGCATCATTAACATTTCTTCTGTTGCTGGTTTGAGTAGAACTTACTCGCAAGGATGTCTTGCCTACGGTTCCTCTAAAACCGGACTAAATTCCATGACTAAGGTACATTCTATATTTGAAATCCATTGAGAAACAAGTTGCATCTTCAAAGAAGAAAGTTGCATGCAGCATGTAAATAAATATAATTGAAATGAGTTTCACCGAACCAAGAGGAAGTTTGTGCTTACATGATTCTTTGTACATGATAAAAGTAATTCGTATCCATAAAGAAGATCACAATGTTGTTCATAGACAGTTCAGTACATGAGTGTTTAATTGATTAAGAAGAATTGGCAATGTTTAAACTTTAAAGACCAACTTCCTGATTTCTTATAATTGCTATTTCTCCATCATTCAGTTTCTAACTTTTGATTTGGAATATAAACAGGTTATGGCACTAGAATTAGGGAAGCATAACATACGAGTAAATTCGATATCCCCTGATATTTTCCAATCTGAAATAACAGAGAGTTTGATGAAAAAGAAGTGGCTTCAAAATGTGGCTACAAGAACACTTCCATTGCAAAGGTTTCTTATTCCTGATCCGGCGCTGACATCGCTAGTCCGCTATTTGATTCATGATTCTTCAAAATATGTTACAGGCAACATCTTCATTGTTGATGCTGGAGCTACTCTACCCGGTCTTTCCATATTTTCTTCCCTGTAATCTTTAATCCCCGTATGAATACACGAATTTTTATAAGCTAATTTCATTAAATTTATATATACAAATACTTTGCATGTTATAGAGTAAAAAAGGTGCACAGTAAAAATTTGCCAAATACACTGATGAATGTAATATCGGATATAATTCGATACTCTAATAATTAAGATAAGACGAAGTGAAATCAATATATTAACGATTAATTTTACATTCTTTCAGGAGGGTGTCTCCTTTATCTATTTTTCCAACCCCTTCTAATGGTTAGGGGTATTTATAGTAAAAGTTTATAAGTAGGCCTATTACAAATGGGCATATAT
Source organism: Heracleum sosnowskyi (assembly GCA_030848705.1). Taxonomy (NCBI): domain Eukaryota; kingdom Viridiplantae; phylum Streptophyta; class Magnoliopsida; order Apiales; family Apiaceae; genus Heracleum; species Heracleum sosnowskyi. Next base: position 33,790,672 of record CM061235.1, on the reverse strand, counting down.
ACAAATTACTAATTAAGCCCTATTGGCAAGTGGACTTTGGCCCAACATTTGTCCTCCCTTGTTGGGAGCCATATCTTTTAGATTTGCTTGGGCCTGAAACATAAGATAAAACATGTTATGTAAATAGCTAAATTAAATTCGATAAAAATACCAGGAAATTCGAGGGTCGAACTTTGTGGAAAGGAAAAAAAAGGAAAATAAAACAGTAAATTGTTTTGCCGTATTTTTTATTTATTGTGCGAATATCGGGGTGGCGTTTCGATTTCCCTAGTAACCGAGAGTACCTTCTTCTTTTCCTTTTCCATGGCAATTGCAAGGATATCCTCCCTACCTCTACAACTTCTTTTACTCAGGTGTGTGCTCTTCCCGTCATTTTCCGATAATCGTATTTGATAAACTATCTTGATTTGCGTTACTTCTAGAAATTTGAATCATGTATATTCCCTCTAGTTCGTCTAAGACTACTGTTAGCCAAAATCCAAATAGGAACATGTCGATAGATCGAAACCTTGACCCCCCTGTTAACTTGGATCATCTAGAAATGTTAACTTGGATCATCTAGAAATTCCTGACGTCGGAATTGACTCTGGGTTTAGTTTTTCTGGAAACGGAGGGGAAGATGAGGTTCACGCTTCTCCCCCCTTTGAGTATCTTTTTGAATTCTTCTATGTGAGTGTATGTGAACAAGAATTGGGTTGACCTATCCGTAGGGGGTTATCGATGTGAGATCCCTAACTCCGATGATCGGATATGGAATATGCCCGAATACGGGATGCACGGTATACCTTTAATTCATTTTCATTTTAATCCTTAGTCATGGAATTTAGTCCGGTTTTAGAGGAACTGTAGGCAAGACATCCTTGCGCGTAAGTTCTATTCAAACCAGCACCAGAAGAAATGTTAATGATGCATCCCTGTTGAAATGCTTGGACCATGCGTGTTCCAACGTACTTGAACACCAACCATGCTCCCGTTAAGTTTGTCCTCACCACATTGTCCCATTCTTCTTCACTTAGATATGTTGATGCTAGTGATCAGCTCACCAGTGCTCCTATACCTGGTAGTATCACTTACTGTGCTGCGTCTGTTGAGCTTGATGTGGCTGGGATGACGAGGCAATCAAGTTGGCTGTAGAAAAAGCAGGGGAATGTGGCTGGAACTAGAACTAGGCACTGGCACTGGAACTAGGGACGCATAACATAAGAGTTAATTCAATATCCCCTGATATATTCCAATCTGAAATTTCTCAGAGTCTGATGCAAAAGAAGTGGCTTAAGAATGTGGCTGGCTACAAGGACACTTCCTTTGAAAAGTTTTCTTACATCGGATCCGGCACTGACATCACTAGTTCGCTACTTAATTCATGATTCCTCAAAGTATGTTACAGGCAACATTTTCATAGTTGATGCTGGAGCTACTCTTCCAATATTTTCTTCCCTGTAAACTTTCATCACCATTTGAGTACCAAAGCTAAGTTCATTTGGTTTATAAATGTAGACTAGCAAGTACAATTTGAACCATTTTAATATGGTTATCTGAGTGAATTGTAGCAAGGTGTGTGAAATAGATCGAGAATTCAATGAGATCTGAAGAGATCAAGGCAAATAAATAAACCGGAAAAGATTAAATTTTGGTAAAATTCATTGGCCCTTGATCTAATAACCCAGGAGGTATCTCACAAACAGCTCAAACATCTTCTTCAGTATACCAAACTTTTTAAATTTAACTCTTTTCTGGAACACCATTGCCTAGCAAAATTGAACAATGCCTAAGCCCCCCGGTCCAAGAATCCAAAATGGTGCGCCTGTAGCCACTATCAATTCATGCAAAACATAAATATTTATGTAAGAATAGGTTGACAACGAGATGCACAACATTGGTTTTTGAAAATGAAAATAGACCCAAGAGTAATACACTCCCAAGCCATTGTAAAAAACACCTCTTCACAACTCACTCATCTCCTCACTCTCTACTCCAAATCAACAAAAACCCAAACCAATTCAACCATCATTCTCAAACTCTTCAATCAACTCCCCTCTCACGACGTCGTTTCATGGACTTCCCTCATTTCCCATTTCTCCAAAACCACTCTTTCTTTTCACCATTTCATTTCCATGCTTCGTCATCCCACTTCACCAAATCAACGCACTTTCGCTTCTCTTTTCGCTACTTGCGCTTCTTTATCAGATTTTTCATTTGGGGTTCAGCTGCATTGTGTTGCGTTGAAGCTTGGGGTTTGTTATGGTGCTTTTTCTGCTTCTGGGTTGATTAGTTTTTATTGTAAAATGAGGGTTTGTGATAGTGCACGGAAGGTGTTTGATGAAACGCCTGAACGAGATGGGGTTTGTTTTTCGACGATGATTGTTGGGTTTGCGCAGAATGCGAGGGGGATTGATGCGTTGGGGTGTTTTGGGGAGATGAACAAGTGGGGTTTGACTTCTTGTATGTATAGCTTGTCGGGTGTGCTACGTGCGGTTGGGGAGGTTGCGGTGGCTGAGCAATGTAGGATGATTCATGGGCATTGTGTTGTTACTGGGTTTGAGCGGAATGTGGTTGTGGGGACTGCGTTGGTTGATGGGTATGGGAAGTGTGGGCTTGTTGTTGAGGCGAGAGGGGTTTTTGATGAGTTGATGGTGAGAATGAGTGTGATTGGATGGAATGCGATGATGTCGGGTTATGCACAACAAGGGGATAAGGATTTGGTGATGGAGCTTTTTGGGTTGATGGAGGGAAATGGGATTGAGCCTGATGAATATACGTTTTTAGCGATCTTGACTGCGTTTAGTAATGCGGGGTTGGCAAATGAGGTGAAGTGTTGGTTTGAGAAGATGAAAATGGAGTATGGATTGGAACCGTGGATGGAGCATTACACTTGTTTAATTGGTGTGTTAGGTAGAGTTGGACGGATTGTAGAAGCAGAAAGGATTGCTTTGACAATGCCATATGAGGCTGATGCTGCTGTTTGGAGAACATTGTTATCAAGTTGTGCTCATCATGGTGAAGCAGACATGGCTTTAGTGATGAGCAAGCGATTGTTGGAACTGAATTTGTATGATGATTCAGCTTATGTGATTCTATCAAATGTGCTAGTGAGTGCAGGAAGGTTGGATGAAGTAAGGGAAGTGCGGAAGTTGATGAAACATAGAAGGGTGTCAAAAGAGGGGGGAAAGAGTTGGATTGAGCTGCCAGGGGAGGTTCATGTTTTCTTGGCGGGGGACAAGACACATGTGATGAGTAAAGAAATCTATGCGAAGTTGGTGGAATTAAGGGAAGAAATTCTGAAATTAGGATATGAGCCTGTTGTGGATGAGACTTTGCCAGAAGTGGATAAAGTTGTAAAGAGGGAAGAGCTTTGGTATCATAGTGAGAAGTTGGCACTAGCTTTTGCACTAGTGAGCAGGGCCGCACCACCAGGAAAGGCTTTAAGGATTGTGAAGAATTTACGAATTTGTAGAGATTGTCACATGGCTTTTAAGTATATAAGCATGGTAGTGAATAGGGAGATCATAGTGAGGGATAGTAACAGATATCATAAATTCTTAAATGGTAACTGTAGTTGTGCAGATTTTTGGTAGTTGATACAAGAGAAGATGTTCTTCAAGAGCAGAGTAAGACAACTATGGCTGTTGCTTACTAGACTTCTGGATCTTTTCTTTTTATTATATTGAATTGCTTACTGTCGCGTGGATAAGGAGTCATACGGGGGAAGAAGATTTGTGATTCGATTGCTAACAAAGTGTTGATGTCAACCCGTCATGAAGTGCTTATTAAATAATAGCAGAACAGTCTGTGGTACAAAGGAAAAGAATTTCACCAAAGTGGATAACAGTGTGAAAAAGAACATGGATCCTCAACCAGGAACTTTAGATGTCAAAGTCTAGGTTTAAGAGTACACAAAAGCTATGTAATATACTACAAAGAAGACCTTCACAAAAAACAAAGGAAGACCTTGAATGCATTTGGGCATTAGTCAAATGGTTCATCATCGGAATCATCTTCCCTCGGCTGAATCCATCTTCCCCAAGCCCGCTTTAATAGAAAATACCCTCCAACTGCACCAACCTGAAAACAGCAACAACAAGTCTAGTTCAGGTCGAAAAGAAGAAGTCTAGCTTTCAAACATTAAGTAGAGAAAAAAAAACCTAATCCCTGAGCATGAAGCAGTCTACAAACAGAGATATATAAATCAAACAGAAGAAAAGATGAATAAAAAGTCACCTGATACAACACTATAGATTTGGTCTCCTCTTCTTGAGGTTCCAAAGTAAGAGAATCAAGAAATTTGTAGAACATGGGAAAGACATATTTTTCATTCAGTTGTTGTGCATGTTGCTCCACTTTTTTGAGGTAGTTAGTCACAAGAGTAAAATCAAGCTTAGCTTTGAATAATTCTACTTGATGTTCCAAATTTTCGACAAATTTCAAGAACATCGTCAAAACAGGATTAGCTTTGAATAGTTGTACTTGTTGTTCGAATTTTTTTACCACAACATTGTCAGGGCTATTCTTCTTCTTGTTTTTCCCTGATAACGTTTGAATTATGTTTCCCATGTCTAATTCTTTGTTGTGCCTCCTGACTTCAATTTTAATCAGTCTGTCTAACTGATATCAGGCTCGTTTTGGTTTCTTGTGTTTATATATTGCACACGAACACAAAGATTGCTTGGGTTAGATTATTTACCTCTTTGTAAAAGGAAAGGAAAAATACTCGAATGTGTTTGTACATTATTTCAAGTAGGGTGCTCCGACTTGAACTCAATATATTTTTTAAAAAATATAAATTATTTATTTATTTTCATTAATAAATATTTGTTCTTTCCTTTAAAATTTATATTAAAAATGTGATTCCATAAAAGCCTGTAAGAAATACGGACATATACATATAATGAAATAATTTCCGGCACAAACTCTATATATACATCGAATTAATTTTACAATTGAAAATATGGCAAAAGATAATAATCCTATATTATCTTATATTTCATAGTAAGTTTGTAATATTGTATAACATTTCACAAATCAAATGTGTTTTATTTTAATTGGAATTCAAATTTTTGAATAAATAGCTATATAATAAAAATTAGATAATTTTTTCTAACTGCTAAAATATTAATTTAATAATAAATGACGTTAAATGAAATTTATTCAAATTTTTTTTTTTTTGATAAAATCGTACTTGCATTAAAATATCTCAAAGTAACAGATGATACAATCTCGAGCAGAAACATTCCACTCTGAAAGACCTGACATAGAATATGTCGCCCTTGCTAAACAATAAGCTACAATATTCGCAGACCTATGTGTGTAACACACTAACACTTCATCAAAGTGTTTATCCATATTATCCGTACAAGCCTCCAAGATAATATAATCCAGCACCAAAACTCACACAAACGGTGAGACAAAAACAAACTCACACAAACAAGCGGTGAGACAAAATCAACAAAACAAAATCGATCTTACAATCGGAAAAGGCTTAGAAACCTTAGATCCGAATTAACTTTAGATCAACTAAAACAAGCAATCCTTAGATCCGGAGGGAAACCACAAAAACAAGAGGAACCGAAAATCCACCCGCTTGAATCTGAGAAGAAGGACAACGGAAGCTCTGATGGTTAGATCTAAGGCTTTTCTTATTGAAACAAGAAACAAATTCGAGGATAAAACTCGATTTTATTGAAAGAAAGAGAGGGATTGATGGCGGGGAAGGAGATGGGTGGTGAGGGAGGAGGAGGGAGGGTCGGAGAAGAGGTAGGGGGCGGCGGCGGCTACGTTAGTCGACTCTCATTTAGAGAGAATTGAATATAATATAAGTAATTTTTTGAACATAACTGTTCGTGTATAACATGGACATACGTGATTTCATAATGTGGTTTAAACAAAATAGTCATATATGGAACATTTTTAATTTGTTAATTTCTGATATAAAAATAATCATATATGAAACATTTTTAATTTGTTTTATGGAGACAACTATTTAGTTGAAGACTTGGAGATCATATATATTCTGCAATTAAAATACGATCATAAAATAAACTATCAACTACTACGTAGAGTAATATTTTGTAAACATAACATATATGATCTACAAAACATTCAATTTGATGATAATTTTTGTTCTACAAAGATATTATGCACATATTTTATTTGTAGAACATTTATAATTGAGTAATATGCATGACAATGTTCTGCAAGTATAACATGCATGATTTACAAAAATATTCAATTTGATGATGATTTTATCCTGCAAGATATCTAATTTGATAATGATTTTTGTTCTGTAAATTATGTTATACACGTTATTTACGTTGCAGAACGTAAATGATTTCCAAATCTCCAATTAAATCATGTTCTCATAGAACTTGACTCTATAATATAACAATATACTAGTTTACAACTCATGCGATGCACAGATTGTTAATTGTTATTTTATTAATTATATTTGTTAAAAAATAAATAGCCATGTTGAAATAGCTAAACGATTTTAAATAATTAAAAGCATTAAAATGGATTTTAAAATAAATAAGTAAGGGTCAAAAAGATAACATGTGCAAGAGTAGTGTACAACTACTACTGCATGTGAGTGTGCATGGTGTTATTGTGTGCCTCACGCGCGCCGTCGCCGCCGCCGCCCGCCACGCCATGCCACGCCACGCCACGCCACGACACGACACGACTCGGGTCGGGTCGGGTCGGGACGATTTGGGCAACACAGCGTAAGTGGGGCAATAATATCTTCAAGAACAGTCAAGACTTCTCAAAAGGTTTGGCGACTGATATGGGCTAAAAAATACCCTAGAAATATAATTAATGTAATATTAATTAAATCTAGATTCGTCCAATAATAAGGCCAATTATTGAGGCCCAAAACTCTATTTATTTATTAATTTTGTAATTAATAAAATGGCTAATAGTGTAGCTCATTAAATATGTCCTAACTGAAAGCCAACTCCTACAAGGAGTAGCCTACAAGACACCGAAACCTAAAAGGAGTCAGCCTCCTACAAAGAAGGATCTAGAATCCTAATCCAGGAAGCTAGCTTGCCCACCAAGTCTCCCAAACCTAGTCTAAATCATAGACTCTCAACATCTATATAAAGGACCTCATCCTTCATTATAAAAAAAAAACGTTTTGGACACAGCTCCATACATTACAATGCCGAGAGGGCACAACAAGCCATTTAGGCATCTCTAGAATTACATCTTGGCTTGATTCTTGATATTCATCAAGGTACGTAGGCATCTTGTTAGGACCGAGTTAGTCCCCGACAACAAGAGCAACCACACCATTAAAGTTTGAAGCTCATCAACCCTAACATTAAATTCACGAAACCCTAGCAGCGATTTGAAGACCTAGTTTTTATTCCACAACATTTGACGCCATCTGTGGGAAGACAACATCAACCATGACGAGAACACGAAGTATCGATGATCCACACCTACCAATGTTCAAGGGATGGACCTTTTAAGAACATGAATTTAAATAAGTCTCCAAAGAGTTGGAATCCAAAGAACGATTCTAAACTCTCAAGGGACGAATCCCCAATCCTAGGCATGATTCTGCCCATGATTTCAAAAAGGCTAACATGATTACCACGATGCTTCCACAACTAACAGCTCAGAACCCAAGTTATTGGCTCCCACCCCCAACGAGGGGATGATTCGCCCCATATTTGAGGCATGGAACCTCCGCCTGCAAAAGGAGTGAGAAATCTTGATCGTGCACAAAAGACGATGAAGGAGCAATTGAATTGATAATCCATTCCCCTTGACTTTCGTTCAAGGAACGACTCCTTAGAGACGAGTCTCCGAGGGTTGATCCCCAATGGGTGATCCAAAATTCATTGACTCAAGGCGCATGTTATCTGCCCATATGGACGAATTCCCAACCTCAAGGGACGGATCCATTATAGATGGTGCTCGCACCCATTGCGAATGCACCCCAAGGGAGGCAAATTTCCATAATTGGTTGCACCCACACACGAATCAAAACCCCATATATGGGATGCATTTGTATCCCGAGGTTGGGAGAAGTAGACTTCCACCTCCATCTCATGAGGTGTATGTGCCCCAATACATTCCCAGATTGGGTCTTCTGTATCAAGAACTTTGAACTTCTTTGGACCTTATTCCGGAGATGAATCCTCCACTAATACGAATGTAGCCCAAGGGGGAGGTGTCAAGACAAGGAACCCACTGAAAGAACAGGACGTTCCTAACACCGAGTGCCCCAAAATTGGCTCTTTAGACCATAGAAGATAGGATATGAGTGCTCAAACAACTAATTCGCAGCAACATGTTATGGATTCTAGGAAGGAATCCCCTTTTAGATGGTGGTGTTGTCCCTCTTTGGTGCACCGTTGGGGCTGTAGATTTCCACCTCTGTTATTATATGAAGAAAATGGGATCCCATCTATAGGATGCCACTTATCGGTTATAAAAATTCAATCCATCCTCAACAATCCAGGGGCAAACTCTCAAGGAACAAGCGAATAAGACACAAATCTTTGGCCCATAGGGACGAATCCCCAAATCGTAGTTATTTTGACCCAAGGAGTGGATCCTCTACAAGTGGTACATGCACCAATTGCAAATGCACTTTCTGGCTTATAACTCTCAAACACCGTGATACCTGTATCTACTATTCAAAATCCCATCTACGGGATGCCTCAATACCCCGAGGATGGAGGAAGTGAACTCCAAACCCCAATTCAAAGGCCGTACATTCAGGGATTGGTTCCTCAAAATTGGGGATCGTGTCCCTGGGATCAAGGATTAGGTCCTCAAGTCCAATGATACATAGATTTTTCAGTCCCGTACACTCAAGATGAGTCATCGTCTACTAATGAGAATTGTGATATAGCCCCTGAAAGGAGGTGTCAAGGTAATGAAGTGACTAGGGGAGCTGGGTGTTCCAAAAAAAAAAAAAAAGGTCCCTCAACCCTTGAAGAATGGATTCTTGCTCATGGAGCAGAGATCCTTAAAGGGACTACTTGAACTGATTTACCAAGGAAGATTTGAAGGTTCTAGATTTCGATGATTAAGTGGCAATGATATCTCAGCAACAAGGAACCACGAATGTCTATTTCAAGATGTCACTGGCAAAGCATCCTCCTGAGAGCATGTTGATGCTCCAAGATTGGGTTGGCAAGTATATCAAAATCGAGAAAAATATAAAGAAACATTCAACCCCCGTAGGAGGCAACGCAGAAAATAAAAAGTGAAATGGAGATCAGAAATATGTTGCTAAGGATAGTATCCCCGAACGAGCAAAGACTCTGATTTTCCCCCGAAGAGAATGCACAAGAACCGTGGTTTACCAAGTATGCACATAGAGAAGGATATAGATTTTTAATGGCCGTAGCCACTAAGGATTGATCCTAAGAAGAGAAACGAGAGTCAGTATTCCAAGATTCTAAAAAGACATGGTGCATGACTGTTGACAGCTGAAAGACGAGATTGAGTTTACGACCCAAAGAGAAGAGCTCAACAAATTCACCAAATATGGTGAACAACATAACCCAAGGTGGGATTATGATTGGAGACACTACGAAAGGAAGGATGGTGATCGAGGTCAAAATCCTCAACCCTAGAGGCCGGTGATAAACATGATCTTTGGAGGCCCGACAACAGCTGGGACAACAAGGAACTTCCGAAAAGCTATTGATTAGGAAGTCAGACACATGGTCGGAGAAGCACCAAAATGTGCAAAGACTGAAGTGGCAATAGCCTTTGACGATTCAGATCTTAAAGGGATGAGATTCCCCCATAATAACCGTTGGTCATCATATATGTGGTAGGAAATTCAAAAGTGAAGTGAGTCTCGGTAGACAATGGGGCTTCAATGGATATCATGTTCCATGACACGATTCTGAAAATGGGATACACAGATTCCCAACTGACCCCCTCTAGTATGTCCATCTATGGGTACAATGAGGTCGAGTTTAAGATAGAAGGTACTATCAGTTTTCCATAACCATAGAACGAGAACCAAATGAAGCAACTCAGATGTGAGACTTCTTGATGATCAAAGCAAATTCTACCTACAATGCTATCCTGGGGAGGACACACTTACATGCTTATAAGAAGGTTGCCTCAACCTATCACTTGAAAATCAAATTCCCTACAAGGAACTGAGTGGGAGAAGAGAGGGGAGACCAAAAGATGACAAGAAGTTGCTATGTAGTCGCGTTAAGGCCGGATAGAATCGGGGGGCAGGTCCTCCTGAGTGAGGATATAGATGTAAAGGATAATGATGAATGCCAAAGGAAGCTAGTTGAGGATCTAATTCTCGTCCCTTTAGTTCCCGATGAACCTGGAAAAGCTACATATTTTGGTGATTTACTCTATGAACCCTTAATGCGCCTTGGGCATAAGATCAAGAAAATTTTGGGTTTGATGGTCTCCAAGCGTGGAATTGAGGCCAACTCTGACAAGACTAAAGCAATCCTCCACATGGAAACTCCACGTTCCATTAAGGACGTTTGAAAACTCATAGGAGAAATGTTTGCTTTAATAAAAGCCAAATGGCCTTTCAGGAATTGAATAAGTACATAGCTACAACAATTTTGTTGAAAAACCAAAACCGAGAAGGTTACTTCATCTATACTTAACTGTATCTGATACGGCTTTGAATTTTGTCTACAGAAAAGAGGAGGACAAGGTTCAGAAACCCATCTACTATGTGAGCAAGGTCTTGCATGAAGCAGGGTAACCGCAGTAAAGGCCCAAGAACTCACTGACTTCGTGGTTGAATGTACCATCGACAACCAAGAAGTCGGGGGGCAGGAGGTAGTACCCCAGGAGGGCAAGAAACTAGAGAAGGAAGATCGAGAAGCGATACTCAAGAAGTGTTGGGTGCTCTATTTTGATGAGGCATCAAAAACAAAATCAAGTGGAAGCAGACCTAGTTTTACAAAACCCCAACGGGTTCATGATTGAGTATGCCTTGAATTTGGATTTACTAACGACAAACAACGAGGATGGATACAAAGTCCTGAAAGCCGAACTTGGCCTGCCCGGAGCCCAGAGGGTCAAGAACCTAAAAGTTTGTAGAAACTCAACATTGGGGTTATAAATACATCCGAAAGGAGGAAAATGTAAAGGTTGATGTCCTATCTAAGTTTACCACCTAGGAGATAGAGAACTATCCAAAAGGTATTTACTTCCAAGTTTTGAAAACCCAAAGTAGTGATACAAAGCTGATAACACTTGTAGGTGTGGAAGGCTGATGGATGGATCCTATAAAGGCTCACCAAGAAACCGGTTGGTTAACCGACAATGCCTTGAAGGCACAGAAGTTGTCAGTATGAACATTAAGGCCTTAGAAAATGAAATTAGCCTTGTAAGATGTTAATAAGGAAATCTTTGGGCAGCACTCGGAGGGCAGGGACCTTACCTATAAGATGACCCGGTTGAGATTCTAATGGCAGGATAATGGCTAATGCCAAAGGAGAATAACTAATGCCAGAAGCATACACTAGTTGTAAGGCAACCATATGAAATGTTGGCACCCATCAGGTCCCCCATTCCATTGGAAATGTGGAGGATAGGTATTCTTGGTTTATTCCTATTGGAAATTGACTAAAGGAAGTTCTGATAGTAGCAATTGACTACTTTACTAAGTGAATTGAGGCTAAACCTTTATCCAAAATAACCACTAAATAAGTGACACAATTCCTGTGAGAAAGTGCGATATGCAGAAATGGACTTTCATAAATCCTAGATAATGGACGACAGTTCAACAATGAGGATTTAAAAAATATATATATCTTGAAAAAATAACGTAAAGCCCGGAACAAGGATAGTAGAACGCTGAAATGTGCTTCATTCTACTAGAAATTAAGAATGAAATTAAGGTTCTTTGAAACAAGGAAACTTTGTCCCTAAAAAAAGAAAAAGTATCAGAAACATACCAGAAAGGCAAGCTAGCCTCAAAATAGTGTTCTCATATAATATGAAATGAAGACTTGAATTGAAGATCTCGAATCGAGGTCTTGAAGACCTCAAATCCTAGTCTTGAATACCTCTAATTCAAGTCTCGAAGATGAATCCTAGTCTTGATGACCTCAACTCAATTGAACACCTGATTTTGTTATATCTAGATCCCCAATTTTGATTAAAAAGTCACGAAGACCACGATTCTCAAACTCGGAAGATCAATCATAGTCCTAAAGACCTCAAGCTCAATTAAAAGCCTAAAGAGGCCTATTTGGAGAAGATTAGTATAAAGGTTCAAACCCCTGAGAATTTGAGGAAACAAAGTTCAGAACGAGCTTCAATTAGATATACTAAAAGCCCAAATCGAAGTAAAGAGAAAAACGTTATGTCTGTCTTCGTTCATGAAGACATCTGGGTATGAAAATTCGACCTCAAATGAGGTCCAAGGTGTTAGACCTAAAATCAGGTTTTCTACCCGTAAGCCACGTTTGGCGTAGGTAAAACCGCAATACAGGTCGAAGGTGTTCGACCTCGGAGCAAAAAAAGGCCATAATTTCGACCCCAATTTAGGTCAAAATTGCAGCCCCAATTTAGACCTCAATCGAGGTCCAAGGTGTTCGACCTAAGTGCAAAAAAGGTTGTAACACCCCCTAATCCGGGGTCGGAGATCCGGGTTGTCACACCCTCAATTCCAACAATAATACCTGTACTAGCTCAACAAATTCAATAATACAACATCAAAAGACCCCAATCTCTTACATACACCAGTTATAGCTTCAGAAACGAGTCACATAAGTAACATTAGTTATTACAACCAAATGTACTATCCAGGATCTCACTAATAGCAGCTTAACCCATGCAACTTACTTCTGCATTAATCATTCTGAATTGGACTACCTCAAGGTTGAATCTTCCACTTCCTTTTCCTTGTAGTATGGAATAGGGCTGTCAAACGGATAATTCGGATACGGATATGCCTGTATCCGAATCCGAATCCGAAAATCTGAATTCGTATCCGGATCCGTATCCGAATCCGAAAATATTTAAATAAAAATATCTGAATCCGAATCTGCCGGATACTATCCGGATATGGATAATATCCGAATCCGAATTTCAGTTAGAATTTTTTAGTTTTTATATTAAATTTTAATTCAATAAAATTGAAAAAGTAATAAAATTTTTAATTTTTTTTAAAAAAAAAGTAAACTAAACTAAAACTTAAATTTATTAAAATCTATTTTATTTTTTTCAAAAATTTACTTTTGAGTATAATTTTGTTTATTTTAAAATATTAAATTTGTAATATATATATGTGTGTGTGTGTGTGTGTTTACAATTATCTACAACTTATATAAATATATTGTTTAATGATTAAATTATATATATATATATATATATATTCTGTAAACTTAAAATATAATTTCTAAATAATATGTAACTATATATATATATAATATATTATTTATTTATCATAATTATTTAATTTCGGATTCGAATATTACCGGATACGGATGCGCCTATATCCATATTCGTATCCGCAACTACCGAATTCGAATACGGATAATATCCGCTTTATTTCGGATACGAATAAAATCCGCTTTATTACGGATATGAATACAGATATTTCGGACGGATATCAGATTTTTCGAATTTTTTTGACAGCCCTAGTACGGAATAACTGACTATGTTCTCTCTTCACTGAAAGTTTAATATTAAGTAAAGCAAGAATGACCGAAAGAATGCTCAAAAAGTATCCCTTAATAAAATAAATAGTTTCACAACTATAAAGTCTGAAATCCAATAACCTTTGTTGGTATAACAACCAAAACCATTAAAGTATAACATTTGAGTTAAAATACCATACAGTTCAAAATACTGTACGAGGAATAGTAAGATTCCACAATATCTGAAAATAACATATAGTTCGAGATACTATATCAGAAATCTAAACACTTCCCACCAAAATATATAATCTGCAGCGGATAAAAATAACTTTAAATATTTTTGTAAAGTTTAGAAATCCTTTGCTAGCACATCATAGACAAAGGTTCAAAGTATAACTTTTAAATCAAGCTAAATCAGGTAGCTTATTGAAAAATAACAGTTTTGAATATTTCTCAAAATACTGCCAACATTATCGGTAACCGAGCTACTAGGCTTTTGTTACAATGTTGCAGACACAATTCCAAACTAGAAGATGGGGGCTATGACCGAAAACACCACAATACGCGCTGATCAGTTGTTGTATCGCATAAGAACACTTTCTCTACTAGTAGAAGGACGACTTCCTATTTCGGTTATCACCCTGGCCGCATCTGGGCCCTTCATGTTATATGGGCACCTATTTCATTGCCGAGCATGGAGTCATGCCATACGGGTATCTATTTCATTACCGAGCATGACTTCGTACTTTTCGGACACCTATTTCATTGTCGAGCACGACCTCGTACCATACGGGCACCTATTTCATTGCCGAACACGAGTTAATTTCAGTCCCCAGATGAAAATCAACGTCACGGGAAACGGAAGTTAATCCTGTTTCCCCAAGTATGTGATACTTGTCCCTCGTTTAAAACATTTCTTGGTCTCCTTACTTCCGGAATAATAGAGGAAGTAAGTTACTATGTGAGTTGACCTCTGTCAACAGAATTAGAATCAGATGAGAATCCTCTTTAAAAAGATTACGACCAGGGAGTCAAACTGTTTGGAAATCTTTAAGGGTATTCTCGTCTCGTTTGAGTGGTCAGCGAATATTTAAATCATCTCTTAAGATAGATTTAAATCAAAACAATATTTGGGAATCCTTACTTTAATAAAAATAAATTTTATAAATGTCAGAAATATTCTTCATAATTATTGAAGGTCAAAAATAATTTTTAAATAATATAAATCATTTTTAAATTGATTAAAAGAATATAATAAATAATAAATGATTAAATAATAATCATTCGCTCAATAAATATCTAATAATCTCCAGGTGAATATTAAAATAATATTCCCTTGAATAATAAAACAATTGAATATATCTATTCAATATACTTATCGGAAAATAAACCTCAACGGTCTAAAATATATATATATATATATATATATATATATATATATATATATATATATATATATATATCGATAAATAGCATATGAACAACCATTCAACATTTGAAAGCTTATACGATAAGTAAAACAGTTCGTGCATTTGTAGCAGTTGTATCACAACAACAATAGTTTAAAAATATAGCCGAATACTAGAGCTTCGGGTTTTGAGAAACTTGTACGATACTTGGAGCAAAGAGTATACATAAACATTTGAATAACCAAGTATTATACATTTGAAAATATACCTACTTTGAACAATATAGTAAGGTTTAGTAAACTTGCCTGGAAATCCCGAAGTAGCAGTAAGTCTCGGGTTGGTCCGGTAATCTAGAATCAAAACAAGGTTCAAGATTAATAACTTAAACGTTTTCACCATACTAAGTATATACTAACTCAAGCACAAAGTCCATTTTCAAGTTAACTCTTTAAGATCCTCTACTCGAGCATGCTCGCTCATGCATTTTTATAAAATTGAGATTTAATCCTTTTAATACGAAATCTTTTCGAGGGTCTTACTAAACGTACCTAGCATGTTATCACAAAGTTTCACATTTTATTATGACCTCTAAGTGGTTCGATCATAGCCTCAAAGTTGACTAAGTGGTATAGTTTGGTTCCTCGAAACATCCTTTACTAAAACACTTGTTTCTCCTAAACCGTAAATCGGATTCACATGATCTTCGCACCAAAACGAACCTTGAAACAAGACCTGCACTAACATGGGCAGTGGTGATCTTGGGCAGAAGTTACTAGGTTCGAATATCACAAGCAAAACAAGGTTAAGGAAAATCGGGCATTACGATGGCTATGTTTTAGTGATTCCAAAGTTTAATTCATCATCTTTACATAATCAACCAACCAAATCATCAAACTCATTTCTTCAACATCATAACTAATCCATAAAAATCATCAACCATAGTCAAAACCAACAGCTACTTATTCACCATCAAAACAACACCATACTTTCATCAAAATCAACCATTCATCCTTATAATCAAACTAACTAAACTATACTTAAAACTAACCATATAAATCAATTTATAAATAAGGGTTTCAAGAGTTTATACCTTCCTTGATGCTTGATATACACTAACAATATCTTATAATCCTTCCTTGAGCTTTGAACTAACCTTAACAAGCTTAATCCTTAAGAAACAAAATCAAGAATCATGAAAAGTTACTATTCATCACTATTCATGTTCATCTTTAATCAAGGATTTGAATATGTTAACCTTAATGGATGATGCTAGGATTTAGAGAATACCTTAATTTGGAAATATGGAAGCTTTAGAATCTAAGATCATGATTTATGGATGAGTGGAAGTTTGATTTTGAAAATCAAACCCTTGGTGTTTTAAAAAAAGGCCGAATGTTCTTCTTCCAAGGGTGGGGAGCTTTTGCTTGATTTCCTTAATATTTTCTTGATAAAGTGAAGTGTTTGGATGTTGCTTAATGTGTAAGAAATGATGATGTAGTGTAGCTTGTGTCATCCTTGCCAAAGGTCAAGTTAGAAAGGTGTTTAGGAATCATCTTTCTTAATCCACTTGCTTTGGTTCTTTGTTTGGTTTCACATGGATGTATCTAATGTTGCATTCCTTGATTTAATCCTGTGCATGATACTTCCATACTTGTGTTTAATCCAATAAGTGTCACGTTGTTCTATTACTGCTTAATCTCGTAGAATGTTCGTAGGGGTTTCTTAAGTGTTCTATCGAAATAGTTTACCCTAACGTTCTTGATATCTATAATACCTTTACTAAATCCATATCCATAGAATTGATAATTTAAAATCCTCCAATATATTTAAATAATGATTAATCCATCAGTATCTGGTGGAATCTCGGAGAAAACAGAAAATGCTATTCTTCTGATTCTGACAGCTTTTGCATTCACTCATTTACATAGTAGATCACTAATACGACTCTGAAAGTTCATTATACCGACCCGTACATAGGGTGGTCTGAAAATTTTCTAAACGACAAAAATTACTATTCATCAGTGGTTTTTAAATAAGTACAAAATTTGGGGTTATTACAAAGGTCATAATTTCGATCTCAATTTAGGTCGAAATTCGAGCCCCCGTTTAAACCTCAAATGAGGTCTAAGGTGTTAGACCTCGAATCATGTATTTTACCTCTAAGCCACGTTTGGCGTTGTTGAAACCTCAAATGAGTTCTAAGGTGTTAGACCTCAAATCATGTCTTTTACCTCTAAGCCATGTGTGGCGTTGTTGAAACCTCAAACGAGATCCAAGGTGTTAGACCTCAAGTTAGGTCTGTTACCTGTAAGCCATGTTTGGCGTTGTTGAAACCTCAAATGAGGTCTAAGGTGTTAGACCTCAAGTTAGGTCTTCTACCTGTAAGCCACGTTGGCGTTGTTAAAACCTCAAACGAGGTCCTAGGTGTTAGACCTCAAGTTAGGTCTTCTACTTATAAGCCACGCTTGGCGTAGTTGGAACCCCAAATGAGGTCTATGTTGTTAGACCTCAAAGATAGTCTTTTACCTATAAGTCACGCTTGGCGAAGTTGGAACCCCAAATGAGGTCCAAGGTGTTAGACCTCAAAGATAGTCTTTTACCTATAAGTCACGCTTTGCGTTGTTGAAACCCCAAATGAGGTCCAAGGTTTTAGACCTCAAATCAAGTCTTCGATTTTAGGGTCTTCTGTAGTTTTCCTACTTTTCAGAAATTTTACCGTGCCTTCATAAATATTGAATTGACACTTTGAGTGCCAAATGTTCGACCTCAATTCAGGTCGTACATGGACGACCTCAATCCTAGTCGAGAGTGTTCGACTAGGAAGCCAAAAGTCTTAAAAGTTCGACCTCAATTCAGGTCGCACATGGACGACCTCAATCCTGGTCGAGAGTGTTCGACCAGGAGGTCAAAAGTGCCAAACGTTCGACGTCGTACATGGACGACCTCAATCCTGGTCGAGAGTGTTCGACCAGGAGGCCAAAAGTGCCAAACGTTCGACCTCAAATCAGGTCGTACATGGACGACCTCAATCCTGGTCGAGAGTGTTCGACCAGGAGGCCAAAAGTGCCAAATGTTCGACCTCAATTCAGGTCGTACATGAACGACCTCAATCCTGGCCGAGAGTGTTCGACCAGGAGGCCAAAAGTGCCAAATGTTCGATCTCAATTCAGGTCATGAGCCTTCGACCTCGAAGCCAAAAAGGTCGTATTTTCGAACTCAAACGAGATCGAAATAATTTTAAAAAATTTTGGGTAAAATAAATATTATTGTAATCTTTATTTATTCAAAAAAGTGAAAAAAATCGAGTCTTTTCGACCTCAATTCAGGTCATGAGCCATCGACCTCGAAGCCAAAAATGCCCTATTTTCAAACTCAAACGAGGTCGAAATAATTTTTTTTTAAATGAATAAAATAAATATTATTATAATATTTATTTGAAAAAAAAAATACACAAACCGATCGACCCGAAACCAGGTCGAAGGGTGTCGAGCTGGAACCAAGTCGAGGTGCTTCGACCTCACTCCAAAATGGACACTTTCTTCGACCTGAAATAAGGTCGACTAAAATGCCAAAGTGCAGTTTAGTACCCCAAGTTCTGGATAGTTGACAAATTCTTCCCTAAAATTTAGAAACTGATAGATTCTCCATTGAAGTTTAGAATCTGACAGATTCACCCGTGAGCTTTGGAAAATTACGAATTAGCCCCTGAAAATTTATGAAAAGGTGTCTATAATTTTGAAATACTTGCAAAAAATATATATATTTGCAAAAATTATTAAAAAATACCCGTGGTACATGAAAATTCCTAAAATGTTAGGAATAATTATTAAAATACCTGTGGGTACATGAAAATTCCTAAAATATTAGGAATAATTATTAAAAATACATGTGGGTACATGAAAATTCTTTAAATAACAGGATGATTATTAAAAATACATGTGGGTACATGAAAATTCCTAAAATATTAGGGATCATTATTAATAATACCTGTGTGTACATGAAAATTCCTAAAATATAAGGGATGATTATTAAAAATATCCGTGTGTACAAGAAAAATCCTAAAATATTAGGAAAAATATGATAAAACGTGAGGGAAATTATTAAAATATTTCCTTGATAATGTGAACAACAATGAATGCATGAGTTTTATAACGAGCTCTATACAAGTGTAGAGCTTGATAAAAATGTAAAGCGTAATGTAACATAATATGTAACAGAGATAACTATAACTCAACAAAGGAACAAGACAGACTATAATATTAATAGAAGCACAGGAATCCAGAAGAAAAGAAGAAACGGTAAACTCAAAAAATCAAAATATGGTATGTATTCTTGAAGTCCGTAAACATGTCACGGAAAGAAGTTCATTAATATGTTCAAGAATCAGTGATAAATAAAGAAACAAGACTTTCAAGAATACAGAAGTATTTGAATGATAAAGAGTTAGTACCAGAGGATTTCAGTGATTTTAACGAAGCAACCAGAACGACAAGAGACTTATCAATGGTATTGTATTGAAGACGTGAAGGTATTGATCAAGTGTTAGTCATCTGTGAACCAGACCAGTTGCACTAGTTGTCAGCACTAAAAAGATCAAGATGTTTATCATCTCGGAAGAAATTGATTTAAGTTAGACCTGAAACATCCTGGAAGTGAAAAGAATATTGTAAGGTATGTTTAGGTTAAATTGAAGTACGATAATCTTACTGCAAGAAGATAGAATCTTCAAGGATGAAACTGCAAATAAAGACATTCGATAGTTTTCATTTATGAAAAACTATCGAGAGAAGAAAGAAATGTTTGATAGAAAATTATCAAGGAAGGAAAACCAATTCGATAGTTTCTTTTAAAAAAACCATCGAAGTGGACAAAACTCAATAGTTTGATAGTTTTATTTATAAAACTATCGAACCTCTTTCAAAGTAACAAACCATTCTTTTCGATAGATTTTATTTAGAATCTATCGAATTAAGAATTAAAGTTTTTTCTCGATAGTTTTTGAAATGGAGCAGATGAAAAGTGCACTTGATTGTCAAGTTGAAAAAGGAAATGAATGGCTAGGATTCATCCTTGGCTTTTCGATAGTTTTCCTACATACTACAATTACAGAGTTGAAGAAGTGTCTTCTTCAGTTGGTCAGTTGCAGAAGATCATTACAGATGAATTTAAGAGCTTGAGAATTTTTTACAGAAGAAATTAATAGTGCCTTAAATTTTATCATTAGTATTGATTATTGTAACCCAAACTCATTGAAGCTAATCCTACAGATTAGAATTGTAGCACCCTTCGTGGTTTATATTTATAAAACGATATATTCTCCGAATCGTGTTTTGATTTGGTATATTTGATTTCGGACAAGAACACAATTAATTATCCGCGAACGAAATTGAATAATTTGTGAGTATCGTATTCAACCCCCCTTCTACGATACTTTGGACCTAACAAAAAACAAGCACAATTATGAACTATTATTCATAAGAAGTCCCGAATTAGGACGTCTCGTTTAAGGGAAATCAAAAACGAGCCATTAAGAGGCCAATTAAAGATAACATAAGCCATAGAAGGCTGGCACAAATGTCAATTCAGCCTCGAATAAGGCAAATCATCGTAACTGTGTAGATCGCTCCACACTTTACATTAAGATGATACCCGAGATTCGGGCCGATAAACATTAATTTCTCATAAAATCTTGAAATAATGATCGAAAATAGTAAATTAAATCCCAGGTAAGGGAGCGTTGACCCCAATCCCGTGAAGGATATTTATAACTTCTACGAAAACTCAAGAAGTTTTCCCAGAAGTTGAAGGGCAAATGATATGTGCTAAACAATACCCTAGAAATATAATTAATGTAATATTAATTAAACCTAGATTGGTCCAATAATAAGGCCAATTATTGAGGCCCAAAACTCTATTTATTTATTAATTTCATAATTAATAAAATGGCTAATAATGTAGCTTATTAAATATGTCCTAACTGGAAGCCAACTCCTACAAGGAGTAGCCTCCAAGACACCGAAACCTAAAAAGAGTCAGCCTCCTACAAAGAAGGATCTAGAATCCTAATCCAGGAAGCTGGCTTGCCCACCAAGTCTCCCAAACCTAGTCTAAATAATAGACTCTCAATATCTATATAAAAGACCTCATCCTTCATTATAAAAAAAACGTTTTGGACACAACTTCATACATTACAATGCCGAGAGGGCACAACAAGCCATGTAGGCATCTCTAGAACTACGTCTTGGCTTAATTCTTGATATTCATCAAGGTACGTAGGCATCTTGTTAGGACCGAGTTAGTCCCCGACAACAAGAGCAACCACACCATTAAAGCTTGAAGTTCATCAACCCTAGCATTAAATTCACGAAACCCTAACAACGATTTGAAGACCTAATTTTTATTCCACAACAGCGACTAAGCTGTTCTGTTCTTTACAATATTTGTTAAAACGACATAGATAAGTTTTCTTTCTTATATTGTTATTTATAGTCTCTAATTATATTCTTGTTTCGACCTTCATGTTTGTTTTGTGAATTGGTTTTATCTGCCTGTTCTTGTTAATATGAATATATATAATTACTTTATTGTTGATGTGTAGTTTAGAATTATACCCAAAAGTTGATAGTTCATGTAACAAGCAGAGTTCGTATGAATGTGATTTTTTGCAAGATAAATAAAAGAGAGGGTGGAGGACTCACAAAAGAGCAGAGTTAACTTAGGGTCAGTTTGGCCATCATTATAAGTTATAACTTATAACTTATGCATTATAAGTTGTAAAGCATAATGTAACATAAGATGTAAAAGAGATAACTACAACTCAACAAAGGACAAGACAGAAAATAATATTAACAGAAGCACAGGAATCCAGAATCAAAGAAGAAAAGGTAAACTCAAAAAATCAAAATACGTTATGTATTCTTGAAGTCCGTAAACAGGTCACGGAAAGAAGTTCATGAAAATGTTCAAGCCTCAGTGACAGTAAAAGAAACAAGACTTTCAAGACGACAGAAGTATGTGAATGATTTAGGGTTAAGTACCACGGGATTCCAGTGATTTAAACGAAGCAACCAGAACGACAAGGGACGTATCAGCAGCATTGAATTGAAGACATAAAAGAAGAATTGATCAAGTGTTATTCATCTGTGAACCAGACCAGTTGCACTAGGTGATGGCACTAAAAAGATCAAGTTGTTTTATCGTCTCAGAAGAAATTGATACAGTCTAAAACTAGACACCCGGGTGTAATTACTAAAGGACAAAAGTAAAGGAAATGAATTCGATAGTTTTTCATTTGTGAAAACTATCGAATGAGTTTGAAAGTAATTATTTGAAAACCACTTTTACTTTATTTGGTATTCGATAGTTTTGTTTTAAAAAACTATCGAATGGTAAATAAAGTAATTCCATTTCGATGGTTTTTAATTAGGAGCAGGTGGAAAGTTTTCTTTGTCTGACAGGATGAAGAAGATCCAACGGCCAGGATTGTTTCTACAATCTAAGTTCGATGGTTTTCTAATCTAAGTCTACAATTAATACTGAGAGAAGATGGTGTCTTCTTCAGTTAAGGCATTCAACACAGAAACATTACTGAGAGAGAGAACTGAGCCGGAGAAATTATCAGAGAATTAATAGTGCTCAGAATTTGATCATTGTTTTGTATTTGTGTAACCTTAAACTCATTGAAGCTAATCTACGGATTAGAAATTGTAGCACCCCTCGAGGTTTATATTTATAAAAAGATATATTCCCCGAAACTTGATTTGGTTTGGTGTGTTTGATTTCGTTATAGAACTGAAAGATTAATCCGCGAACGAAATTGAATTATTTGTGAGTATCGTATTCAACCCCCCCCCCCTTCTACGATACTTTGGACCTAACAATTGGTATCAAAGCTACTTGATTGATATACAAATCAGATCCGGTGAATGAGACCAAAATCAAACGTAGCGTGAAAATTCGAAGCAAATTTTTTAACTTTCAAAATTTTTCATTTAATTGGAATTTCTTGAATTTTAAACAATTTGAAATTTTCAGAAACCATGAGTGCTCCAAAGACAACCGCTGGTATTAAAGTTCCCCCGTTTACTAGAGATGATTTCGGTTTGTGGAAGATGAAGATGCTGTTATTTATCAAGGCATCTAATCCGTTGTATATTGGCATATTAAAGAACGGACCGTTTGTACCAATGAAACCAGTTGGTGAATCTACAGCTCCTGATGGTAGCAGGATTCCTTCAGGCACCCAACCTAAGGATATAAGTGAATTTACAGATTCTGACAAAGAACTGATTCGATTGGACACCGGTTTAATGTAAATATTGGCGGACTCCGCAGACAAGGAAATGAGCTATCAGTTGATGAACTGTACAAACGGGAAACATATGTGGGATATCATTAACCTAATAATGGAAGGAACTGAAGACGTTCAGGAAAACAGATTGGACATCCTGACTTCTCAATATGAAGCGTTTAGGTCACTGCTAGGAGAAAGTATAACTCAGGTCTTTGAGAAATATACTAAGCTCCTCAATGAATTGGCAATGAAAGGAAAGACCTATCCACTGAGAGAATCAAACAGGAAGTTCATGATGACGCTGCCCCATCATGTAGAACACAAGTCATCATCCATTAGGGAAAGAATTGACTTCACAAAGATGCCACTAGAGATGATCTATGGCAAGTTGAAGACCTATGAGATGGAACAGGAACAAAGGGTGATAATCTACGGATCAGGGACAGTGGAGAACAAGCACAATGCACTTGTGAGATCAGCAGCACTTGTAGTGGATGAACCAATAACTTCTGAGATTCAGGTTCAAACCCCTAGAGCTGGAAAGGAGGTGATAATAGAAGCTGAAATGGATTCTGTGAATCTGGATGTTGATGAAAGTGTTTACTACACCCTAGAAGAGCTTGAGCAAATGGAAGACAAAACCATGGCGTACTTAGCTGCAAAGTTTAGTCATATTCGTTTCAATAGAAACCCTAAGTACAAGTTCAAGGGCTCAACCAACAGATTCCAGAAGAGCAAGTATACACCTAGTACAGGATTTAAGGGAGGCTACAAGACTGGCATGATTGATAGAAGCAAATCAAGATGCTACAACTGCAATGAGTTAGGGCATTTCGCCACTGAATGCCGGAAGCCTCGTCAAGCAAGAGACATGAAAGATGTCTATGGAAAGAAGGATTCTTATGATGAGTTGAAGAAGGAGAATGCCAAGCTTAAACAGCAATTGGAGGCATTCTCTGGAAAGCAGAAAGGGAAAGCTTACATAGCAGAGGGAAAGCACTGGGATGATACTGATTCGGATGAAGAGGAGGAATATGGGAATGTTGCTCTAATGGCTGACTCTTCAGAGGAATCACCACAATCATCTCAGGTACCTATCTTAACTACAATTGATATGTCTAACTCTGAGTACAAGAAAACTGTGCAAGATCTTAGTGTAGAATTGTTTAATGTACACACAAGCATGCTAGCATCAGAAATGGAAAATGCTAAACTAGTTCTTAAGATTAAAAAGCTAGAATCTAAAAATGAAGAACTAGAGCTTGTAGCTGTAACATTAGAAGATCTTAAGCAAAAGAATGCGTACTTAGAGAACAAGGTCAAGTGTAATGATGAGATAGAGACAATCCTCAGGAAGCAGATTTCAGATCTAGATTTGAAGCTGAATGCTTTTAAGAATTCCGCTCTAGTGGCTAAGGAAATCATTGATACTCAGGCCATAGAGAATAAAACTGCTATAGGATTTGACTATAACAAGAAAGCTGGTAAGAAGATTGTGGAATTCCCTGTGACACCTTCAGTTGTCAAAAGGAATACTCCACATGTTCTTAAGAATGTTGATTGTCCAGTTTTTGTTAAGCCGTTTCCACCACTTTTTCATGAGGATGATCTTTTCATTAGACAAGAATTGCTTGAGGAGGATTTATTGAAGGAAAAAGAGGTAAAGACTAAGTTGCCTAGGAAATCAGTAAAAAATGAATTACCTAAACCTGATTTACCTAAAACTGAAGTAGGTTCCTTAGTTAGTAATGTTAAAAAGAACAGGAATGGGAAGAAGAAGATTGTTAATCAGGAATTGGTTCCATCTTCTCCCATTGCATCTAGGAAGTTGTGCTCTATTTGTAATTCTGCTGGACACCTTACACATGCATGTAAAAAGGTTAAAGTAGAAACTGCTAATACTTCTGAAATGCATAACATGTCTGACATGCCTGATACTCATGAACCCTGTGGAAAGAAAGAGTGTTTGCTATGTAAGTACAACATCATGCATGCTTATTTTAAGTTGATGAATGATAATAGCAATAGCACTGATAATGTTAAATCCACAGATACTATGAATATCAAACAGGGTAAGACTAAATTGAATGTTACTCCTGTTAAATCATCTAAACCTTCAGGACCCAAACAATTTTGGGTACCAAAGTCCGCTTAATCAATCTGTGATTGCAGGGTAAGGTTAAAAGCTCAAAGGTCGTGTGGATTCTGGATAGTGGCTGTTCTAGACACATGACAGGTAAAGAGTCCCTGCTTACAGAGGTGGTTAAGAAGACCGGCCCGATTGTAACCTTTGGAGATGACAGCAAAGGATGTTGGGAACCACGGACTTGGGGTTCTACTACATTTTATGATACACAATTAAGGAGTGCGAAAAGAAAATCACCTTGTTAACGGTTGATTCCACGCTCTTCTATTGTATTCCCAAATTCCCTTGAGCGAAGTGTGGCCTCCGTCTTCTCAAGTTAACCTCTCTTCTTGCTCCTAGGTGGCTACAATATTTTTCTTAACCAACCCTAGTGTTGTGGATTAAAAAACGTACTTGTATATTAATTGCTAGGATTAATGAGCTTTCGAGCTTTAATGGCTGCACTCGTGTATCCGGACTAAATCGGTCCTCACAAGATGCCTACGTATCTCAAATCGTTATTGAGAATCAAGCCAAAAACGTAGTTCTGATTGTAGGATCAGGGACCTTATATAGGCGTCTGGAGCCTAATATTTATGGTATGTTTGGGAGACTTAACGGATAAGTCTTCTTTTTGATATTGGATAAGTATTGTATTTCTTGCTGAAGAATTCGTTTCCTTGTTGATAAAGGTTACGACTCATTGATTGCCTTTAATTGGGATTCCAGATCCTTCTTTGACTAATTTTCCATAATCAAGGCTCTTTTCATGAGCTGTATATTTCCCCTACTCATTAATTACGAAATTAATGAATAATTAGGGTGTCGGTCCTTAAATATCGACCTTTTGTTTGACCAGTCAATTATATTTCTATAATTACTTTTCTGACCATATCATTTGCCCCCCAACTTATGGGAAAATCTCCTTAGGGTTTTCGTAGAAGTTACAGCGTATTTTTCCTAAAAATTTCCATTTTTCAGGGCATTTTTGACCTTAATTTAGGTCATTTTCGACCAGGAATTCGACCAGGATTTCAGTGTAAATTCGACTTGGATTTCGACCAGGACTGTCCCCAGGTCGATGGGCTCGACCTTGAATTCCTAGTCTTTTTCGACCAGGATCTCTCGACCTCATTCAGCCTTCCTTCGACCTCGTTTTTGTCCCCAGGTCGATGGGCTCGACCTCGAATCGTAGGTCTTTTTCGACCTCGATGTGTCGACCTCAGTTTCATGTTTGTTCGACCAGGAATCCTTAAGTCATTTTCGACTTGAATTCCATGTTTTTTCTAGCTTTATTTTGGAATGAGGTCGAACAATACGACCTCAATTCCCCATGTATTTTCGATCTCACACGTTCGACCTCATTCTCATGTGTTTTCGACCAGGAATTCCAAGGTTAAAATAGAATTAATTTCTGGGCCATTCTCGACCTCGTTTCAGTATGAGGTCGAGTGATACGAACTCGATTAATAGTATATTTTCGATCTCATTCGTTCGATCTCGACCCAGGGTCTTTTCGACCTCATTTTGCCAACTTTTTGACTTGTTTTTGGTGCGAAGTCGATGGACACGACCTCAGTTTCGTGTGTATTTTCGACTAGGGTCATACGACCTCGATTTAGGGTCTTTTCGACCTCAAAACCTTCAATTGTTTCGTTTTATTTGGAAGTGAGGTCGTTTGATACGACCTCGTTTTCTCGTATATTTTCGACCAGGGTCGTGCGATCTCGATTTAGAGTCTTTTCGACCTTGGTTTTTTGATTTTTTGCCTAGGTTTTATCCCAGGCTCTTTGGGCTTTTAAATAGTCCAATTTTAATTTGGGACTTAATTCTTTCCAGCCTTGGGCCTTAATGGGCCTTTTTTGTTTGGGCTTCGAAATTGCCTGAGTTCTAGTTTATTTGGGCCTTTGCCTTTGTAATCCATAAATGGATTTATGGGCCTTACTGGCTATAGACGGTTGCTCTTCCTTAGCCGGTTGAGTTCCCGGTTACCTCGGTTATAAAAGAGTGAGATTTCTCATTTCACTCTCACTTCTCACTTTTCACTTTCCAAAATTTCTCTCTAGTTATCATAGTTTTTTCTCTCTTTTATTCCGTGGAGAGGCGATTTCCGGCGAGCTTTTTACGGTGGTGTTCTTGTTTTTCCGGGATTGATCTTCATCCTTTGAAGATTTCTGGGTTTTCAATCTTCATCACTTGAAGATTTGAAGTTTCTTTGAAGATTTTTCTGGGAATTTTCTTGAACGTTTGAAGATGTCTGACAAAGCTGCTCAACGCCTTCAAAGAATGAACAAAGCTTCTAAGAGAGGTATTATCATCCGTTCTTCTCATATGTCACTTCAAGATATGATCTTAGAGCGTAGTGATGAGTATCCCTCTGTGTCTCACTTAGATTCTTTCGACTGTAGTAATAAGTTCCATGAAATCGACTTAATTAGGGACTATAATAAAATGTATAGGATTAGGTCTCCCTATAGATTAGTCCCAGCTGGCCCAGGGGACCGTTCTTGCCATTGGCGTCCTGATGCACTCTGCATTTACAAGGATGCCATTGTCGCAGGACTCAGGTTTCCCTTTCATGAGTTCATTCCCAGGCTTTTGGCTGATGTTGGGATTAATCCTTGCCAACTTCCTCCAAACGCCTGGAGAATCATTCTGTGTTTCATTGTTCTTTGTTTAAAGAACAATTTCCCTTTATCTGTAGCTTTGTTTAGGAGAATTTTTCAATTTAAGAATAGTTCATCCACGTCTTTGGGTTGGGTTTATATCAACCACCGTCCTTCCACTCCCCCCATATTTCACCTTAAATCCATTCCAGACAATAACCTCAAATGGAAGGAAGAGTTCATGTACTTGATTTGGGAAGGAGGGGATTGGGGCACCCTTTTTCGTAGTTCCTTTAGTAGGGTTTCGGATGGTAGCCCTAGTGATATCATCCTAACTGATGAAGAGGCCCATGCATATGCTGAGCTCACAAAGGATAATTATGCCACAATGGCTTGGGTGCTCCTGGATGAGTTTCAGCTTAGGTCCTTGGGACTTTCCAACGTTTCTGATAAGGGTAATTCTCACCTCATATCTTTCTTTATTTATTTAAGATTAACTTATACCAACTGTTTCTTTCTTTATATCTTTTGCAGCTGCGGTCTTTATCAATAAGACCAACGAGCCTGAAGAGGGGGAAACAGCCAGGATGAAGAGGGCACGTTTGGCAGGGAAAGACCCTCGTGCTTCTAGTATTCCAGCTTTCATAAGGCCACATGTGGACCTTACTGAGGATGCTGAAGGCCCTCCCTCGGGCAAGAGTGCAGTTTGGCGCCCCAACTGGGGTCTTAGGAAGAAGGACACTGTGGTGGGAGTGTCCAAACATGTTGTGGAGTGGTCTTATCACTCTCTGACTCCTTGTGACTACAAGGATTTTGTTTCTAACTCCACCATCGAGGGGGTGGAGCATGCTGGATCTCAGGCCATGGCTGCTGTAAGTATTTCTCTCCTTCTTTTCTTTGTAGTCTTTATTTCAAGTTTAAGTATTTAACCTATAACTTGTTTGCAGATGAATGCCAACTACCAAGGGGCTCTCTTTCAAGCTAAGTCTTGGCGCTCATCTTCTGAGGCCAACCAAGGCAAGTTTGAGAAGTCCCAGGAGGAAATGGCTTCAGTGAAGGCCACCCTGGCTAGGAAGGAGAAGGAGTTGACAGACTCCCAGGCTGAACTGGTATCTTTGAGGAAGGCCAAGGATGATTTTATTGACGAGTACCTTGACTCTGAGGAGTACGGGGACTTGATTGATAAGCATGATGGGCTCCTCTTCCCTGTTCAGTACACTAAGGGATGGGATGACGCTCTTGCTGCTGTCTTGGAGAGGATGCCTGGATCCCTCACTATTTCCGATTTTCCAAGCCCTCACCTTCCTACTTCTTTGGAGATGGCATTGGCTGGAGAGGACGAGATGGAGGAGGATGATAGGATCTTAGATCTGGATCACACTTCCCCACCTGGTCAGACTGCTGGAGCGGATGATGCTGTCTTTTCCTCTAGAGAGGAAGAGGAGGAGGACGTAGACAAAGAAGATTAGGTGTAGTTTCACTTTTGGCCATCATGGCTTGTACTTTTATTTATGTATTTTTGGCCTACGGGCTTAACTTAACTCTTGTTTAAGTTTTTATTTATGTCTGGTGGCCGTTCATGGCTTGTGTTGCTTTTCTTGCTTTTTGAATGTTCATGAAGACTCATAATAGATAAGCTTTAAAACATGAAAATGCTGAATTCATTTATAATTTGAAGATGGGATCAACCCTTACATAATATCCCAGTTTAAAACTTGGGTTGGTTTCATCGAACCTTATTTATAGTAGTGAGTCCACTTGGGAGACACCTTAAACATAATAAACTTTCAAATTGGAGGCATGCCAAGTCCTTGGCACCTCATGCCCTTCAAGGGTTTCCAGTTTGTATGAGCCTCGGCCAAATACGTTCTTGACGCGATATGGTCCTTCCCAATTTGGGGCTAACTTCCCTTTTTGTCCAACTCCGGATGCTTCAATCTTTCTGAGAACCAAGTCTCCTTGACGAAAGAACCTTTCTTTAACCCTTAGGTTGTAGTAGAAGGATGCTTTCTTTTGATGTTCAACTATCTTGGCGTTTGCTTCATCTCTAACTTCATCAATTAGATCCAAAGCTAGCCTCAAGCCTTCTTCATTTTCTTCTGGTTCATAAGCCTCAACTCTTGGGGAGGTGTGAGTAATTTCCACCGGGACCACTGCCTCTGCTCCATAAGCCAATAGAAATGGAGTTGCTCCAGTGGTGACCTTGCAAGTAGTACGATATGCCCAAAGTATAGGGAGTAATTCGTCTACCCAAGTGTTTCTGGAGCGTTCAACTCTTTTCTTTTGTCCATCAAGGATGATTCGATTTGCAACCTCAGCTTGCCCATTTGCTTGAGGATGGGCGACAGAAGTGAAGCGCAACTTGATATCGTTTTCATCACAATACTTCTTGAACTCGTCGTTGTTAAACTGAGTTCCATTGTCCGTGACCAGGACTCGTGGAATTCCATATCTGCATATCACATTTTCCCAGAAGAATTGCATCACTTGCTTGGTCGTTATCTTGGCTAATGGCTTAGCCTCAATCCACTTGGTGAAATAATCAATTGCTACTATCAAGAACTTTCTTTGAGCACTTGCCATAGGAAATGGCCCGAGTATATCCATTCCCCACATAGCAAAGGGGATAGGTGAGTTAATGGATGTCATCATCTCTGGTGGTTGCCTAACCACTGGTGCATGTTTCTGGCACCGTTCACATTTCTTGATGTAGCTTTTAGCATCAGCAAGTATGCTTGGCCAATAGAAACCTAGACGAGTGACTTTATGAGCCAGGGCTCTGCCCCCCAAGTGTTGCCCACAAATCCCTTCATGCACTTCCTTTAGAGCCAATTCTGCCTCTTGAGGTCTCAAGCACTTTAAGTATGGAATAACAAAAGATTTCTTGTATAGGATTCCCTCAATTAGGGCATACCTTAGTGCTCTGACGTAAAGCTTTCGTGCTTCTGAAGTGTCGTTGGGCAGCCACCCAGTTTCCAGATGAGCTTTGATGGGATCAATCCAACAACTGGTGATACCAATGGGGGCTACCAACTTTCCATTGATGCTTGGGGTCTTCAAGACTTGGAAGTATACACTCCCGGCATAGTTTTCAATTTCAGAAGAGGCAAATTTAGACAAGGCATCAGCCTTCGTATTTTCCTCCCTCGGAATGTGCTCCACATAGCATTCATCGAACTGAGTCATAATGGCCTTGACAAGTTTTAAGTACTTGGCCATGACTTCATCTCTGGCCTCAAACTCCCCATTTACTTGGGAAACCACTAGCCTCGAGTCTCCACAGACTTTCAGAGTTTTGACTCTCAAGGCTCCAGCCAGCCCTAAGCCAGCTATCAGAGCTTCATACTCAGCCTCATTGTTTGTCGTCGGGAAGTCAAGTTTTAGTGCATACTCTATTAGGAATCCATCAGGACTTTGTAGCACTAAACCAGCTCCACTTGATTTTGTTTTTGATGCTCCATCAAAATAGAGCACCCAACATTCTTTGAAGGTCGTTTCCTCATCTTTCTTATCTTCCATAGTCACTTCCTGCCCCCCGACTTCTTGGTTGTCAATGGTGCATTCAACCATGAAGTCAGCAAGTGCTTGAGCTTTTATGGCCGTTCGAGGCTTATACTTGATATCAAATTCTCCCAATTCAATGACCCATTTGATCAATCTTCCACTAACTTGAGGGCTATGCAAGATGTTTCTTAGAGGTTGATCAGTCAAGACCTCTATCTTGTGTGCCTGGAAGTAGGGGTGTAGCTTTCTTGAGGCCATTATCAAGGCTAAGGCAAACTTCTCAACCATTGAGTAGTTTATTTCTGCCCCATGTAGGATCTTGCTCACATAGTAGATGGGCTTCTGAACCTTCACTTCTTCCTTTACCAAAACAGCTCCAAGGGCCGTGTTAGAAACCGCCAAGTATAAATAGAGAATTTCTCCTGGCTTGGGTTTTGCCAACAGTGGTGCTTCAGCCATATATTTCTTCAGGGCCTCAAAGGCCTCTTGACTTTCAGTTGTCCATTCAAAATTCTTCACTTTTTGAGTGCTTTGAAGAAGGGTAAACACTTCTCTCCAGACTTGGAGATGAATCTTCCCAAAGCAGCCACTCTTCCCGTCAGTTTCTGGACATCCTTGACAGTCTTTGGTGGTTCCATGTCTAGAATCGCTTTGATTTTGTCGGGATTAGCCTCGATTCCTCTCTTGGAAACCATCAGGCCTAAAAACTTTCCCGAGCCTACACCAAAGGCACACTTGGCTGGATTTAGCATCATCTTGTGGTGTCGTAGCACTTCAAAAGCCTCTCGGAGGTGCTCAATGTGATCGGCCTTATCAAGGCTCTTGACTAACATGTCATCTACGTAGACCTCCATGGTTTTTCCAATCAGGTGCTCAAAGATTTTGTTCACCAACCTTTGATAGGTTGCTCCAGCATTCTTAAGCCCAAAAGCCATGACTAAGAAACAGAAGACACCAAAGTCAGTGATGAACGACACTTTGGCAATGTCATCTTTGTGCATCTTGATTTGATTATATCCGCTGAAGCCATCCATGAAACTTAGCATCTCATGCCCATCAGTGGCATCTATCAAGGCCTCAATCCTAGGTAAGGGGAAACAATCCTTAGGACATGCATCATTCAAGTCGGTGAAGTCGACGCACATTCTCCACTTCCCGTTAGCTTTTTTGACCATCACCGGGTTAGCTAACCATTCTGGGAATTGGATTTCCTCAATGAATCCAGCTTCCAAAAGCTTATTCACTTCTTGTTTAATGGCTTCAAGCCTCTCTGGAGCAAAATTTCTTTTCTTTTGTTTCACTGTCTTCCTTTCTGGATCCACATTCAATTTGTGAGATATTAATTGGGGATCAATCCCTGGCATGTCGGCCGCTGTCCAAGCAAAAACGTCATTGTTTTCTTGAAGAAAAGACGTGAGTTTGCTCTTCAATGGTTCGGGCAGTAGTGCCTCAACATAAGTCACCTTTTCTGGTTCATCCGGGACTAAGGGAATTGGGATTAAATCCTCAGCTGGTTTCCCTCTTCGGTCCTCATTGTCACTAGTGTCCATATCTTCAATGGGGAGAACCTGCCCCCCAACTCCATCAGGCCTTAACGCGGCTACATAACAGCTTCTAGCCATCTTTTGGTCTCCCCGTTCTTCACCAATCCCATTCCGAGTGGGGAACTTGATTTTCAAATGGTAAGTTGAGGCAACAGCCTTGAATGCATGAAGGCCTGTCCTACCGAGGATTGCATTATAAGTCGAGGTTGCCTTTATCACCACGAAGTTCAGCATTTGAGTTGCTGTTTGTGAACCTTGCCCTATTGTCATAGGGAGTTGGATAGTGCCTTCCACCTTTGATTCCACTCCATTGAACCCATATATGGGCATATTAGAGGGTGTCAACTGAGAATTAGTGTAACCCATCTTGATGAAAGCATCGTGGAACAAGATGTCCACTGAGGCTCCATTGTCGACTAGGACTCTCTTTGTTTCGGAGTTGCCTATCACAGGTACTATGACAAGAGGATCATCGTGGGGGAACTTCACCCCTTCCAAGTCTGAATCATCAAAACTTATTGACACTTCTGTTCGTGCACGCTTCGGTGCTTCTCCAACGACGGTCAGTACCTCTCGGGCATAAGCTTTCCTTGAGTTTCGGGAGGACCCAACAGCAGTTGGTCCTCCAAATATCATGTTGATAACTGGCCCTCGGGGCTTGGGATTTCGATCTTGATCGTTGTCCCTTCTATCATAATCCTTTCTTTCATAGTTCCCCCTTTGGCTCCCTTGGCTTCCATCCTTAGTGAACTTGCTGAGTTTTCCTCTTCGTATTAGAAACTCGATCTCATCTTTCAGTTGCCTACAATCGTCGGTGTCATGACCAACTTCTTTGTGGAACCGACAAAACTGATTTTGGTTCCGTTTGGACAAATCAGCCCTCATTGGCTTTGGCCATTTGATATCTTCTTCCTTGGCTATCTCCATCAGAATTTGACTCCTGGGTGTGTTCAATCTTGCATACTCCGTGAACTTAGGCCCAAAGTTATTTCTCTTGGGTGGAGAGTCAGAATTCTTTGATGTTCGGGGGAACTTTTCCTTGACGTCGTACTCCTGAGTTTCTTTTCTTTTCTTTGAGTTTCCACTGTCGCCAGCGGTGGGTTCATACTTTCTCATGCTTTCCTCAGCCTTGATGTACTTTCCGGCTCTATCTTGGAGCTTCAACATGCTCTCTGGTGGATGTTTGGCCAACGATCTCCTGAAGTGATCATCAGTGGTTCCTTGTTGCAGGGCTATCATAGCCACTTTATCGTCCAAGTCCGGGACTTTCAAAGCCTCTCGAGTGAATCGATTGATGTAGTCCCTTAGGGCTTCATTCTTTCCTTGACGTATTGCCATGAGTGATGCAGAACTTTTCTCATGCACCCTTCCACTGATGAACTGATTGATGAAAGCCTTACCTAGTTCTTTAAAGGACCCAATAGAGTTGGGAGGTAGACGGCTATACCAACGTTGGGCCATGCCTGCCAAGGTTTGTGGAAACGCCCTACACTTGACTGCATCATTGGCGGGCTGCAACAGCAGTGCATTGGAGAAGGTTCTCACATGATTAGCGGGATCTCCCGTTCCATCATAGGCTTTAATCGAAGGCATCTTGAACTTTCTGGATATAGCTGTTTTCATGATGTCTTGAGTAAACGGTGGTGTAGGATCATCAGGATCTCCTAGGGGCAACAGATTACTAGGATCACCCCTTGGGGCTTCAGCCCTCTTGGTCCTTCTTGGTGGATCCAAGTTGATTATCGGGATTCCTTCAGTCGTTCGGCCCCGAGATTGAGTGGCCTCTTCTTCAGCAAGGAGTTTTTTGAGCCTTGCAGTCTCTGCCTCATGGGCTGCAAGTTTCTCCCTTGTAGTTTGGGGTGGCTCCCGATTTGTCTGTGAAGAACGTCTCCTCCTTGGGGCGACATCCTCCCCAGTTGTATAACCCTCATCCTCAGTGTATGGGCCAGAGTATTCTTGAATGAGAGGGGTCTGACGAGTCTGTTGATTTTGGGGTCCCAGACCTTGAATATAAGGGGGCACATATGCCTCATGGTAGATTGGATTAGTTCCACTACCGCCCGCCATGGGTCGAGGGGGCATGCCATAGCTTGGCATCCCCAAAGTCTGATTCGCGTATTGAGGGAGATCAGTAGTATGGAGTTGAAGGCTCCTTGGTGCACTCATGAGTAGCGGGGAGGTCGTGATTGGTTGCTGGTGAACGGTCTCTTGTGGATTAGATCCATGAATGACCATCTGCAGGGGATTCGTCCCTTCAACCGAAATCGGGATTTCCGGTCCTTGAGTGTTAGGGGGGATATTCGCCCCTTGTGTGCCAGTAGTTGGTGGTGGCTGATCAGCCTCAGAGGTGATAGGGCGTTCATCGGGAGTTTGAGTATCCCGAGCTGTTCTTCGTGTGTTTGCCATGGTTGATGTTGTCTTCCCACAGACGGCGCCAAATGTTGTGGATTAAAAAACGTACTTGTATATTAATTGCTAGGATTAATGAGCTTTCGAGCTTTAATGGCTGCACTCGTGTATCCGGACTAAATCGGTCCTCACAAGATGCCTACATATCTCAAATCGTTATTGAGAATCAAGCCAAAAACGTAGTTCTGATTGTAGGATCAGGGACCTTATATAGGCGTCTGGAGCCTAATATTTATGGTATGTTTGGGAGACTTAACGGATAAGTCTTCTTTTTGATATTGGATAAGTATTGTATTTCTTGCTGAAGAATTCGTTTCCTTGTTGATAAAGGTTACGACTCATTGATTGCCTTTAATTGGGATTCCAGATCCTTCTTTGACTAATTTTCCATAATCAAGGCTCTTTTCATGAGCTGTATATTTCCCCTACTCATTAATTACGAAATTAATGAATAATTAGGGTGTCGGTCCTTAAATATCGACCTTTTGTTTGACCAGTCAATTATATTTCTATAATTACTTTTCTGACCATATCACCTAGCAAGAAGAGAATAAGAATATATATAGGGCTACAATAGGGATCATGGATAATTAGGTTGGGCCTTTTAATTACATCCTGGGCCTAGCCCAATGTAATTAAATATTAATTCAATCCACTAAAGAATTAATATTTGCACTACCTTTCCTAATACCGCAACTTAATTAATTAATTCGGTTCCAATATTATTTGCTTATTAAATTCCCCATGTTTAAAATAGCGCATGCCCATTAATTAAATAAATTACTGATAATTCATTTAATTAACATCTTATATCCTTGATCATCCACTCTACCTTTATTTAATTATGCCGGAATAAATCAACCTGCAGGGTTTCACATAATTAAATCCTTTTGAGCTTTCAAGGGAACATCATTAACCCGGATATTATCAGGACACGGATTCCTTCAATAAATAATATTCACCATATATATTATTCCATCACCCAAAATATAATGATATAATTCAAAAGAATTATTTCATATATAAATCAAAGCATGTAAATAATATACACGTGTCAATTACTATATCCGGATTAAGAACCTAAGCATTAATAATAACATAGAATCTTAGTTCACCTTCTTAATCAGTTTAAGGGAACAATTCTAAATTTGATCCTGTTCAATATACACAAAGTATACAAGTATTATTTAATAGTCAAGATAAACTATTCCCAAATAATACTTCAGTTATTCCAGTGGTTTGTCTAATTCCACTTAAACTGTGAACCCTTTATATTATATATAGACACCGATAATTTAATCTTCTGTTATCCCATTTGATACTAAATTATCCACAATATATAATAAATAGACAATGTAAAAATATGCAATCAAGATTCTCAATAAAATGGACAATGTTTATATACTACTAATGAATAGTTTAGTATAAAACCCAACAAAGGATTCACTACGGGATATGGTAAATTGAAAGCTGGAAATGTCATCATTGAGAACAACTCTCTTGTTAAAGGATTAAAGCACAATCTTCTAAGTATCAGTCAGTTCTGTGATAAAGGCTACAATGTAGATTTCAGAAAGGACAAGTGCTTGATCACCAACAGGAAGGATGAGAAGCTTACTCTACTGGGAGTGAGAAAAGGAAATTTGTTTATAGCTGACTTAAGTTCTACCAGTGAAGGAGAAGTTACATGTTTCTATGCAAAGGCATCTTCAGAACAAAGTTGGCTATGGCACATGGAATTCAATCAGGAGGGACTATGTGAAGCATGTGAAAAGGGGAAGTCGAAGAAAGCATCACATGGAAGCAAAGGAATGACAAGCATTACTGAACCATTACAGCTGATTCATATGGATTTATTTGGTCCAGTTAATGTTATGTCACTTTCAAGAAACAGATATGCATTGGTGATGGTGGATGACTACTCCAAGTACACGTGGGTGTTGTTCATACAAACAAAGGATGAAGCAACACAACTAATCATTGATCACATCAAGAAGATAGAAGTGGAAGCTAAGCTACCTGTGCGGACAATCAGATCAGACAATGGAACTGAATTCAAGAATGCAGTTCTAAATGATTTCTGCTCAGAGAAAGGAATATCAAGACAGTTTTCAGCACCAAGAACTCCTCAACAGAATGGAGTAGTAGAAAGGAAGAACATGACCTTGGTTGAAGCAGCAAGGACCATGTTGAGTGAATCAAAACTTCCCACTTACTTTTGGGCTGAAGCAGTGAATACAGCTTGCTACACTCAGAATCGAACCCTGATCAACAAAGATCATGAAAAGACTCCGTATGAGTTAATGGCCAACAAGAAACCAACACTGAAGTACTTTCATGTGTTTGGTGCAAAGTGCTTTGTACTTAAAGATGGAGAACATCTTGGCAAGTTTGATGCCAAAGCAGATGAAGGCATTTTTCTGGGCTATTCTCTGGAATCTAAGGCTTTCAGGGTATATGTGATTGAAGATAAGAAGGTGTTGGAAAGCTTTAATGTAACATTTGACGACACCAAAAGACCAGGCCTGCAAACTGGAGAGAACTCTGAATCCTTGGTATTTGAAAATCTATCAGGAGATCTCTCTGACAATGAAGAAGTACCTGAAGTTGTTACAGTTATTAATAATAATCATAATGATAATGATTCTGGACAAAGTGGTGACCAAAGTGGAGATCCTCATTCTACAGGATCCACTAGTCAGTCTTCAGAATCAACAGATCAAACCGTCAACAACTCAGGGGGAGCAGGAGAAGGATCAACTAGTCACACTCCACAACATCTAGAACAAGGAGAATCATCAAGATCGCATCTGCCAAGACAAAGGGTATGGAATAGAGATCATCCCTTTCACTTGATCATTGGTGATCCGGACACAGGAGTGAGAACTAGGAGAACATCACAAAATGAATGTCACTATTCTGGGTTTCTTTCAGAAACAGAACCTAAGAAAGTTGAAGATGCTTTAGATGATCCAGATTGGGTAATTGCTATGCAAGAAGAACTCAATCAATTTGAAAGGCAGAAAGTTTGGAAGCTGGTACCCAGGCCTAAGGGAAAATCTGTTATTGGAACAAGATGGGTATTCAGAAATAAGTTGGACGAAGATGGCATTGTAACGAGAAACAAAGCCAGACTGGTTGCTAAAGGTTACTCTCAAGAAGAGGGTATAGATTATGATGAAACCTATGCACCAGTAGCAAGACTTGAGGCCATCAGAATGTTTCTGGCATTTGCTGCACATTCCAATTACAAGGTATATCAAATGGATGTGAAGAGTGCTTTTCTGAACGGGGAGTTAGAAGAAGAAGTGTATGTGGAACAACCTCCAGGTTTTGAGGATTCAAAACTGGCAGACTTTGTGTACTTTCTATTCAAAGCTCTCTACGGACTCAAACAAGCTCCAAGGACATGGTATGACACTCTCTCTGAATTCTTACTTGAAAATGATTTTAAAAGAGGTGTCGTAGACAAAACTCTCTTTGTCAAAAAGCATAAAAATGATTTGATATTGGTGCAAGTATATGTTGATGACATAATATTTGGTTCTACTAATGATGATCTATGCAAGAGATTTGCTAAGTTAATGCAGAGTCGTTATGAAATGAGCATGATGGGTGAATTGTCATTCTTCCTTGGACTGCAAGTATACCAAAGACAAGATGGTATATTCATTTGTCAGTCCAAGTACATCAAGGATCTTCTTAAGAAGTATCAAATGGAAGACTCATCTACAGCAAAGACTCCTATGCCAACTGCCACTAAGCTTGATAAGGATGAAACTGGTAAGAAGGTTGACATCACAGGCTACAGAGGTATGATAAGCTCATTACTTTATCTCACTGCAAGTAGACCAGATATAATGTTTGCAACATGCTTGTGTGCTAGATTTCAGTCTGATCCTAAAGAATCTCATCTAATAGCTGTTAAGCGAATATTTAGATATCTTAAGGGGACCCCAAATCTTGGAATTTGGTACCCTAAAGATACAGGATTTGATCTTATTGGATACACAAACTCTGATTTTGCAGGTTGTAAGATTGATCGGAAGAGTACTTCAGGAAGCTGTCAGTTTCTTGGAAGAAGGTTAGTTTCCTGGTATAGCAAGAAGCAGCATTCAGTTTCCACATCAACAGCTGAGGCTGAATACATTGCTGCTGGAAGCTGTTGTGCTCAGATCTTGTGGATGAGAAACCAACTCCGTGACTATGGACTTTTGTTGACAAAGATTCCAATATTTTGCGACAACACAAGTGCCATAGCAATCTCAAACAACCCAGTGCAACACTCGAGGACGAAGCACATCGACATCAGGTATCATTTTATCCGAGAGCATGTCATGAATGGAACCGTGGAGTTACATTTTGTACCCACAGAGGATCAAATTGCAGACATCTTTACTAAACCGCTTGATGAATCCACTTTCAATAAGCTGGTTGGTGAACTTGGGATGTTAAATCTTTCTAATTGATTTTGATTAGAAGTCAGTAACTGCAGAGAGTCCTGGTGAATACAAGAGTTTAAGAATTGCTATATCCTTAGGACTCGTGAATTTATTTTCTGGAGCAATTCTCGTAGTTAGGATTATTGTACTAATTTTATGTCATAATTATGGATGATATATCTTCTGGATTTAATTGGTTATTAATTCTAAAAATTATTTAAGTGCTAATATTTGTTCTAAATATTCAAGCATTTATTTAATTTGAATTAATTTGCTTTGTTTTTAACATTGTAAATTAACGCAACATAATTCATTGGATTTTAATTGATTAATATCAGTTAATGATATTTAATTGATTTTATTCTAAGAAAATTGTGAATTTTCTGTTAATAACTGATTTTGGTAAATTTGAAAAGATTTACTAGAATTAAATCTAGGCAGGAAATAAAAATTCTGATTTTTAAAACATGAACATGTTTTAAAATGAAGATAGAAGCAAAAATATCGAATTTAAGAAATTCGATAGTTTTTCAAGTACATAGATAAATCTATCGAATTTAATTTTCGATAGTTTTTGAAAAGGAAAAAGAAAATCTATCGAAAACATTTTTCGATAGTTTTTGAGATTAAATTGAAAATATATCGAATGGAATTTACTTTAGTTCATATTTAAATTCTCGATAGATTTTTCAAATAAATGTCTTCGATAGTTTTTGTGTTTAATTCAAAAATGCCTCAATGGTTTTTCTCCTAAAAGTCTGTTTGCATTCTTTTTAAAACTCTTCGATAGTTTTCTCAAAAACTATCGAACGGAAATAGACTCTTTTGTCCCCAAAGAAAAACCATCGACAGTAGTTTATAAAATCTATCGAACATGGGATGACCAAAATACCCTTGCCATGTCTGTGAGTATAAAACTAATACTTAGACGTTCTCTTTTGTTTTCATTTTCTGAGATCTAAGTCAGTTTTGTATACTTACAGATATAGACAGCCAAGAAAATCACCATCGATACTTTTCTCTTGTTTTTAACCGATCTAAACTTGAAAAAGTCACCTTCCATCACTGCTAATCGATTTTAACCGTGAAAGAGAGTTTCTTTTCAGTTTGTGAATCAAAACAGAAAAGAGAATCCATCGAAGTGTGTTTGTGAACAATAAAGAACTGTTAAGTGATCTAGTGTGAAAATACGTAGTTGAAATCTGATTCATTCTTGGATTTAATTTCAATTTAGTTAAAAGTCTGCGGATTACATTGTTTCTGTTCTTTTAGTTGGGAACTATTCTTGGTTAAGGTTTTCAATTAGTTTGAAAGGGGTATTTTTGAAGAAATTGATTAATTAATAATAATTAATTAATTTAAGTAAAGTTTAATTTTGGTTTAAATTTAAATTTTCTGGAAAGTGTGAAAATACAATGGCCGGAGAATTTATTATTACCAAAACTAATCATGTCTCGTTTCAAACCTGCAAACCATTACGAACTTACAGTTTCGTGCATGGGCAGAGTTTTTGAACACACGTTCATTAGTGGCATATTCTTTAAGTACTCCCGTAGTCCTTTGTATCGATCAATTGACTGCGTTGTACACAACCGCCACGGATACAAGTGAGAATAACGTAAGGTCCTTCAGTTTTGTTGTGCCAGGGGGCAGAACAATAAGGGTGACAGAACATGATTTTAATCGAATCTTACATTTTCCTACAGAAAACCTTGTTCCGGATCCCACAACTGAGGAGATACATGCTTTCTTCACTCTCATTAGAAGTCAACAACCTAACTTCTTTGTGGGAGAGTTCCTTAAGCATTACTTGCCAAAAGCATGGAACTTTTTCTTTCATACCCTAATCCATGTTTTCACTGCCAAGCTAACAAATCTGCATGGTATTCCCTTATTCCTTCAAAAGATAGGGTTTGCCATTGCCAACAATAGGCATATTAACATTGGACGGTTACTGATTGATCAAGTAATCATATGCATGGGACGACTGGATGAAAGAACAGGCATAGATGATGTACTATGTTTCTATCCTAGGTTCCTACAGCTAATTCTCAATGATGTCTTAACAGATGATGAACGGGAGACATTTGATGGTGAGGAGAACCAGGATTGTATGAAGATGAAGAGCAATGCCATAACCGCTCTGATAAGGAAGAACAACTATCTTCCAGGGGTACCCACTGTTCTCACTGAATATCTAAGAACGGTGCCCCTACCACTTCTACCCCCAGGGGAACAGGTAAATCAAGGTAACATTCCTGAACCTGAACTGGCTCCTGAACCACAACCAATGGATGTTGATCCAGAGCCCTCAGTGGCCATTCCTGACCAGGAGGTTGCAAACCCACAACCTCTAACCACGGTCGAAGAGCCTTTGGAAGAGCCAAATGAAAACATAAACGAACCTCCTTCCCCTACTATACCCAACATTCAGACATCCGTGAGTGTAGAGGGAGATAGTGCCTTAGCAGCACCACATAAGGAGATACACCCTTCAACAGCAGCTCTGCC
This sequence comes from Heracleum sosnowskyi, assembly GCA_030848705.1. Lineage (NCBI taxonomy): Eukaryota > Viridiplantae > Streptophyta > Magnoliopsida > Apiales > Apiaceae > Heracleum > Heracleum sosnowskyi. Next base: position 33,748,225 of record CM061235.1, on the reverse strand, counting down.
TTCCTCTAAAAGGAGACGAACAGAAACCGAGGCAACTGTTGATACTTTATTTCAAACTTCCAAAGCGCCCTTTATTGATTTTTCTGATGCTGATTGGGCTACGCTAACGAAAGCTATATCTGAACCATTAGCTCAATCTGGTAAGGAAGAATTGACGGAAGCAACTGGTGTTCCGACCATATTACGGTCAGGTTCACTGGTTGAAGGTTCTAAGAACCAAGGGTCTTCACAGACGTCGAGAGAAGGCTTTGACCTAAATGCACAATCTAAAGGGGCATTGTCTACCTCCCCAGATGGAACATATCTGGATCCTGCGGGTAAAGGGTCTGACGTAGGTGCATATCGGCAACTCGTTGACAATGAATCAATTACTATTGAGGAGTCAACTGAGGTGAAGTCTTTACAGACTCAAGGGGAAGATTCGGGATCTCTGCTGTTAAAAGAGCCTGTTTCTAACCCCCTAGAGATTCAAACTCTAGATCCTACAAAGGATATATCATCTAAGGATGATCAGCAACTTGGTTTAACCAAGGACGGGGACTTGCGAAGCCCCATTGCACCACCGGTGACCTCCTTAAGGACGGCTACGGTGTTTTCTTCTGCAGGTACAATCAGCACTAAGGATTTGAGTGAAACAAAAACACTTACACCTGGCCTGAGTGGGAAAGGAAAAATGATTCAAACACCGACAGAAACGTTGAGTGTACACCCAGAGCCAAATGTGAGGAGTGACACCCTAACCCTACCTAATATTCATGATTTGCTGTTACCGACAGAAAGAGAGCTACAAGTTCAATCTACCCTCAAGGAGATGACAGTTCGAGACAAAGAAGGAAATCCATTATTCAAGGTTCCACTGCGACCTTCCTTTGACCAAGGGATCTCCTCTAGTCAAGCCAATGCTTCTTTAAAGACTATTCAAGAGAAGGTTGACTTGGCTGCAGCTGATTCCAGAAGAACATTCAGGGTCATTGGCAGTGCATCTGGCACTATAACAGGTACGAAGCAGGCAGTGGACTCCTTAAAGAATGAAGCTATGGACGAACTGATCGAGTTGAGGACGGACGTAAAGGAACTTAAAGATGGTTTCATGAATGAAGTGGATGCCTTGCAACAAGGACACGAAGCTTTGAAAGAAAACGTTCTGGTTATCCGGGATGGTCAAGCTAGGGTAAAAGATGCAATGAACACCCTTTCTAGAGTGGAGTCTAAGTTGAACCAGAGATTGGACAAGATTGAGAAGACTAACAACTCCAGATTGGATGACATTGACCTGAAGCTGGCTTCTATACAAGAGATGAATAAGGATCTGCTAGATTTCATGGACAATCAAAGTGATGGAGTACAGTCGATATGGACTATGATGAAGAACCAACAAACTAGCCAACCTGGTCCTTCAAATCAGCAACCTGATCCTTCTACTACCTTTTATGCTGAGGATGCTTTTATCGAGGATTCCTCAACTAAGGGGGAGAAAGTTGGGGAAGGGGAGAAAGAGAAGCCTAAGGATGGATGGGGAGTTTGGGAGACAGTTGAAGCTATTCCTATCAGACAGTACTGGATAGAGGAACTTGTAGAAGAAGAGAAGGAGAGTGAAGAGGAATTTGAGGTCATACATGAGCAACCTAATCAAGAGGAGCATGAGCCATATTATCCAGAGCCCGTTGAACATCCTATCTGGGAGGATATTATGGAAGAAGAAGCAAATTCTCTATCACCAGAAGAAGAAGCTGCCTTGGAAGCTGTAAGAGCTCAGAGAGCTGCAGTAGATGCCAGGCAGGCTAAGAAAGAGAAACAGCAAGCAATTCTGAGGAGTGAAAAACTGAAGAGATTCAAAGTGTATAATGAAGTGAGGAAGAAGAAGATGATATATCTGGCAAAGAAAGATGGTACTGAATGGGAAATGGCTTACAAAACCTTTTGCGGAGTTGAAGAAGGATTAGAAGTCAACGACAATGCTGAGGTGGAAGTTATTATTCAGGACATCAGAAGTGCTAATCTTGAAGATCAGACTTACTTCAAAGCACCGAGAAGCTCTATAATCTGTCTGAATGCTGGGGTTAAAGCAAATGGTGCCTGGAGCTTATTAATCAGTTTTCTGGAGAAAGGTACATTTGTGATTTCCACTAAGTTTTTAGAACAGAGGACATATACAGAATTGCAGGCTATACTCATCAAGATCCAAAGAACTACAAGGCTAAATGAACTGCTCCGTGAGCATGTTAAGGAGATCGTGATGAAAGTCGGTCCAGAGATTACTGAAGATCCCCCAATGGTTAGATTCATGACGAATGACTTGTTCAGAATCTGCTATTTGGCTGAGGACAAACTGAGAGACTACCCAAGCAACTATCTAATCTCAGTTGAGAAGTATCTTAGATCCACTGGATTCTCATCAACGGAGAAGGACAAAGCAGCAGACACTCTTAAAAGATTTCTAATGGAGAATGTTCCTTACTATAGGAAAAGAGTGGAAAGAGGATTGGAAGTGCATACCAGACTGCCAAACATGCCAAAGCTAAACAAGAAAGATGTTAACATTGCATGGTTATGGGCTGGAGTGGGTCAAGAGGTTGAATATATTGGAAGACACATCCAAGGAGCAATCCTTAAACCTGGAGAACCATTGCACTATCCATCAGTGATTGATTATCAAGCTGCTAACTCCGATCCAATGATTGAAGAAGGTGAGATCGAATTGGACTGAAGATTGAAGCAAAGAACAAAAGAACTATCAGCTCAGACTAGAGGAGCAACTTCATTGTATAAAGTTTAATTGTTTTTTGATTTATGAAATCTGGAAATGTATATATATCTGATCCAGAATGCATTTAATATTATTACGCTGTCTTACTTTAATTAGTTTCATGTTTCCTTAGTTAGTTGAGTTATCCTCGAAGTATTTGCTTGTCGAACTCTATCCAATCAAATAGGGGAAGATTGTAAAGCATAATGTAACATAAGATGTAAAAGAGATAACTACAACTCAACAAAGGACAAGACAGACAATAATATTAACAGAAGCACAGGAATCCAAAATCGAAGAAGAAAAGGTAAACTCAAAAAATCAAAATACGTTATGTATTCTTGAAGTCCGTAAACAGGTCACGGAAAGAAGTTCATGAAAATGTTCAAGCCTCAGTGACAGCAAAAGAAACAAGACTTTCAAGACGACAGAAGTATGTGAATGATTTAGGGTTAAGTACCACGGGATTCCAGTGATTTAAACGAAGCAACCAGAACGACAAGGGACGTATCAGCAGCATTGAATTGAAGACATAAAAGAAGAATTGATCAAGTGTTATTCATCTGTGAACCAGACCAGTTGCACTAGGTGACAGCACTAAAAAGATCAAGTTGTTTTATCGTCTCAGAAGAAATTGATACAGTCTAAAACTAGACACCCGGGTGTAATTACTAAAGGACAAAAGTAAAGGAAATGAATTCGATAGTTTTTCATTTGTGAAAACTATCGAATGAGTTGAAAGTAATTATTTGAAAACCACTTTTACTTTATTTGGTATTCGATAGTTTTGTTTTAAAAAACTATCGAATGGTAAATAAAGTAATTCCATTTCGATGGTTTTTAATTAGGAGCAGGTGGAAAGTTTTCTTTGTCTGACAGGATGAAGAAGATCCAACGGCCAGGATTGTTTCTACAATCTAAGTTCGATGGTTTTCTAATCTAAGTCTACAATTAATACTGAGAGAAGATGGTGTCTTCTTCAGTTAAGGCATTCAACACAGAAACATTACTGAGAGAGAGAACTGAGCCGGAGAAATTATCAGAGAATTAATAGTGCTCAGAATTTGATCATTGTTTTGTATTTGTGTAACCTTAAACTCATTGAAGCTAATCTACGGATTAGAAATTGTAGCACCCCTCGAGGTTTATATTTATAAAAAGATATATTCCCCGAAACTTGATTTGGTTTGGTGTGTTTGATTTCGTTATAGAACTGAAAGATTAATCCGCGAACGAAATTGAATTATTTGTGAGTATCGTATTCAACCCCCCCTTCTACGATACTTTGGACCTAACATAAGTTGATAAAAGCTTATGAGAGTTGTTTGTTTACTCAGCTTATTTGATAACTTATAACTTATAAATTGATAAGTTGAATGTTAGAAATCACCAACATTTTACTTAACTTATCAACTTATTCTTTAATTTCTTTATTTTTCTAATATTTTATATTTTCACATTTGTGTTTTTAAATATTTTTTTAATTTAAAATACAAGTGTTGAAATCATTGTATTTAAAAATTATTTTTTCAAATTTAATTTAGCAAATTCTTCACTAACTTATAAGTAAATTTTTCCAAACACCCGTATAACTTATAAGAATTCATCACCTTATCACTTATATGACACTTACTCATTTTAAGTTATAAGTCAACTTTTTTGTAATACCCAAACACACCAAACACACTTATTCATACTCACAACTGAATTTTGTTTGTACTGACCAACACTGTCATTTCAATAAGCAGAGTAAGAGTCTGATTTTTCTTTTACTACCTTGTGCTCGTTGAAGACCATCTAACTTACCATGGCGTTGAGATGGGATGTGATGTCGAGTTAGCTTGTAAATATAATATTTTGCGTAACAAGAGCTCCATTACATTAAAAAGAAAGAATGACAAAAATACCAAATTTTCTTAGGTTAAGTAATCAAAATACACACTTTTGAATTTTTGGCCATTTTTACCGATCAAATACCCATTCTTAGACTGGGTATCTCAAAAAATGTTAATTCTATATTTTTTGATGAAATATGTATTTTTACAAAAAAAAAAAATTCAAAAATTTGGGTGAATACCCCGTCCCAGAATGGGTATATGGACAGATACCTAGTCTGGAGAAGCGTATTTCAGAATACCCAGTCTGAAAAAGCGTATTTCAAAGAAAAATTGAGCCGGATATCCAGTCTGAGAAAGCGTATTACGAGATACCCAGTATGAGAAAGCGTATCTTCAGATACTCGGTCTGAAAAAGCGTATTTCATTGGTATTTTTGGCCAAATTTTCAAAATGTGATATTCTGGTCACCGAATTTAAAAATTTTGGTAATTTTGATCATCACCCCATTAAAAATCATCAAAATATTAAAAAAAAAAAAAGAAAAAAGGATACTGTTACAATCCAAAGTAAAAAATCGGGTTGAAAAATAAAAATAAAAAACCATAGTAAAAAAAACGTAGTACCCCATCACATCTTGGGACCACTTTCCCTGTGTAGAATCTATTTTAACACAATCGCGTGTGGGAGAAAGACTCTGTCTTATTGCGGTCAACATTTAATGTATACTTTCTCTTTCACAGTCAATTTTTTATACTTTTGTTTTGAATATCCCATCTAATTCTTTATATTTCTAAATTTTTTAAAACTAGTAAAATTTTAACAATATTAAAATAAACTATTTCCATTACTCTATTTCACTGTCCCTACTTTTAACTAAACTCACCACTTAATTCACTTTTTTTTATTTTTTTTATTATTACTTTTTTTAATTTCGGTGTCCCACCCAAATATAAACAAATGGATGGGACGGAATGTATCTTTAATTAACTAAAGACCCTTATAATAAGATTAATTGTAGTGTAAGTTTTGTATGGTAGGTGAAGCTCACTGAACTCTCTGTTTATTCACTATCCAAGCATCTTAAGTAAGTTCACTCTCTCTCTCTCTCTCTCTCTCTCTCTCTCTGTATACTCATTTACAGAACCTGGGTATTTTCTGTTTTAGTTCTTGATCAAAACAAAGACAACAATTGAATTAATATTTATAATATTTCATTTCTCACTTTTCCCAAAATATAGTATTAAAGTTGTTAGAATATTCTACTCATGAAAAAGAGATAAAACATTCCACTAGTGTTTTGTGTTTCTTGTGTTTTTCAAGTGTTTCAATTCATGAATTAAGAGGTAAATCTTGTCTTGGCAAACTTAATCTAAACTTTACTCTAATTATTACTATGTTCATGTTAAATAAGTTGAGATTCTTGTGCATTGACTTGGCTCAATTTTGATTCTTGATGGGTTTCAGCAGGTAGCTAATGGGAGGTTTGAGGTGTGTGTAAAAAAGGGTTTGAAGAGAAACATGGCTTACAATAGAAGGGGGTCTGATCAGCAGCCGCCGCCCAGGCGGTCGCTGCTCAGGACTCAGACTGTTGGTAATTTAGGTGAAACAATGATGGATAGTGAGGTTGTGCCTTCGTCTTTGGTTGATATTGCATCAATTCTTCGTGTTGCTAATGAAGTTGAACCATCCAATCCCAGGGTTGCTTATCTCTGTATGTTTTACTTCCAATTCATTAATTCTTTACTCATTCGCTTGCAATTGTCATGTTTTCAAGTTTACTTTTGCCATAACTCCTGTATTTTAGCTTCAAATTATTGACTTTTACTATGCAACTGTGACTATCAAAATTTTGAGGTTTGGTGATGCAATATTTTGGGTCCCTCTAGATGTAGAAATTTTACTTAGCAACAATAGTTTTCGCCCAAGTGGTGACTAGTTACATGATAGTGAGATTTTTGAAATTACATATCTGAACTCAACTCAAACATAGGTTTCCAGGGATAGTTGCACATATCATTGCAAGGCAACTTCTGGGTCCCAATTTTTCAATTTGGATTTAGTATAAGCATCATTCTAGAGTCTGATATTGAATGAATCGATTTTTCAATTTGGATTCTTTTTCAATAAGGAGTTGAGGACTTGCGTTGTAAAAATGTTAAGTTTGTAAAGAGATCTGCAGCGATTGTCTCAGTAGTCTGTCTTGGATGCAAGTGTTGTTCTCTTTTGCTGTTTTATTTTTTTCCTAATCATACTGACTATAATGAAATCACAGAAACCACATATTATGTAAAATTCATTGAAAATATGCACAGAGTTTATCCCTTTTAATGTACATGTTTCATTGGAGCTGGTGGCAGGCCGGTTTTATGCCTTCGAGAAAGCTCACAATCTAGATCCAACATCAAGCGGACGTGGAGTCCGCCAATTTAAGACTGCGCTTCTGCAACGGCTAGAAAGGGTATGCAGTTTTAATGCTTGCTGTGATATTATTGTTGTTGAAATTATAATTGTAACTATTGGTACATGCATTAGAAGTTTCTAGATTTTTCTAGATATTTGTGAGGAAATTCATAGATACATGAATATGTATTTATTTCTAAATTCATTGTATAGAGTATGATACATGTGTCTTTTGAGTTGTTGAGATCATCTCGAAGTATCCATTAAGTACTATATAAAGCCATGTAATATGTCATTTGAAAATTGAGCAAGAGTAAGAACTATTCTTCTCCAAATGTGTGTGTGAGTAAGAATCAAAGATTCTTCTCCTATATCATTATCTTGTGTGAGTTTGAGTGAGATCCTTTCTTCCAACAATTGTGTGTGTGCCTTTTTGATGTCTAGTTTACTATTTTTATCTGTTGAGTCATTGGTATGCATCGAATATAGGCTTGTTATGTTTTAATAGTATACATAGAGTACATGCTCAATAAAACTATTCTGATGAATCAAATTCCATGGGGAAGACTTCATAAGGTAGCCAACAATTAATCTAAATTGTAATCTACATGACAGTTGGCAGTACTGTTTGTAAATTCTCTAGCGGTATCTATACAGGTTGAGGAGGGCTTCAAGGCAACTGGTTATTTTACTAGTTGGTCTTTCACGTGTGTACATATATTAAAGAAATACTTTACATATTTGTAGCTTCCCAAAAACTTTAAACGTTTGGAACAAATGTATTGAGCATGGTCTTAGAGCTTGCCATTACCTAGAGATCTTCCGTTTGAATCCGACATTCTCACTTCAATATGATTGCTGATAGATTATTGTGCCAAAGTTGGCTCTTCCTACTGATAGAATCCATTTCGTAATCCACTTAACCTAATTTGTCTAGCAATGTTATTAAAATCTTGATCATATCAGAATGACATCAGTAAATCGGATATTGGTAGCTAAAATTTTTCTATTGTTGCTTGTTACTTTGTCATTTCATTTGATCAAGCTGCTGATATTGTGTGGATACTTTCCTTTTCTATATTTATACTGTGTTATCAAGATAACTCCTTTACTCTCAGGAAGATAAAACAACATTAGTAGGAAGGAAAAATAGTGATGCTCGTGAAATGCAGAGTTTTTATCAACACTACTACGCGAAGTACATAAAGGCTTTGCAAAATGCTGCTGATAAAGCAGATCGGTAACTAAGCGTACTGCAGTTTTGTCCTTATGATTTTGTTGATTGAATAAAGTGTGTGGTTGCACTATTGTTGTTGCTTCTTTACTTTATTTAAAGAAGCCTGTCTTCTTGTTTTTTTTATTGTTTCAATTCAGTACTCGGCTCACAAAAGCTTATCAAACTGCTGCTGTTCTATTTGATGTTTTGAAGGCTGTTAACTTGACAGAATCTGTTGACATGGCTGATGAGGTGTGTTACTAGCAGTATTAATTGTGTAAATTTCAGATACGTCAATTTTGTATGAGTTATTTTAAATAAAATTAAGATAAACATTCAATTTTGAGAACAATGATGTGTGGGTGTAATTCGACCTATAACATGTTATGAAATTGTTATTTTTGAATTTACATAATTGTGTGTAGATTATCGAAGCTCACAATAAGGTTGCAGAGAAGGCAGAGATATACGTACCATACAACATACTTCCTCTCGATTCAGAAAGTACAAATCAAGCGATTATGAGATATACAGAGGTCCTCTTTTTTGGGTGTGTGTGTGTCTGTACGTGTGTTTTTAGCTTCCTAGATGCAAGCACTTATGCTATTGTACTACCTTTTCTGTTTCATTACAGATTGAAGCTGCTGTAAAAGCCCTGCGTAACACCAGGGGTCTGCCTTGGTCCAAGGACAGGAAGAAAAAAGTAGATGAAGATATTCTAGACTGGCTTCAGGCTATGTTTGGCTTTCAGGTTAGCTATTTTCCTGTGACCTAGTGATTTGTTTACATTCAAATAAATGTGTGATGCTAATAGCATGTCAAATAAATATACAGAAAGATAATGTGTCAAATCAAAGGGAGCACTTGATTTTATTGTTGGCCAATGTACACATTCGGCAATTACCAAAACCAGAGCAGCAGACTATGGTATGTATTTAAACATAAAAGCACGAGCATGCTATCCGTGACATAACTATACTATACTCCTGGAAAATTCATTATAATTTTTTTGTTCAGTTGGATGATCGCGCACTTACCGAAGTGATGAAAAAGCTTTTTAAAAACTACAAAGGGTGGTGCAAGTATTTAGGTCGCAAAAGTAGTTTATGGTAAGTATATACTCTAATGTTTGAAGCTTTCCTCATCCATTAGATTCTATATCACATGAAAGAGTCTTTAAGACAGGGTTTCCGCTTCCCCCCTACACTTAGGTCCACCCAATTGTCAGCTCACAAGTTTGTTTTACGGACTAATGTAAAAAGAGAGTAAAGATTTACTAAAATATTTCCTATAATACGAATTTTTGAAGGAAAATGAGACTGAAAGCTTTACGTTAGATGAAACAAGAAATCTCTCTCCCCCCGGATAACACTCCCCCTCACTCATAAGATTCGAGAAACAGACACCACCAATCAGACAACACACAACTATTTTCCAGAACTGGGGCTAGGAGGTTTTGAACCCGTGAAGTCTCCCTAAACCGAGCTATGATACCATGTTAAGTAACCAGCACATCTGAACCTTAAGGTGTAAGAGGGAGGCCTCAACTGGATCACATATTATTTAACAATTGCTATCGAAGAAAAGTTCAAACTTCCTTAGGTGTATTAAACGTATTCAAGCTTTATACAGAAACACCAGGACAAGAAGTTTGTCAAAATTCTCAAAATCGAAGGAATAGTTGTATTCTGAAATCATTTTATATAAAAAGTAATTACTAATTTCTGTTGCACATTAATGTGTGATAAACGCAATAACGTACTGTTCAGATTTTAGAGCAACAGATATATGAATTTTTGAAGAATATATGGTGTATTTACACTTACACTAAATATACTTCTCTGTTGTGAGAGAAAAATAAAGAAAATAAGTACACGAGTGTACTCAAGGTAGACTGGTACAAAGGCAAAGAGATAATACTCGACACTTACTGAAAACACTTTATGATATAAATTGCAGAATTTCCCATAAATGGTGAAGAAATATTATAACCACAGTTTTAATACAGCGAAATATTCTAATATGACTATCTTATCAGGCAAAGAATGCTCTCACATTTTGGTAATGAACCTTGAATTCTATTGCTATTTGTCTTTGCTTGCAGGCTGCCTAGCATTCAACAAGATGTGCAGCAAAGAAAGCTGTTATACATCGGTCTATACCTTCTCATATGGGGGGAGGCTGCAAACTTAAGATTTATGCCGGAATGCCTTTGCTATATCTATCATCATGTATGCATTGATATATTACTCCTTTCATTTAGTTAGTGCTTAGATACTATCATTAACTTCTGTCGAAGTTTTTTAAACCTCTGGTATCTGACATACCCTCTCTATGGGAATAGTAGAATTTCGTAAGAAGTCATGGTTTCTAATAGGTCTTATACGTATATTATGATCCCATTGGGAGAGGCCAGAGGGTGTGTGTACATGGTAAGAAAGTAGAAGTTCAATGTATAAATGAATGACCGATCCTTGTCCTAAATCACGAGATTGTAGGTTTTATTCATTGGATAAAACTCTCTATTGTTACAGAAGGACCAGAAAACGAGTCAATTCTTTTCTTGAAGAGTAACTATATTGTTCAACAATTAGAATGAGGATCATTGCGGTAAGCAAAAATATATGGTATTATATTGATCCAAATAATTATTTGCACTTTGGGAAGAACATACAGAAAGAACATGAAGACAAAGTTAAGGTCCTCGTATTTGTATGATCACTAAATGGTTAAATTTTTTGTTCTATAAAGATGTAGCAACTAACTAGAGTGATACAGATTAGAGACGGCAATAAAGTTAAACTAGTTCATTCCCAAAGTGCATTTATTTGATCTGGATCAGTATAATACTTTATTTTTTCCTTCATTAGTAGTGAATCTATCCAATATATGGATACTTAAACTAGTGTCTCCATGTGAAAGGCGATGTTGTCGACCTTAGACCCGAATATTGCACATGCTCAATGGGAATGCATTGAGGAATTCTTTGTTATAGATCAGAACTTCTCTCTACTGTCATACCTAAATGTTGGAAGTTTGGTCATATAGAATAGGAATGCTTGCAATATAACTTACTGGTATAATAGGAAAGTAGTAAGCAAACTCTTTCATGCTTTCAGCCAAAGTGTCTTTAAAAGATTATCAAAATAAATCCGCCATGTCTCTTTGACCAACACAGCCTCAGGAATTCAAACAGTTACAATTAACTGTGCTTTGTTAATTGACTCCAAATGTTCAAAAATTGTAATACACTTTTCTTCATGCTCTGAAGTATGCAAGTTAAAGCTACTTGATAACTTCCTCGGATAGATCCTGAAAAGTTGTAGTGGTTAAGGTCAGTGTTCTAGAATGTTGTTTTGAAAGTGTTCTAAAGCATTATATAATACTACTTCTTAAATTAATAAGCTGTATGATATGATATTTTCCTCTGGTCGGCTGGTCCTATCTTCTGCCAATTCGAAAAACTAACAATTTTATGTAATAATAATATTTAGGAAGATCCCAGTTTCAAGCATAATTTCTGGAATTATATCCAAGTGGATATTCCACTTCTCCCGATAATACGAGGTTGGGAATTGAGTCGGAGACGTGCTTTTGAGTATTAAATATCTGTAATTGACCTATACCTGAAAACAATTCATGTTAATTAATCAATACCCGTACGTGCAAGTAATGTATACATATGTATAACTAGATACAGTTCATCTGTAATTTTCTTTTTTATAGCAAATTTTAG